>OY756977.1:15267271-17667271 GCA_963580505.1 Ennomos erosarius | reverse complement strand
GCACGTTAAGCCGTCGGTCCCGGCTGTTGTCGTAAGACAATAGCCGTTAAGCCAAGTCAGAGCCCTTTGAGCGGCCTAAAAGTTCTGTCACCAGATCTGATCACTTGCCTACACTAGAAGAAGAACGGTTGGTTTAGCGTGTGATATATTCATATCCACAGGAGAACTAAAGTGACCGATGTAGCTCTTAGGATTAGCAAGTTGAAATGGCGATGGGCAGGTCACATCGCTCGTAGAACTAACAACCGATGGGGAAGAAAGGTTCTCGAGTGGCGACCATGAACCGGAAGACGCAGCGTAGGCCAGCCCCCACTAGGTAGACCGACGACCTGGTGAAAGCCACGGGGAGCTGATGGATGCAGGAGGCGAGCAGCCGCTCTAAGTGGCGCTCCCTGGGGGAGGCCTATGTTCAGCAGTGGACGTCTTCAGGCTGTTAATGATGATGATGATGATGATGATGATATTCATATAACAGCATATTTCTACTAACTGTGATTTCGCTCCGGTAATTATTCGTGCGTTGATTACTTACCTAGGGCCAGGATTTTCCCGGGAGGGTGATACATAATCTTACCCTAACTAAAGTTTTTAGAAAGAAGTGAGCAGTAGAGCTTAGTACGTACCTACCTCTTACGGAATAAATAAATTAGTACTTACTTTGAGGCTAGATGGCGCTGTGTGAAATGTCCATAATGTTTATAATAATAATAATAATATTATACCTATATATACACTACAATACCTACAATTTACCACGAAGTGACCGCTCAAGTAGTAGGTATTTCTTCGTATTGCATGTAATTTTTAACCACAAAAGATACATAACAACTATAATGTATAAGTAATTTTTCATCGTCAATTTATATTATTATATTGATTTCGATTGGCCTCAAGCTTTTATAAAATCAAGTCGGCATCGAATGTTTTGTAAAGCATGTAAAACATAATTTTCATGTACAAAACATTTTAACTCGGCACATCGCGTGTGCGATATTTGTTCGCTATAAAACGGCTGGAGTCCTAACCCCCTCCCTCCATTGACTATACCTACAGGTGAATATACCAGCTACCCTAGTAGCTATAGCATCCCCTCGGCAAGGGTGATGCGGGCACGTCTGTGTAGGGAAGGGCTGATGCTAGGGTACTATATTGAGGAATCTATTGAATTGCTAAATGAATTGATCTATATGAATATTCGTTCAAAATATTTACTGCCTTACATATAATGTATATTAAATGTAATTTACTTAAATTTAATCATTACTTAAAACTTTTCCGCCTTGCTTATGTAACCGCCGTTAACCGATGGGTCAAGTTAAGCCACATTCGCTGCGGTCTTTGATAGCTGACTACTATTAAAAGTTGTATTTTCAAGTAAACGTTATCGTGCAGTCAGAACCCTTTGGGTGGCCTAAAAATGGACGGTTGTAGTTTATCATCAGCCAAAATGTCTACTGCTGAACAAATGCTTACAGAGCGACCGGCGACTTGCCTCTAACATCCAACATACCTACATACATATGTATCTTCTACTTTGTTTGTGCATCCAACTTTCCGCGGTTTTGACGGCCCACCCTGCAGTTTGATGTCTAGCTTATTTTCTCTAATCTGTGTGTCTAGCTTCAAAGTAGTTTCATTAGAAATACATAAAACTTCCTTGGTCTACTTAGCTTACACTACGTAGTACCACAGGTATTATAATAGCACTACTATTATAAAATCTGTGGTACTACGTAGAGTAAACTAGAGTCTGGCAAAACTAACTCTGCAGTGACAGATTTTGGAACCCCCAAAAACATTTTCATATAGCTTTCAGTTTTTTATGTCATTACCTGTCAATTTCATAACATGTCAGTGTATTAATTTTCTGATTGGTTCTGTTTTCGAAAAGTAGTAATGGTTCAACCAATGAGGCGTTTTATTAAAAAAAAAAAGCTGTAATTTTATAAAGACCCAATAGATGGCGTTAAAATGGGGATTTAAATTCTGTCATTGTTAAGATAATTATGTATCGAGTTTAATATCCTATCGTTATTTTATGGAAGACATATACTCTAATGGCTTTCTATCGACAAATCGACAACGTACTCTGTGATTCACTCCACTGAATTTGACATTTCCTTGTACTCTGTGTATTGAAACTACAACCATGTTTGAAATACGTCGTTAGTACGCCATCTAGTGACAGAAGCCGAAACAGGTTGTTTTTTTAAATAAAACTCTTCATTAAAAGCATTCAAAGTTTTTTGAAGTATGCACTGTGCTACTATATTCAAGATTTTATATAACACCAATTTTAAATCACTGCAGAGTTAGTTTTGCCAGACTATAGTAGTACATATCACAGATTAGAGAAAAAAAATCTCTGTGGTACGTATGAAGGTTTGGTAACCCCACAGATAATAGAAGCAAATTACGCTTTTTTTGCTCTGTGGGTAGCCCCATTTCTGCCGGGGATCCTGGCATAATTAATCTAAAAGGCAAAAACAACCTGTCCTTTTGAAACATCCATAATTAGCATAATTAAAAAACAAATACTAAAAAACAATAAAATAATTATTTAAGGGGCTCCCGTACAACAAACATGTATTTTTGTCGTTTTATAGATAATGAGATACTAAGTTTTATCTTTATGAATTAACGTAATAACGTATATATTTTGCGGGCTCATTCTCAGTCTTAACTTAAGAAAAGTTTCGCTAAATCAGCTTAAAGTCAAAGTCAAATTCAATTAAGCTAAAGGCTTTCAAGACTGCCGGGACCTTTGTTAAAAACAAACCAACAAAGTTACTTAGTGTCTTAAAGTTTGAAGTCCAAAAACGTGAGTTTCGTAAGACTATTACATCAAGTTTGTCGCCTGTAAGGTGCTTTAATGCTTGTCCTTTCTGCACCTTTGTACTAGACTCGTTAAATTGCAATAATAATAGGCTTGGGCAAACTCGTTCACTTTGGTGATCTTGTTCTTCAAATCTCGTTCCGGACAAGGAACTCGTTCTTCTAACTCGTTCAGTAACTCCTTTCGTTCTGTGAATACGAACGAACGAGACGATGTGCGAGTCTCTACAACTCGTTTGGATTCACTGAACTGCTGAACTGCGGAACGATTTTGTTGCAAGGAGTTAGAAGTTCCCGTAACTGCTTTCGTAGTAACTCCGTCGGAACGAGACGATAAAACGAAATCACTCCTGGGACTGGGAGTTACTTGCGGGCCGACGCAAAGCCCAGTCCCTGCACTCGCTCGAGTTCACCGAGTTGGAACTGGGAACTGGGAACTGGGAACGACTGAACGAAAACAGTCCGTGGAGGCGAACGAGTTCCTTTCGTTCACCACAACGGAGCATTTCCTAGGGACGACTCGTTCCGGAGTTACAAGTCTAAATAATAATGAGCTTCAATCTATAAGCAGTCTTTTTCCTTAGTAATTTAACAGCGCACTGCAGAATGTTACTAATAGCACAGCTAATAGCTAGACTTGACTATTGATGAAGATAAGTAAAGTTCATTGTTTGAATTGGCGACAGTTTACTTAAGTAACTGTAGTAGTATTTATAATAAATAATAATAAATAAATAAATATGTGTGGACATTTCACACAGCGCCATCTAGCCCCAAACCAAGAATACTTAAATACTTTTTTGTTTGTAAATACATACATAGATTATAATATAACACCCACACACAGAACAAACATCGATGTTCATCACACAAATGTTTGTTCCGGGTGGGAATCGAACCCACAGCCAATAGTCCAGAAGGCAGAGTTACTGCCAACTGAGCTATCAGGCCTGTATAATGAGTGCTGTACCTTATTTGGACAGAACGATGGTTTTAGTTGATTTTTACAAGTTTAGAAGCAGTCGTGTGAGGTACTGACCTTGGATAGTATGCTAAGATTTTAAGAAGCTACTTAAGTTTTGGATTCAATGAAGGAGCCAAAGTTCAGACGCCAGTGTGATACCCAAAAGCTCTAGATGGGATGCCACGGAACGTAAGATACCAGTTAAATTGGCTCTTTTTGATCATTTCATTTAACTCTGCGCAAAAAATGCTATTTAATTTAGCCAAACAAAACAAAGGTTTGTATTATCTATCAATCGATTAATTTAAGAGATACCCACATATTAATTACATTAATTTATAATTGAACTTTTCCATGGAGTCAAACGCTTATTTTAGTTACCATGATTATTAATTTCATTTTGATTGAACGTATTCGACGCGACGGGCAAATTACTCCATTATTCATTGTGGCATGACCTAAAATTAGACTTCAACTGAACCTCGATAGCAAAAATTGCTATTCGAAAATTGCACGCGGATTCTGTTAAGAAATAATATTGGACTATAATGCATTGTGGGTTCCTTTTAACATACATAATATTGTGGAATACTTCAAACTGAAATATCCCCGCGAGGCTACAATATGTAGTCTAAAGGTAGTCGTTAATTAATTAATTGAAGTAAAAGAAGTAAGCCATAGTAAGCTTGCAATGCATCAACAGACCCCTAGCGTAACAGATGCCCCATTGGTGTTTACCTTTTATGGTGTGAAGAAGATGGAACAACACAAGAATAAACGTAATTTTCGAAATCCTTCGCAAAGTTTGGAACAAATATGTAATCGAATATCGTGCCTACTCATTTGTCTTAATCCCACACAGTGTCACTCATGTGGGAATTATATTAAAGTGTAAACCACACATAATGTACCTATATCCAATCCGATGAGTTGGAGGGTGAGGTTTTGCTAAAATTTTAAACCCTAAAATATCTTCAAAATTATATTATGTTATGTGTGATACTGCACACGTCATCCTGACAACGCAGCATAATCTCATATTCAAAGTAATTTCAATAGGAATAGTGCTCTTCAAATTCAAACACAGTAAAACCGATATCCGAAAAGTATCAGTAAACCCCGATATTATTCAAACAGCCGAGCGTAGCAGACCGGTAACCCAATCTCATTTATCCTAATTGAAATGGTAAAACCAGTTCAAATCTCGATGCACCAATTTTGTAATAGAAAATATTCCGTAGTATTTGCCAAGCTACCTTTGTCTCGTAGTCGAATGAAAGGTTATTTCATTTGCCAGGCTTCATAGTTTATTATTTGGTATTTACTTCGCAAATGTTTGAAGTAAAATACGACGCTCTATTACCTTTTTGAACGTGAAACACAATATTATTAGTATTTGTTATTAGCATATAGTTTTGTTGTAAAGTATTATTTAAATCATTATTTAAACTATGGAATGAATGCACATTATAAAGTACTTCTTTACTTATTCTTGTGCCTGATTAAAACTTACACTATGTTTAAATGATCTATTACTTGTATTAAAGTTTTATTAAGAGTAAGGAGACAAATTTCAACAAAAAAAAAACTTCAGTTTATAATTGACTTCTTTCAGAAGTACTGTCAGCAATGTGAAACTCTTCTCATCTCCTTTGAATGTGCTAGCCTCTGCACAATACACACTTAGCAAAATCGCCGACGCTGTCGTGTCGCGTACAATAGCAAACACAAACCTAGTCGCTAGTGGGATGAGAGGTTACGAGTACGCCGCATTGCACCAGTTGAATCTCGCCCCTATACACCCTTGGGGTGTCGTGATAGCCCCCGCACTTCACCCCCTCGAAGGGGAGCTATAGGGTACTTGTTGACGCCGACTCATGTGGGATCCAACGTTTTCTGCGTATGCCATTGATTTTGGAGAAAGTTGCCCCTGATGCGTGCCGTCCTGGACAGTTCAGGTTGACCTCGAATACTGCTCACCCTTTGAGACAAGCCAATACGTGCTTGTACATTTTATGCTAATGCTAACGGGGAAGGAAAATTCAAGATTTGATATTTATTACCGTGGAGATGTCGAACGCCGCCCGCATTTAAATTAGGTACAAGCATTTCTAGCTAATAAATGTTTTCCTTTACTGATTGAAATACTTTTGTTACTTGTACAGAATTCGGCAGTTTTTTCATTTCTTTTTTGTTTGTTTAGCCAGCAGTAGGACAGTACGGGCTATAATCTAATTTATTTATTTAATTGGGGCCCCCCAAACTTAATGGCGGTTGTGATTTTGGCGCGAAACGCTGCTTAGTAGAAAAAAAAAGATGTACGCGGGAAAAGGTAAACGGTGTGCGCACTTCACAGCCGCCATTGAGTTTGGCGCAGCCTCTACTTACGGTTATAATTGGACACTATAGGCTTACAAAGCTGTGTCAACATCGATGTCACCAATAGTTGTTATTTATGTATAGAGCCTATTGTCTGTCACCAAAACTAATATAATAAAATAAATAATAAGTATAATTCAAAGCATATCCGTTTTCAAGCATCTAATTTGTGAAAACCTAAACAAATCAAAATTGAAACGAAAACACACCGCAAAGCTTTTTGTTTCCTCTGAAACTTTAAACCAAATGAAACCAATAAAGTAACAACAATGCGATTCAGAAAACCAATCCGCAAGCCGTGGCGAGGAAAAATGAATGACGTTGCAGCGGAAAAGATAATTTTTGCAAAATAAATGCTTTGCGATTGTTGAACAGGATTGGGTGGCGACCGGAACAATATCTAGTGGGTAAAGTTTACACCGTCGTTGTTAACAACATTTAGAATGGATTCAGTCTTTTGGTGGGATGCACCTATAATTATACTCTCATATTGTTATGCGCCATACTATACGCCTACGAAATATACATGCACACAAAAAGGAAGTTCGTTAGCCTTACATTGTCATAATATGTTTTCCTAGCTGTAATTAAAGACTTCACCAGTAAGGCCAAAAAACATCAAAGCTGTAAGCGCTTTTCTGTTGCCACAGGCTTTTTGAATGCTCACCTACTCGTCTGCGCTTAGTTCACTTTAGTTCGGCTAAGCTCGGCTCTTAGGGAACGGTATACTGGGATGGTATTTTATTTTTACTCCTAGCTTTTACGTTACAAACATACCACCCTAAAATACATTTTTAGTTATTTGAGCTTTTCAACGGAGTCTCGGTTTTGCTAATGTTTTTATAGAGGTTTTTGTTATTTTGAGTTGTAACATGTAAAATGCGACTGTGTGTGATTATGAAATCAAAAATTAGAACCAGCGGGGTTTTAAACTAATCAATAAAAGAAATGCACCTAATGCCTCTTCAGGTAGGTATTTGAAAGATGAAAGCCACCACCGATAAAACTTGAAAATATCTACTTCCCCAATTAGCTTTGTTTACAGGCAATAGGCATTTACCTATTCTATAACCACACTAACTACTGCTGAACGCAATGAGCTACACTACAGAAAATATTTAGACTGTCTGCTGCTAGCTAACACTGAATCTTCTACAATGCTAAATGTGTCATATTACATTAACATTTGTAAATATTTTCAATGGCATCATAATGTAAAAAATCATCATCATCGTGATAACCATCATCATCATCCGCCGCCAGAAACGTTACTTAACGTATCCTCCACAAAACTTTGAATGGCTAATTGCCTCTCGCATTAAACTGCAGCTCATGGTTTTGACCAGTTTGTCAATCCACCTAGTCACTAGATTTTACGATAAGAGTCTTTACTTTACACTAGGTCCTAGTCTAATCTTCCCGGTCCGTAAAACGATGTTATGAAATTTACCAAGTTTTTCCCTTTTTGAGTTCAAAATTAAAAATACTGTTAAAAAAGCCGTTTGCAGAAAGATTTTAGAGATCTACATTCACATATCCCAGACAAAATATACGAAATCGTGTACGTAGATCATTTCAAAAGGGGCTTTCATCAGAATTCTACTGTATGATCCAATCTTGCAACATTTCCAGCTCAAAGCAAACGGCATGTTGAACTGTTTGACTGCCTCCACCAGCAGACAGGCTCGTTTGAGTTCTAACACGGCTGAGGGTTAAATGCAGTGGAATAAATCCGGCTAGCGTCTACGTTTGCGCAGTTTAATATCAAAAGATAAATTATTCAGTTCTTGCTAGTGGATAACTTGTAGTACGTTTATCGAATGATATCATGTAGATAGCTTATATTCGTAGCTATGTTTTGATCAAAGGTGTGGAATATACTTAAACGCATAGTTTTAAGCTTTTATTTAAAGCAGAGTAGAAAACGTCTATTCAATAATTGTTTGAAATAAGGTAATTCCAGTTGAGTACCTATAGAATAGAGAACGAACATAAGACAATCGTCAATATTCATTTGTTCCTAAAATATTCATATATTAATACAGAAAATACAATCAATTAATAATAGGATAAGTAAAAATATTATTTAAAAAAAATTAAATATTCACAGTTGTTCACTACATATTTAATAGTACTCACGGGATCTTTACCATGATTAGATGCACTCAGGAACTCCTCTAATCACTGTAAAGATCCCGTAAGTACTATTTAAAGTGCAGCTTATTAGAATGGTATAATATTTCTAAATTAACTATAACAATAAGTTATTAAAATAAATCAAGTTTTCATTTTTGTATTTAAACGTACTTAATTTTTTTTACGGGCAATATTCTTTTATTACTTAAGCTAAGTACTACAATAATAAAAACTAAACTAAACTAAAACTAACTACACTACACACTAACTAGCTACATTATACCTACTACAAAGAACATATGGACTGTATAATAGACCGCGATGGCCTATAGACAGTCCAAATGCTCCAGCCCACTTGCTCCAATGTACTTAAGTAATTTGAAATTTGTAGTTATCATTAAAGACGCTTAAATTCAGTGGTTTCACGATATTAATGACAGAATGAACATAATTCCGATTTGTGATGAAAGTGGTAGAGTGTTTGTGATCGAACACTAATGTAGATTAATGATGTATGCCCGCTGCAAACAAATTAACCTGATAATTGAATCGACTATACTCTCAATTGAGCTGTAATTAAAAACCTTTCAATTAAAGCATTGTATTCGGGTGGGTACTTCAATATTCCATTTTGTCAAATTATATACTACATGACTCAAAACTCTAAACTTTAGTTTTGCGTGACAATGACACTGCACACGTCATCCTGAGACATCACAGTCTAGTACTCAGATAGACTATTAAAGTCTCATTTGCCCAGTAATTTCAACAGCTACAATGCCCGTCAACCCGGAGCTTTACACAGTAGTGCTTGCACACTACTGCTGGCAGCGGAATAACTGGCAAAGCAGTGCTACCTACCCTAGACGAACTTTGCAGTAAAGTCCTACCACCTATTTGACATTGTGTTTATTGAATATGTCAAATGGAACTCGGAACGTCCCTTGTAGCGCTGGATCTCGCGAGAGATCGTTTCCATGTTCGTCTGTAATCTGGGGGACCTGCGCAGCGCCGCCAACTCCCACGGTCGAGGTTACTGTTATTTTGCTATGTGTGTGGACAAAATATGTGTGGACAATTCACACATCGCCATCTAGCCCCAAACTAAGCATAGCTTGTACTATGGGAACCAGATAATGGATACAATACTTATATACTTTTTTGTTTGTTTGTAAATACATACATAGAATACAATATAACACCCAGATGCAGAACAAACATCTATGCTCATCACACGCGAGAGATCGTTTCCATGTTCGTCTGTAATCTGGGACACCTGCGCAACGCCGCCCGCTCCCACGGTCGAGGTTACTGTTATTTTACTATGTGTGTGGACAAAATATGTGTGGACAATTCACACATCGCAATATAGCCCCAAACTAAGCATAGCTTGTACTATGGGAACCAGATAATGGATACAATACTTATATACTTTTTTTTGTTTGTAAATACATACATAGAATACAATATAACACCCAGACGCAGAACAAACATCTTCATCACACAAATGTTTGTCCTGGGTAGGAATCGAACCCACTATAGCTCAAATATGCATAAAATGATAGAGCGCACAAACGATTGATAAAAATAGAAATAGAAAATTATTTATAGCAGAATTTGTATACATAAGAGTCGGTATTAAATGAAACTCGTGCGTACACTCTACTTGCTACGACAGTGATGTACATTATAAGTTAGTAAAAATAAATGGATTCCATTAAAAATGTGTAAAGAATGATTAAAATCTTTTGCAACTCTATTTTCTATGGGTCCATGGCCTGAATGAAACGGTTTCCATATTTTCTTTTTATTCATTTACATCCAGAGTGTAGGAGATGGAAATATTAAATTGGAAACTTCTTGATGACTTCTGATGAGATTTTTCAACTTTGACCCTGAATAATTGCAATACCTTTTTCCTTGTTGCAATAAGTTGTTAATTTATTTAAGTTTATTTATAAACTAATAATAACTAACTAATATCTTCAAGATTTTTGAGTTTTTAGAGATTCTTGTAACTGTATAAAACTGTATGATTAAGTTGTCCAAAAGGCGACAAAACATAAGCATCACACAGACAATATTCAGACAAAGCCTACAGGTACTCATTTAGATGTATAGCAAAGTCCAAGCTCAACGTACCTGGCAAATTAAAACTTTTCCGGGCTATTATTGTCGCCGGCTTCAGCGTTTCAGGAAATCGTTTCGAATACCGACCGGGAACCGGGAACAAGTTTAATGTGAAACACGGTGAAACACCGCGCATCGCCTCTCGATAGTTTTACTCCAACTTTAATTGGAGTTTATGGACCGCTGGTTTGATTAAACGGAAGAGCCTTATACTTACGCTACACATCAGTGCTACACCGTACCTAAGTATTACTTATTTTGTAATACCCTTAGAAATACAGTCATAAAATTCGTAGCAGTCTCGTAGGTAGGTAGATCGGTATAGGTACCTACTTATATTTACAAAACATGATATGTACATTTTTACTTGGTATATCAGAATTTTGTCTCTACCGACCTTTACAGCGTCACCGGGCGAGAGGGCAGGCGGTTAAGGCACCCAGCCGACAAAAGTGGGGGGCCACTAGCTCAAGGGCACCCCTGGGGTGCGAGCCTCGGCTTGGGCTGTTGCCGGGATAAGAGGATCGAGAAGGCTACGTCCGCTGGAGGAGTGGACCCTATGGAAAGTCGCGACCATTCTAGCTAACCTACCGGGGGTACGTCGACCTCGCCGGTGGGGTCGGTTTCTGATTGTGTTACGCTGGTATCCTATACCGGTGCCGAAATCAGTACCTAGGGCAAAAGGGCTATCCTAGCGCAGCCGAAACAACGGCTGCTATAGGATCTTCCGGGTCGCTCAAGACGTTTCTTGGGCGACGACGACGGTGTGGAGGTATTTTAGAATATTCATTAAGCATTTAATAATAAAGCATACAAATTAATCCGCAAATTACTCTTCTAAGCAGTTGATACTGGTAATAAAACCATTAAGTTCAGTTTTTAATAACAAATGCACATTTCATGACAGAGATACCGCAGCTAACGTTTTCAAACATTTTATGAAATGAATTCGAACAAAGCGATTTAAAGTTCTCAACACAATTTAATGGAAATGCCGAGGCGCTTAAATAAAGAGACGCAATAAAATCGCTGCCCGTAGAACTAAGCTCATTATTGGCTCTCTTTGTTTCGGATTCTGCTGGGAAGCGTCGACGGCGCTGTTGAAGAAGTTTGCGGAGACTCGAGGATATAATAAACTCGACTAGATGTGTATCTTTGGCCTCCTAGGGGCCTACCACAACCTCTTATAGCATTATTATTTCAATCATACATTGACAAATGACATAAAAGTAAGAATGCTGTAATGTTGCAGAGGCAGAGAAGTTTTGATGACGTCACGTTCAACCGTTCACTCAAATACATCATGTTGACAACGACGTGCGACAGTGATAACGTTATATAAAAATGTAGACGTCTCGTTCTCATGCAGGAATACTTTATAAGTTCATGGTACGAATTCGAACAATATTATTGTAACACTGAAACATTACTGTCATGAACCATGATGGTTTTGTATTAGTTTGTGGTGAGGCCCCTGAAGTTTATTATTTCCGGGGACGTAAACCATTTAGATTTATTTAAAATGCAACACCCACAACTTATGTTTTTATCTTACTGGAATGTTTTTTTTAGTCTATCAAGATCCTTTTTACGACGAACGACTAAATCTAATGCTGAAGCTGATACCTCAAAAAAGCTGAAGTACTTACCTACTTACATAATACCTAATAACGATATTTAGTTTTAATAATCTGTAATTTTACCATAAATATATTGTATACTAGCTGCGCCCCGCGGCTTCGCCCGCGTGGAAATTGATTTGCCACTTGTGTAAAGTTGGTTAGAACAATTTCAGAGTATCGAAGATTGTGATTCAGAGATTTTTGCCTAGGTTTCACATTCACTGCAATTTGAAAACCATTAACAGCATCTACATTTTAATTTTAACAAAATGGTTTACTGGTTAACGGGTTAGTTTTGCGGTATTAAAAAGTATTCCATATTTGTGTCAGTTCAGTACATTCTAAGTTCAATCGGGATCGGTTTAGTAGTTACATTTTCCATATGAACTTTAGAACCCCTTTAACACACCCTAGGATTTGTAAAATAAAAATACCGTGTTACATTATGTATTTTTAAGTTTATTTATACAGTTTTGAATGAGTCAAATCAAAGAATAATAAAATGACCTTATTATATTTTCGTTTATTTTTTCACAGGAAGGGGTTATCTTTGCAGGATTAAGGTGGGACATCACGCTCAGCGCGCCAAATTCAAATTTTCTTGCGTTTTTGCTAATTACAGCTTAATTACTCAACGCAATTACATGAAAACAAGTTTAGACGTACCACCTTAAAAGTGTCTCATGTGGTAATCCAATACATAAGCTATCTACATTCTAAATCTCATTAATATTGGTTTAGTAGTTACAGAAATACGCAATGCAATAATATAGTTTTCATACTAACTTTAGAACTCCGTTTTACACCACCCAGGGATAGTTTTGAAAAAATAAAAAATACATGTTTCATTATTTATTTTAATTGAATTAAATTATGGTTTCGTTTATTGTCTCACGGGAAGAGGTTCATTTTACGGGATAAAAAGTATCCCATGTGTTAATCTAGTATATAAGCTATCTAATTACATTCTAAATAACATCAAAATTGGTTCAGTAATTACAGAAATAAGCTACGTAATATAATACTTCTCCATACAAACTTTAGAACTCCATTTTACACCCCTAGGGTTAATTTAAAAAAATAAAGAATACGTGTTTTATTATTTATTTTTAAGTTTATTTATACCGAGTTTTCAGTGAACCAAACAAAACTATAACAAAGTTACGAAGTTATGACCAATTGTATTTTCCCACGGGAATGGGTTAATTTTCCGGGATAAAAAGTATCTTATATGTTAATCCAGTATATAAGCAACCTACTTTAAAAATTTCATCAAAATTGGTTTAGTATTTACAGAGATATGAGGTAACAAACATTCACACACACAAACTTTCGTATTTATAATATAAGTATGATGTAAGTATGATAGTATAGTATCATTATTTTCAGAAATAACTTTACTCAACCCTTAAATATGTGGATTGGGATTCTCGGATGGATATATATCACACAGAATTAACATGATAGTCATTTTCCCTTATGTAAATTAAATATAATTGCAAAACTTTTATTTTTATTAGTTTGGAGGTAGATGGCGCTGTATGTAATAATATTTGTTTGATTATTTTTTATATCGATAACTCTCTCTTCTGTAATTAGGGCAAACTTGTCATGTAATTTATGTAAGCTGTCACTATTAATTTCAAAAACGTGTAGAACTGTTGAAGGTCCCAAAATAAATAAATAAATAACTCTCCTCTGGGTTTTCGGTACCGAAGCCCTCAGTACTAGAGATTGATTCTTGACATTTATTATAGCTAATCAAATATTATTTTCTATGTAGTGTACCTATTTTGTTTGATCACTTTGATTCTTTTGCTAAGACGCTCTCCTCTTCTAATTTGCTGCGCCCGACGGGGTCCATATGAAACTAGACTTAATTTTATATTCCACCTATTGAAAAAATGAAAAAAAAATGAAAAAAACATTTATTTGATAACAGGCAAAAATTACATAATGAGGGTTGGAACACCTGGCTCCCACACTAGGCTCGAAACCCGTGCTGTAGGAACCAGACTCTTTCGTCGGAGATACACTTTTTAAACGCCTATTTGAAAAGTTACACATATTATAATAAAATGTAAAATGTTAGTAATATAGACTGCAAATAAAAAATTATAAGTATTCTAATCTAATTAAGTGTGAGTAGATGTGATACAATGTTGTGAAAATGATGGTGAATGGAGGTGACATAAGGTGCGTTATTGTATGGGGTGTGTATATATGGCGTATGCTAGTGTGTGTGTTCTTGCTCCTATTATAAACGGAAACTACTTTAATGCACCCTGCGTTAGTGCATTTCTATGTAGGTACTGCTATCAATGACTAATGCTTATGATAACACTTCTGCATTGATATTATACGTATTTATGCAGGCAGCCACGTTACTGCAAATAGACTCTGCACGTATTAATGGCCTGTCAGAATGCCATATACAAGTTTAATTACAGCCAGCGTCTCTTTGATCGCCTATTAGCAATCTGCTGGGCTACCACAAGCTAATACAAAACGATCATGTTTCATGGCATTAATAAAGGTTACAATAATATTGTTCGAATTCGTACCATGAACTTATAAAGTATTCCTGCGTGTGAACGAGACGTTTTGATTTTTATATGGCGCTATCACTGTCGCACGTCAGTGTCAAAACGATGTAAGGGTATGACATGACAATTGTATTTGAGTGAACGGTTTAACGTGACGTCATCAAAACTGCTCTGGCTCAGCAACATTAAAGATTCTTACTTTTATGTCATTTCTCAATGTATGATTGAAATAATTTTGAAGTAATAATGCTATAAGACCTTGTGGTGACCCCCTGATGATAGTTTGGGATGCTGTACAGGTACTATTTACTATTCTATATTACTGCGGAGTGATAACGAGCAGTAGTCCGTAGGTATTTAGAGAAGCATGTACCCTTACTCTTGTCCAATGTCCATTTAAAAATGCGAACGCTTTTCCGCATCTAAATGTTATCCGATTTTGATATTTTTTTATATCTTGTCAGTACTCAGTAAAATACTATACTCATATGCCTTTTTTATGACTTTTTAAAATATCTTCGTATATATAGCCACCCAAAGTTTTAATTTAGTTAAAGTTCTAGTTTTTTGTAACGACAAAGACGAAGAAAAGTAGTATAACTAGGACAAAAAACGTGTTACCAAAAAAAAACAAGACGAACAAGCATAGATTATATACTATCAAAACGATTGACACTAACATTGAACATTTTTGTTAAGTTTTAGAGGGTCAAACCATTGGCGCCTGAGACTCTAAAGTGTAGTAAGTAAATTCACTCATGGGCTCTGTTGTCTCTATCATACTTGTGGTGAGTAGAACGACGGCAATAACAATTTTTAAAATACCAAGATGGTCCTCTTAATATCACATTACCTACGCAATATAAATAGGAAGAAAAAACAGCTGATATTACGCCCAATTCTGTAGGTCACTAAAGAAAAATATACGAAATTGCAAACAAGCCATTCTACCGGCATTGTTCTAGCCAGAACAGCAGTCTATTGAAAAATGTGATTAGTACTTACATTGTTCTCAAATACACTAGTATTTATTGAACAATGCAACACTAATAGAGAAAGAAAGTATTATTGTCTGTTCTCAAGAAAATTCCGAACCTCAGCAGTTACTGTTGTTTGTTCTGTATAATGTTTCATACAGAAGCATATTTTGTAGTATTTTGTTATTTGTAGATGGGAGAACGGGTCATGATAAATTTTAATTTAGTTTTAGACTATAGGTAAACACCTATGTTTATAGCAACTTATGACCTCATGCCATGTTTGAGACGAATGTATTCTCAATACCACAAGTTATAAGCAACATTCACAACGTAATTAATCTTATACAACGTTTCCAAAACAGCTACATAAATTATAAATACACAGTCTGCAAATAGACTAGATATAATCTAAAAGTATATTTATAAAGTCAAGGCCAAGTCCACCCAGAAATATTTCAAAGCCCAGAATAATACGTCAAATACTTTGTTATTTTTTATTTTTGATAGAACCATAAATTTTTTTACAAACCTTTAAACTCGCATTGAAAGGGGCAAATAGAACCCACTAACGAGGAAAAAACTGGGAAGAGTGAAACACGATTGCTGCGCGAGTAAATTGGTAGAATGGTTAACAATTCAATGGTTGAACAAAGAATTCTGTAGTGAGGTTTAGTTCCCGCCGCCGCCGGTCTGGCGCTGCCATCCTATTCGCCCGCTGGAACCTAAGCTTTGGCCCAACCACCGCGTCTGCAAAGCGATACTATTTGGTACCCACTGCAACCACGGCAATAGCGGCCCGACTATCTACGAACAGGGGCAGCGATGGGTGCCGAAACTGCCAAATGATCGATTTTAACGCTCCCATCGCCACTTAGTGCGCTGGTGTGGCAGAAGTTATATTTCGGCGCGGGCTAACGAGGTGCACTACTGTATTTTTTAAATTGGAACTTTACACGAATTGTGCTACCATCAAGTGGGCCTTTTGCTTGTTAGTCTCATAAAAAAACCAAGTTAACACTTGGTCATCCTGTAATAACTCACAGTATGATAAATTGCTGTTGTTAGCTCAAATACGTCTATAAAGATATTATAGTCCTCAAAATTTTAGCAACCAGCAAGATTTGAACCCACGCCCTCCAACTCACCGGATTGGACGCTCTACCAACTAAGCAATGGCCACTCGACCGATAGTTGCGTAAATCTTAAGGACTATGTGTTTTACCGACTAAGCCATCGTGGTGACACCTATAATACCTATATTAGACAGGTAACTACTTATTAGTGGTAATTACGATACTGCTGAATGACAAGAGATGCCGCGCTTGCTAAAACTAGGAGTAAGTAATTAAGAATGTCACAGAAGCAAATGTTGCGTAGCGTATTCCTTTAAAAAAAAGGTAAACAACAATTATTTTTTAAGTTTCCAAATTCTAAAACTTTAGCTCATTTTAAATTCCGTTTAAAAACTGGAAAAGTTGGCAATGGTAAAAATTTAAGTTTCGCTTTGCCGGGTGCACATTTAATTTTGTGGAAAAATCTTTCAAGGAATGATGTAGATTGTGTGTGAAGTCAGACGTAGGTTTTAAGAGAACATGCGATATCATAGGAACCAATTTCCTGGTATCGACAGTTTGTGAAGGTCCCAAAAACGAATGTCTTTTAGGGCAGCAATGAAAAAGCGCCACGTATTCCTGATAGAGTACCAATCGGAAATGAATGAGTGACATTTTTATATTAATTTCAAAAATTCTGTTAAAGTAAATAATACATTTTATGTACGACTCAGAGCCAGAATCTAAACTTTAAAATGAATACGTTTCAGGTTTCGCTTTTTAAGCTTAAAACATAAAAAATGCAAAAGCTCTCGTTAGGTTTAAGTTATAATAATTGAGGGCAGTTACATTTAGTGTAACCATTTAGTGAACTGTGATTAAATATTGGTAGCATGTGTTCACAATTATTTTATTATGCTCCACATTAATCAGTAGCAAAGTAGTAAAGGCAACATCTAGAAATTTTAAACATTAAACATAGCACAAAATCCATAATTTAACACACATAATTGTTAATTGAAAGCGTACAAATACATTGTATTTTAGGTTTTTTGTGAAGTGCGTTCAGCGGAGTAAATGAAATAACAAAACGAGAAAAATTGAATCAGAAATGCTCATCAGATAAAACGGCGTTGGGTTTTAATCTCAATCGACCGGCTTACCCCTACCTCCCCCACCCGGGAAACGGCAAAAAAAAACTCTTTTCTTTTTTCGATGCATCAAAATAAATTCGAGAGCTGACATTTTAACCAGCTACATGATGGATTTAAAATAAACTTGATTTTGTGATTGGTCAAAATTTTATTGAAAATGCAACAGACGGACGTTCAGTGTTTATTTAACAAGCTGTCTTTTTATTTAGTGACGTCTGTACTTTTGTGTTTATCAAGCTGTTTTTTCATTTAGTGGCGACTGTACTTTTGTGTTTATCAAGGTGTTTTCTCATTTAGTGGCGACTGTACTTTTGTGTTTATCAAGCTGTCTTTTCATTTAGTGGCGACTGTACTTTTGTGTTTATCAAGCTGTCTTTTTATTTAGTGGTGACTGTACTTTTGTGTTTATCAAGCTGTCTTTTCATTTAGTGGCGACTGTACTTTTGTGCTTATCAAACTGTCTTTTCATTTAGTGGCGACTGTACTTTTGTGTTTATCAAGCTGTCTTTTCATTTAGTGGCGACTGTACTTTTGTGTTTATCAAGCTGTCTTTTCATTTAGTGGCGACTGTACTTTTGTGTTTATCAAGCTGTCTTTTCATTTAGTGGCGACTGTACTTTTGTGTTTATCAAGCTGTCTTTTCATTTAGTGGCGACTGTACTTTTGTGTTTATCAAGCTGTCTTTTTATTTAGTGGCGACTGTACTTTTGTGTTTATCTGGCTCCACGCGGTCTGTTATATTTAGCCAGTGTCATGTTTACATTATCATCATCATCATTCCCGAAAACGTTCACTGCTGAACATAGGCCTCCCCCAGGGAGCGCCACTTTAAGCGGCTGCTGCATCCATCGGCTCCCCGCGGCTTTCACCAGATCATTGGTCCAGTAGCATAATTCCCGCCAAAAACGTCTAGATATACTTAAAGTGATATTTTTTCATCTATTTTGTTGTTTTTGTTTTGATTGTTTTGATCGTCATTTGTTTGTTTTTTATTACCAAACCGATTGCCGCTTGAAATAAAGAGAACAAAACAAAATATCACTGTTCCGCTATTTTATTTGTAAAGGGTGATAACATTTTAAAATAGACAGTGCTGTATGAGTTTACCATCAAAACACCTTCCAACACTGTGGATATAGACATATCAGCAGGAATGCTGCTCGTCTATTATCAAATAATAATAATAATAATAATAATAACGCAGGGGCGGCTTTGTGGCGAGCCGTCGGTGAGTGGCGACACCGCGTACCCTGATTGCAAGGGGCTAAGTGAGACCCCTGCCCCCCGGCTTGCCTTAACCGGCTGTCTGGGAGTGGAAGTCGCAAGAGCTAAAAACCTAAGCTCCAGGGTGGAAGTGTTAAAGGGCATAACGCCGCGAGTAGCGTTCAGTGAAAGTGCAGCACACCTCTCGACACCCTAAGCCACCCACACCAATGTTGCTTCCTCGGCACCAATATGCGGTAGCCACTACAGGAGGCCCATTTAGTGGGTGGCAAGTCATCACCTGCCTCAAACATTTTGATATGAGACAAAATAGGCAGGTGCCGTTCTCTCATTCCATAACCCAATGTCACCATCCATCCAAAAGTTCACCATAATAGCCCAGATTTATTTTATACCTATACGAAAAACTGTCTATAATAATGCCAAACCATGCCTTGTCTGTTGTAATAATTAATCATGTATTCAAAAGGGCCTCTTGGTGTTAGCTTCGGCCCCACCAATGCCTTCCAAATGTCCGGGCTAGACCCGAGAGTCTAAAGAAATAATAATAATAATAATAATAATAATAATAGTAATTTTAATTTTATAAGAAGTATTATAAAAAACATAAATTTAAGAAATATAAATAAATGAGTGAATAATAATAAAATTCATACGTACTAAATTAATACAGTAAGACTTTTTCCTGATACAGTAGCTCTCTTGAACTCCAAATAGTTCGCTGAGCACCAATAAAATGTATTTACTATGTTAGATCAAACTAACCAAGTTTTCTGTGGCCTCGGTTATTTGGTCGTCTCAAGCACCAAAACAAATAAAAATGCAATAACAACCGCGCATTTACTTCGCCGGAGTATTGCTACATCTCGGTCTCGTAGCCCCGTAGTCTGCTACGCCGCTACGACGTAGATCCGTAAATGAATTTCGTAGCATGAGGGTGGAGCGGACTTGCGACGCGTCACACAGCACAAAATTTTTAAAAATGACGCTTCTCACCCAGTCCAAATTTTTTTTTACACATTAACAAATTCTTACACCAGTCTCACTTGAGAGCCAGATTTAATTTAAGCATTTTCACAAACCTTAATAAATATTATTAATGTAATTAAAAAAAAAAAACATCAAATTGGTATCCTTTCATTTATAGAGAACATATTCAAAATGTATTTATTTATTTATTTATTTATTTATTTATTCATAAATGCTTGCACACTTACAGCGACGCCAAGACGTGTGACGAGCCAGAAATATAATTTTAAACTATACATGTCAATATCAATTACATAATAAGCCTATTAAATCTAAGAATGAATGTTATGATCTACCTAATAAAAACACTAAATAAAATAATTTTTCATGTCAAACTACACATATTAAACATATTAATATAATGTATAACAGGTCAATCGGTTTATAAAGCAAGTGAAATAAAAATATCGAATTTATCGTGTGTAATCGGGAGCTGTAAACATCACGGTCCATAGGATCCTTACACACACAGCTATATGTTTTCACATGGTTCTTTGTACAATCGTGCAGTTTTATTTGTACAAAGTTTCAAAGGGATTGCCTCCGGCTATTTTTGTATCAGAGTAAATCGCGGGATGTGCCAATACGTTTTTATCTCACACATGATAAAATCGGTTTTCCAAAGGCTTTGTGTGAGGTCCTGCAATATAGGAAGCAATGTACAAACGGACGTTGTAGTGAAACGTTTTAACATGACATTGAAATGAAACTCCTAAATTCAACTCTTCTTATTTCTGCTTTCCTGGTACTTTAAGAAGATCTTTTTATTTCTATGAGTTTATTTATAAATATTACAAGTAATATAGTATTGTAAATAAAAGACGGATTAATATTGTCCAGGCTAATTAACAAAAATAAAAAAAAATTAAACTGCATAAGCAATATGTTCGGCCTGAAAACGTCTTTTTTTTTATGAGATTGCATGACGTGACGAGCTCGTCGTCTCGGAGGAATAACAGCGGGAACAAAAAAAACTCCTTCTGTTTATTGGTATATTTAATACCTTTTATAAAAATAGCGCATTTTTGAGCTTATCATGCAAGGAAGCCAACAATAAAATACCATAAGTGCTCTGTCATCGATCCATGTCTCAAAGGCTAAGGGTGGATTTGGTTTGGTTAAAAATGTCCACATTTTGACCATTGGTTAGAATTTAACACAGTTTTTAACCATTAGTTACCTTAACTGCGTAATAAAAAACCCACCGTTAGTCAACACACACCGATTGAAAATCATAGTTTTTAAGCTCGGAAGAAAAATCGGTCGAAGGTTTCAGAACCACGCAAACACTATACAGCTGAGTTGCATTCTTCGTGCGACCTCTTTTCGGAAGTGGACAGACAGGATAGGGTATCCTAGGACATATTCGTCGACAACTTTGGGAATATTTTTTAGTATAGGTGGAACATTAGACTTGATTGGCTGCAGATTATTTTCCAATTATTTCAATGATGTATGCGTACTCATGTGCTTACATATATGTTAATTACCTGACAATTTACCAGTGCTTCAGTCAAATAAACCCTCGATCCCCACAGTATTTATTTAATTAAGTTTGAGTGGCGTTTAATTTCAAACCCTTTAATGTGAAAGCGGCGATTTCCACAAAATTAATACGGACCTGAAGTTCTCAATTTCGATAGTCAGGGGCTGGCCTGACGATAGGATGGTGAATTAACACTATTAGGCTTTATTTTATGGCGAAAAGTTTGTGGTTATTATCAAGCTCTTTGAATATCATTTGGTTTATTATACTGCACGTTTGCTTGATTAGCTTGCTACTACCTCTGCCTGATAGTAAGAATGGAAACTGGAAATACCGATATACAGCGAGTTGTCTTTTTTTTACTGTAACAAAAATGTACACGTGATGCAATTTACTAAAAAATACAATCGAACTAAGTACCTTATCCTTCTATTGAAGTTATAAGCAAGGCAGAAGATGCGTCATTTTTTTCTCTAATCCGTAACACGACATTATATTTTAGCTCATTTTTCCGTCGCCGATGGGAAATGTTATGATTGAAATAAAATAGCTATTGCGGTTTGAACCATCGAGGCGCTAGTTTAATCCGTAGTTATAAACTCAAAGCTTACATACCGTGGCACGTATCAATTAAACGAATAAAATGAAACGTGGTACATGCTCACAGCCTTTTTTGTTTTCGATTTGCAATCACTTAATATATGTTTAAGATCAAATCAATTTATTTCCTTGCCAAAACAGGGGAACCACAATTCGTAGTCTTAAAAATATTTTGTTTTGTCGGATGTATAACTTTTATCTTTTATTGGAGGAGGAAGAGTTATTATATAACACTTGTGACGACACTGAGACGTCTGATGGAAGCACAGACATAGTGCTGGTCATACAAGCTCGCATGACCAGGGCCCGAAGTCTCCTATCTCAATTGTGTCATAATGGTTCATGAATGGTACCATAATGACAGATTTTAGAATAGTATTTAGAATTAGAGCTAGTCGTTCAATTGATGTTAAGCAACACGACCGCCTATATTAGCTGCAGTGTCACTCGGAACCGTCTTTATCGAGGCACAAGTGCAATATTTTCTGCTCTGTAGAGTCTACGTAAAATGAAACTTCTCTGTTAACTCGCGTATAAAAGGTGAGTAACTTATAAGTTACAAGTAGTATTTCAACAGAATTTACATTTCAAACAAAACTGTTCAGCGGCTGCGTACCTTGTTCTCGGATACTGGAATTTAAAAAAGTAAATTTGAAATAACCACGTTCATGGCCGGTAGGGTGCTTTTTTATTTTAGCATTAGTTACGTATGGGCTAATAGGCACTCCTTAAAACGGTCTCATAAAGAAAAGGATTTTTTTTTGGTTCACCAGTATTTTCTTTTCTTTTCTCGTGTAAGTGGTGTGTATTTTTCAATTTTATAAAATGTAAGCTTCGTTCCTTTTTGAACGTGCATCGCGATATTTTTATCCACAACATACTAAAATGTGTCTCTATGAAATCATTTAGCATATGCATTGCCCATTCCACGCTATTGCTTTGAACAGGGTAGATCCTCACATATCTCCGCCGGATTCACTGCACCTGCTTCAATGAGCACAAATGCTCAGGGACAATGCAGGAGCAGATGGGTTGGCTTTCAATAGACATTTTAATCACGGTATCCTATCACGGCAAGGCTTTGTATCTGTCGTCTGCCACTTAGGCCGGTTTTCAATTTGAAAAGGTTGTTCTTCTCCTCTCCTTGTTTTCGACCTTAAAATGTCAAGCGTAGAGCCTAAAATGCAGCAGTTTATTTGGAATCTTTTTGTGGCAGGTATACCTAGAGTGTGAGAAACGAGCAATGCAGTTTATAGTGCAGTGGAAGCTGACGTCTAGATGCAAACACTCAAATAGTTGGAAGTTATTTTTGAAAGGTTCAGAAGGACTGTTAGGATAAGTTTTAAAATAATACGTGGATGTATGAGATAGTCCTGCGCGTCTGCCACTCTATTGTAAGAACTTTGACAGCAGTTGAGCGGCAGACATGAGTCAGCTCAATCGTAATTGGCTGGCTCTAGTATAATTTTGTCCCAAGATAAGATTAGAGTCTAGTGCAATCGCAGCAGTTTCTTTTAATAAACAAAAGAATATGAATAAAAGAATAAGAATGCCTTTGAATAAAATTATCTACTTCCGGTGACTGTGAACCGGAAAGCGCAGAATAGATATGCATGCCACTAGGTGGATCGACGACCTGGTGAGAACCACGGGGAGCCAATGGACGCAGGAGGCAAGCAGCCTCTCAAAGTGATGCTCTGTGGAAGAGACCTATCAGCAGACGTTTTCAGGCTGATGATGATGATGATGGTGAGTATTTAGAAGACGTTCCGCTGAATTTATTCAACCCTATAGTATATATGAACCAATCTCTGTGTTATATGCATGACTAAGATAGGTTATAGAAATTAGACTGTTTAAAACCTACTGCAATAAACTGTGCATGTAAAAACAGCAAAATTTTCAAACTTTGAATTCACGTTTTTACTTTATATCAGCAGTCAACCCCGCTAATGCTACGTCCGTCCATGTCGAGTTCTAGCTCGACCCCGAGCCAGCCGAACCTTTTAACTTATTAGCAGCTGAGTGATTCCGGCTAGGCGACCCTTATTACTCACATATCGCCAAATTATAACCCATCAATGGGATAATTACATAATACAATAGATAATGTTAACAGTTAATAAATTTAATTTCAATTTTTATTTTGCTATTTTTATAGGACCAAAGTAGTAGAAAAATAATTGAATGTAATGTAATTCAAATCCTGTCATGTAATTCATGTAAGCTGTCACTATTAATTTCGAAAACACGTAGAACTGTTGTAGGTACATAAATAAATAAATAAATAAATAGATGTCTTTTTTCAGGTTAACAACATGAGAGTTATGAGAGCTACGATGCCACAGACAGGCAATGCACACGCCTAACTTATAACAATCCTGTGTTTGGTCGGAAGTTAAAAAGAGAAGTAAAGATCGCGGTCAATGGCGTGTTTTGATCTAAATCTTAGTCCACTTGATGATAATGATTGACAGTTTGATTTACAAACCAGATTCAGATATGCAGTTGTCTGAGAATTCACGAATTAGTCCTCACATCCTAATACAACTGGCAGTGACTACATCATCCCCTCATAGCCATGACTGGAATATTGTGCCTTCTCCTTGCATTATCACTATGTAAGTCTGTTTTACCAATATTATTCTATGTTAAAATGGATGCATATAAATGTTTAAAAATTTTATACTACAACAAATATTTTAATAAAGATAATAATAAAGATAATTATCTGCTAAACCACAAGAAATTCTCAATAAATCTATCACCATTATTATTTCCTAATACAGCATCAAAACTCTCCCTAAGGTTCCACTGAAAGCTGCTAATTGAATGTGACAAGCGCCGCTCCAGCCCCACCACGCCGGCTTTGTGGAAATAGGAGTAGCCTTTGTAATCCTAGTTATAACTTCAAAGCATTTCATGGCACCCCGCTGGCTTTTATTAAATCAATTAGTCAACACGCTTGTCTCGCCTTTCAAAGCTTACAACTTTTCCGCTTTAATTATTGATAGAAAATTATACTAGACTATTGCCAGAATTGGAGGATTAATTTTCGACATGAGAAAAAAATAAAGTAATTGAATGGCAAATAATGATCAGCACAATAATTATTAGTTTTACTATGATACTAAATACAATTAAACTATTTTAAAAAACTAAACTACTACCAAATTTAAACTATAAAATTAACAATACCTATAATACAAAACTAATCTAACAAACCACTACCAGTAGACAAAGTGCCCAAAATGCTGGCAGCATTGGCTCGTTGAATGGCAATGCTCAACCTTTGGGCCAAGTAGAGGCCAGCATTTTGGTCACGAGTTGCTTCGACCAGGCGTTTGGACAACTCCTTAAAAATTGAATGTGCACTGGGTCCCCACGGCCCCAGTGTCTTTAAGTTAAGTTTTAGTAGGTATTATTAATCTTTAATGTTATTTATTATTTTAGTTGTTGAGAATAAATACCTCGTGTTTTACTATATTTGATTAACCATTCATTAACGGTTCAATTACCCTGCAGTAGCTTAGTTTGTTAAGTGTTAATTTACAGGAATAATTCGGTCCAATAACCGAATCATTGTTGTAAGTTAAATATTTAGCTTTCTGTCTAAATTATTTGGCACATTAAAATATGACGTAAATTCCCTACTATGAATCTTGAACATGTCTGTAGTTAATAATTATGGTATTAACAAAAATCAAGCTCGACGGATGACAACTACTACTCATTGAGCGAGCATAGGTTACTGCACGCTAGTTTTTTATTATATTAAGGGATGAAACAAACAATACGTGCCACCTGAAGAAAACTGGTAGCAACTGGACGGTGGCTGTCCGCACCAAGGACATTAGCGGAGGTAGGTAGATAAGTCGGCAGGTAATGCGTTGTTGTATTTTTAGTCACTGCATTTTAAACTTTCCGCTTTTTAGTCATTCCACATTTTTGACTTTCTGCTTCGCAATCTGCCCTCGTCTTTTTGCTGTTTTTTTTTATGAGAATGAATGACGGACTGGTCGTTCACCTGATGTTAAGCAATACGGCCGCCCATAACAGTTGCAGTATCACTTGGAACTTTAAAATAATAAAGTTTTGCGTGACACTGCACTGCGCACGTCATCCTGAGACATCACACAGTCTAGTAATCAGATTACTACACTGTGTAATCAGGTCATAAAGTCTCATTTGCCCAGTAATTTTACTAGCTGCAATGCCCTTCAAACCGGAACACAGTAGTGCTTGCACACTACTGCTTGGCGGCAGAATAACTGGCAGAGCGGTGGTACCTACCTAGACGAACTTTGCAGAAAAGTTCTACCACCTAGTGCTTTGTAGGCATTCTAAGCATACAGGTTCTTAACCCTCCTTTTAAACTGGTCCATACTGTATCGTTGTAGAAAGAACGCTGGCGAAAAGCCATTTTAACAGATTGTCTGGACCAAGTTTTTTTATCCAATATAATAACATAATAACATAATTTGAATATACTGCACAAGTCTTGTTTTAATAAACTTAACTAATGTCTATAGTCAGTTTAATAAGTTCTGGTTGCACAGAATACTCCTAGCTAGTTGAGGTAGTTGCTCGTATCACAGTTAAGTACCAAGTTCCAGTTGAAGTTAGTGTCTCAATACAAGACTTTGAAACGCACTACAGTCTAACATTCGGTTACTGACACTGGGACTTTGGAGCTTGAAATGGCGTCTAACTACTGAGTACTATCACATATTCAGTGACCTAGCTTTGAATTGCTAATGAGCAACTGAATGCACACTTAATGGAGTTATATGGGTACAACGTATCTAGTCTAAGGAAGCTGCTAACCATGGCTTCAGTTACGTAGGCTATATTATAAAATGATGATTTGTAAGTATGCTTTTAGGCTGCGTTTGTTTATACCCTTCAATATAACAGTATTCTAAGTTCTTTCTCAGTGACCAAAACTGTTTGATTCTATTAAAGTAACCTATTTAGAAATAACCGGCCAAGTGCGAGTCAGACTCGCGCACGAAGAGTTGCGTACCATTGGATATAAACTGTGAATATTTTCTTTATTTCAAAGTTACGCTTAATTATTTTAAGCGAAAAACAACGTTCTAAAACACTTAACAGTTCGTATTAAACCTAAAACTAAAATAAATATTCTATAACTAGTCATGAATCTGAGGGATCGAAATTGGTTAACGCACTAAACATGGGGACGGCTCGACCACCAGACCGGCTGCACATTCACTAATTGAAACTGACGGACGCCAGGGCTGTAATTGAAAGGCTGGTCTACGTGTAGTGGAGTCGTGGTGAACCTCGAGATTGTTGGTTGTTGTCTGATACACAAACTATGTAGCGATGCTACATATATCTGGAAGCCGAGGCAATTTGCCGACCCTTAGTGCTTTGGAGCATTGATCAATCAAATTTGCGCACCTGACTGTATTGAGACGCATAACAAGGCACTGATTGACTCCACTGTTGTGTGTGCCAATTAAGACGTAATAACAATATTCGCAGAAGGACAAAGGCTGACCGCACACACACAATAATATTGACAATAAAGCTCGTATTCTCAATAATATTGTGTGTTTCCGGGTTGTATTGCGGTATTAATCAATGCGATGAAGGTTATTGACAATCTTTCATTGTGTGTGTGCGGCTAGCCAAGGTTCTCGAGTGGCGACCACGAACTGGAAAGCGCAGCGTAGACAGATCCTCTAGATGGAGCCGATGGATACAGGAGGCGAGTAGTCGCTCAAAGTGGCGCTCTCTGGGGGAGGCTATGTTCAGCAGTAGACATCTACGGGCTGTTGATGATGATGATGATGAAATCGTGCCATAAAATAGGCGCCAAGCACTTACTCTTCTTCTGCTCGTATAGGCAAGTGCAGGTCACCGCGACAAAATTTTCTCGATGTTTTCTTAGACAGAGACCGTGCCAAGACTATGGCAAGCCGTAAGTGTGCCTCAGTTTAACTACGACGACCAGTTTTCTCGCGATTCGCATGCTAGGGGGTCCGGTGTCAGAATGTTTAAGCCGTGCAGATGCATCTGACTTGTCTGTAGCCTCCGAACCACGGTAGCGCTCAGTTGTAAATACCACTTTTATTAGTGGTCACCCATCAACATAGCGACTGCAGCAAACGTTGCCAAACTTTACCGATCGGTTAGGAACTGTTCCTAACCGATCGTTACTGCTAGTCGTGCTTCACTATACGAAGCGCTTACACTACTAATTAGAAAATACCTACATTATCTTTGCCGGTAAACGATCGATAGAAGTTTTATTCTAAAACGAGACTGTGTTGAGAAACATACTGTATTTTTTTTCAAACAAACAATATGAACCAATAGCTAAGACCAAACTGCCCTGTGTAGGCAGTAGATAATGATTCGGCCACTGACGTCAACTGGAAAAATCTGTAGGTATCTTGAGTAATATCATCTATCTTTGTGCAGATATACGTAATATTAAATATATTCTAGTCTATTTTGCTGCTCTATTTTATCTATTTTCATTCTATCCGCTGCTCTGTAAGCGGCGGTAAGACTGATATAACTTTTTCGATTCCTGAAAGTTCTAACCGTCCTCCCGTTGCAACAGAAAGCCAGAACTTTTTATGACGGAGGTATGTGTAGTGTAGCTACTGCCAATGTAACGAAAATAACTAAGCTTGCAACCGTTTTCAGTGTGGTACAGTAATTTTCAGTACAATATACTTTAATTACCTCTCTATGGTAGCGCTTATAGCTAAGCACGACTAGCTGTTTCTAATCTATCAGTTAAGTTCAGCAACGTTCTCTGCGGTCACCACTATTATAGGTGACCACTACAGCAAAAAGTGGTATTTACACCTGAGTGCTACCATTCTTCGGAGGCAACATGCCGGCTGTAAGACAACAGTCGTTAAGCCAAGTCAGAAGTCTTAGGGCGGCCTAAAAATTCTGATACCAGGGTTGACCACTTGCCTACACGAGAAGAAGAAAAGTTTTTTATATGTCATTAACATCACAAGGTAATTCTGTATACAAAAATACCCGTAGATCTTCACATAGCCTCGGTTTTAATCCGAGAAAACAGCTCAAACCCGCCGTAGCTTAACCACAAGAGCGGGAAAGGTATTCACCTCCCTAAATAACAAGGCATTATCCTTAAAAAGGTTCGCATAAAACCCCATCTCACGTCCAAATTCCTTTAGCATTAAAAGCGTGGGTTAAAGTCTGCAATAAAATGACTATTCGTAAATGAAGTAGGTAAGTATGCTGGCAACTTTACTGCAGTGAAAACCATTCGGCTATATTTTGTTTGTATCTTGAAGAATTTGTATTTGGAATGGACCGTTAAAAATGACGTTATTTTCGTAGCAAGGAACTAAGCAGAGGTGCACGTGGCTCAAACTTTTCCGGTTTTTCAAGGAACTTGCAGTTTTGGGAGTTAAAATGTGTAAATCATCCAAAGCGGCTTGGCGTAAAATAAACGCAAACTTAAAAGACTACGTTTCAGTTTCAGTTTTTATATTAGTAGAGAAGAAAGAAAAATACTAGGGATATGTTTTGGAAGTGAAAAATGTCAAGATTAAAGAGATACTCACCATCATCATCATCATCATCATCAACCCGTATACGTCCACTGCTGAACATAGGTCTCCCCCAGAGAGTGCCACTTTGAGCGGCTGCTCGCCTCCTGCATCCATCGGCTCCCCGCGGTTTTCACCAGATCGTCGGTCCACCTAGTGGGGGGTCTGCTTACGTGCAGCATAGTACGCTGCGCCTTACGGTTCAAAAGAAAAACTGCAAAAAAAATCGGTGGTAAAGAGATACTGCAACTTCTAAATAGAGTATGGTATTATAAATTATAATCTAGTTCTATATGTATAGGTTTTGGCCAGTCATTAATAGTTTAATGGTAATAAGATAGTGAACGTGAATGAATACTAAAATAAATGTCAAACTCTGGCTAGACTACGACCGTCTTACCACAAAAATAATTTTAAACATCGTTTAGACACATGTTTAGTTAGACAGCGTCTAAAAGTTAAATGGTCCTTAAACGGATGTTTTATTTTTGTCACTACAAAACCATGTTTATACCGTGTTTACTTAAACACTGTCTAACTCGATCTACATTTTTTAAATAAGGTAACATCATACGAAAACGTTTCATTCCGAGCAGAACTCATTTTGTAAATCCAATACATGTTAGCGTCATAGAATAAACGGAACGTTATTAGCATGAAGTTTGACTGTGTGTGTTATAGTGACAGCGCTGGTGTGCGTGGGGTGCTCCAAGAAAAGGGCAGGTCAAGTATGCCTCGCTCGCCCCGCCATTAGTATTTCTATGTTGTTCTTTAAGGATGGTCACTGACAAAGTGCGACGTAGGATAATAATACGTGTGTTCAGTTCAGTTTCAGGATGCATTTTTATGCCGAGCTTATCTATAGATCCACCACGAGAATCAAATTTTACCCGATCTAAAGTTATTGTACGGGCGAAATCTATTGTAAACATGTATCACTTTAAAAAAAAAAACATCATAATATTGAAACGGGTAAACTTGTTCACGATGTTTATTAATATAATAATAAATATCTCTATTTATTATCCAAAAACTACACGATACTTTCTAAAGTAAGTAGTTATTTTATTCAAAATTATGGTAAGACGACAGTTAAACACCTCTTAAACAATGGGTTGGGGATGTTTAAATTTTAGCACGGGTTTAACGCATGTCTATCTTAAACGAGTGTTAGACACGGATTTGTGGTATGGAATTTATGAAACAACTGTTCAACAAGTGTTTAAGGCGCGTCTAAATCTTTTGTGGTAAGACGGTATATGTTTAAAATGAAATTCTAATGAAATTTGATTCCCAAATGAGCAAACATTTTAAGAGCACTGATTAAAACAGCACTAGTATCAAAAAATAGCACCGAAATTAAACTTGGATCTGTTTTATAAATTCTTCTTTCACTAAACTAAGAGTTACTTGAATGAAAGTCAAATGTTAAGCAAAGAGTTGGGAAGGTCAGCCCGCTATGTAAATGCTTAGAAGCCAGACGGGATGCCTCAATTAGATTAATTTTACAAACTCTCTTCAAAACGTTTGTAAAGTCTCTGAATATAAATTATTTAGCTGTTGACGCGCAAGGTGGTACTTCGATTTTATAACTTTATGTTTTCCCTGTGTTTTGTTTTATCCAGAATTGCTTTTATACCTTTTATCTTACTATCAAAAATATTCCTAATAGTTTTTTTTTTTGGTAATTATTATAATATATTTTCCGTAGACCTAATGGATTTTTTGTCTAGGTACTTCAAGTCTATATTTGAGATTTTTTTTTATTTGGCTTGATACAATGCCAACGTATTTGGGGTTACAAAATACAAGAACCACGGTTTCAGTTACACGTGCGTGTTTTGACTTTTATTACTGGGACTATGTTTTATAGAGACCGGTAAATAATTAGTCTTAAGGAAATTACTCTCTACATTTAATTAGCAGGATTACCTATATTAGCATTGAGAAGCAAAGCTGATAAAAAAAGTCCTCGTCAGCAAAGATTCAAAAGTAGAATTTATTTAAGACAGTTCTTGTAGTTTTGAATATCCAAGAAATAGTATTAACAAACCGAGGCTGCTTGAGTCGACACAAAGGTGCAATAGGTTTTGATATTGTTATATTGTATTCTTATCTATGATTATATTATAATAAAACGTTAAGTTAATTGTAACTATAGTACATTTTGGAGTATATTCCTAGATTAGATCATAGTAAATAGGTATAAGTATAATATGTATTTTGGTTGGTAAATAAATAAAATAAATAGACTCCACCTAACTTCGTTGGAGTCTATTGCACTTTTGTGTCGACGTGGGACTCAAGTGGGAACCCTTGCCGCTTGTACCGCGGCGCTAGGGCCTCAGCACAAACTAATACAAAACCATCATGGTTCGTGACAGTAATGAATTCGTACCATGAACTTATAGAGTATTCCTGCATGAGAACGAGACGTCTACATTTTTATGTAGCGTTATCACTATCGCACGTCGGTGTCAACATAATGTATTTGAGGTAACGCTTTAACGTGACGTCATCAAAACATTACAGTGTTCTTACTTTTATGTCATTTTTCAAAGTATGATTGTAGTAATAATGCTATAAGAGGTTGTGGTAGGCCCCCGATCTCGGGTAAGCGGAGTAAGCTTGCTCCTTGCCACTAAACTGAGTCTTTGGCTCCCTTCCGTAGCTTGCTCCCTCTTTTGTTCGTCCACTTCTGTTCGTTGTCCGTTCTAATTGCTGATTTCATCCAATTTGAATGGGTAGCTTTGGTCCCGACGGATCTGCAGTCTTGCGGCGCTAATTAACTTGCAAATCATGTAATTAAACATTGAATAGCTGAGTAAAAATATTTTTGGTTGTACTTTTAATAAACCAAGTACTAAGACAAGTAAGATGGACCAATGTAAATATAGATAGACTTCTGTGGTTAGATGATAATAGATATAATAGTTATTTGATAATGATTGATATTCTGTGATCATTTCTTTTTAATTTGCCTTAGCTGGGTTAGAAAGTGGAAATGAAACCGCGAAGCACCGCCTAGAAATACTTGATCCTTAATTCATCACCGCAGGCAAAAACGTTTGTAAGCCTGCGAGAGTACATACTGACATAGAAAGATCACATATTGAAGGTAGAACGTAGCCTATATAAAGCCGTAGCTTGCTCCCTGTAGTACATCCGTTGATTGCCGTCATTCGTCTTCGATTAATTAAAGCCGGGCTTGAATGACGTCACGCTTGCTCGATGGGGACAAATTAAACGTGTGAGATGGATAGGGGCGTGTGAGATAGATAGACCATTTTGTGTGTAACCTGAACCAATAAACCTATGCTTGTGTTCTCAAGTCTATCAGGCAGTGAAGCAATAGAGTTATGACTGCCGACAAACAAACTGCCCTACAGACAAATTGTTCCCAATTACTACAGATTTCCATTACAGATTCCCATTTCAACAGATACCAATTCTACAGTTTCCCAGTTTTACAGATTCCTCTTTCAACATATTCTTAATTTTACAGACCCTTAAGCCTTAAATTACGGGTCTCCAACTATGTCTACAGCTACCTCAGATGCAGTATTTTTTTATTTACCTCTAAAAACTTTTCATGAAGTACGTATTCCCAATAACTACTTCGAGTTGGATAGTTACTGAAACTTTTGACAAGTTACGTAGTATCCTCCACAAGTTGGATCGCTTAAAGTAGATAACAGCTAGCAATTTGAACACATCTACCATTCGTACGTTCAGACTGTTCACCGTAACATCTCTTGCCTTGGGAATTTGTCTGCAGCACTATATCAACAATATATGGTTGCGTTTACCCTACTTTGGTGATTGGTGGTTGCCGGCACCATTATCTAAACTTATATGTACCCCATCATTTGTTTTATTTATTTATTATATGTTCCCAACACATTCGTATGTTTTAATTGCACCAAATAATATACAGTTTAGAGGACATCTTACGGTGGACGGTCTGGAGTCTCGTCATAAAACCCAGTGTGCTGAATTTGAAGTTTGCATTGCAGCGTTCGGTTGAATTTGCTTTGCTCAAAAAAAAACTTCGACTGGTGGCAGTGCGCGCTACTACCGTCAACATAAAGCAGTAAAAGCCACGTACTTCATACACTTGTTTTACAAAACTGTAGGAAGCTAGTTGTTTTTATTTAAATTTAAGGGTGACTTGTATAAGTGAATTTATGCTGCGCTACGAGGGGTTATGCTTTATTAGCCAACTTGCTCCTCACACTTAGATTATATAGAGTAAACAAACAAAATATTACTTCGGGGGAGAGTTTCGTTTTGTTTCAGAGGTTTATAGAATAAACGGAACAAGCTGCATTTTAAATGTTAAAGTTTCCTGACGCTTAAAACGTTTGGTAACATTGTGCAACCCTCGTGCAATAGACCGTTATAGGAGCATTTTTATTTTTGGTGTTTTTTATTGGTAAATAAAGCAATATGCACTACCGATTGTTTTATTTATTTCCACTCATTTCGCAAAGACGAAAACAATTGGAATAGAGCGGCAAATGTATTATTTTATATATATTGTGCCTATTTTTAAATTTCTTCCATCAGGTATAGCTATAGTACAAACAGTTGTTAGAACAACCACAATTTTTCTCATTTCCTGATTTTATGAGTAGCTAAAGAGTTTGTGAGTAGCTCGTAGAAACAGTTTATTCAATTTTCCTGCGAGACCAGTAAAGTATCCAGTAATAGAGTTAGTAGTGTTCCGCCAAAATAAACAGGTGATTTAGAAATGGAATAGAGAAACTGGACGGACCTGTGCACTGATATTTTGCTGAAATAAACAAGTTTTGTTAGTTCCCTTCTGCAATACCTTGCTAAGGAATTCAATCACAAATCTGATCAAACCGAAGATTGTTAGAGAAAGTTATTCCATCCTAGTTGTAGAGTTTCCGAAATGGCGTCAAATATCCTTGGCTTCATGTTCGGCTTCGGAGCGCGAGTTCCGTTTGCAGTTATTAACTCGTTGCTCAAGTTTTATTACTCAATAACCTGTCACGGTACTTCGACTAGAGGTAGCATATATTATGCCACTTTAGTGTATGAACACGCCGGACCTACACAGGCTAAGGCCTAAGGCTGATGGAGAGCCATGTTGGCAATGAAATATAGTGTTGCGTGCACGAGTGTATTCTCCGACTTCTACGTGGTGACTACTCTACGATACTCTAACTTATTACTAACTTAATGCTACGTCGGCTAAACTGAGTAGGTCCGGCGTGTTCATACACTACACCACCTCTAGTCATAGTAACTACGTGTAGCATGAGCTGTAGATCGATATAAACCTCTTTCCTCGATAAAGCATGTGCCAATGAACAATCACACCCATTTTTTTGCGTAGATAAATAGATTTTATTCAATTTAAACGAAAATTAAAATGTAATTTAGAGGTCTCTAAGAGGAAGAACACGTCAGTTCAGTGTATTGCTGGCTGGTATTACAATCTCGTTGCAACATATCACCAAAATCTAAAAAAGCAGACGACACAAAAGCAGCGTCTCGGGTAAGTAATGACATCAATGCATATAAAAGCTCACTTGTGCCTTTAACATCCACAATCCAGTGTAATAAAGTTCCACCGTCTAAAGGAATTTCGCCTGCAGTGAATCATTCACTTTATCAAATTTGTTTGCAGAATTTCGCAATGATGGCGGGAGATAGATACCGCAAATCTGTTCCGCAAAGCAGCCAAATGCAGAAATATTTAAGGCTTTTTTGACTTGCAGTGGGATGCGAGTATGCCGCGCGGTATCTATGTTTGTAAAATCAGATGTAAATTTTAATTAGAAGTTAGTGCTCTAGATTAATATTTTACTGCTACGCTATGAAACGCTATACATTTTACAATAATTTTGATAATTAAAATAGAAATCAGTCAGATTAGTAAGGATCACTGAGTCAGCTCATAAATTTATGGAGGGATTTTTACTGCAATGGATAAATTCACAAAACCGTAGGTAGATCTGTTCGAATACCTATAACAAAACTGTAACAGGTCCAATTCTGAACATTGAAGTTACTTTGATTTTTTTTGTAGGGCTCTCTATTTTATCGATGCTGAAGCCACACTTATTTTTGCTTTCATTTTTGTATATTTGTTTGTGTATGTGTCTATCTGTCTTTCTGTCGGTCTGTCTGTGTCATATTCTGTATCTTGTCTGAGCATCACCTGAAACTACTGAATGGTTTAAAATAAAACGTGACTAACTATTTGGCATGACTTGACTTCATACTCCAAGGTAGGATAGGATACTTTTTATCCCGAAATGCAGCATGGTTCCCGCGGATGCTCATATTGCAATGAAAACGCTACCATTAAAATAAACTCATAACAATTATAAAAACTTAAGATACGTAACCACTCAATGTAATATTTTTCATGTTCTTTTCTTCAATCATTCGATATCTATACCTGTAAGCTACATGTGGATATTTGTAGATATGATAAAATTACCTAACTTTTTGCCCAAATTACCGTATTACTTACTTTTAAAAATGAAAAATTACCTCCTGAACATGTATCAAAGCGGGTCGCGGGACTCGCGGGGCGATGCGGGCTTCGGATGATAAAATATTTGCTGTGATAAATTATAGAAGTTTACGCGTGCCACTTACCTACGTATACCCTAAAAAGATGCTAAAAAGCTTTCGTGTAATAACAGTCTGACAGCAAACGTATATCGGAAAAATCTGAAATATAAATGGTCTTACTTACCATTATAACCAACTGTAAATTCTGTAATCACCTTTCATTGCTATTCTACTTTCATTAATATTGATTAAGTTGATGTAACATAATAGAGAAGTGAACTCCAAAAAAATATCGATTGGTCTATATTCAACAAGTCACATTTTGACCAAGACTTATAGCATCACCATTTTGCGAATAGAGCCACGCCATCTCTTCTCATGGGTGCAGTAAGAGCCAGCTAATGGAATATTCTGGGAATGGGCAGCAACATTTTTTTCAGTGTTCATTATAATCTACTGCGATCACCAAGCCGCCTGCCAATCGTGCTGATTATGGCAAATAACCCTCCTAAATAAGTGTCCAATAATTTCCTTTTGAGGAGAGGATTTTCAGAAGTGGTCGGTTTCTGGCTGTTGGGGTGTGTACGTGTGTGTACATCACGCCTGCTCATTACCTACAGCCACTCAGCAAAACCACTGTTTAATTACCAGCTACTAAAAAACCGCAAAATTAGCCTGTTTACAGTTCAAGTACAGTTTATTGTTCGCAATATTATTAAACTACAAAGGGAAATAACTACGGAGGATCCGACGTGTTTAAAATTTCAATTAAGCGTATTATCTCCGTTGCCATTTTGGAATTCGCAACTGGACAGCTTAAAATTTCCCCTTGTAGGGTATTTCGGTTTTCAGTGGAAAAGTGTTGAGTTTAATCATATTGGACTGACAGTTTTGCTTTAAAATGCAGCACTCCGGGATTTTATTCATAAATTTAATCCCTTAATCTGTGATACGTTTTTGCACCACGGAAAACAGTGCTGCTTGCTAGCGAAATTTTAATATTTAACGGAATAGCGCAGACTAAGCCCTAAACGGTTGACGTGGCCAAACTAAAGTAACCAAAATTTACTTAAATCAGCTTAGTCCGAGTACGCGGCTTCTAGTCTAGCTTCCAAATTTTTTTGTTTTAAATACGTCTCTGTAAATATCGAACAAACTTACTATATATTATGTGGGATACTAGCTGTCATTCGTTACAAGTACGTGTTTTAAGCAACTTTTTTTTTTAATATTTTGGCTCCACACACAGTGTATTTAGCCAGTGTCAAGTATTGTATATTTTCATCTAGTTTTAGAATATTTTACGTAGTCAAGTCTTAGTCATAGTCATAGTCCAGTCTAAGTCAAGTCACAGTCCAGTCTAAGTCATGCTCTAGTAAAGTGGTGACAACTTTACTCGAAACTCCTATGGAATTTTGGAAGTAACACGAAAAACCACGTTACACCACATTATATCACATGCCCACACTGATGCTCGTAATTCAGCACTTAATGCGTAAAACGCCACCAATTTTAAACATTAACTCTGGTAAAAGCACAAGTTTTGAGAAATAATACAATGCAACGACGTGAACTTGTTAACCCTCTTATTTTAGGTGCTTGACGTTTGTCAAAATAGGATGACTTTTGTCAAGTTGCATCAAAGGAAATGAGGGACAGACAACGTCGCATTATTAACGGAAAGGGTTCATAATTGCAATAACGCTTGAGAGATCATTATGACGTCCTCATTATTGTAAATTTGTAAAGAATCTGTGTACCTATTGTTTGCATATCATGTAATTGAAGCATTTGTTTTTTCTAAACCCTTGGTTTCCTGAAATAAAAAGTATATAGATACAGAGCTAGCTATGATGACGTAAATCACAATCATACAAAAAAAATATGTATTCACTTTTCAGCTCCGGTTCAGCTTGGCCATAAAGGAATTCATATGTTTGTGTAACCTGTTATTCTCCGCTCATCGCACTTCAAAACTACGGTACTTCCGCTAAATGTAGTAAGCAGATCCGTAACCTAAAATTTTTTCAATAACGGCGAAGTTAGGATACATAAAAAATTGTATTCGTCTTTTGACTACAATGACTAGTGAGGTTTAAAGTTCATAGAGCCACTTGTTGTAGGTAGTTACCACAAGTGTTTATTATTATAAAAATAATTACCTCTAACAGGACAATAGAATTAATAAGACCTAAAAAATTGTAAAAAAAATGAATGATACTCATGAGAATTTCAATACTAAAAAATAGTTTTATTCAAAGACCAAATGGTAAGGTCTACAACTTACAGAGATACAACGTAGTAGGTTGTTTTGGTATCAAAAGTCGCAAGTGTTTGTTAAGATAAATAAAATTGTCTGTAAAAAGATATTAGAGATTTTCAACGATCCTGTATATTTATGTTTTTGCAAATGTCTGACATACACAATCTATAAAACTACGTCATAAAATCAATGACCATAAAATATTAAGAGGTCATAAGAGAATATACAGATTTTATCATGGTGTTGACAATTTACGGCGGTGTTAGTGTCCAGCGCGGATGGTGCTACGAAACGTTTATACGTAATTATGCAACTGTCTAGCCACCTGCATAAAATTTTTAATTGATAGTAAAATTTAGTAATTTTTAGGTTTAACACAATCCAGTTCATTAACTTTACTTATTTTTTAAAACTAGCTTTTGCGCGCAACGTTTGTCGAGTGGAGTACATGCAGACTTAGCATTTGGCCTCGCCGCTTTCAAATTCCCCCTTTTTTTTGTAAAAAATACATCGTATAAAGCTCAAGGACACATGTTATCCACCAACCCGTACCGGTGGACCTTACACTCTCTCTTTGTGAGAGAAGGCTGTCCCAGCAGTGGGAACGCATTTGGCTGATGACGGTTCTTACAAATTCTTTCAAAGCTTGTGTTAAAAATATTGGGTCGGCGTGGTCATATCTCGCAATCAATCAGTGTATGATGTAAGACTTACCGAAAGAGCGTACCATCTATATAAGTTATATACGGTGAAATTGATAAATGACCTGTCAAGTACTGTAACTCTTCAGGGGTTTCACATTTGAGGGTCGAGTATCTGGAACACGTATATTATTCTTATAGCATGAAGTATATAATAAATATTTTATGTTTGATATAATTATTAATACCTATGAGCTATTTTAATGAGTCATGTTATCCTCTATAAATCAGTCAATATAAGACGTTTTTTAATCTTGCACATTTGTTGTGGTTTTGTAGCAATCAAGATAAATTCAGAACCTACGATCTTTTTCTTTTTTATTTGATTTTCATTTTATTTTATTTATCATACTGACTTTGAAGGCCATGTTTACACCCACAGATCAAAAAAAATTGCTTCGCCTCTGAAAGCGACATTATTTCAAAGCTCTGTGTTTACACCTAACTACTACTGCTTACTTAGAGTGGCAAAAAATTGTTTAAATTGTAGTTAAGGGTTTCTTCACAATAATTAAATGACTGCACGAATGAACGAAGAATGATATAGAAAAATAAGATAAAAAAGTGAATGAATCATATTTGGTTTTCAATCCTAATCACAAAGCTGCTTCAGCGCTGCATACTTGTTGCTGTAAAAAACTACTTCCATATTCTAACTGACATACAACTTTATGCGACACCCTTGCAAATAAGTTGTTGATTTAAATATTATAATCTATATAACTAAATATGAACACAATATTACACGTATTTGTTACGCTGTAACACAGGCACCCATAATATAAATTAAATTGAATCATTTATTAATAAGACTGATCGAGGCAACACGTGACCAAAATGCTGGCCTCTATATGGCGCAAAGACTAAGCATTGCCATACAACGGGGCAATGCCGCCAGCATTTTGGGCACATTGCCCACTGGTAGCGGCTTCTTAGATTAAGTTTATTTACTTTTAGTTTTAGATAGATCATTTTAGTTTAGATTTAATTTAGTTTTAGTCCTTTTTTTTAAGTAGGTATTATTAATGTTTTATGTTATTTATTATTTAAGTTGTTGAGTAAATAAAGTATATTATTATTAGGTTAAATTTATTAATAGATAAATCTATGATCCAATGAATATATTAAATAATGTCATCAAATATACGCTGATAGACTGAGTTGAAACATAGCGTATCTCCACTCGTTGCTGAAAAACACAAGTGAATTTATTTCAAACGCTTTTACGTTTTGTCATGAGATGGTTTTCATCTCATCTCCTCTGCAATAGCAATTCGGGTCGGAATCTTCTCAAGGGACACAGATCCAATCTCGCTTCTATGTACGGTTTACAGTCTTTGATCGAAGTTGATCGGCCGCTTGAGGTTGAAAGTTCTAAGTTTTTTTAATTCAAGAAATGTTGAACGAACAGATGCCAGTACAGATTTAACTAATCAATTATTACCCAAAAAATTATGAATTTGTTAGTTTAATAACTATGTAGGCCAAAATTTTAAGCTACTGATATCCTTCCCATGCTAAGGTTATTTGGAAGAGATCGCCCTAAACGATATGACCGCCTATTGTACTAGTACATATTAATTAATTTCTTTTAATTAAGCTAGCTTCTTTTTGTATTTTTTATTATCTTACGGTGTACAATAAAGATTTGATCTATCTATCTATGTGGTTATTTTCAAGTTGTATTCTAGAGCTTTCGTACAGTTGAATTTAGCAAAGATTCTCGTCAGTTTTGACCTATTAATAAAGCCTCTTCATATTACTGAATGTGATACACTTTTTTTCCTTTTCTCTCTTAGAGATAAATTACTAATAAGCAGCACCTAATTCTTTGAATGGACTGTTTAGGTATAATTGTTACTATAAATACTTAGCCAACAGCCTTCCAAGTGAGTGGTCAGTTAAGGTTCTTCAATACATATACTTCCTTAATGTTTTATGTAATTAGAGTTCATTAACTTAGCCTCTTGATGGAACCCATAAGGTTCATCAAAGGGCAAGTTTTAAAAAGACGTTAAAAAACTTTTGGTTTTCAGTTGTAAAGGGCAGACTAGTTTTAATTTAAATATTTGTTACTAATAATTTTGTTATTGGTAAGAGAAGATTCGGATTGAGTTGTTTACGTTGATACTTAACATCACAAAATGTTTTTAAAAACACTTACATATTTTGTCAAATTTCATGAAATTTCATCATATCTATGTTACTTTCAGAGAATTATAAAAATAGGTTAACAGTGTACCTGTTGTTATGAAAATATATTGTGAAGTCATTTTATTTGGTTGTCAGACATTTCATTCATAATTAATTTAATTGTAATTATTTTCCCCAACTTATAATGATATACATATTTGTTGCTTTCGTGACAGAATTTTATTCTTTCGGAATTTATTATTCGTTGCGAAGGAATGTTAGCAGTTGGGAATGCCACTGGATCCATATTTATTGTGCATGTTTGTTCAAAGACATTTACATACGTAGGTAATACTTTGGTAGAATGTTTCTGTAGACACGTTGCCATTTTAACATAGTTCTGTTTCTTTATAACTAAGTTTACGAAGTAGCTAATTATTTTAAAATTAGGTTTTTAAATTTTATTTCTATATAGAAATTTGATTTAATAGCTTCATCATTATAGATAATAGTTATATAATCTACAAATGTGAATAATCAGGCATTATCTGGTTAAAACATTGGAGTTAAATTTATTTGTTGAGAGAGAGATAGTAACGGAGGTCTTAAAAATAATACTCCAAAGATTTTGTGATATTGAGTCCATTTCGTATACTTTGGAATATGCTTCAGATGGCAAGCGTCCAACTTTTAGGATTGTGACAGCCACTATTTCTCTTTTGTTATTTATGTATCTATATCTGTTTTCTTCTCTTTGGCTTTTGTCTTCCTCGCATACTGTGATTGTAGTACATGTTCAGACGACTTGACGAGATATCTTAGAAGTGGTTATCGACGACGAAGCCGCGATGATAATTTCGATTTGATGGATCGTAATCCATAAAACATAATATTAAACCTCGCTGGCGCATGACATATTTAAGTACATCCAATTCGCAGCATATGAGGCAGTCGCTTCTCCGCAAAACTTATGAGCTAATAAAAACAAAGTTAGGAGGAAGCGTCGATCCGGTGAGCGGCACGGAAACTTTACCTTTGGGAGTAGTGACGTCGCGTGTAGTGAAGAAGTAGTCACAGGCACCTCGAGTCACGGGGACCTGGGTCAGGGAGCAGCCGGCTGGTGGTAGGGTGAGCTTACCGTTGTAAAGGAGCGTGGGCTCAGGGTCCCGTGGCTGCGGGCCCGGTGCAGTGGCGGCTGGCGCTGGGCTGCTGCCGCGCCCCTCGCCGACCACGTCGATCTCCTCATCGGACTCGTCAGCCAGGTCCGCCGCCGCTCCCGCCTTCCACTTCTTGGCCATGAGGCAGCGCGGCATGGTGGCGCCTGCATCGGCCTCAGCGCGGCCGCATCAGCGAGAGAGAGACGAACAGAGAGAAAAAGAGAGAAAAGAGAAAGAGCGGCGCCCAGGGCGAGCGGCGTGCGGGCGACGTCGCGCGCGACTTCTTGCGATTGTGGGGAGTTTTGCAACGCGTCTGTTTAAATAGGTGGGGTGTAGGGAGGTAAGTGCGCGCGCACCCACCGCGATCGATGGGGCGGGGGTGGCGCACCCACCGCCCGCCTCACAAAAGTTTGGACGCGCCGCGCCAACTTAGCCCGACACTTGACAGAACGCACACACGATCAACCAGTGGATGCGTAGCCGTTACTCGCACGCACCCCGCGAGCGCTGGACGGAAGGTGAAGGTGGCGCGCGGCACGGCGAGACGCGCGCCACCTTCGCGTTCCCTCTCGCTCTCGTCAACTATACGTGCTCGGCCTGGAACCTGAGTTCACACATTTCGCGCCCTTAATTTTGTTGTATTGCATTACGTTTACTTACGTTCACTATCTCAACATACCCACAAATTTTAGCCTTACGAGGAAGTCGTAACATTTTAAAGTTACGAAATTGAACTGGTTTTGCTTCGTGTCCCTACCCTGACCTTGGTGCGATTGAAGTTTGTAAGCTGAAACTTACTTCGGAGACATTGAACTTGCACTGGACCCACTGAATCAAGAATACTTTAGTACCTATAACATAATACCTAGTACAATAATTGTGTACGAATAATAAAGTAATTGTTGTAATATGTAGTGAAACTTATAACTTGTAGAGGTAGATCTGTTTACGGTCAGCTGTGAACATCTTTTCTGTCTGTTCTGTATTTGAAGGCTTCATGCTGAAACTACTAGAAAGAAGTCGATGATATAAACGACCACGTGCGTGCGGTTTTTACTAGTTTTTTTTTTTGCTAAAACTTTGTTCAATAATTTATAAATATTTCACGTGGAAACATTTTAATAGGCACCTAACGACTATTAGGTAAATACCAATTTCTAGGTGGTAGGACTTTTCTGCAAAGTTCGTCTAGGTAGGTACCACCGCTTTGCCAGTTATTCTGCCGCCAAGCAATAGTGTGCAACCACTACTGTGTTCCGGTTTGAAGGGCATTGTAGCTAGTGAAATTACTGGGCAAATGAGACTTTATGACCTGATTACACAGTGTAGTAATCTGATTACTAGACTGTGTGATGTCTCAGGATGACGTGCGCAGTGCAGTGTCACGCGAAACTTTATTATTTTAAAGTTCCGAGTGACACTGCAACTGTTATGGGCGGCCGTATCGTTTAACATCAGGTGAACGACAAGCTCGTCACATCATTCATTCTCATAAAAAAAAGCCAGGTGCTTAAAAAAGAAGAGTTCATAAAACTAAATTACTTTTTTGTCAACGATACGCTAACATTTGACCACGGCGCGATATAAGCTACATATCTACATAATTATATCTAAAACTATGATTATCTAAACTTATCTAACTCTTTCAACTAACGATACGCAATGTTTTAGAGCATCCTCGCGTGTTCAGCTTTCCATTTACAAATGTTTGTCCAATTTATCGCACCCCCCTCGCAACCGTGGCACGGTACTAGCGCTAAATATTTATTCAAACCTACCTCCAGTTCCAAGAACAATGCAAGTTGGGAAATTTTATTATTTGATGGTAACCTAGAGATAATAAGTAATAATAAATCGTTTATTTCAGGCAACAAGCTTGTAAAATAAAGATTGGCCCGTATTATAAATAGTTTAAGGTATTTATTGTAACTTGCTTGTGGGTAAGAGAGAAGCGAAAGAGAAAAAGATAGGGGAAAAGCATGAATGGATGGGACGGCAGTGCTTAGTACAAATCTAAACATATAATTGTTTGCATTAAAATAAGTATATTTAATTATTATTTAGTTAGTTAAAATTATAGGTTAAAAAGTAGCAACACGGCGATGTTAGATTGTTTTCTGCCAATGGCAACCCCTTCTTTGACCATCTTTTACATAGCGGCAGTGCTCATTTTTGGTAATTAAATAAATAAATAAATATGTGTGGACAATTCACACAGCGCCATCTAGCCCCAAACTAAGCATAGCTTGTACTATGGGAACTAGATAACTGATACAATACTTATATACTTTTTTTTTGTTTGTAAATACATACATAGAATACAATATAACACCCAGACGCAGAACAAACATCTATGTTCATCACACAAATGTTTGTCCTGGGTAGGAATCGAACCCACAGCCCTCAGTTCAGAAGGCAGGGATACTACCAACAGAGCTATCGGGCCCGTCAATTCATTTAAAATTGTAATAAATACTTTTTTTACAAGTTTCCCACGCATTTTTACTTCTACAGGCAGTAGAAAGGAGGCCTTCCTTCCCTATCTCTTGCCCTTACCCTTCTATCTGCCCTCCGACAGAATGAGTATAAAAAAATTAATAAAATTAAATAAATATGTGTGGACATTTCACACAGCGCCATCTAGCCCCAAAGTAAGCAAAAAAAAAGAAAAAGTAGCAAGTACAAAGTAGTAAATTTTTAAGTCATGACTACGACTGGTTATTCGTTTCATCATCATCATCATTAACAGCCCGAAGATGTCCACTGCTGAACATAGGCCTCGCCCAAAGAGCGCCACCTTGAGTGGCCACTCGCCTCCTGCATCCATCAGCTCCCCGCGGTTATTCGAAAAACTAAAAAAAAAGTTTTTGAAATAATTCTGATGTTGCACCTAAATGAATAACTAAAACCAGTACACAAAATAAAACTATACCGAAATTCTCTCAAATACATGAATATTCAAATAGTAACGTCGGGCGTACGGATTGTGGCTTTGTGCCGGCTAAAGCATTTGTATTCAAACAGGATCAGATTATGCCGTGTCACTATTTGATCGTTTTGTTCGTTTTGTTCGTGCAAGTAAAGCTAATACACACCCTCTAGATTAGTTAAAAAAAAAAACTTTTATACACTAATAACCGAATACGAATAAAATTAGTTTTATGCAGCAATAAAAAACCTACTTTTGCGTGACTCTGCACTGTGCATGGCATCCTGAAACATGACACTTCTAGTCTTCAGGAACTAAGAATGGCAAGAACGCCAAAAACGATCAAATTCAAACTGTCGAAAACAGTGATCACTTTTTTCTTCTTATTGGTATTGCTATTTAGAAGCAATAACTCTAATAAGACTGAAGCACTATGTACGTACGTACCACAGAGCAAAAAAAACGCTTCCCCTCTACACGAAGCGGCATTTGTTTCATAGCTCTGTGGTACGTACCTACCTATTGCAATAATATTTGTGTTCAATTTATGTTTTTGACATATTTGATTTTTAATGTGTATTTTTGTATTTTTTAATTTTTGTTTTTACATTTTCATATACTGATTGACATTTTTTATAATACTATGAATGAATGCCTATTGAATGCGTACCTACCTATGTTATATTAAATGTACCTGCGTATTTATATAATTATATTATACGAATAATCTATTTTAGTAATAAGTAATAAATAAATAAATATAAATAAGTATGTGTGGACATTTCACACAGCGCCATCTAGCCCCAAACTAAGCATAGCTTGAACTATGGGAACCAGATAACTAATATAATACTTATATACTTTTTTGTTTGTAAATACATACATAGAATACAATATAACACCTAGACCATCGAAATTATTTCGATGACCCAGACGCAGAACAAACATCTATGTTCATCACACAAATGTTTGTCCTTGGTAGAATCGAACCCACAGCCCTCAGTTCAGAAGGCAGGCGTACTACCAACTGAGCTATCGGGCCGCAGTAGGTATACTTAAAGTAAACAATCGACATGTTATTTGAAAGTACATTATGAAAAAATAATTATGATTATTTTGGCTCCACGCATAGTGTATTTAGCCAGTGTCAAGTATTGAAATTTTTCTTAGTGATTAATATTTTACGTTAAGTCAAGTCATAGTAATAGTCATGGTCCACTCTAAGTCGGGTAGTCAAGTAGTCATCGTCCAGTGTAAGTCATGCTCCAGTAAAGTGGTGGCAACTTTACTAGAAGTTTGTATGGAATTTTGGAAGCAACACGAAAAACTACGTTTCACCACATTATATCACTTGCCCACACTCATGCTCGTAATTCAGCACTTAATGCGTAAAACGCCACCAATTTTAAACATTAACACTGGAAAAAGCACAAGTTTTGAGAAATAATACCATGCAAGGACGTGAATTTTTCGCGTTCCCGCCAAAACTCTGTGATCACTTTTATATGAAATGAAATGAAATGAAAATGATTTATTTGTGTCTAACACTATAACGGTAGTAAGTAATACAAAAAGATTTAACAAAAACAACTTAAGTGTTTGGCACAACCCGGCCCCAACTCAGCAAAATGCTAGTTGCAAAACAACCAGCGCTGGTCTTCCGTTGGCACCGGCAAGTGACATCACGCACGAGTCGCTACTAAAGGGCAGCGCACGCACAATAAAAAACAATAAAAAATAATAAATACAACAAATTAACAAAGGGCATGACCCCTATTATTAACAAAGTTGCAACAGAGACTAGGTACTTTTACATATTTTAGGTGTAAGTTTTGTGGTTCCTGTGGCATAAAAATATTGATCGTAGCCCACTCGGGCGAAAGCGCAGGGCGCAACTAGTAAAACGGTAAAAAACAAATATACAATCACATATAAAATAAATAATGTTACTATTGTTTTCCAAATTATATAGCACTGGTGTCATGTACAAGTAGTTCCTCCTTTCTTTGATGTGCATAAATAAATTCTTTGATTTTACATCTAAAGCTAAGCAAACTACGCAGGCTCCTTATCGGTGGGGGAATATTGTTCCAACACTTCGACGCAGCATATCGGAAACTACCTCTAAAAGCGGCTGAGAAGTGCCGCTCAGTCGCGAGCTGCATCGAACATTGGCGGGACCCTTGAGGCTTACGTCTCGCCAACCATGTCAACTTATCGTTTAAATATAAAGGCGTTCGATATTTTATGACACCGAACAAGAGACACGCCAAATGTAGCTTACGGCGGTGTTTCATTTTCAACAAACGATTCCTGTTAAGAAATGGAGTCACATGCGATCTCAAGGGAATGTCGAAACAAAATCTGGCACAGGCATTTTGAACTCGTTGTACCAACTTTTGAGTTTTAGCTAGTAACCTCGGGCCAAAGACCGTGTCCATGTAATTTAGTTTTGATAAAACTAGTGATTCTATTAACTGAATGCGCAAGTTTTCTTTTAAATAGGGTCTCATTTTATACAATATTTTTAATTTATAAAAGCAACTTCTGACACATTTTGCTACATGTTTTTCATACCGCAATTCACAATCCATGTGGAGGCCCAAATTACGCGCTTCGTACACACGCTCGATGGGTTCCCCCAGAAGTGTGACACTTCTCGACGGATTGATAGTAGCGAGCTGATGTTTGCTACCAAAAATTAGAAATTTAGTTTTGGTAGGATTCAACAAGAGGCAGTTACTCGCAGACCATGCGGCTACTCTAGTTAGGTCCCCGTTGAGCTTATTTATAGCATCATCGACGTCTTGAGGCTTACAGGATATATAAATTTGCATATCATCCGCATATATATGGACCTTGCTATTACGTATACACTTTACAATATCAGCAGAGTACAATATGAAAAGAATTGGCCCTAAAATAGAGCTTTTATTGCTAGTGGAACGACTTTTGTGATCGAAAATAACGAAAATAACAATATTAACACCAACCTGGAACGTAATATTACACAGATTAGAGAAAAATACATTACATAATATTACCCATTACGTGAGACCATAGACCGTTTAGGTCCGTGTATGAGACTGACTAGAACCTAATGATTGATAGTGGTATTTATACTATTATAATATCTGTGGTGGTATTACTAATACCACAGATATTATAATAGTATACTACTACTAATACTTATACCGACGGAATTAGTATGTACTTATTATAGAAGCATCTAATTTCCTAATGTGTATAGGTATTCGGTTGGTAGGTATTAACTTTAACCTGAAGACGTCCACTACTGAACATAGGTCTCCCCCAGAGAGCACCACTTTGAGCGGCTGCTTGCCTTTTGCATCCATCGGCTTCACACGGTTCTGACCAGGTCGTCGGTCCACCTAGCGGGGGCCGGCCTACGCTGCGTCTTGCAGTTCGTGGTCGCCACTCGAGAACCTTTCTTCCTCAACGGTTGTCAGTTCTACGAGCGATGCCCGCCTACTGCTACTTCAACTTGCTAATTCTGAAAGCTATATCGGTGACTTTAGTTCTCTTGCGGATCTCCTCATTTCGGATCTTGTCTCGCAAGGAAACACCGAGCATAGCTCTCTCCATAGCTCGCTGCGCGACTTTGAGCTTAGTCATCAGGTCAATAGTAAGGGACCACGTCTCAGTGCCATAAGTCATCACTGGCAGCACACACTGGTTGAAAACTTTTCTAGGCTCTGCGGTATTTTAGACGAAAAGATAGGTCGAAGTTACCCGAACGCTGCCCAGCCGAGTTTGGTTCTCCATGCGACCTCTTTTTTGAAGTTGGACCTGCCCAATTGGATAATTGGATTAATTTTATTGACCTGATATTTATGACTTTTATAGCAGTATCGCCCCCGTAGGTTGTAGTAAAAGGTGAAAGAAAAATTCGGACATGAGACCACTTGCTTAAGTAAATAATATCCCGGCTTGAGAGATGGATGGATGCGGGTTCAATCCCCGCTCGTGATTCTTATTTTTCCTTTACAAATTAATCTGCTCACTGACCTGTGTGGGAAATGTCTATTCTTGAATATTACTTTTGTGAAAGTGCCTGCAAATCTTCAGTGTCAATGGAATTGAATAGTAATAAAACGACGCGGCGGAGCGAGAGCGAATTAGTGTCGGGTGCCGGCCAGACTAAGTGACCCTTTGATTCTAGCCCTCGTTGACACGTTTTGTCGACACCCACTTTGTCAAATATTAATCTCGGAGATGCTTTGAATTCCAGCTAGGTATTGGCTTTGGTACCTACTTTATACAATGGCATCTTGGCTAATTATTAATTTATTAACATGTTTTTATATTCTTTGGGTTACAATAGACTGCCCATATAACAGGTAAAAAATACTAAGTCGTAACAAAAAACAACTCGAACCTGCAGCTTCCAGGTTATGAGCCCATCGGCTGAACTGCCACACCACAGAGGAATTTGTATTCTAACTGATACAACAGCAGCTACCTATGATGATGTCATCCTTGCCGATTTCGGCTACGGCGACTTACTTCTGCGTCAGTCCGGAGAGCTTGGATGACGTGCTCTTAAATGGCTAATGTATCCGATTCTGGCGGTAAAAGTATGCGTACAGTGAATGCACGTCAGGATGCCATTGACATAATTGTAAGTGATGTTAGGAGGCGGTCTACTTTTTAGTTGGTCGCGTTTAAGATCTAAATCGCGCCTCCTTTTGTCTTCAAATGTGAATACCTGATTCTTGACTAGTCGCCTCGAGCCAGGGCGGGTTTCGGCCAGAGTTTCCCAACGAGAGGGTTTAATATCACATCTTCTCATGTGCCTTTTCAAGACGTCCTTGTAACGCAGAAACTGACCACAGGTTTTACGCTTACCATCCTGATGTTCACAGTAATTCTACTGTGAACATCACATATTCATGCGCTTTGCTATAATTCTCTCGTCAGGCATCCTGGACAAATGCATAAGATATGCCTCGATTCCACCAACATTAGCTTTTCGCACAACATCGGTGTTTCTAACACGGTCAGACCACTTTATTCTTAAAATATTTCGCAAGCATTTGAGGTGAAATCTGTCAAGGACACCAATATGCTTACGATACAGGCACCATGTCTCTGAGGAGTACAGCAGATTGGGCAAGACAATTGCCATGTACACCTGAAACTTGGTACTGAGCTTGATGTTATGAGAGTTAAATACTTTTGTCGTAAGCTTCCCGAATACAGCCGCTGCAGTACCAATCCTGCTGTTAATTTCCATATCTAAGTCATTTTTAGTGGTCACGATACTACCCAGATATCTAAACTTTCAACTTACTTCAAGCTAGTTGTATCTAACTGCAGATTTAGTGGAGCAAGATTTGTTGCATCCATAGCCATCACTTCCGTTTTAGTGATGCTGATTTTTAAACCAAACCTGCTACAGCATACAGTGTCAGATTCAGTTAGCATTTTTTGAAGGCCATCTGATGTTTCCGCTACAAAGCACAGATCATCGGCATACATGATTTCGGTAATCAAATCATATGAAACTTTAGTTCGTGCTTTTAACCTAGCAAGATTAAAGACGTTTCCATCAGTGCGAAAACGAATTTGGTTGCCTTCAGTGTAATATGTCAAGGCTTGATTCACAACAATTGAAAAATAGAGAGTAAAAAGAGTTGGTGCTTGTACACAGCCTTGCTTTACACCACAGGTTACGGAAAAGAACTCAGATTGCTCTCCATCTACAGTGACGCAATACATCATATTATCATGAAGCAGCCTCAACATTCGTATATACTTTTCAGTAAAACTCAGTTTCGCCACCACAGAGCCTCTCGAGGGACGCTGTCGAATGCCTTCTCAAGGTCAATGAAGCAAAGATACAAGGATTGCCCTTGATCTCTACTCTTTTCCTGTAGCTGGCGCAACGCAAATATCGCCTCGCATGTGCCTCTGTTTGGTCGAAACTGGGTTTCAGGAAGGATGGTTTCAGATAGTTTAATTAGCCGGCTGAGAAGTACTCTGACAAATTAAATACTTTGCCTGGTGTTGAGAGCAACGAAATACCCCTGTACGAGTTACAATCCCCACGGTCACCCTTGTTTTTATACAAGGATCATAATTGCGACACTCGGGAGGCCGGTGGGATTTGTTCTTCATCCCACATACGCGTGAAGAGCTGCCATATCATACTATGTAATTCTTCCCCACTATACTTGAGTAGTTCAGCTGGAATATTGTCAATCCCAACCGCTTTTTGGTTTTGTTGTGCCTTTATGCTACTAACTACTTCCTGCAAAGTAAGTGGATCATCCAGTGCGGTATTCTGCGGATGCTGTTCTAGATTTCTAATATAACATATATATCTGCTGATCGGTCTAAGTTCAGCAGGTTATTAAAGTGATTGGCCCACCTTTTAAGGACATCATGTTTATTAGTTATTAGTGAGCCGTCAGCAGCTTTAAGAGGCACTTTTCCTCGATACGGAGTGCCTATTAATTTGCGAAATTCACCAAAAAAGGCTCCAAGCTGGTTGGTGTCGGATAACCACTGAATATGTTGGATCTTATTTTGCCACCATTCGTCTTTTGCTATGCGAGTAAGTTTTCTTAATTCCTTTCCTTTCTTTTATCTTCTCAGTTATGCTTATGGTACTGTGATTAATGGGATTAGGTTGTCGTAAGTGTTGGTGGTGTTTACTTATGGCTTCAGTTAATACTTTGTTGTTTTCATCAAACCAGTCTTCGTGTACTCGTGGTTTCAATCCCAAGGTGTCCGTAGCTATTTCTAAGATGCGAGTAGATAGGTTATTCCAATGCTGATCAAGACTACCTTCCTCAATATCAGTACATGGTGGGGCAGTGTTTAAGGAGTTTATGTACTTCTGTCGTAGCTCCGTGCTTTCTAGTCCTTTGAGGTTAATACAGGTGGGTTTGCTTCTACATGGTCTACGTGGTGGATGAAGACGTATTTGAAGCTTTGTAATTATAAGCTGGTGGTCTGTCCAGCAATTCGCACTTCACATTACTCGAGTGACTTTAACCTGAGAGAAGTCTCTTTGTCGTACGATGGCGCAGTCAATTAAATTCCAATGCTTAGACCTTGGGTGCATCCAGGTGGTCTTATATTTCACTGGGAGTCTAAACATAGTGTTGGTGATAGCCAAGCCAAACTGCGAACAAAGGCTTAGTAGTCAACGACTACTAAGCATTCATACTACAACACCATGTCGCCCCAAAACCCGCGGCCAAGCTTCAAAGTCACGTCCAACACGAGCGTTAAAATTACCCAGCAATAGGATCATTTCGCTAGCGTGGATACTTTTCAACACTTCCGATACTTCCTCATAGAAGCTATCCTTGATCTCATCACTTTTATCAAGTGTTGGTGCGTAAGCGCTTATTATATTTATGTAACTGTCATCATCCAAACGTAAACGTAAGGTGATAACTCGATCAGAAACTCCGACAGGATACTCTTCTAGTTTGGAAGCTAATGAGATTTTTATTGCAAAACCAACACCTGAGCGTCTTGGTTCAGACACAGCTGTTCCTTTCCAGAAAAAAGTGTATCCACCACCTCGTTCTACAAGTTCGCGTTCGTCCGCCAAATGTGTTTCACTTAGTGCAGCAATATCCACATTATATCGTCCTAGCTCACGAGCTACGATGGCGGTTTTGCGCTCAGGACATTGGTTGGTGTCTCTATCAAGAAGGGTGCGTACGTTCCAAGCACCAAATGTCATGTTTTTTATATATATTTTTTTTATTGTTGTTCTTCTTTGTATGTCGACCACGAATAAGCGGATGCGTAGGCAGCCGTGGTTACTACCTCCCTTGGTGTTCGGGGTAAGCAATTGTCAGGATACCTTTTCTAGTCCCCCTCCCCGGCTGAGCGGGGAAAGCAGTGCCTCTCTAAATAGAGCTGCTTCGTCGCAGAGGGTGCTGCCGAGTCGCACTGTTACCCCAGTGCAGTGCAAAAGCGACCACTCTCCCTAAGCCGCCTATGTGCTGATATTGGACAGAGCCCAGCAAGCATCGTAGCTAGACCTCTCTCCATCGCCATAGGGCTTTTTGGTGTTGTCTCGAAGTCCGTTAAGCTTAAGCAGTCAGATGCGCAGGATATATTTTAGTGCATAAGTGTGCGTGCAAACACAGATGCACTGTCTTGTCCATGCTCTCCGTAATCCAATGGAACCGGAAACCGCTACGATTAGAGAAGAACTGGATGCAGTGTCTAGCCGACGGTAACTTAACGACTCCTACCGTCGCCTTTGGCCTTCCACGATGCCTTGCTGTCCCGCCGGCTCCGCCAATATCGGTCGTTTATCAGGTGTTGACATGCCTTCACCACCGAGACAGACTTTATGCACAGTACGGGGAGTAACCGTTGTTAAGACTTGTCTTAAGACTACAAGTCCCCCTCAACCAGGTTTAGCCCACGAGTCGTTTACCAGGGTGGGGCCGTTGCGTGCATAGCAACTTCTTGGAGCCACTGGTGAGAGATTGCAGGCTGTAATGGTTCGGGTCTTCATCTTAGGTATGAAAGATCGACTAAAAAACCTAAACTACCATTACATAGCCCACTACACCCCAGCAGCTACCTATATGCTTAAATCAACGCGGCATAAAGCATATTGTTCATAGAATACGACCAAATCAAATTCTCTCACATATCAACTTTTGCCATCGCTCTTTGTCCATCCATCACACAGAAAACTAACCTTTTTGTGAAACTTTTTGTTGTCTTTTCATCCATTAGCACTGCAGGTGTCCGTATCCGACGCTGTGCTATGGTACGATCCCACCAATGTCAAAGAAAATTAGATGGATCGCTCGATCATACATCTTCATGACGCCACTCGCGACAAGTCTAAAGCTCGTTACGCTGCACCTGTATTATGCTTTTCACGTATGACTAATAGACCCCTTTCAAATAAATTTCTGCATGGGGAAGACTTTTTGTGAGCAAAATGACAACTCATCAAGTATTTAATGAATGAATGTGATGATGTGCTTCCGTATTAACAAAGTACTCTGTGATGATGCGTAAAAGCGTGGGGTTGATGACCGTTTCATTGATCTTATATACGATATTCAATTTATAAATTCAGAAAGTTCACTTTTCGAATGAAAGTCGGTAGAGATGGGTGAAGATTTGGATACTTTGCTGTAAAAATTAAGATTGCACATTAAATTCGAGCTAGAATTTTGTTTCGTTACTCTCAAATCTGGACAATTTTATACTAGTGTTATGCAGTGATTTTAAAAAAGGGGTAAAATATCTGAATATGGAACATCGCCAACCATTGCATTAAATTTAAAATATACCTACAAAGTAAGTGGTGTAGTGATTGAGCCAGAGGCAGCCGGGTTCAATTCCCTCGATAGAACAAGTGTTTGTGCACAAGAATAAAAAAAGCGCAAATACTTAGGCACTTGTTCTGTGTCTAGGTGTTGTCGAACCATGAACTTCGTAGTTTCTGGTCCCTAGATTTTTTTATGAGAATTAATGACGTGAAGAGCTACTCGTTCACCTAGATAGATAGATACAAGGAATCCTAGTCCAGGATCTATTAACACATGTGATCGTTGGGTGTCATTTATTTATTCATTTAATTTTGTTAATGTGTTTTGGCAGACTATCTTGCTAGTTCCAAATTCAGGTGTAGTGTATCACCACCTTCGACATTCATCATCAAGAGCCTAAAGCATCCACTGCTGAACATAAGCCTCCCCACAGTGAGCGAGTGCTCGCCTCCTGCATCCATCGGCTCCCCACGGTTTTATCCAGATCGTCAGTCCACCTACTTGGGATCTGGCCTATACCTACGCTGCGTCTTCCGGTTCGAGGTCCGGTTGCATTATTGTCACTTAGGTAATTCAGGTGAAATATTGTGGTCATGAACGTGAAGGGAGTCTTGTTATGGCCATATTAGTAAAAACAGTATATAAAACTATATCGTATCTGTGATTGACAAAAGACGAAGCCTTTAGTAGAGTTTTAATTGAATGCCCGTCTGCACTAAATTTTAATAGTTCTCACTTATCCATCTATGACGTACCTACATACTTTAATGTATTTGGTTAGGGACATCCTAGAGAAATAAGTGCGAGCTTAATAGAGCTGTCAAACTTAAGTGCAGACTGGTAAGTATACTTAAGTGTTTTAAGACCAAAATGTAATTTATAGTTTATACCTATTTTTTGTTACCTATTAATTTATACACCTACTTTTAGTTACCTTTTTATAATTTTGTAGTGTTTACAAAATTGCCAATATGAGTTTGAATACGTGAGAATTGAATACAATTGTTTAAACGAGTATGAGTATAATTGAATACAAGAGTTTCTTTACTATGCGTCTGTATAGTAGGAGAAATAAAACTTGGTATGTATAGTTCGCTCTTAATATCCTTTATTGAGAAAAAAACTAGAATAAATCACTAGGTAGACAAGCATTGCTACGTGTACTATTTAACTCTACGTACGCTATTGTCACGATATTAATAAAATAACTATATAAATGTATTCAAAAAAACTTACAACGCCACTGAACACTAAAAAGTGTTTTGTCAGTTCTCGCACTAATGTAAAATATCACGCGCGAGAACGAACCAAAACATATTTTATTTAGTGAAGGCAGAATTATTATCAGTGAGGTCTATGTTTTGGCATAGGGCCTTGTAGTTTTCGAGAAACAATTGGAAATATTGATCCTTTATATAAAAATTATTTGTAGACATTGGTGTCAAATCTTAAGTATAAAATCTTAAACTCAATTTGACAGGCTTAGAACTAGTGCAGTCCTTTTTATTTCCACCAATATGAGTGGGACAGCAACATTTTTAGAGCTGTCAAATTAGTTTTAGTTTATAATGTAATGCAGCAAAATAGACACCGTACCTATATAAAGTTTATAGCTACAGTACAACATTAGTAAAAAGTGGAAAACAGATTTATATAAATAGTACAAATCTTGATATTGTACTGTGAGTGGTTTGTTCACGATACGAAAAGGTTTTCTGTTTCTTGACTAAGTTGAATGGATTCAACGTGTAAAAGAGTAATTTTAATATAATAAAATATTACGTCATATTCTAAAACTTACATTGAAAACCAATTGATGTCATGATGTCTATAACTTGTGGAATCCAAAGATTACATTAAATTTCTTTGAGTTTTTCTTACTGCAGTTAAATAACAACAACGAAACAAAAACACAAACAGGTGCAGTGAGAAAGGAACAAACTACTCTGTATTGGAGTAAAATTGTACAAGAATCTCGGAGAATGATACTTTCCACGTTTTTAAGTTGTTTTGTTATCGTTGGAAACATTCACAACTTTTTCTGGCATAGAAAAGGTGACAGGCATTTTAAGCATTGATTGAATTTAAATAACAATTATAAAATTATAAGTAGGGCTCAATTTTTTTGAAGGTTATCTATATAGTGTTTTTATGTATTGTCGCATCAGTGTTCAAATTTATTTAAATACTTAAATGGTTTAATAAATTATAAAAATAAGAATGTTAGAAAATGCTTTCTTTAAAATATATCATTGTGAATGTAATTAGTAGTCTCATACATAAACATTTAAATGGTATAATTTATATTTCAACGTATTACGAGCGCCATCTAGTGGTGAGTAGGAAAGACAATGAGATGTGGCTAAAAATGACTTGTTTGACTTTGGCTAGTGCTTAATTTAATTCACAAAAAAATACGAAATATAAGTTTAACTTATTACCTGATGCATGAAGCAAGCACAGAGCAAGAAAAAATGCACCCAGCGTATATTTTTTCTTGCTCTGTATAGTCAAGCCACCGCCACAGATTTTTAATAGCATTCTATTTACTGAGCACCCAAAGTGATATAGCTGTTGGTTGTGATAAATAATTGAATGCCTTTGCTAAATAATAAACGGCCACATTTCTCCGAAATTCTTACATTAAAAGCGTCCTGTAGATTGCCACATAGATAGATAAACTCTTTATTGACACCTTGATAATAAAATATAAATTCTCCTTCACGCGTAAACAAATCATAGAAAATATCAGTAGGTAATTTGGTTTGCTTGTTATATAAGTTGGTTTAATGGATATAATTATTAATATGAAGAACATTTATAAACATTTTTACAGATATGAATAGAGGCTGATCTTAAGGAATATGTAATAACATGTTTATGACCTGTGCATAATATAATATTTTTATTTCTAGCAAATAAAATCATGCTCTTACATAATTTTTTTGTAAAAATATCTCAATAATTAGATTTCATTAATACAAACTCTATGTTCGTAGATAAAAATGCAAATTTGAACCAAGAAATAATTATAGCCTTCAGCTTTAAATTTATTATTATTCAGACACTTTTTATACAACAATTCACTTTACAACAATAATGTATTATGTGTGAGGGTAGTTAGTAAACGAGCGTGTTTTATCAGTAAGTTATAAAGAATGTTAACCTTTGTACCTTAGACGTTGTAAAGTCGAATTTTATTTATGAAACTGAAACTTATCATTATTAAAACTTCTGTCCAATATAGTTACATTTACGTTCTATTTAAAAACAGTCAATAAACTTAACTTTTCACTTATAGAGAATACTTTAAAGAGCACTTCTGAATATCTAATGCCAATGTTCTAATTTTATAATTTATCGAAGATTGTGTCAATGGATACGAAACAAAAACGCTCGTTTGCAATCACCCCCATCCTGGACACAATTCTAAAAACATTTGTAAACAGCGTTACAATTAGCGTGAAAAGGGTAACTAATCAGTTTCGATGACAATTCTTTTAGTTCTAAACCAAAAGGGAGCCATTTGTTACACTAATGCCAAACATCAGACGTTTTAAAAAACTTACAATTGTTATATCGGTTACTCTGTACACAGATTATGAAAACTTCATAGCTTCACTTTCTATTTTTTAAGTAAACACTCTACAGTATATCTTAAGGCTGAGATTTAAACTTGATTATTATATTTTAATATTGTAACGTGGTAAGTACATCGGCTAGTAACAGTAGATAATATATTTATGAATTTTATATGGAGCCAACTGCTAAAAGACTCTTAGCAAATGAAAGACACGGTCGGTATGCCTGCACACTTATTTTACGAAGTCTAGTTATAAAATCCCGATGGAATTCTACCAAGGCTGGTAGTATAAAAATGTGTAACAAGATTTATTATCTTCTCACTCCTATAATGGTTTAAAATTATGGGTGAGAGTGAGAAAACTTTACAAAACGAGTGCAGTATGCACAGACTGTTTTTTTATATGTCATGATTTTTATACTACTTCATGTACCTATACAGTAATTTCATTTTAACTTTGTTTGGTGCCATGCTTTTTTATTGCAGTAAACATAACTTTGCAGTGCAATCAAATTGTATTAATAATGTTGCATAAAAAAGTTGCAGTCTATGGTTCTAGACCTGTCCCAGGCTTTATTATTTCGATCAATATGATAGATATGGCATTAACTTTTTAACTGTCAAATTATTATGATTTTGATCTAGAACAAAGTATTCCTTGATTCTTAAAAATATGTCAGTAACTACTTTTACTGCTGTACATTTTAAACTAGCGGGGCAGCAAGTTTCTTAAAAACTTAAATGTAGAATATAGTAAGTAGGTAACCACAGAATCACAAAATTAATAGACATTGAACTCTATAATCGGCAATAACAGTAACTAGCCATGGCAGAACTCCACATATAAGCTTATTTATTATTTATAGCGGGGCTAAATTTACTCTACTCTGATTTATTTATTTCAGTAACCTATTTTGTTTTTTTTTTTTCTTTTGATATAGGAATTTATAAAATTTTAAGTGAACAACTTATGACCTGATAATGATTACTAAAGTGATATCTACATAAATGTAGGTATGATACCTACCCTTATGTATGACATATTTATTAATATGTACAGTTTAATAATAGATTACATAATTGCAATAAATACCTGTACCAACCTAAGTTACGTCTAACTGATATATGCTCAATAAACTTTGGAAATCTGAAATATCTAAAATGTTGTCCCGCTTTAATGCATGACAGTTTCCGTCAGCGAGAAGTGGACAGACAGAGAGTAGAATTTACGAAACCTTTGACTATGGTTTTTAATTAACGTACTTTGGTTAAACTATCAAAACTACATAAAAGTATTGATTTATTTAAATTGATATAGTATTGGATTATAACTAATTAAGAGTAATATAAAATTCACATGTTTAAGATATTTTTTATTAATGTTTTATCGTTGTAATTTAAATTCGCCATACTTTTTATAATTTTCTTTTCTCTCTTTTTTGGATGCTTATCTCATATCGTATTGTTTTGCTACTGATAAAAATATATAATTTTCTCGAAAAATTCGTTGTAGTATTTCAAGCTTTAATTAACCATAACATATATTTGTAAATTCATAATTAAATACGAATTCAATTATCTATTTAAGTTAGGTATAGAATTTAATGATAACAATATAAACAATTAAGTATCTATCCGGGTCAAAAGGAGTCTTTAGAATATGCATAATTATCTCCGCCATGGAAACCGGACCTATGCTGATCCTATCTCAATATTTCTATAGTCAATCTCAATGTACAGAATAAGGTTTCATTATTTGGATAAGCTCATCTTCTCCTTCTTTTATAATCAATAAGCAGTAGCCGAAAAGTGGTTTACCAACCGCACCGAGTACGATCTAACATACAACAAAGTTCACTTTCATGAAAGTTTCAAACATTTCAAACACGTGCATAATGTTGCAAGAAAAGACCTCCCCTGAAAGTTGTAGCGCTATCCCATTCTACCCTGAAACTTTCAATGGCAATGACCTGCATTGGAGACGCCCATTAGACCAATGGCATGGCTCCAACCTTCCCGCGTTTAAAGTTTTACTACTGCGCAAGTGCATACAACTTGCGGCGGTCAGTGCCCGCCCCGCAGACACGCCTGCAGTCTGAAACCTCGTCGCAATAAGCGCACTGAATTTCCGTTCATACTTCGGGCATATTTAAAAAATAATGATGTAATAAAGTCCTAAAAACAAATTTTATTATTATGATATTTTGATCAAAAGTTGTAAGGTCACCAGGACCACGTATATTTGGAGCGGATATAGGGTACTGTTGGATAGTTTCACTGAAATTGAATTTATCAAACTATTTTCTATTAGAAACTTAGTGAAAACATTCAATGGGTTTGTTAAGCATAGGCATTATTTGCTGATTTTGATCTCATATAGAATGTATCGTTTGCTTTGAAGTTCCACCCGTCACAACCATTGCAGTGCGCGTGAATACATTCTGCATTCAATTTAATCATGAATAACGCATGTCGCTCATAGTTTGACACCTCGTAACTTGCCTATATTCAGTTGGCAATTGTTCTACGGGTAAGCTTAATTGTTTAGGTATCAGATAAGACTCTCATAGTGACAGCAACGGGACGGTCAACAGTAGAACTTTCAGTGGAGCGCGTACAATAGTCAGCCCCTGGATTCATGACAGCGTGAGACAATAGTAGACGAGTGTCGAACTCCCTTTTTCGTTGCCGTCTTTTGTCGTAGTTGTCTGGTTACAGTATGTATAGTATATGTACCTAATGTACAGTATAAAGCTTAGCTTAGCCGTATTTCTATCAGAAGTTAAGCAAACCAATTATGATACGAAACACTTGGACGATATAACTTGCTTTTAAAAGTTAATAGAACTCGACTAAAGACCGACTTAACAGTTTGGCGGCAAGTCCTTATGTAAGATTTATTTTATAGGTGCATAACGAAGATATTTAGTGTGGTCGTGGTTTAGCACCTAATTACTTTTATAGACCTCAAAATGACCCGGATTGATATAAAAGGACTAGACCATTTTAATATGCTATTTTATTTTAATAAAAATAGTTAAATTTGATTTGGTGAAGGTAGGTAGTAGATTATTATGGGACTAAAAGAATATAATCAGCTTAATCTTGATAAGATGAAGTTTCTGATACATCCGAAAAATAGTTACTTGGTAATATTTTATGAAAAACGTTTTTGTAAACCTTAAACCGAAGGTAACTAGGAGGAATAAATAGATTTTTTGTTCATTTATTATCCGAATTGTACATTATATTATTATTGCTTTTCGATTTAGGGGTCGATATTTTTTTGTTTTTTTTTAAATTACTTTACTTTTATTTCCGCATGGCTAATATATTTATAGTATAATAATTATATTATGTTATGTAAATCATATAATACAGATATCGTACTCATAAATATTAGTTAATTTTATCACTGATTTAAGTTCAGTATGGTTTTAGCTAGCATCATTTTATCTCAGCGAGAAGTAAACAGGACTTGGATATTTTAAGCATTGATCAAAATTAAGTAACATATAAAAATATGTAGAAATATATTGGGAATAACAATATATTTTTATGCAAAACAGTCAGTATTATTACAATTCAGTACATCATTTTATACAGGTTATATTTATATACACAATGTAAATGTACAAGTACGTTATAAGATCTGTAAATTATTGTTTACACTTAAATTGAGAATTAGAATTAAGGCTTAATTACAATTTACGGCAATAAAAGTGAAAATAGCAATATGGAAACAGACATAAATAAATTCTGTTCTATAATTTTGTTTGCCTGAGTTTTACAAGTCATACCCATGGAGCTAATAGAAAAAGAAAGCGGGAATCCCGTCTGATCTCAAACTAAAGCAGCCTTAGGAAGCCGGAACGTTCCGTACGTACGAGCGGGGCACGCACACACTCACATCATCTGCAGCCTGTCGCACTACTTTCATCTGACACACATATATAATATGTCCGCCATTTTGTGCTTCAGTTCGATGTCAATCAAAACTCAATTCATCTTTTTTTATTTTATCCATGGTTGATACCTATATACTTTCATTTTTTTGTCAGCAAGAAATGGATAGATATTTAAACTATTTTTGTATAATATTGATTAGATAAACCGTTTTTAATTAAAGAGAATGTTTGAAGCGATTGGAGTATTTTATCATCGTAACTTAAGTCTTAGCTTATCATTACAACGGTAGGAGAAAATAAAAAATAAGAACATAAAAAATATACACTGTAGTTGTACAGCTTTAAAGTTATTAAGAAAATTCCAATCACATTTTTGGCCGTTTGCACTAAAGTTTAAGCTTATCTCTCTAGGACGTGCTCAAATGTGTCATAGAGGGATAAGTGTGAGCTGTCAATCGGTAGTGCAGATGGGCGTAAGTCTAATAACTAAAGGCAAAAATTGACATTATGTTACAAGCCACAATTGACAGTAAACTTAATTTCAATTAACACTAATTCTTTGAAAGTGTTAGGGCTGTAGGCCTAGCACGAATCTTTACGCGCGCGTAAGTGTAACGTTAACTTAAAGCAGTTGTATGGGGCGCTGATCAAATGCTAATACAACTTACGCGCGCGTAAATATTCATGCTTGGCCTATTCTACTTCAGAAAACGATTCGCCGTAGTTTTCTTTAAATACAAGCCAGGCTTTGACAGCCGTTTGTATGGGTAAGGGTGAACGCATTTCATAATTGTGCCGCAACATTGAAGTTAAATTCGTTTATAAGTACCATAGATTATAGCGTAATTGGTAAACAATAACGCCGCCCGCTCACGTCATGGAAAAAAGTAAGCACGCGTACGGTACGCTAGTGTAATTTTTTCCATGATTTATATGATATTGCGAGCACCAACAGGTGTTCGCAATTCGCATCGTATGTTTTCGTTGCACAATTAGTGCATTGTCATGCGTTGTGTGACTCTTGTCTGATATAGCGTGCGCTCAGCTTATTACAAAAATTAATAATTGACAGTCTGCTTGTTGACTTCTGGGTATTAAACACTAAACAAAATAAATTTAAATTTTTAATTGACTTAATAATTGTATTTTAATTTCGGTACTTGTTAAAACTTATTGAAAAATATACTTTAAAGACTATAGGTACACATTATTTATAAAATCTAGTACTTTCCTACATAATTTGGGAACAATCCTTAAATTCAATTTTCCACTGGGGCTCGATTGTAAATGACAAGTTTCACAGGAAATTGACAAAAACAAATTGACATTTCACATCCATGCACTCACAGACGTCTAATACTATACAGTTATTAGATGTCTGTGCATGCACTAGTGTTGTAAACATTACAGCTAAACGGGAAAATAGTGATCTAAATAATACGCATAAATATAATATCACAACAAAATAAAAATCTAAGCGATAACGTAATACAGTTCTTTGGTAATGAGATTCATATAAAAGCATATTATAATATGTATAAGTATAAAGTATAACCTATCATTACTAATACCTTATTATATAGTTACTATAAAATGTTAATCCTATTTATGTAGAGATTGCCTAAGTTTAAATGGTATAAAAAAATGTTTATAAACGATTTCTATTTTCAGAAAGGCCATTTCATTGCAGTGGAGTTCACTTTGACATTTTTAATATTGAAACGATTTCACTGTACTTATAATTAATTATTTAAAAAAAAAACGTAATTACGTAAACCTGGTTATTTCATTGTGTATAAGTACTGTAATAAGATTGAATTATGCTTTAAAAGTTGGTTCAAATATGAAGGCGGCAATTTAAGTATAAAACCAGATAATAAATTATGTCTATAAAGAATTAATTAAAATAAAATAAAAAATAGAACGAAAAAGCTTTTTAACCCAATAACAAAAATCGCAATTACAAATGCATCGTAAAACAACTGTAAAATATCTTTGGTTACACAACAATTATATTACAGATTAATTTGTAAGAGAAATCCTATTTTTGATTCCTATATAAATTAATCAGTAGATTACGCTAAGCAATACAAAAAGTAGTAAATACAAAAAAATTACAAGAACAACAAAAATAAATTAGTTTATGTAACAAAATAACAAAAATCAAACACTAATTTAGACTAACACTTAGGCATAATAAGATGGTGTACCTTATATACATACGATGCAGTTGGCCAATTGTGAATGATTTAATTTGGCACATATGGTCTTAGGCTTTATTCTTTTTATCGTGCATTAGACTATATTTCAATTAATAATAATATGATATATATTTAGGTAGAGAGCGTGTGTTATTTGAGTTTATAATGATCGGCGGGGTTATTACGTAACTTTTGCAACAGGCGTAAATTTCGAAATCATTGCTGTCAAACATGACTTTGGCAGCGAAGTGACATTTGACAGCAATCGATGAACTTAAAAGTTCATTATTTTGTTTCCATCTATTGCCGTTTTGTTGCTAGTGGCGCTAATGTCTAAGGCTAAAGTGTATTCGAGCAACTGGCGGCCATCTTGCGACTGATTGCTAGGTGTTTGGTGTCGCATTGCTACTGCTGTTGCAATTTTTACGTAATACGTTATGTGTTACGATAGCTGATAAACGAACTAACTAAAATCGCCATTATTCGAATTTGCCAAGAGTTAACTAATTTTATTAAAGTCTATTTTTGACATGAATATAAAATATCGAAACTCGATCGATGTAGTATATAAATTGAATTTTATTTGATGTTTCTAATAAAGTTTGAATAAAAACTGAATTTTACGGTGTAGTAACTTGTAAAACGTTCCTTAAAATATGTTTAAAAAATTTCTAATGGTTGTCTGCACTAAGTTTAACAGTTTCTTAAGTTCGCACTTATCTCTCTAAGACGTACCCAAAAGCGGTGCAGTAGGTACGATTTAGAGGCATAAGTAGGAATTTGGGAGCTGTCAAACTTAGTGCAGGCGGGCAACGTAAGTCCAGCACTTCGTTACGTTTCCGTTGTCTCCGAAAGCTTTACGAAGTAACAATGTTTACAATAACTTAATCTTTCTCTACACGTATTCTTGTAGTCTAATTTTAAATATTTCTATTGTGTAGTGGTTTCCGGCACGTAAAGGTATTAAATATTGCCTACTCATAATACATAATTTCACTAATGTCTTGACTAGTTTTGGTCGTGTATAAAACAGAATAGTGAAAAACTCGTATGTAACATGCTTACTTAGTTTGGTGTATTTTTGGTTAGTCTACTTATGATAAGCAATCTCTTAAATTGACTTGTCAATCGTAAAGTTTTGAACACTGCAAGATAGAAAATAATCGCTCTACTCGTAAACATGACAGTTGATTATAATCTGCAGTCATGATAAAAAATACATTGATAGGTGCATATACTAGTTTTATTTAGTTTTAAGTTGCAAATGAATGTTTTCTTCTTTTTCTTTTTCGTCAGACCAGGGACCTATTTCATAAAAAAATTAGACTTATATTATCAGTATTTTAGTACCGAAAATACTGTAAGCATCAAACTAATATTTTATATGAAACTGGTTCCAAATAAGTTTGTTTAAAAACAAACTTATCTATCTATTATATTACCATAATATGACAGGTTTGTTCATAGTATGACAGGTTTGTACATAACCTAACAGCGTTCACAACTTTACTGTACCAGACACGCTCCTTGTCTTAGCGTTGTTACTTGAGCAACCCCATCTACCCATCTTTCTTTAAATAACCCTATATTTTTATATATCATTACAAAAAATTTACTCATTTAGGTTTCATATTATTTAATTACTGTTTTCGGAAGTAAGTTAGATGACTCATTTCATTAATTTGTATGAATAGTTAATAAAAGAAGCATGTTGTCTTTTATAAATGTAATATTTGTTAAATTATTATTAAGTGGCTTTTTAAAGATACGCCTAAAATCTGTAAAATCTACGGTAACGGAACGTTTGTTATTAAACGATAATATTATAAATATAAAGTATTAATGAATGCAATTCATCATTATATAATTTATAAACAGGAATGTAGTATTATCATAAGATGAACAGAAACAAAACGAAATTTTGTTAACTAAATTAAATGTTTGATGACGGAAAAGTCAACATTGGTTCAATAAATAGCGAAATTGTCATTTTAATTAAAAAGTTTTGTTTTGAGCTAGATTGGCTCGTCAAAAGAACGCGTTTTCTTGTTATTATTATAGTATTATGTATAATCAATCAATCGATAAGACTGCCATTAAGTTATTGGCATGCCATTCACATCAGCAGCCGGAGAACATCCTCTGCTGGCTGAACAAAGGTATCCCCAATAATACATCACTTTGGAAGCTTTGGTATCATACACAAAAAATAATCAATAATTCAATAAAAAAATTATACATTTACAATTCTTAATTTAAAGGTACCATCAAATACCAACCGAAAGAATTTGGACTGTTCATGTACCTCTAAATATTTTCCTTTACCGACCATCTTTAAAATCCATCATGTATCAATTAGAATCTAGCTTAACTTAATACTACATTTTTAAACAATAACTTAACATATCTGTTATGAAAATAAATATATAGGCCCTTCGCACAGCGAAGAAAACTGGGGAGCGGGGAAAGTGTAATCGACAAAAAGCAAATGAAGCAAAAAGCAAAACAAAACAACATCAAAAATAGCATTGAAACAAATGACGCATCGCATCTAGAAGCCGAAGCATATTTTTTTGCTCTGTGAAAACCATATTATAGAATTGATCTTATCCACTCTGTTACGATGTGTGGTTGACATTTTTTAAATGGAATCTATGGAATAGATAGTTTTTAATACGCAATGCAAAGAATTTAAAAGACAAGTATGGCTAACAATTAAAACATTTATTTACAGTGCGTATAATAGATATCGTCAACTATTCTAAAAATGTAAATATATAAAAAATACGCTTTCTTCCACACATGAGTTTATTAAACGTTCTGTTGGTTTCCAGACTTTTCGTTCCAACGAAATAACACTTATGCATTAAAAATAAATACCTAGAAGAACAAAATGTTTACGTGTTGTTTCTTCGGTTTAATACAAACTTACTTTACGGAAAACAACACGAACAATGAAGTATCTATAAATATAAAAAAAAAACAACGCGAAAGTCTACACGATTTTCTAGTAATAACTCATAATAATAAAAACAACGTCGTCACTTACACTTATCTTAACCTACCTTAAATAAATACAAATTAAACAATAAACAACTTCAATCAATAAAGAATAATGTAATTAAAGCTAATGATTATGTTAGAGCGACGATAGAGAGCGCAGTTGCTTATTCATTCACTATACAGGTAACTTTGATATTTGATTTTTAAACGCGATGAAGTTAAAATGCGCTCCCACGTGTTTGCAACTTAAAAATAGAGGAATTAACTTCGTTACCTCTGCGAAGGTAACAGTCTCCCAAAGCTGAATGTCCTAAACATAAACAGCGAAAATTTTGATAATACCTCCATGTTAACACAACGAATTTGATCCGACCTCGCGTTCAGCAGCTCGTGATTACTGTTGTTCGTGCGTCGATGCTTTCCTTAAGAATTGAACTATTTTTCCCTAAAAACCAATTCTTAAAAATTAAGCAATTCTGTTAATTTGACTAGATATAAATTTGGTCATGGTGTCAACCACAAAAGCAGGTTAGACTAATAGTGCGAGCGAGTGGAGCGCTCGGCGGCGGAAGGCCGGCCGGCGACACTTCGGTCCGCCCAGCGTGCAGCGTGCAGCGGCGGGCGGCCGCCTGCGCCGCGCGCCACTCGTGCCAACGTCACTCTACCCTCCTTACTTTATTGCTCTCTTTGTACCACAGCTCGACGGTTTCAATAAGTCTCTACGTATCACCGCAACTACTATCTCTAAAGACGTCGGACACCGCACGTGTGACGCTAACTTACCTACTTTACCCTTACTATGATAACATCCTTACGCGTTTAACGTTACCGGCTCTCGCCGTCAATTGACACCGTCTCGTTTGAGTCGGACTAAAACGACTGAAAATATACTTAATTTTAACTACTTACATTTTAGATATAATTACGGAGCCATAACGACATTAGGTACTTTATTATTGCTTATCATTTCCATCGACGCCGTCACCCCGAGCTCGTCAAAATGTTTCTCATTCGAAATATTACAAAGGTGTAAAGAAGTTCATAGAGAAATCGTTCGTTGCAATGGATAACGCCCACGCGGTTCACTGATTTTCCTGCTCGTCTTGGCTGCACGAAGCTTCCTGGTGCTTGTTCAGATAGCTCTTGAGCGCAAACCCCTTGTTGCACCGCATGCACTCCCACTTCTTGTCGCCGGTGTGAGTCTGCAAGTGCGCGCGTAGGTTGGATCGGTCGGCGAACGACTTGTTACACGAAGAGCAGTTGTACGGCTTCTCGCCGGTGTGGGAGCGCAAGTGGCCGCGCAGCAGCCACGGCCGCGAGAACTGCTTGCCGCACACTCCGCACACGTGCCCCATGCGGTGCGTCAGCACATGCATGGCCAGCGCTGGCATCGACACATAAACCTTCCCGCACTCGCCACAGCGCCGCGCCGCCTGCGAGTCGAGACTGCGGTGCGTCTGCTTGTGGCGCGACAGGTTCGAGGAGGTGGCGTACCGCTTACCGCATTCGGTGCAGTCGTACTTGTTCTTCTTCACGCTTATGCAAAGCGGGGCTTGCTCGTCCGATTCGGAGTCAGAGGAGTGAGTGCGGCGCACAGGTGCAGCGGCGGTGTCGGGCTGTTGGGTCGGCACGGGCTCGATGACGGGTACCTGTACGGACTGCGGCGTCGGCTGCGGCGTGGCAGCAGGCGCGGTCTCGATTACCGACACAGGCACCGACAGCGGCGTGGTCGGCACCTGCGGCTCGCTCGAGCTGTAAAGCTGCTGGTAGTCCATCGGCTGCGGAGCAATCATGGGGTCCTGATACGCTATGTAAGTGTTCATCTGTGGTTGCGTGGCGTACTCCACCTGTTGACAACAGAGACGAATGTCAACTAGAAATCAATGAAGTATTTTACAAGTTATGCTGCACATCATATTCAATATATTAAATCAATTTTTGCACAGATGATTTGTTAGTATACTCGTAAACACTGACGGGCCATTATATCATTCTATTAGTCTTATGGTTCGTCAATATCATCAATGCAACATAATGCACGTAAATTTTCAGGTTGCATAGTGTATAGCCTCATACCTCAAAAGAACTACAATACTACTAATATATCCATTGTCCACGTGGGTGAAACCGCGGAGCCTAGCTAACGTAGCTATAATTATTTCAGCAATGACTTACATACCTGTTGTATAGGTGTCAGCGTTTGCAACGTGGCAGCGTAGACGTTGGTGTTTGTTGGTTCCTCGGCTATAATGTAGATGTTGGTGGGTTGTATTGAGTACGTGTAGACAGGCAAGACGGGTTCGGGCGCGTGCAGCACTGTGAGCACGGCGGCCGGCGGCAGCGGCGGTACGCCCGCGGCCAGCGACAGCAGCTCGTGCGCCGCCTCCGTGTCGGCCGCGCTATGCTCGCGCACGGCGCTACCCATGCTGCGCAGTTCAGCGTACTCCGTGCTGCGTGGTTCCGCGTACTCCGCCGTGCGTGCTGGCTCATACTCCGCCGCCTTGGGCACGCCCACTTCTGCGGCTCTTGGCTTGCCGTACTCTGCGCGTGGCTCGGCGAAGTCTGGGGATCGCGGCTCAGCGTACCCCGCGATGCACTCAGGGTATCCCGCTGGCCGGGGCTCAGCAAACTCAGCGGCACGGGGCTCATTGTTTGACGACAAGTCACGCTCCAGGTACCGTACCGTGCGTGGCTCGGCGAAGTCCCCGCTGCGCGGCTCGGCAAACCGAGGGTCGGAGTAGTCGGCTTGTCGCAAGTCGAAGTATTCAGATTGATGCTCCGAGTTATCTGCACGCCGATACTCAGAGTTGTCGGTGTGTTGCAGCTCGTTGTCGTTGGTTGAGCGCAACTCGGAACTGAGGTAGCTGAGTTGCTGGTCAGCGTACTCCGCAGCGCGCAGCACGGTATAGATCCCGTTCCGTGGCCCGTCATAATCATCGCGCGAGTCGGTGTTGCGTCCTTCACTGTAGTCACCGCTTGGGTTGGTGACGTCCCCGTCCAGTAGCATAGTGGCGTCGCTACGTGGGCTGCCGTGCGCTTCGTTATAGTCACCTCGTCCGTACATGGTCTCACCACCTCGGGCGTTGATGGTCTCACCGCCACGTGCCTCATTGTTTTCGCTGCGTGGGTCCATAGCGCCGCCGCTGCGCGTCTCTTTATTATCACCCCGTGCTTTGGTAACCCCACCACCGCGCGACTTCTTGTAGTTTCCGAGGGGTTTAGTAGCCCCACTGGCCGGTGGGTCGGTGTTCGCGCCCTCGCTCTTCTCGGCATAGTCTCCGCTGCGTGGTTCCTCGTACTGGGTGCCGACATGCCGTGATGACTCGGCAGACTGCGCTGGCCTTGGTTCTGGGGACGAAAATAACAATGTCAAACAAAGATATCGTGTCGATTAAGTATTTTATTTCGAGCATGGTAGATCCTGTATTAATAGTTCTCGATTCTGAAAATTTATAGAAATAAATGCATTTCAAGCGGTTAGTCAATATATAGAAATTGAATGTCATCATCATCACCAACAGCCCGAAGATATCAGTGGAGCAGTGGCTGAACATAGGCCTCCCCCACAGAGCGCCACCTTGAGCGGCTGCTCGCCTCCTGCATCCCTTGGCTCCCCACGGTTTTCACGAGATCGTTGGTCCACTAATGCCCAGTTCCTATAATTTATGTCAGGTAAACGCATAGTCAAACACTAGCAGGACCTTCGGTACCGGTAACGTTCTGCCGACCGGTAGCTCTTACGTAGGAACGTCAGTAAGATATAGGAACCCGGCACTAGTGGGGGGCCGGCACGGGGCCGCCGGCCGGCCTACGCTCGCTTGTAGGTATAACTGACAACCGATGAGGAAGATTTTTTTCTTGTGTTCTCAAGTGGTGGCTAAGTAAGAACCGGAAGACGCAATATATATAAATGCAGTTTTGCTAAGCTTTCTCACAATTCAACCATAAATGAGCAAGGCAAAACGCAACTCGGCTTCTGAGCCATAGATAAAATTTGCTACTAAGCAACCCAAAGCAGTCAAACACTACAAATTCGGCGCCTTAAGTGTTTGACATAAACAACGGAAGGTATCCCCGCTTCGCCTGCAGCAAGGTATTATATCTCGTCAACGACTTATAGGTAACTAACGACGGAAAATGGTCTAGGTATTTTGTACAATACTTACTATTCTCAAATATTATATTGTTAAGCGTATTTGGCGAAATTACATTAAGTAACATCTACAACTATAACAATAACCATTATGAAGAATGTCTAAAGATTAAAGACTTCTACTAATCTAGCGAAAATAAGTGGTAATAAATAAGACTACAGACTATAGTACTTAAAAAAATACTCAAATGTCCTCATAGTTAGTCAGCATGTTTATCAGCGAGCAGACAAGCCCACCCTTCACAACTTCATTTATTATAAAAACCGTATTCGCCGTGAGACCTCGGATTTTATTGTGAAGTTTCATTGTTAGACAACATCAACATATACTTTTGTAACATCACAACAAAGAAATTTTGTACTTACGTAAAACATACATTTTGTTGGTGCAATGATTTTCTAAAGTTGACTTCTACATGCACAAATGCGACTTGTCTGCGCCGAGTGTTCTTAGAGTGTTCTTGTACGTCTCAAATTAATATTTTATTCAAAGTGAGCCCGTTATAAGAGGGATCTTCCTTTTTAGGGTTCCGTACCCAAAGGGTAATGCGAACCCTATTACTAAGGCTCCGCTATCCGTCAGTCCGTCTGTCTGTCTATATGCCTGTGACAATTTCAACTGTCTAACCATCACGGTTTATGAGATACAGCCTGGTGACAGGCGGACAAACAGACAGACTGTGGAGCCTCATTAATAGGGCTCGCTTCATTTTTGGGTAGGAACCCTAAAAAGGCATCGGGAACTCAGACGGTTACTAAAAACCTGATTTTTAAAAGTTTCTGGTAATATGACGGATCCCTAAATATGCTCTTCATATTTTCTTGACGGTGATAAAAGCACAACTTATTTACTTCAAACTTAGTTTGAACATAAAAGCATTACACTATCTGCTTTGTTTTAAATATTGAAAAATCCTGAAAAACGGACACAATAGTACAAAAATATACCGGTCTCAATAGACTGGTATAGGTATTTCTGTGCCTTTCACTGTTAAAGACAATTATTGAGTTTACTGTCAAAAGAAAATAAACAAAACATAGCTCTTTGCTTCTTCTCTTGTGTCTAATTAAAATACAATGTTCAGCGCTTTATTTTTTCAGAAACTGAGAACTGTTTTATGAAATACTAGTCAAACCGGGCTTCGCAGGGGTTAATTTATATGATTTATAATTATTTTTACGCCGTAATTCTATTAGGTATACCTTGTACACCTTGGGATACATTATTTTAGTAAGGAAATAAATAATTAAATAACCTAATTAAACTTTTATAAACACATTTTTTGAAAATATATTGTAGCCGTTACCCGGGGATAGTGTACTTATAGCTTCTCAACAGCGAAATAATTTTTCAAATCGATTCATTAGTTTCGGTGCCTATTTAATGCATGTGTCACCGTCTTTTTGTAAAAACTAATTGTTTATAAAAATGCGATTATTTTTAATCCATCGATTTATTGTAAAATAAAACGGAGGATTTTTCGATTATTTATTAACAGTCGTTGCCCAGCCGTGAGTTTATTATCAAAAACCCATATGAATTCACAGTTTTGATGTTTTTTTATTGTTTTTTAGAGTCACTAGTGGCTCACCAATAGGTTACGACAACGCGCGAAGCAAAGATGAATGTTAGGTTAGTTTTGATCACACTAGAAGTGGGTACACATTTACAATAAAAGGAAGTGATACCAATTAATTATAAATAATAGAAAATTTGACCGTTTTATTATGAGATACCTTCAATACCCGTTTACAATACTTCGACAGTTTATAAATAACCGCGATATTTTTATTATAAAGCTATTTTTACAAAATGACGGTGATATATTCACGTTAACAAAAATGTAATGGTAAATCATCCGCTTACAATATTTACCGTTAACACCAGGAACACAACAGCAAAATAAATAGCGAAACCTTTTCGCACTCCCGCAATAAAGGATATAGGCACGGTTCCGTGGAAATTGTTTTGCTCGTGGTTCGTAGTTCATACGGTTGCATTTCGTGCATTCTATGTATGTTAATTAACATGTCAGATTGGCAATAATGATTTTGATTGGGTTTTTGCTTTAGTCTTTTGGCAAGACTACCTTTTTAAGTTTTTTGTCATTCTAGTCAAAATGTCAGTTGCAGTTTAGAATGCCAGAAGAATGGCTATTTACCAGAAAACTGTGTTTACTTTACTTCGGGTCAGAGTCAGTATTGAATTTGTTGAGCAGAGCTAAATTATTCATTAAAAATACTGATGGGGTGTGATCATTGAAATGTTCAAACATGATGATAATATATTACCTGATCATATGATTTTAATATGTGACCGATATAGCTACTTAGAATTACAGCTGAAATGGCAATGGGCAGGCTATATCACTCGTAGAACTGAGATCTGATGGGGAAGAAAGATGCAGAAGGTGAGCAGCCGCTCAAAGGGGCGCTCTCTGAGAGATGATGATTTTGATTGATTTGTATTTTTGTTTCCTAGGTCTATAGTAAGTATAAACACAGTTTTTTATAATCTGTGGGGATAAAATATTTATATGCTGATGAAACGTGACCATACTCTGCTATAAATCTTTGCATTGCGCATCCATTTTTAATAAACAACAGGCGGCATAAATCGTAAGCTTATTTGTTTGCATTTGCTTCAACAGATATTAATAACCAATCCATCTTATCTCAAATCAATCTCTATTTATTTCGATTATTTCTTTCTTTTTACTTTTCTATGCTAAAATTTTTAGAGTAGCAGAAAAAGTATTATTATTATATTAAAAACACTGTTTTGAATTTTCACGGTTGTTCACTAAATATTTAATAGTACGTATCTTTACCGTGATTAGAATCATTTCTAAGTTCCCGATATTTCGCCAGTTACATGCATCATGTTCACGGGTAGACTGAAGATGCGTGTGGATGATAAAAGCTCGAAGTATTAGATAGTAAACAAACAAAACGATATGATAGATTATCTCATAACTATATTACCCTTTGAAGCTGCAAATTCTGACAAAAGGGGTTTATTTTAATCTGTCATCTGCATATTATGCCACGCTAGGCTGCTTGCGGGAAACGGTAATGCTATTCGTTTAGACATTCTCTACAAAAGACGGCATAGTTAATATAGCTCTAACAGCAAATCTGAACTAGCCTACATAACCGATCGCTAAAGTTAAACAACATTTGCTGCGGTTAATATGAGCACTTGTGGGTTACCACTACAAACAGTAGCCACCCATCCCAGCCTACTGCTTAATGGGACCCAGAAAAACGAAATTCGTTTTATTTTTTATTATTATCTATAGGCAAAGAACTTGACCACTGTCACACCGGGTGGAAAATGATGACGCAGCCTACGATGTACATGCTTGTTTAGAGAATATCTGTTCACTCCTGACTTGAAGACTCACAGATTATAGTTACCTAGTTGGAAATAATAAGAACGTCGGCAAGTTGTTCCATTCATTCATTCACTATAAAGTGCGTAGCGAAACGCCGCCTTGATGTGCGGTGAAAGAAAGAAGACATAAGGAGGAGTAAGATCGTGTAATTTCTAATCTCCACAATGTTAGTCTAAAAATAATTATATACTGGCAACTAAACGTAGATGCTCTAAACTGTTGGAGCTTAGAATCCACCAATGCATAATTACCAATAAGTATTTGAGGTCTCTTCAAATTAAGTCTAGTAAACGGGCAATTAATTGGCAAAGTTGGAGTAAGTATGGGCATAGTTTTAATATCATATCTTAAAAGTAAGAGGCTAGGAAAGCTTTCGTACAAAAGCTTTTGTACAAAATGGGTATAGTTTCAATATCACTGCAAGCATGCACTGATATTAAAACTATGCCCAAATTTAGACAATCGAGCGGGCTTTGCCATTACTCCCTGTTGAAGAAAAATCACTAAGCTTTACGGGGAGTCCCCGTTCTTTACTGAATAATGTAATAGCCCATCGGCGGTAGGCCATCGGATGCGCTCCTTATAACATTTCATCATCATCATCATCATTAACAGCCTGAAAACGTCCACTGCTGAACAAAGGCCTCCCTCAGGGAGCACCACTTAGAGCGGCTGCTCGCCTCCTGCATCCATCGGCTCCCCGATACATTTAGTTGTTTTTATTTATGAAAGTTTATACATCCGGTGACATGGAAACTGATGCTAACCTGCCCAATATCACACACAAATCACGCACACATCACACATCATCAGCCGGGAGACGTCTACTGCTGAACATAGGCCTCTCCCATATAACTTTGGAGGCATATCATTTGCCATAACCACCATCACCATGCTTGGCAGGCGGCTTGGTGGTCGAGGAAGATTTTAATGTACTGAGAAAACTGCTGCTCACTATTCCCTGGATGTATCTAACCTATCAACCTACCAGCAGATAAACATTAACCGTCTTACCATAAAAATAATTTTAAACATCGCTTAGATACATGTTTAGTTAGACAGCGTCTAATAGTTAAATGCTCCTTAAACGGATGTTTTATTTTTGTCACTACCATGTTTATACCGTGTTTACTTAAACACTGTCTAACTCGATCCACATTTTTTAAATAAGGTGACATTACACGAATCGTTTCATTCCGCGCAGAACTCATTGTGTAAATCCAATACATGTTAGCGTCATAGCTGTGACCATAGAAAAAACGGAACGTTATTAGCGTGAAGTTTGATTGTGTGTGTGTTATGGTGACAGCGACAGTTAAACACCTCTTAAAGTAAGGGTTGAGTATGTTTAAATTTTAGCACGTGCCCGTCTATCTTAAACGAGTGTTAGGCGCGGATTTGTGGTATGGAATTCATGAAACAACTGTTCAACAAGTGTTTAAGGCGCGTCTAAATCTTTTGTGGTAAGACGGTATGGGCCTTACTTATAAACGCTGCTTATAGTTAGCCAATGCTTAAAACCTTCTGTCAACTTTTGACTTATTTGAAATATCACGCGGGATAACGAGACGGAACATTTAATACACTGACTAACTTTAAGCGGCGTTTATAAGTAAGGCCCACTATTGATAATACTCTACAAATTACGTCACATTGTAAATGTAGCGCACATTAAATATAACTAATAATAATACTTGATTCAAATAACATCATACACATAAAATCAATTAAAATCATACAACCCAAATGCACTAACTGCCTATCCAATATAAAATGTAGGCTATATTGATCTCGGTAGTCAAAAAGTTATAGTAGAGCAAGCAATGTGTGTACAAAAGTTCATCCAACTCTCGATCGCCGTTCTGGCGTGAACGAACAAACAGACAACTTTAAAGTTTTAGATATTAGTAGGAAAGTAGGTACTAAATTTGATAACACAAAAGTCTGGCTTTTTGTAATATTCTTTGTAACTTTAAACTGTGACCACAATGAAATGAAAACCATTTGGTTTCGTTTTACATGCATACTCAGTCCAGTGAGCAAAAAGCCTCAATTAGTATCTGTAATATGTTAACCCGGCACAAATATTTTATTCAGTCATCAGATACTAAATACTGATTTCATTATTTACCTTAAGTGTTTTTAACATATATAATATGTAGGTTGTGGTTTTTCCATGAACAGCGTATAGTTAATTTTCATATTAGCATAGCTTCCATAGGTTGCGTTACACACCGCGAGTCAAATTATAATACATTAGGCCCAAGTTTAATTATCTGAAAATTACTAGTGTTGTGTATTGAAATAGGTTTATATGGGGGGTCATATGAGTTTACAGTCAACCTCTTTTTGTATTGTTCTATTCTTCTTTTTAATAATAAATATGTGTGGACATTTCACACCGCGCCATCTAGTCCCAAACTAAGCATAGCTTGTACTATGGGAACCAGATAACTGATATAATACTTAGATACTTTTTGTTTGTAAATACATACATAGAATACAATATAACACGCAAACACAGAACAAACATCTATGTTCATCACACAAATGTTTGTCCCGGGTAGGAAGCGAACCCACAGCCCTCAGTTCAGAAGGCAGGGTTACTAACAACTGAGCTATCGGGCCCGTCAGTCTTTCTTTTTTATTGTTTCTAAATTGTCATTTGGGGAGTTTTGGCGGCAACACGAAAGAGTTCACGTCGTTGCGTTGTATTTTTTTTTTCAAAACTTTTGCCTTTTCCAGTGTTTAAAATTGGTGGCGTTTTACGCATTAAGTGCTGAATTACGAGCATGAGTGAGGCAAGTGATATAATGTGGTGAAACGACTTTTCGTGTTGCTTCCAAAACTCCATAGAAGCTTCTAGTAAAGTTGCCACCACTTTGCTGGTGCATGACTTAGACTGGACTATGACTATGACTAGGACATGACTTTGCGAGAAATATTTTATAACACGATGAAAATATAATACACTTGACACTGGCTAAATACACTATGTGTGGAGCCAAAATATAAAAAAAAATTGTCATTTATTTTAGTAGTTCTTGTGTTCTGCCCTTGCTTCTTATCTAATTATAATGTAGTACAGGGGCCGTACTGTGAGCTCTTAGCGCGATTCAAAACTGAGCCAATATTGGATCGCTTGTCAAAATCTTCATACAAAAAAAACGAAGCGATCCATTACAGCCTCTGGTTTGAATCGCACTAAAGCTCACAGTACGGCCCCTGCAGTCATCTGTGGGACGGGTCTGCCAAGTATCAATTGGCTGCTTTGGACTCAATCGAGCGTCGTGCCATGAAGCCTATTGCAGACAAAGCACTTATTGGGAATGGGAAGAGGGTGCAAAGCCTTGAGCACAGGCGTATACAAGGTTGCTAGCACGCAAGGCGGCTGCACTTTGGGGAATATGCGGAGGATCATCAGCTAAGCCCATCAGCCCCTTTTAAACATCGAACTACTAGGCTTGGCGAGTCGTTGCATCCCTTTGTCGTGAACGTGCCTCGAGCCCGTACAAAGCGTTTTTCTAAATCTTTCATTATCCGAACAGCAGAGGAGTGGAATGCACTACCTGCTTCATTGTTTCCGACAAGTTACAATCTGGGTCTCTTCAAATCAAGAGTGAATAGGCACCTCATGGGCAAACGTGCTCCAACATAGACCGCATAATCACTTTCCATCAGGTTAGATGTTGTCAAACGTGAGCACATTTAAGTATAAAAAAAATGAAATTTTATTTTGTATCTGACTGATGTTATTTCAATTGTATTTAGTTACGCACTAGGTATATCTGAAAAATAAATAATTCCATTTTATTTCATCTCTTTAGCAAATAGTATATAATACCTATGCTCCTTAGCACAATATTAATAAACATGTACTTACTAAAGTGCGATCTAAATGTCGTACAATGCTAATGATAATGATAATGATAATTTTATTGATAATTATAAAAAATTACAGGTCAATAACATAAATTGTATATATACTTATTGAATAAAACTTAACTGAATACACCAGTACATAAAATTTAAAATTATACCAGTTTCGGAATGAATTCCTCGACGCTGTAAGGCGCCATATCTATAAAAAAAAACTTTAATATATTTTTAAAAATCTGAACAGTTTTAACACTATGCGTATGGAGTCTGGAAGAGCGTTGAAAATTATGACACCAGCTATCCGAGTACATTTTCCAGACTTGGCAAGTCTAACCCCCGTATTCCAAAACATTTCTCCAAAAATCTTTTGCTTGACTTATACTTAACTTTGAGGGACACTCAATACATCGCGACGTACCTTGAGTTGACAGCTGCTTCGCTTCTCTCGTTTGAGAGAAATTGACGCAGAAATGTCAAGTTGATTATTTATCGTCAACTAAAAATACCAAAACACAAAAATGAGGTTTATTCGAGGTTGAGTCGAGTGGAGTAATCTCGAGGTAACGTCTTAGAATATGTGTATGTTATGTCTCGGCAGTATAAGGTCATGAGCGCCTCTTGTACGTACGTTGTTACGCTAGTACCTACATAACGAATAAAAGTTTGTGCTTACTACTTTAATGCATAGGTACCAGGAGAACAGTAACTCTCAGGAGGTTACTCTTTATTATTTATGGTTAAAAACTTTTGTCGTCGACACTGCAAGGAAACCTTCTGAAAGCGTTTACCGCTTGTTTTACGTCAAACATTTTGATTGGAATCAGTTGAGAGCTCATAATAATATTAAGTGGTATCAGTTGCAAAAAATAATAGGTAGGATCGGTGTTGTGGGATCCATTGGAACCTACCCTATTCACTATACACTCCACCTTTGACACTGGCATTCCAAATGGATTTAATTTACCAGCTATAAATCCAATCGTACCTATAACGTGTGCACTGAAACCGATGTGCACGAAATTCAATCAACTATCATTAACCAGAGTAACGTGGATTTAACCGATGGTTGCTATTTGGCAGTATTGGATGGACGGCCGAGTATTGAAACTGAATGCTGTAAGCATGGATGAAATAAAAAAAAAGGTTTGAGTTTTGATTGACTTGGAACTGAAGCCCAAAATGGCGGACATATTACGTATGTGTGTCAGATGAAAGTAGGGCGACCGGCTGCATATGATGTGAGTGTGTGCGTGCCCCGCTCATATGTACGAAGCGTTCCGGCTTCCTATGGGTGCTTCAGTTTCGGATCAGACGGGATTCCCTCCTTCTTTTTTATTAGCTCCATGGCTGTAAGTTTACGTATCCACACGTTAGCTACATGTGGTATGCGGAATGTATTTTGGTATTTCGTTTTTTTATATCGGACTGTCAGCGTGTTTTTTTTAATCCGTTTCACCTAGGATGCGAAAAAATTCTCAATTTTTCGACAACAATATTTTGTTGTAGGTATATTCTTTTTTAACGGGCAATGTGCTTTGTTTTTCGAGCTAACTACTACAATAATAATAACTAAACCAACTAAATTAAACCATATATGCTTATTTAAAAAAATAGCTATATAGTAGATAAGCTGTTTAATTCATTTTTTTTTCTTTCTATTCAATTGGCCGACGTGGTTGCTCATAGCAAAAACCTGTTTATACAAATGTTTAAATAGATTCCCGTTTTATAAAACCGTCGTCAAACGTGCTACGTGCTAAAACTGTTTCCATAACGAGCTTACTGTAATTTTTTTAACCAATACCTATACCATTTCTGTGCCAAAGAGCTAAGCAATACAAATTTAAATCGGATTTTACGATGTGTGATCGCCGCCTGCGAAATGCAAAAGAGCTCTACGTAACTTATGAACTTTAAGAGGACTCCACTTTAAGCCCTTTTATTACATAGGACCCATTTTTGCACCCTTTAGCTTAACAGCGGAGATCGGAGACTAATTGAACGCAGTAGGTTTTGGCTACCTAACATACATTTTCTCACTAAATCAGTATTATAGACGTAGGTACCTAATTATTGGGAAACCCATGCAGTCCTTGATTGAGCCACATGAATTGAGTACTTGGAGTATTTATGGTTACGCATTAATTATATAAATACACGAAAAGGTACATGTCTTACTGAGATAAAAGAGGACAGTTGACGCAAAAATATATAGCAAAAAAATATTGTTTTTCTCACTCAGCAAACCTTTTTATTTGATATCCGCATAATAGGCACGCACAAAAAACAACTAATCCGCCATCTTTACTTGGGCTATCTGCAATCTTGACACGCCCACCATATTAGATTTATATTGACCTCAATTAGTTAATCATGCATTTTCATCCAAACTTGTGTATGCAAATTTTAAATTCAACCGGTTGAGGATTACCTACTCTGCGTTTAACGCCTGCCTCATTACAGGTTTAGGAGCTTTAAGACTACATCCCACTATGAATAGACCGCTTTAGGACTAATAATTAATCTCGATATGTCCATATCGCGTTTGGACTAGATAGAACACCGCTGTAGGCGATTCTCATAGGACGGTTTGCCATGATGACCACGCTTGCCAGGCGTCTTGGTGACCGCAGAAGATTTTATGTACCGAGAGGAACACTCATAAACATACGTGTAACTTAAAAAGCTCGTAAAAACCAGAGTGTGTAAATGCAAAGCATAAACACGCAGCGAGTCAATGTGCCTGTTGCTCTGAAGCCTAGCTGACTAATACATTGTTGCACTCGGTTATTACATGACTGCTGTTTTCCAATATAGGGTCTGTTTTGAGTCGTGCTAAGACCTCACAGTACGGCCCAGAACGTGCGTTGGCAAAAATATTCAACGACAAGCGAAAAACGAATGAACGCTACGCTTAGGATTCTTCTCTAGAATCCTTCGCTTCGCTCTTGGATTAAAACAGACGTTCTATTATTTTGGTCCCTGGAATTAATATTGAATCATATTTGGGCTGAACTACCTATCAATGTGACGTTTTCCGTTATACCTGACAATCACTGCTCCCAATAGTTATTGCGTACTCTTTGATGCTCGTGCCCGCCATGATGCTGATTTAACAGTTTAGTGATGTCAGCATAAACATTATTTTAAAATTATTTAGCGCATTAGCGCGCTTATAGCACATGTGGCCCTGGCTCCATACATTTCTGAAGCGTCTCTTTCTTTTTACTTTACATGAAATATTGCTGTAAAATAGATAAGTTGCGGGTGAAACAGCGAGTGTCTGTAGTTTACTATAAACTGTTTTTAACGCGTACAAAATGGATTTTACACCCATTTAACGCCAGCCCTCCAGCTTCTGTGTCTTGGATAACTTAATTATCCTGATCTTTTTCCTTTGATCAAGTAAAGCGAACGATTAGCTGGGTTATATCTAATTTGTGCAGTGGCTGATACCAACATTAGCGCATACACGAGACGATGTCCGATTTTATGAAATTATTTTTAAACAATATGGTAATTTTTGCGGTGAACCAATATTATTGTTGTTAGGTGGTATTGGTGGTGGGTAATTAATTATTATGGTATGGGAGTGGTGTATACTAAGCTAGGGATTTTGAAAACTTAACCTTGAAGGAGATCAAATTGGGTGCTATGGATGGTATGAAGAAACGCTGGTAACACCACCTGCAGTAAAATGTATATTTAACTTGGCGCTAAGCAAAGCGCCAATCACTGGAAATTACAATTAAATTCTAGCAAAGTATCGTATCCCATATGAAGCCTATATATTATACTATTAATAATATACCAATATATACAATACCACATGTTCACGTTCACGAAATGATTATAAGGCAATTTAAAGCAATTACTAGAGTATTATAAATTAGGTATATTATTCATCATCGATTATATAAGCCGTCGGTCTCAGTTGTCGTAAGACAATAGCCAAGTCAGAAGCTTTCGGATGGCCGAAAAACTCTGACACTAGGGCTGACCACTTGCCTACACGAGAAGAAGATGAAGAAAATCGATTATATATCGCGATAATCACCTATACCACTCAAGTAATTATGATCGAACTTCTCTTCGTAAGTTGCTTAAATAATTTTTTTTTAAAGTTGCGTATTTCCTTTTTTTCCAAATCTCTTTGAAAGCCAGTTAAAAAAAATTACTAAAACAATTGATATTATTATTATTACAGTTTGGCTTTACATATAAAAATTCTAGTAGATTCTATATTTCATTATGTGTATTTTACCACGGTTACAGTGCAATTTCGTTGTGTAGGTAAAGAGTGTAAAATGTAACTAGTGCGATCTATTTTCTGGAACATGCAACAGAGAGTACAAAGCCCAGGCTATCAAAGGATTAAATTGTTTCTAGCGAGAAGGCCGCACGTGTTGCCTAAGCTGCTCGACAACGCATTTGAGCTTTGCGTTTGTTTGATATTAGCAAAAGCTTCAGTGTTTTAGTTTTCTGTTAGAACGACGAGATGACATGAAGTTAGTTTCACGTTACTCTCACAAAAGGACCGAATGAATTTTATGATAATAATTAGGAAAAAATAAAGTTGTACTTAAATGAATTCTGTCAATCAAACCGTTCCGTACGTAGAAATTCTTAGAAAGCAAACCTTATTTTAAATGCGACTTTTTTATTCAAGTAACTGATTTTGCTACTAATAAACACCATCATCATCATCATCATCAGCTGAAAAAGCTAAGCCTATGTTCAGCAGTGGACGTCTTCGGGCTGTGATAAGCTTCATTTTGAAGTTTAGCGATAATCAAGCCGCGAAACAAGAAGCGAGCAGCGTCCGTAATTGTCGCTGGCAAACAATGTAGCTGAGTAACAATAGTACGCAACAATGGCTGCATCGAGACAAGCAATTCGACGTCGTTAGTGATTTATTGGAACAGGCTTCACTGTCTAAAGCTTTAACTTTAAATTCTAAAACAATAAAATCACAATCTGATTTTGTATAGAAATGTATATTTACCTATCTGGTGCTTAGATCTTTTTGTTTATGGATATACAGTTTTAAATTAACAATTTTCTATTTGATAATTGACTATTATGATAGAGAATTCACTTTAGAAATACAAGTTAATTTGTAGGTTTTTTATAAACTCTTTGATTGTAAACTCGATGAAGCATAATATAACATAATATCATCTTGTAAGATTCTTTCAAATAATATAGCCACTGGTTGTGACGGCTGACTGGTTGTGCGAATACTTTCATGGTAAAACACCTATCTCGATCCATAACATTTTTATTCCATATATTATCGAAGTTAAAGCGAGACTGCTAAAAGAGTTTTATAACAATAATAAACTAATTATTTCAGACAACAAGCTTATAAAATAAACATGGGCCCATATTATAAATACCTATAAAACCTCGATATGAAAACATCATACCTAAGTCCATTAGTCGAAACATTTTTTAACAAAATGTTTTGCAAAATTATTTCCACGAATTGACCCGCACAATACGAGGAATACTTACATAAAACTTAAGAAAGTAAAAGTTTCGAAAGTTCTAAAAGATTTTTTTCCGTTTGTAGGACTTCTTACCGGCAACAGCAGAGTTAAGTTGCGGCGTGTAGCAGGGCGGGGCTACGCTGGCCTCCGTAGGGCTGCAAGGTGGAGTCCCCTCCAATGGCGAGGGTTCCTTTTTCACCATGTAGCACCGCGGCATGCTTCCACCTGAAACAATGAGGCACAGTTCAACTGCCAACTCTTCGATTACCATTTATAGACCACATCACTATTTATAATATAAAAATAAAGTGTTTGAGTTGAGTTTCTGGATCGGTTAGGACTGGGAGCTCATGGTGTTTCCAGAGTTAAACGCCTGGCCGATTTCAAAATATTGCACTTATTTGTCACAATTAATAGGTATAACAACTCAAAGAAGCATGCCAGAGTTATGACGATGCTACCTCTAGTGGGCATTTGGAATGCCTATAAATCGGCGCGGCTAGTATCAAATCTATCTATTCTATACTTTCTATACTTATAATAATACTATAACAGGTCTAATTATGTCCATTGAAGATATTTTGAAAAATTTTGGAGTACTTCTTACTTTCGATGTTGAAGGTAAAAATTTAATTTTTTTCATTTTTGTCTGTCTGTCTTTCTGTCTGTCTGTCCGTATGTTGGCCAGCATCATGCCAAAACTACTGAATGGACTCAAAGGTATCTTGACATGATTTGAGATCATATTACGAGGTAGGTTATATTATAGGATACTTCTATGCCAAAATTCAGCACGGTCCTGCGGGAGAGGGGTTGAAAGTTAAAATGTATACTTATTTTTAATTCATAAACGCGTAAACCGATTTCATTCATTCTTTTTTGTTAGAAAGGATGTACTTTGAGTATTGTCCCGTAAATATATGAACGTCGTCGGTTTTGTTGTTTAGAAGTTACAGACATCTCACCTTCCGTATTAACTCCAAAGCCACTCCTATCCTGTAGGTACTATAGGGAAAGCGAGAAGTGAGGGGGAAAAAAGATAAGGAAAAAGAATGAATGGATGAGTCGGTGAATGGAGGCATGTGCTGGCTCCTTTTCCTTGAGCCTGAGATAAGGCGTAAAACTAATTAACCCGTGTGAAGCCGGGGCGAATCAGCTAGTATCAAATATATGTGTAAATCGTTAGTGTAAGCTAGTAGTGCTTATGTAGTAATTATTTTTTATAATATTTATTCACTAAACTAGGCATAATGTATTTATATACTCAGTTTTAAAGATAAATTACGTACATTATTAATTTTAATAACACGTGTAACCTATATTATGCATTAACTTAGTAAAATTTATATGTGACGCGTGAAAATAATAAAAAACTGTTCAGACTAAAGCAACCAATTTTTACTACGACCCGCCGAAGTTAGTACATATTTTATAATACAATTTCCTTGTTACGAATGAAAAATAGAGAAATCTAAAACTAGCTGTTAGCAAACGGAAGCGAGCGCAAAAATTTAAATAACGGACTGACAGTTCGCTACATGGCACGAATAAATCTGGGACATTTCGTTTGCATTTGCGACAAAAATTACAGTGGAGCACCGAAACTTCAAGTTAAGAGTACCAATTATAACAACGCACTCTGTGTATGTGTGTGAGTCTAGGTGGACCGACGATCTGGTATAAGCCGCGGGGAGCCGATGGATACAGGAGGCGAGCAGCCGCTCAAAGTGGCGCTCCCTGTGTGAGACCTATGTTCAGCAGTGGACGTCTTCAGGCTGTTAATAATGATGATGATGATGATGATGATTCTGTGTATATTACGCAGCAAACATCACATGAGCCCTGTCTAGAAAACACGTGAGTTACTCATAACTCGCGTGATTTCTCGGCTAACAATTATTAGTATTGACTAACAATGATTTAATCCCGTAGTCCACGTGCCTCACCGAGCTCAAGCAAAAAATACAAAATAAAAATACAGAAGTCAACAGTGATTTCACTACATATCTTTTGTGTTGATTGTGGTTTAATTAAGCTATCAGTTGTTTTAGAGAGGTAGGGAGGTAGGTGGGTACTGGGTAGGTATTACTTGTATTTCGATGGTTCATTTTAACGAAACACAGAAACAGTTAGGTGGGTAATTTATATTCAATTAACTGGTGAGGAAGATTTCAATATAAATTTATCAGTCAGGAAGGATTTATCAGTATTATATTTACGTATTGATGATAAAAAAACGCTCATCTTCCTCACATTATAAATAGCGATTATAAACCGCTCGGTGAGCCTGCCATCATCGAGTTCCGCGACTACAGCAACCCTAGCGCGAACGCCGATTGTAGGTATGAAAAGTGAAGTACATACACGTGATTGACTTCTGTTTTTTTCTATTTTGTGGCTCAAGGTATATTATTCCCATACTATTCATCAGTTTATAAATCCCAATTAACTGTTATGGGCAGCCGTGTCACTTAACATTAGGCAAACGCCTATCTCGTCACGTCTCGGTAGCTCGTGTATGATGGCCATAAAGTGTCATTTTGTACTCTCACAATCTTAAAAAATGTATCACTAAACTGTTCTATTGTCCCAGAATTCTGAGAATAATGTGAGCAACAATGCAATATCACGCAAAGCTTTATAATTTTGAGTAACATTAAAAAATCCCCTTGTTTTCGAGTTCAGTGGGAATTTGTACAATATTCATCTCATTATCAGCTGATTGTTAATCTTGGGGACTGTGGACGAAAGACACTTTAGATAAGTACTTAATTAGGATTTTAATATGTTTACTCTGAACGCCAGCACACGTAATTAAAAACTCAGTCGCACAATCCTAAAGCAACATATTTATTATGTTTTAAATATACTAGTATTCTCAAATTTTGTTGTATTGGAATATTTTATTGCAAGGAAGCTTCTCTAGGTTATTTGCCGAGGAGCATTCAAAGGTTGTCGATTCCATATTGTGAACCACAAAAGCTATTGAAAATACAGGTCATAGGGAAATAGTGCACCGACACAAAGTAAAACATTTTTCACACAAATAAGCAATATTTTGCTTTTATAAAATTGGTGTCCGTCTGAATAGTGCGAGGTTTGTCAATAAAATAAAAGTTATTACCATATACTAAGAAATACTTGGCCATAGGTAATATTATAATGCATACTTTTTCCAGTTACTTTGATTTCAATATAACGATATTGATAAAACGTATATCCTTTCAATTAAAAAAGAGAAATCAGCTTAATAAAGACGGAGATTTAAGTTATTAAACATAAAAGAAGAAAAAGAAACCAAACATCCAAATTACAACCTCTTTTTTAAGTCGAATGAAACGGGTAAATTTGTAAATCAAATTTCAGTATTTGGATGAATCTTTTTTGTATTAGTAAGTCTATAATTAAATTGATCGTATAACATTTAACCAGGCATTGAAAAACGCCCCTTAAACTTTTATGAACCAACATTATTTATAACGTGCATTTATACGCTAAGATTTAAAAGAAGAAGATATCCATCAATATTAAAAACAAAAGAACGCCAAACAGTAAAATAATAAAGTCAAAATCATAACATAAAATATAGTTTTCGATTAAACATACAGTGCATCAATCGCATTACAACACAGGACCAATACCACAATAAATACGCAAAGCATACGTGATGAAGATAATGATGGTAGTTCCAGTGGCAACGGCGTCGGTGGCTGTGGTGCCAATGTTGGTATTGGTTGTGGAGCCAACATTGCCGGTGGCGGAATGGAATATGGTTGTGGCTGCGTCATTGTTGTCCAATACGGCCACTGTTGCAAGTAAAGACATTCGGGGCAAGGCGAGATCCCATAGGCCCAACTCGGCTGCCAAGTCATGGGACTTATCACACCAGCACCGAATCCCGGAAACATGGTTGTATGTATGCAGGTAGCTGAGCACGCCACTGCTCCCCACTGTCCATAAACGCAAACTGAATTTATTTGAAATAAAATCCTGGTTCCTCTATTCGCTGTATTGTTACATGAAGCGCTTTCGAACTGTGCTTTTTACAACGTGAAAAACTCGTAGCAAAATTTTAAAATGTTTTAATGTGGTTTTTGCACTCACTTTTCATTTTTTAAAGTCTTATTTAGTAAGCGACGACGGAAAAGAAAACTTTAAAATAAATTCGTGACTTTTTTGTTTGGTAAAGAGTTCTCATGTTTTGGTGAATTTCTGATGACGACTTTACAGTACAGTACACTCTTCATTTATTAAATTAGTGTGATCATAATTGCTTTAAATTAGGTCCGACCAGGCGGGATAGGAACTTAACACTAACTCCGTCAAAACAAATTCTCGTACCTATTTGAAATACTTCAAATGTAGTAAGCAGCTGATAATTACAGATCGATACCTTTCTTCTTACTTTAAATGTTGCTAAAGCCCTGTGTAATTTTTGGACACCGTCCGTTGGAAACCACGGTTTTATATTATTTGTAATTATAGTGAAACTCGTCTAATTATCAATACAAATTCAGGTTAGTTAGTATACTATTATAATGTCTGTGGTATAGTTCAAACTTCAGTCCGGTTAATTATGTTTTTGCCAGGTAAGTGTCAGCCCAAACTATGACACTTCATCACACTGCAAAATTTCAGCGTCAGAGGAATTACTGTTGGAGTCAAACCCCTGTTTGATTGGCTAGGATCATTCTCAATGTAGCTATATGTATTGAAGCTACGGATCTGTATTGTGCCGGATTGCTTGCACCTGTAGTGGAAGAGAGAACTTCTTTTTTTGAACAGTTATTGCAATAGGCTTGCTATTATATAGTATTTTTTTTTATGGGAATGAATTACGTGACGACCTAGTTGTTCACCTGATGTTAAGCAATACGACCGCCCATAACAGTTGCAGTGTCACTCGGAACTTTAAAATAATAAAGTTTTGCGTGACACTGCACTGCGCGCGTCATCCTGAGACATCACATAGTCTAGTAATCAGATTACTACGCTGTGTAATCAGGTCATAAAGTCTCATTTTCCCAGTAATTTCACTAGCTACAATACCCTTTAAACCGGAACACAGTAGTGCTTGCACACTACTGCTTGGCGGCAGAATAACTGGCAAAGCGGTGGTACCTACCTAGACGAACTTTGCAGAAAAGTCCTACCACCTTGTAAAAGTAGGCTTGCTATATTATATAGTATTAATAATTCACATTGTGCACTTTGTAATTTTATCTGCTTAGTTATAATAATAATAATTTAATTTGACTTGTAAAAGTGGTATGAATAGCCTATTTGCAATAAAACACTTTAATATAATATATACAGGTGTAATTTAATTCATTTGCATAAATTGAGCCCATGATAGTACATCATTTATATATGATTATTAAAGAGTAAAAGTGTGTAAATGAAAATATTTTTACTGAAAATTATGAAGATTGCCGCGGCGCCTAACGCAGTTGGCACGGATGATTTTGATACATCTAAACGTTTTTATACCTTGTATGTACTAATTGGAATCAGTACTACATTATTTTAATTAAATTTTGTATTGTAGCATTTGATTAAGTAAGTTATTCTATTTTTTGGAGTTATTATTATTACTAAACCATTGTGTTAGAATTCAAAAATTTTGGTCCAGATGTAACCGGTATCAGGAGTAGGTACTTAGTTTCAAAGGATGCTAATGAATTCAATTACACCCAGTATATAATATGTGAAGACTTTGGCTTTGACTTTGTAACATTAAAACCAATATGGTAAAAACATTAAATTCTTATCATCTACAGTACTTAAATAAAAGTCACTGTAAAGTAAGTCCTAATTGGATTCATCTGGATATCAAATAGAAAGGGAATGCCAAATGTTTCTGAGTGATACTGCAACTGTTATGGGCGGCCGTATTGCTTAACATTAGGTGAACGACAAGCTTGTCACGTCATTCATTCTCATAAAAAAAAATAAGGACCAAGTAAGTGTGAAAAATCCAATTGCAGTAACCAAATTGAAATAGCGTAAGTGACGCTCACTCTTATAGCGATTTGCCGCAGATCACTACTTTGATAGATAATAAGCGCCCTGTAATAACAATCATTGTTTTAACTCTACACTAGGTATATAAATAACCCAAATAACTTCTGTGATTGTAAAAGTTCATTACATTAGGAAGAATTTTGTTAAATCTAAATTATTTTAATGTAAGAAGTTAGTCTAATTGATTTTGAGCGCGTTGCTACAAATATAATTTTATCTGTGTGATAGGGATGTGGGGGTGCAGTGTGACTTTGTTTTTTCATTTGTGTGTTTTGTTTTTTTGTTTGTTTTTTCTTGGAATTGATACGCTAGATTTGCACATAGGGTACTTATTATCCGCGGGGGAAACTGGAGAGCGCAGCATAGTTATAAAAATAAAAAACATATAAGGTTATCGCTAAGCTAACATGCACGAATATAAATAAATAAAATATAAATAAATAAATTCGCGTAGCAATTTCTATTACATTAAGGGTGGGTTGCACCAGCTTACTTTAATGCTAACTTTAACTGCTATTTGTAACGTCCACGCTACGCCGGGCGGGCTATCTGTCGAATATCTGTCACGTAACTTTAACTGTGATTATGGTGCAACTCAGCCTAAGTGATTACACATAAGTAAAATGTAACAAAATATAAGCATCCATGTACCTAGTGGTTAAATTTTTGATATATTTTAATATTAATAAACGCGCAGTAGCTTTGTATTTGTTATTCCAACTTTTGTCTATTTTTGTCATTGGAATATCAAATTCGATCGAAAAAGACTAAAGCTGGTTTATTCATTCAAAACTACTTCACGTTTATTAATAAGGCCGAGAAAGAGTAAAATGAAAACATTTTTCAGATTACTATACCTACTTACAAAAAAAATGAAAAAAAAAATGAAAAATGAATGAAAATGAAGGCGAAAGCTCCGTTTCATCCATTCAATCTTTTCCTTTATTTTTCTCTTCCTTCTCTTTTTCTTTGATTCTGAAACATATCTAACACAAATGTTTTTCTGCCGGATGAGCCGGTGACAGAATGTTTCATTTATGGGTAGGTCACCGACAGAACCTTCTAACTGAGACCGATTCGTCGACAGAACGATTCCTTCATGAGTAAATCGATGAGAGAGCCTTTCCAGTACGAATGATTCGCCGCATTCATTAAAAACCGAAAGTCACTGTTGACTGTTGTAGTCACACACAAGTTGACTAGACTGAGATAAAGCGTAAAACTAATAAATCCTTGTGAAGCCGGGATGGGTCAGTTAGTAAATAATATTATAACAATTTAGGAAAAAGACGCTGTAGGGCATATTAGGAAGATGACACTTAAGCCGTGGCCAAACCTAAAATAAACGGCAAAGCTTCGCTGTTGAACGCTAGTGTGTGTGCGTACAGCGATGCAGACGCAGTGCGCAGACGTAGTATTTGCGCGATGTATTCGCCGTAGCCTGAAAAGTGTGACACACTGCCGGTAAAGCTGATGCCGATGATTTTTTTACTGTTTTTTGTCTTATAAAAAAAACATGCACTAAATTAATTCCTTATTGCTTAGTGCAGTGGGAATCACCACTGCACTCAGTAATAACATAGCACTGCACTAAGTTTATTTTTAGGGTTCCATACTCAAAGGGTAAAGTGGACCCTATTACTATCCTCCGCTGTCCGTCTGTCTGTCTGTCCGTCTGCTACCAGGATGTATCTCATGAATCGTGATAGTTTGACAGTTTAAATTTTCACAGATGATGTATTTCTGTTGCCGCTACAGCAACCATGATCCGTATTGAAATGGACAGATAGACAGACAAATAATAAAAAATGTTTTACTTTATATTGATAAGGAATATTAAAACTAAAACTTATTTTATTTTTCTGTTCGCAAATATGACTCTTACAGTTTGTAAAACATAATTATTCACCGATATTCGATATAACACTACCGCTTTCTCCATTTTATTTACTTCGAGGATAATCAACAGCGATATTTTCGCGCGCTAACTCAACAGCGAAGCTTCGGGCATAGGACTGGCCGTGACATTTTGGAAATGGACTATTTAAAAAGTGAACCAAACTAACCGGAGGCTATTTATTGCTCCAGAACTGGTGCTGATCTTCCATTGGGACCGCTCGGTGAAGCTACAGAACAGATATACCAACACCGGCAGCCGAAAAGAATGACTTTTCATAACAATAAAATGATCGTAAAATGTTCTAACATAGTCAAAGTATTTTTTTTTATTGCAGCTATGCTAATTTAGCACTTTTGCAAGAAAAAAGGCTGCTAAAAATACTTCATCATCATCATCATCATCAGCCCGTAGATGTCCACTGCTGAACATAGGCCTCCTCCAGTGAGAGCCACTTTGAGCGGCTGCTCGCCTCCTGCACCAATCGGCTCCCCGCGGTTTTCACCAGGTCGTCAGTCCACCTAGTGGGGGTTCTGCCTACGCTGCGCCTTCCGTCAAAAAAACCGCCGTAATTTAAGCTATTTAATCAAAGCATATAAAATTACAGGTGCTTAATATCGAAGTAGCAAGCCTATTACAATTTTGGATGGTTATCATATCGCGGCGGGCGGATATGCCATAAACACCACGATTGGTAGACGGCTTGGTAATCGCAGAAGATTTTAATATACCGAAAAGAATTCTGCTGCTTAATCCCTGGATATTCCCCTTTCCGGATTTTACGGCACCCACGAGAAGAGATGGGGTGGTCCTATTCGTAACCGGGACCACACGGCATAACAATAGGTATATGAATTTTAAAATTTAAAAAGTTCTCTTTTCCATTATTACTTTCGGTCCAGTCGACTTGGGCTTGTTCGTTTTCAGAATGGCCCACTTCCTGACTTTTTCATGTCAATCCCAAAAGTCAAAGGGAAGGGAACCAATTCGCACATGTTACAAAGCTTTGTTTTTTACAACTGAACCTTTCACGTCCGGAAACAATAGTGTGTTCGACGAGTGGTTGGATATGTGGAAAACTATTTTGTAACATGCAGGATTTGAACCGGATTTTGTTCGAAAATTTACAAAATGTCCAAAGCTACTATTTTTACCTATATATAGGTATAATGTTATTATTTAAGGAATGCTTTTTACCAAATACTATAAAGGTTATTATCATATAATTATATATAATAACATCATCATAATATCAGCATTGCAATTCAACGAGGCAATGCTGCCAGCAGGTTGGGTACGCTACCTACCGGCTATTATACAGTCCATATGTGTTTTGTAGTAAGTAGGTAGTGTAGCTAGTTGAGTTTAGTTTTTATTATTGTAGTAGTTAGCTTGAGTAACAAACGCATATTACCTGTATAAAAAAGTATTACATAACTCAGGGAGGGCTATAGTGTATTTATAGTGTATTTAGCCAGTCTCAAGTATTATAATTCTCACCGTGTTATAAAATATTTCAGGCAAAGTCATGTCCTAGTCATAGTCCAGTCTAAGTCATGCTCCAGCAAAGTGGTGGCAACTTTACTATAGGCTTCTATGGAGTTTTTGAAGCAACACGAAAAATCACGTTTCACCACATTATATCACTTGCCCTCACTCACTCGTGCACGTAATTCAGCATTTAATGCCTAAAACGCCGCCAATTTTGAACGTTAATACTGGAAAAAGCACAAGTTTTGAAAAATAATACAAAGCAACGACGTGAACTTTTTCGCGTTCCCGCCAAAACTGCTTCATAGCACAGTTCAAAACACTTTCCTTGGTTTCAGTTATGTTTTTCATGTTAACTTACTTATCAATTACTACGCGTTCATAGGTTGACAATAACCGAAGATTAACAAGCAGCCAATGAGCGTTCCGTATTTTCATGTTGCCATGAGTTTTACTTTAACAAACTTACGAGGAGGTCAGGATGAGTTTCTTTGTAACCATGGTCAGGATTAGTTTTTCTAACCGTTGGCTACCTTAACTACGGATTGAAAACCCCGCCCATATAATATAAATAGGTGCACTAGCATATACATCGCGAGAACTTACTACTTATGGTAAAAAAAATATTAGCCGATTTAGACTTATATAGGCAGTCCAATCTGAAGTCTCTCTCTCTCTCTCTCTCTCTTCTAAATAATAAGCTTGCTATTTAAAATAAGCAGTATATCATTTTATAAAATACTATCTGATCCGTCTCGGCTTCGCATGGGATATTCAATGAGACTTTAAATTACATTTTATATTTAGAGATTTTCTATATTATTTAGGTAGGTACAACTTTTGGCGTTTTTGGCATTTTTATTATTAAATTAAGTATTCAATTTATAAAATTCTACAAAATTAATTTCCAATTATTTATTTACACATTTGTTTACTTGCCTAATCTACTCGCATGCTGTCTTTGCCAATAATTGTAATGACACGCCTTTATAAAATAATGTTTATATATATTGCAACAGTGTACATTATGCTGGTGTTCAATAAATAAATAAATCATGCCAAGTCTCATTTGAATCCATCCAGTACATTCGGTGTGATGACAAGACACAGACAGACAGTCCGACAAAAATGAAAAAATTAGAATTGGCATAAGCATTGATAATTTAAAAAAAATTACTAAATATCTAAGTAAAGTAAGTAATATCTAAGTAGTAGTATATAAGTTCGTCTAGGTAGGTACCACCGCTTTGCCAGTTATTTTGCCGCCAAGCAGTAGTGTGCAAGCACTACTGTGTTCCGGTTTGAAGGGCATTGTAGCTAGTGAAATTACTGGGCAAATGAGACTATGATCTGATCACACAGTGTAGTAATCTGATTACTAGACTGTGTGATGTCTCAGGATGACGTGCGCAGTGCAGTGTCACGCGAAACTTTATTTTTTTAAAGTTTCAAGTGACACTGCAACTGTTATGGGCGGCCGTATTGCTTAACATCAGGTGAATGACTAGCTCGTTACGTCATTTATTCTCATAAAAAAAATATCTTCAATGTAACAAGTATTTTAAATGCTTAAATTAATGTACTTGTAAGTATTACATTAAAGAAATTGCAGCTAACTCGGCAACTCGCTTTCACACATTTTCAACCGGAGTATGCTTTTAACTTTCCTTTAAGATAAACGCAGACGATATTAAAGAGAGCTTCATAAAAAATGTGTGCAAGAGTGTGAGTAAGAAGTACACTCGTCCATCACGGCTTCCTGTGCGAGAGACGGCGGCGGCGGTTCAAAGCTCTTACACAAAGCACAGTGCGGAGCGGCGCACAGAGGGCTGAAAATCCACTTTTTATGTTAAAGACTAATGCGATGAGATAGTCGTTCAAATCTTCACCTGATGTTGAGCCTTCCACAGTTGCAGACATAGAATTAATTTTTAGAAGTAACTATAACTTTTAAAATGAACATATAACTAAAAATATAATAAAAACATAATCAAATTGTAGACTTTTTGGTTAATTACGGTAAAAGTACAGAAAGGAACATAGGAAGTGAGTTTAACTGGCTTCTTGTCCTGTTATTGATTTCCGATGCCTATTTAAAATTTTGTTGATTTTATACTTTAGGAGTGTAAGTAACCTGTTGAGAAAAAGGCATTTCTTATTTGTACAAAGTACGGGTTTTTCCATTCATTATCGTTATGAGCAGGAAAATGAACTACACTCCCGCCCTAATAGAGACGTATGTAATAATAATATTCATGCAGGGCATATAAGCGCAGAGCGCTTACACTAATGAGAAGACTATACAGTAATATATTTATATGCAACCTGCAGGTAAATCGTCTAAAAAGTGACCTGTTTGAAAAGGTTTGAGCATGTATGACGTCACTATCAGGGCACGAGCGTCAAAAACCGTACAAATTGTTACCCTAACTTTTTGTTGTTTTTGTTCTCAGAGCTATGAAACAAATGAGAGGAAACATCGCATGTAGAGGGGAAGCGTTTTTTTTTTGGTTCTGTGGTTTTGTTAATAAGCTCATGCACTTAGCTACATTCTGCTAGGCTGAAAAGCATAGGATCTGTCATTCTTCTTTAAGTTTCTTAAACATCATTAAGTTCTCGTTTAAAATTACTCGTGCGCCTAATGGATCATTAGTTTTACAAATACTGCAGTTAAAGCATAGTAAACTTAAAATCCGGTTGTTAAATTGATTTGTATGCGAAAAATGTCAATTAGTTCTACATAAGTATTATACTTACCAGTATTATTCAGCGTCTGATGAAAATACTATAAAAACACAAAGTTTAATTTTAAAAAAAAGAAGGAAAGAAAGACTATCAACGAAGTCACTGAAACTTTTATAAGCTCAACAGGCACGGTGAGCAAGAAAGCTCACTCGCGGAGAAGAATCGGTAGGAAATAAGTTCGCAACCGACACGTCCGTCCGAGGACCGTAGTCGGTGAGAGCGAGTTGTTCGCGGATATCGCAGTCTCAGGGCGGGTGGCGCGTGCTCCCGGGAGCTCGGATTCCTGCCTTATGAGAGCGGTATATCACTGAACGGAAAACTAGCGCAACAAGCGCCTTTATACCGCGCTTCGGATGCGCGAGCCCTGCGCTCCATTGCATAAAGGAACCCCTAGTTGATCTCACTACGAGTATATTAACTTGCACCAAAAACTAGGTCATGTTTCCTGTCTATGTAAAAATGTCTGCCCGCCATACTAACAAGACATGAAAATATATTCTAAATCATTTACATACGGGTCCATTCAATCATATTTTAATAATATTATTTACTTTACTTATAATTGTATTATGTACAGGTTGGCTAGTCATCTGGAAGCCTAATAAAATACAACAGCTGCTTACTCGCATTGTATGACTTTATGAGGCTAACAGTGGTATTCATAAACAAAAGTTGAACAAACCCCGAAAATCTATCATTCCACTTTTACCTAGAGATTAAATGCGTAATCATTCAATTCCAGTGTAAGATCAGCAGGGTGATCACGGAACTTCTATTGCAATGCATTCCAAATTTGAAAATTTTCACAATAGGTGCACATACACTGTGTTTCAACTGTCAAATCCATATATTTTTGGGTATTTATATGTGCAACAAATACGTTATAAAATCAAGTTACATGGTTACTGATCTCACGGTCTAGTAATCTTATTTGGCTGTGTGATATCTCAGTATGACGTGCGCAGTGCACTGTCACGTGAAACTTTATAGAGTTCCCAGTAATACTGCAATCTGTTGTACTGTTGTAGGCAGTCATGACGCTTAACATCAGGTGAATGACTAACTCGTCTCGTCAATCGTTTATATAAATAAGGTATAGTAATTAATTAGATAGGACTGACGATGTTATATTCTAACAGGTGCGGTGGAATATTGACACCGAATTAGTAAAAGTACTAGCGGCGTTCAGACGTTCATCCTATATCGGAAGGAGCATTCCCAATCTACAAAATAAATAAGTTTTATACTCAGATACCACACCAAAAGCAACAGAATATGATTAATAATAATGCAATAACATTTGTGATAAAAACTTTTGCACGCAACTTTTAAAAGCTGCAAAAACTTTTTGCACTTTGATGATGGATAATGAATACATGATTACAATATGCTCTTTGTCACGAAACAGATGGTGGTGATAGGTGGTAGTCTTTGGTTAATATATAGTGACAATCTGCCATTATCTCCCTCTCTTTTCCTCTAGGGAAATGTGTACTTATTTGATTTGTATTGCGCGCTCGCTCGCGATCGTGGCTCTATTGAGAGTAACGAATTCTAGCTCTGTGGTTTTGATGATGTCACGGTAAATCGTTCACTCAAATACAACCGACATGTCACACCGTTACATCATGTTGACACCGACGTGCGACAGTGATAACGCTATATAAAAATAAAGACGTCTCGTTCTCATGCAGGAATACTTTATAAGTTTGTGGTACGAATTCGAACAATATTATTGTAACCATGAAATATGACAGTTTAGTTTAGCATGGGGTCTCATCCGGTACAAACGAAAAATAGCCCGAACTTGAAAAAAAATGTAGTTATCGTGTCACGAGCGTTACCATCAGTTAGTATCCAGTGTATTCATTTGACCCAATACTTCGCCAACACGCATTAAATGTCGCTTGATAATCTTGCGTTAAGCAGAAATAAAATAGTTCGTAAAATAGCCCGCGTTGTATGGGGTGAGGCGTCTGTGTCTGTGTGTTATATTATCTGGGGTATTAGTTAGTGGTACGCTTCCAGTAATTGTTATTTCATACAAACATAATAATCAATCCTAGAACCGTAGTCAAAGCCATAGAGATAGAATGTAATGTTTGAGAGTAACAAATTCAAGCTCTGTGGCCAATGCTACCTATTGAAAGGTCATTTCTGAAGTAACGTTCACAAGAAAGTTATACGTAAAGCGTGTGTGCATCCATTGAATCCATTAGCACGCAAAACTCGGGTGGCGAGTGATTAGTTTTCAACACGTTACGGAGCACTTTGTGATTGGCGCTCCTTGGACGGTCCTTTGAAATACAGCAGTGTTACTTACACTAGTGTTTTAAATTTGCAAGCTTAATAAGTTTTGAGTAGCATCGTTTAAATGGGTTTGCCTTGTTTTGATTTGTTATGTTGTTCTTCTTTTGTTTTGGTACATTATTTTTCATACAAATATTATTTAGTATAGTCATAATAACTCGTGATTGAACCCACATTATTCTAGAGAAAAATTAGAATTAAGCTAACTGAACTGAACTTTGTTCTCATAAAAACATTATTTTTTACTAATTTTTATCTAATTTTTTGAACATTTACGAAGTTAACGATATGTAATGCTTTCCCACGGAAACGGGTTAGGTTTTTGGGATGATAAGATTAGTATCCTACATCATCCTACCTTGTGGTGAAAAAAAAGAAAAATAAGTATCCTATAGTAAAATCTGTCTCCATTTTGAATGTTATCCATTTCTGTCCAGCCGTTGTGGCGTGAATAGGAAACTAACACACTTATATACACAAAAGTTTTGCATAATATAATAGTGTATAAGAGTTTTAGCGGGAACGCAGAAAAGTTCACGTCGTTGTATTGTATTATTTCTCAAAACTTATGCTATTTCTTGTGTTAATGTTTAAAATTGGTGGCGTTTTACGCATTAAGTGCTGAATTACGTCCATGAGTGTGGGCAAGTGATATAATGTGGTGAAACTTCCAAAGTTCCATAGAAGCTTCTATAAAGTTGTTATCACTTTACTAGAGCATGACTTAGACTGGACTTGGACTACCTAACTTAGACTGGACTATGACTATGACTAAGACTTGATTTTACATGAAATATTCTATAACGATGAAAAAATACAATACTAGACACTGGCTAAATACACTATGTGTGGAGCCAAGACAAAAATACAAATACAACAAACAAGAAAAAAATAGTTTATGATAGTGTGCGTGTGATGTGATGTAAAGTTATGTTCACTTTAGTGCATAGCCGATTTCACCGCATGGAGATGAACTCTGTTTAACTAACGTCAAGTTTAAGTTATGAAGTTTGAATACTTCGCCGCTAGTTAGACTTTCTCGGGATTAAGCGATTATCTTTGAAAAGTTTCTTAACAAACTGATTTTAGTATTAAATTGATAGTTTACTGACTGCAATAGTTTGACTAGCCGTTCTAAAGTGTCGGGCATTGTAGCTAGTGAAATTGAAACTGGGCAAATGAAACTTTATGATCTAATGATCTTAGGATGACGTGCGTAGTGCAGTGTCTCGCAAATCTATATTAATAAAGAGTTCCGAGTGATACTGAAATCTGTTATGGGCAGCCGTGACACTACCGTTTCTACCGTTTCTGGTACGTTTGTTAAAGTTAAAATCTTGTCAATTTTGAAATACTGAACGCTGATTGGTTGAAAAAAGCCGGTGACATTCAGGCAACCAATGGGCGTTCAGTATTTCAAAATAGACCTACTCTTTTGCTAATACCCCAGTTGCTTATTATTTTTTAAACAAATAAATCACTAAATAATAAATAAATAAAAGTCATTAAAACACTTCTCAAAGTCTACGAACCTCGTAGACTCCACGAGGTTCACCACCGTAGAGCCTCTACGTCGTAGAAGTAATCAATGAAAGTAGGAAGAAATATAATATTGATTCACGGCAAAAAGCATCATCATTAACAGCCTGAGCTTTTTATATATATTTACAAGAAGTATCTAAGTATTCTATCAGTTATCTAGATCCCATAGTACAAGCTTTAATTAGTTTGGCGCTGCTGTGTGAAATGTCCACAAATATTTATTTATTTTATTTTATTTATATAGAAGAGACATAGCTAATATTGAATCTCACGTACATTTTTTTAGAGTTGTAGTTTTTTAGGGTGTGTAATGTTTTTAGAGTTGGGTGTGTGTGGGGATATGATTAGTCACTGATAACATAATAGTTAGTGATAGTCAATAACGTTTACAGTTTCAGTGGATAGTTTCTAAATAATCAGTAGATTTAAGTCCTTTGAATTATGGTCATACTTTTCTACCATTATTCTTAAAGGCAGCACGCAGTTTTCTCCAAGACCCGGTTGGCATTTTTGGCGTCACCGTTGGTGTTGTATATCTAAAGAAATTTAGATATCCGATAGAGGATTACCACTCTATATCACTTTCTTAATCCTTTTAAAGTGAAAGTTTTAAAGTAATTTGTAGACATTATCTTGTACAATCTATTTACTTTTATTGTACAGTCATACGATACATGGGTTTCAAATTGTCGTTTGTTCTTTTATATTGTGTTTGGTATTGATTTCAAAGGCTTTTTTAAATCAATACTCAATAGTAGAATTCAGCGAGCTACACGTTTCTTAGGCAATAAAAGTTGTAGGTATATGTAGATAGACCCTGATCTCGTATTTTATTTGGTACGTTTTGGTCCAAAACATCGCAAAGCCTGAAAACAAAGGTATCCAATCAGTGTGTGTTACAAGTGATGAAATGTGGACTAAAGTGACCGATATAGCTCTTAAAATTGGCACGTTGAAATGGCAATGGCTCAGTTGTCGGTTCTGAAAACTGACAACCGATGGGGAAGAAAGGTTCTCGAGTGGCGACCACGAACCGGAAGGCGCAGCGTAGGCCGGCCTCCCACTAGGTGGACAGACGATCTGATGAAAACCGCGGGGGTCCGATGCTTGGACCCCAGGCTTGCCACCGGCTCCCCGCGAGACCTTGACTATTAATATTAGACATTTATTAATATTACAATTTTAGCAACCAGCGGGATTTGAACCCGCGCCCTCCAACTCACCGGACTGGACGCTCTACTAGCTAAGCTATGGTTACCTGACCGCTAGTTGTGAAAATCTGAAGGACTGTGTGTTTGTTTTGCCGACCGTGTTCGTAGAGCGTCCAATCCGGTGAGTTGGAGAAAGCGGGTCAAAAACCCGCTGGTTGCTAAAATTTAAAGGACTATAATATACCTAAAGTGTGGTTCACACTTTAAAAATCATTTCTATGAGTCATTCGTTTACATAAAAAAGTAGAATATATGCATGTATATTAAATACCTAAGTCAGTGGAGTTGAGCTTTGAGAATGGAACTGAAAGTTTTGTTACGTATTGTGTTACGACTTTCTTTGTTCATTGCTGATTTTTTATGGCTTTTTTAACTTGTATGGTTTTTATTGTCAAATTTTGTGGCAGTTTTTTAAGAAGGTGTTTGTTGTGTTTACTTACGACACGTTGTTATATAACTCTTGGTGAAAAGACTTTTTTTCGGTTCTTAGTTTGATAACTAAGTAAAATTAATAATTACATTTGGTATATGTATTTCATTTCAACTTTATTAAAGCTTACAAATCACTAATTAGCTTCAGAGTGATCACTTACATAAATTACAAACAAGCGTCACTATCGCAACGGGTATCTGTCAGATCCCCCGGCTTATCATTAATTTGTTTGGAGGAAACTTCGGGAACCAGGCTTATTTCGTATAGGGATAAAAGATACGAAAGGCTCCTACGCTTAATTAACGTGCTTAAAATCTTGAGAATTATTGGGGATCCACTTGCCTACACGAGAAGAAGAAGATTGGGGATGAGAGCAAGTGCACTGGTAAAAAAAAACAATTTCTACTGTTATAGCTCATTGAATACATTTTCGTTCATTTCAACGCTGCAGTGGGTGGCGGGCGTGGTATAATTGTGAAATCAATGAAAAATGTTCAAGTCCATGATATTTTACCTGTTCAAATTCCAGGATAAATTTGAATTTTTAATATATACAGAACATCAATAGAAAAGCAAAAATCAGCTGGTTTTCCCTAGTAATAAGAGTTATCCATATAAAAATTAAATGCATGGCTTGAAAAAAATATTGCTTAATAAATATTAAATAATACGTTTGAGATTTATAATTTAGTTTTTTTTCAGGATTATATGAAATCATCGTGTAACAAAATTAGCACATTATTAAGTAAGTATTAATTATTTGCAATTCAACGAGGCAATGCTGCCAGCATGTTGGATACGCTACCTATCGGCAGTGGGCTGGAGTAATTGGACTGTCTATATGCCATCGCGGTCTATTATACAGTCCATATGTTCTTTGTAGTAGGTATAGTATAGCTAGTTAGTGTGTAGTGTAGTGTAAGTATTATTGTACAAGTTGGCTTGGGTAATAAAGACATATTGCCCGTTGAAAAAAAAAAGTAAAGAGGTACATTATTTAGTAAAACCGTAATATTTAATAGTAAATACCTAACATTTTTGATCTAGGAAATCGGTGCTTATTTGCCTCGGTGACTCTCTTTTGATACGTTTTTCTCTTTATAATGAAATTGCAAAACCAGATAATTATTGCAACGTAAGTTTAGCTGGATTATAATTTTATAATTATTATTATTTGTCAGGAATATTCGATTATGTATGTATTGAGCAGTCTACTAATAAATTATTATTGGGCTTATCATACTCATAGTTTTCAAAACTTTGTTAAATAATAAAAAGTTTAACAGTCCAGAGATAATTAAAACAACATATACCTTGTGTACGTGTACGTTAAGTATACAGATATAGATATATAAAGTTATTGTAGAAGGAGAAACAATGTTATTCCGGACATTGCACGGCTGGAGGAAATCGCGGAAAACGACCATTAGCGTACCCGCTTCTCTCACAAGTTCCATCCGTTTATTACCTACCTACTATATTGAACAATTGCCTACTCTTTCTACTTTTTCCCACACCAATCAACGGATATTAAAGTCAACATGTTTTATTGTTAAATTCAATTATTATAATTACTAAGCAGATAATGTAATACCTCATGTTCAAAGGTCATTGACTCTATTATGCTAGGATTGCTCTCGAAGCACATTATAATAAATGATGCACAGTTTGGGTTCAGAAAGCAAAGCTCGACTGATATGGCTATATTTAGCTTAAAACAGATAGTGAAGTACTATACGTCTAGACAAACTAAAGTCTATGCTTGCTTTCTGGACTTGAGCCGGGCATTTGACAGAGTCAACTACCAGGTCCTATGGGGGAAGCTCAGACATACGGGTGTCCCCAGTGATGTCGTCATGCTTCTCCAGTCGTGGTACAGCTCCCAGAAAAACGTGGTCCGCTGGCGTGATACATGCTCTGAGGAGTACGTATTGCTGAGTGGCGTCAGACAGGGTGGGCTCACATCACCTCTCCTTTTCAATTTTTATATTAATGGGTTAATCGAGGAGCTCAACGGAACCGGTGTCGGCTGCTCAATTGGTCAGAACTGTATGAATAATCTGAGCTACGCTGATGACATGGTTCTGTTGAGCCCCTCAATTAGCGCGATGAGAGCACTTCTCAACATATGCGAAAACTACGCCATAAAGCATAATTTAATTTACGATGTGGAGAAGTCAGTGGCGATGATTTTTGGTGGAGCCACAAATGTTGCCGCCAGCCTGCCCCTGTATATGAGTGGCATAGCAATGAGGTATGTTACTAATTTCAAGTAAAACTATTCAATTTAGTTAAAGAGCTAATTTGAAGGCGACTTTAAGGAAGTTTTTTAACTTCATCAGCTGTGATTTTAAATTTTAGGTTACTTTTTAGTATATTATAAGAAGTACCATTTTGGATCCTTCTTCTTCTAAAAAAACATAATTCAAAGTGAGTTTTGACTATGAAATTGTGCGTAATTACTAGAAACAACAATTAATACAAATATTTGAACTTCCAAACAAAGCCACTAATAAGTTTTGTTTGCATTCACTGCCCGTGGTTTACCTTAAATAGTAAATTCTGTTCGATGATATTTTGTGATCAAACATGATATAAAATGAAATCTTACATTTACGGCATCAAGGCAACGATGCTTGGAAATAATCGCCGGCCCACATTCAAACTGAAACATGTTGGTTTTCGGGCTTCCAGAACGACGAAAATATAGAAGACGATTATTTACTCGCGAAAATAGTGACGAAAGCGTCTGGTGGTATAAGGTAGTCTATAATCGTCAAGCTCTGTAGACTTCCACAGCAAGCGGCCTTATCAGTGATAGGTAGACACAATCATTAAACCTGGAATTTCCCAGTGGCATTATCCCTCCACAACTCATGGTATGTACCAATAAATATTCAACTTGTTCTTATAGGTACACACAAGATTTCCCAAAAACTACCCATCACTGTCCGAAAAAGATCACAATTCAAAAATTCAAAGTATATACCTAATGGTAAAGATATAAACAACCACTGGTATAAACTTTTGTTTTTGAAATAGTTATGACATTTTCTTACAGTTTGTGATGCGAATGGGAAAATTTTGCAGTACCTAATCCCAAAATTTCCAGGCTCAACTTGTCATGAATTGAGCCTGGAGTAAGTAGTAATCAGTAATAAATAGGTATAGGGCAGCAGCAATCTAAACCAACTATTGAAGGAGGAGTATGTTAGTAGAGTGCAGAGCTTCTGGATTATTTGCTATTTCACTATAAGTAAAACCATACTTACATTACTTATTAGGCTAAGGTAAATCTGGTATTGCTTTGTTTTATTTACCCCTCCTTCTCCCCTCTGCTCCCGTAATTGTAGTTGTTAAACATTTGATAATAATGTATGAATTATTTTCAGATAATCTCTGGTCACCACAGTGGCTGGAACAACACCATTCCGCCATTGGTTTTGTAAAATCAGATTAACTCTACTCCAGTGAAGGGTTGGCAACTCGGAGTTGGATTACTAACAGATATTATAATGAATATACACATTTTTTTATAATACAAGGTTTTTTTTCATTGTAAGACAACTAAGTAGATACATTTCGAAGGTTTTATTAGTATCACCAATTAAGTACAAAGTAGAAAATTTTTAAGATGATTTAATTATTATTAATTATAAAAGATACAATTTAGCACATCTGAATTGCAAATACATACACAATCTTTAATGATTTTATCATCGTTTATAAGTTACTATTTTGAATCACCAATTCACTAAGTAGGCACTTTTAATTTCACGTTATAATTAATCACATTCACTTTCTTTAAACAGCCTAAAGGAGTACACACACCAGTGCGAAATTTCTCTACCGCCCGCGGTAGCGGAACATTCCGCGCGGTTTACCGCGCGGTATTCACCGGGTAGGGCGGAACTTTTACCGCCTAGGTAAGCGAAAAGTTTCGCGGTCGCGCGCGGTACGGGCGCCCGGCCGCTGGAGGGTGATTCTGTTAACAAACTACGATTGAATTGCCATAGGCTTTTCTAAGGAGATCGTACCCAACAGATTATGTTGTACTCCCGCCAAAACAAACGGAGAGTTGAAGCTACTCTGGCTTACCGTGCCGCGTGTCTTGCACTCCGCGAGTGTCCAGCAATTCATCTCTGCTAATTTCATAACATGCTGATAAATAAATAAAATAAATAAATAAATAAATATGTGTGGACATTTCACACAACGCCATCTAGCCCCAAACTAAGCATAGCTTGTACTATGGAAACTAGATAACTGATACAATACTTAGATAAAATGCCTTCTTTTGTCTTTAGTTTGATATTATTATAACTAAACCACTGCAAGAGAGAAGAAAAAAGTTTCATTTCTAACGTAAGTACGGTACTTTTTATTGAAATAAAAGAAAATAGTGATTGTTTATATCTTAGGACCTGTTGACACGGTTGTCACTATGAAGGGGCTGTTGAATTTTGTTTTGTTGATACTCTGGTATAGCACGCTCAGATCAAAATGATACTTACACCGTACTTTGCCGTCTTGGTGTGAATTTTCGGACTATGTACTAAATAACTAACGTTATTGGTCAGCAATTTTGTAAAGATTGAAAGAACTAAGGCCATTCTGACGGCCTCGTGACGATGGCAAAAGACCTGACGGGATGACCTTGATTCCATGGAAGGTGGGGCGGCCTTTGGTTTGGAACGTAGCCTGCGTGGACGCCCTCGCACCGTCGCATTTTCCTAGAACACAGGTTGGGGCTGGCGTGGCGGCAGAATCCGCAGAGAACATGAAAAGGCGCAAATATTGTTGAGACGCTGGGACCGCGGGGACCAAGTGCACACAAAATTTATAAAGACCTCTCGGAACGTCTGATCGAAGCAACACGTGACCAAAATGCTGGTCTATATTTGGCGCAAAGGCTAAGCATTGCCATACAACGGGGCAATGCCGCCAGGATTTTGGGCACGTTGCCCACTAGCAGTGGCTGTTTAGATTAAGTTTACCTATAGTATATCGTTTTTTACTTTAGATTTCGATAAGTAGTTTATTTTTGTTTAGATTAATTTAGTTTTAGTCTGTTTTTAGTATTTGTTGTTATAGTGAAAGTATCAGAATTTTATATCTGAAATATAAAGAAAGTTAAAAGTATTACTGTTGATTAGAGTTGGGATACTATTCTCTTGCAGATTTGGCAATGATATTTTGTATGATTAGTTTTTACTTTAATTTTATTTAATACCGTTGGCCCCGGTTGTTGTCGTAAGACGAAAAAAAATTACGTTCTGCAAATGCTCCCTCTAAAGTTTCCGCCCGGGGGCGTGACCCTGTTTTGCTCCCCCATAGATCCGGGCTTTTGTGGGTCGCTGAAAGTGTCGGGTCCTACGGGGCCCGCAGCGCCCCCTAGTACCCGGGCGCCGGGTCTTATGAGGCACCGCGGGCCTCTAGGACCCGGTGCCCATAAAAACCTCACACCCTGCACTTAAGGTAGAGCCGCCCCTGAGAAACCTTCGCTTGCTCGGGATTCAACATTAGCAAAAATCAGCTTTGCTCTATAGTTGCACTAAAATAAAGAAAAAAAAAAGAGCCACGAAAAAAGAAAAAGTAGAAAACAGCTAGATTGCCAAGTCGCACGGAGTTTGAAAGTCCTCATCCTGTCGAAGTCTATCCATTCATTCTTTTCCTCTATGTTTTTCCCTTTCACTTACCTCTTTTCATGAACAGGTTTACGATGTACAACTAATAAACCCGTGCGATGGCAGGACGGGTCAGCTAGTGTTATAATAACTTCGTATCAATATATAGGAAAGCTGTGCCAGCATCTTGGGCAAGTTGCCTAGTGGCTAGGTGGACCAGGTTTTGTTTAAGTACATGGGTTTTGGTAGTAGTAACCTAACTAGTACCTATAATAAAATTTATATAGTTTTTTAAATAATATAGTATTATAATTTAAATACGTACGGTTCTGTTTTAGATTAGTGTTGAGTATCGAGTATTGTAAGAATAGGAATTTTTATCGCGGTCGATATTTTTCATAATGTAATATCATAATACGTCGAACTTCTCGAGCATCGGGCCCGTGGTCATTATAATTTTTAACATAACTAACATAACTAGTACATAACAGCCCAGGCCCAACAGGAATATTTATTCCTGTTGGTCCCCCAGGAGGAAAAAACCTGTTAGGCCCCATTGGGCCGAAAACGTGGGGTCAACAGGAATAACCCTGTAAAAGTTCCGCCCGGGTTTCGCTACCCAAGGCGTTATCCGCGTGTGTGTGAACAGGCGGAATAACGCGTACCCACTCGGATAACGCTACCGCGGGCGGTAGAGGATACCGGCTTGGTGTGTGTACTCCTTTATGGGTGCCTCTCTGACAGGTGCATGCCCTGCTCCACAGGTAGCATGAGCCAGCTTCTGAATGGCTTCTATGTGGCTTCCATTTTGCAGCATGGCATGTGTGGTGGGGCAGGGTTCTATCTCTGTGCTGAAAATGATGATGGACTGTATTAATATTAGTAGACAAAACAAATTACAATCGTAATCTTATTCAACATAGAAATACAGATCTAGACTGTAATGTTGTAAACTACCTACAAAACCACAAGCTTTATAGATTGGTAACCCAAACAATTAGTTGTTTTGCTTATTAGTACTGTAGGGTCAAACAGCCACATGGCTCGCAGAACTGACAACTGATGGGGAAGAAAGGTTCTCGAATTGTGACCACGAACCAGAAGGCGCAGCATAGCCAGATCCCCACTAGGTGGACCGACGACCTGGTGAAAACTGCAGGGAGCGAAGGCATTGTTCAGCAGTGGACGTCTACGGGCTGTTGATGATGAGAGTCAAGCAAAATAATCAGTTATGACTGTTACTCTTACCTCTGCTGGACCGGGCTGGATAGTGCCTAGTATAGCATTGACTCGGTGCTGCATTCAAGGAGGTGGAAGTCGGGAGCAAAGCACAGATTGGGTCAGCCCTAGTCTGGTTAGCTGAAAGCCAATATAAAAAAATATATTTTATTTTAGACACAATTTTTTGCTGGTAATATATTTACTGCATATTATGTGTGAGTGTGAGTAATGTGTGAGTAATCTACAAATGTCTAGCTCACAGTTTCATCTATTTGAAAAATCCCTTGGTGGCTTAATTATAAAAGGTCAAGGAAACCATGTAACCAACACAAAGCCTCAATCAGTTTTAATTGTTAGATCAATGGTGCATTCAGTAATCACAAGACAGCATGTTTTATAAGATATGGTAGGTATGTATGTGTAACTGTAAATTGAAGTAAAGGTAAATAGAAACACTGCCGTTCCACCACATTCCTGGTACAATCACAGGCGTTAAAAGTTCCAGAAAAATCTGCTGCCACAACTTTTTTGGTCAGCCTAACTAGCCCAATTACCTAAACAACAGACGCGTTATACTCAAAGAACTTCTATGTTGGATAGACTAAACTTATCATACTTAGAACGGGGACTAGCACAATAATTAATTTGTCGTCAACTTACCTCGCATTAACATTGGGTTCGCCATCTAAAACTTTGATTTTGATGTCGGACCATCTTATTCACGGCACAATTACATTTAAAGACTTAATTAAAATGCAAAAACAACCCGCGTTAGTTAGATAAATAAAAACAAAGTGAAAACAAATTTCGTTCCGCTAGATTTTTCGCAGGATTTAGTGTTGCCAAGTCTGTGTGTCAAATTGCGGAACAGAATTTTAAAATAATCTGGGTTTTAGATTTTGGTGAATCATCATTTGTTATTGGGGTTACTTAGTACTACAAGGAACCCTTGTAAGTTCGTCATGTCTGTCTGCCTATCTGTTCATCTGAAGCCTTTACGATACGTACCTAACTTCTAAAGTCTTAAACATACCTACATGAACGAAATTTTAAAGACTTCAAAATTTATATAATATTTTATAAATAGTCAGAATTTGTATTACAGGGTATATGCAGGGTCCCATAGGTACATGTAAATATGGAATTAATACCTATTACTTCTATGACTGTTATTAAGGGTTTCGTAGGCATAGAGTATGTAGGAATATTTAATCACAATCAAAAAACGGTAGTGGTTACTTTGCCATAATTATTTCGCAAGTGTTTAGTTATTTCGCAGGGGTTATAACATTTTTGTATGGAGCCTGGCATAGTGATCGGCAGCCATTTTTTTTTCTAATGCGCGGCCAGCTTTGAAGCCTATGCCAATTTGTAGAGGACATTCATACAGACTAAAAAAAAATTATACCATTGTCAACCTTCAACAAATTAATAATTTATTCCCTCTTTACATTTATTATAGGAGGTACTCCTATAATAAGAAATAAAATTATTACTTAATATTGTTTGAAATTTGTTATATCTACTTAAATCATCTTTGTCCATTTCATGCATGTATCTAATAAGGCTGTAAAGGATTCAAATGGACAGACAGGCAGTCAGAGAGGCAGCTGTTATGGGCGGTCGCGACATTTAACATCGGGCAAATGACCAGCTCATCACGTCATTCAATAATAAACATGACGAACTGATGTAGGTGGTTCTTGTAGTACCACGGAACCCTAAAAACGTGTTTATTCTATATTTTATTTTCTTAAAACATGACCAATTAAAAAGTCCAGCTATTTAATTTAGTTAAAGTAACACATAAAACTGTGTTCTGAAAATAAAATAAATAAATACAATTCGAAACGTACAAATCAGAAAATGTTTCATGCACTAGCAACACTACCTATAATTGTTCACTGGTTGCGGTCACAGAATATCCAGAAATTTTAGCAATCACCACATGTTATAGCAAAAATGTAGAAGTTTTTTTATATCTGTGAATTTAATTTAGGTGTATGAATATAATTTAGGAATCATTCAATTTTTTAGTTAGTGTGCCTTCAAAATATCAAATTTTAATACTGTCACTTAAATTTAGATAAATTTAAAATTCCTATAACTAAAACTAAAGCCTTCAAAATCGGGCCCAATACCTACCCAACTACAAATAAAGTAATAAGATAAAGAAAACTAAAAATTCCATACATTATAATTATTACATTTAAAAAAAACAAAATAAATAAATTGACACATGGGTATTATACTAAAACTACATACATATATACTACTATATATCTATCTATTAATTAGGTAACTGTAATCATAATTTATGCATTGTTTGAACCTACTGACGGTAAGGACACAAAGGTCTATGCTGTTCGACTTCGCGTAATCATTAAACACTCTTATAAGCCTGTTAAGAGGTGCATTGAAATCCAGGTTTGACTTACATAAGCTATTTCTTAATAATTTAAATCGTGAAGCTCTTGGTAGCCGCGGACGAGTAGAAAAAGATTATAATATCTGTGTTAAAGCTAAATGTATCGAAACTAAAATTTTATATTAACACCAAAGTATCACATTTATTGCAATAAAGATATTTGTACTTGTTCGTATTTGTATTTGTCATTGGCCCAGATAATGTAATACCTACAGTAGTCATTAGCAATAACAAGTACCTAGTTATAATTATTATTATTCTTATGAGTGACTCGACGCGACAACAATGCGTGTTTTGTTTTTTGTAAGCACATTTTTTTTATATATATTTATTACTGCACTCATGTACATCATCATAAATTAATAGGTAATGTAGGGGATGGGGTGAAAATAAAGGAGAAGATAGGTATTTGGAACAAATCAAAGTTTTGCGAGCGAGCGACGTGTGGTGCGCGTATGTAGTTGGCGGATGACTAGCGAGGTGAAGTTTTCGAGAGCCTACCTACCCCTCCCGCGCCCCTTGTTTCTACCCCTGTCCCTGATTCGTTAGCTACTTCACACACGAAGCCCGCGATCGCATTCCTTGCTTTTATTAATATATTTAAAAGGTAACAAAATACAAATATTAAATATCGCGTCGCTAACACACCCCACCCCAGTGCGTTAGCACTCATTCCCCGTAGGAATTCGTGCGACGCGTGCCGCGGATCGCCGAAGCAGCCCTCTTGACGTCTTGACGTCAAGTACTCTGACACGCCCATCTCTGCCAGGCAACACAGCGTGTATCAAGCCTTTGGGCCACACGTTCCGAGGAGAGGCAGGGTCTACTATTAGGACAAGATCTCCCACTTGCAAGGGTCTCTCTTCACTCAACCACTTAGTTCTAAGTCTCAATTCCGGCAGCACTTCCTTCACCCATCGCCTCCAGAATATATCAGCCAAGTTTTGCGACATTCGCCATTGTTTGCGCAGGTACATGTCACATTCGCTAAACTCTCCGAGCACTGGCAAGTTTGAAGAAGTACCAAGAAGAAAATGATTGGGTGTTAATGACTCACTGGTATCAGGTTCCACTGTAACGTGCGTGAGGGGGCGGCTATTGACCATCTGTTCCACTTCTGCCATCAGCGTGCTGAGTACCTCATCTCTTGGGGCACGTTCGTTCAGCGTGGAGTAAAGTGAAGTCTTTACACTCCTGATAAGCCGCTCCCACGCCCCACCCCAGTGTGGACTGGCTGGGGGGATAAAAGTCCAAGTTGTGCCGTAGTTGACGGCCTCGCTCTTCAACACGTCCTCATTCAGCTCCAGAATGGACTTCCTCAGCTCATTATCTGCACCTCTTAGGTTTGTGCCGTTGTCTGAGTAAAGGTGCTGCGGCCAGCCTCGTCTAGCGGCCATCCGTCGCAGAGCCATAATCAAGGAGTCTGATGTAAGTTTATGAACAATTTCTATGTGAATTGCACGTACAGTAAGGCAAGTAAACAAAACGCCATATCGCTTTTCGCGCCGTCTGCATACAGCTACTTCCATCGGTCCAAACAAATCCACGCCACAGAACGTAAAAGGCCGTTGGTGATGGGCCAGGCGAGCTTCCGGCAAGTCACCCATTCTGGGCGGTGCTGGCATTGCTTTTTTGATGCGACATAGCATGCACTTCGAAGTTACCGTTTTCACTGTAGGTCTGATACGAATAATCCAAAATTTTTGTTTCAGCTCATTCACCACCATCTCCCGGTTTCCATGGGCGGCTTTGACGTGGTAGTGGCGGACGATCAACATCGTGACGTGGTGGCGGCCATCCAGTATCACCGGCTGTTTCACCTCTTGTGATATTCCAGGTGCGGCGTTGATGCGGCCACCGACCCGGAGCACTCCATACTCGTCCAGGAACGGGGACAAGGTAATTAATTTACTTCTTTTATCTAATCCATTTTTATGTTTCAGGTTGGCGAGGTCTTCGGGAAACGACTGGGCTTGTGAGTATCTCATCAGCAGGCGCTCGGCTCTCACCATCATATCACCGTCTATCACGCCGGTAAGTTTTCTGCATTTTTCTACAAACGATAATACTCGACATGTTGTTTTCAGTAAGCGCAGCCAGGATGAAAACCTCTCTGGATCCGGTACAGCAGGTAAGTTTTCAGTGGTGACGTGAAGAGTTGCCACACATTCCAGGTCCACGTCTGATATGTTCTGCGGCTGTACTTCGCGAGGCCAGGTACTCTCATCTCCTTTTAAAAATTCAGGGCCGCGGAACCATTCATTCTCCAATACTGAAAGCTCACAATGTTCTCTGGTAGCAATGTCGGCTACGTTCTGTTTTGTAGGTATGTAACGCCAGTCATTTATCTGTGTGAGTTCATCTATTTCGCCGAGACGGTGAGCTATGTACACTTTATAGGTACGCGTGTTGTTACGTATCCAATGCAGCACCGTAGAGGAGTCACACCAGAAGTACTTCTTATGTATTGGAATTCTATGCTCTTTGATAATTGTCTCTGATAATCTTGCAGCTAATACAGCGGCCTGCAGCTCCAGACGAGGCACCGAAACATGTTTTATTGGGGCGACTCGGCATTTACTCGCTACAAACGCAACTTTTATCTGGCCATTATAATTATCTTTCCAGCGTAAATAAGCTACGGAGCACATCGCTTGTGTTGACGAGTCACAAAATATATGTAGCTGTAGGTTGCTATAACCAGCGCTTGCCTGCGCGCCGAGACCGGACGAGGTGGGCGTGGCTTGCGGCCACTGCGCGCTGTTGAGTGCAGCTACACTTACCGCCGCCGGTGCATCTCCCGTCTCACCTGCCGCTGCTGTGCTATAGTATCTAGGCATACGTATGTGACTCACGCGCTTTAGCATTTGCAGCCATTCCATCCATTTCGTAAACACGTTATCTGTTATCATTTCGTCCCAGCCGAGATTAAGTTTCCAGGTTTCTTGTAGCATTATTTTTCCTTTTATGGTGAATGGTGCCAGGAAACCGTAAACGTCGAAGATAGACATGATTAGTCGGAGCATTTCTCTTTTAGTAGGTCTTCTTTCACCACTAATTATTTTTTCAGGAATTCTTTTCAGAGATAAATCAAAGCCTAGCGTATCTTCTTCCGGAAACCAGATTAAGCCGAGGGTGCGTTCGCCGTCATATTGCTGTCCGATTTTGAACTTTATAGCAGTGGATCCCAAGTTTTCTTTTGGTAAGCTGTTGATAACGGCTTCATTGTTGCAGGTCCAGTTTCTAATGTCAAAACTGCCTTTAGAATGAATGTGCGCAATGTCAATTGCCTGTTTGATAGCCGTATCTTCGCTTTCCAAACTGTCTATGTAGTCGTCCATGTAATGCTGGGTACGTATAGCTTCCACGGCGGCCGGCATCGATGACTCATAGCGTTGCGCGTTTTTGTTTTTAATAAATTGCGCTATGAATGGGGAACAATTAGCTCCAAAGATTAGGGATGTCATCGCGTAGGTTTTTATTTTATCATCGAGTGATGATCTCCACAGGAACCTCAGTGCATTTTGATCTTCCGGTATGATTTTCACTCTCAAGAACATGTCTCGTATATCCCTAGTTATAGCAATTTTATGTTCACGGAATCGAAGCATAATGCCAAATAGCGATACCAGTAGATCGGGACCCGTCAAAAGGTAATCATTTAAACATAACCCTTCACTTTTAGCAGCCGCATCAAATACGAGACGAAGCTTTTTTTTATTAGGGTTGTCGACTCCAAAATGTGGGAGGTACCATGTCTTTGGTGGAGTTTCAGTGTCGGTGATCTCCGTCGCGTAGTCGTTTTGTAGCAGGTGGTCGATCCGATCTTTGTATCGTAGGGAATAGCCTTCATCTGCTTTAATTTTCTTTAGCACACCCCTTAGCCTCTTTTCAGCGTTAGGATATGAATCAGGCATTTTGCAGTTGACATCTTTCCAAGGTAGTCCGACGTGCCACCTTCCGTCAACCAAAGAAGATGTTCGCTCGAGGTGCTCAATAGCTCGTTCATCATCAGCGTTTTTTCGAGGTTTGCAGCCGATACCCATCGACTCGATCGTGAAGGAGCGTCGTACTTCCTCTTGCAGGTCATGCAGTCTGCGGTCGCTGTCTGACGTCGTCGGGTTCGTGTCTTCGGAGATGAACAGCGTGGAATGCAGCGCACCACTGCGCCCATCAGCAGCCCTTAGCGAGGTGCGCACACAGCCGTGTACACACCAACCCAGTGGAGTACGAGTGGCGTACAACTGACCAGACGCACCATTAATTATTTTTGAAGGTAACATCAAATGATAATTGTCCTGACCTATCAACAGTTCCGGTTTAGCATGTCCATCGCACAGGTAATTTTTTATTTCAGGTAAACACTTCAAGTTCGTGAGATTAGGTGATAATGTTTGCACTGGTAAGTCTAATTTATCAACACTGCGCGCACGGAATGTAAACATGGTTCCATCTCTATTTGACACGTTCAAGTCCACGACTTCACTTTCGCACACTAGATGGGTCGAATCCCATGCACCGCACACACGCATAGTTTGTTTATGTCCGTGCACCCCTACGCGCGCCGCCAGCGCAGAGCTTATCAATGAGACGGTCGAGCCGTCATCGAGCAACGCGACACAGCTGACTATACCGTTAGGTCCGTGTATATTGATAGGCACAGTTTTTAATAACACCCGTGAACTGTTTACATTTATATGCGAAACTGTTTCAACCGGCAAGTCACTGTTCTCACTGTTAGTGTCCTGTAACTCCGTTAAATTAACACTGTCTTGTTGTTGTTGCGTAATATTATTGTTCGTACCGTAGTGCAACAAGCGATGGTGCGGCTGCCCACAGTTATCGTTATCACACGCGGGTGCCGTGCAGTTCTCTTTGTTATGCGTTGACACTAAACACTTGTAACATAGTCTATTTCGTTTCACATAGAACCACCTATCTTTACGCAGCGACTTTTTGAACTTTTTACAGTCTGGTAGCTTATGATTTGAAACACGACAAAACCGGCACTTATCGTCGTTATTATTTTCACTTTGTACAAGAACAGTTTGCGCGCGATTTTGGATGTTATAGTTTTTAGTACGTTTCACTGATAGTTCACTTTGAGCGTAAGTTAAGTTCACTGCAGTCCGTGATATCTTCACAGCTTCTCCATCTAGGAACTCTGATAAAATCACGAGTTTTGACTTACAGCCTTGGTTGAAGTAAGGGTAGCTGAAGTCGGCCCACTTAGAGATGAGAATAGTAGGTAATTTAGATAAAACCACCGATACTAAGTTCATCGCACTTAGGTACTCATTTTGACCGATCGCGAGTACGGCAGCTACATAGTTCTTCACTTTCACAGAGAATGGTATAATGTCCCGATGGTATTGCTCTGATAACGGTTGTAGTGAAGTGATGTCCTGCATAATCTTGGCTATGATTATGTCAGGATTTCCAAACTGAAGGTCCAGTGTTGACATAATTACGTCAGGCGTGGTGGCACTGATCAACAGAGACGTCACTGCTTCTTTAGCTGGTCCATGAAGACATTTTCTAAGCCTCCACAGGTTTTCTCTCTCGTTGAAGTTGCATACTAGCGTTGATTCTTGGTACGCCTGCTTAAATTGAAGCCAGTCCAAAGGGTCACCGGAGAACGAAGGTAAGTCTCTCGGCGTACATAAGCGGCTTAGCATCTTGGCGTCAGATCCTTTAGTAGCAGCAGAAGCAGTCGCAGCGGTCAGGTCCTTAATCGCGCTCACCAGCAATTTCACATCAGCCTCACGGCCGTCATCACCGGGTGCTGGTGGCAGTGGAGGACACGCCTCGCCCTTCTCGTTACCATCTAGTGGGCAGGGCTGCCCTTTCAGCTCCTGTTGACTGCGATCTATCCACTTTTCTACTTGGCTCTGCATGCTAACTTCACTTCTTCTAGATCGTGAACTGTATTTATCATCAATCTCCGCCATATCCGCCTCTAGCTTTTTATCTATGAGCTCCATCTGAATACGTGCTTTCGCTTGTGCCGCTTCCAGCTCTAACTTCTTTTTTCGAGCCAACACAGAAGACGAAGCTGATGCCTTGGATTTCGATAATGGAGCAGTTTTCATTGTTTCGAAGTCCTTTCGAAACGCTGATGTCGTGGGAAACTCCAGAACATTTTCTGATTTCGTTGTTCTCGCACTACCCACATTTGCATTTAAAAATGTTTTATCCAAGACTGTTTTTGAAATTGTTTGCAATTCAGCATCACTTTTACACTTGTCTTTCGGCTTAGAAAACTCCACTGTACTTTCTTGTTCCAGATCCAACAATCTCATCTGTGAAAGCTTTTCTTCTTCCTGTTTCTTGACGGTACTTCTCGTGTTCACCATTTTTCGCGGCGGAGTGGTAAACATAGGTGATTGGATTCAGGATCCGGCTCGAAGGACCAGTTTTGTAGGGGATGGGGTGAAAATAAAGGAGAAGATAGGTATTTGGAACAAATCAAAGTTTTGCGAGCGAGCGACGTGTGGTGCGCGTATGTAGTTGGCGGATGACTAGCAAGGTGAAGTTTTCGAGAGCCTACCTACCCCTCCCGCGCCCCTTGTTTCTACCCCTGTCCCTGATTCGTTAGCTACTTCACACACGAAGCCCGCGATCGCATTCCTTGCTTTTATTAATATATTTAAAAGGTAACAAAATACAAATATTAAATATCGCGTCGCTAACAGGTAATATACAATAACACGTATTATATAATACACACGATCTCAGATAATTAGGTTGGTAGGTTGACATGAGCCCGGCGTTTGCAAGTATGATTTTGATACGGCATGTATACAATATTTACACCCTGATGAATTATGTCTCAATGTTTTATTTTTGTACTTATCAACACTTGCATGTTAATGCCCTATTATTAGGTACATGAAGACTTGAGTGCATTTTATACTGTAGCCCATTTACATTTTAATCATTTGAAACAATATATTACCACTTTCGAATAAATTTAGCCAATGTGAAGTTCACCTGCATTAAAGTCACAAAAACTCGTACCGTTTATAAAATTACATTAGGGTTATCTTTGCCAAATACGAAGTCAACTCCATGGGAATTTTTAAAGAGCAAGCGTTCTTTGATGGTTCATTCATTAATTAATAACGTGCTATTCGTATGTGTAGAAAATCTACGAACACAAATATACATCTTAAAGGACAAGGGCAGATTTTAATTAGACCGAAAATCTTATAATAAAACATAAAATTATTAGGCCTGCAGACCAACCACAACCTCTTATAACATTATGTTGCAGAGCAAGAGCAGTTTTGATGACGTCACGTTAAATCGTTCACTCAAATACAACCGTCGTGTCATATCTTTACATCATGTTGACACTGACGTGCGACAGTGATAACGCCATATAAAAATGTAGAGGCAGGAAGCGTGTGAACGAGACGTCTACATTTTTATACTTTATTAGTTCATGGTACGAATTCGAACAATATTATTGAAACCTTGAAATATTAATGCCATGAAACATGATGGTTTTGTATTAGCTTGTGGTAAGCCTGCTGATTTTGAAGGCTTTAGATGACAGTACTTAAAATACTAAAAATATATCCGTCTCTTTCATTGTCTGTAGATCTATTATGTAGTTAAAACCCGACATGAGGCTTTAATGTCTGTCTTGCCTCTACGGGCCTCTACAAATAATATGACAAACACTGACGTCAGACAGCGTTCCAATTAAATAGATACTGTAACCTAACTAAACACGAATTCACTAACTTAGCTAAGCTTTTAAATCTGTGCTTAGTTATGGCAAAGCCAGCAACTATGTCCTAACTTCACCGCAGCCGCAGTTTGCCAAACATACATCAACAAGTTCATTACAATCCCCACCGGTATCGTAGTGAAAAGTGAGTGTGAAAGTCTCCTATAGGGACTGGGCTTAAGACAGGGGGTCACCACAACGCCTTATAGCATTATTACTTCAATCATACTTTGATATAAAAGTAAGTATATTGTAATGTTGTTGACGCAGAGCAGTTTTGGTGACGTTACGTTAAATCGTGACACCGACGTGCGACAGTGATAACGCTATATAAATATGTAGACGTCTCATTCTTGCACTGGAATACTTTATAAGTTTATGGTACGAATTCGAACAATATTATTGTAACCTTGAAGCATTACTGTCACGAACCACGATGGTTTTATATTAGTTTGTGGTAGGGCTGCAGGTTTGTTGCTTTAGTTGGGCCCCCTCATAGGGGATTGGAATGGAATAGCGAGTGCGTATATAGTCCCCTAGGGGACTGGACTAGGGTATTCAAATAGTAGCGCATCTAGGCTTTTTACACTCAATTTTAAACTCCGCACTGTCTACAAAAATCTGACACCGAAAAATACGCCATCACCTTAGCGCTTAGGCCATTTAGTGGAAATTTTAAGCCGAGATGTTGATTAAGCTTTTCCCTTGAGCAACTTTTTTTACGCGAAGTAAATTTTTATACTTGGGGCTTTGCGCTTGAAAGGCTTCGATGGATGACGGAAATAAAAAATAACGCTGACAAATAAGTCTCTAAAATGATTAAAATGGTCGCTTTATTTGTATTTTTTATGCTTTAATTGGCAAACGTTTAATAACAACTCACCTGTCGGTGAGTGACGCGGTGTTTGGTTCAAATGAAGAATTAGGGTTGGTCCATATAAGCGGGTGCTGGACTCATATTGTTCAAGTTTAGATGTAACAAGTGTAATCCACAAGTGTCACGCAACAGATCCGTTCCTGTAGAACCAAGTTCATGTTCATTTGTGTCCAATTCTTTGCCTTAATGCATCAAATATGGGGACAAGGTCTCTTAGTAAATCGTTATCTTTACCGGGTAAATGTAAGTATTCTAGTTTTGTCATTTTTATATACAAGACCTGTAAACCTGTACATTTGCGCAGAAATAAATGAATTATGAATTATCTTCTAAGGCTTTATAGAGCGGCACTATTTAAATTTTCCGGGCTGGAATCGCTTGTACAAACGTTGGTGCTATCCTCACTTAAGTTAGGTTTAATTAAGTCCACTACAAATGGAACAAATATTCGTGTCACTTGCGTACCTACGGTTTGAAGTGCCTAATTTTAGGGCATATAATTTACTAGAAACTTCCAACTAAAATCTACTTGATCTCCAAAGTCACCAAAGTTTGGTAATGCTCAGGGTAATTCCACTTACCTGACTACATCGTTTTTTTTAAAGCAAAGTACCTACGTTTGCTCTTTTCAATAACTACTACAATAATCGTCAGTCCATCTAGTGGGGGGCCGGCCTACGCTGCGCCTTCCGGTTCGTAGTCGCCACTCAAGAAACTTTCTTCCTCATAGGTTGTCAGTTCTGCGAGTGATGTGTCCTGCTCATTGCCATTTCAACTTGCTAATTTTAATGGCTCCTAACTTTAAAGGCCCAGATAATATTATTTAAAGGGGACGATCTGGTGATATCTTGCTCTCTGGCAGCAGTGAACGTCTGCAGGGTGTTGATGATGATGATGATGATGATGACTACAATAATGCAATGCTCGGTGTTTCCATGTGAAATAAGATCCATAATGAGGAGATCCGCAGGAGAACTAAAATGACCGATATAGCTTTGAGCAAGTTGAAATGGTGGGTACTGTATAGTTTTGAGTTGTTGACGCTGTCGCTTCAACAACACACACAAGCGCAGGTACGGCTAAAGCTTAAACTGGGTAGCAGAGCTCGCAGAGGCCGACACCTCACACAATTTAATTGCACATCAAGCACGTCAAAGGGTCCTTTGACTGGCTTTAGGAACATTTCAAACCTCGTATGACATGTTTGTTCCAAGAAGTAACAAAAACAAGATACGAATGGTATAGAAACAGCAATCATTTAACATTATTAACACACTAATGTTCAAAAAATCTTTATTTTAATTCCTAAATTTGCTGTTGCTAAACTAAACTTAAACTGTTTTATTAATTGCGAGTATCTTATATATAAGTATACTAGCTACTATTTATAAGTAGGTGCTAGTGTAAATTTTTATTATAAATTATTTTAAAGATGACCTTTTATAACCAGAAATATTTAGTTATAATGATCAATGTTTGAGCTACTTTAGCCATTCTGACGGATTCAGCGTAAGCCCCACGGTCCAATAGTCTCGCTTATTCCTATGTCTCTCGCTACCCGCTACAATTTATTGCTTACGGGCTACCTGTTGGTTAAGTTTTATTTATTCATTAACCACGCGACAGGCCACCGTGTGTTGCATTATATATATCTTACTCAAACTCCAACAGAATAGAGATAGCAAGATCACAGAAAGAACCGTCACCCTCCATCCCTGAATTTACAATGCACCCTTCTGTAAAGCCCGGAAAAGATGGAACGGTGCTGCGGTGGAGAACGATGCTGTATTATATATCGTGTTCTTTTAAAACGCTTATACTACTTAAAAGGTAGTTTGTAGTTCCGCTACTAACAGTTTGAATGCCATTGCTATAAGTACAAGTTGTTGCTTTGCTGCATCCTGTCCATATTTGTGGGTTTCATTGTATCATCTAAAGGTTATTCAAATTTCACACTTAGTTGCCGAATATATAAATCATTCTTATAACAAAACACAAGTAACCCCGTAGCAGGTTTAGTAGCGCGGAAAGGAACGCTTTAGACGGGGTGATTTCAAAATTATCAGGAAACTACTTAACTTATATTTTTAAATGGCGTTGCACGTACGGTTTTATTTTTAGACATTCATTAAAGTGTAATTTTTAGGTATTTATTTTTTCATTGATTCTTTTCTATATACCTACAAGCGCAGGAGATCAACATCAGTAGATCAACAAATGTGCATATATGTATTAGCAGATGGGCTGATGAACTAGCTATGTAGTTCCAGAAGTAATTATAAATAGTAGTAGTCATCATCATCATCATCATCATTAACAGCCTGAAGACGTCCACTGCTGAACATAGGCCTCCCCCAGGGAGCGCCACTTAGAGCGGCTGCTCGCCTCCTGCATCCATCGGCTCCCCGCGGCTTTCACCAGGTCGTCGGTCCACCTAGTGGGGGGCCGGCCTACGCTGCGTCTTCCAGTTCGTGGTCGCCACTCGAGAACCTTTCTTCCCCATCGGTAGTAGTAGTAGTAGTAGTTGGATAATGAATTTTTTTTAACGCCCAACGATCACATACATAGATCCTGGACCCTAACTAGGACTCCCTGTATCTAGGGACCCAGGGACTACGAGGACCATGGCCCCACAACACCCAGACACAGAACAAGTATTTGCGCTTTTTTTTTCTGTGCACAAATACCTGTCCTGTCGCGGGAATCGAACCCGCCGCCTCCGGGTTACGAGCCGACCTGCTCAACCACCACACCACGGAGGCTGTCGATTATGGAAACCTTCTCCCCCTATGATGAAATGAACGTCCAAAGTGCCGTTTAATGGGGGAGGCCTATGTTCAGCGGTGAACGTCTTATGTGAGAATGTACTGGTTTTGAGGCAAAAACAAAAATTTGACTTTATTAATCTGTGGTCAACGATGTTGGTGCATCAACCACTTAAATTTTTGACTCATGTGAGTCAAAAATTTAAGTCAAGTATATTTAAGTTAAGTATTATAGTCAAGTATTTGAAGATTATTTTTGTTGTGTATACTGTTTGTTGATCCTAAAATAAATAAATAAAATGTAACTAAGTACCAAACTACTGCCAAATTATTTTTTAACTGCTGCTTGTACTAAAATCGAATCAATCAATCAATAACATTACTTTGCTGGCTTTTGATGCTTTTGATATATTTTTAGCTTAGATAAATAATAGTTGGTAGGGTGCTCTGCAAACATCGCCGGCCAGATTAAACGTCCAGAGAGAAGCTAATTGTTGGCTTTCTGTTGTCATATATTTAATTAATGTTTCTTTTACACGGAAAATTGTGTGGGCACTTACTTTAAGCAGAATACTTTCTACCATTCATTGTGTTGTATCATGTGCGTTGTCGGGTTTTTTGTGTTCAACAAGTATTTTTGTATTATTAAGCCTCCTTTTCCCTCTTTTATTTACGTCTATACACGTGGGGAAAGGTTAATATTTCCATGAAAAAGTAGCTTTTAAATATATGTATTTCAAAATCAATACAAAAAAAGTGTTGAAAGGTTTGCAAAACCTAAATCTATATAAAGCTCTCTCTACAGTTAAACGCACAAACGTATTTTTTGTCCAAGCCAAGGGTTAAGAGTTATTACGGTGCGCGTAAGGGAGGGTTCCGTATCGCGATTACACAAATTAATCGTAAGGGCGAAGAAAATAAGGATTTTATTCGCGTGGGGTTTTATGTTTGTGCGCGCATGTTAATGTGGGTTCAATCTGAGGTTATGTCGAGTGGAGCCGTGCGAAAGTGCCTGCTGGTAGTGCGACGGAACGGAACGTTAAATGTAAAGTATAGTAGGATACTTAATATACTATTTTTTTAACGTAGGTATTTTTGCTAAAGCCTCGACGAAGAGTTTAAATTATGTACCTAACTATACATGTACTTGAACTGTATATACAGACTTTAATACAGTAGGTTACTGTACTTTAAATTATCAGAATCTAACTCGCTACAGCTTTTTACATTTTTCTCACTTATGGCTCCATGTACGTGAAAATAAAATTATATTTGCGAATTTTATAGCAGTATCGCCTGATGGCGGACATGAAATTACTTGTCACGGTAGCTTACGTAAAGCATTATCCGGTACCGGCTTTAGGGATAGATGGCTGCTGATTCAAATGCTGTTCGTGATTCAAATGTTTCATTTTAATCATTATTTGTATGAGAGGGAGCACCGTCGTCATTATTTTGAAGACCGTTGGGGCAGACTGCGGGGCCTGCCACCTGCCACCACAGAGTAACTATACAACTATACCAGCTACCTAATAAACTCCATTTAATATTTGCATCCAAACGGCTAGTGATCATAATGAACCGCTTCAATGAAACTTGGACTATCCGACCACAGAGACCGAGGCAGACCGCAGCGAGGTTATCCGCGTAAATGGTTTATATCCGTACCATAATAATATTGGAGTTTCTGTGCTTACACTTAAATCACTATATTTTATATGGTGAGTAATTTAGTGCAGTAACGCGATATAGTCTTATCGAAATTATTAGTAAGTATTAGTCTTATTGGGATGCAGTGTTAAAGCGTCTACTAACCCATATTTACATAATCAACAATAGAAGGGAAAATATAAAAAAGTAAAAGCCTGTAAAATATTTTAATATAAGTAGGATTTATAGTAACTAATTTCGATGGTCAGCAATATAGGTAGGTATAGCCAGAGCCAGCTATATTTAAAATATAAGTAGGTAGTACCTACCTACCTACTTATATTTTAAATATAGCTGGCTCTGGCTAGCCTGTGATTAGATACTATAATCCTTAACCTATATGTAAAATGTTTATTATGCCTGTAAAGTCAAGATAAAAAATACTTATATAAAATACTACTAGAAATAAAACGACATTTTTGCAACATGTGTGGGTGGGGTATTTATAACCTCCTAATTCACGTATCAACTGGTCAATTCATCAGAAACGAACTCAAACTTACCGAAATAAAGCTCTTAGCGCTTCCTGAAACTAGGCTAGGATTACGACGTGTAACGCCATCTTGCGGCGAGTAGTCAAACTTAAAATAATTCTTGGTTATAAAAAGTTATAAAACTTGTTTTTTCTGTTAAGATAAATTATTTGCCATATTATATTATTGTTGAAGAAAATTCACTTAATGCTGGTTGCTATAATTTCATTTATTGAATTGAAACTATTCCTGGAAAACTTATTCCATGTGCTATAAGCGCCACCTTGCGGTGAGAAGCGAGACTGCGAATAGGTCTACGCAGACTGCTAGAAACGGAACCATGATGCCTGTGGTTAGTATTCGTGCTAGATACATTCCTTTGCTAAAAGTACCTGCGGGAACCGTCGTGTTAATATTAATATATTTATATAATAGAATTTTTTGCACTATTTCTAAATAGAGTTGAAATATTTTGTAGAGATGTATAGAAATACTTTAAAAATGATGCATTTTTTTTATTATGTGCTAGTAATAATCTCAAAACATCGTGTCATCTATTAAAATAAAGAAATACCTTACGTAACATTTAAAAGTTTTAACGTAATTGTCAGTGTTTATTTTTATCAATTTATTGTTGATATTTTAATCAATTGTTGTATCAATAATGAACAATATAATATCAACTATTGATATACTTAATAATATTTAGATAACTCATATTGCTTATGTATTAAAAAAATTAGGCCATTATTAATTTCAATTAAATTATATGTCAGCAAAACACTATACACAATAAAATATAAAAATTAAATTGTAATTAAATAAATAATAATGCTTTATTATTACTAAATGTATATTAAAAATTAATAGGAATTATTATATTGTCATATAAATTCAACGTATAATTAAAATTTAGGTAATTTATTATTATTATTTAATTTATACTTATTATGCCTAAATATTTAAATTACTTAAGTATTACGTCAATACGTTTATTGTTTTTAATCATAATCGGCCTGCATATTACAGAACGCTTTGAATGTGAAAACATAAAAATAAATACTTAAATAAATATGTTACTATAGTATAAAATAAAATAATGATAGAAATGTTTATATCGTTAGATTAACCATTACTTTCTGTTGAAACAGGATCACGAAGTTTGAAAGAAGCCATGAAAGTTTAAAATCTTATTAAACTATTATACAATAGCCATTGTAGAGTGCCAGCAAAATTCCCGCATTCCGCTTCTAGAAACTATGTATAAGTTATCCGTACGTAAACTTAGATACTTACGTGTGTCTCCGCGCTCCGCCTGCGATCTCACATTATTTTTTAACAAAAACGCCAACACACAATATTCAGTCAATGTCTAGAGTAACCAAAACCAGCACCAGATTATTTTCAGACCGAGGGGATCAGTCAATAAATATTCGCAAAGAATTGGGCGCGTGAGCTAAGCGCGCCAAGTTTGAAAGTTTGTTGAAAGTTTTGGCGCGAATTTATTGCCGGTAAAAAGTGTTCATAATAGATATTTCGAGCTGGAAACAGGTCTAAGAGACTTGTTGTTGGTCTATGTAGGTCTTTTAAGTTAACAGGTGGTGTTGGCAACAAGTCGCATGTTCGCGAAAAGTTAAAAAGTAGCACGCGGCGGCGCGCGGAGTCGGGCGAGCGGTTGGGGTGACGGTTCGGGTGAGACACAGGTTGTACGGCCGCTCGGCGAGTAGAGGGCGCGCGCGCTTTCTTTCCAACGGATCGATTCAGGGGAACTCGCCTGAGACGCGGCCCGACTAATGCAGAAAGGTACCTAGGCGCGGCTCTTCATACATTTTTGCCTAATTCTGAGGAACCATGGCCTCCACCAGCAACGACAACTGGACGTAGCGACTTAGCGAGGGCTGTCGAAGCGATGAGAGAGCGAAGCGCGCGATGCGCCGCGCCGCGCCGCGCTCCGTACGGGGTGGAAACGGCTTGGTTGGGCCACGCCGGTCTGTCAATAGTTCACTGAACCCGTTCGAACTTTATTCAAAACTTTTGCATATATTTTTTATATGAAAATAATTAATATATGCTTACCGTTCAAGATATTTAGCTAAGCATCTAAATAATTGCATTAAAATGCTATTAGACATGTGATAAAAAATTAATACATAGTATTTCTTCTAATAGAATTAATTAACATTCTTAATTATATAGATATAGTATAAGCAAATAATATCCTCAAGTCGATATCTAATGAGAAAATAATAATTTTATGGTAATATAGGTGAAAAGTAAAATGAGTTTGGCAATAAAGTGCAGGAGCGCGTTGATGTCTATTCAATGGCGAACTGCATACGGTTCAGAAATCGATCGGGCGAGCTGTACCAGTAGTGCCTTTACTACTGGACCACGTCTCTACCTGTACTATGTAATAATAAATTAATTATTTAATTTCTATACCTTTTTTTGTTTTGATCTTGTCTGACGATGACTAATCAATTAAAAAGTTGATGGTTCACGCATAGTTATTTATTTTTGAAAATATTAATTTTAAATATAAAGGAAATTTTTATTCACGAGCGGTATTTGAACTTGCAAAGCAAAGCAAGTAAGCAAAGCTATACCTATGTCCCCGCTATTGGGACGGATTGGAATCGGGTTCAAGTCCCGCTCGTGATTCAAATTTATGCTCTAGGTACCTATAAAAAATCAGTTGATTACTCTAAGTGTAAATAATAAATATCTGAAAATAATAATTGAATCTCTTAAATTCATAAAGCCAGGTGTTCCATTTCAAAAATTTGAAATGTTGTCAATTTATAATTTATTTACACATTTCAGAACTGTGCCCTGGTTCACATAAATATTTACAAGATGAAACAATTCCTATCCACTGCGCATGCGCGCGCTGAGATGCTCCTGGCTCCATCTAGATGGTTAATGTAGGTAGTCTCAGCTATGATGATGATCAAGGATGTACCGTAGTATAATTGTTATTCTCATGAACATCTATCTATATTAACTGGTAGTGCTATCCATAATATTGTTTATGTATTGGAAAGGAAAGTTTGAAATTGCATAAAGCTTCAGCCACACATACGCTTCAGTTGCCTCTGCGAAGCGGGAACTTTGCCGCTCGGTACCCATCGCTGCCCACACCAATCGCGATGAGGCCGTCTACGAACACAGGCAGCGATGGGTACCGAATGGCCGATTTTGACACGTCGCTGCGCTAGCTGCTTGACGCGGTGGTGTGGCTGAAGCTTAAAGCGGCTATAACACAGGCAATTATAAAAACACCAAATGGCTTAAATGGGAATTTATTAACAAAATTTGTTCTGAATGAAATTTTTATTATAAAAAATCGATTCTACCTTCTTTCTGGTGTAGGTAAGTCCAGAAAAGACCAAACAAAGGCTTTTTTAAAACTATAAACATTCATATTTATGACTGCGGGTTCGACTCCCACCCGGACACACATGTGTGTGAAGAATATCGATGTTCATTATGCGACTGGGTGTTATATTGTTGTCTGTGTATGTATTTACAAACAAAAAAGTATCTAGTGATTCTATCAGGCATCTGCTTCCCATCTTAGAGCATTCTTCCCATAGTACAAGCCTTATACAAGCTATGCTTAGTATGGGGCTAGATGGCGCTGTGTGCAACACATAAGTACTTAGTTATTTATTATGTATTTATTTATATTTATACATTTATGTCAAATGTCATCATCATCATAACCATCATCAGCCTGAAGACGTCCACTGCTGAACATAGGCTTACACAAATATCATACGTAATTCCTAAAGTCCCACCAAAGTAGGCATTTTTGGAACTTTCATTCAGAGTTCCACTGCGCTAACTGCTAATCGACGCCAGAGTGCACATTTTGGAATAAAAACGACTCGATTTATTCCCACTGTGTAAGTCTGGTTCATTGGATAGCTTGATGTCTCTCGTAACTTCAAAATTTTAGGTCTATGCTCTTAACAGTCTGAGCCTGTTACCCAACTCATAAATCAGCGGTTCTTCGTGTAGTTTAGGGTATCAACTAGGCTTCACAATTAAAATAAAACAAAAAACTTCCGAGATTAGTCAGATCAATTCGGATTTAACTTGCAAACGCAAACACTGCTATGCCTACCGGTCCAACTGACTGTGATTATTTAATGAGATAGCTCTCGCTATTCAAAGTCACTACAATACCTAACTCTTTATACTTAAATACAGTCATAAACAAAAAACATTATAAAATCCCTTACAGTTGAGCGCTGGAAAGACTAAATGACCTGCGCAGTGCACTCATCATCATCATCATTGGATATTAGCATGGGATTATCCCGTGCTATTACGCTTCATGTGCTAGTGGATCCATAGCCCAAACATCTCTTTATCCAAAGAGTTATATAAAGTAGGTAGGTTAACTTTATGCGCAGGTAGGTAAATAACCACAGAGTACCTAATACTTACGGAACTGCGTAACTTTCAACTTACCCAATATACTCTGTGCTGTCAACTCTACGTAGTAAATTATATACTCTTTGCTGTCAACAGACAAGTCAAAATACCACAAGTGTTTTAATACCACAGAGTACATTAGTAAAGTGTTTAATACTAAAGTTTATTTTTGAGCCTTCTATTGTATTTAGATTCATTTATCCAGACCAGTCACGATGGCAACTACAAGGAGCTTCGCCCCGTTCGGCACCAGGTCCAAGCGGTTTGGTATCATCACCGCGCACCCCGACCTCGACCCCAGCGGACTGCACACCGTGCGCGACGTCGGCTGCGACCCCTGCCTCTACCGCCCACAACCACTTAACAAGATTTTAGAAGTTAACAGATACAGAAAAATTAAGAAGGACCCCTGGAAATATAAAAAGGAACTAGAAGAATGGGCCGAAAACCTAGGCTACAGAAACCAATCGGTCCTTGAATATAGAAGATACAGACAATCTGTGCTTGGTCCGGCGTGGCACTTCGTGGAATGGCCGGCTAAGTACCAGCCCGAGTGTATGAACGTCGGGTTCGGCAGAACGTCGCGCTCTCGCCCCTCACAGAACAGAATACCCGGCCCCGGGACGTACTACAAGCCGCAACCGTTCAAAGCTCCTTACGGTGCACACTCCGACAGACCTACCTTCGAAAGAGAAGAACCCTGTAGGCTCAAGGACACCTCACCGAAATGGTCACTGGCCCCTAATCGTTACACAATCATAGACAAGGAGAGCATCGAACAGAAATCTAACAAAATCGTGTCGTCACGGGGCCCATACGACTTGTTCACCGGTAAGCGAGATGGCAGCACTATAAAAAATCATTTCAACACATCGTTAAAGGTAGCCGCAGCCACGTGGCCGATTGCTTTAAAAGGGTTATCTCTTGCCAAGTATAAAAAGACGCACTTCGGTAGGATGAATAAGACCGGCAGGGACCAGCCATTCAGGGGTCGCAACACACTGGTGGAATTGTCGCTGTGCCTGCGCCAGCCGAGTGCGCCAGGGCCGGCACATTACACGTTGGAACCGGAGCAGCGTGTCTTCCAGCAATATAAGCGTGGATTCAACAGCTCGTACGACAAGGGTCCAGGCTACCAGCGCGTGATTGTGTGGCCCGGCGTAGGCCGGTACTCGCCGAGCGACGGCCGCTGCGGCCTGCCTGGCCACGGCCATACCTGGGTGTTCAAAAGCAAGGTGGGCCGCACCATCGGAGCTGTCATCCCGGAGCCTATGAACTCCTTCTGATCCTGTATTTTACAGGTATGCGTGCGTACCTAAGGTACCTGTCTACCTACCTACGCGAGAATGTATATAATTTTATTTCAACTTTGTTACACTGGTCAAGTCTAAACTATAAATATACCTATCCCTTAACGTATACCTATAGACTGTTTTAGGTAACGACGCCAGATTAAGATTAATCTATTGGCCAATAGTCGGCTACTTATATAATTTAGTAAAGTAGACCGTAACTGCGGGAGTACTATGGGTACTTGGGTAGGTAGGTACTTAAGTAACTTTAGTTATTTGTCTGTATTTTACAAATAGCTGGAATGAACGAGACCGATATTTCTCATCACCGGAACAGTGGCAGTCCACCGGGAATTGCCCCTTGACGACGACAGCTAATCAAAACTTGCAGGTACCTACTTTTGTTTACCTACAGCCATATCGGTATGTTTGGAATTTTTGGTGCAGGTAACTAACCAAAGAACTGGATTATTCTCACTTCATTAGAGTTAGATGTCCGTGGAGTTAATCCCTTGTAATCTTTTGAGTTATCCTTTTCATTCATATTCCAAAATCGATTTGAGCGATAAGCACTTTAGAAAAATGTCTAACACGATTTTACTGTATTGTATACTGGTATGGTAAAGTGTATATTATACACGAAGAAAAGGAAAAATAAAAAGTAGGTATACCTAGTGTGTGATCAAATCTCAAAAAATCAAAAAAGTAAAATTTATCTTATCTTATTTATCTTTTCTTTTAAATTTACGTCTCAAATATTAAACAAAACTTATCTTGATCCTAACTCGTCAAAATCTACAACCATTACTTTTAAACTTGTTCACTTCCTGATTGGCCCAATCTAACTTAACCACTTTCTATCCTAATGTCTTAATACTAACTAGACAATTTCCGAAACTGCGTCACTTCCTGATTCGCTCTCTTCTTATTTCGTCTATTTCCTTATTTATACATGCCTTAGGGAGGCCACCACGTCTTATAGCATTATTGCTTCAATATTACTTCAATGATACATTGACAAATGACATAAAAGTAAGAATCATAAGAATACTTTAATGTTGCAGTGCCAGAGCAGTTTTGATGACGTCACGTTAAATTTTTTTTTTTTAATGTTGGCTCTACACATAGTGTATTTAGCCAGTGTCAAGTATTGTATATTTTCATCGAGGTTTAGAATATTTTACGTAGTCAAGTCTTAGTCATAGTCATAGTCCAGTCTAAGTCGGGTCATAGTCCAGTCTAAGTCATGCTCAAGTAAAGTGGTAGCAACTTTACAAGAAGCTTCTATGGAATTTTGGAAGCAACACGAAAAACCACGTTACACCACATTATATCACTTGACCACACTCATGCTCGTAATTCAGCACTTAATGCGTAAAACGCCATCAATTTTAAACATTAACACTGAAAAAAGCACAAGTTTTGAGAAATAATACAATGCAACGACGTGAACTTTTTCACGTTCCCGCCAAAACTCCTCACGTTAAATTATTCACTCAAATACAACTGTCATGTCATACCTTTACATCATGGTTGACATTAACGTGCGACAGTGATAACGCCATATAAAAATGTAGATGTGTCGTTCACACGCAGGAATACTTTATAAGTTCACGGTGCGAATTCGAACAATATTATTGTAACCTTGAAATAAAAATGCCATGAAACATGGTGGGTTTGTATTAGCTTGTGGTAGCCCAGCAGTAGCTACGCCCATTTCCAAATTTACGTTCGGGGCATTAATTTTATTTTAATCTAATAAAAATAAAAATCTGTAAAATTTTAAGTTCGAAGGAATAGAAATAAAAAGACAGTTAATTTTAATGGCCGTCTTCATTGAGGAACAAATCTAAGGTTTTATTATATTCAACGATTTCATCTTGGATAATTTATTAACATTTTACGTTATAATATCAATGATACACAGTAACATCTGCGTAACACGCCTATTTAGTTTTGCTCCCCAATTATCCATACACATTTATTGTAATCCTCAATGATACTTTAATTACAGTTAATTACCTATATTATATATTACATGACTGCGTGAAGTGAGCACTTGGATGCCTCGTCAAACTCGGAAACTTTTAAACTGGATACTTACTGTAAAGATAAAATAAATCTAAGTACCTACTTAAGTCATTTCCAAATGCGTCAACACAACAAGGCTTACATAATCGAACTAAGTATATATACAAACCAATTAAAAAATTGGCGGTGGTCACAAACAACCGAAAACACTTAAATTTTCTTCTAAAGGTCAATAAAAAATATACAAGGTTTAATCGTCTACAATGAGTTGCTTAAACTAACTTATTAATAGGAAGAAGTTAATCAAAATCTTATAATTAACTGTTACTTATATAGATTGGCTAATTAGAAACGGTGAACGGTTTGAGAAAAGGTGGCACACGGCAAGTACTATTTTAGATTTCTGGAGAGTGCACCCTAAGGCTACAGTTCGGGTGAATCTGGAAGCCGATTCACATTCCATCGATCCGAAACCATCCTATCCTTCATCTGCATTACGGTGAATGAGACTTGGAATACTGGGTTCGTAGATTACGGCGGATTGTGTATCGGGATACAGGTATTAAGTGAGATCCTAACAGAGGCGAGGCAAGCGCTGCGCTTTCGTATACTTGAACGATATCCTGGACCTTCCCTTGAGGTTGAGGACTCGTGCACCAGCGCGCGCTTATCATAAGACTGGCCTGTTTCCTACTCTACAGTTAACATAAACCCAAAGTGTTAGACACATATCTTGTACAATAGAAAAATATGGAGAAATAACGAAAGACCAGCTTCCTTTAACGCCTACGGCTCCGGAATGATTGGTAAAAATTATATTTAAAAAGATTTTTTAATAAAGCAAGTATTTTAAAAACTGCATGCGCGTAGATAAATTCATTTTTATAGTTTTGTTCAATCATTTTTACTTTCCAGGGGTTATCGTGTTGAATTTCATTTGAATTTTATGAATAGATTTATTATTGACGTGAATAATAGCGGCGGTCTATAATCTATGTACGCAAATTTTAAAAGCAGAACTAATAATAAAGCCGTCTGTTTAAATAACTAAAACTTTATTTTGAAATTCACCCCATTCCCAACCCACTCCTACGCAAAGGGGTTGTGAAAAAGGGCCAACTTTCAATGAATTTACTAATGCACGAGCAACGCTCCTAGATGGCGCTTGAAGCAATAACAATTTAATTATAACACAAAACGTAATTTGAAAATACCAAAACTAACATTAAAAAAACAGTGCGACCGGTTCCACCACTATACGATATTCAAAACTACTACAAGATTTAAACAATTACTAATTTCTTACTCCATTTAAATTAGCTGGGATATTTTATTATATTTTATATTTTCATGAAGATTATTTACGATGCTATAAATGTTGAGTATAATAAACAGATACTTCTAAAACAAATCAATAACTAATATAAGTAGCTATGACATGTTAACTATAATGTTTATGAATATACGTTCATAGAGTAGAGTTTTATTAGCCAGTATGTCTAAACATATTCTTTGCGTACTGTAGAGACGGCTATGTCTGGACCACAGATCAAAAATATGTTTATTTTTGCAATAAATTACATAAGTTTAATATTGAGACTACAACATCAAGATAGACATAAGTACATAAAATACAGACAAATAGGTCTCTACCCAATAAACTTGAAAATATAATTTCATAAAAGCTATTTATTAGTATTTATATTATAATCAATATCAAAGGAAACTACACTTATTTTAATTGAATATTAACTGTCACACTTCTACTTTAGATAAGCATATAGAATATAAATTATATGCCACGGGATAAACTAGTAATGAGAATAATATAAAAATCGATGTTTAATAAATTATATCATAAATGGATTGGAATTGTTTAAAATTTCATCTTAAGCCTGACTTTACTTTAATAAAAAGATATAATATACGACATGCATATAATTTTGCGTAAATATTGGAATTAATTCAATAAATTGTATAATTTTCAATCACTCTATTTTTTTAAATTTTAACAGATATCACCACGCGTAGCTTTGGGCAACTTAAATAATTCTTTTTATTACGAATTTCATAACCACATCGACACAAAATTACGTAACCACCGCCGACAGTACTCGCGAATCCAACACAATAATAAAATTTTATCTGTCCATATTCTTCTTTTTCTAATAAAGGTGGTTTTGTATTTTAACCCTAGTAATTAAGGGTTATTGTAAATTCGCCAAAAAATAAACTCTTCATGAAAAAAGGATGTGCAAATTTGCCACAATTCTTTATGCAAAAATGATGTAAAATGAGAGATTGTGACGAATTTACAATAACTTTATTTACCTGTGGTGAATTTAAACATATTTTTAATGCATGTGACGAATTTACATTCAATGTATGGAGTTTAAAACATGTGACGAATTTACTTTGTGGCGAATGTACTTTGTGGCGAATGTACAACAACCCGTAATTAATACCACAATATTATTTGTCAAAAAAAATTTAGATCTATACAGACTCATAGAACTAAATACACGGTATAGTGGCGTACAGTAGAATAATAACGCAACAGTACAAATAGTGTCAATTAGCCCCGATTAAAAAGTATGGTGCGATATACAGTAGTTATTAACTAATTTACAATAGTGCGATCAGGTGTCTACGGTTTTTTATAATATGGTTGCTATTTGCTAGTTTTTACACGTATTGATACCATTGTCTAAACAAGTCGTAAAGTGTGCAATTTGAGTTCAATACCTAATGTAATAAAACTAAATATAGCAGGCGGTTTACAAAAAAATATCAGACCTACGAACATTTTGTAAAATCGATAAATCGCAATAATCTTGCCTATAAACCACTTTAGTACCTGTACGCACGTAGGTGCAACTAGAGTGCGTGTTACAAAGAGTATAATATACTGAAGCATGAAAAAAATTTACACAAAATTATATTTATGGTAGACCCTATACTGAATAGTGGGGGGGAACCGCGGGGCGCAGCTGACTACATATTATTATGTAAATACCCTAAATAAATGAAAACTGCATATACGTCAAAATTATGATCAACTACGTAAAAACGCATCACTATTACTAATATACATAATTATTATAAAGGTCCCGTAGATCAACTAAGTAAAGAATGCTGATGATTTATGAAACAATGAAATTCATATAAGATTGAACACAATTACGTACCTTGATTTGGCCACATTCTCTAAGCTTGATATTTACAATCGTCTTCTTTCTAATAACTATATATTCTTTCCGTTACTTACAATTTTGCCGATTTTCAATCCAGCAAGTTTCTATCTAACCAGTTGTCACCAAATTCAGTCTTCCAATTCAATGCAATACGTATCTTCTACCTTAAAGGCAACTTACAAAAACCATTTTTTGGGGACTCATGCAAACTATAGAAAGTTACAAAACCATCACAAATATAAGTATACAATAAAGCATTTTGCAAAATGTAATCCAGTATCTTTAAGGGCACTGGGCAGCCTGAATATTTATTTTAGTACGAAATTACTCTCCGCGTGCCCAGTACGCGAATTCCTTTATAATTGAGCAGTTTAACTGCATTTTCTCATAAAAATATGTAATCAAACGCTTAGTGATTGATTTTTCTTTATTAGGTCAACAGCTGTATCTACGGAACCACCAGTCAAAAAAAAATTAAAGCTCAAGCATTAATTTTTAAACCATTGTCGAAAATTTAACATTGTCTCACACGTAATGAAATTAAATCCTCTTATTCACGAAAGCTTCTTTTTTACAAATTTTATACATTTTTCATATCGTTTTCCCGGTGACCGATCAGTACGGTTAGCGTACAGAACGTTTACGAACATGAGGATTTTAACATTACGCGAACCTTTAGAAAAGCGACTTGTAAATGGCGGCAGTTTATGTACCGTTGTAGATGCATGGCCAGTAAAAAAGAAGCTATTTATTGCTCGAAATTAATTTTTAGATTGTCTTATTAATATCAAATAAATAAAAAACTTTTAAAATGATAGAAAACTATTGATTCAATCCTTGCTCATTAAATATTTTTGTAGATGTTATATAATTTATATACGCTGTGTTGTCATATACATCTGTTTATAATCGGCAGTTTTAATAGAAGAATTGTTTCGTGGGTAGGTGTTAAATACCGAAAGGAGCTTCATTTTACAAATTTTTATTACAAAATAAATAAATGATAAAGTAAATTTTAATGTTGATGTTTTTGGCCGTACGTGAAATTTAAACTATACAAATACACATCAGTGCGCACAGGACTTTTATGTGCAAGTGAAGACAAATATTATAAAAACGAACAAAGCGGCCGTCATTTACAGATCGCTATTCCAATGGCTTAGGTGCCATAAATAAGTGTCATAAATAACACCATGTCAATTTGAAAAACCTAAACTAATCGAAATGAGTGAATAATAATAAATATATAAACAACGAGGCCCTTACAGAACTTACTGATAGGCGCTAGCAACGAGCTCCTCGATAATTTAGTTTGCACGCCATTTTAACTGCAATTTCCTGGCTAACTTTCTAGCTAAAACAACTGAGCGAGAACCGGGGATAGGTGCAGCGCGCTGTTAGTGATTGCGGGAAGGGGATGTTATGGTAAGGGGGCAGCGATTGGCAGTGAACTTCATCGCTGAGGGTTGCGACGCACGGCTTTGCGTACACGACGCATCGTTGTAGCGGGCGCGCTTCCCATGTTGAACTGGACTCCGCCCATAGGGTTCATCATCCCTCCTCCCATCGGCTGATTCATCAAACCCCCTCCTAAAGGCTGGCTCATACCTCCCATGCCGTTACCGCCGCCGAAGTTGTACATCCCCGTCTGTTGTTGCTGCTGTTGCTGTTGTTGTTGTTGTTGTTGTTGTTGTTGTTGCTGCTGCTGTTGTTGCTGCTGCTGGAAAATAAATGTTCGGTCACAGGTTGTATTGTTGAACATCGTTACTAATAAACTATTGTGCAAAGAAGGAATATTTGTATCTAAGTATTTAGTATAAAATAGAAAATGATAAAACAAGAGTAAAGATTGATAAATATAAGAAAAATGTATATAACATGTGCACATCCGTTTATAATAACATTCCAAAGTTTCAATGCAACTGTTTTTATAGTGTTAAGGATTATAATGAATTCTGTACAAATATTTACTTGTAAATTATAAAAATTGTGATTAGTTATTAAATAACATTTGCACGTCTGCTTGCAAACTGAATCATCATCATCATCATTAACAGCCTGAAGACGTCCACTGCTGAACATAGGCCTCCCCCAGGGAGCGCCACTTAGAGCGGCTGCTCGCCTCCTGCATCCATCGGCTCCCCGCGGCTTTCACCAGGTCGTCGGTCCACCTAGTGGGGGGCCGGCCTACGCTGCGCACTGATGCAGACTGAATACATGAGCAAAACTTTTTGTAAGACCTATACTATACATGTATTTTAGCAAATAAATGATTTGATTGATTAAAAATGCATTTGGTTTTGTATGTGAACATTGACCACAATAACATGTCAACCTTGAATATGGCCTCAGATGTAACTAGAAGAACAAATAGAAAGTTATTTGGCGTTCTAAAGTAATAACTCTATAAATATGACAGACGTGACAATTTGATATGAGAATTGAAAATAAGACATACAGAACTGTTTCAATTACCTGTGCTCCAAAGCCAAACACGCCAGTATTCTGCGGTGCGCCAAAGCTGAACGCGGGCGCCGGAGTGGGTGCGTCGAACGTTGGCGCTGCCTGCACGGGCGCACCGAACGTTGGCGCCGCAGGCTGCGCGCCAAACGTGCTCGCCGACTGTGTGCCGAACATGCTCGTCGGCTGCGACGGACTCGAGAACAGCCCCGTCTGTCCGCCGAACATGCTCTGCGCGGGCTGCGTATTACCAAACAGCGACGGCGCGGACTGCGTGACGGCCGGCGTTCCAGAGTTGAACGGATTGGGCGAGCCGAACGCAAACGGCGCCGCTTTCTGCGCGCTTCCTGCGCCAAACACGTTGCCCGATGAACCACCGGTCGAACCCCACACGTTTCCTTGGGGTGCCTGTCCGAAGCCAGCCACGTTAGGACTCATGCTGGAAGTGTCTAACTCGTTCAGGGCACTCAACGGCGTCGATATCCCGGTAATGGCTCCGGGCGCGGGCATATCGAACGTATTGCTCGTGCTATCTGTGGATCCGAACGCGTTCGTCTTGAAACCGGACCCGAATGGACTAGACTCCGCTTTGTTGTTGCTCCCGAAAGAGAAGTTGAACTTTTGTTTATCCGGCGCAGGCGGCGCGCTTTGACCGCTGTTTCCGAAGCTAAAGAGCGAAGCGGCGGGAGCGGGAGCGGGAGCGGGCGCGGGGGCCGGAGCAGAGGCGGGAGCGGGGGCGGGCGCACTGAACATTGTGATGGAGGGCGGTCCGCGAGGCTCCGAGCTAGGGAACAACGGCGAGCTGGCCGCCGCTGTGGTGGTGACCGCGCTCGGAACGCCGAACGAGAAGCCCGAGGTGGCGGCGGTCGACGACGGCGCCGAGAACATTCCTGCGCCTGCGCTCGACCCGCCCGATGAAAACGAAAACGGCTGCTGCTTATCGCCGCTTGTACCCGACGAAAACAGAGACGACTTTATGGGCGCTTCCTTTACCTCGGTCGACTGCAGCGGAGTCGAACTCGGAATGACCGAGGAGAACGGCTTCGGCGGCGTCTCCTGGGATTGTTTCGGGGGCGTCGCGAAAAATCCTGATCCAAACGGACTAGCCGTTTCCTGCGCCGGTGCGGCGATATTATTTTTTGGCACTTCTTGTGGTTGTTCTTTGATTGGCGACGGCAACTTGGCAGAAGCGAATGTTGGCACCGCGGCGGAGACCGGTGCGGGGGCCGTTTTTGGGATTCCAAACGAGAATAGAATTTTGGGTACTTCGTTGGGTTTCGGTGGCGATATGCGATCTGTTTTATCCTCCGTCTTCCTCTTCACCAGCGTGAAAGTGAAGGTGGGCACGTTATTATTATTGGTTTCGCGTTCTGCCAATTTCCTGGTCGGTTCCGGCTTGAGCGCCGGCTTCGCCTCGGCCTTGGTGGCGATGTTGCGCTCCTGTTCCTTGGGATCTATTCCAAACTTGAATGTGGCGTTGCTCTCCTTGGGGAAGGTGAAGGGCTTGGGCGTGGTCTCCTTGGAGAGTCCCTCACGCTCCATGCCGCAGCACATGCATTCGGTCTTGTCGGCGTCGTTCCGCACGAGGCAGCCGGCGCACTCCCACCGCGCCTTCTGCGCGCGCGCAATCTCCGCGAGCTTCTCATCGGGCGGCTTGGAGAACGGCGACTGGAACACGGGCTGCGGCGCGGCCGTCGCCTCCGCCCGGCCGGCGGGCTTCACGCCCCCGCACGCGGCGCACTTGTCCACGCTCGCCTTGTTCGAGATCCAGCAGTCCTCGCACTTCCACTCCTTCTCAGCAGAGTCGGAGGCGGGGGCGGGCGAGGGAGCGGGAGCGGGGGCGGGGGCGGGGGCGGGGCCGGGGGGCGCGCGCGGGCTCTTGCTGCCGCAGCACGCGCACTTGTCCGCGCTCTGGTCGTTGCTCACCCAGCAATCCTCGCACTTCCACTTGGACGGGTCCGCCGGCTTCGGTATCGGCAACGGCACCGACCGATCCCCCTGCGTGCTCGCCTTCTCGCAGTTGATGCACTTGTCGCCCCCGGGGACCTGCTTCGCGAACTTGCACACCGAACACTTGTCAGACTTCACCGCGCCTCCCCCGGACGATGGCTTCGCTCCGCAACAGACGCACTTCTCCGACTCTCCCTTGTTCGATATCCAGCACTCGGGACATTTCCATTCGTTAGACGTGCTATTAGATGGAGACTTGATGACGCTCGTCTCTATAGACTTGCTCTTGAACGAAAACTGATGATTTTGAGGGGCGGTCTCTTCTACGGCTTGAGGGGATACGCTGCGTTCGGGACTACCGAATGTGAATTTGGGTGGTGTCGTGTCGGTAACGTCACGCGCTACGATGGCGACGGGTCTCGCGAACTGGAAAATTTCGCCACGAGGCGGCACTTCTGAGGCGAACATCTTGGGCGTGCTGGTTGTGGCAGTGACGGCGAGGCCGTGCCCTTGCATGGCTCGCGCGAACAGGCCCTTGCAATCCGAGTCGAAGTTCGCCGGGAGAGGCGTTGACGCGCTCACTGAAGTTTGCATCGCACGCGTGCTGGGAGGGCTCATCGAGAACTTGGGCAGGTTGTCCTGGTCGATGTGGAGTACAGCCGTGGGCAGGTGCACCGGCTCAGGCATTTGGAAATCCTTCTCTCCGCGATTGAGTCTGGTCACTCGCGCTTTGATTTTGGTGGTGCTTTCTTTGTCTGTTGGCTTGCTAGACATACTGAACTCCCTGCAAGAGAGGAATTTTATTAGGAAATCGGCTCTTTCATCGCTACAACTCCACTAGTGCGACAACTGCACCGCAGAAGACGTCATAGTACATTAGCTTTACTCCACGTAAAGCTAATGTACTATGAATAGCAACTCTTGCAACAACGCAATAGAATTCAGCTCAGCCCGCACAGCACAACAAGCCTAGGTACTCTAAACATATCTTGTTATCACTATAATAATTATTAAGAAGAGAGAGTCAGACTCTTTAGGCCAGTCCCATGTACTTGAAGACTTGCACCTAAAGCGCCGAGTGCCTGCAACCTTGTTACTTTTTTATGTAAACGAATGACGTGACGAGCTTGTCGTTCGCCTGATGTTAAGCGTCACGGCTGCCCATAACAGATTACAGTATCACTCGGAACCTTCGAGCATTTATAAATGGAGTTGGCAAGGCATGGCGTACCCCTCTGCCGGTCATGTGGCGCTTATTGGTCAATGGTCACATTATCATAGTGTGCGTGTAAACACTGCGTAACTACGCTGCATTATATAACTGTGTGCGTATTTTAAGATGGTGTGCGGCGTGCGTTTTCATGCTCGATGGCTATGCGTGATGTTTACCACGTCCCCCGTAAAAATCGGCAGAAAATAATGTTTGCGGATTATAACGTTAACATCTCCATTGGTTAAATGCTCGAAGCTCGGAACACATAATTAATAAAGTTTCGCGTGACACTGCATTATATACATCCCGATTCATTACAGTCTAGAAAGATTACTAGACGGTGAGATCAGATCATAAAGTATCATTTGTCCAGTAATTTCAATCTTCAACACCCTTAAAACCGGAAGCACAGCAGTAGCTTACGCAATAGCTTGGAAACAGAATAACTAGCGAAGAGGTGTTACCTACCTAGACGAACTTTGTAGAAAAGTCCTACCACCTAGTAGAAATTGTAGAAATTACTAGCAACAACATCAACAACGGTTTTCAAGTGTATTACAGACTATTTAAGCAGTATGTTGAGGATTTAAAAGACACTTTTTTGGTGGCTGTATAAGCCTTTATAATTGCGACAGATAGAGCTCAACTGTCTAACTATCACAGTTCATGTGATACAGTCTGGTGACACGGACAGACAAACAGACAGACCGACAGACAGACAGCAGAGCATTCATAGGTTTCGCTTTACCCTTTGGGTACGGAACCCTAAAAAGCAAGAATAAGTAGAGGATATATATTTATCATCTCTATCTTCCGCTTCTTGTCGAACCAGTGGCGCGTAAGTCTGGTGGCAATCTTAATTTTGTGCTCTCTTGCTCGCACTCACGGACTTGTAAATTGGCGGGATAGCAGGCGATGTTTATTAATAGAATGGTTACGCGGTAGGGGTGCAGGCTCTATCATGCAACTTTTGATATTCTCTAATGCAGATTCCACTGAATCCTGTCCTTCACGAGCTTCTCCCATTCAACATGCTTGATGTTAAATGAGTTCAAAAAAAATTCAGTTCACCCTTGTTGACGTCTTTAAAGCGCAGCAAATAACGCCCGATTTTAAAGGTGATTTTATAATCGAGCGTCCTTTGCTGGAGAACAAATGTACCTACCTACTTTACTCGTCGATTTGATAAAATCCTAAAAACGGGCTTAAATAAAAATCAGAAACGTTGCAACGAGTTTACTAGGTGGTAGGACTTTTCTGCCAAGTTCGTCTAGGTAGGTACCACCGCTTTGCCAGTTATTCTGCCGCCAAACAGTAGTGTGCAAGCACTATTGTGTTCCGGTTTGAAGGGAATTGTAGCTAGTGAAATTACTGGGCAAATGAGACTTCATGACCTGATTACGCAGTGTAGTAATCTGATTACTACACTGTGTGATGTTTTAGGATGACGTGTGCAGTGCAGTGTTACGCGAAACTTTATTCTTTCTTTTCGAGTGACACGTAACTGTTATGGGCGGCCATGTCGCTTAACATCAGGTGAACGACTAGCTCGTCACGTCATTCATTCTCATAAAAAAAGTATTAATCATAGGTAATATAGGTAGGTAAACCTTATCTATCTAAACTCATATTATTATCTATTGCTACCTCTTATGATTTTTTTATTTGATCTTTTAGTGTTCCTTTTCAACCAGCACTACAACTCGTTCCACACTCCACAAAGGTTAACTGGAAGAAAATGCTACTTAGCATTAAGTTCGCCTATGTACTTGATTTACTCTTGTGCAATAAAGCATTTTCTATCTATCTTTCTATATGTTTTTAAACTTGCACATAATTTTCATATACAATTATTTCTTATTAGGTACTAGTTAATAAAATACCTACATTAGTACTAGAGAGAACCTGCTAAATTTTGGTTATCTACAGATCCACCTGTATTTATTGTTCTTATTAAATTCAAATTTATCCTGGAATTTGAACCTTTTCCGTGTTTAGCGTGTTGACTACCGAGTCACGAATGGAAAATTGTGACCTTTCTATCATATATTTTTAAATAAAACTTGGCGTACGTATGTCACCTACTAAAAAAGAACCTCAACTTTTGGTTTTGAGTTTTGGCGGGAACGCGGAAAAGTTCACGTCGTTGCATTGTATTATTTCTCAAAACTTGTGCTTTTTCCAGTGTTAATGTTTAAAATTGGTGGCGTTTTACGCATTAAGTGCTGAATTACGAGCACGAGTGTGGGCAAGTGATATAATGTGGTGAAACGTGACTTTTCGTGTTGCTTCCAAAACTCCATAGAAGCTTCTAGTAAAGTTGCCACCACTTTGCTGGAGCATGACTTAGACTGGACTATGACTACCTGACTTAGACTGGACTTATGACTATGACTAGGACATGACTTTGCGTGAAATATTTTATAACACGATGAAAATATAATACTTGACACTGGCTAAATACACTATGTGTGGAGCCAAAATATAAGAAAAAAAAAACTTTTGGTTAATGGCTTTTGTGGAGAGGTGACCACAATTTTGCCAATGTCACGTAGACGATAGAACATCAAACGAAGATGGTTCAGTGAGAAATTTCGTCACATGTAGGTAACATGAACAGTTGCGAATATTTTCGATTGACGTACGGGCGCTGTAAATATTTATTTATTTTAAAGTCTTTTCATTTTTCCACTTTCCACCTCTTCATATAATCAGCGTGTCACCAACACAGCGGATTCAGCAGAATCAAAAGTTTTTTTTGTTATTTGTTATACATACATCAATCCAAACATGCATGAAAACATGTTTGAATTGATGTATTATTTTTGTTGAACTTTTGTGATGTTATTTTTATGGTACCTCTAAGGCTGGAATTTTCGTAGGTTCAATAATTTAATAGTTCATAAATGTTGCAATACGCGAGCAAGATAGGGGATGCACGAATATCCTGGCCTTAACAGCCTTACTTACTAACATTTTAACAGGTAATGAGGCGTTTTATTTTTAAAAAAAAGCCGTAGTTTTATAAAGACCCGATAGATGGCGGTAAAATGGGGGTTTTAAGTTTCTTCTATCCTTATTTTATGGAAGACATATACTCTAATGGCTTTTTATCGTCAAATCGACAACGTACTCTGTGATTCACTCCACTGAATTTGACATTTCCTTGTAATCTGTGTATTGAAACTACAACCATGTTTGAAATACGTCGTTAGTACGCCATCTAGTGACAGAAGTAGTTTTTTAAAATAAATATGACCGCATATTGTTACTTGAGATATTACGTCATTTCCGCCAATCAGCAGTTTTCTGAGGCGCAGCGCATGATCTGGATTTTAAGTTCAACATGCTTGTTAATTTTAGGTGATCTGTTAGTAAGGGAGGGAATGGGGCAGATGGATGATTCAAAACATCTACATAACATTGAAATAAAAATTGTATTTCACCATAAATAGCCACTTCTATCTTAGGAACTAACTTAGCATGACTAATAAAAGGAAACATAACAAAAAAACTCCTATCTGACAAATAACAGGTTATTTAAAATATATAGTTTTATATTGTGACGAACTAACTTCCTGATCAATAAGTAAAACTGAGTTAATTGCTTAATTTAACATATTATGTAATAAGTATCAAAACAATTTAGCTATATAAGTTAGGTTTTGCTGTTATTAATTTACGGGATACTTATTGTTTGAGGAGCCAATACATTGTTATTATAGTCGCATCATAGACGTTAGAGTAAACTGATATATTGAACAAACAAGAATGTGCCATATAGCTTAATGAAGCTGGGGCATATTGACTATGGTTACTGAGGCATTGGCAATTGTAGTCGCTCCATTTTAATAATTATTATTATTCTGAAACACTCACTTTTAGATAAGCAGAAAAGGACGTTGGAAGATTGGGAGAAATAGGAAGAAACTAAATAAGTTGACGAATGTAAATAGACACGGATTAAAAGACATGACAATCTAGAAAAAAAAGACGCCGTAGAAGCGGACAAAATAGAAGAGGATAATTTTAAAATGGACACATTTAGAAGTGGCTCAAACCGACCGTAGTGAATAAAAATTTTAATTTATAAAAATAACAAAGATTATTTTTTAAATTCGTTTAAAAATAATCTGTATAACAATAAAACACCACATGCATTTTTAAATTGAATGTCTGACACTGCATGTTTGATTATTTTATTTAACAATTCCCAACGACCACATACTATTCCTTGTATCTAGGGAGCCGGACTACGAGAACCACGGTCCCAAAACACCCAAACACAGAACAAGTATTTGCGTTTTTTGTTCATGCGCACAAATACTTGTCCTGTCTCTTTTATGGAAGTTTATTCAATCAAATTGGTGGTTTTATTTTAAATAGTTGACTTACCGTTAGATCGTTAAATATAATAACCACATCTATCTCTGTCTAATGCAGTATCATTCATTGAAGAATTCAATAAGGAATTCGCGCATTTTGCAAATGTACTAATATAAAACAATAAAAAACCATTCGCCCAGGCATCTGCAAAATATAGCCAAAGCAAAACATATAAAAATAAATGTATTTAGAGATGGGTTATAGCCGCATGTTCGGATATCGCTGCTTTTCGATGATAAGAAACCGATGTTTGCGCGCAGTTTTAATAATGAAATTACAGGCGCGGACGATCTCGCGTGATCAAGCGACTAAATCAGCCAATGTGCTTTTCTGCATCATTCATTTTTACTATAATTTGTATTGCTCCTTAGCGCATTGAAGGCATGTGTGTTTTCTACTTTGTAATTTGTACAGGCGCTCAAAAGCGTTCGAGAGAAAGCGTTGCCGTTCTACGATGATGGAATGCTTGGCAGTGCTAGATATGGGTGCATGAGGATCGCTAATGAATCGGATTTCTCCATGCTCAACGGTAACCTGAAAACGATAAGATATGCTGAAGACTGCGATAACGGGGTAATGCCACCGCCAAGTGCGTGAATTCTATGTTAATACGCTAGCATAGAGGTTAGTGTGACTATAAGGAGCATGCGGTCAACCCTATGATGCAGCTATACGAATAACATTTATACTATCGGCCCGGTCAAATTCTAATGTACAAGTCAAAACATCTGCTTCATTATAAGTAATGTATATTAGGTGTCATGTTATAAAAAAAACGCATAGCTATGATATATGATTAAAAACTGTTAAGAACTATGTAAAAACAATAACTGCTCGTTGGTGCCTGCGCATTTATCGTAAAGCTACCTACTATGTAAATGTAAATTGCTCATAGAGACAGTGTGTACGACTCTGCTAAATAACAACAAATAACGAATAATACTCACTCATTGTTTTTGTTGTCGACCTCATAAGGCTGGAATCCAGACAGCGTGCTGCTATGCGACGCGATGATTTGTCGCGCAGCTTTTGTCGTGTCCATGAGCCGAGACCTCTGCTTGACGCGCAGGATCGCGGCGAAAGTAGGCACGTGCAACTCTTGTGTCTTATATGCTACGAAAAAACAACTAAATTACATTAACTTGGTTATTACAAACCACAAGACAAAATTATGCGTCCTATTAGATTTCCTATTACTAACTAAATATTCAAATCGATTACCAATCTATCATAAAATAACATGACCTGCGATAAGTTAACCTCAAACAAAGTATAGTATGTAGTTTATATAAATAAAACCCATAGAAACCGGAATCGATTCTAATCACACTAGAAACATTACATTTTGTTGATGAATCAAATGAATACTTACAGAAAGTCTTGCTAGCGCCGGGAAGGGTTGCATCAGAACTCGATAAGTAGCTGGGGCTTTTGTACACTGGTATACGTTTGGCATCCATCAACGGCGAGGAGTAGTTCTCCAGCAGGTCCATAACTCGTCTGGCCGCTGCGCTCACATTCACTGTGTCCGAGCTATTCGTTGACTCTTTGACGTAAGCTACCTTCCTCTGCTTGATGTTGGGCTGGTTAATGTATGTTGATGAGGAAGCTCCTCCGTACATAGTCCGGCCTGGGTAGAATGGAGAGCCAAAATACGCGGCTTTGTAGCTCGGCGGCCTCACGCCCTTATACGCATCTGTAGTCGATGCTTGCGCTGTGACAAAATATTACATTTTATATAATCAGACATGAAGACGATTCGAAGCCTTCGTTTTTTCGTGATGTTAAGTGACGATATTATGTCAATAATGCCGCCACGGTAGGCCTAGCATAAGCTACAAAAATGGACTTAATATCTCTTCTCACAAAAAAGCGTTTGACCAATGAAAACGCAAATAAATGGTTACGACGTTATCCGCGTGTTTATTCATTGCGGTCTCTTGGGTTATGTGATGTAAAAATGTACATAGCTGATGCTAGCCCTCGAGATTGGAAATTAGTAGCAAAATTCCCATGTGAAGTTGGCAAGCTTCAATAGTCTGTACCAGGAAAGACTTGGAACTTGCTGACTGATTCATTTTACTATAAAATGCCTATGATAAAAAACGTCTGTATTTAAATGATAGGATGACGTTTCCTACGATTTCACCACGATGATTACTTTAACATTTGATGTACCATGAACTTACTACCCAAAACCTACTGTGTACGACGTAATGTTTCATTTGACATCTTACCGCATGACTTCAACGGTTCCTCTTTGGTCGCCTTAGCAGTGCTTTCAAATATAGATTTCCTCTTCCTGGTGACGGATTGGCTTTTGGCAGACACGATGTGCGGCGATTTGTACGTGAGATCTCTATCAGTGGCCCCAGCGTGCATAACATCAATGTTGGACAGTTCAGCGGAAGACGAGTACGGTGTTGAAACGTAGTTGGGCTCTTGTATGAATGTGTTCCGCCCTGGTGGTGACTGTATGGAGTTGTACATTAGATGACCGCTCTGTAACTCCGAACTGTCCAAATGATTTGGTGCAGCCTGCTGTAAAAACAAGATATAAATAATTAATTTAAATCATATTCATCACAGGTGTTTATATAGTCCTAAAACGCAACACAACGAAGCACAATATCCCTTTTTGCCCGCCAAGAAAGTTCAATTAACCGAAAATGGGATTTTTTGGGCCATTGGAGAAAACCAATTTATGTAATCAACACACAAATGTTTTTGCCCAACTTATTTACAAGAGATTAGTTTTATAACGTGTCAGTATTAGGCTGGAAATGCTGGAACGTTACGATGCCCTCAGCTTTTCGAATTTGTCCTGATACAGGCACCAATAATGCCACAATGTACATTAAAGAAGATTAAAAAATTAAAATTATGTAAATTTAATCGTCTGATAACGCCCACTGCTAAACACAGGCCTCCCCCTGAGAGCGCCACTTTGAGCGGCTGCTCGCCTCATGCATCCATCGGCTCCCCGCAGTTTTCACCAGGTTGTTTGTCCACCTAGTGGGGGGGCGGGCCTACGCTGCACCTTGCGGTTCGTGGGCGTTACTCGACTTTTTAATAAAATATACTCTAATTTGGTAGATATTCACCTTTAATTTTAACTAAGTAATAACGACGGGTAAGGGAAAACATTTAGGCCACTATACGAGTTTGGATGCGTAGTTCTGTCGTTATTTACTGGAAACAAACTATAATCTTAAACCAATAGGTATTATCTTATACACAACATACTATTATATGCTATGTAGAGTGACTCAAATGGGTATTGTACTTTGTTGTCGCTTGAACACACAATTTAATTATGTAGATAGTGACCGAATTACATGAAACATAATAATAAATATTCCTGCCTAACTGTGCATGATCACATAACTAAAAGTACCTACTAGCTGTCTTTAAAAATCTAAAACCAGCTTCATGTAAGCCCCAGTCTAGAACAACAATATGGACTGATCCCTTGAAAGAGAAGCCAAAAAAAGGAATAAACAAGCGGAAAATCATACTATTTTAAATCTTGCGAAGCGCCATTGGCAATCCTTGACACAAAATATTGTTTTCTCATTCCCATCATATCATTATGTTAAAAGTAAGAGTGAGACCGCATTAGAAATGTTCACTCTTATACTATACAAGTTTTTTCTTTAATAGAACTTCTAATTCAAATTTGGAGTGGGGGCGGTAAGACCTGCACTGACGTCCCGCTTAGGGTGTATTGTGCATTTCCCCCTTCAGCATCTACTCAAGCCAGCCCAGCTCCTTAAAGTAACGGAGTGCGGGTTTAGGGTGCTGGCACAACTGCTCCAGTGTTGGCGTCGCAGATGTAGACGATGATGAGTGGGTACAAGGTTTATACGCTTGTTCACGCATTCCGGTTTTAATTCTTATCTCTTCCGTGACCTCGCAGTGAAACATCACATGCTCCACGGTCTCGTCCTCCTGCAGGCAGCTCCTACAAAGCGGACTGTCTGTTGCTCCAGTTTTATTCAAATTATAATTTAAGTTGCAATGACCCGCAATAAGGCCTGTGATTAGGAGGAGGTCATGCCGCGTAAGCCGTAGTAAGCTGTTCATCACTTTTCTATTGAGAGTAGGAAAAGCTGACCTAGCATGTCTGCAGTCAGTTCTCCTATCCAATAGCTTATGCTGTTCTTTTCCCGTGTGACGGTTTAAAAGATCTCGCATCTCCATCGCTGATGGTTTGCATAGTCCTAATGGGTCGTCAACCGTCGCTTTTTTGGATCCTTCTTTGGCAAGAGTGTCAGCCGCGATATTTCCCTGACACGAGCCATGGCTCTTCGTCCATTTTTCTATTGTTCTGTAGTTCTCTGCTAACTTTTGCCCTATGACACTCTAGAATGACCCGTGATCTGGTCACAGGTCGTCTTAGTGCGTAGATGATAGCCGCACTGTCTGTGGTAAAAACTATGGTTCCGCCTCCTTTTGCATCCGCTGCACTTGCGCCACATCGGAAGATAGGATGCTCCTGCAGCTAGCAGGTGGCCCATAGCTTCTGCTTGTAACACTGTTGCAGTTTTGTTAAGCGCTAAGGACTCAGCTAGGCCCAGTTCCGATGAATAGAAACCACAGCTTGCACCTGTCTCAGTTTTTGAACCATCTGTATAAACGTTGCAAGATGCCGAGAGGTCTTCCAGATCACGAGCTTCAGTGACCAACTCATACCTTTTACCATCAAGGTGAATGTTGCCCACCTTGTCAGTCCCCTTAGAAGCCTCTGGGATTACTCTTATCGCTCTGTCGACTATTCTGCAATGGTTTGTGACGGGGCCATTTCCCTTCCAATGGTTTTTTTTTTTATTATTGATGGGTTTGCGTTTGGCAACATCTCACCTGATGGTAAGTGTAGATGAAGCCTAAGGTGGGACACGCTTACCCAGAAGATACCTATTCACTCTGCTCTTGAATACGCCTAGATTAACGGATTTAATCCTTAGAGCAAACGCCATCTCTAATAGAACTTGTTAAATAGAACATATTTTGTCTTATGAATTGATAGGTTATACATACATGGGTTTGTTATGTGTCTAGGTGTTGTATTCTAAATTCTAAGAATGCATTTACAATCAAAAAAGTATACAAATCTTCTAACTATCGGGTATCTGGTTCCCATAGTACAAGCTATGCTTGGTTTTGGGCTAGATGTTGGGTGGAATGTCCACACAGTCATATTTATTATTTAAATTTATAATTTATTTTAGCATCATTACGTATGTTTAATAGATACGTTATATGTAGATAGCTAGTCTAGCTGCGATGTGTGTGTAATGTAATGTATAATTTACAGATTTCTTTTGCGGTTACTGTGTATTTCTATGAAATACCTTCCATAGGTAGCAACATGTTAGTACCCCTAAAGGAATGTGTGCATTATTATTTAATATTCTATTTACTTAAAACATCGACGGCATTATTAATAAACCGTGGAGTAGCTTTGGATTAGTTACTACAACTTTTGCCTTTTGTCATTTGAGTATCGAACTTGATTTAAAAAGACAAAAGTGGTTTCACTAGTCCAAAGCTACTCCACATTTATATATAAAGCCGTGAAATTCAACTTTGTGTGCCGAATAAATAAATAAAGGGGAAGCAGCAAGGCCTTACCTCATGCGGCATGTACTGGTTGAAGATGGAACTGGGCGAGGTGTACCGCATACGCTTGGCAGGCGGTTGTGTGATGACAGGCGTCTCCGGGGACTCGTCCTCAGAGGAGTCAGTGACGTCAGCCGCAGGCGCGGAACCATTCCCACTGGACGAGCTGGGGCTACTGAACCACCGCGTGATGGTCGCCGGCAGCAGCCCGGTCATCCGCGACGTCACATTCTTCACAAATGACTGCAACAAATCAAAAATCAAATTCGGAATTCTTCAAATGGAATTTCTACTGTTGTATTGCAGTTAGGGTTCCGTGATCGCCCCACAGACATCTACCAAGGGTTAATAGTTTGTTTCTGATCCTTGGATGTTTTGTGGGACTGGTCCTCAACCCGGTTACTTAGTTGATAGTTGTCAAGAACCATATATCGGGACAAACCTAAGTTTAAGGCATATTGTACCATACAAGCTGTATTTTTTATGTTAAATATATAAAAAAAACAATGATGAATTTATAAACCAACTAGCTGACCCACCCCGGCTTCGCACGGGTTAATTGGGCAACCCGCACTTGGCCATTTTAGAAAACAAAAAGTATAAATTTCAGCCAAACTCATTCAGTAGTTCCAGCGTGATGCGTGTTCAAAGGGACAGACAAACAGACAGACAGACAGAGACAGACTAACAAAAAATAAAGGTGGATGTTAAAAACGCCTTTAATTCTGTCGACAGAGGCGCTCTTTTGACACAAGTCAAGGATAAAATTCCGGAACTGTATAAATTCCTTTATCAATGTTAGCAACTCAACAAAATTAAATTACCAAAACAACGCGATCCTATCCTCAGTCAGGTGTCAGCAGGGCGATCCTCTAGGTCTGGACATTTTTAGCCTTGCTAACCATCCAATTATTCAACATCTTCGGTCCAAACTTAACGTTTGGTACTTGGATGACGGAACCTTAGGAGGCGACGTGAACACTGTTTTTAATGATCTATTTATTTATTTATTTATTTATTGAACACCAACACAATGTACATTATTACTATCAAATGTGACTAAATACTAAGGGTATCATGCTTAATGTCATCGCAATTATAGACGTAGACTGCTTACATTTAGCGAGTATTAAAAGTAAAAAGGATAATATAAAATAAAAGTTTAGAACAACTTGAATTGAACATGCAGAATTATTGTAATCTAGGTATCATTATTAACGAATTTCGCGACATTGGTTTGGATCTAAATTTTTCTAAATGCAAACTACTTGTTTGCGATACTTGTCCTGATAAAGATATGGTTTTTCAAAAATTTAATAGTATTGCCCCGAATATCAAATTAATTCTCTTCGTCTCTTGGGTTCGCCGATTCTGGATGAGTCTTTCTCACCTTTCGTAGAAGAAAATATTCAAAATTTCAGTAACGCATCAGACAGGTTACTCAAAATTAACGCCCACATGGCTTTCACGAATTATTCGCTTTTGTCTATTTGTCCCAAAATTTACTTATATTTTACGATGTTGTCAACTGTGGAAACACAGTGAGCTCCTTACAGGCTTAGACAGCATTGTAAAGAATACTCTGGTTTCGGTTTTGTATGTTGATATAGATGACAGGACGTGGTTGCAAGCCTCTCTACCTATGCGTTTAGGAAGTCTAGGGATACGCAAAATTTCGAGTGTTGCATTACCGGCATTTTTATCCTCTGTACATGGTACACATAAATTTCGCATTTATAATCGAATCGCATTTATACCGCTGACTAGAGTGGTCGCCTCGTACTCGACCGCTCAAATGTTGACCTAGTTAATTACACGTGTCTTTAATCGCGAAAATGGAAGCAAAACGCTCCGATCGCGTGGTTATCCACGAGCTTCTGGCCTTCGTGCAACAGAAGCTGGACGTAATGGACGAGCTCAGCCTTGAGCAGATCTGCACTACCAGCTACACGGAGGACAAAATCCTCGCCGCTAAGAAAGTGTTAGCCGACACCGCCGTGACCACCATCCGCCTCGGGACGAGGCAGAGGGATGGCCGTGGCAAGAAGGATCTGCAAGACATCTTTCGCGTCTTCAAAGAAACCGACTCCGATGACGTTCCGACTTTCGTGGCACGTGATCTTCACCAGCTTCCTCCCGTGACTTACGACCACGTGGATGCTACGTAGCTACTGAAGGACATCATGATTCTGAGGGCCGACGTCAACGAGATACGCTTCAAACTAGATCTTTCAGAGCAAAAGGTAGAGAGTTTGAAGGCCGAACTAGCAGAATTGCGCAATAAAACTGCACCACCGAAAATTTCGCCATCGTCCGAACAGAATATTACTGTGCGCCGGCGCGGCGGGAATGCATGCGTCAGCACGTCAGCGTCTCCGAGATCCGACACCGTTGCAGCGCGGCAGGTTGATGACTGCGCTCCTAGCGCGGTTGCGACCTCCGCGAAATTACCGATTCAACCCAAAAAGCCTGCGCTTGCTCCCGCCGCGCCCACTGACCCAATATCACGCAAAAAATCGTATGCTCATGCATCTCGGCCTATGCGTACGATACCACCCGTAAAGGAAAAACCGACGAAGGTTGACAATGAAGGCTTCACCCTTGTGAAGAAGAAGAAGCGTCGACCTCGACCACCTCGCACCCATCGCGGCACCGCTTCCGCTGCAGCTGCGACTACAACTTTACGTGCTGCAGAGCCCATAACGGCGATATAGGTTCGAAAAGAACACGCCGGGAGAAGAAGTCAAAAAATATCTCAACGAGCGGTGCCATGGTCGGGTCCAAAATAAAGCCGAATTGCTGCTGTCGAGACTGGAGTCGACGAGGTCGACAAATTTCAAGTCCTTCTTGCTCCGGGTTCCAGCTAAGTACAAGGAAATATTTCTGGATCCTGCATTTTGGCCAAAAGGAATTGTGATCCGGCGGAACAGGGAGCCGCGACCGAAAAAAGAAAATTCCTGAACTTGTGCGCCTTTTATTTAAGTTGTTTTTATTATAAAATATGTATGTTAGTCTGTAAGGTATATGTAAATATGGGCCGCTAGTTGCCTGAAATAAAGGAATTTATTATTTATTATTATTATATTATAAATTAATAGAAAAAATTCTTGCTCCGTCTTTAGGTACATTTGAAGTAGCTCATTTGTCAGAGGCAAAGAATGCCTGGGGTTGGCTTGTCCAAATTCTGATCTCCCGGTGGTTCTTTCCTCACAGAGGCTGTGGGCCCGACCACTCTGCGAACTAGCACGGAAAAATCTTTTAGATACGTGTCCTAGCGTCGCGGATGGTGCTCGGCTTCTCGCAGTGTCTGTGTAGGAGTCAGGACTTTGGTTACAGGCCATGCCTTCTTTTAACACAGGTAGCCTTTTAGATCCGACTGCTTTTCGCTTAGCTATCAGCTTACGTTTGGGAGCAAGGTGCTGTGTCATCGCTGCCAGTGTGGTACTGCAGTTGATCAGCTCGGTCATCACGGTCTCTCGTGTTCGAAAAGTGCTGGTCGAATTTCACGCCACGCTAGTCTTAATGACATCATTCGCCGGGCTTTTACCACCGCCAATGTTGCAGCCATTCTCGAATGGTCTCATGCGTGACGATGGTAAAAGACCTGACGGAATGCCCTGGAAGATGGGGACGCTACTTGCGTCAACACTATGGCGCCGTCACACCTTCCCGAGACGCACGTTAGGGCCGGCACCGCGGCTAATTCGGCTGAGCAGCTAAAGCAACGCAAATAACGTAACCTCGGTAGCAGTTATATATTTGAACCGTTTGGCGTTGAGACCCTGGGTCCGTGGGGACCGGGAGCTCATTGCGTTTTCCAAAGTCTATCAGAGCGCCTGGCGATGCGACGCGTGACCTGTCTATAGGCCATCGCGGTCTATTATACAGTCCATATATTCTTTGTAGTAGGTATAATGTAGCTAGTTAGTGTGTAGTGTAGTTAGTTTTAGTTTAGTTTTTATTATTGTAGTAGTAAGCTTGAGTAATAAAAGCATATTGCCCATAAAAAAAAATACAACACCCCTCGATTTGATTGAGGGTTCTCTTCGGCTTCTATCTTTAATCTCCTATTCTGTGTTTCAACATAGAAATCTATAATAAATAAAATGTTTACTTTTTCGGATGTGATCCTAATGAAGCATCAGGTTTTAGTTTTTTAAAATCATCTCATCTCATTGTTACTCGAAATAAATGCATTATAAATTTTATTTAAATTGTTTTTTAACTCTATCTTGTTGGCTGTGTTCGCATGTTCCCAATGGTACACCATGATGGCAGGATCAGGTTATGCAACTCCAGTGCACACTCTCCAAAATGACCTTAATAAAAGACTGATAAACTGGCAACTTAGCATCTATGGTTACGACGAAGGGTAGAGCCAAATAAGCAGGTTGAAATTTGTTCAAAGAAACATTGACCTTAACATCGTAGACTTAAATATCAATTCAGCCTGAACTTCCGCGTAGCTCTTATGACAAAAACAATGCACGAAATAACTGATTTTGGAGGTTTTTAACTAATATCTATGGTTGTATAGTATTTTTCAAAATTATCAATTCACCACATTATGTGAATTTTTGTTGAGCATACACTATTATTTTATTTGTTATAATATATTCAATGGAAACTGTATAAAATAGGAACAACCAAGTTTTTTGAGGTATGGTTGCCATTTTTTTCTAAAAAACTAAATTTAATTTATTTAACTTGTATTTGCTTGCATTCATCACAAACATTATTTTTTTTTTTTTTTTTTTTTCACACTGCCATCTAGCCCCAAACTAAGCATAGCTTGTACTATGGAAACCAGATAACGGATATAATACTTAGGTACTTTTTTTGTTTGTAAATACATACATAGAATTTATAGATAATAGATACCATATGACACCCAGACACAGAACAAACATCCATGTTCATCACACAAATGTTTGTCCTGGGTAGGAATCGAACCCACAGCCCTCAGTTCAGAAGGCAGGGTTACTACCAACTGAGCTATCGGGCCCGTCGAATTAATGAACTGAGTTACATAATATATTAAATTCAAAGCTCCACATGCTGTAATTACATCAGGAAACTTGCCAAAAAACACCGTTTGGTCTACCCTTCAACTTAAGGCTCTTTAGTCAAGCCCCAAACATGTTGTTACCTATTGAAAAGCATGCTAAGGAGAGTCAACCTAAACTTTTCTCTATTTGTGGTTTTTGTGGTTTACCACAATTTCACCAATGTCGCATAGAACGGAGAACAAGTTTGATGCTGTTTATTTTATGGCAGGCACTCACTCACTGCTGACGATCTGGTGAAACTAGTTGGGAGCCGATAGTTGCAAGAGGTGAGCAGTCGCTTAGAGTGGTGCACCCTGGGGGAAGCCTTTGTTCAGCAGTGGATATCTTTGGGCTGATGATGACTTGCTCACTTTTCTTTCTCTATGTGTGGTCACCACATCAATCACTCGTTGCTTAGCTTGTTTGGCAAAACATTTTGGCTATCACAATATTAAATATTTTGACCTTCTAGCATGGAGTTTCTTAAACCCTGACAAAATCCTTATTATATCCCTACTATACCTCTAGATTGCTACCATTCAAACTGGGAGGTTAATCTCCAACTTATTGCTGGTACCACTGGTACCTACATGTGGAATTAATCATACGTCTAGCGGCGAGACTCGCCTTTCATTTGAGGTACCAATGTCATCACTTTTATACGTGATTTGTTACAGGCTAGCAGGCTTAGCATAATAGTTAGTAAAGGGTAAAAATAATATCTACGCGTGAGGTCGATCGAGGTACGATATTACAAGCCACTCTACCTTGTAAGAGCGGGAAATTGTCAACTTACGTTGTTTGCCTCGCTGGTGGAAGACCGCAAGCGCTTGTCCTTTTTCGGATACACTTTACTCATGTTGATTGCGAATCAAAGCACTGGTACAGTCAATAGCATTGGATAAAAGTTCTAAGAAACGATTTTTTGGCTAAATTCATCCGTCCACAACTGGCGAAAACGTGACAAACATGGCGGTCGTAGGAACCGATATGAGTGATGTGAAATGTCAGTCACTCTCATACACTCTACACTAGCTAGACTCGCAGTTAATAGGAAAAGAACAGCTGTAGTAGTAGCTTTATAAAACAATTAAATAACAATGATTAACCACACGATCGGAAACAAATTCATTTGCGAGGATTGTATCACATAACACATAATTAGCAAAATACAATCAATCGACCGACCGGGTGCGCGGGGCGCGTAGTAGAGATGCAGTGTTGCCAACCCTAACAGCCTAAAAAAACAGTAAAAAACATAAAACATGTTATTTCAAAACAATAAATCTACTGTTTGAATAAAACATGTCAAAATTCATAGAAACGGTGTTTAATGTACAATGTATAAACAATCTATATTGTACATACATTATTTTTATTCCAAAGAAAATTTAAAATGTGCTCAAAGAAATTAATTGCATTTTTAATCTTCTTCCGAAAGTGAGCCGTGATAGGTATTCAAAGATATATTATGCTCAGCTATAAAGCAAGCCATTTTGACTTCACTTTCTTTTACTATTTGTTTTGGATTTTATGATTTTTGGACTTTATAGTTCGTAATTAATCCCTTTTTTCTGTTTAGGGGGAATTGGTCACAAGATAACTCACTACTCATTGTTTAAAAAGTGGTACCAGTTTCGAAAATACGTAATAAACAAAATAATTGATCTTGCTTCAACTTGCCGAAAACAGAGATATGAAAATGATGATAACAGGATCTTCCTGTATAATAATGTAGAGTAAGTAATTAAGTAGCAGCAACTCTTCTATGCGCTATGTTGTATGTTTATTGCAATTTGTAATCAGATGACCCTAAAATTATAGAAAAACAGTAGAATTTGTACCTAAAACAGAAAACAGGGTTGCTTATAAAAAAACAGCAAATCTACTGTTAAAACAGTAGGGTTGGCAACACTGTAGAGATGTTAGAAAAACTTGTTTTTTTTTTAAATCGATTTTAAGTGATCGCTTATTACTAGGCAAAAGTCAATTATTTAGAAATCGATTTTTTTATTTTGCGTTCGAGTTATTTCTACTGTTATTAAAATTAATAAGGCCAAGCCACTGAAAATTCCTGTCCTTACAGACAAAGAGGGATGGAAATTATAAGGGGGTCTAGCAAATATACCAACCTCTAACGCTAACGCCTCACGCTAACTCCAATATGTAATGAAATGACATTCGCTGCGGAAAAGTTAGTGATTACCAAAAGGTCATGTACATTTTGGAGTTAGCGTTTGACGATAGCGTTGGCGTGAGGGAGCTTTGCTAGACCCCAAGGTTGATTTAATGTTTATGTTAATTTCCAATACCTACACGGAAAAAATTGATTAAAATCAAAATATTCGTTTTTTGTATAATCGATTTTTGTGCCCAAAATAATTGATTATTAAAAATTGGTTTTTCCTCCCTTAGGTCACATCCCCGGTGGGTAGTATTGTAAAATTGTAATCTGTGACAGTGTCGAAAGCGAATTTTAGGTTCCGTGTAGCCTAAAAATATAGTCTTATAATAAGCTTCAAATATCAAAATATCGTTAGATGAAATAAAATATTCTATCTTAGTCCACGTGACACTGGCAAAATTGTGGTCACCTCTCCACAAAGGCCATTAACCAAGAGTTGAACTTGAAATAAAATGTTGATCTTGATGAACTTTAATTTTTAATACCTGACCCGCCCCATCTTCGTTCAGGTTTATTAGTTTTACGCCTTATGTCTGTAAAAAGGAAGAGGGGAAAAAATCAGGGAAAAGGATGAAACTGTGAAGCGAGGCAGGTGCGCCAAAGTCTGACGCGTCTGGTTCATAATCAGATTAACTCCATCCTTACCCGTAATGATCTCTTGAACCTTTTTCAATCTGGTTTTCGACCAGGTCACAGCACGTTATCTGCACTTGTCAAAATCAATGACGACATACGGCTTGGGATGGAGAACGTGCAGTTAACTGTGTTGACACTTTTAGATTTCAGCAACGCGTTTAACACTATGGTCTTTGACATTCTCCTTGAAATTCTTCGCTCTATTATCATATCTCCAACGGTGGTTGACTGGTTTCATAGTTACTTGTTTGGTCGGCGACAACGGGTTCGCCTTGAAGATTCTCTATCTTCATGGTGTAATACGTCAATAGGTGTACCGCAAGGTGGCGTCTTATCTCCTCTTCTTTTTTCAATCTTTATTAACTCTATAACTCAAAACATTTCGTCATCCTACCACCTCTAATTCAGCTGTCCCAGACAGTGCAAGCCACTAATAAGGACTTGGACATAATATCCACGTGAAGCAAAACATGGACTAGAAGTGAATCCACATAAAACCCAAGCCATAATTGTAGGCAGCTCTCGAACAATCTGCAAGATTGACTGGAATCTCCTGCCTCATGTTGTGTTTGACGGAGTTACGATTCCGTATAGTGACACGGTGAAGAATCTCGGCATTACCATGGACAAATGTCTAACATGGGGCCCTCAACTAGCCCGTAAGATGTTTGCCTCTACGGGCTCATTGCGTAGGTTACGCAATTTTCTACCTACTACCACTAAAATTGCGCTAGCACAGTCTCTCTTGCTCCCTATTCTAGATTATGCTGACGTCTGCTATCTTGATATCACAGAGGACCAGCTAGATAAACTTGAGCGACTCCAGAATTTCTGCATAAGGTTCATATTTGGCTTGCACAAATTTGACCACGTCTCTGCTTTCCGTACTAAGCTCAAGTGGCTTCACATACACCTTCGTCGGAATGCTCACATATTATCTCTTCTGTACAGTGTACTGTTTCACCCTTCTTCCCCGCGCTATCTTCGGGAACGTTTTGAATTCCGCCATGTTTCCAACCTTCGTTCATTGCGGCCATCAGAGTACCTAATGTTGAAAATGTCGCTCCATAGAACCACTTTTTACGACTTTTACTATAAAAATAAAAAAATAAATAAAATAAAATAAATATCATTTAATGCAGGTAATAGAACCATAAAAATAAAATGAAGTGACATAAGTATTACTAAGTACAAATAATAATAAAACACAAAAGCACAAAATAAAAATATCAATAGAACAAAAAGAAGTTTAGAAATACGACTTACGATAGGTACGACTACGGCTACCTACACACTAACGTGCTGCGTCATTTTTTGTTGTCATTCATGTGCACAGATATCCAAAATATAAATATTGGATCTTGGACATTGTCAGAGACAGCCTCGAGTATTTTGTTGCTATGCGGCGCAGTCGGCTCCAAAATGAGGCCACACGCGATCTAATAACCGCGAAAAAGTCGGGAACCCTCGCTTCAGCAAACATGTTCGACGCACTACAGCATCTCGGCAGCTTCATAAGAACCAGGGGGTCTAGCAAAGATACCAACCACTAACGCTAACGCCTCACGCTAACTCAAAACGTACTGAAATGACATTTCGGAAATCGCTAACTTTTCCGCAGCGAATGTCATTTCAATACATTTTTTAGAGTTAGCGTGAGGCGTTAGCGTTAGTGGTTGGTATCACGCTAACTCGGTCGCAAACATCAACGTGGATAACGCCCACTGCGATAGCGTGATGTGTTGAGGCCTAAGTTTAGCTTTTGACAAACGCTATCGCTTATTTTGTCGTAGTCATTCACGCTCCCTGCGCGTCCGCCCGAACTCATGCATGTCATGTTAACGCTCGCTACTCGAACCTGTCGATCGATAACTTATTGTTTGGGTTTGGTGATTTCGTGAAGAAAATGTACATCAATTTTGTGTTAAAGTTGTTGAGATAAGGGGGTCTAGCAAAGATCCCTTTCCATTGGCGTTAATGCTTAACGCTAACGCCAAAATGTATGGAGATGACAGTCCATGCGGATAAGCGACATCGGGTCACGCTAACTCGGTCGCAAACATCATCGTGGATAACGCCCACGGCGGTAGCGTGATGTGTTGAGGCCTAAGTTTTGACAAACGCTATCGCTAATTTTGTCGTAGTCGTTCACGCTCCCTGCGCGTCCGCCCGAACTCATGCATGTCATGTTAACGTTCTCTACTCGAACCTGTCGATCGATAACTTGTTGGATTTCATGATTTCGTGAAGCAAATCTACATCCATTTTGTGTTAAAGTTGTTGAGATAAGGTAAAATCTGGCTATTGCCCCAGATAATATAATACCCACAGTACAGATGCCTCATCCCATACAACGGAATAACGCGGGCTATTTTACGAATTATTTTATTTCTGCATAACACAAGATTATCAAGCGACATTTATTGCGTATTGGCGAAGTATTGGGCCAAATGAATACACTGGATACTAACTAGTAACGCCCACGACATGATCACTACATTTATTTCACGTTCGGGCTATTTTCTATTTAAGTTATTAATGTTATTATTATTATGCTCTGGTTGTGGGCCTCTATCAGTGGTAAAAATGAGAGTCCCCTTCTCATCAGATTGTTGTGGGACACGTGTGCAAGTGGTCTATCCATCTAAAATACAATAAAATAAAAGTTAATCTACCAAGTATGCTTTACTTTCGTAAAAATAAATAGGTATCATGGATGAAAATTTTTAATAGATCCATGTGTGATATCCGTAATATCATATAAAACTTCTTATTACCATTTTACAACTTTGCTTGCAATCAGCATTTAGAACAATATTATGAAAATAATAAAAAAGCAGTTTTTTATTATACCATTCAACTTTTGGAGCTATATTATATCAAATCACACAGAATTCTCCCTATTTTCAAATTATCGCCGCCATTGTTGTTCAGTTTTTACTTTTTTATTTAGAGCTCACGCTCAGTCCATAGACAATCGAGCGTTTTCCGTACGGTGCTGCGGATTAGACGTCTGGCGTGACCTATGCCATTTTGCTACCATTTTGGTCACGCTACGGCTATTTCCGTAGCGTTTGCGGAAAAACGAGCGTGTGTATCATTGCTAGACCCCGGGCCCTCCGCTCGCGCTCAATATCCACGTCGTCATGCAGCCGCTCTGTTAACATGTGTCCTAAATACCTAAACTGCTTCACAGCATTAATGGTTGTACCGTTCAAATAAATCGCTGGTACCCTGTCCGGACCACTACCCGATCGAAACACCATCATCTCAGTTTTAGAAACGTTGTATTTCAGTCCGTGCTCATCAACATAATGCTCACAAATTGAAAGTAGTTTTCGCAACCCCTTGATCGAGGGACTGAGAAGTACCATGTCATCTGCATAACTTAGGTTGTTTACACACACATACCTAGATGACAGCCGACCTTGGCACTTCTCTGTTCCCCGATCAGTCCATTTACGTACAGGTTAAAAAGGTCCGGAGAGGTTAGCCCCCCTTGATGAACGGCACATTCTAGTCTATAATTACTAGATGTTGTGTCGCCCCATTTCACATTATTAGTTTGATGTCCATACCAGTATCTCAACAGATTGACCACCTGACTAGGAACTTGTGACGATGGTAATTTGGCCCAGTGAATGTCATAGTTAACTAGGTCAAATGCACTAAAAAGCAAGCATAAATAGTAGTATCACGTGACGTTCACAACTTAAATTACGTTCCGTTTACCATTACACGAAATATAAAAACATAAAATAATCAAATAAATTATTTAATAACCGAATTATAATATTAAACAATGCATGTTTATTTACACAGAGTCATTGAATATTATTATGACTATCTGTGGTTCGTAATAATAAGTGATTAACATGTGACTCTTTGGTCATGATTTGAATAGCCAAACTATTGCAAAAGGTTGATATGGATTATGTATATTATGTATGGATTATATATATATATATATATAAATACCAACTTGGGCACAAAGTTGATCCAGCCCGACTGTCGTGCATTCTTGACTCCACCTTTTTCGCCTTACTACTTGACTCCGGTTGCATATATCGTATACGGAGTGGCAACGTAGCCTTCTACTTTGCGACGTTGCCAAACATATTCATTGAGAAAGTGATATACGCGACATATTTTTCATTGTAATTTTGAACTTTATCGACTCCTTAACGGACAAATTTCTGAAATGCTTAAACACTTATTGGCTCCAGTTTGTATACCAAATGCAAAGTCGTATGTTGGTCCATGTCGGAATACAGCGTCTATGTGGCTCCATTTATATTATCAAAATCAGAACTTAATTTGATCCGACAAAACGAAACTATTTTAAGTAACGTATGTATATTTTTTTATGTGCTTCAGTACTTGTTGGCTCCGAACCGAATATACAGGATGTTGGCTCGTAGATCTACCGTGGGCTATCTTTTAAGTTAGTATTGCAAATTTTATTTTCTTTTTGAGTTAAGTATTCAATATTTCGTGGAAATTGAAAAAATTCTCCGTCTTCGACCTAATAGTCATAAAATGATTTTCATGTATCAATTGACTTCTATTGGCACACGGAGTCTACGCACGAAATTGGAAAAAATGTCGGGTAAAATAACATTTGATGGTGTTGTTGATTACAACAAAAATATAATGTTTGCCAGCTGTTTGTATTAAAGCTGGTTGTAAATTATTAAGGTTCCATGCTTGAGTTTTAATCAAAAGTACCTACATGCGTTTTGCGGTTTTGGGAGTTTTTATCATTTTACCGTATGATTTGGGGCACCAGCAAAAAACCCATATTAAAATTAAGTAAATTACGGTTAGGCGTTATTTATTATAAACAGAAATAATGTTTCAGAAAAATCACCATTACAACTAAAATCAACAAAAAATTATGCCCCCTGAAAAAACAAATCTACTTTGTGAAATGCAAATAAACAATTGAATGCATTGCATGCATTTGATTGATTTTATTTACTCTAATATTGTTCAAAAAAATACTCTTTGTACTAAATCACTTATAAATTTTTAATTTTGTTTTAGTTAAATCTTTTATTTTGCTGAAAAAAAGAATTTTTTTGGTTACTATTATTAGGTCATCATCATCACAATTGTCAACCGCCTGAATAAGTCCACTGCTGAACATAGGCCTTCCAACAAAGAGCCACCTTGAGCGGCTGCTCGCCACCTGCTCCCCGCGGTTTTCAGATCACCAGTCCACCTAGTGGGGGCCAGGCCAGCCTACGCTGCGTCTTCTTATTCGTAAGAGCCACTTGATAACCTTTCTTGCCCATCGGTTGTCAGTTCTACGAGCGATTTGGCCTGCCCATCTCCATTTCAACTTGATAATTCTAAGTAAATCGGTCACTTTAGTTCTCCTGCAGATCTCCTCATTGCGGATCTTATTTCGCATTCGCAGGGAAACACCGAGCATAACTTTCTCCATAGCTCGTAGCACGACTTTGTGCTTACAAATGAGGCCATCAGTAAGAGATCTTGACTCAGTTCCCAGCACTGGCAACACACACTGATTGAAAACTTTTGTTTTCAGGCTCTGCGGTATTTTAGACGAAAAGATGGGTCGGTCGAAGCTTCTCGAACGCTGCCCAGCCAAGTTGGATTCTTCGTGCGACCTCTTTGTCGAAGTTGGACAGTCTCTCCTAGGTAGACATATTTGTCGACAACTTCGAGAGTATCGTTTCCAACAAATATTACCAGTTCAGGTGGAACAGGGGCATTAGACATGATTTTCGTCTTGTTCATGTTCATTTCAAAACCAACCTGTTGTCGGGAGACTTCTAAGGTCGTTGAGCATGGTGCTGACTTGTGGTCGTTAAGTGACCCCGCTATTAATATCCTCGGCAAAACGAAGGTTGGTGATATGTTCGCCATTTATGTCGATGCCAGATCCTTTTCACTCCAGTGCTTGAAAACGTCTTCCAACGTGTTTGTGTACAGTTTTGGAAAAATAACGTCTTGTATCTCTTTGCAATGGGATTTTCTCCGCACTCTGGGGGTCTATCAAAGATCCCAAATGTTAACGCTAACGCCAAACTAACTACAAAAATGTATTAAAATGACATCAGCTGCGGAGAAGTAAGCGATTTCCGAAATTTCATTCCAGTACATTTTAGAGTTAGCGTTTGGCGATAGCGTTATCATTTGAGATTTTTGTTAAACCCCCAGGTCATGCAGTCAGACTGACATTATGGTCTTGCTGTAGAAAATACTTTAACACTTCGATATACCGATGGTAAATTTGGTATCGCTATAAGGACTGCAGCACCCTCCACGTCTCGATTGATTAGATCTTATCATAGTCCACAAGCGCTAGGCATAACGGCCGACTACATTCTACGGTCTTCTGTATAAATTCTGGCGTAACGTATGGATGTGGTTTATGGTGATAAAACCTTTACCGTACCACCGCGAGTAGAGAGTACCAGCGTTGAAGACAACGCTGGTACTTCTGGCGTTGTCTTTAAGGACGACAGAATTAAATAACTTCTGTAGGACTATATGTACCGATCTACTACCCGCTCTCAGAAGTTCGATCGTATTCCATCCTCACCTGGCGCCATGTGGTTTTTAAGTTGCTTGAGAGCCATTTTAATCTTGTACAGCATGAAATCGGGGATATCTTCGGTATAGTGTCGGACTAACTAGGCTCTGGTGTCCTAAGCTATGTTAAGTGGGCTTACAATAATGTCGAGGTGTATAACTGTCCATAGAAGTTCTCGATCTTTCTCAGAATATCAGACTTGGATGAAATGACAGCTCTCGTCTTCAGTTTTGTCTCCATCTCCACTTCAGATTTGTTTATTGAGTTCACCGTACACTGACATATCAACTGAAGACTGCAGTTTCATCGCTCCGGTCTGCCATTAAATCACGAGTTTTTTAAGAGCTTCTGAGTCTTCATTCGGTATTGATTCTTGAAGAATTTCTACTACTACTACTGCTTACTATTAGGTAATAATGTTAATAACAAAGTCTTAGATAACTTTATTTTAGTTTAGAGTTTTACTTTGCACCAAATCTTAGAGTAAGATGCACAAATCCTATAAAGATTATAAAAACTCCCGAAACCTTGAAACGTGTAGGTGCTTTTGACTTTAATTTAAGGTTCCATACCTTAAAAATACGTATAAAATCAATAATTTACTGAATTTAAGAATAATATTATAGCCATTTAGAATTATTAAACAAGAAATTAGGCAAATATTATCTTTTGTGTCATCAACACTATCAAGTTTAGTGTGTTAAATATTGCTTGTCCGTGCAGTTCCGTGCTTCAATAAAATGTTAGCATGTTATTTATGCGGCAATTTAGGGAACAACGTCGGGGTCCATATGAAACTTAAACTTAATTTTATATTCCACCTATTGTATGTATACTATGGAAGCAATAAAAATCTGAATCTGAATCTGACATCGTAGCAGTCATCATCAGCTGTGTAATGTTCATAAAAGCAAAATTGGACTCCTGACACCAGAAATACTTTGTATGTATTATCCTATCAAATATTATACATTTTCCGTCAGTTTGAATGACTATAAGAGATGGATGGAGAGGCATATTGGGATTCGTTCTTATCTTCCAGATGATACACGCCTATTTCGTTTTATGAAATGGGTTTCTTTCCATGGCCGTTTAAAAGATGTTATAGATGTGCGATAGTTTTCTTTATTTAGATATTATGTCGAAATAAAGGACCATTTTTATATCTATAGGTTCTTTAGTTTGATACTTGTTTATGGTGGGGTTCCATAAATAAAAAAATGTGTTTGACACAGTATGTTAATGCGGTGCTGTACCTGCTGCAACAAAATAAAAAGTTACTTAAAACAAAACAAAAGTTGTCAGTAAATTTTTGAATAACCTTAATCTACCCACAGATTCTACATTCATAGGATCTATGTACTATCTACTTATTACAATTTTGAAAAATTATTACTCGAACCTATTGTTGGTAGTAAAAATATCAAAATACACTTACCGTTACTAGCAGTCACTCTGATAATAATCATAGGTAAATAATAGGTACTGGTAAAAACTGGCGCACAATTGTTCACTAACCGCAGAAACAATGTAGAGTTTATCTCCGTCTTTAAACCTCATGTACAAAATATACTTGAATAAGATAATGCCTGCAAGGGCGCCAGCAACCAATTGCGGAGCTCGTGACAATTTGTGGGCTCTGATTGGCTCATTTGAATCGGATCAACTAGTGCTCAAACGCAAAAAAGGTGGATTTGTATAAAAAACACGTAATTATTATTATTACTGTTGATGGCATTTGTGGCTCCAATCGGAGCCACATACTGACGGTGATGCTGTATTGGATCAACAAATACCACCCGGATCAACAAGTGAAATCGGATCAACAAATTACTACCTATATGGCACGTCTGATCAACTAAGTGCCCATGGGGATATCTATATATATATATATATATATATATATATATCTATAAGATCTATGTATGGATTTAAATATTTTAGACGAAGAAAATTTATACAAGTTTGTGATTTAATTAAAACAAAAAAATAGCAATTTTTTAAGGTTTATGCCATGGAGCTAATAAAAAAAGAAGGAGGGCATCCCGTCTGATCCCAAACTGAAGCACCCTTAGGAAGACGGAACGCTTCGTACGTACGAGCGGGCACGCAAACACTCGCATCATAGGCAGACGGCCGCCCGCCAGTATTGCTCTGGACCTCACACAAGACGCTGTCAACGTGACGGAAAAAAAATCCAAAAATGCCGTCTTGCGTTGTAAAAAATTTTCGGAATAATAGCAGTTTAATTAAAAAAGTCAGGGGATCACTTTTCACAAGAAAGCTTGTTATTATTCCACTGATTTCTTCACTTTTTAATGAAATTATTTAGATCCAATTTAATACACAAAACCAACCAGTGCTGCCAACAATCAAACTTGCAAATTACCCGAAAGTGTGGGAGAATGACCAAATTGTGTTCGAATACAACATATTCACTTAATATTGATTATAATTGAGACCTGACTATAATGCCAATACATTTTGTCATTACGAATGTGCATGTTTTGTCCTTTTCTTGAATGAAAATTTTACCGGTAGTGTACCTACGAAGTCGTGCATATTTGGGCAGGTTTTTATGATGTAAAACATTAAAGTAGGTAAAAATACGAATGATGTGTTCATTAAACGTATTAGGCAACACCATGGCTATGAATCTTTAGGCCAAATAAACAGTTTTATTAACATATATTTAGATAGCACTATATAAACGCCTCCCGAAAAAAGAAGGTCACTGTAATGGTTTTTATTAGGGATGTGATGAACACGGATTTGAACCGAACCGAATAACGAACATTATTCGGTCCAGAGTTTACCGAACCAAATATTCGGCCGAACAATTCGGTTCATTTTATTTTACACAAATTTTCCCGTACGTTCAGTCGCTATAAAACTTCAACAAAGTTTCCACTGCAATGGAAACAATTTTTATTCCACTATTTTTTGTGAAAAAACTATTTTTATGAAAATTTTCTATGAAATGAATTAAAGTGTATTTATTTAATTAATTTAAAAAAAAACCCAAACAAAAAAAACACAAATAACAGAATCCTTAGAAACAAGCGAAATTAGATGCGAATTAGAAACAAGCGTGCGGTTTGGTCCAATAGCAAATTAGATATTGGACTAAATCGCACGCTCTATAGGTCGGTAATGCCCGTTAGGCACAAAATATTAGTTTTCTGGTGACCAAGCGTTTAGTGCCTAGATAAAGCATGTTATCAGTATCTAGAAAAACGATTAAAAAGTGCTGTGTTCTGACTATCTTAGAATGAGTTCCCATAAAAGATAATTATGGAAGTATTTAGCGGAAAGTATTAAAAAAATATTCGGTAATTATTCGGCACTTTTATCGAATATTCGGTATACCGAATATTCGGCGCATCCCTAGTTTTAATTCATCGTAATATACGGTACCTGAAAGATAGTCCATAAACTAGTAGTTTTTATAAAAATCAAATGGGACAAATCTTGAGGTATGAAAAATAAATACAACATGAAAATTTGACTTTGACTTGCTCGTGTAGCTTTTTGGACATATACCTATATAAGGTACAAAACGTCAATCACGTCAACTTCGGAAGTTTTTTTTTATCGGATTCGGGTAATTTTCCCCACATGGCAATTCTTTTTAATCTGACACACATATTTATGTGTCCGCCATTTTGTATTTCAGTTCGATGTCAATCAAAACTCAATCCTTCTTTTTTTATTTCATCCATGGTATAAGCCATAATTATCCATGACAAATAGCTAAATCGTATTTGACAGGGCCAATCAGCGGCCTTACCGCGTAAGCCCGGTGGCAATCGTAATCGTGTGCTCTCTTGCTCGCACTCAAGGGCTTGTACATTGGCGCAAGCAGGATGGCAGGCGATGTTCATTACCAGAGTGCTTACGCGGTAGGGCTGCAGGGCATGATCCTTTAATCTTAGATGATTTTTCAATATATTAAAGTGTTTAGTGAAAAAAATGATCAAAGTACTTGATTAATATAAAGATATTGATTTGTACTGTCTTTGGAATGTGTTCAGTCAAATTAGTAGATTTACTTTAATGACAGACATACAGACGTACCTAGTTAGATTATAGTTATATATCGAACAGTTTCTTTATAATTCACATACCTGTATGATCTTATTTAGTCTAGCAATATACCTTGTCGAGAGCACACGCTTGTTTACTTTCTTAAGACCACACAAACTAAAAGCAACCTTATCGCCGCAACAGAATGTTTATTCAATAATCAAGAAGTTTTACACCGGACAAATTATTCAGTTTCTATGATGTGAATACTTTTCGTGTTTATGATATATTTTTACGTGTAAGTACATTTGAACTCACATAAAACGTATGTATAACCATGGAGCTATTAAAAAAAGAAGGAGGGAATCCCGTCTGATCCGAAACTGAAGCACCTTTAGGCAGCCGGAACGCTTCGTATGAGCGGAACACGCACACACTCACATCATATGAAGCCGGTCGCCCTACTTTCATCTGACACACATATGTAATATGTCCGCCATTTTGGGCTTCAGCTTGATGTCAATCAAAACTCAATCCTTCTTTTTTTTATTTCATTCATGTGTATAACTTTGAGCTGGATTAGAATTAGGTGATTTGATTGCTGCTATAGGATTATAATTAGATTTTAGGCAAAAATCATATCTCCATAAGGTTATCCAGGAGTTTACATTTTGTAATTAGAGATGATTTTACAGGTGTCGATAAATTATCGATAATTTCGAAAAAGTTATTATAATTAGATGAACTATACACTAATCAACATACAACAGCTAGTAAAACTGGTTCAATCATCTCTTTAGATGGGCATATGATGGAAACAGAATGAATAAAAGTGATGCCCATAGATTTATATATCAGGATATGCCCGAAGGAACATTTTATTTTGTCAAAATGGCGTGGGAAAAGTCAGCGCCATCTATTAGATTTCGCGAACTACGACAAGTTGAGAAAATTAGGTGCCTATCGCTGCCATTATGTCCGTCAATGTTTATGTTTACAATGATTATTCCAAATATAAATTCGACTATTTTGTTACATAACAGTGTAATATTGAAAATATTGAATTACTTGAGTATGAAACTTGGTCTTTCTTTTTACTGCACTTTTGAGTAAAGATTGTGCAACCCTTCACAATACAACTTGGCATATTTTGTTTGTGACATTCGACGCCTTCTAACTTCCATCACAGACTGAGCGCTAGTGGATGCCAATCTGTGAAATTGGCTCCCACTTTGAAGCGACGTTTTAACCTGTCATTAGGCCTGACCTTAATATATACGTCTATGGTGATGCCCTATTACCGTTTTAGTAAACAATGCTTTAAATGAGAATTGGTTTTGTTTGTTCACAGATTCCGCCAACCGTCATGACCACCATGACGAACCTACTTCAATGAATTTTGTATACAGAGCAAATATTATATGGATAATTTGTAACTTATATATTTTTGAAATATATCTATGATAAATAAATAATTTTTATTATTTCTCATTAATCTTACTTTACGATCTGGAATAACATTACGGCAATAAATGAATTAGCATATGTTAGGGCGGAAAAACAATCGACAATACAGAAACCGCATAGCTTTCTTTTTACGAACCAGTCGTCACTGTGGAAGCAGGGGGTCTAGCAAAGATACCAATTGCTAACAATAACCCCAAACGCTAACTCCAAACTGTACTGAAATGACATTTCGGAAATCGCTAACTTTTCCGCAGCGAATATCGTTTCAATACATTTTTGGAGTTAGCGTTTGGCGATAGCGTTAGCGATTGTGATCTCTGCAACCCCTAGGACGAATAAATGAAAGTGGACAAGAAAATTTAGAATTATAGACCGATCACCGTAATATGTTTTACTTGCGTATTTTTAAATTATATAAATAGGTACATCAGGGGACAGCTTACGCTGATCGATTTGTAAATAGGCACTGTTTGCTGTTTCTTTTTAGTACCTTTAAAGCGTTAATTTCGAAAGGCACTTGATAACATTGTGAAATTGTCATGTTAATGCATCAACATTTATCTATCTATCAAAATAGAATCAGAACCTCCATGACTGTGTTTTTATTGTACTATATACAATAAATACTAATTACAATAAAACAATTAAGTAATAACTAAGTGAATTGAGGTCTTAGTTATAGTAGGTGTCCAGTTTTTATCAAATTCATAGTCAGTGCAGCGAAGTATCTATATCGATAAAATAGCAACTCATTACTATTTTTTCAAAAATAGTTACGTAATTTTTACTCTAATGCTCCCTCTGGTTACTTGTGTTCTGGACAATCAACAATAATTTTATTTTGTAATGTACCCTTGAAATAGTACAATTCTATTTATAATCGGTACTACCAGAGATATTAAATTAGTAGTTACCTGTACTACTATTTTAATATATGTGATATTATCAATTACGTGAAATAATTTTTATATTAATAAATGACTATGTAGTGACTACTAGTGGTCGACAGTCATCGAATTTTCGACGAACCAGATGCAAGCGTTTTTTCAATGAAAACGGTTGCAGAAAACGGTCAACGTTGCAACTGGTTTGAAGACAGCTAGGACGGAACGATTCTAAGACTGCTTTTTGCAACAAAGACTGTTTTGATCCAGGATGTAAAATGGTTCCATTGTCGTGGAACACAAAATGGTCTTTGTAAATGGTTCCTCACCGCAACACCCACCGCTAGTGACTACTGCTATTGACTTGGGATTAATCGAGTTTTAGTAATTATATTTTATTCTCTTTTTTTAATTAAGTTGTGGTATTACATTGCACATAAATATGTGGCAATAAATATATATTATTACAATAATTAAAATAATGTTACACACCTATAGAAAAAATGTAGATTAAAATAAGCAAGTAATTGAAGTGAAAAGTAATTTAATTAAAATGTTGCTTAGTATGGTCCTATTTACATTACACAATTACTTTGATATATATGCCTTTTCAATTCTCACATCATCAACTGGACAATCATATTTATCACATTCAATTAATCCTATTCTCTTGACCACTTGCATGCCAACCTGTACTCTTCCAAATATAGTGTGCTTGCCATCCAGCCACTGTGTTGGTGCCATAGTAATAAAGAACTGTGATCCATTTGAGTTTTGCCCAGCATTAGCCATAGACAAAATCCCAGCTCCTGTGTGTTTCAAATCTGGTGATATTTCATCGTCAAAAGTAGGCCCATATATAGATTGTCCTCCCTTCCCTGTGCCTGTTGGATCACCTCCTTGAATCATGAAGTCTCTGATGACCCGGTGGAATTTCGTGTTATTATAGTAACCTCTTCTCACAAGCTCCATGAAATTTCTGCACGTTATAGGTGCATGTTTCCAATACATTTCCACGGTGATAGGGCCCATTCTATAAATGAATAATACAACTGTTAGAACCAAAACAACCTAAGTCATAAATTGCCGTATAGTATTTTTGTTTATGCTGTTGTACATTGTACTTACGTTGTTTCTAGAACTGCTGTAGGAGGTTGCCAAGTTCTGTCGGGAATACCAGCATTACCATAACCCAGCATTTTATGTTGATTACGGGATGAAATTACTTGATGATAGACATAACATTAAACCTAGACAGAAAATATTTCATACAAAAATAAAAAACTTCGCATGAGACTCGGTCACAGAGAACCACAGAGAACTTTGCTATATACGACTCGGTCCCAGCGGTCCACACACAGACCACAGGCAGAAAGTATTTTAGGGATGTTAAAAAATAATCGATTATTTTATTTTAATATGCATTTTTATTGGTCGATAATTAGGTGTTTTATTAAAAAAAAAGCTGTAATTTTATAAAGACCCGATAGATAACATTTCTTAGATTTTCGGGATTTGAACACATACCGGGCTAGGATGCGCACCGTGAGATAATTTTGTCGTCTCTTTGTGTCGTCAAAAATAAATAAATAAATAAATAAATAACGCCCAACGATCACATACATAGATCCTGGACCCTAACTAGGATTCCCTGTATCTAGGGACCCAGGAACTACGAGGACCATGGTCCCACAACACCCAGACACAGAACAAGTATTTGCGCTTCTTTTTTTTTTCGGGCATAAATACTTGTTCTGTCGCGGGAATCGAACCTGCCACCTCCGGGTTATGAGCCGGCCTGCTCAACCACCACACCACGGAGGCTGTCTACAACTGTCTAAAAATAGAGATATTACTGTCTAAAAATAGAGATATTACGTTGTCTACCTGTGCTAACATCTGTTAGTATTCACTTCTTGGCCTAACAATAACTCTACTGCTTAGAGAGTTACTCAGAAAGCACCCAAGGTTGCTAGACACTTAAACGCAGGGTAGATTTATATAATCTTTATGAACAGAATTTCAATACAACAGCATTACAAAAACATATGGAACTATTAAAACATTGCTTCTTTAGGTTTCTCGATATTAAGCAAATTCAATTACATTTTTATTCATAAACATATATTAAGGACAGACTTAATGACAGGTTAAAACGTCGCTTCAAAGTAGGAGCCAATTTCACAGATTGGCATCCACTAGCGCTCAGTCTGTGATGGAAGTTAGAAGGCATCGGTCGAATGTCACAAACAAAATATGCCAAGTTGTATTGTGAAGGGTTGCACAATCTATACTCAAAAGTGCAGTAAAAAGAAAGACCAAGTTTCTTACCTCAAGTAATTCAATATTTTCTATATTACACTCTGTTTTGTAACAAAATAATCGAATTTATATTTGGAATAAGCATTGTAAACATAAACATTGACGGACATAATGGCAGTGATAGGCACTTAATTTTCTCAATTTGTTGTAGTTCACGCGAATTCTAATAGATGGCGCTGACTTTTCCCACGCCATTTTGACAAAATAAAATGTTCCTTCGGGCATATCCTGATATATAAATCTATGTTTTTATTCTCCATAAAAATATTGACACTGAAAATTTTCTCTGATTCCAAACAAACTATTGTCTTTTTAAATCTGCATTCAAAAAGACAACCAACCAGTATGTATGTCTACCTGACATGAGGTTACATGCCTATAATAAGTGCTGTCACATCTCTATGCTCCAACACTCTCCTTAAACTCATGGCACATGTGTCATGTCATGTCATGAATGGTCACATACCTTTCATGCTACCTAAACACTCATACCCATACCTCTCACACACCACTCGAACTTCCCTCTTGGAAGTGGTTTTGTTAAACCATCTGCAACCATGCATGCTGTCTTCTTATACTTCAGTATCACCTGATTATTTACAATGGCCCCACGCACAAAATGATACCTCACATCTACATGCTTGGTACGTTGGTGGTGTACTGGGTTCTTCGCCATAGCGATGGCAGACTGATTATCAGAATAGATAGTCATGGCTTCATCCAATTTACAACCCCATCCATTAGATATTTTTGCTATAAATCTTCGCAGAAATATCGCTTCTCTAACAGCTTCTGATAGTGACACATATTCAGCCTCCGCTGTACTAAGAGCTATGGTTCTCTTTTTTTTTTTCTCTCCCAGTGAATTGAGCCACCTTGAAATAGGAAGACCGAACCAGAATATGATCTTCTATCAAATTCTCCAGCGTGATCTGCATCCGTATATCCTTCAACAGGTCTTTTGCATCCTTTCAGATATTTTATTTCATGACTCTTAGTCCCCTTTAGATAACGAAGTATTAGTTTCGCTGCGATCTAATGAGACTCATCATAGAAACTGTTGAACTGACTCAAACTGTTTACTGCATGTGCAATGTCTGGACGAGTGCACACGGCAAGATACATGAGCGAACCTATCAATGCTCTGTATGGTAAGTAATCTCTTGACTTGTGTTCTGGTGGAGGCTTCTCTAGCCTTTGTCCAGTAACTTCTGATCGATTTGAAGGTCCAGATTAGCAGCAAGTGCTATCAAAGTTCTGAGCCAACTATGTCTCACGACTGGTGCCTTTTCTTTGACTATTTCCTCTTGCGAGCCTTGTATCTATTTCCCCCACCTCTTCTTTGATTTGAAATCGTTGCAAGGGCGAGCTGGTCGTTTTACCAGTGTCCACGTGTTGTTTTTTCGAAGAGCTTCTAACTCCTCCTCAATTGCTTTTCTCCACTTTTCTTTATCACTGCTTGATAAAGCTTCATTCACCGTGAGTGGAAGATCACTTTCAAGTGCTTGATATTATGTTTGTGATAAGATCTGGAAATTCTCTAACTTTTCTCTCTCTTAATGGATATTTTCTTTCCACAGGAAGTTCTCACAGTCGCAGTACCTCTTCAATTGGTTCTGGTTGCTGAACCTCTTCGTCCCTCTCATCAAGAGATTCCCAATCATCACAACTTTCTGAGCCATTGTATTCAGATTCTTCATCCTGACGTAAATGATCAACAGTTGTGTCTCTCATAGTTTCATTATGCTCTAGAGATTCGTCATCCATTTCGATTTGAAACTCATTTTGTTCTTGAAATTCAATTTCACTCTCTGTATTATCTGTTCCATTGTTAGTTGGTTCAACCGACAGCTTTTCTTGTTCAAAATTAAGAAGAACTTAATTTCTTTTTGTCGGAATGAAATTTATTTTCAAAGAAAACCACTTCTCTTGCTTTATAAACCATCTTGGTTTCTGGATCAAACAAACTATAAGCTTTAGTCTTCACAATATCCAATATGAAGCAAATCTTTGCTCTTTGGATCCCACTTGGTGCGCTTTTGGTTAGGGATGTGCATGAAAGCTCTGCACCTGAAAACTTTGACAAACTTCAGACTTTGTTTCTTTCCAGTCCAAGCTTCTTCAGGAGTTTTGTTTCTAACAGCTTTCGTTGGTGATCTGTTCTTCAGATGAACAGCCGTCTTCACAGCTTTTGCCCAAAGCTTATTGCTCAATCCAGCTTCTTGGATCATGCACCTGGCTATTTTAACGATCGTTCTGTTAGCCCTTTCCGCTACACCATTTTGTTCAGGTGTATACTCCACAGTTAGCTGATGTTTGATTCCAAACTTCTTCATGAAATCCTTCATTCGAGTATTTACATATTCTTTGCTATTATCTGACCAGATTGCTTTTAACTTCCGTCCAGTCTGTAATTCCTCAAAATTCTTGAACTCTTCAAGTTTATTAAATACTTCAATTTTACATTTAAGAAAATATACAAATCTTTTTCGCGTAAAATCGTCAATAAACGTAACAAAATATTTTAATCCGCTAAATGACTCTACATTCATTGGTTCGCAGACATCCGTATGTACCAGCTCAAGTACACTGTCACCTCTGCTAGCTGTACTGCTTTGCTTGAATGGTTGCCTGGTTTGTTTTTCTTTCAGACAAGCTACGCACTCTAGTGTAGTAGAACTGTTAGAAAAACTTACCCCTTAAACTTACTCGCCATACGATCGCGTAATAGTTTTAAGTTACGTACGCCTAGGTGACCCATTCTTTTATGCCATAATTCCATCTCTCCAATGATAGCAGTCGCCAGCGCTGTGTGCTCCAAACTTTGTTTTAATTTGTACACACCTCTCTCCTCTACACCTGTAAGTAAAGGATCGCCAAGTATTTTGCAATAACCGCTCTTTACTATGTCAAAACCTCCTTTGTAAAACAAAACATTGAGATCTTTCTGTGTCCGATCTGTGAGTGAACTAACGCTCAGTAAGTTCGAAGCAAAACCGGGAACATACATAGCATCGATCGTAATATTCGGTTGTTTACTCACCACTGTCCCACTCGCTACACCTTCCAGCCGTTCTCCAATCGCACACGTTATAGTCACTCCCCTTTAATACTTCTTCATATCATGCAACCATTCACGCCTTGCAGTCATATGATTTGAAGCTCCAGAGTCCACTATCCACGAAACTGTAGAAGTTAATGTTGCCATCGCCAAAGCTGAAGAGTCTTCATTTGTCTTTCTGCTCCGATTATCTGGACAATCTCTCGCTTTATGCAGTCCGTTGCAAATAAAACATTTTAACTTCTTCTGTTGTTTTTGTTTAACAGTAGCATTCTTCTTCTTTGATAGTAGCGCGTGACTATTCCCATTTGTGCTATTTTTAGCTGTATGTGTATCCTCCATTTGGTACAGTTTTGATTTGATGTAATCTGTAGTAAGCTCAATATTTGAATTTTCAATAGCCAATCTCATAGGTTGAAAGTTATCCGTTAATCTTTGAAGCATTAGGGCTGCCAATAATTCATCATCTATCTCCTTTCCGAGATCACACAACTTCTGCGCAGTTGTCATCAATGCTGAAATATAGTCTCTTATAGTCGTGAACTGCTCCAGTTTAAGACTGACCAATTTCGATGGCAATCGGCACCGATTATTTAGCCCTTTATCTTCATAAGCTTTCTCTAAAGCTTGCCAAGCCTCTTTGGCAGTTTTTGATTGTCGTACATGAATAAGGCACTCCGGATTTATCATTAAACAAATCTTAGCTCTTGCCTTTTGATCTCGTTTTCTGCCTATTTCATCAGTGGGTGTACACTGTGTATATTCCCATAGATCATCATGTACTAACATTAGTTCCATAACGAACTTCCACGAGCTGTAGTTACTAGCACCATCTAGCTTTTCAATTGATGCTGTGCTCATAATGTAATGTTTACTCACGGTTTCTGTTGAATGTTGTTCTCTATTTCCATTCATTGTGTGCAGGTCCCAGTTACCTTTGTTAGTACTCACTTCTTGGCCTAACAATAACTCTACTGCTTAGAGAGTTACTCAGAAAGCATCATGTATCATTTGGGGATTTTTTTTGTCACCTATGGGGAAACTTTGAAAACTCAATCTGGAAACCCTGTCTCCTTCCGTCATTGCTGTATTTGCTGTCATCACATCATGATCGTGATTGTTCCGTTTTTCGTTTCATGGCCAGAAAATATCGTAAAGTCGTCATTTGCTTTTATTTCTTTTTCTTCAGTTTTGCATTTAGGTAATTGAATTTAGTTAGTATCGTTTCGATACATTGCAATGAGACAGAATTCTATTTTGTGCAAAGTAGACTAGGGCTGTAGGGTCTTGTAAAGAGAAGTGACATCTTGTCAGGAAACGTTGATGTGGTGTGAATCAGTGGTAGATAACAATCTGTTGTAAAAGGTTGGGCTTGTAACGGGAGGATGGATCCAAACCATCACCCAAAACTGAGTCCTGTGAGGGCTTTTCAAGGTAAGCACTTGAAACCATTTATATACCTTATTGTAGGGTAGGTGAGTTTCTCTGTATGTCCTGTGTATTTCTGAAGCTACTACTCACAGGAGGTACTGAGGTAGCTAAACATGGTAGTAAAAGTAAACAGGTTCATATTTCATATACCTCGCTATGAACACATCTAAATGTTAAATAGTGGTGTCCTAGAGGCTACCACTATTTAACGTTCAGATGTGTTGTGTTAGGTAAATAATGGCAAGAAGGCAAGTACACTTTGGCAAAGGCTGTGGATATACTGCTTTCAAAATAGTTTTATTAGTTACAATGTGTTCATTTGTTGTCACTTTTTTTGTATGTAGCTTAATCATTTTTGTAATGTTAAAATTAATTTTAATTTAGCCTTTTTGAAAGAGGTATGTATATCTACAGCCTTTGCAAAAGTGTACTCAACTTCTGGTAGTTATTCTACCTATGGCTTCATTATTATTCATTAGCAGCGATGTAACATAATGAGAGATGTATTGATTTATGATTTAGGGTATTTGAATATTCTTGCTTCTTAATATAAATAAACAATAAATAAATATGTGTGGACATTTCACACAGCGCCATCTAGCCCCAAACTAAGCATGGCTTGTACTATGGGAACCAGATAACTGATACAATACTTATATATTTTTTGTTCGTAAATACGTACATAGAATACAATATAACACCCAGATGCAGAGCAAACATCTATGTTATTCACACAAATGTTTGTCCTGGGTAGGAATTGAATTTTGGGTTTTATATTTGACACCAGAGAACCATGCCAGTACAGTTACCTAGGCACAAAAGAATCAAACACCTTCACTAAATGAATGTTGCATATGATCTTGTAAAGATTATAGGTACTTTGATTACAGTGTGCTCTGCACTCCTAGAGCACTATAAAGCTAAGTCAAGAGAGGGACCTATGCTATGATATTCCCTAAGGGGTAAACTTAATCTGTCTTGGTGGGCCAACAGTATTAAAATAAATTGATAAATAATATATGATGATGAAATCTTTAATGATACAAATAGAACAGGATGGGCACGTGACTGTAGTCCAAAAATAAATGGAATGTGGAAACAGGAAGCACATACAAAACACACATTTTGCGAAGCTTATCACATAATTTTAATTTTTAGAATTATTAACTATATTCCTCAGTTTAAAATTCTTTATGAAACATTAAATATATCCACATTTTATTATGAGTAGATAATAAATAAATAAATGTGTGGATATCTCACACAGCGCCATCTAGCCCCAAACTAAGCATAGCTTGTACTATGGGTACCAGATAACTGATCCAATATTTATATACTTTTTTGTTTGTTAATACATACATAGAATACAATATAACACCCATACACAGAACAAACATCTATGTTCATCACACAAATGTTTGTCCTGGGTAGGAATTGAACCCACAGCCCTCAGTTCAGAAGGCAGGGATACTACCAACTGAGCTATCGGGCCCGTCGTATATATGTCACTAAAGTTCAATCATACCATATAAAGACTAAAAAATGGACTGGTTTACTGGTTACATCTCGATAATGTTACTTATGTCCAATATAATGATGTAGGGATAACCTAATACAAAATGTAATGTTGATAAACATATTTTGTGTAGCACTCTATTATATTTCTTAAAGTATATGAATATAACAGGAGCAGAAGCTAGCCTATAACCAACCTTCACAGGTACACACTACAAGATTAATTTGAATTGCTGGACCTATGCTGCAACAAAATTATGTATTATGTCACTGTCTTGTAAGAACCACTTTTGTTTCATAAAAACGCGGTTATTATAAGCTATTGAATTATTGGAAATTAATCAGTATCACTTCGTTTTATTGTAAATGTGTACTTCAGTGTGGCCAAAACTAACCTAACACTCCTACTTGCTTAGCTTGTTGTCATAACCTACTGGTTAGCCACTAGTGACTCTAAAAAAAACATTAAATTACAGCAAAAATTGATGCAATAATATGGGGTTGTTCACAAATAAACACTACTAAAAACGGTTTGTTTATAAACTCTCCGGTGGGCAACACCTATTTGTAAATAATCCAAAAAATCATTCAAAACAAATTAATTTTAAAACTTGTAGTTGTAATGGAGCCAATTTTAAAGGCTTTACTTGAGATATCTAAAAATCCTAAAACTGTTGCTATTCTTGTAAAAAAGATGCGAATGTAAGAGATGCATATATATTTTTAGTATTTTAGATACTGCCAACAAAAGCCTTCAAAATTAGGCCTTATGTGATCTTTAGGGTACAAAGCCATAAAGTTCACAGATTCAACTTCAACTTCAACTTTTTATTGTGGCTTCTGCGGTTTAGCACAATTTTGCCAATGTTGCATTAGGTAGAACGGAAAACAAGCGGTGGAGATTACACAGGCTTTTGCTTGGTTAAAATGATTTTCATATTTTGAGTTCTGACTTCTAGAATAAATAGGACATCACAAAACATTCACAAGACGTCAGACATGAATAAACATAGTATTACCAGTCTGTTAAATTAAGGGGTTTTAAATTGAAAATTTATTTGCATTCATGTACAGTTTCAGTGTCAGGGGGTCTAGCAAAGATACCAACCACTAACGCTAACGCCAAACGCTAACTCCAAAATGTACTGAAATGACATTTCTGAAAACGCTAACTTTTCCGCAGCTTATGTCATTTCAATACTATTTTGGAGTTAGCGTGAGGCGTTGGCGTTAGCGATTGTGATCTTTGCTAGACCTCCAGGGGGTCTAGCAAAGATACACGCTCGTTTTTCCGCACACGCTACGGAAATAGCCGTAGCGTGACCAAAATGGTAGCAAAATGGCATAGGTCACGCCAGACGTCTAGTCCGCAGCGCCGTACGGAAAACGCTCGATTGTCTATGCACTGAGCGTGAGCTCTAAATAAAAAAGTAAAAACTGAACAACAATGGCGGCGATAATTGAAAATAGGGAGAATTCTGTGTGACTTGATATAATATAGCTCCAAAAGTTGAATGGTATAATAAAAAACTGTTTTTTATTATTTTCATAATATTGTTCCAAATGCTGATTGCAAGCAAAGTTGTAAAATGGAAATAAGAAGTTTTATATGATATTACGGATATCACACATGGATCTATTAAAAAATTTCATCCATGATACCATGGCGCTAATAAAAAAAGATCTCTTTTTTTATTTCATCCATGCATGATACCTATTTATTATTACGAAAGTAAAGCAAACTTGGTAGAATAACTTTTATTTTATTGTATTTTAGATGGATAGACCACGTGCACACATGTCCCACAACAATCTGATGAGAAGGGGATTCTCATTGTTACCACTGATAGAGTGGCACCGGCCCACAACCAGAGCATAATAACATTAATAACTTAAGTAGAAAATAGCCCGAACGTGAAATAAATGTACTAGTGATCATGTCGTTACTAGTTAGTAACCAGTGTATTCATTTGGCCCAATACTTCGCCAACACGTAATAAATGTCGCTTGATAATCTTGCGTTATGCAGAAATAAAATAATTCGTAAAATAGCTCGCGTTATTCCGTTGTATGGGATGAGGCATCTGTACTGTAGGTATTATATTATCTGGGGCAATAGCCAGATTTTACCTTATCTCAACAACTTTAACACAAAATTGATGTAGATTTGCTTCACGAAATCACAAAATCCAACAAGTTATCGATCGACAGGTTCGAGTAGCGAACGTTAACATGACATGCATGAGTTCGGGCGGACGCGCAGGGAGCGTGAACGACTACGATAAAATTAGCGATAGCGTTTGTCAAAACTTAGGCCTCAACACATCACGCTACCGCCGTGGGCGTTATCCACGATGATGTTTGCGACCGAGTCAGCTTGACCCGATGTCGCTTATCCGCAGGGACTGTCATCTCCATACATTTTGGCGTTAGCGTTAAGCATTAACGCCAATGGAAAGGGATCTTTGCTAGACCCCCAGGGGGTCTAGCAAAGATACCAACCACTCACGCTAACGCCAAACGCTAACTCTAAAACTGTATTGAAATGACATTCGCTGCGGAAAAGTTAGCGATTTCCGATATGTCATTTCAGTACATTTTGGAGTTAGCGTGAGGCGTTAGCGTTAGCGATTGTGATCTTTGCTAAACCCCCAGGTCAGATACTGATAAAAATAAAATAATCATGTATATAAACAAAGACTTTTTATCCAGACCACTAATACGAAATTAAAGCAGGGCAAAACCGTACACACCACTTTGGGTGTGATTGATTCTCAGCTGTCAAAATCAAAATCAGTCGTTACTTGGGTGTGCTATTGAATACATACCAAAAAAATGCCGTCTCGCGTGATAAAACTATGCCGAAATCACTCGAGACACAAATCACAGAAGCACACGATCACATTTCACTTGTAAGTGGCCTTAATCATGTGTTTTTATAAGATTATTTTAATTATTTCTATTTGACGAAGAGTTAGAACCATTTCACAATAAAAAGTTGACATGTCAAAATCAGTATTGCCACACGACATCTGAATAATTACCCGATTTCTTTTGTATAGATTTCCAACAGATCCATGTCTAGCTGATCGTTGGATAAAAGTAGTTCGAAAAAGTCGAAATGAAGATTGGTGGAAACCTAATACTCGTTCATCAATAATTATGTTCAGCGCATTTCTATAGTAAAGAACACACAGAACACAGAAGTGCAATTATTGATAATAGTTTTATTGTCAACCATAAACGTTCCACGCGCCCACGTTTTCCCATTTTTAAGGTTATTTTTTTTTATCCTAAAATATGAAACATTATTCTGGTTGAGGCCCAGGGGGTCTAGCAAAGATCACAATCGCTAACGCTAACGCCTCACGCTAACTCCAAAAATGTATCGAAATGACATTCGTTACGGAAAAGTTAGCGATTTCCGAAATGTCATTTCAGTACATTTTGGAGTTAGCGTTTGGCGTTAGCGTTGGTGGTTGGTATCTTTGCTAGACCCCCTGTACCTACATAACTGTTGTTCTTTAATCCCTTTAACTTGGTAATATTGAAAAACTCGTGAGTTATTAAAAGAAATGTTGAATAAACTGCTGGTTATACTTAATTTGAATCCTTTTTATTAAAAGATTGCATATCCTATAGACCTTTTTCTTGTCTACAGATAGTATTATGATGGTAATTAATTTAATTATTTTATATTTTTTTAATGTAGGCATTATATAATTTTTATTATTTACATTTTACATCTAGCTAGATTTTTATTTAGGTACCCGACTAAATCGGGCTATTTATATGGTATGTTGAAAGAGGAACTGACATTAGAAGAAAAAAACAATGTGCTCTATGGTTTGATTCATGTTTAAATAAGGTTAAGTATGGAGATTTCGGTTCTGGACCTATGTAATAGGGGGAATTCTGTGTATATAAAATACATGTAATATGTTGTGTATGTCAAACAATTGATAATGCTTTGATTATACTTTGTAGAACCTATAGATATTTTTGTTATGCAATCTTAGTCTTTGTAGCCATTGACCACAATATTATACTGTGCTATTTTTAAATAACAGAGTATTTTGTTAGTAGATATTCAAAGAAAGAAAGAAAATACATTTAATAATAAATATGTGTGGACATTTCACACAGCGCCATCTAGCCCCAAACTAAGTATAGCTTGTACTATGGGAACCAGATAACTGATATATAATACTTAGATACTTTTTGTTTGTAAATACATGTATACATAGAACACATTATAACACCCAGACAGAACAAACATCTATGTTCATCACACAAATGTTTGTCCTGGGTGGGAATCGAACCCACGGCCCTCAGTTCAGAAGGCAGGGATACTACCAACTGAGCTATCGGGCCCGTCAAGGGTCAAATTTATACATGACATTACACTACCTACATAATATTACAAAACAATATACAAATAATTTATTTAAACTCCAAGTTACACTACACCCACACAAACACAATACATTACAAGCAGTGCAACACTGCAAGGTGTCACAAATAGGCTCCGACTCAGCATACAATTAAAGTCCATATAAGGTCACCAACACCTATCTCGAAACTTTTCTCATGATGATAGACTGTGACAACACTATGGAAGTGCCTAAGTGTGTCTTACTTTAACAATGACTACAAGTTTCCTCGCGGTGCACATGCTAGGTGGTCTGATCGCGATTCAAGCACAGTTCTATAATAAAATCTCAACTCAAGCTTAGGAATGGAGACACGACTATAAACTATTTATTGATTGTTGTTCTTTAAAATGGCGTAAGTGGGATGTCGAAGAATGGATGATTAGTGCCTACTAAATATATTTTTGTTCCGCAGCACTCCATGGTATCAATGCAGAGACTGAAGACACAAGCTTGTCAGAGTACCATGACTACGAGCCCAGCCTCGAGTTTGACGACTCCGAGTTGGTGCAAGCCCCAGGTTTAGGTAAGATCTATAATTATTATATTATGTACACAAGTAGCCTAAAAACATAAATTTGGTATTTACAAATACTGTTGTTCATGTTTACTGTTAGCTTTCCATGACGCTATGAGAGGCCAGGAGAGGTAAATTACAATAGTAGTAGGAGGGTGGGGAAGAAAGTTTCGCGAGTGGCAACCACGAACCGAAAGACGCAGCGTAGGCCGGCCCTCCACTAGGTGGGCCGACGATCTGGTGGAAGACGTGGGCAGCCGATGGATGTAGGAGGCGAGCAGCAGCTCAAAGTGGCGCTCCCTGAGGGAAACCTATGTTCAGCAGTGGACATCTTTATGGTGTTAATAACGATTGCTAAATAAATTAGGCACATTACAACAAATCCCGTTGTCTGTAATTGTAATAAAAACAAGAAATTTGTGAGCAGTGAACGCTGCGGTTCAAGCGATCAGTCGAAGCGAGAGACTTTGTACCAAATTGGAAAACACATGAATTTTCCAAGTAACAAACAGCCAGGATTTCAGTTTGATTTTCAAAGATGGTAAGCTATAACTGCCTATCGCCGTGACATCCTCAGGAAAATGTTTTATTTTTGGGAGGGATAGGGGTTATTCTTAGTGTGTGGGTCCGATGCTTTGTATACTTCTTTACCCCACCGCATGGAAGGTGGATGGGTTTGGAGTGAAGGGAAGATGGGATTGAAAGAAAAAGTAGGGAGGGGGGCTTTTTAGGGGGGAGGATGTAAATTTTACACTAGCATGTTTTTGAAGACGGCGGCAAGTTAGTACCGTCTTTGGGAACATGCCCCCAGAAAAGCGGTTGTATACCATCGGCCCCAACACGTGCGTCGTCCAACTTAAAAGTAGAAGCACAGATATTAAAATAGTAGTTGGTAGAAGTAGATAAATGCGTTTTGTTCATCAACTTCCACTGACCCCGCCTACAATAACAATATTCATCATCATCATCATAAAGACGTGTTCGTTTTCCAATTCCTATTTTAGTCTTGAACCCGGTGTATCTAGTCATGGGCTCTCCGTGTCACCTGAAAATCATTCACCCGTCGCGTCGCTGTGGTGGACTACCCTACCCTCTTGTATGTATCACTGTCTTGCGGCTCTGGGTCTCTATGGTCTCTATTCACCAATAGTTTGTGCTGGCCATTGTTGCAATCGGCCCTGAAGTCTGCCCATGGTCACTTTTTCTACGCAATTGTTACGATGACGTCGTTAGCAAGTTACAACTTCACAAGTACAACAATTACACATTCGTTTAAAATTAAAACAATGTATCGAATGCCTCATTGTTCTAAGTATAAAGTTACCCTTTTTTGTTTCTAGAAATCAAGTTAAAAATAATTAAACTTTTAGCGCAACCTTGTGTCTAAATAAAGATGGAAGTTCAAGCTACAATAGCTTTTACAAGGGATCTCGGTCTCGGACTCTATTTTGGTTGTACAAAACTTTGTATGAAGTCGAAAAGTTCTCAATGTGTCGAAATAAAAGGACTTAAACTTTGACTTTATTTTTAGCGGCAACGTGACCAGCGTGATGAGCAGAGCTTTTTTCTCTAAATACACGTGACGCTTAAGCCCGGCTTATTTCTTAAGTTGTTAATTAGGCTAATTGATGTTTTACGTCTTAAAAATGTTTTTTTATCTTTTAATATTCAGCTAACTGATTGTCTGTTTTGTGTATGGTTAAAAATGGTGTAGTTGCTTTTCCTTTTTAGATTTATTTTATTTAATAGGTACTTATTAAAGATCGCAATAATCTAAGGCTCTTGTCCCACCGTCAACGATGACCGAGAAGGGGAGCTAGAAATTCGAAACGAGTTGGCGAGCAGCAAAAAGCGAGTATAGGTATTAGTTCCCAAAGATCATAAAGCCCGGTAGTTCCTGTAGTAAAGTAGTCTCGCTGGGCTACAGAGCGCGCGAGAGAGAGCTCTCCAAAAATAAATTTAAATATAAATCCAATATACAGAATTAGACCTTTTACAGTTTTATTATAATTAGCGTAGCGACGATATTGGATTTTATGTATCCGCCTGTCACTCATTGCATTAAACAACAATCAAACAACAACCAAATTTTTATTTATGCAGAGGTACTCATACTTATTATCCCCCTAGTTACCCTGAGCTGCTATTTGGATTTAGGAATGGGATGCTGCCTTGTATGCTCGGCGGAAATCCAAACCTAGAGACTCATTAAAAAATAAAAAAGTCGGGGCGCTCGCTTCGCTCGCGCATTACTATCGATTCTATTCTACCATTCCATGTTTAATAGAATTAATAGTTATATTATTATATAATAGGTATTTATTTATATTAATATTTTAATCATTTTTAGAAATATATAATATTGTTTTTTTTTTGGTTGTACAAATTGTTCATTACAAATTTTGATGCATGCCTACATCCCTCTTTCTTAAACATTGTGTGGAATGACTGGTAGAAAATGTTTTAGCATTAAGTCCTCTTTTTGTACTTTTAGTGCAATATAGAATTAAGTAAATAAATCAATAGTTATAGATAATCCATGCGTGAAGCATAATTTGTACATTGACTGCCATAAAAAGATTCGAAACAAAAGTTGTTGATTTTTTCCCCCCCTAGATTCAAGCTAAGATACCTAATACGTAAACTAACTAGTCTTGGCCTCCGATAATAAAAAACGCCACGAAAATAAATGCAAAAAAACCAACAAAAAGAAACGAAATAAATACGTTTAAAATATTCTTTAAAATATTGCATTAAATCTATGTAATAAGTACGTACCCTATTCCCTATGACTATACAGACTGAAGAATCTGTATTTGATAGAATCTGTTATTTTTCAACTCATCAATTCATTATCATCATCATCATCATTAACTGCCTGACGACGTCCACTGCTGAACATAGGCCTCCCACAGGGAGCGCCACTTTGAGTTCCTCGCATCCTGTATGCACCGGCTTACGGCTACCCGCGGCTTTCACCAGATTGTCGATCCACCTAGTAGGGGGCCGGCCTACGCTGCGTCTTCCGTTGCATTTTTCATCTACTTAAGTTTAATTAAATCAATAAAAAAGTACAAAATTGAAACCGTTGAACATGATTTTTTATGCAAAGGCGTGTATGTGACGTTGACTAAATAGGTAATAAGTGCTCGCTACACGTTAAATGAATCACGCGAGCAACTGAGTAACCGTTTCATTCCGACACTGTGCCGGTAGCACTCACATTTTGTTTGTGGAAGTGGCGTGCATTCGGTGCAATCAGAGCTTCTTTTCAGCTCCCCTTCCACCGGAGCTGTTGGACCTGCACGAAGAGTTTATGCAGCGGTCCGCTAGCGACGGCACTATTGAAGAAAACTTTGAGGAAGAACTCGCCACGGCGCCCGAGTGCTATGCAGAGGTAAGCGTAATATAATACACTAATGCCTGGTGCTTAATTGGATACACCTACCCATTTTGTAGTCCTGAAGAGGAATCTTAGTGGCTGTAACACAGGGTATCCTAGTTAGGCCGCTAACGACACTCCTAGGTATGGTTGTTAAAAACATTATTTCTATTGATAATTAATTATGTATCAGGTAGCTAACCAACTTAGGTTAAGAATGTTGATATGTATATTTGGAAATAAATACTTTTATTAATTATTTATTATTATTTAATACAACTATGCTACTGCTGAATGCAACTAGCTGATGTTGGCATTCATTTGGCATTAGTATTTAGCATCGCAATTTGACGGAGCAATGCTGACAGCATTATTAGGTGAGCGAGCGTGCCTGGCTGTACGGTAATAGGTAATGCAGTTGTAACGTTCTACGAATATGTAGATTTAGAAAATAATAATTATATACTTACATAATTAAACCAATCTATTCTTAATATCAATTGACGGGCCCGATAGCTCAGTTGGTAGTATCCCTGCCTTCTGAACTGGGGGCTGTGGGTTCGATTCCTACCCGGGACAAACATTTGTGTGATGAACATAGATGTTTGTTCTGCGTCTGGGTGTTATATTGTATTCTATGTATGTATTTACAAACAAAAAAGTATATAAGTATTGTATCAGTTATCTGGTTCCCATAGTACAAGCTATGCTTAGTTTGGGGCTAGATGGCGCTGTGTGAAATGTCCACACATATTTATTTAAAATCAAGAAAAGTTGCCGTGGCCTAAATTAGAATGATGGTACTTAACATGACCTACATCAGGCACTATCGATTTTGTCTATTTTTTAATAGAATGCACCGCTGGCTCCACTACACTAACCATTTAATCATCAGTTTTCTTACTTCATTCGGACTCTCAAGACGTCTTAATAAATATCTATAAGCATTAATTAATTGTTGATAATCTCCCAAGTCGAGTTTATCGAGTTAATTAGGATAAACAAGGAAAATTGACGGCCACGTTTTCGTTGCTCCCGTGTTTCTACGGATTCTACGGGGTTGCGATGCCTATTTATCGCTGGCGACAGCCGAAAAACAGTCATTATAATCGTGTTTGCGAGCCGATTCGGTAGCCTCGACAACCCCCTGAAAAAATCAAGATACATATTTCGAACAATTTAACAAAATAGACCCATCAGTATCCTCGCTGACGTTACTTGATTATGGTCAAAATCGGGGCGTCTGTTTTTGGGATTTTCTCGCTTAGTTTTATCGCGGTCTAATTTGCTGCTTTATGCCAATGCCTTACATAACTTTCTCACAGTTTGAAAAACTTAGTTTTGACTACTCAAGTACGGATATAGTATTTGATTGAATGGATATTACCAATACACAAATGCATTCTAGTTTCTTTAACATAAAATTTACCTTGTTCCGGTGCGCCACTGAGTCGCGAAAATAAAATTTGCCACGGATTGCTTTTGAGTACCTATTTTATGCAGCAGTGCCGCCGAATACAGAGTGCCTGCGAATTTGTCAAAGGGTACTCGCGACCCGATATTCGATGTGAGTTTAGCTACCTACTGCACAGCAAGCTAAAAATACCGCAATATGAGCTGTGAGAAATCGTAGGACTACCCTTAGCGAAGTATTTTAAAATTTGCGGTTCGATTTGTAAGTTTGTTGGGGTTTAACATATTTAACGTCAGCAAAACGAAAGTGCAGAAATAAGCAACGTAAGAAGTGAAAAAGTGAAGTGAAAAAGTGTAGTGAAAACTGTTTGTATTTTATATTGCATTTGGTCTATAAAAGGGTGGTTTGTGAAGAAGCCATTTCTTAGAGAGCCGCGATTGATGCGTAATAACTTGTTCGCATTCAGTTATTTTCCGGTGATAATCCACCATGCACTTGACATGCAGATTTTATGGTCTGTGGACCGTATCCCAAAGCAATTATTCGGCTTAAATACCACCTTCGTCCATTTATAAAAGGGAGAAGTCATGGCTTCTGAAATACAGTGTTGATCTATCGTATTGAAAACATGTTGAATGGACAGCTTTAATTTTTTGCAATATAGAGGTACCGAAATTTCGATATTATCCTACGTGTATTGTGTACCGCGTATAAAGATAGATTTTTACATATATTGTAGCTATTTCTCGTTAATCTAAAAAATGAATTACGAGGAGTTATACGTTATAACTGTCATAAAAAAAATTTCAACATAAATAAGTCCTTTTTATTTCTGTCTTCTAGCTAACACATTAATTGGCTACCAATTTCGCAAACTAAAACGAAAATTAATTCAATATAAAGTGGGGGTTAAAAATATGACATGTTCATTCTCCTGGCATCGATGTGCTGAAAATTGCTTTTAGTTGAGGTATATCCTAATTAGCCTGACCTGACCTATAACGAGATTCGGGTGATAATTGCTTTTATACACCGCTGGCTGCAGCGGATTATTCACCGCATACGTGCATGAAATAAAGCAGGTGAAACCTTAATTACCTGAAGGGAGATCCTTTGTGTCACCATGCCCTGCTTCAATATTATTAAACTGCCTCGTGTGAAGGCTAAGGTAATTAGTTGGATAATACTCATTCATACCACTATGACTATATTCACAAATAAAACGAAAAAGCTCGCAATATTTTCAGTAAAACAGTAAATTTTCAGTAATATTTTCAGTTAAACTTTGTCTACTGCCGGCATAATACACGCCCTTCGATTCCTTCGATTAGCATACGATCGACTAGTTATAGAAGAAAGTTAAATGTACGTATATCTTCTAACAATTTTGGACCCATTATATACATAATATTTTTAGGGTTCCGTGCCCAAAGGGTAATGCAAACCCTATTACTAAGGCTCCGCTGTCCGTCTGTCTGGCCGTCTGTCACCAGGCTGTATCTCATGAACCGCGATAGAAAGTTGAAATTTCAATAGATGATGTTTTTTTATTGCCGCTATGACAACAAATACTTTAAACCAGAATCAAATAAATATTTAAGGGGCCTGCAATACAACATACGTGATTATTTGCTCGTTTTTATAGATAATGGTACGGGGCCTTTCGTGCGCGTGTCCGACTCGCTCTTGGTCGGTTATTTTCTTATCAATTACTAAGGTTACTATTTACAAAATAATGAACAGACCTGCCAAAAAAGACCCGTTTGTTCTCGTGAAAATTTAGTTCGTTTTCATTCGGTTTATTTTTTGTTTGTAATAATTAAAACAAACACAATAAACATTTGTATTTGTAAATATTATTCGTCCTGAAAAGCACCCGCTCCAGGAAGCCTTTTAATTATGAACAACACAAGCAGTTGTTTTCATTGCAATATCAAATTGCATGGTAGTCAATCAAAACTATAACAGATTTTTAAGTCTTCCTCGTGATTCCATCCCTCGTGGGGCGGTGCTACTCGGTTCCGCACTTGCGCATAAAGCGCATTGTTGCACCTACAAAAGGCCGGAGCTTTTGGATGCTGCCACATTCGGTTAAGATGGGGGCTTGTACGCAGATCGCGACCACGTCCTTCGACGAGGAGAGCTTCGTGGAGCTGGCGGCTTCGGGGTTAGTAGAGGTGGTCGGCGACGACGAGCTGGGCCGCCGCGTGATAGTCATCTCAGCATGCCGTCTGCCGCCCTCCAAGGACTTGCTTCCGGATAAACTACTCCTGTAAGTTCTTAAAACATAAATCTCTGTGCACCTGAACGGAACTTTTCATTATTAATTACAGTATATTACATTTAAAAATTTGGGTTTGTCTATAAGTACTTAATTACTTATTTTCAATTTTAAAATGATAAATTTTTACTGAGACGATGAAGTTTCCTGAGTTGGTCGTTGGTATCTAGTTTCTATTTCAGTTTGATAAGATGTTTGTCTACATTCCGTGCAGCTGCATAACTGAATTTACTCGAGATGTGTACCAAGCTTCTACATTTCACAGTTTCTGAGCTTATTTTATTTACGAAGTGTTCATTCTAAGCGCACATCTCTGTGGTGTGTACGTTTGGACAAACAGGATGGTGCGAGTGGTGCGAAGATTCATGTCTTCGTCTTCAGTTTACTATGTACTTGTTTTATTTTCTTAGCTATACTTTATTGTGACAGTACATAAGCGGACATTTCGCCTGAGTAAAGTGAAAGACTACGTATTCGTAGTCACCAATTTACTGATATTCATATGGTCCTGCTCTTGATATGCTGAGGTATAAGTATAGATTGATAGTTGATTTTTCAATCGTTTTCATAGTTTTGTGTATATTTTTGATTCAGAAAAGTTGGTAGGTAATATGATTTTTATAGTAGTATCGCCTGCTTAGCATAACCTACAGATTAATTTGTAAAGGAAAAAAAATCCCTTGAAAAAAATTTTTTGAATCGCGTTTGTGATTCAGATTTTTCCTTTACAGATAAATCTGTAGAGACGTTGGTGTTTTAAAAATGATAAAATTGAGCGTTTTCCAACACTGTTCATTCGTTAAGCTGTCCGATGTCCAGTTAGAGATTGACTCTGTAAAATTATCTACACCTGTGACTTTTCGCTCACGGATAATAGCACCAACTTGTTGATACTTTCAACAAATGAAAAGACTCCGCGGCGCCATTTTGATATATTATCTATTTTATTCCGACACTTTACGAATAAATTACTATTTTTTTCGGAAACTAATATTTACTCATAATTATTTAGTAAAGCAATTTACGTGTCAGCGATAACATGTCATTTTTTAACCAATAGATTTTTTGCAAATACAATAAATTTAAATCAGCGTTTTCTGTGTGTTTTTAAAATCACAAATGGTATCAATCACCGGAAGAAACATAATTATTATCGTATCGCCTGCAGATAGTGATTTTATATGATGACTAAAATGTACTGACTTTTATGAACAGTTGTTGTTAGATACATTTTCAAATAGCTATATATAGTTCTTTCCTGTTACGAAAGAAGAATACTAACCGTTGATCTGGCACTAAGCGGTTTTTTAATTCCGGCTTATTCCACAGTACTGTGAATTACCTATTATGATTATATAGTCATTGTAAGTAAAATTCTAAATAGATACTTTTTAAACTATTTAATACTCTAGAATAAGCAAGGATTAAAATAGTGCTTATTGCGCAGATACAACGACCAGTGGAGTTCTTACGTGATGGGAACTACACAACTAAACTGTCGTCAAAAACGCTAGAAAGGCTAGAAGACTTCCACTGCTGGAACATAGGCCTACCCCAGAGAGCGCTAGTTTGAGCGGCTGCTCGCCTCCTGCACCCATCGGCTCCATGGGGTCCCATCAGGTTCAAAGGAAAAATAGCCCGAACTTGAAAAAAATGTAGTAATCGTGTCTAGAGAGTTACTAGTTACAGTGTATTCATTTGGCCCAATACTTCGCCAACACGCAATAAATGTCGCTTGACAATCTTGCGTTATGCAGAAATAAAATAATTCGTAAAATAGCCCGCGTTATTCCGTTGTATAGGATGAGGCATCTGTACTGTAGATATTATATTATCTAGGATCGGCTCCCTGCGGCTTTTACCAAATAGTCGGTCCACCCAGTGAGGGGCTAGCCTACCTTGCATCATCATTTTTGTTTCCATTCAAAACTGCCTTTTACCGGTTCAGATTTTTAAGTATATTACGTTCACCAAAATTGCAGTAAAGTTAGTCATGGCATCTTCCTTTCCATCAGTGGTAAAATCCAATAAAAATTCGCTCACTGCTGTAAATAAAAATAGTCCTCTCCAGCCCTAATAGAAAAAATGATGACCTAAATAGACTGACTACTCAGACCCGTAGGTCTAAAATAAAAACGGGTCAGGGATAAGGACCATCGCTTCAAGTCTAACATGATTACTGCAAAGGCACTACCGCTCTCAGAATGTGTCAATATTGATTTAGGTTATTGGGTCAAACGTTGTTGCATAACTCGCGTAGTAACTAAAATAGTCAGCGCATAATTTCTTTGAACTATGTTCTGAGAACCATTTTCCAGTAAATCAATAACTTTAATAACAAAATCGTTTAGCTTTTATAAACAAAGGCTTTCAAACAGCAAAATGTAATATTTACATTATCATCATCATCATCATCATCATCATCATCATCATCATCAACAGCCTGAAGACGTCCACTGCTGAACATTGGCGTTTTGCTATGCACTTCGTAGTGCGAACAGCTAATGAGTGGAACAGCTCGCCGGCCTCTTTGTTTCCAGCTAAGTATGATCATGATTTTTTTTTTCATCAAGTCTAGAGTGAACAGGTACCTTCTTACCTTCTAGGCAAGACTGCGTCGTCACTTTCCATCAGGTGAGATAGTTGCCTCCCAATTATGTGGGCTGGGCGCCTGCGCTCTGCCCTCCCGGCCGGTATCGCTGTACAGGCCAGTAAAGACCAACAGCATGTGGGTGTGTAGGTTTACTTTTGACATCAATTATCGTAAGAATAATATGTGGTATTTAGAATTAATAAGTGTGACATTGAATAGGTAATCTTATTTATTTTATATTGTACAAAACTGACTTTTAACTGATTTTTACTAATATTACTAATAATAATAGATAAAATTGGATTGACATTTTATTATAGCTAATCAAACTAAAATATTTATTTTTTCCTTGTAGTGTACCTATTTTGATCACTTTGATTCTCTCTCCGAATTTGCTGCGCCCGACGGGATCCATATGAACCTAGACTTAATTTTATATTCCACCTATTGTACACTATGGAAGCAATAAATATCTGAATTTCAATCTGCCTTAGCCCGTTCAAAAAAGGCCTATCATAAAGAGTCGAGAATTTCTTGTTTTAAATAACATAAGTCTTGAACGATCAAGGCTTGTGTAATTTAATATAGGATGATGTGATAAGACTTTTTTAGCTTACTGTACTTTTAAACGAGTGAGTAAAAAAAGTGTGACCGATGGGGATATGAAAGAATAGAATAAATGAATTTATTTTGAGTGTATGACCGATCGGGACTCGTTGTATGGGTTTGCAAAACTGTGACAGAAAGGGACTGTGACCGATCGGCAGTAACTCATGGTAAAATGCTTTGTCTATATAAATTTAAAAAAATTGGCCTCCCCTACCGTACGGTACGAGAGCGTCATCTTGAGTGACTGCTCGCCACCTGCATCCATCGGCTCCCCGCGGTTTTCACCCGATCCTAGTAGGGGGGCTGGCCTACGCATCCTTTACCGGTTCGTGACGCTGAACATAAAGTTATAATAATATACAGTAAACAGTAGTCTAGAAATATTTGTAAGTGTGATCGTTAGGTACCAGGAACAAGAAAGCAGTTGTTGAAATATCTCATAAACTCTCTACATATGGAGTTCAATTATAGTCTTTCCCCCTTTCCCCTAGGTTGGTTTCCCTCCTTTTGTAGTACTTAATGTAGTATTTTGTTTCATAATAAATATATCATTGAGCACGTACTGTCTACCAGTATATACGCTGCAAAGCATCTGCAAAGACAGTTTCAGATTAGTTTCTCTGCCGATTTGAAGTGGCACTCCGAGATTACGAGAGTACCGACTACCATAATTGGCAAATCCGTCGCGTTGATTGGATGCTTTAATTAGTTCGGAGTACATTCAATAGTAGACCGGCGGAGTCCAGAGCTTATTTCGAACAAAACCGTTTAGATTGTGCTTGGATTTCGGATAATAAAGATGTAAAATCTACACAAATCATACAAAATTTATTTTTAATTCCCAGCTTTATAAATTAAACTTAATATTTTTTGATAATCACTAATAATTTCTATGCACGCTCGGCATCGTATTTAGTAATCTGAGTTGGTGTTTCTTGTTTTCGGAGGGTGTAAGCCAGTTTTTCGGATCTACTTTAGTGACTGTTCAATTAATGCCCAAGATAATAGAATTTAGGTGCGTTTTGTATAATGCGCGCTAACGATCAGGCTGTAAAAAAATTTACTAGGTTTTAGTTTTACATACATAAATATGATAACAAAATCTACTTCGCAAATAAAAATTTACATTAAAAGGACTGCTTATACGCTTTTATAAAAAAAAGATAAGCCCTGTAGTCGCTTAAATCATAACTGACTACTTATTACATAAACTTAATTTTTTTTAATCAAAATAAACATTACGATATTTAATGTCACATCCTATGCATGTGATGTATTTTACAGAGCTAGGTCATAGGTCAATAATTACTACCGTGATCCTTCAACTCCGCAAACTCATAACTTTGTTCCGACTGCAGGGTATGTAGTCTGAACGCAGTTAGAAATGTTGTTTACAATCTACATTGAACTTGTCACAGGCTCACGGCAATCATCAATTATTTTATGATAAATGATGAAGTTCATGAAGTGAACACATGTAATAACTACGACGATAGGCATAAAGAAAATATGCCTTACGCATCTCTCGTGCTTGTATGCATCATAAATAATTTTGTCGTAGCTAAATTGCGTTGTAATGGTTTCATACTAGGTAGAAGCTGCAAGCAGCCTTCGTGACAAAAAGTGTTCACTAATTGAGTGCTTGCGGTATGAAAGGAGCTTGAGTTGCGCGCGTCTTTCATATTTGCATTTCAGGGGAACCAAAGTTCTTTGTTTAAACGGGAATAGTAATTTTGGCTCTAATGTCTAGGATTTGTAGTGGCTGGCTTTAATTTAAGTTACCGGATAGTTTCTATTTAAGCTTGTTATAGAACTCGATCTTTGGCTGGCGGCGGCTTTCATGCCAACACAGAACCACCATAGCCAACACATGCAAAAGTCTTGACGATGACCCCTTTTCAGGTTTTTGATGTTCACCTTGGACAAATACGTGGAGCAAGACTACAGCGTGGTTTACTTCCACTACGGACTGACTAGTAAGAACAAGCCGCCACTCTCCTGGCTCTGGAAAGCTTACAAGGCCTTTGATAGGAAGTACAAGAAGAACCTGAAGGCGTTGTATCTCGTGCATCCTACCAACTTCATTCGCATAGTGTGGCAGATGCTGAGGCCGGCTATCAGCGTCAAGTTCGGGCGGAAGATATCGTACGTCAACTACCTGCATGAACTGAAAGAGTGTCTGGGGGTTGAACAGCTGCCTATACCGAACGCTGTGCTTGAGTGAGTATGCTATAACTTTTATTACTAACATCATCAGCCTGAAGACATCCACTGCTGAACATAGGCCTCACCATATGGTTTGCCTCCTGCATACATTAGCTCCACCACTTTTTAACAGATCTTTGGTACACCTGGAGAGTCGGTTTGCTCTGCGTCTTCCGCTTCGTGGTCGCCTATCGGTGGTCAGTTCTACGAGTGACGTGACCCATACAAATTTATATAAATCTGAATTCTGTGATGTGTCTTGCTCATTACCATCTCATCTTGTCAATTCTTATTTTATTAGGTACTACTACAGCTTGATGGAAAATAAAAGTGTAAAAAAAATCTTTTTGGTCTTTTTGACAGTTAGGTTTTGGTATGGTAATTCATCGATTATATATTTTCGTTGGCTCTGCTCTACTAAACTAACTAGGTGACCTATTTTAGTAAGCGCCTGGTAGCGCGCCCTCGGTATTCAACTCGATTGACATTTGAAAATGTCGAAACTGTTATCAGTGGCCTTACCACAAACTAATACAAAACCACCATGGTTCATGACAGTAAGGTTTCAAAGTTATAATTCATCATCATCATCATCAGCCCGTAATAGTCCACTGCTGGACATAGGCCTCTCCCAAGGTACGCCGTTGAGCCCGATCTTCGGCTCCTCTCATCCAATTACTACCAGCTACTCTGCGCAAAGTTATAATTATATTGTTCTAATTCATACCATGAACTCATAAAGTATTCCTGCATGAGAACTAGACGTCTACATTTTTATATAACGTTTAATTGTCGCACGTCGTTGTCGCACATGATGTATTTGAGTGAACGACTTAACGTGACGTCATCAAAACTGCTCTGCTTCTGCAACATTACAGTATGCTTAATATTATGTCATTTTTTAATGTATGATTGAAGTAATAATGCTATAAGTGGTTGTGGTAGGCCTCCAGGTCAACATTTCTGTTTGGAACTAATTATAGACGAACTATCTGTTATCAGTGCAACAAAAGCGTTTCATTTTAGTGAAAATATGATGATAATTATTATAAAGCGAGGGTTTTCTCGTAGGCACGACAAGCTCCTTCTATCAAAGAATCCGCGTGCTGCTGAAATAGCGCGTCGGTCGGAAGCGGCGCGGTCGTACCAGCCGCCGGAACATTACCTGCCGTACCGGCGGCCGCGGCTCGCCAACCCGCCTCACACGCACCAGTTCGGCGTCTCATTGGAGTTCATCCGAATGCACAACCCGGGCGTCGTCGACTCCATACCGCCTATTGTACGCTACTGCGTCGAGTATCTCCTGCGCCCTGAATGTAAGCTACTACTCCTGTTTTTACACCATTGGATAAGATCCCTTCTCATCTAATAGGTGTCGTCAATCCGGCAACAGGTACCGGGGAAATTATTAGAGAAGCGTTCCCTTGAAATCGCCTACTACGCATGAGGTTTTGAGTTTACCGTCTCTTAGTAAAGTGGGCTCATCGCAATTGCTGTTTTTTATTATGAGAATGAATGACGTGACGAGCTAGTTGTTCATCTGATGTTAAACGACACGGCCACCCATAACAGTTGCGGTAACTTAAATTTCGCGTGACACTGCACTGCGCACGTCATCCTGAGACATCACACAGTCGATTACTACCTGTAATCAGGTCATAAAATGTCATTTGCCCAGTAATAATTATAAATAAGTTCCAGTAAGTGCCCAGTGGTAATATGTCCATGTACATTAGGTATTTTGTATAATCTACGATGACATGTTTTTTTTATTATTTTCTAGCTTTGTTCGTTAAACGCTGGGCCTATACTTGGTTCGGTTTTAAACTTTAACATATCTTTGTATCGTTTAAAATCAAGCAATGTTAAAAGAAAGAGAGAAAAGACATTTATTCCGGCTCTTTATCTACTCTCTAAACTGTTCTAGCATTGGAAACGGAAGGCATATTCCGTCGGTCCACCAACGTCAACAATCTAACGCGGATGATCGACGAGTGTAACCGCGGCGAGGAAGTAGACTTCCAGAACGACCCGCATTGCGCCGCCGTTCTACTGAAGACCTTCCTTCGAGACTTGGACGATCCGGTGCTTACCCACCGGCTTTACGATGAAATCATTCAGTTCCCAAGTAAGTTATCCTGTGGTTCTGATGGGGAGTTCTAGAAGATTTCTATTCTTCTGAAGAACTTGTTAAAACTGGTATCACTGTCACCGGACCATCCAGTTCCCAAGTGTTTTGTGCAAGACAAAAATTGGAAGTTTCTGGAAGATTCTCGTATATTTTAAGTGAATTTTCAGAATCGGTTCTTAAGCTCCAGAAATTACCATCTATAAAATATAAACATTCTTGGATACAAACCTTACACACTCACTGTATTATACATTATTACACAATTTTACCTCTGTAAGTATTATTATAAATGCATTATAATTAATAATTATGTATTATTAAATAAATAATAATAATAATAACGCAGGGGCGGCTTTGTGGCGAGCCGTCGGTGAGTGGCGACACCTCGTACCCTGATTCCAAGGGGCTAAGTGAGACCCCTAACCCCTGGCTTGCCTTAACTGGCTGTCCAGGGGTGGAAGTCGCAAGAGCTAAGAACCTAAGCTCCAGGGTGGAAGTGTTAAAGGGCATAACGCCGCGAGTAGCGTTCAGTGAAAGTGCAGCACACCTCTCGACACCCTAAGCCACCCACACCAATGTTGCTTCCTCGGCACCAATATGCGGTAGCCACTACAGGAGGCCCATTTAGTGGGTGGCAGTCATCACCTGCCTCAAACATTTTGATATGAGACAAAATTGGCAGATGCTGTTCTCTCATTCCATAACCCAATGTCACCATCCATCCAAAAGTTCACCATAATAGCCCAGATATTTTAACCTTCATATTATACAATGAATATATGAATAATAATAAATATGTGTGGACATTCACACAGCGCCATCTAGCCCCAAATTAAGCAAAGCTTGTACTATGGGAACCAGATAACTGATATAATACTTGTATCCTTTTTTTTTGTAAATACATACATAGAATACAATACAATAGGCATGACTGAAATGGACTAGTAAATATTTTCATATTTACTTGTCTGTGTATTATATTCATAAAGAAGATTAAAAATTAATTGAAAAATAAGTAAAATCGGTAAATAAATCCCGAGTAATAAGCTTTAAAGTTTCTGGAGGAAGCATCTCCTGCCCCTTTCTCGCGGAACAGCGCCTCCACAGTTACTATGAAAAATCCACTTGTGACATCACATGCCAAAGAGATTGTATGTAAAGCTACCACAGTAATGACTGACCCAGCTCTGACGTCACTGGCCGTTTGAGCTATCTCTTTCTATTGTAGTTTTTAAAATACAATTACTAAAAACTAAATTAAATCTAAATTAAGTACTTATTTAAAACGAAAACTATCTAAACTTATAATATACACTTATAAATAAAAAGCCGCATTTAAGTCGCTGTTTGTGGGTAAGGTGCCCAAAAAGCTGGCGACATTACCTTGTTGAATGACCAAACTTACCCCCATATTCTGAGACGTTACCTCGAGATTACTCCACTCGACTCAACCTCGAATTAACCTCATTTTTGTGTTTTGGAATTTTTAGTTGACAATAAATAATCAACTTGACATTTCTGCGTCAATTTTTCTCAAACGAGAGAAGCGAAGCAACTGTCAACTCAAGGTACGTCGCGATGTATTTCGAGTTTCCCTCAAAGTTAAGTAGAAGTCAAGTGAAGGATTTTTGGAGAAATGTTTTGGAATACGGGGGTTAGTCTTACCCCCGTATTCCAAGACATTCCACTAAATATCCTTCACTTGACTACCACTTAACTTTGAGGGAAACTCAAGGTACATCGCGACGTACCTTGAGTTGACAGTTGCTTCGCTTCTCTCGTTTTGAGAAAAATTGTTGCAGAAATGTCAAGTTGATTATTTATTGTCAACTAAAAACACCAAAACACAAAAATAAGGTTAATTCGAGGTTGAGTCGATTGGAGTAATCTCGCGGTAACGACTTAGAATATGGGGGTTAGTTTTTGAAATGCTTGTAACTGTCATTTTTTGAGATATTTTATTTTGGTTTTCTCGAATGTTTATCTTTTGAGGAATATTATTAATTTATGCAATAAAAAATTTGCCTGTTAACCGATAACGTCACTTGCAGCATGGCCCATGGCCCAGAAGCCGAGGCTGGTCAAGATCTTACTGTTGGAGAAACTGCCATTGGAGAACTACAAGCTTCTGAAGTACATCATCAAGTTTTTGTGGCGGGTCAGTATACTAGAACGTAACTTTCATCAGCAGTTGGAAGATTTCCCCGGCTGAACGCAGGTCTCCCCTAAAACGACTCTTTGGATAGAGGTTTTTTTTACGATGGAGCATGCTTGCCTAGAAGACCGGTTCTCTCTAGCCTTAAAACTCCTTGATTTTATTTGTCAGTAAACAATGACGTTGGTAATTTGTTGTATTCCTTGGCTGTCCAAATTATAAATGACGAATCAAAACGCTTTGGAATTATTTATAAAAATGGTTGTCTGGTATAAACACCACGCTTGACAGGCGGATTTGACATTAAATATTTTTATGTACTGACGTAACCTTAGCCGGCTCTTACTGGATCCAGAATATCTCGTATGTTCTATCTAGTAAAATATTAAAGAATCATCAACAGCCTGAATACATCCATTGCTGAACATAGGCCTCCGCCACAGAGCGTCACTTTGGTCGGCTGATTTCCTCTTGCATCCATCGGCTCCCCGCGTATACCGTTATGTTTATTAATAAAAATATTCATTCTCATCATCATCAGCCTAAAGACGTCCACTGCTGAACATAGGCCTCCCCTAAAGAAGGAAGGGATTTAACGTATCAAAGAGAAAATTGCGGCCCATTCTCTGGATATTTCCTTAGCCGCCTCCTACGGTACACCCACGGGAAGACGCACGAATAAAATAGTTAATAAAAATATTAATTAGTGTTTATTATCAACAGGTGGCCGACATGAGTTGCCTGAACAAAATGACCCTCAGCAATTTGGCCGTTGTATTTGGCCCCAACTTCCTCTGGCCTCCGCACGGCCAGCTCTCCCTACAATGCATCGTGCCGGTGAACCTTTTCACTGACTTCATCCTAATCAATCAGGAGGAAATATTTATTATCTAAACTCACCCCTGATTGCAGTATATGACCGTAGTAATACCGACTTTTGAAGCTATTCTATTTAGGGCTGATTTTTCAATGACTAGATAAAGGTTATCACTAAACTATAAACCGACTAAAACCAAAAAACATTAGTTTTTCAGTATATGGTTTAAAAAGTTCACATTTATTTTATCCAATGAGGTAGCTTTTATCTGATCATTGAAAAATCGCACCTTAGTTAACGCACAGTACTTGGGAGAGCAAATCGGCAGTATTTAGTAACTGGCGATTGTTGTGATGTATGAATGAATTGAGGAAGTGTTAATAAGGGGGAGTATTTAGCAAAACCCTCTGGATATTTTCCAAGTTGGTATTATTATTATATTATATACGATGAGCTCACGAAGCTGCGAAGTGGTCATTAAAAAAATGATGCTTCGCATCCAGATAGAGGCGCTCTGCTGACATTGTATGCGCTTCCAATAAAAGCTTCTAAGCATCTATGGTGCGTGATCACAGAGCAGGTAAAAATATATTTAGCGTATTTCTTTTCTTGCTCTGTGTGGATGACGTTCGTATGCGTTATGCGTTTAATGTCGGCACGAAATTCATACAGAATTTTGTCTCAATCTGTGGGCGAATTACGTGCTCTGTGGGGAGCTTGCTTGGATCAAAACAAATGACGATCGCATTTTCTAAACGGACCTTGAGACATTCCAACTTGGGACAACAGAACGACGGTCGCGAAATAACTGTCGTTGCTTTATAGTCTCTGTCGACTCGTTTGGCATCCCATGCCGTTTTAATATAATAACCACGTGTATCGATGTTGTAGAAACCTCTCTATTGGTATTTATGTAAACATGCCAAATTTTAGATAATCTTTTCACTACGTACAGGATTTATAGACTTGTCTTTGGCCAAACTTATTAATATTTATGGTATATGTATAACTTTTGGCCGATATGAATCTCTTATTTATTTCTAATGAATTTACTACTATACCTTGAGATTTTGTTTTAAAATTAATTCAATTATCAATTAAGTTTTTTAAGTTATTTATTATTTTTCATACAGCCTTACTTATAAACGGTATTTAAATAATGCTTAAAGTATCCTGTGAACTTGTCGCTGACGTGAAATGTCACGAGGGAATAGAGATGTTATTTTAATCAACGCTTAAAATAACTTATGCCCGTCTGCATTACAGTTTTCACAACTCTTAAGTACGCACTTATCTCTAAGCCCTAGAGTCTAGTGTGTACCCAATTGCGTTGCAGTAGGTACGTCATAGAGGAAGACTTATCATCCTTATGCCCGTCTGCACTAAATAAAATTTAGTGCAGACGGGCATAAGGATGATAAGTAAGGTCTATAGTGTTTGCACAAATCTAAAGTGCCTACATGTTTAGATAGCAAAAAATATCAAACTGTAGGTACTACTTTGTACCATTATTATTATTATAAAATCTTCAAATTCCATCCAAAAATATTCCATATCCGAAATAACACGTCCATTTTTTATTTTACCTGTCTATTCTATGTTTAATTATAGATATATTTCGTATTTATGAACTCTTATCTGTTTCGGAGATGCGAAGTCAGTTATTGGATTATACAAAGTGAATGTTTCAAGTTTATGTGGATGGATGGAAATGAAACTAGTCGTTAGCGAGAAAAGCATCAAAACCTGCATTTTAATTTCATATTTATGTGATTTTTAAGAACCACCTTTATTTTTGGCGCATCTGATAATATCACTATGCGGCTCAATTACTACTGTGTGATAACAATCAAATAATTAAAAAGGCCTTAAATAAAAAAAAACGTAGGCCATTCACGTTCACTTGAAAAATTCACTCTATACATATAAGGTCTCGTAGCTCTATATATAGTGTCTAACTTTGGTGTAAGAATATTTTTAATCACTATATAATGTAATTACTGGATGTCGTATCACTATTAGTAATGATAAACTTAAACTTCGTAGACATACCCTTTCTTTACGTACCTATCTATGATATTTTACAAGAATTCATTAATTTATTATTTTGATTAAAACTACACGACGTGGGGGAAATTACATAACAAACGAAATGCCATACAGTAGCGATAAGTAAAATTTTATTATTACCGTTTACCCACGTTTTTATTAATATGTTTTAATACGCATCATGTCTTGATCTATGCAACACTATTATAAAAGAAACCATGAAATTCCAATTTTCAATTACTGTATTATTTACATAGGCTTTGTCTGCAACTTGTACCTAATCCTAGGCCGTCGGTCATGTTTGTAAACATTTTTAAATCAAAGACCCCTATGTAGTAACAGGATCTATAACTGGCACTGTCGACCACAGCGAATATGCCAGCATACTTTCGCTCATTTGAAGCTGGGCACTCAAACCGAGTGCACGTGTTTCGTAATAAAAATGATGATCCGAAAATGACATCGTGCATCCTCAGACAGTCGGGGAAACAAACAAAAACGTCGCTCTGAGTGTCCAGCTCAGCTTTAAAGTATTGCTGGCATACTCGCTGTGGTCGGGTGTCAGTTAGAGATGTCTTGTCTAGTGTACATAGATGTCTTTGTTTTAAATCTACTTATTTTGTGTGATACATATCAGCTCTTATAAATAGATTATCGATCGCGGAAGTATCATAGAAACTCGGAAAAATTGGTTATAATGTAAATGATGGTGAAATAGCGTCACGGAATCGCGTAAATTTTCCATTATACCAGAACGAAACAATTAGCGTTGGTAGTATATGCTAAAAGCCTTACAAACTAACATCACAACAAGACTTCACCATGTAATTTATCAATTTGAAGTGATAACGTTTTTCATAATAACTTCCCGGTCAGTATAAAATAGATACGATGTTATGATTATTTATGTAATTAATTTCATAATGAGTAGGTATTTACTTAGCTACATGTTTATACTATAAATATTATTATAATGTATAACGGCGTGGTATGATGGGTAACCTTTGATTTCTTATGATAGGTACGTGTTATATTTTGCACACTACACATTTTGAATAGTGTTCTGTGGTTTCTTTTCACCGGTTTCGTTTAGTTAATTCTAAGTAAATTTTCAAAGATATGTCAGCCATGAATATTATTTTATTCTAGACTTTTTTTTATAAATGAAAAAGTTGTTTTAAGTTTAGGGGTAAATTCGCACAAGAGCTGGTGCGCACTGGAAAGTTGGAATGAGATAAAATTGTACAAATTAATTATTTCTTTTGCATTAACTTTAACAACGAAAAGTAAATAAATATTAATCCCAAAATGACAATTTGGGTGTTTTTCGCGTCATTTTCTGCTAATTAAACGGTCCGGAACTCATTTTTTTTAGTATTGATAAATTTTACATTATTTGGTTGGCATATTGGGAGGCAGGCAAAGCTGTGCTTTTCGGTGGAGTTCTCAGTTCATCGATGAACAATGATGTTTAATTTAACTTATGGAAATGTATCTTATCCAGCGACAGTATCATGAAGTGATTGCTCTGAGGCGTTGCTCCACCGGGTACGCGGAATGAATGAGCAGCTCCCATTACCAGCGTTTTGCAGGACTAAGTCCGCATAGAGTTTACATAATTAGAGGGTAGTTGGAAACTAAGAATGGACTGATAGAAGTAAAATTGATCTGTGGGTACGGGGGTGGGTCGGTCCGTATTAGCGTAGGGCATTTACTCACAATTCAATGGTTTAAAACTTTCTAATAACGTGTATCGACTTGTATTATAATAATATTAACGTCAAGTGCGACGGTGAACTTGAAAGCGAGTACACACATTGTGTGCTATCAGTAATTATTGAAAATAAACTGAAGCAACTCATGTGCTGAGCTCGCAGCTTTATATCATTCCGGCTGACACTTTTTTGATATTTAGATTTTTGTTTTCTTATAGTTTTACAAGAAGTTTATTATTTTAACGAACTATTTATATAATTGTATTATTTTACTTTAAGCCCTCATGGAGGCTTAGTGTTAATATCATAATAGAATAATCATAATACTTGCTACTCGCGCCATTAAAAAAGCGGTTCTGACGGAAGCTGGTGAATTATAATAAATTGTCTTTTTGTCATCAGTAAGAAACGCTCGCTTGAGACCTTTTCTTAGCGCGTGTAAGCGCATAACCCGCGCTATTGAAGGATCGTTTTGCTTATGTACCAATATTTCCGTCTAATTAACACATATCAATACTGCAAGGAAATTTGTAATATCGCCCTTGAATCGCATCGGACGTGTAGTCACCAGCCACCCAGGCGGGGGTCAATATATTCCGAAGGTTTTTCACATTCGATATCGTTTCTTTATTGGCGCGATTATAGAAACGTAAGTTTTCATGCATGTAATCGTATACCAAAAATAACAAAGTAGTAGGTGTTACTTTTTAAGATAATGTGTTACATGGTAAGATAGCACTTTGTTCTACTCTTTCTTATATAGATATGTATTTAACCATTTCTACTTATTCGTATCTCTGTATAATTTTAGTCATTCCTGTCATGATGTTGACATTGCGGATTTATATCTATTGTATCCCTTGATATTGTCCTAAAATTTTTGGCATTTTTCTGGTTGGCGAACGTCGTGGAACTCGTACTGATCCCGCATGTTCTGTCGCCCATTCAATGACAGCCACCAGAGGCTTTCCTTCGAACTCTGGCCTTTTGAATCGGTAACATTTTTAATATGCGCGATTTATTCAAACGCAAGCCTATATTAAGTTTTATTCTAATTGACCGGACAGTTATTTCAAAGTTTGTAGGTGGTTTCGTGGAAAGCAACAAGAGTTACGCCGTGGTGATTTTTTCCTACCCTATGTCCTTAATTAGACCCTACAAAGGGTCAGTATCGCAGTGCGTCCTGGAGTTCCCTCTCTTCCCCACCCTTCGCACCTCGGCGGACATTCTTACCCCCTTTTCGAACTACCTTCATAAACTTCAAACAATCGTATAGTTTTGTAATTTGTTAACTGCTAATAGTTTTCAAAGTATTATTGGTTGACTTGTCGCTTGCGGGATTGGTACATAGTTAACGACCTTGTCTTTTTGATTTAGTTTTACTATTTGTAACTTTTCACTTTTGTTTCACACGGGCACAATGTTCATGAGTTTTCGTACATTCATATTTTGATTATATTGTCTTTTTTTTTTATTACGTGAATGATTGACGTTACGAGTCGTTCACCTGATAATATGATGAGTTTCAATATACTGAGAAATTATTATAATATTAATCTGACAATAAGATGTGTAAACGACACGAAACGTGTTGTTGCATTGAATATTGCTACTTACTGATAGATCTGAGTTACTTTTTAACTTAATTTAAAACAAAATGGTTATAACGCATGTGTCAAGCATTACACCCTCTAATAAATCAATCTCAAAAATATTTTACTTTGAGTTTGTATTTTCCTGTGGTACATTAGATATACTTATTGTAATTGTATTCTGTTCTGAGCATTCCATACTGTGCGTTTCTTTTCTTATTTCCTAACAACGAACTTAGATGTGTAGTTATTTTTAGTTTTATAATTTTGTAAATTAGTTGGTATGGGTATTATTCTGAATTTAATTATGTAGTATTCTAACAAAATAACAGTGTCATAGTCAACAGTGAAGTTTACTTTATGAAAGTGTATTATTTATGTGCAAAATTCAAAATAAAATTCTTGTACCTAATTGTTAGTGATAATTTTTAACAATGATTTCACAATTTGAATAATAGTGTTATTATTTCTTTTAACTCAGCGGTTTGATTGTTCAAATAATTTAATATGTAAGTACTATTATTGTTAACGAAAATAAATGTGAAGTAAATAATAGGAATATATATTGTTTTATTTTAATTTACCTCTGTACCATTTAGTCAAGATAATGAATAGTCAACACAACAAACCAAATATTCCCCAGTTATCTTTGTCAGGAGATCAATGCTAGCAGATGGAGGTAACGTTTTTTCCAGTACTTCCCTTCAACTAGTTGAGCAGTAGGACATAGTTTGTATTACCGACCATTTTACGCCCTATAGCTCAACTATATTTTGCTCGACTAAGTTGATCAGTAGGTCATCCTGTTATAAAATTGCGCTTCTTCCTCACTGCTCAACCAAATTGCTCAACTGCATCAAGTTGAGCAGTGGGTATTACCAACGGCTCAACTGGTAATTCTCAGCAGTGGATAATAGGGTTAGGGTCACATCGTCTAGGTCATCAACATGGTCTGGGTTATAAAACGTCTGTGTGTCCAAAACATAGAATACTATTACTTCTCCCGAGGTCCAAACTGTCGTAGTTGCAGAATCACTATGTAGCCAAAACGTCTTAATTGTAAAATGACTAATGCCATTAACAGATGTCATTTTGTCAGACGTCATTTTTGAGTTATCAATTTTTTTTTTCTTATATTTTAGCTCCACACATAGTGTATTTAGCCAGTGTCAAGTATTATATTTTCATCGTGTTATAAAATATTTTACACAGTCATGTCCTAGTCATAGTCATAGTCCAGTCTAAGTCAGGTAGTCATAGTCCAGTCTAAGTCATGCTCCAGCAAAGTGGTGGCAACTTTACTAGAAGCTTCTATGGAGTTTTGGAAGCAACACGAAAAATCACGTTTCACCACATTATATCACTTGCCCTCACTCATGCTCGTAATTCAGCACTTAATGTGTAAAACGCCACCAATTTTAAACATTAACACTGGAAAAAGCAAAAGTTTTGAAAAATAATACGATGCAACGACGTGAACTTTTCCGCGTTCCCGACAAAAACGTGAGTTATCAATTTCTTCTTCTTCTTCTTCTTTTTCTTGAATGGCTTTCTATCGCTTTTTTGTGATAATTCTGCCAATGTCAAGTGAGTAAAATTTGTACGGTTATGTCAAGTCATAGTCATATTTTGTCAGTCAAAACGCCAACAGTAAAATGGCGGATATATTACTGAAGGCTCTAAAAAAGGCCGTTGAAGCTAAAACGAAAATGCGTGGTATTATAATCTAAATACCATTTGCCAACACTCGTGTACGTTCACGAACACTTAACGGATAATAACCCACCCTCATTACACAATAAAGTTCAAGATACACTAGTTTTGAAAAAAAAATTCAAAATTCACAACCGCCATTGTCGGATTTTCTTCAAAGACCATTTCTCTACTTAGTTTGTGCATAACAATTACAATAAGTGACATGTAAGAGACAATGACGGCAATTTTGAAGGCTTTAGGTTTAGTTTTAGAGAATTTTAAAAAGGATCATGTACAGATTGGCCCTGTCAAATACGATTTAACTATTTGTCATGGATAATTATGGCTTATACCTTAAAAAAAACCTATTTTTTTTGTTCTTACTAAATCACAAACTTTGATTAATTTTCTCTACGTCTAAAATATTTAAACCCAATATTTACCTTTTGCATTGATATAGCTATTCAAATCACTACCAAAGAGTACAATGTTAATCACTTATTTATAACGAACCACAGATAGTTACAGTATACTCAATGACTCGGTGTAAATAAACATGCATTAATTATTCAATATTATAATCCGATTATTAAATAATTTATTATCATATTTATTATGTTTTTGTACCTCGTGTAATGTTAACCGGAACGCAATTTAAGTTGTGAATGTCAAACCTAAGACAGTGTTGCCAGAACGTTACTTTGTAAACATTTTTCGTTACTTTTGACCCTTATTCGGTACTTTCCCGTTCCCGGACTAAAATCGTTACTTTCTGAGGCGAGGGTTAAAATGTTATTAACAATGACAGATAATGTAATACCTACAGTGAACAATATTAGAAAACAATACCTACTTCCCTAAGTTGCAAGCAAGTGCATATTTGTTCAATTCCATAGTTTAGGATTAACCGTAGTATTGTCCGTATGAAATTCGAAAACTGGAAACCAAATAATATTAACTTGATGTTTTGGGGGATGCTCTATAGGCGTCTAGGTGTCTTAGCGTCGATATAAGTGTGCAAGCATTTATGAATAAATAAATAAATAAATAGGCGCCAGAGGTAACAGGTCCACCTCATGGTTTCTCTGTATGATGTGGCGGTGCTAGTAATTTTTATGTATAGTGAAATCTGTTTGCTCATGCCTTCAAATAGGTACAGTTGGTAAGGTGTTTTTTTTAATGGGGGTACTGGGGTATCAATTTTTCGAAATGCCATACTTAAGTATGGATTTTATCATCGCTCGTTTTACTCGCGCTTTTTATGTTTGTCTTTTCTTTTACTTTAAAATTGCCGCACTGCTATTATAATTCCACTTTTTACTAAAAGCGATGTAGGTCTACCACTGATATTTATATAACTTTGAAGCAATCTGTCATGTCGTCCTGATCTTGACGTCATCTGTGATCGTAACGTATATTTGTCAAATAATGTTTTAAATTCTAATACCAATTATTGGGGTTTTGGCGGGAACGCGGAAAAGTTCACGTCGTTGCATTGTATTATTTTTCAAAACTTTTGCTTTTTCCAGTGTTAATGTTTAAAATTGGTGGCGTTTTACGCATTAAGTGCTGAATTACGAGCATGAGTGAGGGCAAGTGATATAATGTGGTGAAACGAGATTTTTCGTGTTGCTTCCAAAACTCCATAGAAGCTTCTAGTAAAGTTGCCACCACTTTGCTGGAGCATGACTTAGACTGGATTATGACTACCTGACTTAGACTGGACTATGACTATGACTAGGACATGACTTTTCGTGAAATATATTATAACACGATGAAAATATAATACTTGACACTGGCTAAATACACTATGTGTGGAGCCAAAATATAAGAAGAAAAATACCAATTATTACCACGTAGTTGTTGTTAAATGAATAAATTACGCAATTATGTACAACGGCCAGCAAGAAAACGATCCCAGAACAAACAAATTGACTTTGGTTGAACGTCTGCTAACAACGAAGATCCCGCCCCACCCTGAACACAGAACAGAACTGAGGCCAACAATACATCGTCTTCGTCGTCCAACCCGGCTCAGCCGAGATGATAGTAGCAGAACAGTCTCAAAACAGCTCACAACTCCGCCACCGCTACGTACTTATAAATATAGACCATCACACGAAGAGGATTGGACCAGCTTACTGTTTGATTTTATCAAAGATTTCAATGCTGTAGGTATTGCACGATGGATAATAGGAACATGCAGAGTTTTAGTTTTTTTCTATTCTGCCCACTCAAACAAATCGGTTTATTCCTAACCTAACCCGAAAACCTAACCCGGTAGCGGGTTAGGTTAGGAATAGCAAAAAGAATATTATTTTCATTCCTAACCTAACCCTCTATTGAACCTAACCCGAAATGATATTCCTAACCTAACCCGCAGGCGGGTTAGGTTAGGAACAGAAATAAAATTATTATTTTCATTCCTAACGTAACCCTCTCTTAAACCTAACCCGAAATGATGTAGCTACTACTAGGCTGACCTGGAACTAGACTTAGTTGAACAGCAAAAAGCGAAGCAGATTCAGCTTTTAAAAAAGCGTAGGTGGTAGCTACCATTTTCCAGGCATTGCCCTTGGTCCACCTGCTCAAGTGCTCAGTTCACCTAGGTGGACCACGGGCACTTTTTCTTGCCCATGATTGACCCTAACGATAATGAACAGGAATTAAATAATATTTGCGGTCCACCTGATTTTTCGAAGTTTTTTTTACCCGCGGTATTACTACTAGTACCAGTAGTAATCATCATTATCATCATCAACAGCCCGAAGACGTCCACCGCTGAACATAGGCCTCCCATGGAGCACCACCTTGAGCGGGCGCTCGCCTCCTGCATCCATCGGATTTCCGCGGTCCAGTTGTAATACAAGCTATAACTAATACCTCTCGTATTACTAGGATCATGGAGCTATTAAAAAAAGAAGGAGGGAATCCCGTCTGATCCGAAACTGAAGCACCCTTAGCAAGACGGAACGCTTCGTACGTACGAGCGGAACACGCACACACTCACATCATATGAAGCCGGTCGCCCTACTTTCATCTGACACACATGTGTAATTTGTCCGCCATTTTGGGCTTCAGTTCGATGTCAATCAAAACTCAATATTATATTTTGACACATGCCATATTGACAGATGTCATTACGACAAATGTCTAATTTTTGACAGATGTCTAATTTTTGGCTGATGTACAAAATTTGATAGTTGACCAAAATTTGACAGACGTCTAATTTTCGACATGTCTTATTTTTGACAGATGTCCAAAATTTGACGGGTTCTAGTGTTTGACGTTTTCTTTTTGGCAGATGTGCAATTTTTGACAGATGTAATGATCTCAACCGGCTGACATGGTGGGTAAAATAAGTGTAAGGGGGTGGATAGGGATTGGTTACGTGACCACCAGGAAAATCTGACAGCATTACGAAGTCGTCTCCGAGATGGAACTGGTCAACGGCTTCCAGAAACTATAAGTTGGATGGATGACCTGTCTGACCATGCAAAAAATTAGGATACCGTCATATGACTGTCATACAAATTTTTTATCCACTATTGATGGATTATTTTACGATACCTATGGGAAAGGTTGATGTTTATTAAGGTAGATGGAAACATTTGTTATCTGTCAAAATAATACTCCGTCAAAAATTCGACATCTGTCAAAAATTTGACATCTGTCAATGTGACATCTGTCAATATGACATACGTCAAAATATAATAGGTATTATCATAGGCTGCATCTGCAGCGTATTGCTACTATCTATTAGTAATACGTGAGCTATTATTGCTTGTACTTATTACTACTAGACCACAAGACGCAGCGTATGCCGGCCCCCTCTAGGTGGATCAAGAGTCTGGTCAAAACCGCGGGGAGCCGATGGATGCAGGAGGCAAGCAGCCGCTCATAGTGGTGCTCTATGGGGGAGGCCTATGTTCAGCAGTGGACGTCTTCTGGCTGTTGATGATGATGATATTGGATTAGTACCTGTAGTAATCATCATCATCATGTCCACCTACAAATGTACCTACCTACTTTTGTAGATAGCCCATGGGCAATTGATATTTATTAATTCCTGATTATCGTTACGGTCAACCAAGGGCAAGAAAAAGTGTGCTCGTAGTCCACCTTGGTGGATTGAACAGGTGGACTAAGGGCAATGACCGAAAAAAATGTACTTACCTACCCTTTCCTAAAAGCTAATTCCACTTTCTTTTTTTCTGTTTATAACTAAACCTGGTTTCGGGTCAGGTAAGCTACATAATTTCGGGTCAGGCTTAAACGAGGCTTACGTTAGTAATGAAAATAATCATTTTTTTGTCGTTCGCAAACCGGACAGGGTGCGGGTTAGGTTAGGAATGATTCGCTTCGGTATTTCGGGTTAGGTTCAATAGAGGGTTAGGTTAGGAATGAAAATAATTTTTTTTTGCTATTCCTAACCTAACCCGCTACCGGGTTAGGTTAGGAATAAACCAACAAATCCTACACCTACAATTATATGAAAAGCAAGAAGAGAAAAGTAACTTATTCATTTGCAGTCTACAGGCTGGTTTCGCACCAGCTACGCAGGCATCAATGCTGAAGAATGAAAGGAACTCACCTACAGGAAACCATTGTGAAATTGGCTGAAGCTATCCACGTGGCGGATCAACAGATACCAGCAGCCATATCACAATTATAATAGCTGATAGTGTTAGTGATAGCCATAGTGATAGCTATGAAAACAAAGTTTGATACTTGGAAGAATTCAGGCCAAAGCACAGTGCTACTTAGGAGGGAGTTTAAAAGTGAATGCTTATTTGTATGTTTTGATGTGTAGTGCTACTGATAATGATTAAAACTACTACCTAAATGCAACAATTATTTTATAATAAAACCCTTGAAATTTATCTACTTTGTCTTATTCATAAACCTTGTTGTATTTATGTTGAAAAAAAATAGGTATAAGAATAAAAATAACAAAACCTTTCTTTTTTTGTGAGTTGAACCGACATATTTCTAGGTCAACATCATCACCATCATCATCATCATTAGCAGCCTGAAGACATCCACTGCTGAACGTAGGCCTCTCCCAGGGAGCGGCTTAGAGCGGCTGCTCGCTTCCTGCATCCATCGGCACCCCGCGGCTTTCACCAGGTCGTCGGTCCACCTAGTGGGGGGCCGGCCTACGCTGCGTCTTCCGGTTCCTGGTCGCCACTCGAGAACCTTAATTCTTCCCCATCGGTTGTCAGTTCTACGAGCGATGTGGCCTGCCCATTGCCATTTCAACTTGCTAATCCTAAGAGCTACATCGATCAATTTAGTGCTCCTGCGGATCTTATCTCGCAGGCGCAACATATCAACTGATTTTTCAAGTAATACAAAATTACATAGAAAACTCACTTAGAATTATAAGTTATTTTTAGGAAGGACCCAAAATGGTACTTGTTAAAATATACTAAAAACCAACTTAAAACTTTAAATGACAGTACTAAAAGTTTTTAAAATCCTAAATTGATTAGATTTCGTTCATATCATTCATTCATTTTGATTAAAAATGTTGATGGAGCTATGAAACAAATGAGCGTTTTTTTTTTGCTCTGTGGTCAGCTATCAACTGTCCGATGTAACATGGTATGATTCTATGTTGATGTAACATAGACTGCGATTTCTCTTGGTGTTGCTAACAGTAGTTTTAGTACATTGTTTAGTTTTTATTATATTTATAGTTATTTTGAGAAATAAGTTATAAAAGCACATTGCCCGTATGGAATAAAATAAAATAAAAAAAAAAACTGAAGTGTAAGTCTGATGTTCGTTGCTATGGCAACATACTACGGCCTCTGGACAAAGGCAACATGCTATGGTAAGTTGCCATAATTAAAATTATATATTCTTAGGAAAAAGATAGAGGGCTCCCCGGATACTATCTTATCTACTTGGGACCCATCCAAATAATACCCGTAGAAGTATAATACGAGGTCCGAAATGGCCAAACGCAAATGCAACCGCTGTGGGTGGGGCTTAATTTTGCAACCACGCGTGGCGCTATTCTCATCGCGACCGCCGCTCTGTGTAGTAGTCTTACTTGGACTGTGTTACGAAATAACGACCCAAGCGACGTTTTGGTGAAAATGAGTTTCAAACTTTTAAAATTTGTTTTAGTTGCTGTGAGCTGTATTATATTGGATTTTTAATGTAATTTCTACTTAGAAGGTTTTTTCTGTGGTATAAATTTAATTTGTATTTGTATTTTTTAGTATTTGTTGTTAGAGCGGCAACATGAATACATCATCTGTGAAATTTTCAATAATTATCACGGTTAATGAGATACAAGCCTGGTGAGTGGTGACAGACGGACAGCGGAGCCTTAGTAATGGGGTTTGCTTTACCCTTTGGATACGGAACCCTAAATAAGCGATAAAAAACAACAAACAGATAAATGATGAATTAACATGTATTGTAACCGAATTTCACGCAAATCCATTTTACCGTGACGTAGTTTGTTGGTTGTTGGGTTAATACACCTTCTCATTAAAATAATTACACCTTAATATACAGACGTATAAACATTTGTGTTTATTACTATTGAAATTCTAGGTCTGTGTGATATGATTTCAAAAATTCGTTCTAGTATTTTTTCTATTTTATATTATACATGTTTTCCATACTCGTAGTTTTAATGCGTAACACCATCCCAAATCACCAGTCACTTTGGGCATAGTTAGGGAGCTAGGTGCCGAAGGCTCCCCAACTATAATGCTGATATCTAGAGAGAGACTCAGCTATGCATCTACATAGCTGTCTCCCTCTTATCGAGCGTCAAAAGAAGTCACTGATCAGCCAATCAGGGAACGACCACTATCCTGGCGGTATTGGTTAGAGTAAAGTCTTATGTGATAGACTTTGTAGGTTGAAATGCGCCTAATCTCAATGGAGTAAGGTCTTTTTTTACATTGGTGTGTAGACGTAAGTAGATATAAATAAAAAATATAGTGCAACGTTCTTTTGGTTACAAAACTGGGCGATCTTACTTAAAGTTTTTTTTCCATGGGTATTATTTCGATCTTTGGACCATGTTTTATTCCTATCCAAACCTAACTAAATATAGTCTTATATTAACTTTATCCGCCTAAAACTAGAGTTTAATTTTGTATAATTTACGATATTATGAGTTTGTTCCAGATAGTAAATAATATACAATTGAGTTTTTGGATGTCACATTTTGCTGGCTAAGTACATTAAACTTGTAAAGTCATAGTAGAAACCGTAGAAAAAGTGCTTGAGTGAGTGGTGACGTGTGACATCTCTCAGTGACGTGACGTTTTATCTCTACCACAGATAACGTACAAAGGACGAAAATCTTAAATATTTATTATAAACTAGCAAAGCCATGGAATAGCTGTCGTATTTATTGTTCCTGATTTTATCGGGCTTATTGTTGTTAAATGTTGTAAAAGTCAGCGCTGAAATAAGGTTTATAGATTTTTAACAACAGCAATACTCTACTTTTTTCTAAGCTTGTGATGACAGCGCCAGCTACTGGCTATTTTGCAAAACTCCATATTGATATCTCGGGCTATACGTCCGATAATTTTTTGTAAAATTGTGCCACTTGCTCTTATTTATGTTTGTTTTGATGTGTTTGTGACCAAATCATACTTGGTGATTGAGCATTGAAAATTAGAGCTCAATGTATAATCCAAATGGGAAGTTCCTTTCAATACCAATGACACTAAATGAACTCGATGTGCGTTTTGGCCATCTTACTTGGCTTGCGTTGGTGATTCGTATGTAGTCACGTGACCACATAAGTCTCAGAATCAATGGCGCCAAAAGACTATTACAGAAAATGTATGTATTCCATGAAGTTTAACAACGATAATAAGTGCTTATAAAATGGAAATGTGGATCAAATCATCTTCATATATACAAATCACTGCGAAATAATAGCTATAGTGATGCGACGACTCATGTCAATCTGGCAACAAACAGTGCTGCTATCTATGTTGTCAATTTTGTTATGTAGTTTACAATGGAGACTGAGATAAATATTTACGGTTATTTTAGGGTTTAATCCAGATTTTCGCATCTGTTAAGTAAATCAGTGAGTGCCTCTGACACCTATGTACTGCGTGCAAACAATCGGTCCGCGCAAGTGGTCTGCGCAAGGTCCACAGACGTATTCTAGCAGGTTGTCCTCTAGCCCGCCATACACTTCGTGTGTTCTTCACGAAACGTCAAACGGTATTGTTGTTCGTATTCACAATTACGCGAGGGAATAATGTGGTCAAATACCAATATGCAGATTTGCGATGATGCCGAGGTAAAACACGAACTCGCTGTAATAATCACCTGTCCCACAAAACTTCGTAATAAAGACGTTTGTGTTCTTATTGATAAATTATAGTTTTGTGCTGTTTTAGAGCTTACAAGGGTCTATTTGGGGTTGTTGTTGAGTCAATTCGCACTGAAGCTACGTTGTTACTATAACTAGTGTATGGCTTGTTAATTGGTAGTGAATTCGTAAAACTTCCCGTATGAGAGACGATAGTCTTGCAATAGTCTCTGTTCCCGACGTCTGCTTAGTTTTGATACACGGCAGCATCATTAAACTCAGGTTGTTTATATTTCAGGTATTATAAACGTATAAAGTGGAATCATGTAGTGAACGATGTGACATATACAATGTTGCTGCCACGGTCTAAGTGCAAAGCTATAGTGGGATCGTGAACATGTAGGTTGTGAGACGAACAGTAAACAAGATGTCGATGAGGGGCACAAAGCGGGCGACCGTTGTGCGTGATGGTGAGCAGCCCAGCACTAGCACCGCAGGGCCAAGCACCAGCGGCACCAGTTCGTCCAAGCGCCGCCGAACTGACCCAGAGGACCCCCTCTGGCAGTTGCGGCCTGTCAGTGACCTCAAGATGTCATCAATATATAATAGAAGTGCCCCGGAGGCACCAGCAGAACTATTCAGGTTTGTGTGCTTCAAATTAATATTCTATTCATTATTATACCAGTTCATATTATCTTGCAGTATAATCTATTTCTAATATCAGTGAACAGAACCATAGAAAGTGCAATGTGTATATGTAGTTAGTACTTCATTCATCATTATGCGGTTATATTTTATAATGCAGTTATATATCCATATCTAAACATAGTGTTTCCCCAACTCCTTAAATATGTTTTCACATAATCTATGACTAGAGCTATTTAGATATTAGATCAAAGTTATATAAAACTTGGGTTTATTTTCTGTATGGTGTCTGACACTAATATTAGAAGTGTTGAAATGATAGGTAATTTAATGTGTATGTAACCCCATTCTCCCTTGTTTTTATTTAATTTTGATTATGCACAAAATGATAAAGCCAAAGATACAAGTATTATTATTTTTTTTATGAGATTTAATGATGTGACGAGCTAGTCGTTCACCTGATGTTAAGTGACATGGCCGCCCATAACAGTTGCAGTATCACTCAGAACTTTAAAAGAATAAAGTTTCGCATGACACTGCACTGTGCAGGTCATCCTGAGACATCACACAGTCTAGTATTGGTTTCTTGATGGTTGTATGGTTGCTGGTGTTTTTATTAATTCCTAGCGAATAAAGCTGGCTATTTACAGTAAGATTCTGCACCGCATATTGAATAAGATTTTTACAATAAAGAATGATACAGGACAAAGTTACTTGAGATTTAAAATATCAAGTTCAATAGTACAACAACCATTCAACTTTATTGTTGTATCTAATGAAATGTGTGAATTTTGATGAAAGAATAATAAATGACTGACTTCATTTTTTCTATAGCAGTTTCAGTACTATTATTAGGAAATAAATTTAACTTAACTCAATTTGATTTGAATCATATGAAGGTTTAAGTGATCATATGTTATCATAAATTCACTGAAACTCAGGAAATTTAGCTGTGCAACAACATAAAAAGTTTGGCTGGCTACAAGTATTATTTTAGCGAAATACTTCATCACCACATTGCAAAACATTTTCTATGCAAAAGTTTATAATATAAGCCACTAAGCTTACCCAGAAACAAGTAACATTACAAATAGTTGGCATTATCATTAGATTTTAGCTAGTACAGACAATTTCATGTAAATTATTTTAAAATCGCGAGGTAACAGTTCATAAGTAATAATAATATCATCAATATTTGAAGTGAGTCATGGGTACATACCTACCTAAACCTCAATGGCTCTCACTGTAACATAATATACAAGCTATTTAACATTGCAAACCAACTAAACTATTAAATAATATAGTTACTAGTTTGTCATTTTCTGAATTTGTTTGTACTAACATTTATCATCAATTTTATCATTAGTTATGTTTAGGCTAAAGATCCGACAGAGTTGTATTTTTTAACAGATGTAGTACTTAAAAACTGTACCCTACAGAGTGGCATATTAGTAAACGTAAAGGCTCTTTGAATAAATAAAAAAACTTTTATTATTGTTTTTTGGCTAGTATAAAATAGTAGGCAAAAGCTCAAATGATTGAATACCATAATTTAAAAGCCTGAAACTAATCTCATTGTTGAATAACATTATGAGAAATAATAACAATATTTCTTAAACAGTTGCATGAGTTGCATCTGACGTCATCTGATGTCTATTATAAATTATTTGTATTTGTATTATTTTAAAACATATCAGTAAAATCGATTTATGAAGCATGATCTATTTAGAACTGCTTCATTCTAGACATACCCTAGAATTGATTTCTATGAATGTTCAAGGTATATGTGTGACTGTAAAAGCGCTATGAATAGCCTATTTGCAATAAAACCCTTTGTCTTTGACTGATATAGTTTGTTTACACCACTTTCAGGCCGAATTCCATTTAAATGCTCCCTAATACATTTACTTACAACTTATATCATTTTAGTTTCTGCCTCTCATATGAAATCAATTATTTCAACAATTCCCACTGTTTTTGTTTAAAACTGATGTCAAATTAATGCTGTGTAAGTTTGATTGCAAACAGTAGTATATGTGGTTTAGAGGGCTAAAGTATAGTGCAGGTTCGAATCCTGCTATAGGCATTTGAAAGTAGTTATCCGGATTCCAGGATTTGTTGTATTGGCGCAAATTAATAAGCTGGCGGACAGTATTGTGGAATATTTATAATATTAGTATGATTGTAGTAGGCGAACATCTGACTTTTTATCAAAGTGAACTAAGCATCATGTTCCTATCACAGTGTTCCTGATTGGTAATTGTTTTTGTCTCATAAATTTAACCATAATAAAAATACTAACTTGCTGCTCCGCGTCACTTGAGGGCTTTGCTACTCAAATACTACTCCATGTAACTGACAACTTAAGTAAAATGAGAGAGCAAAGTAATTTAAATATTATGTTACAATTTTAATTTTTTTCATGCACTAGAAAATGTAATATTGATAAGTATTTTTCTGGTATTTTCTTCAAATACTTTTTCTACTGTATCCATTTAAAATGTTATACTGTACTTACTTATGCGATTTATTTGATTTTTATCTAGATCTGTTATACTCAACCTTTTCCAATATGTGAAGATTTTTTGACCTCGTATTCTGTTCCCTACTAGAAAACAAACTAGTTTTCATAATAAGAAGACTTGCCATATAAAATAACGAGTTCACATTAACTGGCTACTGATTGGGTTTAATTGATCTAGTAATCTTTGCCGAACTTACAACGAATCGGAAGGCGAGGTGTAATGTACAAATATAACTTTCTTAAACGTTACTAGCTTCACTTCCTTTTTACCCAACTATTGCAAAAAGGAGGATTATGATTTTAACAGTCCATACTCTATGTTCATACATTTCCTCGGATCTCCCGAGCTACTTGCCATATTTTTTAAATCAGAGTATCAGTTTTGTGTCGCCAGTTTTCTAACCTAAACAATGGGATGTCTCCGCACCGATGACGCCTCGATTCGCTTTCGCCTCACCTTCGATTTGATGTAACTTTGACAAAGGCCCAAAGGTTAGCTTTATATTTAAACTTAATTATGTGTTTGATATGCTGAGCTAATATGGTATACTGTTTACTATATTCAGGTAAGTATTACCTAAAGTGTATTTCAGGTTGATTCAATCATTAAACAACTGCCTGTACTATAATCACGGCCTTGGCTTGAATCAGTTCGATTTATGTCGCAGTGCGTTGCAATTGACGCGCGCTTCGCTGTGAGTTGCAATGTCTATCTATGCAGAGAATACATAATATGCTCGAGTTGGCTCTAGGTCTTGGGACGTTCTATGAACTTCTAAACTGTCAAACCGGTTTCTTATAAGTGAGCGTGCTACATCGTCGACCGACGACCACATTTTCGCGTAACATCAGGATATCGATGGTCAAATTCAAGCCTATCTAGTACAAAAAACCTAAAAAAAAAATGCACCCATAAGTCACGTCAATTCTTTAATAAGTTTTTGGTGTCTAGTTGACCCGCCCCTGCTTCTCACGGGTTAACTAGTTTTACGCCCTACCCCTGTTCAAGGGAAGAGGGAAGCAAAGGAATAAAATAGAGGAAAGGGATAAATGGATGGCACGGCGAAGGGAGGCATGCTTGCATCCCTTCTTCCATCCCCCCCTTTCCCTCCTCCCTTTGACAAGATAAGATTTGCTTCATACTACGTTTTGAAGCATGTTATAGCACAGCACATGCCCTATTATGTTATGCTTAATCTGTGTGTTATTGTAGTAGCAAAAAATAAAAATAATGTTTTTATATTTCATCTACAATTCAGTTTTAGTTTCTCAAAAATTATTTACTGAAAGATGCACGACTTGCATCTCGCTTATTGAATCATACGCGAGAACTGCGCGGAAATCTATTTTTTCCTTTTTATGAGACAACTCGACGAAGCGTAAATGAAATCACAGGTAGACGGCAAGGCGAAGACGTTGCTGTAAATATTAAAATTACTGAACGGGGCAAAGGCAATTACTAGAATCTGGAGAGGCATCTAGGAAATAGATTTTGAAAGGACTGGGGATCTATTTTAGTGTTGCATGGCTCTGGTAATTTCATCAACATCTTAGAATGTTAACTTCCAATAACTCATTTTCTAGTGGGTGTAGCTATAACCCCAATTTGGTGTCGATCTACATTTTGAATAGTACTTACTACTAAAAATGTAATAAACAACCGTGAAAGTTTAAAAGAGTGTTTTGGTCTCAATAATTTGTCTTTAATTTATATCTCATCTAGGTTGCCCATGGGTGTAGAATCAGAAAGGCTGCCTATAACTACATAACACTTGATGTTAAAAGGCAGTAAGTTGGGAACCTATACTTCTCATAGATAGTTTTCCGAAGTTAATCTTGAATAGCGGATCTTGTTTGCAGTGCCTTGGTACAGTAAATCGCCGTTTGAATCAATTAGTGATGCAGAAATGCCTTCGATAACTAATGTAGAATATCAATAGTATCACCGCCTGTCAATCGTATTGATAGAATTTTTGATTAATTTATACTAGTATTGATAGTATAGCAAATGTTTCATTAACAACCGAAAATAAGTATAGTTCATAACTCAAGACTGTCGATAACATCGATTGTATTATTACGTTTTATTATAAAGTTTTGCATTACTATCGATGCCGTTGAACGTTAAACTATCGATAGGATTAATGTTGCCCACATAAATAGTGTTGTTCATGAAGCGCTAAATGTTTTCCAATATTAGGGGTAAACCGTTGCATGTTTTTTTTCATGTCCAGCTGTGCATCTATTTAAGCCACAGAGCAAAAAAAAAAAAAAACGCTTCCCTCTACATAGAGGCGCCTTTTCGACACTTCTCATACAATTCAAGCGTGTCAGGTATTACAATGAAACCTCTATGGTTTACCTGCGCAGATGACATATATAGCAATTGTCTTGTAATTAGTGCCACTGCTGTCAGCAAAACGTGCTGTGGGTTGAGTCGATATATTTTTATCGATAGTTTGATATGAGTTAAGTACGCGGTAAGGTACCTCTTACCTGATTGTATCATTAGGTACACTTTAGTACCTACCTATATTTTTTGTGCCTTTTGTGCGTAGTTCTATGTGTAATAGTGTTATTTTATTCTATTATACTCTATTCCGGGTCGACAATGGCCAGCCGATAAACATACCGGTATAAATCTAAAATAAATAAAATTGAATGTATTGGTATTGGTAGGTACGTCATGTTCGCGTCACGGATATACAGTCCACCTCACCTATTTTATGGCAAATGTAATGTGTGTAAGTATAGAGGTAGTTTATCGTCAGTTTATGGTTATAAAGATTAAGTTTATAAGCAAATCCGATAGGCGTCCAAAGTGAGGTTTTATGGGGGAGGCAATGTTTAGCAGTAGACGTCTGCCGGCTGATGATGTGTGATAGTATTATTATATCTATAAACTAAAGTTTGAAATAGAAGAAACATAACAAGTTATAAAACGAAATAATATATTAAAACTCCAAATACATAGGTAACACGTTTTGCTGATGATTCATCAGTATTGTTGCGTCATGTTTCTTTTTGATAGAATTCATCTGAAAATTTTATTTTCAGATGAATTTTTAGGAAAAATAATAATAATATTGAGTATCATTGAGGTGTTGTAGGTAAACACTTATTTAATAGAAGGAGGTCCTTAGTTTGGCAGTAAATAAAGGTAATTTTTCAGCTCACCATGCGATGTATATTTTAATTTACAGCTGTTTACAAAATAAAAAGCAAGTGAATTTTTTCATTCAATATCGACTAAGACGTAGATTCTTCCGTAGAATCAACGAGATCAGTTGTCTTTAGCAACCAAGAGCAATGGTTTTCTATGGGACTACCATGGATGAAATAAAAAAAAGAAGGATTGAGTTTTGATTGACATCGAACTGAAGCCCAAAATGGCGGACATATTACATATGTGTGTCAGGTGAAAGTAGGGCGACCGGCTTCCTAAGGGAGCTTCAGTTTCGGATCAGACGGGATTCCCTCCTTCTTTTTTTAATAGCTCCATGGAGGCTACATGAAAACTCTTTCATGGGCGAGCACGCCACATCGTTATAATGTCCTCATCAAATAATAAATGCGTTTAAGAGAAATTATAGTCATCATCATCAGCCCGTAGATGTCCACAGCTGAACATAAGCCTCCCCCAGAAAGCGCCACTTTGAACGGCTGCTCGCCTCCTGCATCCACCGGCTCCCCGCGGTTTTCACCAGGTCATCGGTCCACCTAGTACCTCGTTAAAAATAGGATAGAGTTTCAATGTGGGAATAGCGTCAAAATATAAACGTATATGCTTAGACATTTTCATAAAACATTCAGCTTCAAAATGCTGAGAGCAAACCGTATCATGTTTTTGAGGAAACCAATTGCACTGTCCAGTTGCGAATATCTATTTATCTTTTATATTAGGATCTGTAGGAAACCTAATAAACATAAAAGATATTAAAACTTTAATTAGTAGAAGTCAATCTAACCACAAAATAAATTGAAAACATTTAAAACTTATTGTAACAAATTTCCGGATGGCATAATAGAAACTATCGATGTGTCGATAATTATAGGTTAACCAACGCATTACATCACTATCGGTACTTCTGCCATAGGGTAAGTTCGCCGGTTTTGCGACCACTTCCTATATCCGACCGTTTAATGTACATTTGATGAAAAAATACAAAAAATAAAAAGCTTGCGGTGAACACATCTTATGTCCAAATAGGTTCAGTTTTGTAACAAATATTATACGAGAAATCCCCAATTCTATTTTAAAGCTTTGAAACTTAAAAGCACATACATTTTAACTGCCAGTTTTCGACCACGTTTATCCACCATCTGGTTTAAAAACTACAGATACCCAAAATCGCTCGTGGTCGAAAACTAATCCAGCTGCAGAAAAATGCTATTCGACCGCAAAAGCAAACTATATCAAAAACATTATAAATACGTATTTATTTACATATAAAAGTACATAAATAGTTGATTACTTTGTAAGTTTAACTAATTAGACCAGACACGATTTAAAAAAAACGATTAATGCTGGTGGTCGCAAAATAGGCGTGACCAACTGATCGAACCATCATTGAATATTTCTCGCCCAGGGTCTAATGTGGGCTAGCTTTATTACAAAAAAGTAGTGTATTTAGCTTGTAAACATAACTATGTTTATAAACTACGTTAGCCAATTTTTTTTTGTTATAGCTGATATTTTAGCCATATCCTTAAATAATTTTTGGCAGTCTCAGTAAGAAAAAAGATCATGCTTTTTTATAAGAGTAAGTGCCTCAAAGCTGAAGAAATCATGAAAATACAAGACAGAGGATCTAAAGAAGCCTTTCTGATCATTGTTTCTATCATTTATTTACCACAAGCAGTCAGGCACCTACTTCTTTCAATTTATAGTGGTAGGAAACTAGCGAAAAAGTGGTCGTAAACATAATTTAGTGATCGAAAACTAGCAAAATAGTTACTATTAGCCTTTGGTTTAGATATTTATAAAAGGGTCGGTTATTATAAAAAATGATTGATAATCTGATAAAAATATAGAGTATAATATTTGAAACGTAGCTTAGTAGCATCAAGTCAAAAAATGATACTGGTACATTTTATTATGCAACCTAAACTTGACAACTCCACTAAGTGGTCGGAAACTAGCGAAATTACCCTATAATATCAAACTGACACAGAAGAGTACCCCGTACCGAAGTGTGGCAGCAATAATATGATTAATTTCGTCTCTATCTATAGGCGAAGCATCATTTGTTTCATAGCTCTGTGATTTAAGCCATGGCTAATTATTTTCAGCTTGTCTATAGATTTTATAAAACTGTATTTGTTTGATTTGTTTTTAATATTGTTTTATTTTATTGGTTATTTTTATTTGACTGCGATTTTTTTTAGTTTCCGCGAATTTTTTATTCTTGCGAAGCTTATTTTTGCTTTATATTGTATTTTTTTCGCGCTATTATAGCTCATGATCATGATCACAAATGGCGACTGCGCTGAAATCGTGTGATAGACATGGTTTGTGCAAATGTATTTAATTTATGTTTACATAATTATTATTTATTTTATTTTGTTATTGCATTTATGTGAAATGTCCACACATATTTTTTTATATGTATATCTGATTAATAGGTAAAACCTTATTTGATCCACGCTTTCGGAATCTTGTCTGAACTGAAAATTTATTAAACGTATTTCGTGACATAACTTTTTGAGGATATTTTGAAAACCGTAGAGATTATAGAATAATGAACACTGTCACATAGGTAGGTAGGTACTAAATAATTGTCTTAAGGCGAACAAATTAAGATCCATCTTTATTACGTACAGCGCTTACAACCTGATGGACCGTAACCGTTTTGCTCGCCGCGATTCATGAAAGATCACGTATTTAGTATTTACTAAAATTAAAGTGATTAAAATGATTAGGTACTGCCATGTACTCATTCTAATCAGCCATTACTGATACTGCGTAATTAATATTATTAGGACTACTCGTATACAAAAATGATTCGATTCAGTTAGAAGTACATAATATAATTGTAAATGTTTCAACACCAAACGACCGACGTTTCAAACTTAAAATTAAATTTATGGGTGCGTGTTCCGACACTGTAACAGATTCTATAGAAAAAAATAAAAATAAAAATTAATCATCCACTTAAGCCATATATCTCACTCTTTCTGTCTATGTATTGCATTATGCTCATTACTAAGCTCAAAGTCAACGAGCTATGGAGAGAGCAATGCTCGGTGTTTCCCTGCGAGATGAGGAGATCCGCAGGAGAATTAATGTGACCGATGTAGCTCCTAGGATTAGCAAGTTGAAATGGCAATGGGCAGGTCACATCGCTCGTAGGACTGACAACCGATGGGGAAGAAAGGTTCTCGAGTGGCGACCACGAAACGGAAGACGCAGCGTAGGCCGGCCCCCTACTAGGTGGACCGACGACCTAGTGAAAGCCGCAGGGAGCCGATGGATTTGGGAGGCGAGCAGCCGCTTTAACTGGCGCTCCCTGGGGAAGGCCTGTGTTCAGCAGTGGACGTCTTCAGGATGTTAATGTTGTATTATGGGGCTAGGCTTCCTGCTCTTATCCGTCCAATGCGCTCTTTTTTTGCTAAACAGCACTTCTTTATCCTTATTACTTATTACCTTGGTGAGATGACGTGAGATTTGGCTCGACTATCTCTCCCTACTTCCCCCCGCACCCTAATCTTCGTGAGATTTTTCCGCTGGCTTAGTGATATTCTTGGCGTTAAACTAAACACTGTTACTTGAGGGAATAAAAAAAATACTTGATATTTGCTGAGACACCCCCACTGTCCTCTGTGTGAGATTGTCTTTCCCCCTCCTCTCTCTATAAGCCCCACGTAATTTATGACGATGCTCCCTCACCGCACCAGTCAAAACCTAGATTGGTCAATACCCTCTAACATCTCTCATTTTGATCAGAACACCTTGATCATACTTACGGAACATATAGTAGTATAGTATTCGATTGTTGACCCCGGTTCCCCCAATAATATAAGAAACACGTGAGTAATAATAAACTCTGGCGCGTTATACAAGATGAGCTGAACATCAAGGACTTTTGCGTATTGAACTTGATCAGCCCTAGTGTTCACAAAGCGGTCGCGTTCCTTGCAACAGGATGTGTCCAATGCACGACACCAGGACCGTATCATCCATCGCTTTTCCACTTATACTCGTTAGCGTGCGATTCTCTATTATGTTTCAGAAATAGTTACTGCCCTGTTACTCTAATCATCTTACGTACCTATATAGCTTCAGAATCATATTCCTGATAATATTTATTTTTTACTAGCGTGTGCCCACGCGGCTTCGCCCGCGTCGTCTACTCCTCAGGAACCGATTATTTTTTGATATAATTTTATCTTAAGCCTCCTATTTTGGGTGCCGTGTACAAAGCGTCATACTTAAATAAAAAGAAAACTTATTAATTATTTTAATCTTATTAAGTGGCTTCATGCAGTGATCTCACGGTGACATTGTAGTAAGAGGTAGGGGGACAAGGGGTTATACAAAGCCTTTTATATAACTCCCTTAAGGGAGGGAATTCGAAAATTGAAATTATATTGTATGTTTTTCACACATTCCAAATTTCAGTATTATACGGTAATTTATTTTGAAATTTTCATACTAACATACAATTTTATCAACCCTCTTAATTGTGTTGGATTTTGAAAAACTGAAAGGTATTATTTATTTTATTTTTATACTTGTTTACATTTATGTGTTACGTTTCAAAACGATATACGTCAGAAATGTAGGTTTTCATAAAAACGTTTTTTACCCTTTTCACGTGGTCACAGAAACCACATTCCAAATTCCAAGTCTATGTTCAGCTGTGCGTTTTCTGTCAATCAGTAAGCCTTTTATGTTTATCGATTTTAGATCCTTATTTAACTTCTTAGGCTGAGTTGCACCAGCTTACTTTAACGCTAACTTTAACGTTAACTACAACCGTTCCACTCTTCGCAGGGCGGGCTAATGTCAAAATTTGACCATAACTTTAACCGTGATTATGGTGCAACTCAGCCTTATACGTTAGACTTTTTTTTAAAGTAGGATACAGACGTCAGACACAATCACAATATCATTACAATGTTCCCTATTACGCGCTTAGTGGACGTATTTGCCACGTTCAACTCAAATATGAATATTTCACAGAAACGTGTAAAACTTCACGAAAAATCGGTGATGAGGTAACTTTCACATAAATTATTGTGGTTTTATCAACGAAAGATTTATAAATATTTTAACTTTGGTTTTACTTAATGGTTTTAATAGGCATGATGACTAAACTTTATTTACATATATTAATAATATTCCTCAAAAGATAAACATTTGTGAAACAAAACTAAAATATCTCAAAAAATTACTAAGTTACAAGCATTTTAAAAACCGGAATAGAAAGAGATGGTTCAAACGGCCAGTGACGTCAGAGCAATGTCGTTCATAGTACCTCATTGTGGTAGCTTTACATACAATCTCTTTGGCATGTGACGTCACTAGTGGATTTTTCATAGTAAGTGGCGCTCTGTTTTGCGAGAAAGGGACAGGAGATGCCCCCTACAGAAACTTTAAAAGCTTATTACTCCGTGATTTTATTACCGATTTTACTTATTTTTTCAATTATTGCATTCATTTTAAATCTTTTTTATGAAAGTAATATATACTTGTTCAATTTTAATAGTAGTCATCATGTCTATTCTATTTTTGGTTTAGTCTTTTTAAAGGCAAGTATTAACTTGCGCTACATTCAATGATAGGATAGCCTATCATGTAATTGTGTCAATTCCTCTTAGTTTTACAATGTCATGACGGATATGAATGTAAATTATTATCTGTAAGAAGGGGTTGATTTAAATAAAATATTAAAAGCTCTGAAAAGTTTCAACGTTTGCCTTCCTTGCCCTTCCTGTATAGCCTTGATTGTACACCTAAATCTTTTAGGCAAAATGGAAATACACAAATACTTAATGCTGTAGTAACACATTTATATCGCTAGGAGTAAATCGTGTTTGACATACGTACCTGAATAATTCACTGGACTGCATATATGCGGCTACACATAGACGCAATAAGTAAACTGAAAATCCATAGTGTACATACACCTATATACTGCAAATCTATGTCATTTGAAATTCAGGTCTCCCATAATTCTGGGAGTCGAGAGAGTTACAGGTACACGGAGGTGGGCGCTGGGCGGGGAGGCTAGCCGATACCTCCATCATTCAATGTGATAGTAACCGTTGACGGGAACACTCCTTTTTTGAATAAAATACATAATGCAGTTTTGTTCAATGCGGTGACTTGATAATATCGTGGCGTTTCATATAAATAATTTGAAACTGTATTGAAAGTGCGCAGTGTCGGAAACTTCGTTAACCACCCAACTATAACAAAACGAAAAATTAAAACCGCGATGTATGGGCCAGCGCTGCAAGAAAGCTTGCGCCAGCGTGGGTCCGCTACAAAGCACGAGCATGCTTCAAAGCGGGGCCGAGGTTGTCCCTCATTTCGATCTTAAGTAGAAGTAGACGGAGGCGGAGCTCTTGCGGATCTGTTTCTTCTCTACTACTAACAGTCTTGCGCGGTGGGGAATCAGGCCACGAACGTCGAGGTAGAGAACGCCGCGGATGTGGGCGAATAAATAGAAAATATTCACCCCCGTCGATGACGTGCGACGACTCTTCAGTCTCAGCCACCAATAATGTCGTCTCCAGATCTTCCGGCAGTGGAGCGAAAACCTGTCGACTTTCATACGTATGAATGGAGGCTAATCGCATGGGAGTTATATCTTCGCTATATGCAAAACCCTGATAACAACCCTCCGGAATCACATACTATATTAGATCTCATAACAGAGATGAAGACTCCGAAAAATGAGCCTACAACTCGGGAATTTTTCACTAATGAAGTACCGACTAAATTTCCCTCGACGTACAACATTAAAGAAGTTATCAATTTTGTTGTCTACAATGAAAGAACTCGCTACGGTAGCTGACATAGCTTACCTGCAAACTCTGCAGGACATAGTCTTAAGTCCCGTGCCGTTTGCCTCAAGAATAACCCGACTTTCCACAGAAAAGACCTAATCAGTGCAATGAAATTGCCTGACAACGAGCCGCTGACGTCGAGCGAGTACTGGGTGATCACGGATCCGTGGAAGCAGGACTGGGAGCGAGGAGTGCAGGTTCCGGTCAACCCCGACTCTCTGCCCGCGCCCAAGGTCAAGATCATTGACAACCCAATGCCGCCCGGCCATGCCGAATTCAAGCTGTGAGTATACCTTTATTTTTTCGTTTCTTTACCCATGTTTATGGCCGTCCAAATAAGCAGTGCCCGTTGTCTAAGAAATGCGTTTCACGGTATGCGCTACAATTACGCAGACAATTAGTCCGGTTTAGGGCGCGGTAAGCCTAAAATCAACAACACTTTTATGAACCAAACCTAATCTAATCCACTCAAAATTAACACATTTTCATGCGCAGACTCAGTTTGCCATCAAGGTATGATTTGCGGTTTTCAACTTTAAGCAGCGTGAGATTGATAGCGAAGCACAATTAATTAGCCAATCCTAACCGACCTGTTAAGGTGGCCTAGAAAATCACAATTTTGATTTCTGAATAAGGAAAGTAACCCTTATGCTTCAAAAGTTGCTAGAACTCGTTGAATTATTTTTGTCGCTAATCACTTATGAAATCCGCTAGAACTAGCGACAAAGTCGTTAGAACGGCAACACTAGTCGTTAAGCGTTTGTGAATAAGGGTTGTCAGTATAGGGGTCCTTAAACATAGTCTGTATTTCCTTAGTTTTCAATTTACATAACGTTTTTGCTTTCTGAACTTGTTGATCGCAAGCAATTTTTAGTATGTAGGTCGTCCAGGGCTTACATCGTGACTGGGCGCGGTGCAACGGCTCCGGGGGATGCCGTGTGGGGGTGTGTGTTGGATCACACTCACACAGGAATGTTAACGTATTTATGTGAACGTGATTATTTCCTTTTACAGATACTTTGTTAATAATAACACAATAAAATATTTTCCAGGCGATCGACTAGCTCGTTACGTTATTCGTTTATTTAAAAAAGCCTCTCATAGACAGCCATCAGGCTAACGATTGCCTCACACTTTTATAAAACTTTTTGGAAAGATTAGCGATGTTTTTAGTTTATTTTAGTTTTATAGCAGTGCATGCAAGATGCTCGACGGCAAGTTTATGGTCAAGTTGAGTAGACGTTCTATCAATAATCATTTTTGTAATATTATAATATTACCACATATATTCGAGGTTAAACGTTTGGTAATTTTATTTTTATTTTTTTCAAGCAATAAGGACAAATGCCATTACATTACAATTATATTTTTAATCAGAGTATATAAGTAAAGCCGTTTGTGCGATTCTGTACGTAAGTATTACTATTATATTTTTTTTTTCATATATTTTGGCTCCACACACAGTGTATTTAGCCAGTGTCAAGTATTGTATATTTTCATCGAGTTTTAGAATATTTTACGTAGTCAAGTCTTAGTCATAGTCATAGTCCAGTCTAAGTCAAGTCACAGTCCAGGCTAAGTCATGCTCAAGTAAAGTGGTGACAACTTTACTAGAAACTCCTATGGAATTTTGGAAGCAACACGAAAAACCACGTTACACCACATTATATCACTTACCCACACTCATGTTCGTAATTCAGCACTTAATGCGTAAAACGCCACCAATTTTAAACATTAACTCTGGAAAAAGCACAAGTTTTGAGAAGTAATACAATGCAACGACGTGAATTTTTCCGCGTTCCCGCCAAAACTCCTACTATTATATATTCCTGATTATAACGTTGTAACGCGCCCTTAGATCATTTATAAATGGAGGTGGCAAGGCAAGGCGTATCCCTCTACCGGTCATATGGTGCTATTTGGTCATACACATTATCATAGTGTGCGTTTAAACACTGCGTAACTACGCTAGATTATAACGGAGTGCGTTTTTTAAGATGGTTTTTAAGACGTTTACACGCGGGGTTTGCGCGTGTGCCATGCGAGTTTACCTCATCCGCCGTAAAAATTGGCAAAAAATAATGCTTGCGGATTATAAAGTTAACATATCCATTGGTTAAATGCTCTAAGGTCGCGCCAGACAGGAGCAACCGGAACTAGGTAGGTATGGTTCTGCACAGGGGTCAGCTTCGGCAGCCCTCTGTCGCGTCTTCTGGTATTATGTTTATTGATATTCATTCTCTTGTCCTTTGAGTTTTATTTTTGGCGTGTTGGCCTCGTTTTTGAAGTATTTTGTTTGATTACATCTATACTCTGTTGGGTTGGGAACCGTTACTTAAAAGTTGAAATATTACCTAGTAAAGTATAGAGTTATGGGCCGTTTTAGAATACTCTCATTTAAGCATAATTTAAAACAGCGATTGGCGTGCTTTTTGAATATCGTAATATCAGACTATTCTTGATCTTTTTTGCATCTTTCAAGGAACCGCCATATTGGCTTGTTTGAAATCGAATTGAAATGCGTAAATAGAATAAGCCTGTCATACTTTGCCTCAACAGGTGGCCGGTAACTCTTATAAAACAGACTCTTCTTCGTCTACCCGTGTCTCAGTTGTTCAGTTCAGGGTTGTCGATTACTTTTTTTTCTGTATAGATGATGATTTTCGAGATTCAAATGTAGAATTATACGAAGTAACACGTTTCAATTTGAATTTATAAATAGATCGTGAGGCAAAGTATGCCGAAATGACCGACGTTTTGAGGGTTGCTTCAAGTCACATTTACGTAAATTTTTGGTTATAATTAACCTCCCTCCCAACCCAATCTAGTGTCTTGCTTGTAAAAGGTAGAAGATAATAGACAAAAGATCACTTGTCCCTCTTCTTCTCCTAAGAAGAAGACTTGTCACTGTAAATGATGCATGTACTGGCTAAAAGAACGGATGTACGCAGTAGAAAAAACGTACGAAAAAAAACCTTTCTTAAAATGAATCTGTAAATTAACTCGTTCCAAAGTGAAATAAATATTATAATTATACTATTCTAAACATTCATCTTAATGAACATTCTCATATATGTAGGTAAAATAGCCAACCCTGAACTCGGAATTTTTAAGATAGGGAATGTTTGTGACATCTATTTGTTTATCACAACCGGGAACGACAGTTACAGTGATCTTGGCGTTCCGAAGCACGGTAGAGCTTACTGCATACTACATACATACTACATAGACGCCACCCTTTCTAGAACAGATTGCTGCGAGCACAGTTTAAGAACGATATGATAATAACATATTTATTATTTTTTAAGTATCAGTGACTAGCTTTTTATAACGAATTTTGTGATATGAGTGCTTCTATCATTGGAAAAGATTATTGCAATTTGATATAGCTATGTGACAAAATTGCCTTCTATTTGACCCTAACACTAATTAATTACTAATGAGTGGGCACATATACTCTGGCAAAGCCAACTCTGCAGTGATTTAAAATTGGTGTAATATGGTTATAATTTTGTATATGGTAGCACAAGGCGTACTTAAAAAAACTTTGAACGCTTTTAATTGGTTGAACCATTACTTCTTTTCGAAAACACAACCAATCAGAAAATTAATACACTGACATGTTATGAAATTGACAGGTAAGCCCATTGCCATATGAAAATGTTTTTGGGGGTTCCAAAATATATCACTGCAGAGTTAGCATTGCCAGACTCTAGTTGCTAATAAGACAAAACCACAATATAGCTTTAAAGAGTACTTAAAAAAAATACTCAGTCGTACACTGAAGTGTAGTGGAGCTAGGATAGGTCAATCATCAATCAATAAATAATAAAATCAAATCAAGTATCAATACTGTGCTGATGATGCGTATTCCAAATCCATCAATTCGTAGTGTTTCCATTCAGATCGCTCTTAGTCAAGAATAGTACATTACTGCAGCGGCCAGCAACAGAGGCATTGATTGATTCATGGACGAACGTGCAAATGTGGGTCCAGGCGCACATACGTAAGTCCATCAATGCCTAGTAGTGGCCAAGACTTATATTTAGCATTTTATTACTCAAATAATGCGCGGAAATTAAAACTAAACCTTGACAGATATGGATTTTCATAAAACTTGCCGACCGCTGCTCGCATGTATTTCAAGTTATCTCTAAGATTGACAAAATAATACTCAACCCAAACATTTTTTGAGAAAATGTAAGTTTTTCACAATCAAACTCTTAAAAATCTAACTCATGTTAATATAATGTTTATGCTTAGATATATTTTATGTCAAACGGGATGATATTATGCTCAGTCCAGTCAGCCGCATGTGTACACTAACCTCGAGAATCCTTCTGATTCTAAAAGGATGAGACTAGTTCTCTAACGCTGAGTGCAGTGCTGGGAATTATTAATGTCTGTTGGATTTCCGTTACGGACTACGGAGCTCTTTGTTAGCAGTTCGGTTGCAACATTTGCTAAAGAACGTGTACCAGTTCCACTAAGAAGCATGGCTAGTAACTTTTTTCCAGCTGCATAAATGAGAATCAAAGGTGTGGGTTTTTTCAGTTATAACACTTATATATAATCTTTAACAATATTATAAAGATGAATGATTTGATTATTTGTTTGTTTGTTTGCATTGAATAGGCTCTGAAACTACTGAACCGATTTGCAAAATTCATTCACTGTTGGGAAGCTACACTATCCCCGGGTGACATATGCTATATTATATTTTCTAAAAATTAGGGATCCTTACATTTTTATCCAATAATGTAACCCAAGGTGTCGTAACGGGGTTACGGCGTAAAACTAATTGACCCCTGCAAAGCCGGGGTTCAGCTAGAATTATATAAACATCCAGCGAAAGATTTCTCAGACATCGGCACTGCGCTGTTTTGTAATGTTGTTGGTTGGTTATGACCTTTGTACATACCTACATTTATTGTTTGTGCGATAGGTAACTATATATTTTCTATCTATCTACCTGTGTAGTTTTAATTCGTCAAAGCCTTAATTCTCTATCTATTCCTTACTTCGAAACCACACGATTCCTTGTCTTACATAAGAAATCTGCAAATATCTATTCTCTACGGAAAAAAAAACCCCGCAAAATGTATTTGGAATTGGCGCGATTAGAACTCAGAAATAATATGTTCTAATACCCACTTTTTTCACTAATCTATGGTTCTACGAAACATCAACACATAAAATTTACTACTACTTACGTCAATATATTTGATTCAAAATAGAAATAACTATAATGTAAAGTGAAGGTATTTCTAACGCTGCCGCTGTCATACGCTTTGAACAAGACACGACAACGACGTGGTTGCGTAGAGAATCAGGGCCCTGATGTTGCATATATCGATAATTTTAAATGATAGTTTATGTATATTTATATTTAGTGTAGCCAGATGAAACACAGGCTATCTAACTACATAGGAGCAAGCTGTTGTAACGTAGCTTCCTCGTGTCAGGTCGCTTGATTTCAGGGCGGAAACTTCATATTCCCTTTTACTGTGAACGCTGTTAGCTATGGAATTCGCCTCGCCCCTACAGTGCGCACAACGCGTACTTTTTTTAATTGGTTCTTAGCTGCATCTTTTCTTAATTTTGCTTTTTGTACAACCAAACTTTAGACTCAAATACAAAAACAGTTCAATAAAATAGTTTTCCCAATTACATTACGGTTTAAAGTTTAGTTTCATGTCTGGTCGCTTGCAGTCAATACAGAGAATGAATAATATGAAAGATCCCCGTTCTTTAGAACTTAACATCAGCCATTCAAGCAGCTTTTCGGTGGCTTGATAATTATATCTGACACCAAACTTTTTGCATGTACAAGAATAATGAAGTAATAACTTTACAATGTTATTTCGCGTGTTTTATATAACTGCGCTGGAGCATCCATTCTAATCATTGACTAAAATCCAGGTGACCAACGATACAACTTCCTCTCATACGAAAATAGTGGTATATTTCAACCACTAAACCTTCGCGAGGAAATGGGATCTTTTGGTTGCGTTGTGTCTTTTGTTCCATCTTGTTCTGTTCTTTGTAATTTCGTTTTGTTACTTCGTCCCCCGCCCGCGCAACTGACTCGTGTTTGTAAGAGAAATTAAGTTCACGAGCTATCAATAGACTTTGATTGTAATACAACCTATTCTCATCCTAGACCCAAGGACAAGTACATCCACTTATCTCGAGACGCGCACTACTCGCCTGACAAGCACCTGCTTAGCTCGACGCCGGCCAGCGCGGAGGCGGCTTGCTCCTACGACCTGGACGCAAATGACACGAGCTGGCTGCGACTCTTGAACGCGGAGCGAGCGCGCGCTGGTGCCGCGCCTATCACGGAAGATCAGTTCGAGAGGGTCATCGAAGAACTCGAGGTGAGTCTTTTGCTTTTCTTTCTTTCTAAACACACTGGGAACACCAGGGGTTCTACCGATGCGTGGCCTTTTTTTTAACACTCTATTTAAACATTGTTTAAAGTGCCCCGTTTCGCAGCTCAGCGGATACACCTATTAACTCACAGCGCCGAGGTAAAGATTTCAAGGTAACTTGAATGGTTTAGCTTGTCTAGCTGGTCCGCAACTTTAGCGTTTATTCGTAAATGACTGAATGTACTGAAATTGTTTATATCGATTTGAAAACCCAATTTTCACGCTAAAGTCGCGAATTACGGTGGTGTTCCTTAAAGAGTGACGTAGACTTAACAATATTTGAGTAGTTTTGCAAAAGAAAATTTTATTCAGTTTTAAAAGTCATCTGCTTGTTAAACTTTCGTAGGAACGAAGGAAACGTTATGTATGTAAATATCGCGTCTTATTCGAGTTCAGTGATGCATGCAACACATGAAGTTTGCGTAGCAGCCCGCTACATCGACGTGATGCTACGTGGCGTAGCCGATACCTACGCATACTTGTCTCTACGCCACCGTCTTCACGTGAATAATTCTGGTTAAAGAACTTTATTTCTCAAAAAGAATAACAATTCACTTGACGGTAATACTTGAAAGTTTCAAACAATTGGCACGAAAAACTTTTATTTACGAATCCAAGCTAATTTTAGGGTTATATTCAAAAAGTTTTATTGTGGTGTATTTTTAACATGACTTCATAAAAATAGCCTGGTCTATATTTAGGTGTTTGTTATTGGTGTATTTTATACGGTATCTCAGATAACTGTGAACCGAGAGTAATCTTTCGTGGTAATCCTATTTAAAGTTGCTTATGAAAATGTAATAAAAGCTTCACAATCCAGTCCCTTTGATGTTTTATTGGGTTTGTAGACACAGGTCTTCCGCAACTCAATCTAGTCTGCAACAAAGGGCGTCCTGGATGGAGATGCATTATGCTACATTATGTGTGGACTGGGTCTTTGAAAATCTATGTCAATTTCCATCTACAATTTGCTTTCAAAATGGCGTCAGATACGCGTTGAGACACAAAACTGGAATATATAGAAAACTTTGGCAAATGTACATTACGGATTGACTAAAACCTACAGGAAATGAGGTTTGTCAGTACTTCTGTACTACAAACAAACACAACTAAGTCTAACATTACAATATCAGTTAAGTTTTATAGACTTTGTACCGTGAAATACACGTCACACTTTTGTTCACTTTTTATTCTATGTTATGCATTAGAAATTTTATCTTCTTGCTTAGGATCTCCTTTGTCCGATGACGTGGTAAAGGTCATCAGAGACCAACAGCCTCGGTCAAAAATAAGATATTTAAATTAGAGTAGGTACTTCATAACTAGCTCGATCAAAAATTAAATCGCTGACATGTAAGAGCGGGAATTGGGTCACAACTCACTGTTTACTGGGAGAGGGAGAATCCTGCCGGCTCCGCCACTATTTATCGCCTTGTTCGACCGAAGTTGTTGAGTTCAATGTTTAAACCTGAAACACTAGATTGTAACCTGTCTGACATACTTAGATGGGCTATGCTTAGATTCTACTAGCGGATTTTCATCAAACATGAAGAAGGACAACATAAAAGCTGCATTGAAATTTGACCATCCGTTGGATGATATAGTTGGTGCAAACATAGAGCCACAACAATAGCCACCACTTTTTCAAAAAAACTTAAATATGGTGAATGGCAATTAAAGAATTAAATTTATTTTAAAAGATAAAAACAATTGTGAACGGTATTTAAACCGACCATCCGCCGGGATTTTTCTAAGCTACCATACTAAGGGAGGTCAAGACGTGTCCAAAATGAATATGAATGAATGAATGAATGTCTGTCGACATTTCACACAGCGCCATCTAGCCCCAAACTAAGCATAGCTTGTACTATGGGAACCAGATAACTGATATAATACTTAGAGACTTTTTTGTTTGTAAATACATACATAGAATACAATATAACACCCAGACGCAGAACAAACATCTATGTTCATCACACAAATGTTTGTCCCGGGTAGGAATCGAACCCACAGCCTTCAGTTCAGAAGGCAGGGTTACTACCAACTGAGCTTTCGGGCCCGTCAAAATCCTCACCGTATACAACCAACTAAATAAATAAATACCATACGGAGTTAGTGACTCATTTCTTTACATTAAAACTAATCTGCGTTTAGCTATAAATCGTTGATTTTTAAGTTATCGCTTCAAGATCCATGAGATAATCTTATTTAACGACAAAGCGCTTTGCCGATGGCGATCGATTCGTCGGAAAACCGGCTTAGTGAATAGAGGCAGTAGTGGTGAGCGGCTGCACCCGACCAAATTATCTGTCTGTATATATTCGTCGGCTTTACTGAAGTTCATTAATTTTGACCTTTTGTAAGATAGCCAGACGCTCTCGACGTTGGAATGGTCGCGTAAGATTAGTAACCGCGCAATCGCTTTCCAAACAAACATGGCTGAACCCTTATGTAAATAAGCGGCCAAGTGCGAGTCGGACTCGCGCACGAAGGTTATACCTATAAAAATGAGCAAAATATCTCGTTTGTTGTATGGGACCCCCGTTTTTAGTATTGGTTGTTATGTGTGGTAGCGGCAACAGAAATACATAATCAGTGAAAATTACAACTGTCGAACTATCACGGTTCATGAGATACAGCCTGTCAAATGGACAGACAGACAGACAGACGGACGGACAGCGCAGTCTTAGTAATAGTAATAGGGCCCGTTTTACCCTTTGGGTATGGAACCCTAAAAAGCGATATATTTTACGGTTTTAAAGTTATTGTTATTTAATAACTTGCTTTGCCGACTGAATGAAAAATTAAAGATATTAAAATTAATAATTTATTTTTCCTCTTTCGGCTACACCTTCCTTAAATGAAAGTTTACAAAAATAACATAAATAAAAATAACTTATTTCTCGGAAGCAGTCGTGAGAATGATCCGGTGAAGTAAATTGCGTCGAGTTGAGGGAGGCTCCTCCTCGCTTGCAACCTCCCCACTCTCCCCCCAAGCGGGCACACTTTGCCCGACCAATGCAAACTGCACTGAAAGCTCGCTGTAATATTATTAGTACTCGACGAGCCGTTTTAACGTTTGACACGACTCTCAGTTGGAAGCTATTTTGTTCGCGTCACGTGTAGGTTAATGTAAAATTGTAAAATTAATTATTATCATCATCGTCTACAGCCTGAAGACGTCCACTGCTAAACATAAGCCGCCCCCAGAGAGCGCCAGCTTGAGTTGGTCCACCTAGTGGGGGGCCGGTTTACGCTGTGTCTTCAGGTTCGTGGTACCCACTCGAGGACCTTTTTTCCCCATCGGTTCCCCATTATTTAATATACGAAGTTCTTATCACATACATACGTATTTTGTAGTTTCAAGTTTTTTGCAGCTATTAAAAGCTATTGATTTTGATACCGGACGGTGCAGTAGCCTCTGTCTTTGAATAATTGATGCATTTCCGAAGGGTTGAATAACTGACTTCGTATAAATAGGTTCACGAGCAAGTCAAGCACCTTGTCACATTTAACATTTGAAGAAGAACCTTTTTAGTCTTCACCGTTTTCATTGTAAGGTGATAGTTGTAGCCCTTGGTATTATTGGTAATATTATATGTCAGTTATTATACACTGATGTTACTGAACAGATCGATAGCTTTTTGTCAATCAATTATGTTCAGGTAGTTACCACAAGTACGGATTGATGCCCGATTTAATTAATTGAATTCAATCAGTTGGATGTGATTAGGATTGTAGACAAAGCAAGTGGAATACATGTTATATTCCTCATTATACTAATGAGTAGAGCAGCGTTTCATCTTATATCATAATATCACAACTGTTTTTTTTTTTTGCAGGAAACTAGGTTAGCGCTTGTTCTAAAAGTCATTGAAACTGAAACGAAGTACCTGGCTGTTAATTAGGGTATATATATATATATATATAGGGTATAATATAATACCTGAGTCATATGCCAGTTTGCATGTGGAAACTATGACATATTTAGCGTAGTATGCAATGTTATGACTAAGTATAAAAGAGTCCACCTACGCTATAATTTATCAAAACACGTTTTCAACGAATGAAAATGTCGTTTTATATGCCCTGCACTATTGATGTACATGAATATTTAGTGTTTACCCAGAATGCTACAGCAAAATGACGTATGGATAATGCGAATGCGATGTGCTAATTTAAATAAAATCTTTTACACAGAAAGCTAGCTATTGCTACATTTTATTTTCATATTGTAAATAGAAGCTAGTGATAGGGTTTCTCTTCTTTACCATTGTTTTTGGCCGCGTAATTATGATTTATCCCGGGTGGGTCCCAACCGATAACACAAAACTGATCCCATTTTTAAAAAATGGCCTTCCAATCCCATATGTCAATTAATTATATTCACATCGAATACCACGTCACATTTACTGATAGTAACATCGTCAACATAAGTGCTGATTGAACTTTTCAATTTTATTTTATGGTTTTCTAAAGAATGAAGTACCAGGAGACACGAAATACGGAGTAAGTTAAGTATTATCCAAGAAAAATTTTGACTTTACCGTGACTAGGCTGGATATGTATATGTAACGTAACTTTGACTTAGTATCATTTAAAGCCCTTGTGCCGTATAACCTTAGAACATTAGAATAAAAAAAAAAATCTGACTACTAAAAGATAGATCGCTCGTAATTAAAAATATATGCTGCTAATGCTAGGTAAAATACCAATCATAAGTGTAAGCCGCAACTAAGTGCATCCTTATCTTGTGCTGGAGGAAACTAATCTGCAGTTAACCCTATCGATCACAACGGCACAATAATGTCGAGGCTATCGGGCACCCGGTGATACTTAAATTAACCCTCCTACCGGTTAGTTCGGAACTAGACACCGAGTAGTAAGCCTTGGTCGATATTCGTGGAAGTCTTGCTAATTGGGGCTTATGAATATTTGAAACTTTTTAGCTTTTATTGCAGCGCAGGATTGATGTATCGAACGCTACTGCAACTAATGTTATACATTTTTAATGATACTTACGGGACTACTTACAGAGGGGTTTAAACAGTGCTTTAATGTCATACAGTATAGGAACAGAATACTGATGGCGCCTAATAGAAGGAACAATTGGTCGATATTTATCGCATAATGTCAACCGTGGATGTTACGAATGACCTGCCGATTTGTTGGGCTGTTCAGATCACATCACAGTAATCGACATCGATCGCTAAATTCGACGTAAAGTCCGTATTATAGAACGATACTCAGTTGTGAATTTGCGCCCTGACACGTTAAATTTGCTAACGGAGCGCGCTGACTGATACAGCTGAAGCTGCTACGGAATACATTAGCTCTTAGCGCAACCTCGGGACGTGCACAAAGGAGCCGCACGCATTTGTGATGTAGGCGGTCATACTACTCCCTTTGCACTTCACGCAATGAAGGCCGTAAGGGGAAATCAAAGGAAATTACCGAATGATTGCATCCTCATCAGCCAGCCAGCAATTTGCGCTGCACTCGAGTTCTATTATAAGATAACGCGTGAGGTGTTGACATGACAAGTGTTCATTAAATTGGTCTTTGACTACGTAATACGTATATACTCTTGTTGTACATACCAACCTAATTCTTGAATCCAAGAAGTAATGAAATAGTTTCTTGATAGAAATAAAAGGAAAAAACATTTTAAAAACATTAACGTGTGAAAATTACACACGTATAAACATTTGGTTTATTTTTCTCATCCCGGAGTGCATAACGAGGATTAATATTTCCTATCAGATACAGCGCTTGATTGTCGAAGTTTTTTACCTAAGTGCGCTCGTCTTACATCGGCAGCAATAAATAAGTTTATCCCTGAACTTTAATTGGAAACTAAATAAGGGAAAAAAACCTGTTAAGCTCGTTTGATCTACTTCTCATTTTAGGACAATGCAACGAAATCTTTTGAAAATGATTGATTTTCTCATTAGCTATTCCCGGGCGATCGATAATTTTTATAATATTCTGGTAAAATTCATCATCATCTTCAAGACCCTGAAGACGTCCACTGCAGAACATGGGCCTCCCCCAATGAGCGCCACCTTGAGCGGCTGCTCGCCTCCTGCATCCATTCGCTCCCCGCGGTAAAATTATAAAATAAAATAATAAAAAAACCAGTAGAATGATTTAACCTGAACATCTTCAGAGAAAATCGGAAAAATGATGAGTAATTAAATACATCGAAGTAAAAGAATCAGATCGTTTAGAGAACAATGAAATGGGAGCGTGCTATCGTTCACGGAATATCGGAGAGTGAAATTGCAGTTCCCGGTTAAGGTCTGCCTCATCGCACTCTTACACAGGGATGCTGCTGAGATAGCTGTGATAAAACAGAAAACTTAAATGAAACAACTTGTAAATACCAACTGCAGGTTGCAGGTTGCAGGGCTAGCATGAATTATAAAAATCGATATGGTAATATCTCTTCGAGAGAGTTTGAGAGACAGAGAGAGAGAGAGAGCGAGAGAGAGAGAGTTATTATTTTAGTATTTGTTGTTATGGCGGCAACAGAAATACATCATCTGTGAAAATGTCAGCTGTCTAACTATCACGGTTCATGCTTAGATAAGTATCTAAAGATTCATAAAATACAGCCTGGAGACACATGGACAGTCAGACGGACAGCGGAGCCTTAGTAATAAGGTTCGCTTTACTCTTTGGGTACAGATCTCTAGAAATACCGCCTTCCACGGTGCATCAATTTGAAAAAATTTGCAAGGTTAGCATAGACACGCGACCGTCCGGAATGAATGCAGAAATCTTTATAAACTTATTTTATAATATTTCCTGAAACACAACCCTAATCGCGGAGCACTTAATAGGTACTCTAGAACAAACTTTAATGCTGAATCGGAGTTGAAGCGCTTGTTAAACGGACCCGTGCATACCTACAGCAGGACAAGTTGAGCTCAACTGATAGTCGACGTTTGCAAAATAATTAAAATATCGATCATTGTAGGGATAGTTTATAGTTACGTTTTATTATTGGTTTAAGTATGCCGAATATGCAATGTGGTAAACAAGCGGACGATCCGCCTGATGGAAAGAAGTCACTCTTGCGCCACATTTGCAATACCATGTACGACTATTTTAACTCATTCTGACGGGCCTGATAGCTCAGTTGGTAGTACCACTGCCTTCTGAACCGAGGGCTGGGTTCGATTCTTACCCAAGACAAACATTAGTATGATGAACATAAATGTTTGTTCTGTGTCTGGCTGTTATATTGTATTCTATGTATATATTTATTTACAAACAAAAAGTATATAAGTATTCTATAAGTTATTTGGTTTCCATAGTACAAGATTTGCTTAGTTTGGGACCAGACGGCGTTGTGTGAAATGTCCGCACATATTTATTTTTAAAATAACAATATCACCAACTAACAGCTTCGCAACCTGACTCAAATACACAATGTTTCATGTATCGTATATGTATTTTAAGTAGCCCTGAGTAACCGTAGCATAAAAATTTAAAGCACATGTCGAGCTAACTTTTTCAAAAGGCCAATGTAAATAATTATAGTGTTTAAGCGAGTTTTTGACCGGGGCTGGTCTATACTGCGTCATCTCGTATTGTTTGGGACCCAAGAACCAAAAAATATACAATCATGGTTGAAAGAGTGCAACGAAAGTTTGCAAGGTATCTCTATAAAAGATCTTATGGATACTATCCCTTTCTCTTTCCGTCATTATTTGTCTCGGGAATGGTGGTCCTCTTTACGTTGGAGCTGCGGCCTAAATTATTGCTAATTATTCATTACTGCCTGTTGATGCGTAACGAGGTAGACAATCCATCAGTGCTTAGCAGACTATACTACTTTGTGCCGCAAAACTATATTCGCGCGGGTCTAAGACGTCGCCACCAGTTGTTTGCTGCCCCTCCTGCTTTGCGCACATGGCACGCTCATAATGCTCCGACGGCAAGGGCTGTAGCGGTTATCAACCGCTTCCTCAGCGAAGTCCCAGATGCTGACATACATACTGACCCCATTAGTCGGCTTTATAAATATATATATTGTTTTATCCATATAAGAACTTAGTGTAACAATGTGAATGTTTTGGCGTTGCTGTAAGTTCACAATTGTATTTATCAAATAAATAAATAAATAAATAAATCTCTGTTGTGGTCACTCTTGAGATGCGTTTTTCTCAAAAATAGTCTATTCTGCGAACGATGTGGCCTGACCATTGCCATTGCCACTTGCTAATTCTAAGAGCTATTATTGGTTACTAGCTCTCTTGCGGACCTTTATTATAAGATATTATTATAAGATAAGTATAGTTATGTGCATTAGTTTTGAGGTCAAGATTACACCAATCGATTTGCTACAAATACTTATATAGATAACTGTCTCATATTTGAACCTGACCTTTTGAATGAATATTGAACTATCTGGTTGGGTCATATGATAATGTAAATGAAGGTTCGCCAGTTATTCGCCCCGAGTTTTACTATGATATGAACTATCAACTTTGTTGATGAACTGACTGTCAACAATGTTTATGTGACGTGCTACATCGAATATAATAAAATTGTCGCTACAAAAAAACCAATAATCCCAATGAGCGCCTAATAATGAAATGAAAATAGACTTGTAACTACGTCCCATAGACTACGAAAAAAATACATAGTCAAACGTAACATATTGAACGTCATTGGTTGCCGGTGGATCATCGGCTGTCTTCAACCAGTGAGCATTTTGCATGTTAAGTTCACATGAGATTGACAAAATATGGGGGGTTATTCGCTATGACACATGAGATTCCTTGCCAATAACGCGTGACGTGTAACATGCTCCAAACGTAAACGCGGGCTTTAACACGCCACGACATGGAATTAACATGGAATCAAAAAATTGCATTCTGTATGCCACGCGTTAGATTGTTTGTGCCCAGTGTTTTCTGTTTTTTGACGTGCGTGTAACGTATGTTGTCGTGTTTGTCAAATTTGACAACGGCATACAGAATAGCATTTTAAACCCAAAACCATTCCACGAAGATACCTTAACGCGCCGCGTTACGTGCCTGAATGGTCATACGGAATAAGGACCCTGTTTTTTGACGTGCGTGTAACGTGTGTTGTCGTGTTTGTCAAATTTGACAACGGCATACAGAATAGCATTTTAAACCCAAAACCATTCCACGAAGATATCGTAACGCGCCGCGTTACGTGCCTGAATGGTCATACGGAATAAGGGCCATGTACGGAAACGGGCGGTTACTTAAAGTCAACTTCTCAATTACTATTCGCTGCATAATTATCAAAGTAGTAAAACATCCAATCTCGTGTACGAGACACAAAAGACTCGTAAAAGTATGAGGGTGATAACTTCATTTGGTAAAATAATAAAAATTCAAATTCAAAATAAAATGCACATATGTTTCAGTAATTTTCAATTATAAATCTAATTAATGGGGCATACCACGAAAAATTACACATCACCTGGCTTGTGTCTTGCTACTAAAAATTAACAAGTTGATATTATTTTCATAAAGTAGGTGAAAAATTAATGCAATAATTGAAAGAATTAGTAAAATTGGTAAATAAATCACGGAGTGATAAGCTTTTAAAGCTTCTGGAGGGGGCACCGCTTGATACTTTCTCGCAAAACAGAGCATCCCCACAGTTACATAGTAACACATGCCAAAGAGATTGTATGTAAATCTACCACAGCTTAGTAATGAGGTACTTTGAAGGTGGGCGAAATGACGTCACTGCGCGTTTGAACTATCTCTTTCTATTCCTGTATTTGAAAATGCTTTTAACATTGTCATTTTTTGTGATATTTAATTATTTCTTTCACGACTGTTCATTTTTGAGGAATATTATTAAATCGTGCTATAAAAAAATAGCAGCACACAAACCTATTATATTCACTTGGAAGTGTTTAACCATCGGACCTTTTTTTTCGCCTGGTACTGAAAGTGTTGTTTTATAGTTCCTGGATTGAGTTTACAGAAATACCGTCGGATCTTATTGGATATCGTCTTGCGCTTGTGAGTTGCTATATTCTTTCAAACTTTTGTTTCAAACTCGGATGCGATGGTTAAAAGTATTAGCGCTTCATTTCATCTCGGAATCGTTGTTGACTAACTAATATTAATTATCTATCCTCCACTCTTTTAACGTTGCGTGCCCGACAGGGTCCATTATGAGCTGTAGCTACGTAAACGAACATCTTTAAACAATATTGTGGAATGCAAATAAACACAGAGCTACGAAACAAATGACGCTTTTTTTTGCGCTGTGGTCCCAATCTTATCGTAGTTTAAAGAAATTAAAACGTAGACCTTTTTGTGTATATTGAATTTCGATGGACTCCGGTACGGATGACCTCGCTGATGTTTTCAAATAATATGAGAATATAATATTTTGTAGTGTATTTAATAACTCTGTTAAAACAATATAGTTTACCTAAACTAGTTTACAGCCACGGGAAGAGACATGATATAATGTCTAGCCATCTAGCGTATTACCAAAATTCAACGACTTGACAGAACTAGCTACTAGCTCTAGGACTACTTTACTTGATTGAAACGAAACCGATATTGGACAGTTTTAATATGCATTTTATGTGCATCGTTACTATGGAAAGGTTAAAATAACAAAAGAATTTGGCCTGTTGTATTGTAGTCAAAGTTACATAATAATTGATAAGTATAAAACAGCAAGAACAATTATACAAAATAATATACCATTAACAAATAAAAAAATACTATCTGCAATAATATGCCGAGAAGCATTTACTGAGAATGCTGGTATGTATAAGAATACTTTATAAGGACTTTCTACGTCGGGATGTCGATTCACATTGGAAATAACTCTGGCAGTGCAAAATATGAAATATTAAATTGTTCACGAACGCGCTTGTCCTTTTGTAAAAGTATAAATTTGATCTCCGATGTCAAAAACCGAGAGGCGTTGACACCTGTATAATATTTGTACCACTGTATACTGGTTTAGTTTATTTTTACCTTTGAAATAGATGGATTTCAATGCGTTTATTATTTTAAGCTATTTGACTCAGGACTTGAAATGGATCACAGGCATCATGATCGTGACCAGTAGGAAAGTTTTAAATTGATTGACCCTCTAGTTAGGGTACTTCTATCGAACTTATGATTGTGATTGTCATCAATTTTATTTGTTTTTCTCCAGCTTCGAACATGGGACAAAATCCAAGCCATCATGAAGTCGGAAGAGGGCCTGGGTATAGAGTACGACGAGAACGTGATCTGCGACGTGTGTCGGTCACCGGACTCTGAAGACGGCAACGAGATGGTCTTCTGCGACTCCTGTAACATCTGCGTACACCAGGCCTGCTACGGTATCACTGTCATACCTGATGGTAAGTCACTAGTTAGCCTTGATTAATTCAATAACTAAATATGATGAATTGTTCATTGTTCGCTATTCGAAGGCTTTATTATTTCACAATTTAATTTGGATTGCCTATGTAATTCCAGGGCAGTGGTTGTGCAGACCATGCGGAGACGGCGCGAAGCCAACCTGCGTGCTCTGCCCCAACCAGGGCGGCGCCATGAAGTGTACCCCCTCGGGGCACAAGTGGGCCCACGTCTCTTGCGTGCTATGGATCCCCGAAGTTTCTATCGGCTGCGCTGAGAAGATGGAGCCTATCACCAAGATCTCGTCGATCCCCGCCTCGCGGTGGTCGCTCATGTGCGTTTTGTGTCGCGAGCGTAAGGGTGCTTGTATCCAATGTTCCGTCAAGAGTTGTAAGACTGCCTACCACGTAACGTGTGCATTTAGACATGGACTCGAAATGCGAGCTATCATCGAAGACGAAAACGCCGATGATGGTGTCAAATTGCGATCGTACTGTCAAAAACATAGTGTGAATTCTAAAAAGGAAAAGGCCGGATCCGGTTCCGAGGAGGAAGAAGTGAAACGAAAGCGCAGGAAGGATATGACGTCAGAGGAGAAGACGCAAGCGCGCGCTGCTCGCTTGTACGAAATCGAGAAGGAGTTCGACAAGCACGTCAGTGTGAAAGATATCAGTTCGCACCTGCTCGAGGTGGACCAGGACGCCATCAACTACATCTACAACTACTGGAAGCTGAAGCGGCGGTCGGGCCACAACCGGCCGCTGCTCACGCCCAAGTCGGACGACACGGAGCTACTCTCGCACAAGCAGGAGCAGGCCGACCTTGACAAGATGAAAATGTTCGTGCAGCTGAGGCAGGACCTTGAGCGCGTGCGCAACCTCTGCTACATGGTCAGCAGAAGAGAAAAACTATCGCGGTCGTTCTTTCGTTTGCGCGAGCAGACGTTTCACAAGCAGATCGCCGTACTCTCCGGCGGCGTAGACATACCTGAGGCGGAGCTTTCCGCCATCTACGAAGCTAACCATGGCCCTTCGATTTACGACAAGCTCTATTCGAATCCTGACTCCAGTGAAACCAAGAAAGACTTCAATGATATACTTGCGAAAATTGCGCCGGACTCTAGCGACGAGAAGAAGAAAGACCGTAATGGCATGCGGCGGTCTAAGTCGAGCAACCCTTACAAGAAGCAGTATGTGAATGGAGCGCGGCGCAGCGGCAGCTTATACAGCGGGCTGTCGAGTGAGGAAAGCGAGCCTGAAGTGGTGCGAGCCGGAAAGTTTCGCGCGCGCGCACTTGTTGGCTCCAGCACAGATGACGACGTCAACCGGCCCTCCACCTCTACCGCTGAGCCCAAGAAGAAGGTCTCCCCCAAGGCCAAACCCAAGCGCTCCCCGAAGAAGAACGATAAGAAGAAGAAGACTCCCAAGTCAAAGGCTGTCGTGGAGAGCAGTAGTGAGGATGAAGCGGCCATCACCCTCGCTCGTGCCAAGAAAGACAAAGCTGCCAGCAAGACCCTCCGGCAGATGGAGCAGGAAATGGCCGCCGGCAAGGTGGACCAGTCGGGAACTGACAGCGATGATCTCATGCCTATCAGAACCACGAGAAGCAGCAAGTTCCCTGTTGACATCTACTCGGATAGCAGCGAGGCGTCAACCCACGAAAAGCCAGAAGTTAAAAAGGAGACGGAGAAAATCAAACATGAGAAACATGACAAATTAAAATCCGAGAAATCACCGAGCACGAGCGATCCTCAGCAATCGCTGCCGAGGACGAAAGCTGCGATGAAAGAGTTTGTTCCGAGTCACGCTGAGAAGAAGGAATCACAAGTAACTGAGGAAAAACCCGCTCCTAAAAAGAGAGGCCGAAAACCATCAAATAAGGAGAAAAAGCCACCAGTGAAAATTCGTGAGTCTGACGATGAAGCTAAAAATAAAGAGAACAAGTTCTCCAAACCCAAGGATAATCCGACTGATCTTATAGTACCTCAAAGACAAGCCGCTAAGAAAGCCTCTGAAAATATGCGTTCTACTTCCACTGGAAAGAAAGAAGATAATGCGGTCGAGAAATCACCAGAGGAGATCAAAGTCAAATCAAAAGGGAAAGGGAAAGGCAAAGAGATCAAAAGTCCTCCCGCTAAACTTTCGAGACAAACATCCAAAGAAGCGGAAAAAGAAACTATCGCCTACGTTCCGCAAAGGCAAGCGGCAAAGAAAGCCGCCGCGCACATCAAAAATATCGGCAGCAAGGTTCCGGTTCCAGAAACTGATACGGCCAAAAAGAAAGAGGAGAAGTCGGAAACGTCGAAGTCTTCAGACGAATCGCCCACTAAAAAGAAGGTGGATAGCAAAGAGAGCTCTAGTTCATCGTCCAACTCTAGCAGCAGCAGCTATTCGTCGTCGTCCAGCTCGGACGAGGAGGCGGAGCCGGCGCCGGAGCCGGAGAAGGCTGGACCGAAGCCGACGGCGAAGGCGCGCGAGATCAAACCCGCCAGCGCCGCCAAGCCACCGTCCGTGTTCTCACCGCCCAGCACGCGGCCGACCGTGGACTTGCCCTTTCTCGACAAGGTGTCAAGACCGCTCTCGTCGACCAGTGCCTCTAGCGACTCAGAAAGCTCGCAGTCAGACGCCACCGGCTCATCCAGTCCCACCATCAAGAGGCCCAGACGCCGGAGGAAGCACAAGAGCGAAGCCTCCAACGATGCATCCCCACGCAAGGCCCCAGACAAGAAGCTTAAAACTTCCGAACGGGAGTCCGAGTGTAGGGTACCATCGCCGGCTGCTGAGAGAGAGGAACCTGCTCGAGCCCCCGCGCGTGCAGCCACGCGTGCTCGGACCAGAAGCACTACTGCTGGCGGAGGTCTGCCTAATAAGTCTGACGCCGGATCTCGAAAACCATCCAAAGACGATTCCGGATATGCCGCTGGCCCCAATACCACACCCAAAGAGAGCCGCCAGTCCGGTAAACTTTCACCTCCGGAACGGCAAGCGCACGAGGAGATAAAGCAGGTTGAAAAGAAGCCATCACCTGCGAAAGGCAGAAGGAAGTCTGTCTCAGTCGCAGCGCAAAACGCCTCTCTTAAGGCTGAGCTGCCCAAGAACGATATCAAGACGAAAACTAGTAAATCAAAACGGCTGAGCATATCTGATGATAAGGAACACCGGAAAGCGATAGATGAAAGCCGAAAAACACCACAGGAACATCGAAAAGTGCCTGAGGAACACCGAAAGGCACCCGAGGATAGTCGAAAAGCGCATGAGGACCGGCGAAAATCGCACGAGGAACACCGAAAAGCGCCTGATGATCACCGAAAAGCGCACGAGGAACACAGAAAAGCGCCTGAGGAACACCGAAAAGTGAATGAAGAACACCGAAAAGCGCACGAGGAACATCGAAAAGCGCCTGACGAACACCGAAAAGTGCATGAGGAACATCGTAAAGCGTCTGAGGAACACCGAAAAGCGCCCGAGGTAAACCGAAAACCGCATGAGGACCACCGAAAACCGCCGGAGGAACACCGGAAAGCGCCACAAGTAGAACCATCACCAACTCGAGATAGGCCCGGCCCGAAAAAGACCTCTGAACATAGGAGGAAGAGCATATCAAGCAGACGTATGAGCGTCAAAGAACCATCTCAAAAGGATGCCAAAGACCAAGTAGTTCCGATCGCTGAGGAGGTGATCAAGCCCATCAAACAGAGACGACAAAGCCGCTATGATACTCGGGACACTAATTCTACGCACACAAGTGATTCTCCGAATAGGAAATCGGTCTCATCTGAGATACCTCAAGCAGAGGTGCCGGATAAGAAAACGCCCATTCGAATGAATGATGATTACAATGACAGTGAAAAATGGCTACCGAAGGCTCCGAGCCCGACCCACGTCCTCACACCCATAGAGCGACCCGGAGGAAACGAGAAGTACATGACCGACGATAAATCGTTTGATTCTGCGGATGTTTGTGCAGAAAAGTCCAGCGTTAAAATGATCGCTAAGATACAGGCCAACCTGAATGAAAACACTATGATAAAGTCGCCACGAACTCCGATGGACGCGAGGAGCTTAGCAATGGAGGATGAAAATCACTTGAAGAATATACGGAAACGGTCCACGTTGGAAACTATGGCGCAGCAGGATGTGCAGGCCGTGGAGATCTCCAAGAGTGCCAAGATACCTTCGAACGTGTACCACGACCGGCCGCCGACCTCACCACAGCAGAAAGATAATGAACTGTTTGCTTTTGATATGCTGGCGGTAGACGATCCTTTCAATCACGAGGAAATCATGAAACCGTTTTCGTCGTACCCTGAATTCTTTTTCAAGGATGATTCCAAGGAACAAGGCGCACAGGAGTCCCTAAACTTAGTGGATCGTTTGAGAATGCAACTCAGCACAAAGAAAGTTTCCGATAACGGCTCCCAGGAGTCTTCAGAAGAAAAGGACAACAGAGAGACAGAGGACAGCATCCTTGCTTGCGAGCGAGACAAGGCGGGCGGGGACCAGGATGGGCACGAGATGTCGCCCGAAAAAGAAATCGTTTCAGAAATGGACCCCCACCCGATGCCTTCACCAAAACAAATACATAACTCGATGAATCACATTCAGCATTCGATCGCACCCGCTGAAATGCCCAGAAGAATGTCAATGTTAGACGAGGGCAAAGAGTATCATCTCCAGATGCCGATGACGAGCAACGACAAGTGGGGCGCGATTCCCACGCACGGCGAGTGCCAGATGGAACATGAGAGTAAGAAGTACGAGCACGGCGTCTACAACGACGAAATGAAAGAACCGTCCACCGTTTCGGATGCGCAGTCCGCGTCGGAGGTCGGCGACACCACCTCCCTATCCAAGCAGAGCGACGACTCGCAACCCTCCGCCGTCGACAACTCAAACAGCGTGATCGACGTCGAACTCATACAGGAGGCGCAGAACTACGACAACAACAACTCGGTGATACATTCAGAGTGCGTGAACATAACTTCGTCCCCGTACATCGGGCACGAGGCAAAGTGGCGCGAGAGCAAGATCGCAACGCGGCGGTCGTCCGCGTCGAGCACCAACTCTGAGGGGTCGCTGGTGCAGGAGCACGCGATGAAGGCGCACCTGAACTCGCGAGAGGGGCACGCGGTCGCGATGCCGGAGATCGACTCGTACCCGCCGATCCCGGCGTACTCGTGCCCCGTGGAGCCGTCGATGCCCCTCAACCAGTACGCGACGTACCCGCCTGACGCGTCCCCCTTCCTGACGACGATGAGCTCGCTGTTCGGCAGCGGCGCGTGCTCGCAACTGCCGCTGCCGTCGCCGGGGCCGCTGTACGCGCCCTACTCGAGCGGCGCGCTGTTGCCGCCCAAGCAGGGCTTCCAGCTGTGCGCCGCCTTCACCTCCTCCTCGCAGAACATCGCGCTCACCACCGCCATGATTGCGCCGCCCACGCCCAAGCCGGTCGACTCGCCCACCAGGGACGACACGCTCGACGCGACCATCGACGTCACCGGCAGCGACAAGTTCTCCATGCAAGCCTCCAGTCCGAGCATATGCGTCGACGACTCCACGTACGAAACGAGCCAGAGCAGAATCACCAAAATGTCCAACGACAGCAACGAGACGATGGCGAGCGTGTCCCAGCAGGAGAGCAAATCGCCCCCGAAATCGGTCGGCTCGATGAAATCGCACCTGAAGTTCCCCGGCAAGTCTCCTGGCAAGAGTCCCGGCATTTCGCCGAAGCAGAGCGAAGCGCCGAAAGGTTCCAAGCGGTCGAGCAACAAGGGTAACCGTGGCCACCGCGGTCGAGGGCGGTCCAAGAGCCGCGGGCACAGCGCGCACGCGTTCCCGCCCGCCGAGTACATGGGCAACTCGATTCAGAACAAGCTCGTCGGCACCGTGTACGACTTCGAGGAGGAGATGGCGAACGACGGCGTGGATCTGAAGGCGCTGCGCGAGCGGAGGAAGTCCGTGGACGTGCGCGACGAACGCAGGTCGGAGCACTCGCTGAAAGAGGCGTCGCAGTCGCCGCGCGCGCGCAGCCCGTCCCCGGTGGCGGCGGCGGGCACCGCGGGCGCGGGCATGGCGCCGCTGCTGCCCGGGCCGGTGGACATGCGCACGTACCAGGTGTCGGAGTCGCCCGCGGCGCACCAGCAGCTGGCGGCGAGCGCGCCGCCCGTCGCGCCGCCCGCGCCCCCTGCGCCCCCCGCGCCCCCCGACTCGTACCCGCCGCTCCTGCCCAAGGTGTCGCTCGCCGACTCGCGCAACCAGCTCAAGGTGAAGATCAAGGGCCCCTTCCTGGACGCCAACTACTCGGCGCACTCGGTGACGCCGGTGGTGGTGCCGCCGCCGGCGCCGCCGCTCGAGCAGCCCGCCGCCGCCGCCGCCGCGCTGCTGAACGCGGCGGGCATGACCGCCGCCATGATGTCCGGCTCGACCAACCTGCGGCGCATGCGCAAGAAGGAGCTGCTGCGCCAGTACTGGACGCAGGACATGAACATGGACGAGGCGGCGAGCGGCGCGATGATGGGCGCGGTGCCGCCGCCCGCCGCGCCCTCGCCGCTCACGCGCGCCGTCATCACGATACCGAAGGCGGTCGCCTCCATGACCAGCATCCCGACGCGCGAGGACTACAAGATACTGCAGGAGCCGCCCGCCGTCGAGAAGAAAAAGCGCAAAGTGAGCTGCGGCCTGTCGCGCGAGCTGCGCCACCTGAAGGTGACCATGAACGACGATGTAGACATCTCGGACGACGTGAAGCTGTCGAGCATCGCGGGCGCCGGCGCGCTCGCCGCACACAAGCGCCGCCCGCGCCTCTCCAAGCCCGCCAAGCACGCGCCGACCGCGACCGCGACCGCCACCGCGCCCGCCTCCGCGCCGCACGCGCCCAAGCTCAAGATCAAGATCGGCGCCAACACGGTGGCGCAGGTCACCGAGGAGCCCTCCGACTTCCGCCCGCCCAAGAAGCGGCACGTCCACAAGCCGAGCCTCGAGGACCTGCGCCGCGAGAGCATGAAGTACCGCAAGATGGTGATGGCGGACTTCGAGGAGAACGAGAAGACGACGAAGCACAAGCTTAGCAAAAGCGAGAAACGTAAGAAAAAGAAGGACAAGAAAGCGGAGAAGTTAAAAAAAGTGTTGAACAGTGAAAGTGAGAGTGCCCCGAAGTTGATAATAAAGATAAAGCGTCCGGCGGCGGCGGGCGTGTCCGGCGCGGCGGGCGCGGCGGCGGCGGCGCCCGAGCCGCCGGTGGCGCTGCCGCTCGAGTACGACCCCACGCTGCGCGACCCGCTCGCCATCGACGAGCCGCCGCCCGCCGCGCGCAACGTGCGCGCCGCCAAGCTCACGCCCATCCGGTTAAAGCTAGCGCGCACGCAGGGCTCCAGCTACGTGATGAAGGACGAGTCGCCTGCGTCCGCGCCCGCTCTCGCGTCCGCGCCCGCGCCCGCTCCCGCGCCCGCTCCCGCTCCCGACGAACACTCCGACGTCAGGTGATACACGCGCGCCGCCGCACGCGCCGAGCGTTACGAATGCAACTAAACGAACCGTGTGCAACAGTGATTCTCAAATCCATTGTGCATAGTCAAATTGATAGTGATTAGTGACTGTACATTTTTAAATCTAACGATGCATAGTTATATTATGATAATGTAGTCCTATTATATTATTTATTTGTATAAATCGGAAGCTCAATGATTAACTTAAAGTTACTCTAAGATGTGTAATTTTGTGCATTACGTGATGCACAAGTAAATCTTACTATAGTATAGCATATATTTTTGTTAATGTTACTGTTTTACTTTGTGCCTCATATCGAATCTCATTAATTTTGTCATGAATTTTTTTAAAGAATTATTCATAATATTGGGTTGGTGCGTTATCACAAAAGACATCACACTTATCCGCGAGCGGCCGTGGTCTGACTTGGCCTTTCATCATATCTTTGCATTTATATTTTATTAGTAATCAAAATCTAATAACTCGGATCTCTTATTTTGGACATGTAGGGGGGATATGTTGTGCTTAGTACATGCAAAGTAGACGTAGTTCTCTGTAGGCCTATAAATTAAATTTTTAGTCTAAATTCCACATAATTTCGTTTAAATTTCATTTATAAAGCTCCTTTGTCTACTACTGTTTATGTGTCAGCAATTTTAGTGGAAACTTAACATATAATAAAACTGATTCTAAAATAAATAAATAATTAAAATAGAAACTTGTATGTAAAATTCGAAACATAGTATAGCACAAAACAATTCACGATTCTTGATTTACTGATTCAAATTAATTTTCAGGTAATACTTGAAGAAGCTGGGCTTTTATTGAAAAGATGCTGCCCATTTTTGATAGGGTTGCATTAAAAGTGCAAACCTAACATTATACATATATACCAATTAATTCTTTTCTATTTGTTCACCAGCAGTTTTAGACTTAATAATATTTAGAAAAAATATATTTTTACATGAAATGTAAATAATGTATTTTTTTCTCCATAAACCTTCTATTTATTTTTTATTTTAAACATTATTTTATAAATAAATTGAATATTATTAATATAATGTAAAATTTATGAAGTTAGGTTTTATAAATAAATAAAATAACAGGTAATGGGATTACCCGCTACGATTGCTTATTATTGTGGTAAATGATGCTAAATGATATGAATGATTTACAACTACTTAAACAAATTTTACAAAAATGGGCATCATTCTTTTATATTTTGGAATTTAAATCATTTAAGCATGTTGTTTATACACCATTTAAAGTAGTCTTTATTTGAGTACAATTTAAAACAGTATTAAACTTCAAAACCTTTGTTTTAGCCTTGTTATACCAGCTACTAATAATTTTACTGAACTATAATGTAAATAATTAATTTCATCATAATTGATTTAAATATCGACTTACCAAATTAATACCGAATGGAAAATCGTACAGAACACAATGGTCGCAAAAGTTAATTTTTAATAATAATTTATTGTAAAATATTACCACATATTTAAATAAAATTATATAATTTGTTGCAACATTGACACGTGGGTGGAAAACCTCAAATTGAACGGCGTCCCAAACACTTTCCCAGCCTTCCGGGGTAGTCTGTCCGAATTGGCAGACGAATGTGACACCTGTGAAGGCAATAGAGACACCGGTTTCTCAACAGAATGCGCACGAAAATCAAAGTAAAAGTGGTGCCGCCAAAGAAACGTATGAATTAATTTACGAACGGAGGGCATTAATACGTATAGGCATATCGGTATAATTGTAACACAATTACAAAATGGGATATTTATTGATTTATGAATGAAATGCGTGCGTTGAAAAGTATAAATCGAATAAACTATATTTTTATACTCATCTGAGGCACCGTTTGCAAAGGATATTCGAAGATTTAATTTCACAGATGAAAATATCAATCACACAATGTAGGAATATTTCAAAATCCCATGTAAATTCTATACCATTAGAAATACTTTCACGTCTATCATAGACTATGGATTAAGAGTGATAATTAAAAATTATTGAGAATTAATTTATTGTACAAAGAATCAATTTGGATGTTTATTTGAAAATGTATGTTGATCAGATATATTGTGCAATATTCGGCAATACTCAGCTCATAGTCAAGTTTGTAAGGCAATAGATGAGAATGTTTTAGCTTTAAATGCATGTTTGTAAGTAATAATGTTTTGTAAATAGTGATTTAGCAGTTATTTTTCTGTACGCGAACTCTCGCTCGGCGTCAGTCGCGATTATTTTTATTTGGGTAGCGCTCTGATAGATCAAATCCGCGTCTGTCTCTCGCCCGCTTGCTTATACTGTGCTCAGACCTCGGACTATTATGGTTTTGTATCTCGTTACGGTTCTAGGCAAGTGAAATGTACGTTATGTGATATATCTTCTACATTGAACACCAAAATAATGGCTGGCTTATAATTCTACCATCATTCAGATAAACGGTAATATTTGTAAATATTAATTATTTGAACTTGTACTCGGGGTAATAATCTGCTCGGCTCTAACGTTTTTGTAATAGGTTTAATTTGGTCGACTTCCAACGAAGCTGAAACTATTTAAATTATAATTGATAGTAGGTGGCGTTTATTCCATAAATAAAAATAGCTAATTCAATAGTATCATATTTTATTATTTATTTATTTATTAATAATATTAATCCCTATCCGTTATTAAAAATTAACCCCTTTATTAATAAACAGCATAGCAGTGGAATAGCCGCTCAGTGTTTTCTTTTGTTTTATATTTACCAATTTTTAAACTCAAAAGATGGAGACGAAGCACAAAAACTATTCTTCCGTAAGGTTCCTATATGTTTGCGTAGCTGTCACGCCAAAACCGCATTATTTATTTCTTTAGGGTACATAATACAATTGATAAATTGGTAGGTAATGGTTCCTTACGTCTGCCTAGCCTGTATCACGTTAAAGCAATAATTCGTGTTGTGTGTCATTCATTATTACATTATGAGCATATTGTAAAGACTTGTAGATAAAATATTTTGGTGGTTTCGTTTTCAGTAAGGGACGCTACACACTTAAGTGGGCCAGTATGAATCGGCACACCACTTATCCTCTATCGATTCCATACTTCGACTCCTACATTGCCATCTATTTGACAAGAACAGTTTTATCTAAAAGTTATTTAGATCTGTTAAACTAAGGCCTTTAAAATTGGCCACAATATTTATTTAAAATAAAAATAGATTTTTAAAGGTTCTTTTACAATTTTTTATAATTACCCATGACTTCGTTTTCGTTATATCACAACATAAACATAAGCCATTCCTTTATTTTTTTTTTAATTTTATTTATACAATGTTTACCGGTTTTGGAATAGAAATCCCAGTTTAGTTAGGAATGCAGTTCCTAGAATCATACAGAATACAAAAGTGACGATTCCTTGCTTGTCCATTTGAACAAGACACTATAACGACGTGGTTTCTGTATCGTGTGGAATCTGTGTTTCCATAGAAAATAATCGCCCTGGTGGCAAAATCGTATATAAAATATAGATGAATGTTTGAGGACATCACAAGGCTGCCAGGCTTAGTGGCGCTGCACATTTGCCGGCATTCATCGGAATAGTGAATAGTAAAATCGAAAACTGAATGTTCGGAAAAAAGAGACTTGCACATAGCCCGAACGGACTACCCGGTCGGAACTTAAAGGCACTTTTTTAATTTCTTTTTTCCCCTCTGGTGGGATAGGGCTGGTGGGGAGAAAAAGAACAACCCTTACCGAATAAAATACAACATTTGTGTAGTAATTGCTTAGGGCCGGCCTTGGCGTACTACAATACTGGCGTACCGAATGTGCCGGCTCGCCTAAGTGTGTAGCCCTTAGACAGCTGACTGATGTGTGTGTTAAATTAAGTCGCATGCATAGACTTAAAACCAAGGTATTGTAAATATTATATATTTGCTTCAGACTGCTTTAGATTTAACAAGGGTTAACGCCATCTATTGGCCGAAGTGTTCGGTGGTAATGTTGAAATTTTCTCGTCCCTCTACTTGGAGTATTTGTCACTTTATTCAGACTGTAGTTATGGATTAGTGATTTAATCTACCCGGGTTTTAGTGAATGATTATGATTTTCTACTATCATCCAAAAAACAGGGTGCTAATTTTATTCTTATCGGTCTATTATGTTTATGGTTGTAACTCCTCAACCCCGTCACTATTCGAGAGTAATTTTTGTGTAAAATACATATTATTTTATTCATCAAGATTTGTTGAGCTAAGAACAAATACTATCCTCAGAATAATCCCTTTTTTATTATTTTATATTGCCATGTGCCTGTATAAGTAGCAAGTATGCAGCTGTCTGTAAGCCTTTTTATATCTTCGCTGTTACAGAAGTAGTGTAAATATTTCCTTTTATATACTTAATACGAAATGTATCACTTTCAATGATGAGCATTTATATATTATTATTTATAGGTATAGCTTCATCTTGCATGTTTTCACACACATTTTATTTTCTGGCTACACCTGGACATCTTTGCTTTTAATTTGACCAACATGTTATTATTAGTCCATAAAATTATGGTACAATGTCACTGAGTGTATATCGAAGTAAAATGTTACCATAAATATATAAATTAATATATAATTGTAACGATGAATTTAATTATTAGGTAGTATGTTGTGGCAAGTGTAAATAGTTAGGAGTTGCCTTTTTTATATAGACGAATTATTGATAATTCTGTACATTGTTTAAATAAATACATATTTAAAGTTTAATAGTGGACCTTAGCGTGCGAGCTAGTTCTTTTATTGACAATGATTCTAATATTTTAATTTTTAACTTGATTTGTTTTATATATTTATTTTTGTATAAATGATGGTTTTTTATTTACACTATTTAAGGTAACGGTACTCTACTACTATGTAATATATACAAATAAAATAGATTTTCCCATAGACTAACCAATAATCGATTGTATCTACTTTTGTGAACTAGCTCAGGCGTTGTGACGAAACTATTTATATTCATAATACTGCGCCAGAAAGAAACTGCACACATTACGATACTATTATCATAATAATATTTTATTAAATTACCATCTACACTCAAGGCTTTTATGCTAAAGAAAAACTCGTTTATTGTTATTAAGCGATGAAACGAGTTTGTTACAGGCCGATCCAATAGGCATGATGACTACTATTAAAAATGAACAAGTAAATAACACTCTCATAAAGAAGATTAAAAATGAATGCAATAATTGAAAAAATAAGTGAAATCGGTAAATAAATCACGGAGTAATAAGCTTTTAAAGTTTCTATAGGAGGCATCTCCTGCCCCTTTCTCGCGAAACAGTGCGCCTCCACAGTTACTATGAAAAATCCGCCTGTGACGTCACATGCCAAAGAATTGTATGTAAAGCTACCACAGCTTAGTAATGAGGTACTATGACAACATTGCTCCGACGTCACTGGCCGTTTGAGCTATCTCTTACTATTCCGGTTTTTAAAATGCTTGTAACTTTGTCGTTTTTTGAGATATTTTATTTTTGTTTTCACAAATTTTTATCTTTTGGGGAATATTTTTAATTTATGAAAAAAAAATTTTAGTCATCATGCCTATTCATAATTAGTCTCATTTCGTATTTTACATGCCTCAACAATGCAAAAGTTATGAAAAGGTATGAAATAAAATCGCTTCGGATTTTAAATACTTAAATTATATCGCGGCACCTTACATTTTATGACAATCAATCAATCAATCAATACAGTTTTCACTTTATAAAACAACTTTGTAAAAATTTTGCGACTAATAAATTCTGTAAATATATTTAAATTTAACAATGAGTATTCAATGTTAACCCACCCGGCCCAGCTGCAACTTTATTCTACTAGCCTTGTTTAGTTGACCTTACAAAGACCGAACTAAACCGAGTCAATTCGTACAGCTACTTCAGCCACGACATTCGATTTCATGCACGTCTCGGTATTTGCACACAACCGGCTGCTGTATTGTTAAAAGCTTTAAAATCGCATTGGTATTAGACCAAGTTTAATCCTTCAGGGTCTCGACGGTCGTAAGCTCGTACATGTGGTCAATTACAAGCATGGTCTGTGGTCAAAATATTTTATTAAATTAAACCCCGTATAGAGCTTAATCGTTACGTAATTGACATTTTGAATCTTTTATTAAACTACCTACTTATTAAGAATTATTGTAAGAATTTAGTGTGTTTTTATCATAGACCATGACACATTTGTGCTTACTTCGTCGGTGCATCTGAAATCATACCAAAAACGCTGTCGCTAAAATTTTACGAATTTAGTTTTGTTCAACGATTTCAAACAGCCTGCTATGACATGTATGTTTTCAAAAGTCGTGGTATAATTCTTGAGTTTGTAAATATAAACGTAATAATAGGTTAGATACTTTTGAAATTCTTTATACAAAGTTATTTAAATTAAATAGGTCACGATGATGTTAGACTACTTACTTAAGCCGTGGTTGCAAATACGAGCATAGTCTTAAGCATGTATTTATTTGATGATCCGCATTCTTGTAGCGTATGTTATACAGACAATTCTTACAATAAAATCCGATTTAACGTTGGGATCTGTGACAGCTATTCTCGATAATGTAAGATTTTAAACTGTTATTCATAGTTTGCGCGTTGCCCTCTTGACACTCCGCACAAACTTACCTATATACGCAGAACTGGAACGATAAATTAACAAAATATGAAACATCACATTTGAACAGATTTCTGTCGATCATTACCTTGTTACTGTGATTTGTTTATTTATTGTATATCGACCTATAAGAGTTAGGATAATTTTGTATTCGAGATTCCGATTGCAGGGAATAAAAATAATCAATGTACATAATTATTATGTATGAGTGAGTTATTCTGTTGATAATTATTTTAAAGCGATGTATGTAATTATTCGATATATTGATAATTATCAATGAACGTAATGAGTTTATACTCTTGTTGATTATACTTTCGTGCTTAAAGCGCATGATTTTATATTGAGTATTTTAATTTACAAGAGTGTTGAATCCTTATCGAAGTGTTGTATGGAATTGTATTTTACACTGTATGTGTATAGTTAGTGACCTTAATAGGGACGTGTGTTGTTGATTTTTATGTTTACTTGTGTAATGTAGTATTCGATGGGCGAGCGGCCGGCCGCGCCGGTGCCTTGTGGCAATCGACCGTCGCCGCGCCGCTCCTCCTTAGATGTAAAGCCATGGCTGACCGTCGAGTACCAGTCATTAGAGTTAAGATAAATCAATACATATATTATTTATGCTGTAGCCGATATAATCAGTTTTAAGTATTAGCGTTAAGAGATTAACATCTTATACCATTATCCGTATAAGTATTAAGATCAACAATATTTCCATTGTTTTAAACTAGATTGTTAGATTACCTACTAATTTGTAAGCATAATTTGTACAAACTACTTATGTACAGAATGTATGTAACGTTATGTGGAATAGGGAGGCGAGAATGACGCCAGCGCCCCTAGCGGTCGAGGGTATATAGATACTGAAACGTGGGTTTGTAAATATTGTACAAGTGGTCTTGTAAATTAACAAGTGTTTTCAATGTGCACATAGTCGCCTCATTCATTAATAAATTTTTTAGATCAAATTAATATTTTGTTTTGTTTTTATTTCTTACCTTTTGTTTATGCGGAGACTAGCCTCGCGGAACTGGCGTAGAGTGTATAGGGTATGGAGTGATCTCGTCCTGTACTTATTTATGCGGATGTTTTAAAAAGTAATGTTACACGATAATGTATTAGAAATGATTATTTCATAATGACTCGCTCTACCTTTACTCTACGTTACTTCTCCCTTACGATCAGTTGCCGTTGTTCGATCTAAGTAGATTGTTGTTTTTATCCGATCTGTAATGTGTAAACATTCAATAAAGTGAATGAAAAATTATCATAGTTTGATTTAGAAAATATGTAGTAAAAGGCCCTGACAATCGCTAATATGGTTAGGACCTAGAGATATGTGAGAGATTAGAAGTATACCTTACCGATATAGGCCTACGGGATGATGTGTGTCGTGCGTGGATGCCAACTTGGGTGATACAAATCTTCACAAAAACACCATAATAGGTAAGTTTTTTCTGTAGAGGTAAGTATGTAATGACAGTTTTAAAATCCTTTGTTCGGTATTGGACAGATTCTGGATTGCGACCTTGGCCCGCATATGCGGTAAGATAAGAATATTGGATAAGAACAAGGCCTGCAAGACCTTACCATCACCATCAGTACCTAAGTAGGATTTACCTATATTATTCTTATAATATCTGTGCCTATATTAGGAGGCCGCGGGTTCGATTCCTGCATAAGGCCAATAATTATGCACAGGGGAAAAAGCGCATTGCTGGTTCTGTTTCTGGGTATTTTGGGACCATGGTCTTCGTTCCTTACCTAGATATAGGAAATCCTAGTTAAGGTCCAGCACAGAGCACGAAACGATAGTGACGCTATCCGAAGCGTATTCTTTGTTAGGGCGTAGGGCCTTAGAGCCAGGCGTAGAGCCGGATAAGCAGGTCGAAATTCGTTCAAAGAAACATCTACCTTAACGTCGTGACTTAAATGTCAAGTCAGTCTGAAATTCCGCGTGGCGCTTACGACAAAGACATCGCACGAAACGACTGATTTTTGAGGTTTCTAATTAATATTTATGTTCGTGTCATAGATTTATATATCAGGATATGCCCGAAGGAACATTTTATTTTGTCAAAATGGCGTGGGAAATGTCAGCGCCATCTATTAGATTTCGCGTGAACTACGACAAGTTGAGAAAATTAGGTGGCTATCGCTGCCATTATGTCCGTCAATGTTAATGTTTACAATGATTATTCCAAATATAAATTCGATTATTTTGTTACAAAACAGAGTGTAATATTGAAAATATTGAATTACTTGAGGTAAGAAACTTGGTCTTTCTTTTTACTGCACTTTTGAGTATAGATTGTGCAACCCTTCACAATACAACTTGGCATATTTTGTTTGTGACATTCGACCGATGCCTTCTAACTTCCATCACAGACTGAGCGCTAAAGGATGCCAATCTGTGAAATTGGCTTCCACTTTGAAGCGACCTATAACCAGTCATTAGGCCTGTTCTTAATATATATGTCTATGGTTCGTGTAGTATTTTTCAAAAATGAAATCTACACATTATGTGAATGTTTGTTGGGCATACCTACACTATTATATTTTTGTATAAATATTTTCGATAGAAACTGTTAGGTATAAAATAGGAAAAACTAGATTTTTTGAGGTATGTTTGCGATTTTTTTCTGTAGAACTGAACAAGTTAATGAAATCACAGATATTAAAATAGTAGTTACATGAAATGAATAACATGATTATATTAAATTCAAAGCTCTAATATCGTCAGGAAACGTGTCAAAAAATACCTTGTTTGCTCTACCCTTCGACTTAATGCTCTGCGGGATAATGTGATCGTTGAGCGATATTTTTATAATAGTAGGTAGTAAGTAGGTATAGTTAAAAATTTGATATTTAATAAATAATATATTTATGTACGATAAATAGCTATGGATGGATAAAGGTCTGTATCATGGGTCTGTATGTCTGTATGCAGATGATACTCGCGCAGCTCTGTCGGGCGTTGTAGAAACTATGAATGCATGAAAGCTTTCTTTTGGTAGAGCTTTTGATACAACGCGGTCTGTGAGGTGGGGTAACCAAGTACCTAACAAGTCTGTTTGCATTTCCGTCCTCTGCCACTAGATGGTGAAGCGGGTTCTGTGGTAGTGTAATTTTATTGTTATGGTAAAGGAATGTAATATAGGTAGCTCTCGAAGCACGACTAGCCGTTTCAATGATACGGCAACAACTTGGATGGGCGACCGCTGCAAAAAATTGCAATTAACATACGAGTGCTCTACGGTGCTTCAGAGGGGACGTTAAGAAGGCCGTCTTGATTTATATGCCTGGTTTCTAGAAATAAACACTGAGATGTCTATTATACAAGTATGCTAGAAAGACGATATTGTACAAAAATTGAGAATTTCTTGTGCCGATTTGAAGCACTACTCCCGAACGTCCGGAGAACTAATAATTATTTTGAAAAGCCATCAAATGCCTTCAGTCAATATGAAGTTCAGCGTACTAGAGGTCAGTGGAAATAAGTTACTACCACTGACCTCTATTGAAATACACTGCCTTATTTCAAATAGAAAGGCAGTGTATTTTTACCGCAACACTGTAATGCAAATAGAAGTATAGGATTTCTATTTGTCGTATTGCCGGTATAATAATAATATATCAGTGGTTTTATATAAGTACATATAATACTTAGCTCAGCATATCGGCATGGCAATAAACATGATGACTACTATTAAAAATGAACAAGTAAATATTACTTTCATAAAGAAGATTAAAAATGAATGCAATAATTGAAAAAATAAGCAAAATCGGTAAATAATTCACGGAGTAATAAGCTTTAAAGTTTCTACAACAGGCATCTCCTGTCCCTTTCTCGCCAAACAGAGCGCCTCTACAGTTACTATGAAAAATCCACTAGTGACGTCACATGCCAAAGAGATTGTATGTAAAGCTACCACAGCTTAGTAATGAGGTACTACAACAACCTTCCTCTGACGTCACTGGCCGTTTGAAATATCTCTTTCTATTCTGGTTTTTAAAATGCTTGTAACTTGGTCATTTTTTAAGATATTTAATTTTTGTTTTCACAAATGTTTATCTTTTGAAGAATATAATTAATTTATCAACAAAAAAAATTTAGTCATCATGCCTATTCAAGGACGCAATGCTGCCAGCATGTTGGATAGGTACCTATGCTACCTGAGCATTTGGACAGTCTATACTATAGCTATAGGCCCACGCGGCTATTATACTGTCCATTTAATTTATGTTCTTTGTAGGTAGTAGTTTTTATTACTGTAGCAGTTAGCTTGAGTAACAAAAGGACACTGCCCGTTTAAAAAAAAAGTATATAAGTAGCAATGTGATATCAAAACTGCAGACCTAGCACTCGAAGGTATATATTCTGTCTTCACCAGATGAACCTATTCGCTTATCAAATCACAATTACTTACCTGTAATCATTAGACGCCTGATTGACTCAACCGCGGGCTTATCAACTTACGCGCTCGCTGATAAAATATAAACACCACTCTAAATAATGTAATAAATATCTAAACATTTATTAAATAACAAAATCTTTTAGTATGTTTACTATATCGTAATGCGCCAGTGTCCATTTAAAGTGAATTAATAGTTAAATAATGGAAAACGAGTATAAAGAAAGTCATTATGAAAGGAAGTACGTCAGGACGGCGAGACCTCGAGTGCTGGTGAGTGGTAATTAATTATACAATGGTAGAGTGAGCACTAACCTCTAGCTAGCTCGAAGCAAGCGGTGCAAACTATTGCAAGCTGACGGTTGCAGTTTTCTCTTTGTAAGTTCAGTGTGTAAGATCGCGCAGTCAGGGGCGCAAATTAATTGCACAAATAAAACAAAAAAACTCCTTTTAAAAAGTTTGAATCTTATGTTGTGATCAACGTTCATTTCTGTACATAAAAGGTAGATAGATAGATATATACTTAAAAAATGCTTTACCTACTGCACAAGTGTAAACCAAGTAGGTACGTACATAGGCGAACTTAATGCTTAGCATTTCCTTCCAGGTAACCTTTGTGTAGTGTGAAACGAACGTACGTAGGTACCTACGTACTTACCCACATAAGTTTACGTTGTTTTGAAATAAATACCATGTTTATCATTTAGGCACCTAGTACTCTCGATATCATGCTCCTAGTATTAAGCTTAGGTCATATACCCATTCGGGTATGTAGGTATCTTGTCCTCAAACAACAACATTGCCAACGCAGTTTTGTAACCAAATTAATCTGTCGATGTATTTCAATTCTTATTACCGTGATGAGATTTCGAAACGGTCCTCACCATAAATATTAAATGGTACCTATTAGCGCAGCGACCTTCAGCGACATCTAGCTTCAATCAAACTAAGCATAGCTTGTACTATGGAAACCAAATAACTGATAGAATACCTACCTACTTTTTGTTTGTAAATACACACAGAATACATTATAATAAACACCCATGTTCATGACACAAATGTTTGTCCTGAGTGGAAATCAAACCCACAATTTAGGTTTAGAACGCAGAGCTAAGTAGGTACTACAAACTGAGCCTTCAGGCCTGTCAATGTAATGCTTGCATTTACTGTACCTACCTACATAATGAACCTATCCCTATGTGGTTTACAGGTAGGTAGGTAGATGCATGGACAAACATCACTCAACTTTTACGGAATAAATTTTCTCCCTATTCCCTAAGATAGATAACACCACATTTACAGAAAATAATCGATAGACACACAAACTTAAAACTTAGTGTCACAATGGGCGGTCTTATCGATTAAAGCGACCTCTTCCAGACAACTCAGAAAACAGCGAAAGGCACAACAACAATAAGGACGGTGGTTTTTAGTACAGGTGTAGTTATTATATTATCTGGGGTACAGGAATAATTATAAAACTCACAGAAATCGCCCTATTACATAGGTCCAGAACCGCACTGTCCATACAAAGCCTTGGTAAATAGTGAAGCAAATATTGTCTATGATCATAGAGCACGACTCAGAGAGTACGAACTTTTTTTATGTCAGTTTTACGCCAGATTTACGTCAGTTCTGTCAGTTCTGTCAGTACCAGCATACCATATGAAAAATATCACCCGATTAAATCGGGTAAATGAAAAAGCAGACCCAAGAAAAAATACATCAAGTTATGCATGAAATAATTATATTATTTTTGACTGAATAATATGATATAATATGTAGTACCTATGTGTAGGAAAACTTTGCCAGTAAAGTCACAGAATAAATAGATACATATAGTAGGTACTGTAGTAAACTACTTATTATCTATTCTGTACGTAGTAATGTGGCAAGGACTTTGCTCACTCTGTTATTAATTAGTCTGAGTAACCGAATGTTTTAAATCTTTTGTTAACTAACAAATATTCAACCGGTAGAGCGACGGCATCGGCGTGCAACAATACATTAGTTGTTGGAACTGCTGATATCATGCTGATATTTCGTTTTTTTATCTTTGACTAAGCCTGCGTTTGACCACAATCTTGCCTGATGGGAAGCGGCGATGTGGTCGGTGTAGTACGCTGGTCTAGTCAATACCTATTCATTCTTGATTTAAACAACCCCGGGTTGTATTTTTCGGGAAACATCGACCAGGGTAAGGAATTCAATACTTTTGCAGTTGTTATTAAAAAAGTAGATTCGAAACGGTTAGTAGGTACGTAATGAAGGTTGTTGGACCATAGGAGGGTGTCTCTTGACGCCTGGTAGTTTTATAATGAAAGGGTACCAGAGGAATTAGGACATGCAGTTCTTGTGTATAAGTTGTGTTATGATAATGTTTGTGTATAGGGTGTAGTGTCTATTTAGTTACATAATTATGTATGTAAGTTTGTTTATATGTAAGTATTCTGGTATTATCGATTTTTAAGTTTAATCCTTAAGTTTACCTTTTTAAGACTCATTATTTTCTTTTTTTCTTTTTCGGATTGTGCATTGTCTCCACCCCCTCTGGGTCTAGACTGATAACCAGCGCTGGTTGTCGTCGACAACCACCACATGCTGAGTCGACGCCCATTCTATACTTGTTTTGTGTTTGTTTCTTATTCTTAGTTCGTATTATGTAACATTAATATACCACATATTGTTCTGTACCATAGTTTAAACAAGTATTGAATAGATGTTATTCTATTCTTGTGTACACTCCATAATGCAATCTATAAAATACTGAAAGGCTAGCGACTTCCCGTCGATGCGCCAGGCTCTGGAGCCTAGTGTTCACCAAGACATCGTCACCGATGCACGTAGCTTAATGGAATGCAAAGTAGCCAGTTGCTACTTCACCGACCCGCCCCAGGGGTGGCAGCCGTACTCCATACACGACCGGACCTGAGCTTGATCAGAAGCTGTCCCGGTGTGAAGTACTGCCTAAGCTTGGACAATATGCCGAGTTCTTTGGCAGCTTTGTTTATTTACGCTATTGCTAACATTTTATTAAAGAACAAAACTGTATGGACAAGCAATATATTAACACATAGCTAATATAATAACTTTCGCTTTGGATTTTAATGAAAGAGCCGAATTATTAGGTTGGACGTCAGTGTGACACCCATAAGCTTTAGCTAGATGGTCGCCTATCGTTATAGATACAACCACGGAAAGTTGGAGATTAGTTGAATGGGCCCTTTCTTGTGGAGAACAAATACGCCTGCGTTTTTGTAGCGTTAAACTTTACTAAGTTAGCATCCCCCCAATCGGATACGGCTTCCAAAGCTAAGTTCAAACGCTCTACCATGGCTTCTCTTCGAAGGAGAGTATCTTCATTCTTATCACGGGCACTGGATATAAATCTCTCAACAACAGATCGACTGTTTTCATGACGATAGAGTTTCATCCCTACATATAATAAATGTGTAATTCTGATGCGCTACGGAACACACACATAATGATATCAAATCTAATTTATCCCATAGGTTCTATTGTTCAAAAAATATCGTAACCGCGATGCAGGACTACAAGGCTTTTTTCCCTTCTCCATACATTTTCTAATTTATCGTGACTAACGCCATCTAGGGACAATAATTTGTAGCTGTTTGTTTGTTTGTTTGTTTGTTATTGAACAAATCCCTAGATACTGAACTGATTTTCATGCGGGTTGCACTAATATGCTTAGAAATAACCAGCGCACAACATAGGATATATTAAAATACAAATATCATTAAAAAATTTTGGTCATAATTATTAAATATCATTACGAAACCGGACGGAATTTTATACAACATGGCCGCTTCATGGTGAATTCTTTTTTGGCTACTGACGGTTAGTTTGTGTCACAGTAATTTTGCCACACATAGTGTATTTAGCCAGTGTTAAGTATAGTAATTTTTCGTCGTGTTGTTATTGAATATTTCACATGTTTCACGTAAAGTTCATCTGGAGGCATAGATTAAAGAAAAAAAAACGTGTGTAAGGCCATGAACAAAGAGTAATAGGAGTTAATTTCGGTAGTAAATATGCATTAAACAGTGGATTGAAATTTTACTATTTATTAGATTTGATTAACCATTATTAGTTTCTCTATTTAAGCCCTTGCAGGTTGTTTGGGGGTTTTGGAGTAAAATAGATATACCATCAAATAATATGTAAGTAGTATGAATCGATTGCATTCAAGATACAAACATGTTAATTATACTTAAGTGCCCGCAGATTAGAGAAATAACCGGCCAAGTGCGAGTTGGGCTCGCGCACGAAGGGTTCCGTATCATTATCTATAAAAACTAGCAAAAAAACGTTTAATGTATGAGAGAGAAAAAATACTAAAATACAGAATACAATAAGTATTTAAGGGGTTAAATACTTATTTTATTCTGTATTTTTTGTAATAGCGGCAACAAAAATATATTTATCATCTGTGAAGATTTCAGCTGTCTAACTATCACGGTTCATGAGATACAGCCTGATGGTGACAGACGGACAGACGGACAGCGAAGCCTTAGTAATAGGGTTCCGTACCCAAAACGGACTGACGACGTTTGTCAGGCTGTCTGTCCGTCTGTCACCAGGCTGTATCTCATGAACCGTGATAGTTAGAGCTTTACCCTTGGGAGTATCATCTTGACTCTTGCTACGCCTATTTTTGGTATTACATGACGTTTATGTTTGGCCCACAGGTCTGAAGGCCAATGCATACTATTACCACCATAGGCTAATGCAGTGGGCCAATGATATACTCTTACGTTACGTATAAATTATATACTCTTTGAATGATACAGAAGTATAATAATACTCTTCGGAATGATACGAAGTAGATTTTTTTTCTCTAATCTGTGTACGAAACATGTTATGTAAAATGCCCTGGGGGTCTAGCAAAGATCACAATCACTAACGCTAACGCCTCACGCTAACTCCAAAAATGTATCAAAATGACATTTGCTACAGAAAAGTTAGCGATTTCCGAAACGTCATTTCAGTACATTTTGGAGTTAGCGTTTGGCGTTAGCGTAAGCGGTTGGTATCTTTGCTAGACCCGCAGACTTTGCCCTATTGTAAAAATGTTTTGAAAGCCTAGATTTTAATATAATATAGGTTTTAATTAATCATGAGTTCGATGATACTTATCGAAATATCATCGAAAATTTTTCTATAGTTAAGTAGCCATGAGTGGAGATATCATCAAAATTGGTCCAGGAATATCAAGGATAATAATTAGCGTACCTACGCTGTTTTGGGAAATATTATAATTAATTATTTCATCCATGATTAAGACATGTCATTTTTACTTCGTAGAAGTGATTATACGAGCAGAAAACTCAGTGTAGCTGATAGAAAATCAGTTTTTAAAAATAAAGCCATTACCCAAACCGAAACCTGAAAAGTAATGTAATCCACGCGTGGCAACGCCGCGGGCAGTAGCTAGTACTATATATAATTGGGCTATAATAGTAATTTCATTATGGCCTCTAATTTTGAAAGTAGCTGAAAGTGTTAATATTTTATGAATTAAAAAACGTATAGATATTTTTTGGTGAACATTTGTGGGGTTCTACAGTTGGAATTTTCATACGTTCTACTATTTAATGCTTTCAAAAATGTCGTAATGCGCGAACCAGATAGAGGATACACGAAGATTTGCCTGGCCTTAAAATTGAGTGCTTTGATTTTGAAGATAGCTGAAATTTTACATGTTTTATCTAGGTAAATTTTAGCGCACGCTCCACTCGCGATTCGACATTTCATAAATTATGTCTTTTTTTATGGGAATGAATGTCGTGACGAGCTAGTCGTTCACCTGATGTTAAGCGACACTGCCGCCCATAACAGTTGCAGTGTCACTCGAAGCTGATCACCTCATAATCTTTCATTATATCGGGATAAAGCGGGAATATGGGCAGGGGTACTATGTTAATGCTTGCACACGGGCGCTACATGGGCTAGTACGCCTCTTTGGACCATTCTAATCTGGGCTGATGTCCGGGATATCTTCGGTATAGTGTCGGACTAACTTGACACTGGTGTCCTGAGCTGTGTTAGTGGCAGCCGTGTTGAAGCATAGCAGTTCTCGATCTCTCTCAGAATTTCAGGCTTGAAAATGACACTGCCTATTCGGTCTTCAGTTGCGTCATTGGCTTTGCCCGCTAGACGAATTCTTTGTGCTTTACAGCCTTGGTTACGCTCAATTGCGGCCTCAATACAATACGTGAAGTACTGAAAGCACGCAAGTTGCTTGCAAATGATTTAGTTCAAATATCTCAAATAATGGTTTAAATGGTTTTATCAGCACAGAGACGATTAATCTATAATATATGATCTATTCTTGATATCTTGGACAGCCATTTTAATTCTTCAACGGCTTTGCGCCAATAGGTACTGTGTATATCTTCTTATACCCGGCATCATAGATTGCTTTAAATAATACTAATCCAGTGATTGATAGGTACTAACTATGCAGTATGCACAAACACGGTTTGGAGGAAATTGGTGATCCTGCCAATCATTATTTTAGACGTCATTCCAGCACCCGATGAGATGCAACTAGTTGTACCTACTGAGTGCGAAGCTAATTCGGTGGGAATAATAATTAATGTACCTACCTTTATTATCCACGGTTGGTACTTACTAAGGTGCACTACAAGGTAGTGTTAAAGTATTAGATTGACGTAAAATAGTGTGGCGTCAAAATTCCCTACAAAACGCATGTTTGTTTGTACCAACGTTCTTCTTAGTGAGTTATTCTTTCAGTATGTAAGTAGATTCATTTCCTGGTTTTTACTAGAAGGCCAATGGACTCCGTCAACACACAATTTTCTTTGACTTAGAACTGATATTTTACTGAAAAGTTGGTGTGTTAGTAGTGCTGATAATTCAATCCATTAGAAAAAGAACCGTATGTGGCGCTTATCGAATTTAAATTATATTCGTAAAGTCTTAGGTACTGTTGATTTCAGATCGATATTTCTAAATAATTTCAATTGTGTTGGATGTCGTGTTGTCTGGCTTGTGTCTATACTAAACTTCTACAATCTGTATGCCAGAGGAAGTGTCTCAGTGTGCCAGGGGTTGCGCCCCCGCCCCACTTCCCACCCTCCCCTAATCCGAATTTCTATACTCCACCGCCACCGCCGCGCCAGCCGCCGCCAAATTTTAGGATTCTCCGGGCTTTCTTCGGAGACATCGTTCAAGTCTTCATTCGGATACAGACGACATAGACCAAATTATTAGTACAAAAGAACTAACAATAAAAATATTTCAATTATTATTTAAGTCGTAAGAAAATAATTGAATATTTTTGAATCAAAAATACTTAATGAATGTGCGTGGTGTTAGAGTGCTGTGTGAACGCATGCGCGCGTGCTGTGTGCGGCTTGGGCGGACGGTGTGAGTGCGGCCGAGGGCGGCATTCGTGCTTGCGACCCCATCGATTGGAGTCGCTGCCGCGCCGCGGCCCGGGCCCCCGAGACACGCGCGATCGCTGCAGCCATGCAACCCCCGCCGAGGAAGGTGAGTGCACTTCAACGCCAGGTTCAGGGCCGCAGCAACCTCTCCAACCCGCCACTGCAACCAACATGCCGCTACAACCAACCTGCATCAGTCAGCATGCTTCTCGTGTTGTCATACCAAATTATATAATGAGGTAAACGGGCATCAAACGAACCTGGAAAACGAAACGCTTAATATTTGGCACGTTCCTGAATTTTGACAGTGCCACCACTGTCCTAATAACGCAGCTGTGGTTTTGGGACAGTTAAATCGATAAGAGGTTAATCTGGACCTTCTGTTTCATACGAATGTGGTATTTTTGTTCTGTGTGTTTATGGACGCTGGGTGTTGTGTCATTTTTTGTACGATTTGGTGTTCGTATGGTGGATTTGGTGATCACATATCGCGTTATTGACAACTGCAAACGGGTTTCATACTATTGTTCTATTACGTGATACTATAACGTAATACATAGCGTAACGTTTGTTGTGACGACTTCATAGTGAGAATTAATATAGGGTCATACATAACGCGTACTTGTCGCCCGCGAAGCAATGCCGTAGCATTTAGCTCCTAGCGTTCCGTAATTGCTAAATCTGCGGGCTGCGAGTTCGTAGAATGAGACAAGGTGGGCGGCTTGTTCTGATTCAAGAAAGGCTCGGTGTGTTCTTAAGAAAGAAGGTTCCGGCTCATGATTAAAAAATTTACATTTCGTGTCTATTAGCACTTCTGAAAATAATAATCTTGATAATTAAATTAGATTTTACAATTTGTAATATTAAACTCTCGTCGTAGGTACTTTATTTTTCTTATAAGAGATATAAGAATTGTCAAAATTGAAAGATGAATGCAAACATTTATTTTGATCGGAAACTATATATAGCCTAATGCTAATTAGTTGAATAATTAAGATCTAAGATCTACTTTATAGTAACGCTATCATTAACTAGAACTTTGAAAGACCTGATAATTCACGGTTCCCATCTCAGAACACGTCATACCCCAATCTTCTTCTTCGGCAGATATGACTAGCCCATTTCCAGTTCAGTATGCTGTTTGACCGATGTCGCGTGACTTTTTATTTGACAGGTTTTATCATCCATTCGATCAAATATTCGATCCCTCAGACATAAAGAAGCATAGAGCTCTTTCCTATGCTCAATGAGCGTAGACTGGTACCGTGAGTGCTCTCCACGTGTCGGCTATATGACGGTAACAGACTTTCGTCTACGACCAATGAAAGGAGTCAAGGAGTTTCCCAACTTGGTACCCAGTCTAGCTATATTTTTGCTCTAGATCTAGGCTAGATCGGTTCCAGAACAATGGCTGGGATTCAGCTCCATTTACCGAGCAAAGTTTTTGTGGTAGGCATATAAATGGGCCATCCTTTTTTGACCTTACAATGTCTTATTAGATAAGATAATTATATTATTGAAAAATCATTACATGAGTGAGTATTCGTTTTTTACTTATTGAGAATTAAGTATACCTACCTGAACTTATCTTAAATACATTTATAAACCTTCAAATTCTCAGCCGGTTCAAAGTGATGGGTCGTAAGTATTGGTTGTTAGTTAGTTTCCTTACGCGATCGGCATCAATTTGATATTCACAATCGATTAGGTATCATCATCATTATCATCAACAGCCTGAAGACTTCTACTGCTAAACATAGACCTTCTCCAGAGAGCGCCATTTTGAGCCTCCTGCATCCATTGGCTACCCACGGCTTTCACCAGATCGTCAGTCCGTCCACCTAGTAGGGGCTGGCTGGGTTCATGGTCACCACTCGAGGACATTTCTTCCCCATCGGTTGTCAGCTACGAGCGATGAAGTATAAATTTTTATTCAAATAATTAACAAGCTACATTTTGTGTTTTAGTTTAGAGTACTTACAGTTATTCAATTATTGATGTATCCAAAGTTAGATCAATCAAAGTCAATCTCCGGTATAGATGGATACTTACTATTACACTTATACCACAGACTAATATTGTAATACTGCGCTTATACTTACCTACTGAATGCTTCTATGGATACTTGGAGAGAATATACAAAAAGACACGGGTTGCTAGCTACCAACACTCGTGTTCGTTCACGAACACTAATTAGCGTGTAATATTACGTACTTATGAATACTCGAAAATCTCGAAATTACACAAGTATCGGCAAATAATATGAACCCGATAAATATAAATTTCAGATTCCTGCAAAAACTGTGATGTTTTTAAACAGCATCAGTTTATTTTCAAACGTGTCAATAAAGTTTCAAATAACCATTTACAAAGTTACACAGGTAGGCAATAGTCGATCTATGCAAATATGTGGTGCAACAGCCGCGGGCTATCCATCAATATCAATTCTGGATTTATCGGCATTCATTATTACAGCTCCCACCGGCATGGCATTTATACCGTAACGATGTCATTTTGTTAAACTATGGCACAATGTGTGCTACATTTGATATTTTAGTTTTTCCGACCCAAAAATACTTGTTTGTATAGAAAACATTCTATACTAGCTTCTACCCCACGGATTCTTCTGCATGGAGTATCTTTCAGGAACCATTTATTTTAGGGATAAAATTCAAAAATTTCCGACAATTGTATCACTTTATATTCATTGGTTATAAATGTTTTAACTTTTTTCCGTAACCATTTTCATTATAAGCAGTGTAACTTTAGGAAATGCCAAATTATTAAAGACTGGTATTCTTTTTATTGGATTTATTTTGTTTATTCCTTACACATTCCAAATTTCAGTATCTTACGATATTTTTTTTTTAAATTATCATATTAATTATAAATGCAAAATTAACCCCCATATGGGATGATTTTTAAACAATCATTTCATTTATTTTTATACTTATTTGTATGTGCAAAATTTCAAAATGATGCGTTACGAAATGTTAGCTTTTTAGCTACAAATGTTTTTGTACCTTTTTACTCTTTTGGGGTTTGAATTTTCAAAGATCCTTTCTTAGTCGGCATGCCTGCGTCATAAAAGAAAGCCATCCTCCATACTTCAAGTCTTTACATCCAGTGGTTCGGGCTGTGCGTTGTCTGTCATCCAGTCCAGTCAGGACAAAGCCTTTTATAACAGAGCAAAAAAAAATGCGCGGAGCATCATTTTTTTCAATGCTCTGTGCCTTTTTATCAACAAGCTATTATAAATCAACAACTGTAACTCGTTCCATTACGTTGCACCCATTCAATAAGCATGAATCTAATAGGTGATGATTAATTACCTAGAGTAGGTAATTAATCATCACCTACTACTTGTAAGTATAATATTACTTACTCTGTGGTAATTACCTATGTAAAACATTGTAATTCCGCAATGTCAATTTTACTACTGATGTAGAAGAGGCACTTTTCTGAAAAAAATAAAATTGGTTAAAAAAAAAATTATGTTAAAATCTGTAACACCTACAAGATGCTGATCATCCCTCGTGGAATAGGTTTGTATATGCTATTCTCGTGGCGTTGGTACAAAAATTGCAAGTGTGCAGTGAACATTATCCTGTCGCGTCGGACTCTCGCGAGTCGAATAGCCGGCGGCGGCACGGTATGGGCGTCGGTAGCCCGATATCACAGCTATGGCCGGTTATTATTTTGTGCAGTTTGAGCGCCCTGCCAACATTCAATTAATGCCTTTTTGGTCCTTCTCGTAACAATGTTAGTTGGGTGAATGTGCTATAATTGGGGGAAGTTATCTACTTAGTCCTATTATTTTGGATGAGTAATATTGACACGGCAGGTGGGATTTTAGTCACAGAGGATTTCATGGTTTTATGTTCACACTGTTTATTATATTGGAAATATCAGAGGCGATATAAATCGGCAGTAATATAAACTAAGTATAGCATCAGTTAGGGCAATTACATAACATAGCGTGAAATGTCTGTTACCGAACCTTATGAGTAAATAATTTAGTATTAGCTGACGTACTAGCGTTTCGTGTTGTTTATTAGTGTATTCTGTGTATTATCAATGTAACTATGAGCTTACCCTTTGCTTTCGTAGCGTGCTAGGTTATTGCTTAGGTTCCTTATACTTGTTTTGATAAACAATTGTACCTACATACTTACTTACAATACAAGACAAATTAGGAAGATGTCAATTTTGGAAATGGACAATTTAAGAAGTAGACCAAACCGACTGGAGGTATTTAAATTTCGATTATAAAGTAGTTTTCATAACTTGTCGCGAAAACTAAAAAATCGCATGTGTCAGCTTTATGCATGGATAGATGCTCGGGATTTTTTCCTCTACAATAGGTCTCTGTTTTAATTAACTTTGAAAGGTTTTTGATTTATGTTAGTTCCATTAACATTATTTACCACTTACTGGTGACGGGGGAGTCGGTAATGAAAAGCAACAACTTCATAATCGGTTTGTTGCAAATTACCGTTGCCAGTTGACATTTTTATAATTAAGTACCTACTTACACCTCACTAAAGAGGAACTGAAAGTATCTTACTAAATTATTTATTAGTTATAAATAAAATAAATAAATATATATGTGTGGACATTTCACACAGTGCCATCTAGCCCCAAACTAAGCGTAAGCGTACTTACTATGGGAACCAGATAACGGATATAATACTTAGATAATTTTTACAATGAATGCAATATAACACCAGACATAGTTCAATCACTATCATAATTATTTCCAAAATAATGTTATTTCCATGGTAATGTATGACAACATTTTATTGGGTTCGAGCTGACCATATTTCGGCGCTGTCGCAAGCACCACAATCATGGGCATTTGGGAGAATATTATGCTCATTTTAGAAATATGTGGTGACCAGGACCGCTTTATTTCCAGTTACAGAATGCTTTTAGTTTTATTAAATACCATAAGTAGATTATTTTAAATTTACGCTTTTATCCCCTCTACCCATTGACTTTATAATCTTTGCATGTATTATACTGTATCCCTCATCACCTTCCCACTCTATTTGCCCTTTCTTTATTACACCTTTCTACATTTCTCCTTCACCCTCCCTTTGTTCTTACTCTTTCCCACATAATATTTGTTGTCAACCCTCTGGGCCTCCCGTTGTGTCAGTGCCGAAGCCGACCGAAACGATTAACTTCTTAGATTAGGTAGGTAATTAATGTTGGTGAAATAAGCTTGCACTGCACCCCTATTCCCAATCCATTGACAACGTTTTGATTCGAAACTTACGCTATCCATCTCCTTCATCTACATTTAGAATGAAAGAAACAGAGAGTGTAAATTTCGAATCGAAACATTTTCGATGGGTTCAGAATAGAACTAAGAATACAATACATAAGTAAACAGCACAAAAATTTATCCAGTACCTAGTGTTTTGACTAATAAATATTTGTATAGACTAACAGACAGACAAATATTTTTTGGACCGTATTAAACTACAGTCTACAAACACTGTAGAGATCTTTATGTACAACCTTTAAAAGAACCCTACATACCTATGTAGGTATTGTAGCCAATTTATTTTGAACTGATGAAATACGAAAACATTGGCATGTTAAATTTCCAACATGACACGCAATTTGAAAATATTTTATGAGTTGGCGATTATCCTAGATTTGTACAGTGTACAATATTATACATTGGAGACGCTTCCGTGACTATAATACGGATTCGTCCGTCGGTTCCGCTCAGGATCCGCTGCAATGTAAGAGTTTTATTGCCAACATCCCGGGCATTCTGCTATAGCTACTTACACTTAGAAAATTAGATGTCTAAAATAGCAAAATGTTTTGCGTCTCGAATGTTAATATAATATACCTAAATAAGTACATGGGTGGTTCACACCGCGGTCCGAATCGCCCAAGTGTTATTTATTTATTTATTATTGAGAGTACAATAGTGTCATAAAAGTCAGTGTGGTCGTTGTTATTCCATTGTACTTGTATTATCTTATACTACATTTATTTTGTCTTTCCCATCTAAATGTTAGGGAATAGTCTTCAAGGAATTGGCAGTGCTCGAAATTAGGTGGTCCACAAAGCTCAACACAATTTGCTTAGTAACGAAGACTTATAATTTTTTTTTAATGAGAATGAATGACGAGTCGAGCTAGTCGTTTACCTGATGTTGAGCGACATGGCCGCCCATAACAGTTGCAGTGTCACTCGGACCTTTAAAATAATAAAGTTCCGCGTGACAGTGCACTGCGCACGTCATCCTGAGAAATCACACAGTCTAGTAATCATATTACTACACTGTGTAGTCAGGTCATTAAGTCTCATTTGCTCAGTAATTTCGCTAGCTACAATGCCCTTCAAACCGGAACACAGTAGTGCTTGCACACTACCGCTTGGTGGCAGAATAACTGGCAAAACAATGGTACCGACCTAGACGAACTTTGCAGAAAAGTCCTACCACCAAGTAATTAGCAATATTTTTCTGTATAGACGTGTGTTAAATACCTATTGGTCAAATCAATAGTCAACCAAAAGTAGGAGGGAAGATCGAGATATTCGTTGATGACGGTCGAAATAATCAGGCATCCTGACGTATTGGACAGTTCGCTAAAAAGTTGTCCTCAGATTATTTGTACCTAATCCTGAACGTATTCCATCCCGGAATTTCCGGATATAACCGTGACCTTAAAAAAGATCTTAGCTACTTACCTTATACCAAAATGGAGGTATCAAAACGATATGGTGGTCGGGTTGACTTGGGTTGATGACTGAAAAGCTCTTCTGTCTTTTTCGTATTCAACGTAGAAAGAAGATAGTTGAAAGTGACGACTAATAATAATACAGTAATTTGTATACAGACTATCAAAAAGCATTGAAAAGACGCTTCGCTCTTTTATTTTTGCTCTGTGTGGACCACTGACCAAGAATTTCGTGCAGACTAGTAGGTAAGGTTAAAATTTACACGTATCAACACTCAATGCTCCCGATCGATGCAGAATAATTCAAGGTATAATATAACTTTGCTGCATTGTATTACTTGTTTTAGTTCCACTTTCTAGTTCTACAATAATATCTGTGATAAAATTACGAACTTTTCAAGGTGTAAGTCCAATACGGCAGGCTCGGCTACTGCTACAGTACCTATTATGTTATCTACGGGTCGGCGCAGGCTAATCCCTCGGCAACTAATGGTATTAAAAGTGCATGTGTGCTGTTTTCTTTTATATCATCGCGTCGTTTGCAATTGCAATATTTTTTTATTAGAATATCATGAGTTGCATTTCTACACCCAAGTTACGTGATCAGATCGCAAGAAGCGAAACCATTGCTACAACATATACTACTACTACCCTATTCATAGCTGCGGGAAACATAACTCTCAACTCAAAGACCATGGGCAACAGGGGCTGCCGCCAGCATTTTGGCCGCGTTATGGCACTTAGCGGCTTGTTATTGCTGCATTTATTTATAGTTCATAAACTTCTATCTATAATACCTAAATAAATTAATAATAGTGCCCTATTTATGTAGACTAATAAGATGAGATAAATTGGTCCCAGTTAATGGATAATTAATTGATTGAAAACTTTTGTTTTCAGGCTTTGTGGTATTTTGGACGAAAAGATAGGTCGAAGCTTCTCGAACGCTGCCCAGCCGAGTTGGATTCTTCGGGCGACTTCTTTGTCGAAGTTGGACCTACCCAATGCAGGCCACATCGCTCGTAGAACTGACAACCGATGGGGAAGAAAGGTTCTCGAGTGGCAACCACAAACTGGAAGACGCAGCGTAGGCCGGCCCCCCACTAGGTGGACCGACGACCTGGTGAAAGCCGCGGGGAGCCGATGGATGCAGGAGGCGAGCAGCCGCTCTAAGTGGCGCTCCCGGGGGAGGCCTATGTTCAGCAGTGGACGTCTTCAGGCTGTTAATGATGATGATGATGATGATGAATGGATAATTGGAGATTCTGACCCCTCACAGATTAAATATGACAGTTGCTTAGTAACATAAAACATTTGTTTTCTATGACTAGATTAGATCGCAATATTGAACTCACTGGGAATTATCGGAATCTCTTTTAGCATAGTCAGAAATTATGTGGGTTTCTCGGAACATCCACAGACTACTATGAGATACGCACTACAACCAAGTATATAGTTATAGTACCTAAGCAGTACAATACACTAACTACTAAAACCGTTTAGCCATTCGCTGTAAGTATAAAGTGAAAGATTGCCCACTCACTCAATTCCCGGAGCGAATTGTTAGTGTACCTAGAGTGTAAATGTGTTTAGGTATTCTAGATTCAGTCCTGATCCTGCTGTCGTATAAGTACATTTAATATTGCTCATAACTAGTTATTTCAAAAACCAAGCCATGGATATGGATGTTTGCTAGATCCGCGTTTTTGATGACCAGTCCAGGTAGAAAAAAATAAGAATGATTAACTTTTATGCTCCAAAACTTCCAGGATTGTGTAGGGGTACATTCTCTGAACAACCTCCAATAAAGGGCCTGCAATTTCTGGCGCTGCGGTGGGTGGGAAGTTTCTTAAAGATTACTCTATTCAGTTTTCCGCTTAGATCTCGAAAACGGTGCGCTTTAGCGACAATACTTATAGAATGAAACTAAAGCTTAGTAACTTTAACTTTGCTTTTAAATATTTATGGAAAATTATTTTTGTTGAGACCCATTTTTCGGCAGTCTACAAAACTGGAGTATTGTAATTTCAATGGAGATTTTTTTTATTTGTAGGTACTTGACTACAAGAAAACTCTCTTAATACTTGGGGCTACACAGGTGTATGTCAATAGTATATATAATAGTATTTGACGGGCCCGATAGCTCAGTTGGTAGTATCCCTGCCTTCTGAACTGAGGGCTGTGGGTTCGATTTACCCAGGGCAAACATTTGTGTCATGAACATAGATGTTTGTTCTGCGTCTGGGTGTTATATTGCATTCTATGAGCTGTTTGTATGTATTTACAAACAAAGAAGTATAGTATATAAATATTGTACCAGTTATGTGGTTCCCATAGTACAAGCTATGCTTAGTTTGGGGCTAGATGGCACTGTGTGAAATGTCAACACATATTTAATTTATTTAATATTTAGTAGGTGACCGCCACAGGCCTAGAGTTTTTCCGATGGTGACCGCGGTAATAGCTTGTTAACAGCCTCATTGCAACTCTATACACCTGCCTACGGGATGCCAACTAGTGCGCAATTAAACAGCCATTAATAAGTACATGCAGATCTGTTTATCAATTATCGAAGTTTCCTGTTTTCGCTGACTCGAGAACATAATTCGGGTACTCGGGTTTCTGAAATGTAAACAAGGATTAAGTTTCAAATTAATTTTGAAGAAATACTTTGGTGTATAATTACGTATATCTATTATAATGTCTGGAATTGAACTTCCCGGCGAGTCTATTTACAATACATTTCTATACCTGTGTTATAGATTACATTTTAAATAACCCAACATCCATTTTGATATGTTCAGGATAAAAAGTAGTAGATATTTAGGACCCTATCGTTCGGCTATTTTAATTGCCATTAAGTGACTATGTTCAGCTGATACAAAGATAAATGAATAGTAAAGATAGAATAGCAACGACTCGCTCGCTTGATATCGAATTAGTTACTGGTTTCAGAAAATACGCAAGAAAGTAAGTGACTTTGGAGCGGGGGCAAGAGGCAAGAGTTAGCGCATAAAGTTTCAAGTTACGCCTACTAACTTTATTCCCCTTTAACAGTCAAGTCAGTTTTTAGACTTTGTAACTTATGTGTGTAACCAGCTCCATCCCGAAAAAGCCCTCCAATCGATCAATAGCGAGTTGGGGACAGGTAACATGTGCCCTGCGATTTACTACAAAACAAATTCATAGTCCATTGCAGTACGTATGGACATTGGACATTGATTTATATGTGTCTATCATACAATGCCAAAATAAAAACTACGTATACTAATTGACTCCAAAATGTACTACTAACGCACTTCACATGCACACACTTCACCATATGCAATGCACCTTTTCAAACATTTCGCATATATACTTAAAAAATATAAATTAGTAGAGTTAGTAGGAGTAGGATAAGGGGGTAAAAAGAGGAAGGGAAGAGGAGGAGAAGGAGTAAGTTGTACTTAGAATAGGAATGGATCAACTCATCATAAATAATCCCGTAAGCGCAGGCCACAGGTATAAAATCATCGAAATTAAATAAAAAAAATACTGCTGACATAACATCATAAAATGTACTTATATAACTGAGGTTTTTATTTATCCCGAAACATGATACGTTTCCACAGAGTAAAGGTTGTAATAGCAAGAAATAAAATGTATATCCAGTTTATTATGATGGATACTGAAATAGAAAATCGTCCTACTGTAGGACGAATAACAGACGAGAGCTTTTTAAGAGAAACCAGTATGGTAACTATTACAATATCTGTGGCCCACTTGTACCACAGAGTACTTTGACTTGCACTTGACATTCAAAAGTGTACGTGTTGTGCCTAATTGAAATAAACGTATTGAGTATTAAATACCTTACTGAGGAACGGTCACCGACCTCTCGCTTTCAAAGTAATTAAAGTTTTATCTACGTTTCGTCTATCAGCTAATTAAGTGCGCTCGTTTTAAAATCGGAATGATTATCTGAATACAGTGACTAACAATGGGGATTACCTGAGTAGCCATAGTAGGTACGGAAACTAATAGGACTGAGTAGTGAGTACCTACATTACTTCTCTATTCTGTGACTTCGGCGGAGCGTAGCGAATTAATCGAATCAAAATATCGTTTGATCCTTGCGATTATTTCATGGCGTTTAGCCTCTTCAGCGGAGAGTACGATAAAACATTTCCAGTGGCGAATTTGAAGCTAATAGTTATTGTCCGAAGAATGAGGGAAGGGTGAAAGAATATGTAGGGCCCCGATTCACTCATGGTCGGAAATATCATGCAATTTCATTGACTGCGCTAACTGTTGTCATCTGAAGTTTCAGTCGTAGTACAGGCATGTCAACACCAACAGCCTGAAGACGTCCACTGCTGAACATTGGCCTCTCCCACCTAGAGCTACTTTGAACGGCTGCTCGTTTCCTACATCCATCAGCTCCCCACGGTTTTCACCAATTCGTCGGTCCACCTATAGTGGGGGTAGGCCTATTAGTAATACATATAAAGTAGTGTTACTCAATGGCACTAGTCATATAAAGGCGAGCGGGAAAGTTTTTTTAATTAGAAAAATCCAAGGAATTTGTAGCTCGCGTTTTACCTTAACCTTTTGAATTAGTTATCATATAGTTGCTTTGAAAAAAGGTAAATTCTTGTAGGCAGTATACTTTCTTCGTCTTCTCATAAATAATACAAAAGTTCCTTGAAAGCTAGTCTTAAGTAGACATACCACAGTCACAAAAACTCTATTAAACATATCTAATGACATACTGACAACCTTTCCAATTGTTGATTTAATATGAATATTTACTTCCAGTGGACATAACCCATATTTGTGTAATAATCGTGAAAAAGCCGCAAGTAATGTTAGCCATTACTGCGTGATTATGGGTGTTACTGTTGCGCACAGAATAGATACCTAAGCATTAACATTTCTGATTTAGAATGGCAAATAAATAAATAATGATACTAAAATACCTGGTGTAAAATAAATTACCTTTCTTGGGCGAATTCGACAAATTGCTATATAATATGGGACGCTACCTGTGTCGATACTATGGCGCCGTCACATCTTCCTGAGACATATAGTGTGACTATTTTTGTATTCAAGAAGGCTTCTTGATGTTGGCTTCGGCCCCACCAAATGTCCGGGCTAGACCCGAGAATGGAAATGGATAAGAAAATAATAATTATAACAAATATCTCCTTATTATCTCTTTTCTATAAGAGATTTTATTCACTATTTGACTATTTTGTGAATGATATCTCGTCTTGAGCACTATTTCACGACTGAGCATAGGTTCTAGTGTAGTATTTTTCACTTTCAGTTTATTTTTATATAAAATTAATCTACATTTTATCAGTCCCATTTAATACGAATTAGATCTACTCGGTAACTTGTATAAGAAATTCTAAATTAACGTTTTCAATCTTCGTCTAGTGTGAAAAGTTTGTAAGATGGACGCGAACTTCGGGTTGCAATGGCTTCAATAAATCTTACGTTATACGACAGGTGCTCTCCCAACTGGTTGTATTATTTATCGGGAAATGAATTCCTAAGAAGCGAGACACAGAGAGTCTTCTTTAAAATATATACATAAACTAATAAATACATAAAAGTAATTTATTTCAAAGCAATAAATCCAAAAAACCGATAGGTAAACCCTATGCTGTCTACACCAAACTTCATATAACTGACGACATACTTGTGAGATTACAAAGAGGTAATAATTTAATTTGTAAACAGCTGGTATTTATTTACTCAACAATTTAAATAATAAATAACATAAAAGATTAATAATACCCACTTAAATAAGGACTGAAATTAAATCTAAATTAAATCTAAACTAAAATGATCTATCTAAAACTAAAAGTAAATAAAGTTAATCTAAGAAGCCGCTACCAGTGGGCAATGTGCCCAAAATGCTGGTGGCATTGCCCCGTTGTATGGCAATGATTAATATAATTTGTAAACCGCACGCATAAATATTATCTACAAAGATAATATATAGTCCAAAGATTTTAAAAGCCTTTGGACATGTGACCATAGCTTAGTTGGAAAAGCGTATAATCCGATGACTTGGAAGACGCGGGATCAAATCTCGCAGATCGCAATAACTTTTAGGACATCTTCGTACTGTAATAAGTTAATTATTGTTTTCGATTGGAAAAACTCTTCTACTCATAGAAAATAATGTTCTCAAATATAAACTCAATAGCCTAATATTGAGCACATTAGCATTACATGGACCCCACTTTGAGAAACCCTGGTAGATAGATAGTTTATTTTATGTTTCCTGTTTTTTATTTGTATCATCATCATCATTAACAGCCTGAAGACGTCCACTGCTTAACATAGGCCTCCCCGAGGGAGCACCACATGTAGGGTCCACGGCAGCTTCATTATCTTGCAGTTTGGCATCATTTGTTTACCAACGACATGCGCTCTAATCACTTTTGCTCAAGCTGAAACTGAGACGCTTATGTAATTTGGAATGCATCGCTTACCTACGCCTGATTATCACATAGGGCACCTAGGTACTTTTTACCTGCGGATAAAACCGCGGGGCGAAATTAGTTATTATTAGTTACAGAAAAAAAACAAAAACAATGTAAACAACAGTGTTATAACATGCCAATTGAAGTGATGAATTTATCACTTACAAAGTATTTGCTAGTGCCGACGGGTGGTCACTATCAGGTCAAAGACATTCGTCTGTCCCCGAGACTTAACTGTGTCAGAACTATAAATCTTGTGTACACTGGCCTTTGTTCCGAGCGTTTGCTCAGGCGGACATAATTGCATGTTTTGCATACAAGTTTTCTAAAAAAATTAACTACAATGCATTTATCACACATAAATTATATAGTGTGAAACTTCCCGTATGCACTAAAGTTTAACAACTCTTAAGTTCACACTTATCTATCCAGGGTGTACCCTAATGCGTTGCAGTAAGGTACGTCGTAGAACTTCTTCTTATGCTTCAGTCTCCTTCTTTTCATATAGGCAAGTGGTCATAGAAGGATTAATTAGCGAACTTAGAAGCTTTTTTATGCTTAAATGGGCTGACGTTTGACAACATCTAACCTGATGGAAAGTGATGATGCGGTCTATGTTGGAGCACGTTTGCCTATGAGGTGCCTATTCACTCTTGATTTAAAGAGACCCAGATTGTAACTTCTCGGAAACAATGAAGCAAGAAGTGCATTCCACTCCTCTGCTGTTCGGATAATGAAAGATCTAGAAAAAATGCTTTGTACGGGCTCGAGGCACGTTCAAGCTGTTAAACTTCAGTGCAGAAAGCTATTATTATAAATTTCTTTTTTTAAAATTGCAAGTGAATTTATTCAATAAAAGCTATTATTATTACATAAAGTTATTATTATTATACTTTCTTTTATGTCTTGCAACTATCGGGTCAAGCCCGGAAATTTATAAGACATTTACTTCATGAACATACTTTATACTTACCTAAGCAGCTGCGTAACCTTCACAAGGCCAGCACTATCAATTAAGATGGAATTTTCTCAAAAAGCTACCAGTCAAGTATTGTGATAGAAAAACATTTCTCGTTGCATTCATTTATGAAATAATACAGTTTTATTTCTGAAGTATGTTTCTGTGGAAAACTGTTTATTTCTTCATTTCATTCATCTTCAAACAACCGCCCATTAATCTGTGTGGAGGCACAGAAAAAGGAAAACGTGGGGGCCTGTTCTTCCCGTTTTAAACGTGAAGAAGAATACGTAGTATGATGTTGGTATTTTGCGAATGGAGAGACAGAGAGGAGACCTAACCCCACCCCCACCTCCACCTAGATATTTCGACTAAATAATCGCGCGATCCAGACCTAAATTGACCACGATTGGGTACATTACGTAACGTATCTAGCTCTATATCGAATGAAAACGAGTAATGGATTCTAGCTGCAAGGTTTTGAAATGTCTATCTGTTTCCGGTATTTTTCTAAAGACTCCCGCGGCGAGTGTAGTACGGCTCCGTTTTATGCGAATGACAGCTTGATTTGGCCGATCGAGCGCCAGCAAAGGGAAGCGATGCCACAGCAGGCGGTCTTTGTACAAAGAAATGAAAAATAAATCAAAAAGTTAAATGCTAGTGGGATTTAGAAAAGGAACTCGCACTAGAACTGGTTATTAAATTAATTAACTTTTATAAATAAGTTTTTGTTGTTATTATCAACCTTCTGCGCTGTATTATTAAAGAAATAATAATTTTGCGATGAACGTAAATACTTGTGTACGTACGTAATAAACTTATAAAGTATATCCGCGAGTGGATAATATGAGACATTCCATGCGCCGTGTCTCCGAAGAGAGCAACCATAGAGATTACTTATATACGCTCATACTCTGGTATTCGTTTCGAGTCTCCCAGCATTCATTTTCTATTGGAATGTCTTCAATTGCATTACGTAGACTTCTACCATACCATAAGCTTAGGTTTCATACTTCATAGTTACCGTAGTACACTTAACTTTTGTGTTTGAATTTTGAGTAAGTATTATAAATCATTAGGCTAGGGTAGTAGCATGTAACTACGTTATTAATCTATTGATTCTGTACGTATTATATATTTACAAGCTCAAAATCGCCTTGATTATATTTTTACATTTTTTTGAGGTACACTTTTTTCTATCAAGACATAAAAGAAAGGGTATGAAGAAAGTCAGCCTGTACTTACTGTCGACCAACGATTTGTGTGTATCATGTTGAGTGGGGTGGGTTTTGAATGAATATACATAATTATAAAAAATAGATATATATGAGATTAAAATTTCAGTGAAGGCAAACATAAAGTAAACATTATATAAGATGGTGGCAAGGTCGCCGTCGCCTGGCTGACTAGGTCACTCTAAGTTTCGAATAACTTCCGAACCAGCGCCCGATCCTAGAGTCATACTATTATGTACTTGTGTACTTAACACAGCTGAAAGTAAGGTTCACATTACATCTGTTATGTTAAGTTACTTATGAATATATTTTCTTTCTCTTTCCTATATCTATGTTAATGCCAGAGCACTGCATTGTCGAGTACTTTAAAAACGCACATATTTAGTTAGCATTATCTCTTGTTGCAGAGCAACTACACGAAGTTCTTAAAGAACCTTCACACGGAGCAGATAGCAAAGCTCCACGCCAAAAACCAGCATGAGTGTGACCTGCTGGAAGACCTGCGCACTTACACCATCAAGCGCTCCGCCATTGAGAAGTCCTACTCAGAGGTAAGAACCTATATTCCTACTCTGGTAGTCTACGTCGGTATTGTATATACTCTTGCTGGTTGAACATCATCTTGCGAACGGCCGATTTTCTTCAAACATGGCCAAATTAACTTTTTTCTTCTTTTATGTCCCTGAAAACCTGAACGGATGACGTGACGTACTAGTCGTCAGATTGCAGTGTCACTCGGAACTCAAAATTAATACTGTACCCTGCGCACGTCATTCCGAGACATCACAGTCTTAAAAGACTTCTAGACAGTTCTAAGTCTCATTTGCCTAGTAATTTTTCTAGCTGCAATGCAGCTATCAGGCACGCAGGATATCTGGCAAAGTGGTGGTACCTACCTATACGAACTTTGCGGAAAAGTCATACTACCTTGTAAACTTCAACTTCATGGACCAATAGACGTCATACGAATAGTTGCGAAAATGTTTGTAGATATTTAATAGTTATTTTATATCAATTCCAGTGGGGACAGATTTTCCCAGCTTGTGCTTTTGACATGCCAAAATAGCTTCGTTACCGATGCATATTGATTTCGATTCCAATTCAGGCGTAATATGGGTATTTTTAATAAAAAATGCGAGTGAAATAAATGGAGAAAATTTTGCTCGATTTTCACCGTTCTTGCATCCAGCAGTGGTCTGGCGTGCTTATTAATTACGACGGCCGTCTCCGATGCGGTTTACCGAAGCAATCCAGCCGAGATCGAATTACTTGAAGATTAATTTGAAATGGAGGAGACAGAGGTTTTCTGTAAATAAATAAAATGGTTATGCAATTAATGTAGTTTATCATAAATAAGAATTATTTTAAGTTTACAGTGTACCAATATCAAGTTATCAACTGTTTCAACTCCGTCCAATAGGCCACGTTGTCTACCAAAATATCGCAGACTAAAAATGAATAAAAATAATTGATTGGCTGAATGCTGAAAACTCGATTGGTTCTAAATTGGTCAGGTGTCGGTGCGCGATGGATAATATACACATAGATATCAAATACAACTAATAGGTATATTCGTTCATTAAATGAACGAGTAATACGAAAATAGTTACTCTTATTTGATAGCATAGGTAGCCCACGGTTTCTCAGTGTCACTCAGTATGAATGACTGCTACATCAAATCGTAGGTGTTCAATTGGGAATGAGTTAGATCGATCTTTTTTCTCAGAAGAGCACCAGAGCTAAAATTGATCAGAGTTCTGTTGGGAGCGTCTTTATGAAAACGAACTATTAGAGAGTTCAAAACACTGACCGAAGTGTCTGTCACAATCAAGTGATAAAATGCAAAACAGCAGGTAAATGTAACGAGCTCTGGCACGGTGCGCGGAAGCTAAGCTCAGCGGAGCGGAATTATTGTTCTACGGTGGATTTAACGAGTATGATGAGATCTCGTAGCGCAGAATATCGAAACGAGCAAATTCAGACTAGGCCCTTAGTTGTGTCAACGGAACAGGCCATGACGAGTAATCGAGAAAAAAATCCTTGAATTTTTTAGAACAATACTTTTAAACATCTCTAGTGTGTGCGTTTGTAGGCCGATCGACGAAAGAGGTGTTCATCGTGCTCGCCTGGACCTGTCGTGTCCAACGGCAACGGTTGCGGTTGAACCCACGCATTCTCTTTATCTCCGAAAACCAAGTGAAAGCCAGCAGGCGGAATGAATAGGTATATACCTTCTAGATTCACTTGCTCCATCTTGGGTCACACCGTCGCTTACTATCAGGCGAATTAGAAGTCAAATATCAATAAATAAAGTTTAAAAAAAAGTCACAACGTGAAATTTTCGATTTATTCCTTAGCTCTAAGGGTAACTTCAGACTTTGAGAGCAAGCACAATAGAGTGATTCAGCTTTAGCGAAACTTTGCTATTGACATTAATGTCTGCATATTCAAACACTGACTTTATGATTGTGCTGCAGGTTCAACTTTAGTAGATGTTATAGTTTAATATGTAGGTAATATTTAGAGTTCAAAACTCAGCAGAATACAAATACATCTTGCTGTGTTTCAAAGAGAAGTTTAACATGTATTTTGCAGTTATTCCGATACACTGGAACGAAGTTACTGTTTATAGTACCTTAGCTTATAGCTGCATACTGCAAGTGTGATATAGAATGTTATGTAATAACTTACTTCATTTTGTAATGACCCGCCGGCTTGCATGGGTTCGTGTCCTGCCCTTCTCCATCCATCTCTGTTTTTCAATAAAGAAAAATAACTAATCTTGAGTGCAACTCTTCTTTACAGTCATCCTATTGCCGTGTCGATACCTACTAAAAAAACTAAAAAATACAAACCTAACTCTACTGCGTAAATCTACTTTAAGTGGGTATATTTACCTTTTTATTTTGAATATAAAGACTTTCTTTGGAAAAAAGAGAAACCACAGGGGCATGTGAGGACAACGTATGTGTGTATATAGGATGTGCTATGCAACATACAAGGCAATGCTGCAAGCATGTTGGGTACGCTACCTACCGGCAGTGGGCTGGAGCATTTGGGCTGTCTATAGGCCATCCTGGCTAGTTTACAGTTCAAATGTTATTTGTAGTTGGTAGTTTAGTAGTAGTTCTAGTTAGTGTAGTAGTTAGTTTGAAGGCACTTTGCACGTTAAAAAAAATGAGATTAATTATTTTGCCTAGGAAGGTTTATTATGGTGGCGATTATGTACGCAGATTTTGTGAACTGACTATTTTAAATAGTAAATCCCTTATGAGTTCGAATATTTCAAATGGCATCGTAATTTGAAATGGTACTACTGTTACTAGGATCGTATTAAAGTATTGATCATAGACGTCTACTGCTGAACGTAGGCCTCCCCCAGAAAGCGCCACTTTTAGCGGCTGCTTTCCTCCTGCATCCATCGGCTCTCCAAGGTTATACCACAACGTTAGTCCACCTAGTAGGGACTATAAAAGTGTTTAAGCTGGCTCTGTTTTTAAGCTTTGCCCAATGAGCTGGCTGATGGTTGGTTGGTATTTCATAGTAATGTTATATAATTATATTATGTGTGGGATGCGGAAAGTGAAGCGACTAGCTGCATCCCTCAGTTTCTCCCATGCGAATACTGGAACAGGAATCAAACTCTAAATATGATTAAAACTAATTAAAACAGTCCGTAACCATTTCCACGAAATACAACACCATCTGTAGTAGTAGTAGAAAGGATAACATAACATTGGTTCAAACGTTTCCAATTCGAAAAATAATAACGTCAATAATGCAGTCTTTGGAAAAAAATACGAAGATTTTTCCCTTACATCGTTGTAAATATAGGATTTTCAGCAATATAGGTATTTTAAGTCAGTAATTATCGACACGTATTAAATCTGGAGCGGTTAGTGGTCTTTAGTTCATTGACCTTACAGAGAGCGGCAGGGTCGTGACCGATCAGTGGCGTGACCTGGTGACCTCGTGGTTTGGTGCATCGCTCGTGTAGACTGCATCTTTAACAGCCTGCCCGAGAAATGCTTATATTACATTTTTAATTAAAAATATCATGGCGCTCGCTCCGAAGTTAACATCGCGACAATGATCACGCTACTACACCACTGAGAAACCCCATTTTCTGGCTTGAAAAATAGTTGTATGCGTTTGCTGTAGTGACTAACTCGCCTCATCATTCATGAACATAAAAATTAAATGGAGTTAGTTCCTATTGCTTTTAATTAATTTCAAGTATAACTCTTTGCCTTTTTCCTGGAATATATAAGACTTCTGGATCTGGTCGGAATCGCGGGGAGCCGATAGATACAGGGGGCAAGCAGCTGCTCTTTTGGGGAGGCCTATTTTTTGCAGTGGACGTCTTAAGCTGGTGATGGTGATGATGCCTTCAGAATCCATTCAGCCGTTTTAGCGTTAAATAGTTACAAACAATTATACGCATTTGTACTATTAGTAAAAAGTATAGATAAGAAAGAAAATAAAGCCATAAAGTATCGTTTTAGTCGTTTTAGTTTGTAATTGTCAGAAATTTAAGTTATTCTAATTACGGTCAGCAAATACTATGTTGTTGTGAATTATTATCATAAAATTATTACTATATTTAAAAGAAGAAATCAAATAACAAATAACACTCATTGGTTATTCAATGGTCACATTGACCTATTCCCCATTGGCTACTACAACATGATCTCTTGTAAAAAAGGTACTTTATTAGGCGATTTTTTGTCATTGATTATTAGATTTTGTAAAAAAAAATAACCTTCCGGTCACCTAGACTACACAAAAATACCATTGCTAACGCGATCTACAAAGAAAACCTATAGAGTAAATGAAATTGTACAGCTCAAGATGGGAAGCTGATGAAATTTTTCGATTCGTTTTAGCGGAAGCAGACGTCACCGCGTCGGCGCCACGCGTCCGGGCTGGTAAAACCCATAGCTTCATAACGAAATTTTAGGTCTGTAAAACCTGCCAGCCGCCTGTTACAGATATACTTGGTACGCTTGGTTTTCACAAAAGAGTGCTCTTGTCAGTCTTATTAAATTTTTAGGTAATAAGGTCATAGCTCATTTCACCCATCCGGCATCGGCTGGCTTATTACGTAACTAGCAACAAGTTTGTAACAGGCCTAAATTTCGCAGTCATTGCTGTCAAACATGATTTTGGCAGTAAAGTGACGTTTGAGAGCAATCGATGAACTAGAAAGTTCATTCTTTTGTTTCCATCTATTACTGTTCTGTTGTGTCTAGTGGCGCTAGTCTCAAAGGCCAAAGTGCATTCAGTGACAGGGCAGCAACAGGCGGATATCTTGCGACCGTTCGTTGTCGGTTTGCTAACTGCTGTTGCTTTACTACTGTTGTTGTGATTTATAGGTAATACGGGGGCTGACCAGCACCGCTTCGTCACTCGGAACTCACTTACTTGTGAACGTCGCGTGATCAAAGTGAATTGTCACCGAGTGGTCCACTCGCCGTCCGTGCGTGGACAGCTTTCAAGCAAGGCGATCCGGTGACGATACGGAGTTGATGTTTTGAGCGCATGCCCATACAAGTCTATATAACTGTTATGGGCGGCCGTGTTGTTTAACATCAGGTGAACGACTAGCTCGTCACGTCATTCATTCTCATAAAAAAATATATATATATAAAGACGAGGCGAGGTGGTGCGGATCGGATGCCGGGTGGCTGTAAGGAGCTGTGACCTTATTTTATGTATGACCATTTTATTTTTTCACGTCATATTATGTGTCTTTACTTCTTAAACTAACTACTCTATCTACTACAAAAAAACTGTACCTATAGGTATTTTACATTTGTCTTGTCGAACTACAGACAGTCCAAATGCGCTCACTACCATTGAGTACTTATAGCGTAATGACCAATGTGTTTCTTTATAGAAAATGATTACGGGATCAATCAAGAATTTCATTTGAAAAATCAATAGCAGGGGATCATTTTGGCGTATCAAACCGGAGTAGGTCCTTTTAAAATTCGGGTTTAAATTTTATAAACTCTCACAGAAAACAATACAAAATATTTTTAACTTCACAAAAATACACGATAATATACATCTGAAATAATGCAACCTATCTATATAATCTACCTATAGCACAATGGGTCTATATCGAATGCAGATGCTCTTACGATAATTGACGATATTTTTTATATGTAGCGTAGCCCTCTAATGCGTGGAGTTGATATAATATCATGTAACATTAAATACCTCAAAAATGTAATATCAAAGACACGGTAAGACGAAATGTATGTAGACTTTTTCATAATATGAATCGACTAAAGATAAACGTTTTCAAAACGTATTTAATACTGATATTATGCGTTCGCATGAAGCACGAATCGGTTGAGTTTGCACAAATCTGATCATTCCGCAAGATTATTGTTTTGATTTTTCGTTCCTTTTTGAATGGTTTTCTAATAACACGGTATATATGTTTTCGAACGTGATTAAAGACGTTATTATAAATTGTTTTCTAAAAGAAAAGAGGCAGTGACCTTTCACGTCAATATTTGCTGCTTGTTCAGACGTACATTCCTATAGCAGTATGGGCACTATGGAAAACCTAGGTGTATAACAACATGGTACTTAGGCAAATGAGGCTTTATGACCTAACTTCAAAATCTAGTATCTTATTTGTACTTGATATCTCAGGATGACGACTGCACAGTGCACGCTGCAGCGACCGTGACGTCAACCATCAGACCAACGCAACGACTAGCCCGTCATTTGTCAATGCTATAGACTTGGCATACTGTTTATATTGCATCGTCCAGGCATTTTTATTTGTCGCACTAACTTTTCACACCACGATGATTTATTTAGGCCCTTTTTTAATGTTGTTTTTATTGTAGTTGAGGCAATCAAATGCTTTTTAACAACGATAAGCATTACTCCTGTGTTTTTATACATTATCATCATCATCAACAGGCTGAAGGCGTATACTGCTAAACGTAGGCCTCGCCCAGTGAGCGCTACTTTGAGCGACTGCTCTTTTGTTGCGTCCATCGGCCCCCGCGACTTTCACCAGATCATCAGTCCACGTAGGGGGGGGGGGGGGCTACGTGGACTACTAGCTCCCCGGCTAGGCTGCATCTTCTGGGTCGTAGTCACTACTCCAGAACTTTTCTTCCCCATTGGTTGTCAATTCTACGAGCGATGTGGCCTGCCTATTGCCATTTCAACTTGATAATTCTAAGAGCTATATACATTGCTTAGCCTTAACTTATTTAAAAGCATCAATTTCTAAGCCAGACAATGGAACTCACGGGTTCTGCATTTTCATTGTACAGCTTTCTCGAGCAGATTCAGGGACGTTCGTTCGCTTTTATGTCGCCTATTCACATACCGGAACTGTGAATATATCGTACAGTGTGCAGTCAATGAGGAGAGAGTTTATAGACGTTTCTGTTATGTGTTTATTAACATTTTAGAATGTTTATTTGGATCTATAAATAAATAAATAAATAAATAGATAAATAAATATGTGTCGACATTGCACTCAACAATAGTCATTGTCAATAAAAGTATTTAATAAACTTCCTGACGTATATAAAAAACATAAAACTGACGTACAGTTTGTTAACAACATAAAATAATTTTTTAATCAGTAAGAATTATTATTCAATTCAAGATTATCTTAATGACAAATTGTAAATTAAATTAAGTATATTTAATAAGTAATGATGAGAATAACAAATAATAATGTTTATAATTAATTATGCCGAATATTTTGATGACGATTATTATTGATAATTTATGGAATTTGTTTTAAGTAGGCATTTATACTGTCGTCCTCTCCTCTAATAACAATTGTTGCGCCCAACAGGGTCCGTAGTGATACCAATGCTTGATTACACTATCTATACAATAAACATTTGTATTTGTATTTGTAACATTTTAGTCGAATTTATGAATGGCGTATTGCATTAACAATACTTTCAACCATATTAAAATCTGCACGAATGCCGTACATCCGACATTCCTTGCATCGTTTAGGCACTGCTTACCTAAAACGCCAGTGTGCCATAATCGCGTTGTGCCTAAATGTGATTTTAAATGAGCATTTTGGACTAACTAACTATTCCCCATGTCGCTATTGGTCTATTTCTTACATAACCAATCGAATAGCACAATGGGTTATTTGTTTACATTTTAGAAAAGTATGTAACTACGGTGTCTTTGTTCCAGGCTTTACTAAAAATATCTTCGGCCTACTTGAACAAGAAGATCCCGAATATTCCAGACATCAAAGTGGATGGTGCTGAAGAAAAATGGTAAGTGACAACTGTGATTCAGTCTATAAACTTGTTGTGGTTAGCGTTGGTATGCAATGGTACAGGATTTATGTTAATTTGGTTACCAATAGCGCTTCATGTGTTTATACGACTATTTAAATTATTGTGTAAAAGTATATTGCAGTTGATAAATTACTTCAATTTATTTCAACCTGCGAATATTCCATTTAACATGTGGATAAGTACATATGGGGTCTCGATTCTGGATAATTTGTCATCCTTTGCGTTCATGTTTTAAAACCAATGTGAATGAAACGGCGGTTACAAAATGTACACAAATATATTATAAATGAATCGAGGCCTTATAGCTGCAGCGTTATAACAGCCACCAATATAATAGTCATCAGTTCCTTGTCTCACTTGCATATTTGAACTTTTTATTAACCGAAGTGTCATCGTCATCATCATCATCATCATGCAAACTTCATTTGTTTTGTTATAGTTTGATGATGATGATATGATAGTATTAAATTATGAGGATCGAAACTTCGGAAGTTTTCTTACAATATTTTAATTAGAAAACGCAACATATACTTTTTGAAACTGCTATTTTTTAATGTGCAATGTGCCTTTACTCAAACTAACTACTAGTATTGAGTAATATCTTCAAAATTCAAAAGTGTGCAAGCGAGACAGTGGATTTACGAGAAACATTCATTTTACGAAAAGAATAGATAAAACCACGGACCTATCATTACAGAAGAGGCCTATGGATTGAAAAGTTGTGAAAACCCCTAAGTTATCTGAATATTGCCATTCTTGATCACACAGATCGAAATGACCGTGATAGTCGACCTTGTGAGCGAAGCGAGCAAAGTCTCAATAATTTCAATCGTTATCGGTTTTTAATTAGAGTTGTATTTCCCAAAAAATGTTTCTGCACCGCCATTTACCGGTCGATTGTGATAATATTTGGCAGAATCATTCGGTACTGAATTCTAAACTAGTATTTAAAATTGAGCAAAATCCGTTACGAAGTCGTGCGATCTCGGATCGCGAGGTCTACTGTTTGGAAAATCCTTGAAAAATCGACACTATTATACAAGTAAAACTATCTTAAGATTTGCTCATATTTTATACCTCGAAATCTAAATAATTTCCATGAATAAGAAACATTAATAACGTAATTTAATTTTGTTCTGGTCTAAAAACCGTGCATTAACCGTGTTTTTTAAAATTTATTATAAACGCAGCTCTGTTAAATGAACAAAATACTATTTTTTAGTATTGTGTTGTGTTGATTGAAAGCTTGAAAATAGCAATATCGTGTGCAATATTTCTTTAGTCTTTTGTACCTCTTTCTGTCTCGCTGACTTTCGAATTTTATTTGCATATTTTCATGGAATTTAAAGCTTGAATCAATTTCTCTATAACATGAAAGGGCTGTGTAAAACGATACGAATATCTCGGTGCTACGTGTGCTATGAGCTCTTTGAGTGCTACGACCTGTGCTAGTGCTACGAGCTCTACGACCGCTACGAGTGCTTCGAGTGCTACAACTTGTCGAAGCTGTAAAATTATGAGTAAAAGTTTGTTAAGACGTGTTTTATAGGGTTTTGAATGGAGCGTTAGAATGTTCCATTATTTTTTTATATTATTTAGGTACCAAAAACTCGTATTAGTAATGTGGGTAAGTTGGGTTTAGACAAAACGTTTCATCGACTCTGGCGAGTGTGCTACACAGCAAACATAAAATACCCGCCAAGTGCGAGTCGGATTCGCGCACGAAGGGTTCCGTGCCATTATTTATAAGAACGAGAAAAAAATCACGTTTGTTGTATGGGCGCCGTTTTGGTCCGGTCTACTAGAATCTACACCACAAAACCTTGATAACTTCTTGATTATCTGACAAGTGCTTCCCTTAGTAAGTACTGCCTTTGATCGCCATTATAATAGATGTCCTTGAAGATTGAATGCCCACGGTTTGATCAACTTACAAGTACCTTGACTTGGTTGTGATTACCGAAGCAATACTGTAGTGTGTTACATTACCAGCAGCCCTTCCACAAACTAATACAAAACCATCATGGTTGGTGACAGTAATGCTTCAAGGCTACAATAATGTTGTTCGAATTCGTACCATGAACTTATAAAGTATGCCGGCGCGAGAACGAGGGACATTTTAATATAGAGTTATTACTGTCACACTTCAGTGTCAACATGATCAACTTCAACTCTTGGTTAATGGCGTGTCAACATGATGTAAAGGTATGACATGACAGTTGTATTTGAGTGAACCATCAACATAGAATGGAGTGAACGATTTAACGTGACATCATCAAAACTACTCTGGCTCTGCAACATTACAGTATTCTTACTTTTATGTCATTTGTCAATGTATGATTGAAGTAATAATGCTATAAGACGTTGTGGTTGCACCCCAGATTGCACTATATGGATAATAGATGTCCTTGAAGATTGAATGCCCACGGTTTGATCAACTTACAAGTACCTTGACTTGCTTGTGATTACCGAAGCAATACTATAGAGTGTTACGTTACCTTCGTCGTTGAGGAGTTGCAAAGTCAAGTCGAGTTAGACTATCTATGATTAAAAAAAAATAAGAAACTTACGGAAAGCAGGTTTGTTTGACATACACAAACCATTAAAAAAATTACACTATACACGAAAACACGAAAACCCTCACAAGACCTGTATGATTAATTTGATTGCAGATGGTTAAGCTTGTTCGTTCAGTTGGATGGAAGAGTCAAGCAGCCGCTCAATGTGTCACTCTAAGGCCTATGTTCAGCAGTGGATGTCTTTCGGCTGGTAATTATGGTGATGAAATAGAGCCTATTTGATTGAGCCATGTTTTTATTACGTTTATTATTTTTTTTATATCTTTTTTTATATTTTGGCTCCATACATAGTTTGTGTGTGTGTTAGCCAGTGTCAAGTATTATATTTTCATCGTGTTATAAAATATTTCACGCAAAGTCATATCCTAGTCATAGTCATAGTCCAGTCTATGTCAGGTACTCATAGTCCAGTCTAAGTCATGCTCCAACAAAGTGGTGGCAACTTTACTAGAAGCTTCTATGGAGTTTTGGAAGCAACACGAAAAGTCACGTTTCATCACATTATATCACTTGCCCTCACTCATGTTCGTAATTCAGCACTTTTATTTTATATTTTATAGTATTATTTATTGCTTAAATAAACTGCCAACTGATGAGAAAGAAAGATTCTCGAGTGGGGGGACCAACCGGAAGGCGCAACGTAGGCTGACCCACCACTAGGTGGGCCGACGATCTGGTGAAAGCCGCGGGGAGCCGATGGATGCAGCCTCTCGAAGTGGCGCTCTCTAGGGAGCGGCTTATATTTAGCAGAGGACGTCTTCAGGCTGTTGGTGATGATCAAAGATGCTTAAATAAAGATCTTTTTAGATATAACGAAATAAGGCGCTACCTCCATTGTAAGCTCACGTGTCTCTCGCGTCCATGAAATAGTGTCCCAGTTTTGAAAGCGGTCAAGTGCACATTGACGCGTTCACACCCTGCCCCCGGCCGCTACTGCTTCTGTATGCCTAACTGATCTCTCGTTCAAGGGTAGGGAGTAAACAAAACTTCGCCTTTTCCGTATCGGCAAGCTATTTTATGTAAGTAAATGACGTGACCGGCTACGTACGCCTGCTTAGCACGGACCATTAACTATAAATCCAGTTGACCTATTATAAAACTTCCCCTCATACGAAAATTATTTTTGACGCTAATCCTATGAGAACGGGACACCCAGTGTGTCTTTTGTTCCATCCTGCTCTGTGCTTTGGAATTTCGTATGAGTTTGTCTCGTTTTGTTACTTCGCCTGAGTTGTGTTTGTACGAGAAATTACGTTCACGATCTATGAACGGGCTTTATTTATTTATTTATAAAAAAATAAGTGCTGCTTACAGACTAGGCCAAAACGCTAACACTTCACGATTAAAATACTTAATTACACATTTTATCGAATATAACACGACTCGTGTACAAATAATATTAATAAAATGATTTATGATCTACCTAATAAAAACACTAAGGCCTTCGTTCTCTATATTCGAGTAAAGTTCCGAGTTGGCTAGCCACCACGTAATGTCACTTGTAACTGCAGTAACGAATTTCAGAATGTCCGAGTAGCGATAGCCGACCCGTAAACCAGGCTGCTACTTACAGGACACATCAGCTGCTGATTAGTACGGTTAACCGACGGCTATAGCAAAACTTGTTGCAAGCTCGCATGTGTTTGTAATTTATTATTATAGTTTGCATGCCATAAATACTGAGATCTACGAAACTAAAAACTACCAACCCTGTTGATTACGCTACTGCTATAAAAACATCGACTATTCGTTTCTGTTTCGAGATCAGATACTTATGAATATAGAAATCATTGTATTTAATTACTAAAACAGTCCGCTCAGAACCGTGGAAAGCCGATGGATCCAGGAAGCTAGCAGCCGCTCTAAGTGGTGCTCTTTGGAGGAGAGCTATGTTCAGCAGTAGACGTCTTCAGGCTGATGATTGTGACGATGATGACTACTAAAAAAGTTTTTGTTCAATTATAATATGTTTTAATACTTATATAATATTATGATATTTTTGTTTTGTGTTGTTTTAATTTTTATTATTGCGTCAAGATATAACCATATTTCAGGTACCTATAGGTATGTAATCTAAATTCGTATTACATTCCTCATTACATTAATTTAATTAGTTGATACCCTATTTTGTAAAGGTAAATCCTTACCTACTTACTGTTTTTAGGTAGGGAATAAATACTCTTTGAAGGGCACCTACCGTCCCGCAGCATATAGCTGGCACATAAAAAATGTCAAATAAAAAATAAAAAACAAACCCAAAATGGCGTCACTGACAGCAGTCAGGGTGACTATTGAATGAACGAAATGAACAGTTGACGTTGCTACAGATCACCCTAAATTTTTACCCACTGAGTAGCTGATCGATCGTGAAACTGGGAAGAACTACTCGCCGCTTTTACGTCCCGATCAGTATTACTCACTGGCTAAGAAAATCGTAACTTTAATCGAATATAGAGAACGAAGCGCTAAATAAAATAATTTATAATCTTTCCCACAGACGGTAGAAAATATTGCCTTACTCCGTTTTATGTCACTTTCTTCATACTTGCTTACTTGTCAAGAGGAGTAAAACCGGGGAAAGATAAGTTTGTCTACCACAATAGGCATTATGACTAATTTTTTTTTTAAATAAAAAAAAGTTTGAGAAAACAAAAATAAAATATTTCAAAAAATGATACGATTACAAGCTTTGATAGGTCAAATGGCCAGTGACGTCAGAGCAAAGTCGTTCATAGTACCTCATTACTAAGCTGTGGTAGCTTTACATACAATATCTTTGGCATGTGACGTCACAAGTGGATTTTTCATAGTAACTGTAGAGGAACAGACTAGATTCTATAATCTACAGAATAACCTTGTATTGAGACAAAACACCCTATGTGAATGTCAGTCAAGTAACATAACGAGACAAAGTGATACGATTGCTAAGAACAGAGCAGGGTGGAATAAAAGACACATTGGTTGTCCCGTTTTCTCTCATAGGATTAGCGGTTGAAGTACACCACTAATTTTCAGGATTTATATATAGTCAATGTTGCACGCCGCACCGTCCGTCCATTCACAATACAGCAACCTTGCACCATAATCGTGTTGACCTTAGCAAATCGTAGCAAGGCATTCAGTTAAGTGAATGCCAAAACAATTTAAGACTTTAATAGAAAGGCAAGGAATTGAAAACAACATTTAATTGAAGCTGGTTATAGACATGATGACTACTATTAAAAATGAACAAGTACTTAATACTTTCATAAAGAAGATTAAAAATTAATGCAATAATTGTAAAAATAAGCAAAATCAGTAAATAAATCACGGAGTAATAAGCTTTTAAAATTTCTACTGGAGGCATCTCGTGTCCCTTTCTCGCGAAACAGAGCGTGTTACACAGTTACTATGAAAAATCTACTCGTGACGTCACATGCCAAAGAGATTGTATGAAAATAAATAATAAATATGTGTAGACATTTCACACAGCGCCATCTAGCCCCAAACTAAGCATAGCTTGTACTATGGGAACCATATAACTGATATAATACTTAGATACTTTTTTGTTTGTATATACATACTTAGAATACAATATAACACCCAGACGCAGAACAAACATCTATGTTCATCACACAAATGTTTGTCCTGGGTGGGAATCGAACCCACAGCCCTCAGTTCAGAAGGCAGGGCTAGTACCAACTGAGCTATCGGGCCGTCAAAAGCTACCACAGCTTAGTAATGAGGTACTGTAACGACATTACTCACATGTTGTTAATTAACGGGATATTTACCATGTAATTTATTAGTATTAGGCCTTTGTTCTCTATATCCGAGTAAAGTTCCGAGTTGGCTGGCCAGTGAGTAATACTGATCGGGACGTAAAGGCGTCGAGTAGTTCTTCCCAGTTTCACGAACGAAAACAGAGTTTTGATCAGCTACTCAGTGGGTAAAAATTTAGGGTGATCTGTAGCAACGTTAACTGTTCATTTCGTTCGTTCAATAGTCACCCTGACTGCTGTCAGTGACGCCATTTTAGTTTCGTTTTTTATTTTTTTTGACATGTTTATGTGCCACCTATATGCTGCGGTGCGGTAGATGCCCTTCAAAGAGTATTTATTCCCTACCTAAAAACAGTAAGTAGGTAAGGATTTACCTTTACAAAAAAGGGTATCAACTAATTAAATTAATGTAATGAGGAATGTAATACGAATTTAGATTACATTGTTTAGTTCAACGGGAAATGTAATAAGTAATACCTATAGGTACCTGAAATATGGTTTTATCTTGACGCAATAATAATAATTAAAACAACACAAAATAAAAATATCATAATATTATATAAGTATTTAACATATTATAATTGAACAAAAACTTTTTAGTAGTCATCATCATCATAATCATAAGCCTGAAGACGTCTACTGCTGAACATAGGCCTCCTCCAAAGAGCACCACTTTGAGCGGCTGCTAGCCTCCAGTATCCATCAGCTTTCCACGGTTCTGAGCGGACTGTTTTAGTAATTAAATAAAATGATTTCTACATTCATAAGTATCTGATCTCGAAACAGAAACGGGAATAGTCGATGTTATAGATGGAATAGTTGGTAGTTTTCAGTTCCGTAGATCTCAGTATTTGTGACATGCAAACTATAATAATAAATTACAAACACATGCGAGCTTGCAACAAGTTTTGCTATAGCCGTCGGTTAACCGTACTAATCGGTAGCTGATGTATCCTGTAAGTAGCAGCCTGGTTTACGGGTCGGCTAGCACTACTCGGACATTCTGAAGTTACTGCAGTTACAAGTGACATTACGTGGTGGCTAGCCAACTCGGAACTTTACTCGAATATAGAGAACGAAGGCCTTAGTATTCCGTAAAAACTATCTTTACTCCATATTACAAGATTGCTCAACACTTGCGTTCGCCAAAAGATTGTTTTCCTTTGGAAAAACCGGGTGTCTACAAAGTCGACTGCAGCTGTGGTAGCTCTTACATTGGTCAAACCAAGCGCACAGTGTCGTGCCGGATCAAGGAGCATATCAGGGCGGTCAAAAACAATGACTTACAGAAATCTGCCATTGCTCAACATCTTCTGGAGTCGGGTACGAATCACTGGATTGAGTTACACAACCCTCACATACTTGCGACAGAGCGTCACTACATACCGAGAATGGTTAGGGAAGCGATTGAAATTACGAAGTTCACAAATTTCAATTGCGAGGATGGGTTTAAGCTTTCGAGTATCTGGAATCCAGTGGTACGGTTGTGTAAACACCAAAATATTTCGGCTCCAAGTACAAACTGTGACATTGTAAGTGTTGTGTGTCGAGATCGAGTGGACAGTGAGAATAGGGACAATAGTACTGGTGCGACGCGTAGTAAACGAGTGCGAAGGAGGGTAGACCGCTACGTTTGCCCATAACTTATTATCATCTACCCGCAAGTTCGTCCGTGATCATGGTGCTTGCAGCAGTACCGAAGTATCGGCAACTCGAAACAAATAAATTACATGGTAAATATCCCGTTAATAAACAATATGTGAGTAATGTTAGTGACCATGGAAGTTTAAAATCTTATATTATAACGACATTGCTTTGACGTCACTGGCCGTTTGAGCTATCTCTCTCTATTCCGGTTTTTAAAATGCTTGTAACTTTGTCGTTTTTTGAGATATTTTATTTTTGTATTGAGAAATGTTTATCTTTTGAGGAATATTTTTAATTATGCACTAAATATTTAGTCATCATGCCTATTAAATAATTAGTGAGATAGTATCGCTGCCGATAAACTTGACCGGTCATTTACTGCCTACATATTCTAAGAATCAATTATGAGTGGAAACAGTTGGAAATTAAAAGCAGCTCAGCTAGAAGCTTTATGATAAATTATCTCGGCGCTTTTTAGGGTTCCGTACCCAAAGGGTCCGCTGTCCGTATATATGTTTGTCTGTCCGTCTGTCACCAGGCTGTATCTCATGAGTATCACGAACCATGTTAATTAGACTGTTGAAATTTTCACAGATGATGTATTTCATTGCCGATATTACAACAAATACAGAAAATAGAATAAAATAAATATATAAGGGGGCTCCCAAACAATAAACGTGATTGTTTTGCTCGTTTTTATGGTTTTTTGGAAGGATTTAGCCTATACTGGGCGATAGCTATCCCGGGAACAGCCCAAGCCGAGGCTCGCACCCCAGGGGTGCCCTTGAGCTAGTTGCACCCACTTTTGTCGGCTGGGTGCTTTAAGCACCTGCCCTCCCACCCGGCGACGCTGTAAAGGTCGGTAGAGATCAACAGCATTAGCCAGATCAAAAAAACAAAAAAAACAGTTCTATACAATTACGTAATGCGTTAAGTGCATGAAAAAATATTAATGAACTGCTACTAATCAACAACAGTAGCTTGCTCACTCTGCTGCTGGTTTCTAAATTTTAACAGATAACTCGTCATCGTCAATACGTTCACCCATCACTCATTTAAGGCTGAGTTGCACCATAATCACGGTTAAAGTTACGGTCAAATTTTGACATTAGCCCGCCCTGCATAGCGTGGAATGGTTATAGTTAGGGTTAAAGTTAGCGTTAAAGTAAGCTGGTGCAACTCAGCCTAAGAAAATTGGAAAGTCCACAGAGCAAAAAAAAATTAGGTGTGTACAAGGAACTTATACGTATACTCTTGGGTGCGAAGCGACCGTCATATGTTTCAAAGCTCTGTGTTGGAAGTCCGAGTTATCCATGCATTTTATCGTTCTTTTCTGCCTCCGACTTGTAAAATGTTGAACAACTTGCCTTTTTCAGCGTTATAATTTGCAACATGGGGTCATCCTTCAATACGGACTGTATCTGGTATCCTATCTGATAATAAGTGACCACTTACATCAGATCGGAGTTTGCTTGTTAGTCACTCCTAAAAAGTAGAGGATGGATTGTAATTTGGGAAATTTCTTACATCTCCAATCCATAATATATACTTTCGGTGTAGTAGTAAGCACATATCACGGTGAGAACAAATTGAAGTAACAAAAGTAAGTTGTTACTGTTGGGATGACTGGAAATATAATTACGATAGGCTTATGATAATGGCTACTATTAGTTCACGAGCGTCAAAATCATCAAACATTAGAATTTACGGACTTTTATAAAACTATCACATAAATAATTGATTCGCAATCACCTGCACGAGTCACGACGAACTGTCATTGTGGTATTGGACTTTGCCCCATTACCTTTTCCCCCATAGCTGTTGCACATGACCGTAGCGTATGTACTATATATACTACGTATACGGAATGCTACAGCACTGTATCTAGCACTACTGTGGGTATTCTATTATCTGTGGTAGCTATAAGTCGAGTTTATTCACAAACGTCTTCACCTAAGCCCAAAGCGACTATTGCGTAGTTTTTAAATAAGTAGCCCTTTAAGATATTTTAGCCGGCGATTTTGCATTGAACGAACTTTCAACGGTACATGTACTTACATCATATTATTATTTAATGTACATTCCGAGTTTCAAGTTTTTTTTTTTTCAAATATTATGTAGAATTGTAATGGGGTCTGTATGTCTGTAATTTCTGAATTGGACAATCGATTTCTATATCAATCAATATGAATAAACAAAATCGGACTACGCGTTCATGAATTGCAACTAAGATGCGGATGACACCGCAAGGGAAAATTAAAAAGTAACATTTTGTGAGACCTACGTAAAAGGTTTCCCTTACATATAAAGCTGTATACTGATAGCGAAAATGGATGCTGTGGCGGCCGGAGCGAAAACTACGCATATCCACCCGGAGATCTCGGGGAAATCAGTGTAAGTGCACCCGCAGACATACCTACAGCTAAGCCGTATAATATGTCGTAAAGGGTGCCCAACTAAACGCGGTGAACTGAGGCTTTAGCACGAACATTTACGCGGGAGTAAGTGTAACGTTAACGTAAGTCAGTTGTATGGGGCGCTGATCAAATGCCATACAACTGGCTTACGTTAACGTTACACTTACTCCCTCGTAAATGTTCGTGCTAGGGCCTCCGTACGCTTTGTCACTTTTCTCACTATACTAGTAGGTAGGTGAACTGTGCTTACCAGGTGTAAGGTGTAAATATCTAGGTGAGTTCTAATGTAGGTAAACTAAAATCAATACGCGAGTGTTTCATAGGGGTACATTGTTATTTTTTTATTAAAAATTCTAAGCCAAAAAGTTATAAAACAATAAGAAACTAGAAACTACGTAAAAAAAAGAATGGAAAAAAAAATCTAATTCTTTTAAAATCTGCCTGAATGAGAGCCTTGAGAAGATGAAAGCCTTTGTGCAAGCTCTTTTGTGAGCCCATTCAGCCCGATCCACACAATCCATCAGAAAATTAACAGTGTATTCTTGCAATCAAATAAATGATTATGATTATGAAACATAGACCAAGTAGGTATTATAATAGACGGAGACTGCAGATTACAAATTGAAATATTTTTGGAGTCAATCTACAGTATGGTTTGTTGCACGTTTTGGTTTTAACTGTAAGTGCACAAAACAATTAAAGATAAATAAATAAATGTGTTTTTTTCTGTAAATTGCGATATGGAGCCTTAGTTTCGATGACTATGGTGGTGATGGACAAGTGTCTTTGCAGTACAAACTATATTGCGGTGATTCACTTTTTTGTACTGTAACTATTCATTTTTGGACTTCAATTGAATCGAGCTCCGGTCCAGCCCCTGTAACGTATGACAAGCAATCATAGCATTCGACTGACAGGGGAGGTGGGCAGCAATAGCGACGCGGCGACGGGGCTATACATTATTCACTAGGGGGCAATGCATCGCTTGTTGGGCCAAAGGGAATGGGCTTCGGGAGCACTCACTGCCTAGCGGCATAGACCAATAATATTACAGGTACTAGCAGGCCAATTTGACGTTTGCTTTTGTGATACGTAAAGCGAACCTAACGTGTGGCATTTTTAATTTGTAAAATATTTCCATGTGTAATTGCAAAGGCCGGAGAAGGAGAATAGAATGTGTGCAATTGTAATTGTGGGATAGTAATTATAGAGGGCATGAGTGTTCGGAAATAACAGATTACCAGTCTGGGAGTAAATTAGTCATTAATGTGGAGTCAATTAGTGTATGCCACCTAGAGTAGAGATAGCAGAACGCTTTTAAATTTTAAATGAATTAGCGATGGATGGTAATTTATGATAGACATGACTAACTATTTTAGGTTGAAACTTGAATAGTCAAAGCTAATATTTACTGAATATGTGAAGCTCATATCTTTTACATATTGGTTTATAGAGGGTTTTGGTGACTCAAAAATTAATATGAAGGTAGAAAGTAGATGCATGTGGCATTTATAGCAACGGAATCATTAATACTGAAATAGTATTGCTTATTGTTCAAACCACAGAGCAAAAAATAAACGCTTCCCTAGAGCTATGAAAAATGACACTTGCATCTAGGTAGGAAGCGTCATTTGTTTCATAGGTGTCATTTGTTTCTGTGGTTCAAACCGTGTATTTTCTGTCGTAAATTGATTTGTAAACGATCCTCTCCGTATAATAATTCAATAATAATTTATGGTCCCTACGCTAAGTGCGACACAAACTGAGGTACTGGAGTGTGATGTATCAAAGAGGCTGTTTACGTGATAGCGACGGGTAGATAATTACATTACCTCCTGAGAGAACAGGCAAAGGTATTGCTGATTTTGCGACTAGTTTCTGCCAGCCTGGGGGTCAGTTCCTTATCAATAAGACATTTTTCTAAATTGCTGTATCTTTCACCCAGGTTCAATACATCGCATGTTTCAGGTCCAGGTTAGTTTTAAGGATTTGTGTGTTTCAATATGGGGTTTATCTATCTATCCATCGGTAAGAAGGAGAGAATTAAGCCATGGAAAAAAATGTTACATTGATAATTGGAACTTATATAATTTATTCATAGGTAGTCGATGTATACTAAGCCTATACTTCATCATCATCAATGACAGCCTGAAGACGTCCACTGCTGAACATAGGGCTCCCCCAGAGAGCGCCACCTCGAGCAGCTGCTCACCTCCTGCAGCCATCGGCTTCCCGCAGTTTTCACCAGATTGTCGGTCCATCTAATAGGGGGTCTGCCTACGCTGCGTCTTCCGGTTCATGGTCGCTACTCGAATACCTTTCTTCCCCATCGATGGTCTGCTCATTGCCATTTCAACTTGCTAATTCTAAGAGCTACATCTGTCACTTTATTAGTTCTCCTGCGGATCTCCTCATTGCGGATCTTATCTCGCAGGGAAACACTAAGAATAGCTCTCTCCATAGCTCGTTGCGCGATTTTAAGCTTACTAATATAGCCATGATTCAGTTTCATAATTCATAACGGGAAACACACACTTAGCCCATATCATTACAGCGATGAATCCTAATCACTAAACATATTAATCGCAATCACAGATCCAAGACCACCTAACTTTATGGACCGTGAAGCAGGTACCAATTATCGGCTTACATTTGGTAAACAGAACTAACGCACGGCAACCACTCCCAATTCAGATCCGTAAACCGAAATGGATGGCGAACTGCAAATACACGACGACGGCGTGCGGTGGACATGTGCCAGTCTACATTATAACGACATTAATGAATCCACAGGCAGTCATGGGATTGGAAATTCCAAATTAAAGCTTTACTAATATAGGTTTATGTTTAAAGTACTAAAACTATGGATGAACAAACTGAAATCTTTTTAAATCAAAAGTAATAAAAATATTAGTCGCAAAACCAAAACCATGGATAGGTAGAATTGTCTTGATGGAACCCACGACTTTCCAAACATGGGTAGAGCGTCGACTTACGCCGAATCTCTAGACAGCAATCGGATGAGAAAAGACGAATACGGGATTCATTCATTCATTCATTCCCATGGTTATTATATAACACTGGTTTAACCAGAAGCAAGCACCTATCATTCCTACTTAAAACCACAGGAAATCAGTTTTAAAGTTCCATGTTTACTGATTTAAAAATAGCTATCGTTGAACTTAAATCCAATTTGAAGTTGTTCGGACAATGCTACGTTACTTAATGGAAATGTTGCGACGAAGACGTGGCTTGGAATCAAACCGGACCGCACTCTGTGTAGGGGTTTATGACGTCACCAACTCTATAAAACAATGCTTAAAATTATCGAAAATCTACTTATCGAAAAAGACTAGAGTCTTAGGATTGAGCTGGTTCGGGTTTTCCACCAAAAAGAAATTAGGTAGGCAGTAAATATAAACCCACAAAAATCAAAAAAGCTTCGATCGGCTGACGTATATATACCTAGCTAATTAGCTATAAAAGTAAAATTTCATTATATTCAAGTTATTATTATAGAGAATTAAAACTTGCTGCCATTTTTTGTTTATATTTGCACATCATAACGAGTAAAACAAATAAAAATTAAAATTGCAAACATCACCGAGTTCAATGTGTTTACCGCAAAAGATACATAATTTTAGCATCTTTAGTTTACCGACACTACACCAACATAGACCGGAAATTAAACATGGAACCGTCTATAAGTTTAACTTCTTATTATGATTCCGTACCCAAAGAGTAACGGAACCCTATTACTAAGGCTCCTCTGTCTGTCTGTCTGTCTGTCTGTCTCTCCGTCTGTCACCAGGCTGTATCTCATGAACCGTAATAGATAGACAGTTAAAATTTTCACATGTGATGTATTTCTGTTGCCGCTATACTTAACAACAAAAACTAAAAAATAGAATATAATAAATATTTGAGGTGGCTCCCAACAAAAAACCTGATTTATTTGCTCGTTTGTATAGATAATGGTACGGAGCCCTTCGTGCGTGAGTCTGACTCGCACTTGGCCGGTTATTAAATGTTTTATTAATACAAACTGAAAATGCGATCATTTCAAATGGACACGGCTTATGCTTACTAAGTATTTTCCACTTTTCGACAACAAATTCAAAATACCTACTACTAGAACTGAGTTGCGCAAATATCTAGAGCGAGGTATTCCCGGCACGGAAATACTGACTCTAATAGCGCTATATTAGTTTGCTTTGCTTCTCAATGGTAAGACGCCTTTTCGAGTCCACTGAATACATACTTAGTCCGCTCAGACAGCTTAATAAATCCATGTGACAATATTCCAGTCTATATCGTAGCAACTCATTGATTCCCATGACTATTCCCTGTCGCGTATGCCCAAAACACAATAAATATAAATAAATAAATAAATAACGCCCAACGATCACATACATAGATCCTGGACCCTAACTAGGATTCCCTGTATCTAGGGACCCAGGAACTTGGTCCCACAACACCCAGACACAGAACAAGTATTTGCGCTTTTTTTTCGAGCACAAATACTTGTACTGTCGCGGGAATCGAACCCGCTGCCTCCGGAGTATGAGACGACCTGCTCAGCCACCACACCACGGAGGCTGACAATCAGGTGGTAGGACTATTCTGCCTGGCAGTAGTGTGCAAGCACTACTGTGTTCCGGTTTGAAGGGTTGTAGCTAGTGAAAACACTGGGCAAATAAGACTTGATGACCTGATTACACAGTGTACACATAGTAATCTGATTACTATAATGTGATGTCTCAAAATGACGTGCGCAGTGCAGTGTCACGCGAAACTTTATTATTTTAAAGTTCCGAGTGTCGCTGCAACTGTAATTGCCGTGTCGCTTAACATCAGGTGAACGACTAGGTCGTTACGTCATTCATTCTTATAAAAAAATATTTACGGGAATGGTGATTATGATGGTGAGTTTAGCTAGAAAGCTTGCTGTATATAAATAAGTTTTGTTCGAGGTGATTTTCAGAGAGTTATTAACTTTTTACTCGACTACGGCGAAGCAAAAAGAAGGGTTTTTTGAGCGTATATACTTATACAAAATGAGTATGTAATGTAACAAAGAATTGAGCATGAAAGCCAGATAGCAAAGCAAACGAATAGGCAATGTTTTAATCTATTCAGTAGGCAGTAATTAAAGCCTATTAGACAGAGGTCGAATGCAACCCAAATATATTAGCTTTAGCAACGCCGACGGCTTTAGCATGCAGGACCGCATCGAGCTGTCCAGAACTAATGGAATCCATATGATCCCCACAAATTTCGTTGTATAATTCAGTTAGCTGCTATTTCAGGGGTATGTCATCCTGGTTACTTACTGTTCCAATATAACTGTATTATATCTAGCAGATAATGACTTATTTAAGTGCTAAGTTTTTTGCCAAAACGAAAGAATCATATTTAAAAAAAATAATAAAAGTGCAAAGTGAGGAGATAAACAAGAACTAATAACCAAAAACTACAAATTAAAAAAAAGATCTAAGTAATAATAACATATTATTAACGTTTTATTCTTGTATTTTTAACTGTGTTAAAATACATAGCAATTTCTAACGAGTGTAGTTCAGTGGTGGCCAGTAAGACTTACAAACTGATGTTCCCATGTTCGAATCCCGCTCGACCCTGCACTAATAACTTTCAACCTATGTGCGGTATTTGCACTCGCTCTTAGAACGGTGACGGAAAACATCGTGAAGAGACCGGCATGCTGAAGAATCACAATATTCGAGGACATATTGTCATCCATCAACCCGGACTTGGCCAACGTATCCGATTGTGGCCTACAACCGCTCTGTGACTAGAAGTCCCGTGGCTCAGCCATGGGAATGGGCTGAGGACGAGTCAGGGTGGATTTTTTGATCCGTGGTTAATGTAACCAATTATAACCAATGGTTATTTTAACTACAGTTAAAAATTTACCTTAAGGGTGGGTTTTTGATCCATGGTTAACGTACGCTAATCGAATTTTATAAGTATAGGTAAAAAGTTTTCATACCACAAAACCAATGGATATTTAGGTTGCTTTTGAAAATGTTTTCCATTCAAAGCTCATAATCAATACGGACGTTATGCATATTTTATGCATTTCCTGCGTGATCCCGTGCATTCATTTTTTGTTCATAGCATAATAATAACAACGGGCGTTCTCCTGCCAATCAAACTAGTAGTTCTGCGATCGTTAGTCCTCATGAGCACAAACGCTTTTGCAACCATACAGCATCATGTTTGTTTTAGGTACTTAGTATACGTCCCAAACTCAGGCGTCACAACCTTATATATCGACAGTCGATCGATTTTGCTCATATTTGAAATGCTTGTTTAGAATTCAGTCGGTACCTGTTTCCACCAAATATTATCGTTATTGCCCCCCCCTGATCCTTAGTCAACTTAGAAGCCTCTTGCTCCCGCCTAGCTATGAACGGCCATCAGCCAATCATCTTAAACTTAAGTTTGTCGTAGACTCGTAGAGTGACTGTGGTAAAACCAGAATAACACCTCAATGCTAGGTGCATCTGCTATATTTGTCTACCAAAAGAACAATATAGGAAAAACACATTTAATTTTGTTCTGAGACATAATTTGTACACCAACACTTATTGGTAGAACAAGTCGGAAAAGAAATCAAGTTAGGTCAGAACCAGATACATGCCCATTGTCCGTCTGCTAATGTTTGACAGTTCCTAGGTTCGCACTTATTTAAGACGCAAATGCGTTGCACAGCAGGGGAATACGTGCAGACTTAGGAGCTATCATACGTTAATGCAGTCGGGCATTAATACATGAATACTAGCCTCGTTACTACGGGACTACTCAATTATTACATTGTAGCTCTTAGCTGACATAGTTTCCAAAATTGCCGCTAACTCTGCCGTGGTAAACTAGGTTTCAGATAAATGTGACACCCAATTGGCACATGCGATTAAGTTTCTACATTTAGTAGTCTAGTCTGGAAGCTATTAAACCTATTTAGTTAGGCACCACGCTGGGCATTGCTGGCATATATTCATGTTATGAATGAGTACAAGAGCCCCCTTTTTGATATACGTATATTAACCAGTTTCATATATTGTGGTAAAACGTTTTAAGTTTACTTTGCCAAGTGTCTATTCTATCCAGACACATTGGTATATTCCAGTTTGATCTACTAGGATTATCCCCTGGTAGCTCATTAATCATCATCATCAACAGCCTGAATATGTTATAGTAATTGTGTCCACTAGTGAACCTCCTCCTCCTAGAAGATGCAGCGTAGGCCGGCCCCCCACTAGGTGGACCGAAGACCTGGTCAGAACCGTGGGGAGCCGATGGATGCAAGATGGTGATGATGATTATTAATAGAAGTGAGCAAGTATGGTGAATTAATTAATCTGCATTTCATCAAAATCGGTTTAGTGGTTACCGAGATAGAAGGTAACAAACATTCACACACAAACTTTCGCATTTATAATATTAGTAAGATAGGAAGGGAGGAAGCAGGATAGCCTGTGGATTTCATTCTCGTTGCATCAACCACGTAACTAACAGCCTTCTTCACGTAGTTAAACCTACAGAATTTTTAGAACGCTCACCCCCGGCTTCTGGTACGCTTGTCAAAATTAACCTATTGTCAATTTTGAAATATTGAACACTCATTGGTTGAAAAAAGCTGATGACAGACTGGCAACCAATGAGCGTTCAGTATTTCAAAGTTGACAAGATTTTAACTTTAACAAACGTACCAGAAACCGAAGGTCAGTCTTCTGACTTCTCTTGGCGACTGTGTCTTACGATAACATCTAGGACCGACTGCTCAATGTGATTTCGAAGCATGGTAATGTTCAAAAACACTTCTTGTTGTAGCAGTCATTTATAAGTATACAAATAGTGAACTTTTTCCATCGGTTGAAAATGGCTAGCTATAAGCTGTAACTTAACTACTAATAAAACAGGTTTTTAATTAGAAAATTAAGACTGATAGGGTAATGGTTAGAGGATACACCGGGGAGGAGGATTTTCGTCGCGGGTTCAAAACCTGGCTACGAAATATTAATATAGTATAGTGTGCTGGCTTTACTTTTTTTTTTAGGTATATTAGGTATATTACTTAAATTCATTTTCATAACATGCTGGCCGAACAATACAAAGCGATTGGTATGTCTGTGCCTTAAATCACTTTTAGCCGTCTCTATGTTAATAATGTTATAGGCATAGATACTTCACCCGCCTTCCATCTCGCCCTATTCCAAGCGGCAACAGCGGACAGATAACGGCAAGAGTTTTAATGGGTTCGAGTCCCACATACCCCTGCTATCCCCCCATTGGCGACAGGAAAGTGTGAGAGCATTTCCCCCCAACAGCCATAGACTACTATTATTTATTATAATAGCAACAACTCTTAGCGCTATGCAATTAAAGACCTAAAATGATTCGTTACAATACCTACTACTTGTACTGTAGCGTTTCACTTTGTCTTGAACTGAATCGCGCTAATAGATGGTGGTGAGGTGTTTACAGGTGTTACAGCAGTAATCCAGCAGTGCGGTATTGTTGTACCCAGGAACATGTGGAACGTGTGGCGGACAGTCCTCGAGGAGAACGAGAAGCTGGCGCGGGCTCGGCTGGCGGCCGTTGAGGTCTTCCAGCAGCAGATCGCTGATGAAGCCAAGTTCCTGAGACAGCACAAAATCAACGTCGCCAAGAAGGTAAGGCTACATTTAGGTACTATTTATGTATATAAATTACAAAATCAAATTAGCTCACATACAAAAAATCAATGGGCTGTATTATCATCCCATTCGATCACGAATTTGAGTAAAACGATTTTTCATTCAGATTAGGCTCGCTATTTTGCATGCTAACGCCTTCTAGTTTCGATATAGGTACCTACAACATAATAACTAGCATGCGCCAAGCATAATAAACTGATGAATGGATGCCGAATATAGCCTGTACCTATTTGCATATTCAAATTGAAAATATGCAGTGAATGGCTACAGCTTGAATGCACGGACAAAGCATCTGAAACTCTATTCAGGTGAATATTGAAGTATGCTAATGATACTTCAAGCTTTTCCGCCGTGAGGTAAGGTCCAAAATACAAAAATGAATGCACTTAACTTCAACGTCCTCAGAACGTCGCGTCGCAAAATAGAAAAGCGTCGCGGGAAGGTGCGATATGAATTATCATCATATTATGTTTCTAAATAGCTACTTTTACGTAGCTTTAAATTAAAATATTTTATTAAATTCTAAGTATAACCAGACCGATATATCATAGACGAGTGGCGCAAGTTAGGCGGGACACGGCACTTTAACGGGTTACGGTAACCTGGTTGGTTTCTATATTAAAAATGGTACCTACCGATGATGCCACTTATTACATTTTTGTTTTACACTTTGTTTTACGGCTTCATTTTGAGTATCATGAATTCCAATATACCGGACATCGCCGTTCACGCAGTGTATTGCGTTGCAGAATTCCTATTAAATAATCAGGTACAGTTACAGATTAAATTTGTATTACGGCCTATCTCTCGCCCCAGCCAGGGGCTTCGATGATTTGGCGTTAGTGAAAAGACAATAGGGCATATCGATAGCCTTTCAAAGCGTGATATTGAAGGGACGGTGATGCGTGCACGGCTTTGCGGTACATATCTGAATAGGTGGACCTGTTAGCAGTGTTGCATAGTTTGCAAGTTATGTACGAACGTTATTAAATATTTGGTTTCATGTTCCAAAACCATCGAATGTTCAATCAAATCATTCACCGGGAGCACTCACGCTCACTAAAAAGCTTCTTCTTGCGGCGGCGTTGTGCGTCGGGTCGTCCTCTTCCCTCAAAAATGGTTGAGGAGGGCGATGGCTGGCGCATGCGTCAAGCTCGTGAACGGGCGCTGCTTGCGGTGTATGCACAATTCGAAAAAAAAAAAACAAAAAAATAGGTTAAGTATTTAATTGTCCTCTCATGTATGATATTTGTTCTATAAAATAAAAAATAAATAACAATAAATGATAAATTAACAAAGAGCACGGACCCAGGTGTCTGTGGTAAAGCAGATTTAAAAAAAAAACAAATCCTTCATTCAAATTAGTTATTCATTCACTTGTTCCCTATTGTTTGCCCGTGGCTAACTATAGGATCATTCTCTGTTGATCCATTGTTTCAATAGTTAAATTTTTTCATTCATTGTAACCATTTTCATTTAAAAAGGGCAGGAATAGGTTCTAAAAATGGTCTTTGTATATAGAATTATGATGATGTACATACTCGCGTACGTCGCATTTTTCTGCGAAACTTGATATACAACTTCTACATGGTTAGGGCATTTGTCGTTGGCGATTTTTAATTGGTGGGGCAGTTCCCCAAAAAGGGGAAGTTGTCAGCAGCGTCATTTACCAGCCAATATTGGTAGTATTTGGTTTAAGCATTTCTATCCAATTCTAAACAAGTATTTCAAATGTGAGCAGAATCTGCCAAGAGGTTGTCGAGGTATGAGGCCGTGATGGCTGAGTTAGGGACGTACTAGGCTCGTTCTCATTTTTACGATTCTCATCGTCAGTTTCATGTACAATTTTATATTGTGCTTATTTCAAATATTTTTGTACAGTAAATTATAGCGCTTTATAAGACGAGTAAATTAATATATAAGTTAATCAAATAGAAAGTCTTGTTTGGGTGATAAATGGTTTTGAAGTTTTAGAGGCCACGAAAGCGACGCCTCGGATCACGAAAATGACTCAGTAACTTTACAGCTATCATTTTCTCACGTTTTGCTACTGTTTATAAGACTAAATGTTCATAAAATAACAACGTAATCTTGTTTTCATAATTAAACTGGCAAACAAATGGTATTAATAACCAAAACTATGTATATTATTATTATCAGTTCGGTCCTGAGTTTGTTCATCCTATGAAATACGAATACTAATCCACTTAACTACATATTATAGGTAATAAGCCTCTGCTGACAAAAAACAGATAGTTATCGTATTAATAGCTTTATTAATTAAGAAGCATCATGAATATTTAAAAAGTGTATTTATTTATGAGTTGCGTTATTTTTTCAATAGAACAACAACCTTCACTACAATAGAAATAATCTATACTTATATTATAACGATTTATATATAAAAACAAACCTCACTACAAAAGACAATATCTGGCACATCTTTAGGTACTCTTTTGGATTAGAAACTCCTGATTTCGTGATTTTTCCATAAACTTTTAAATATGAGCTTTACGTGTTCGGAGTCGGACCTACGAGCAAAATAATTAAAGTATGATTGAAATGTTGGCAGGGGGGGACCAAAATGTACCTAGTAGGTAACTACCTCCCTACTTGTACCTATATACGTACGTACGTCAAGAATAGGTAGTATTGTGATATGACGTGACGTTATTAATAATTTCAGAACCTTTTGGTGATAGTTCCTAATACCTACATACTTTAGGTGCATAATATCCGACGGTAAACGTGTGTGGAGAAAAGTGTTCATAGAATGTGAACTTGGGCTATAGGTACCTTTTACCTAGCTACCTACCGGAATCTTCGCAATAGGCTGCTTCTCCCGGAAACCAGAAAAATGGTATGTAACCATAATCTTTTAATCTACTACCTACCAAACGTAGGTACTGTTACTAGCTCTTCCCCTTCATGTACCTATTATTAAACATAATACAATGCTAGTTTCGAAGGAAGGTTCTCCCAACTTAAGAGTTACTAGGCTATCACGGTCCAGATCACCCTTTTCGCGATAACATGACATACCTACCAATTCGAACTCATCCATTTTTAGGCTATGATTATTAATCACAATGAATGATGAGTGAGTTCGAATTGACCCATCTTTTCTCGATAAAAACACGTTTACATAATTATTCAAAACACTATCTTACATCTGTCATACTACAATAACTAGAATTGTTTCAATAAACTCACACCAGTCTCTACATTTCTAAATAAAATAATGCATAAAATCAGTTTCATAGACCAAAATCAGTTTCATGACTAAAATGCCACGAATTTTATGACACGAAACTGACGAAATTATCCCTTTTTTGTAAAATTGCTGCAAAGTTAAGTGTATCGATTTAAATCAAATACTACATAAATATCTCGCACATTTTAGGGTTTCGATGAGCTAACTTTGATTTCAATTGCTGAAATACAATGCCCAAAAAATGTAGTGCCCGTGTGATCGGTAAACCTGTAAACAAATACAAGCTTACCGATATTATTTTTTTCCGGCACGTTGAGCCACACGTCTTACGTCTGCGATGCCAGTACACGACTGACGTTCGACCGGACCACACTCAGTGTTTGATTGCTGATGTTTTGTTTAACAGGCAGCCGTTATGTCACGCGAATTTAAAGAACCCATATCCGCGTGACCGACGCGTATGTTGTTTTAAATTTAAAAGTAATGATGAAAAGATTTATTTTAGGCTATTTAGTGTAAAGTTTATTTAATTACGATAATTTTAGTATATGTTACATACAAATACAGTGAAATTTGGTAAAGTGGTAAGCAAATGTTTTACTGCATCGGAGAGTGTGACATGATGAGAACACGAAAAATTACCCCGTTTTTGACCATTTCGTGTTAATTTAAGGTATTATTTTTGCTTTTATTATGACAAGCTTTATTTCTGTTGTAGCCTAATAGATGTTTCATCATTTAATTCACAAATTCTGTTTGTATCTTAAGCCGTTTAGGAAATATAACCTCGTGACCATCAAATTTGAGCATCGATGAGAACTACCCACTAACTACAAAATCAATGGCGCGTGGTTGCGATACTTAAAAGCAAAATAGACGATCGGGACCCACCACCGACCAAGGTTACATTTGTCTCACCTTGGTCGGGTTAGTGAAAAATCCGACTGTGGATGGCGGTTGGTGCCTTCTTTCGGTGCCTTCTTTCGGTTGCCAGGTAGGATGAAAACTGTAGGATTAAAATGTTTTGAAACCTTTGGTACGGCGTAATATACCTTATTTTTTTATGACAGAGTATTATGGTATTATCTATAACTTGCGCTGTTATATGGGTGATGTGGTAAGTTTAGTAAAGGGGTAGGTAAGTAATCCGACAACACCATCTATCAACGAACGATTGAGGGGATGGATTTTTAGAGATGATACCGAATTATAGTGACGTGGTTAGCCCAATATTTTGACTTGTTTGATGTAAATGCCTTTAATAGTTTCCTTCCTACCGTAGCGTCAAAGTCTATGTAACTACTTTTAATTTTTTATATATTACACAGATGAACCTCCGTCGCGTCGGGTAAAAAAAGAACTTGAAGCTTACCTACTGTGATATTGCTTACAGTATATAAAAAAAACCGGTCCCAGCGTAACAGCAACAGAACATTTCACTTTGATACACAAATAAAATAATTCGTACCATTCACTGAACGTGAAAAATAAATATTAAGTCGTTTAAAATGGAAAGTCAAATATTTACGTTTTCATCGTTAAATAGTTGCTATTAGCCGCTGAGGGTGCTGTGATGTAATTTTTTATTAAATTCAGTAGCGAGTACATTAATATAGTTATGTATTCGAATCAACTTAAGAAAGGTACGGAATTAAACTGTTCATGTTAGCAACCATTCATATAATTATCCATAGCTCGCTGACCGTCTTTGAGCTTATTCATCAGGCCAACAGTAAGAGACCACGTCTCAGTGTTATACCTAAGTCATCATTGGCAATATACAATGGTTGGAAACTTTTTGGAGGCGGCCTTTGTTCAGCAGTGGACGTCTTCAGGCTGATGATGATGATGATGATATTATTATCCGATATAAATGTATTTAAAAATCCCGTATAATCAGATTCATTCATCATCATCATCATCATCATCATCGTCATCAACAGCCCGAAGACGTCTATTGTATCCATAGAGCGCCGCGCCGGTTTACGGTGCCTATCCTTTAAATCAGATTGAATTAATTGATCCTCCCTTTTTTAAGTTTGTTGAAAATAAAACAGCTTTACTTAGGTTGTTTTTTATTTTTGTAACCTCCTTTTTTTATTTTGAGATTTTATCAAAATGGCACCATCAAAGATAGATAGATAGATAGATAGATAGATAGATAGATAGATAAATAAACTCTTTATTGAAAACACCAAAGATCAAAGGTATCAGCATAATTTTAAATAAAAGGTTTTTTTTATTTTGAATGGAATTTTAAAACGCGTCCATCCGTCCCTTAGGCGGACAGCTACCGTGACTATTACTCCAAGTATTTCTTAGTATGAAATGAAGGTAAATCTAGTCAGCATACCCTTGTTTAAAAAAATATTGTCCCACAGTGCACCGACTCCCTGGCACAAGCGCACAAGGAGCTGCAACTTACCGTGTCTGATGTCGACAAGACCAAGAAGCTATACTTCGACGAGGAGCACACCGCTCACGACGTCCGGGACAAAGCAAAAGACATCGAAGAAAAGTAAGTACCTATGCAGGATGTAATTTAATTCATTAGCATTAATTGAGCCCACAATAGTACATCATTTATATATGATCATTAAAGAGTAAAGAGTGTAAATAAAGATATTTTATTGAAAATTATGAAGATTGCCGCGGCACCTAACGCAGATGGCACGGATGATTTTGATACATTTAAACGTTTTTAGACCTTGTACTAATTAAAATTAGTACTTAATTATTTTAATGAAATTTTGTATTGTAGCATTCAATTAAGTAAGTTATTACATTTTTTGGAGTTATTATTATTAAAAAACCAATGTGTTGTTAGAATTCAAAAATTTTGGTCCACACGTGACCGGTATCAGTAGTAGGTACCTAGTTTCAAAGGATGCTAATGAATTCAATTACACCCAGTATATTATAATAGTAATCAATATTTTAAGCAAAATACCTGATACAAAATTTTTTGGATGTTTTAACTCTTCTCCCAGCGACCCGATGTCGTACACATATGCATTGTTATACAATTGTCTTCTCAATGCTGTGATTCAAAAGCTATTTTTCGTTTTTAGCACTTATCCATAAATAGCGGAAAGAAAAATACTAATCATTTAATAATATTTCATTTATATGGCACCGTTTTGTAACGGGGTAACTCATACGCTTTATTCGCTTTGCTCGCTTTGCTTTTTGGTCCTTTAACGTTATGTAAACTTTATGTAAACCGCAACCGTGAACCTAAAATCAAAATCAAAATCAACTAACCTAGAGCAGTATCAACGTATCAACCAAGAATCTTTATAGCCAATTGATTTTTCTCTAATCTGTGGTATCAATAAACTGTGTACACGCGACTCTCCCGCTGTTGCCTAAGTATAAAGCCCCTAAGAGCCGAGAGAAGAAGCTCTGTTTTACATTTACTACATTAAAATTTTCCCCGGTTAAGCGCCTCCCAGCTTATTTATGACATTGTCGACCGCTCACAAAAAGACGACAAACATGACGTAGATGTCTACAACATCCAAGCTTAAGTCAATTATTTACCGCGGTGGCGGTAGAGATGAAAAAGGCTCGTTTACCGCACCATCTTATATATTAAAATCCGTTTAAAGTTAAGGCACATACAGACTTGCAGCTTTTCGCACTTTCGCACCTGGCCCCCATTCTAGATAGGCCCCCATTTTCATTACAAAAACGTCAGTCGGATCATTAATCCAAGTCTGATTTTGTCTAAATAAGCAAAACGTATTATTTAATATCTAAATCACAGTTTGGTAAAATTTTATTTCATCCAAGTCTTATGTCAAAGTATTATTTGGTCCACTCTAATGCTATTAACGTCATCAAGAATTGATCTCCCAATCATTTTAAAACCTTCTATAAGTCTCTTTTATTTATGCTATCCCACAACACAATAAACATGGAAGGTGTCATGCGGGTTAATATAACTCCGTAGTACCCCAGGTAGTACTATATATATCTATTCTGTGACATAACTGGCCATTGGCGAGTTCCGTAGGTAGTAGTGGGTACTAGGTATAGGTACGCCGCTCAAATCGGCTTATAGTGCAACGACTAAGTTAATCTTTAGTTTACTGCGGCTGTTATGAGTTATGTCCATAGATAAAGCTCTGTTTTGAAGTAGGTACATTTATGATTTGATTTGTAACTTAGAACAGCTCTCAGAAATGTTTCCGTAAAAGGCTTTCCGGAACTAAGCAATAAGATCGTCCCATTGTCCTATTTTGTATAATTTTTGTGGTAAATGTGTTTCTAACCCTAATAATATAACAAAATACACTTCCGAGAGATGCAAAAGTAAGTACATAAATAAGTGTTTACAATTGTAGCAGGTGCCGCAAACAACTAACCCTTCTAATCAGAAATAGATACTTATTCATATTACGTAAACAACCTTATTAAAAGCGGTAATGACAAACAACAAATCAGAAATAGACACTTATTTATAGTATTACGTAAATAACCTTATTATAGCCAGTAATGAGGAAAAGCGAAGTAATGTGTGTTTGAGTCTATTCACTCCCACTCAGGAAAAAAGGAACTCTTTGATAATGAATGGAAAGAAAATGTAGGTAAATTTCGGCTCATGCCATAATATTTACAAAGTCAATAATGTGTTACACAGATATAATCACATTTCCGAATACGTCCAGTCAAATATCAACACGTAACCACACCGCAGTGCAAATCGGCTTAAATTCTGTGGCCTAAAGTGATCTCGACACCGCCTGGGTGGAAGCGATAGGGTACCTAACGGCGCCGTGCATGGATGAATCAATCACAGAGAGATTTGATCCGTTGACAGCGTAATCGTATTAGATCTCTACCTACCTAGACGATGAAACAGTAGGGACCTATGCTCACTTTGGTAAGTCGATTTCTCGCCATTTTCTCGACAGAATAGGGGCGAACGTTGCGTGTATTTAACATTGATGATCATGTATAGGGCTGTTAGGTGTGTTATTGACACGTTCATGGATTGTTTTGGATATGACAAGCGTAACGATGCGGTTGTATTTAAATATTCCAACAGCTCCATTGTTGGACCCCAGATAATATAATACTTACAGTGGACCTATTATCTCAAGTTATTATATTTAAGTTAGAATAAGACAAATATCCAAAACACGGCACCCTTATATGGTTGAAATTCCATCAACCCGCACTAGGCCTTTTGCTATGCACTTCATAGTGCGAACAGCCAATGAGTGGAACATCTTGCCGGCCTCCTTGTTTCCAGCTAGTTTTCAAGTCGAGAGTGAACAGGTACTTTCTAGGCAAGCATGCACCATCGTAGACTGCGTCATCGCTTTCCATCAGGTGAGACATTAGTCAAATGTAGCCTATAAAGGAATTTAATAAAATATAAAAGTAATTGCTTTAGTTTTGAATTTTAATGATATTGTTAGATTGTGTGTACATTTAAAACTATCTTTTAAAGCGTATTCCTAAACCAAATGCCATCTTTACAAACGCCATGGAAGGGGATAAAAGAGGCCCATACACGCAACGGGTTTTATGGAAAAATAGAAGATTCACCCCGCACTAGTGCTCACCAACTGACCTATTCTTTTTTTTTATTCATCACCGTCATCATGAACAGTCTTAAAATGTCTACCGCTGAACATAGACGTTTTCCATAGAGCACCACTTTGAGCAGCTGCTCCCCTCTTGCATGCAGCGGCTCCCCGCTGCTTTGATCAGATCGGCGGTCCCTGTAGCGGTTTTTTATCATAATAAGACTTTTACAACCCTTTACAGTATAATCCACAATCTGACGTGGTCTCTCTACTTCATGGAATGTTACGCCGCGTCAACACTGTACAAAATAAACAAATTTTAAACATTTTGTACATTATTATATTTATCAAAATGTTTGGTTAGATACTCAATCGGTTTTCCTGGCTCCCTAATACGTAGCTGAGCGATCGCGTGTAGACAAAAACCTTCGATAAATAAAACACATTACTTTCCGCACCGTCCGAGTTCTCTTCTTCAAATATTTGTATTTCGTTTTATCGGTGCTACATTGCAGCGAAAAATTTTATAGGAGAAGCAATTTCTATTTGAACGATATTTCCGGAGCAAGGGTAACAACGCTGTAACAAGAGCCTAAGAGCCTTGCAGTGGAGTTTTTACGCTTGAACGACAGTGATTTTTTTATGTTTTTGTCTCGTAAATGATTTATTTTTATTTGTTAACAATTAGCTGCAGTCCACGGTTTTGTGCAGCACGTGGATAGATACCTAATGACTATAGGTACGTACTTAGTATCCTATATTAATTCTTATATAGGATTCAAACTGAATAGCATCAAGTTTAATTTAGCCGTCGCAATAAGCTAACATATAGACAGACAAACGAAGTTACAATCGAATTTATATAGGTAGATTAAAACAAAAATATACTTTTCTGACTTCATATAGAGCTTTTCTAGTTATTTTCTTAGTCAAAAAATTATAAACTTCGTTTATTTCTGTGTTAGCTCCTACCAGTTTTCCAGCTAGAGTTCACGCAGGTATCCTCACGACTCCACCACTCCAGCGCTCAATCGCACGTTTTCGGCTACTTTTCTGTCCCAAAATACTTACACAGGATTAAAAATTTTGGTGATAACCCGACTTTGGACTTTCCTAGACTTGTCTCAGACGAATCTTTTAAACCAATTTGAGGCAAACTTCTGCAATCAATTTCTATCATAAAGTTATACTTACTTGGAAATGAATTCACCTTTCACTATGCCTTTGAGAATGAACTCTTTTCACAACGAACGGGAGAGCAAGGGATTTGAAATGGCACCACAAAGTGAATACCTGTTTGCTCGAAACCAGAGCAGATCGAGCAAAGCTGGTTCTTTGAAACGTTTGAAGTCAGAACAATTTTTTTAAGAGTTTATTTTATCGCAGGTATTTTTAATATTAATTCAGTTAATATGGTTGATATAGGTAATAGTGACACTTATTGTGGTAGGTATTGTGGTGTGGCAGCTCATGACGCAACAGCATAGAACAGTAGCTTTTAGAGGGACCTTCCGCTACTCAGCTTCCAAATGCTGGAATAACATACCACCGCCTATAAGGAACCTACAAAGTATCAGAAGCTTTAGGTTCAAAAAAAAAGAAGTTTGTTTTTGACCACCAGAAAGTGGAGGAAGCTGTCCGACACGACACTAGTGCGATCTAACCGCCACCGTATTTCATGACTCTCACACAACACACCTTACATAAACACTCACACACTCTCGACGTCAGATACAGGCATACATGTATGATTGCACACTCAATTCATAATATCAGTTTTATTGATGGGCATGATAAAGAAAAACATTAACGTAGGTACATGGTATGATATGATAAATGTTACTTTCACTGTTTTCAGTTATTTTATTTTTACAGTACCTCTTTTCTTTTACTTGTGTACTTTGCTGGTTTGTTTTTATTTTATTGTTTCTTTTGGTTTGTATAAATTAAAACGATTTCTTTGATGTGTATTTTCTGTAAGCAGGAAAGTTAGCCTTGTATTTCTATTTAGTTATTTAATTTTTATTGTAAACTGTTCCGTGACGACACCGAAACGGCCCCAACGGAAGACCAGCGCTGGTTGTACGTGAATAGCCAGCACATGCTGAGTTGGGACCGATTCGTGGCAACTGACGATCATTTTACTTATATTTAGAGTTTTTGTCATGTTTTATCACCTTATAATTTATGTATCTTTGGCCATAATACGAACAATTTATTTCTTTATTTCTGGTATCGTTGGCTAAAAATATCAAAGTTCGTTGATCTTTCAACTATTTAAACCATTTCTTAATATTCAAATTATAAGGCCGGTATTTTAAGATACAATAGGAAAGGAAAGGAAAACACCTAGTAGAGGAGAGAATAGGAAAAGGCAGGAAATAAATAAATAAATTGAACAAAAATATCCTACGCGCATTTACAAACAAGGATGACTTCGATGGGCTTCGTTCTCTATATTCGATTAAAGTTACAATTACCTAGCAGTTATTTGTACTTAGTAGTTATTTTTTCATTAGTTAGTGATTCTTGTTTTAGTTAGCAATCTATAAATGTAAAGTCCTGACTGACATATAGCAACGCAGAATCTCAGTCTCAGTTAAAAAGATTTGTAAACTACTTAAATATCTCTTTTCATTTTCATTTCATAAAGGTGCCAACGTAAAAAACATATGGTTAATAGGGAGATAGGGGACAGCGTGGTCCAGTTCAAATGTGAATCTGCCGCGTTTATGCTAATTAAACTAAACAAGATTCTTATACGTTAAACCACTTGTTGACCAGTTGCTCATAATAATGGATGAACGGATGTAATGACAAGTCTACGTGTAGTTACAGCACAAAGTCAAATAGATATGTAGACAGATATTTTTGTACATTAAACCCAGTACAAGAAACTACCAACTAAAACGAATCCGTTGCAGTTTCATTGTGCAATGTGCAGTACCTACAAAACAATAAAATTTTAAATTTTCTTATTAGGTGGCATACCTAGATGAATACAGATAGGTACAGTAAGAAATAACTTTAGCTATATTTTGTACAAAAGTTTGTATGTGTGTGCGTGTTTGTGTCTGGACGGATTTGTATGAAATTTCGTATGGAGATAGCTGGTCACATACCCTGGATTAAAACATAGGCTACTTATAATTATCCCGAAAATGGGAATGGCTCCTGTAGGAACGGACGTATCGTTTAAAGCCCACAAAATATTCTAAACTAAAATGGAAGGGCTTAGATTCGTTTACAGCCAAATTCCGCATGGCTACCAAAATTTTTAGACCCCCTTAAAAATTTTTAGAAAACCTTTGGCTTAAGTTGATATAGATTTTTATAAAATACATTTTTTCTTACAGGTTGAAAAAGAAGAAGGGTTCTTTCTTCCAATCTATCACTTCGCTGCAGAAGAACAGTGCCAAGGTTTCCTCTCGGCGAGACCAGCTCGAGGAGAAGTCCACTGGAGCAAGGAACGACTATCTCCTGAGCATCGCTGCTGCAAACGCACACCAGGTAAAATATGAAAGATACGTTAGCTAGACTGTTCCCGCGCTGATGTAGTGATTAGACAACATATGTGGTTATGGCGATTGTGGCGCCCCGCAGTGGAACTGTAAAATACTTTTCCTTTTGTCGCGGAAACTCATATATTTCCGTGGTAAAAATATCCTACGATATCGCCAATCAATCTGAGCGCAATATTTCATTTGAATTGGTCTAGCCGTTTTGGCTTGAAACAAATAAACATATTACATATGTAAGTTTTAAGAAACAGGCAACGCCACTTGCATAAAAATATAATCAACATACCTCACTTTTTACCCGAAAAATCTAGTTTCCATGGGAAACTGTGGGGAGCATTACTTGAAACTAAATATTCTGATCCATGATGCAGGTGAAAATGTAAAAATATGGTAAATTGAGGATTTAACGTTTTTGGGAAAAGTGATAAAAATAAAAAGCAGGAATAGAAATTCGGCTCACGGCTCGATAGTGGTGAAAGAAATAACAATAGGTCTTCGTGTTACGTTGCTAAACCACGACACACTTTAATTGTATGAAAAGAGTAGAGGAACGCGTCCATCGGGGCGTGACCGTAACTTTTTTACTGCTTTGTGACTCTAAAGAACCATCTTAATCTTCGCACTATATCTGCAGAACCGCTACTTCCTGGTGGAGCTCCAGTCGTGCATGCAGCACATGGAGTCAGCGGTCTACGAGAAGGTCTCCGAATTTCTGACCCTGATGGGACGTACGGAACTGCTGACCTGCTCTGCCACTCAGCATTCTTTCGGCAAGATCAGAGATCAGGCGCAGCGGCTGACGCGAGAGTACAACCTGCAATGCGTATATCTTTACTACCCTGTTCTCAAACAACACATACAGGTAATCTGTATATCACACTTTGTAGCTTCTTCTTGCTTAGATGACTCTCTTTTTGCGTTAGACTTTTCGACCTTTTTCGATTCCCGGTGTAGGCACAAAAGCTTCACTACTCTCGGATTATTATCGATATAATCATAACCATCTACCACTCGATTTATCTATGTAAGAAAGACGGATCTTATTACAAAAATAAATCAGTTTCATAAGAAACAAATCACAGGAGATCTTATGTATTGTTTATAATTTAAAATATAAACCTGGCTTCGTTTTATTATAACCTAACTGTTGTTTTAACAAGATTACAAACTAACCCGTCAAATGCTCTGCATTTACAATTTTATAACTTGCAAATATTCGATCCCTGCTAATTGGACTGCTCACGTACGAGTAAAATACAAAAGTATTAAAGCGCGTGTAACGAGCCATAAAATGCTGAAACTGTCGATGCTGTCGAAATAACCCTTTATCGCATTATTGAATTCTCAGCAGCCAAAAAAATGCAAACATTCTCGCCCGGCCCGGTTTTAAAATAGACATTTCATTGAAATATCATTAAAAAGAATATTGACACCTATCACCTATAACGCTTGCTATATTGTTGTTTTGGTGACAGATAGGCAGGCCGTAGTACTATTTAGGTAGTGATACTTAAAATTGTTTTTATTACCCAAAAAATAAAACGTAGAAATAAAAAAATTACGATCATTTCCATATGTGCCATATTTTTGTAACCCCGAACTTAGCAAATGATATCGAGCTACTTTATGTTTATAAAAGATCGACGTGAGTAGGTATATCACACAAATTGGAAATAAGTGGGGCCTGTGTGATTAAAATTACTGTAAAAAACCCCACTAAAATTACATAAGTTTAAAATTACCTACTGCTATTAAAATTTTACGTTACGTATAATTTTTATCATACAAATCTTAATCTAAGGAAGGCACTACTAGTGAAGCAGACAACATAAACCATGACAATAATGACGATTCGCATCTAGGTTCATTTATTCCTGCTCTGTGTTAGACAATGTGTCCAAACACTGGCATACAAAATGCACATTACCCCATTTTAAAGCGGTAGGTACTTAACCTATAGCTCAAATATTTATTAGCGTAAGTACCTGCTTGGTAGTATAAAATATTATTTTGCAGACATTGAGCTATATCAGAAAAGTAAATTAATTGTCTAAGATAAAAAATACCTGCTCTATCTTAACCCTTTCTAACTTAATCAACAATTCCAATAAACACAATCAGTCACCATTTAACAAGCTCAATCAATTCAATCTCGTTGTTCAATAGAAGTGCATTTGAACGGCACTTTGTGCGCAGACACAAGCTGTTCCGTCTGTTCAGAAGCGTTCGCTTAGGATAGGATACGAGACAGACGCTTCTCGTGAATTCAATTAGCTTTAAGCGCCAAAGAGAATGCTGGAACAAAAGCTGAACCCACTTCCATTTTAACGACGCGATGCGTCAAAGGAAACAGGAATTTTTCATCGTATTATTTAGCAATAGCTAGATTCCTGTATAATAAAGTGAAAAACTGCAAGATTACAATTGAAATTGTTAGTTCTTATTCTGCGTATCAAATTCAAATACGCAATTCCCTGGCTCTCCCTTATCTAACCGTCCTATATCCACAGTGCTCGAAATTTTGATTTGACTTAGAGATCCCACCCAAGGCATCCTTAAGATATTCAAGTACTGTCTTTCTGATATTAAAAAAGTTTTACATCCTGTTTCTGTACTCCTTACTCTTCTTTTACCCTTCTTAAACATTAAATTAGTGGCTTAAGAGCTTTGAACTTTCTGTGAAAGTTCTAGTTCCTATCGAAGCTTTATTTCCGCTCTCAAAGTCAAAAACTCATAGAAGTAGTGGTCAAGATGTTTAATTTCGAGACTTTTTTAAATATCTTACCAAGAGATATTAGATAGCAGTAGCAGCTTTTAATAGCGCTATTTTAATATTTATTTTGAAAAACTTTAGCTTTTGAATGGTAACGGTAAAGCGGACTTTTGAACTGTAAGTACGCGTTATTTTAGATTAGATTGCGTTGTTTTAAGAAGCGTTTAGCTGGGGGTAAATGATAACGTATCTGAGGATCTCAAAACGTACGTTTGTTCCCATTAGAATACTAAGTTTCATAACATAAATAAATAAAATAAAAAAAAACAAAATAAAAGTGGATATTTCTCATAGCGCCATCTAGTCCCAAACTTAGCGAAGCTTATACTATGGAAACAGGGCATAAAGCTTCGGAGACGATGGTAAGCTATGGTGCGGTCTAGCATGTAACGTACTTGCCTAGAAGATACCGGTTCACTCTCGATTTGAAGACTCCAAGATTATATAGTTTTCGGGAAATGCAGAAGCTGGTAAAGCGTTCCACTCTTTGGCGGTTCGCATGGTAAACGTGGAAGCATATCGTTTCGAATATCTAATGATTGAAATCGTATTAAAATGCCTCATCTTGTTAACTTTACTACTTTGTCACAGTACGAGTTCGAGCCTTGTGACAATGACCCGGTTGAAATCGTGACCATTGAGCATGATTCCGTGGCCACCACACTGGCCCAGGAGGCGCGACGGTGGGCCACGAGGGTGGTCCGTGAAACTGCCCTCGTCCGCGACGCCACTCGCAAGATCTACGTGTACCAGGCTATGCGTGACGCTGGCCAGAAGGTAAGAATTCATTTTAATAAGGAATAAAAATTATATATTTATCTAGGTAAGGAAAATAAAATTCTAAAAAAAATTATATAACCGATACATTATTTTTATTTTGAATTTATTTGCATTTAATAGGAAAATAAATGTTATGTTACAATCTCTATTTGAAATGAATTGAAATTAATTTCAAAAATACCTACTACCTACTCAAACATCGTAGGTAGGTACTCATTATACTTAAGAATTTAGGTAACTACACTCTTAATAGGATTTCGCAGAATGGTCCTCGTAGTTCCTGGGTCTCTAGATACAGGAAATCCTATTTAGGATCCAGGATATATGGAAGCGTGAAGAGCGTTATTTATTTTGGGAAGTTGGGTACCTATGTTTGGTTGGGTACCATTTTGTGATTATCCTCTAAAGAGCACGTATATTTTAAATACAGCCTCCGTGGTGTGGTAGTTGAGCAGGTCGGCTCATAACCTGGAGGCGGCGGGTTCGATTCCCGCAACAGGACAAGTAATTGTGCAGGAAAAAAGCGCAAATATTTGTTCTATGTCTGGGTGTTGTGGGACCATGGTCCTCGTAGTTCCTGGATCCCTAGATACAGGGAATCCTAGTTAGGGTCCAGGATCTATGTATGTGATCGTTGGGCGTTATTTATTTATTTAATTAAATAGGTACCAAAATTGTATGTCCAGGGTTTCACAAGTTACAGTTAAAACACAATATAAGAAACTGGTTTTGCTCAGGTGTAACACAACCAAAGAAGTTCGATTTCAAATATACGGTCAAAATACGAACAAATTATTTCCTCATTTTTAATCTAAATGATTAAAACATTGTACATATAATTTGTATGTAAATGTACTATGTATTAAAAATGTAGGAAACAACGATGAAAGTTTAAAACAGACTTTTACCGTGACCTATTTTTTTCAAGAACGTACCCTGAGTCTTTACTATTGATAATTTAATTTGATACTAAACATAATTTGTCTATTTATGTTTTATGAGATGCAGTTTATAAATCGACAACATCTAGCGTTACGTTAGGTAGGTAGGTAGGTAGGTAGGTAGGTAGGTAGGTAAGGGTACCCTATATCTACATCACCCGTGATTTTAAAACGAAACGATATAGGTACGTATATCAAACCAAATATGAAAAGGAGTTTTGGGGACTGAGGGAATAAATGAAACTAATATTTATGATTTTTAAATTAATCTATAATTAAACTGTTTAATAATCAACAATCCACGAAGACCCACGGTGATCTTGATTATAAAATGATTCACAAAAGCTCTCATCGTTTCACAAAATTCAACCCTTCTGATATGAATTATAAATTCCTTGCATTCGTAGTGTGGTAGGCGTAGGGTGTGGGTGGTTTCAGTCAAACGGGTATATAAGCCGTTCGTTTTATAAATCACCTTACATTTGTAGTTCAGGCTTCAGCTATGGCGCAACAAACGGATTTCGTAATTCCGAAAATCATTATAGATCTGGTTGGCCTTTTAATATTAATTACGCGCACCGATTCACTTATTAGCTGTTCATTGCAACACTTTTATTCACAATATTCGGCCAAAAGGACTTTGTATTCAGGTCGATTAAACAAAAAAAAGCATCTTTCAGCTCTAAGTAATTATGTATTATAACGCGGTGGAATCATTTTAACACATATTTTGTGCGTGTCTCTATCATATTTTGTGTTTGTACCACCAACGGGACGTTTTGGGTAGATTTTAAAACTAGGGATAGGTACCTATATTGGTAAGTACTGAAGACCTGTGAAATTAGTATTTTTTTACGTTTAAAATTTACAACATTTCATTTTGCCAGTTAATGAAACTCGAAACCCATGTGAGATTATCCTATAAAGAGCCCATAAATAAACAAAAGATTTTTCTATTTAGTATTTCTCAAGTTATATTAAAAACAAAGTAAGGATTTATTGTGTCAACTTGTGAAGCCTATAAAACTTGTACAAAGACTGTTTGAAAGTTATAAAAATAAAAGACTTTTACACCATTCATGCGATTGATTATTGTTCTTTCTGCCTCAATTTTTAATTTAGTCTCACTTTATCCATAACTTTTTATAAAGTCTTTTTATTAAATGAATTAAAAGCAAAATAAAATGTTCGTGTCTTTAAGTTTTTAATTAACTTTTAATAAAACTAATAAAAATTGGGGGTCCAAAAATCGAAATTATTGGCAATTCTGCACGACCTATATATGAGACCTGACTCCCCCTGCCTGCTCGAAGCATAATTATAATCAACAGATGGAGTCTGCAGTTCCGATCACTGACAGCTTACAGCTTGATTTATCCTTTATGTCACAGATCTTCATGATTGAAAGTGTCTTTGAATTTAAATTGGTTTCAATCTTTTACATATACTCACAGTTATCAAAAAAATAGAGTGATATTAACGGTGCAAATAAACCAAAATAACATATAACTTTTACAAGATATCGAAATGGTATGGAAATTCAAAAAACACTTCGAGATTTTCCTATAAAAAAATTCTGATTTAATATTCAGTATATTTTTCAAGCTATTATTAAAAACAAAGTAAGGATTTATGCTGATTTGAGGTATCGACGTGTGAAAGCTAAACGTACAGTGACAGTTTGACAGTTACTAATAAAGACTTTAACACCAAGTCGATTGTCTCTAGGTTTTTCTTTTATTTGACTTAAATTAAAATCTTAATTTTACGTTACTTTAACCAAAAATAAAAGAAAATCAACATCTTTAATGGGGGCTTTTGAAGAAAATCCGATGATGGCGGTTGTGAATTTTGAATTTGTATTTAAAACTAGTGTATCTTGAACTTTAATGTGTAATAAGGGTGGATTTTTTTAGTTCCTCCATTTTACTGTTGGCATTTTGACTGCCAAAATATGACTTTGACCTGACATAACCGTACAAATTATACTCACTTGACATTGGCAGAATTATTGCAAAAAAGCGATAGAAAACCATTAAAGACGAAGAAGAAGAACATCTTTAATAAATCAATTGATTGAGTTTTGGCGGAAACGCGGAAAAGTTCACGTCGTTGCATTGTATTATTTCTCAATACTTGTGCTTTTTCCAGAGTTATGTTTAAAAATTGGTGGCGCTTTACGCACTAAGTGCTGAATTATGAGCATTAGTGTGGGCCAGTGATATAAAGCGGTGAAACGTGGTTTTTCGTGTTGCTTCCAAAATTCCATAGAAGCTTCTGGTAAAGTTGCCACCACTTTGCTGGAGCATGACTTAGACTGGACTATGACTATGACTAGGACATGACTTTGCGTGAAATATTTTATAATTCGATGAAAATATAATACTTGACACTATGTGTGGAGCCAAAAACAAGAAAAAAAAAAACAATTGATTCCCCAGATAATATAATGCCTACAGTACAGATGCCTCATCCCATAATACAATGGAATAACGCGGGCTATTTTACGAATTACGAATTATTAATTTACGACATTTATTGCGTGTTGGCGAAGTATTGGGCCAAATGAATACACTGGACACTAACTAGTAAACCTCGAGACACGATTACTAAATTTTTTTTCAAGTTAGGGCTATTGTTCATTTGTATCTGATGGGACACCATGATTGATTCGAACACAAAATTTAAATATAGTTCTCTGTTATTTTTCAACTAATTATTAATAAAATACCTATATGCGGAGATATATTTCAGAATTATGAAAACTAGGGGTCAAAACTGAGGACCTGGTATTAAATTATTTAATTTGTTTTCTATTTGGATTCTGGCTAACAAAATAAAAAATACGTGCCTGCTGCACAGTTTTCAACCAACAATACTGTGCAAAAATATGAAAAGATAGAAAAGATATAATTCAGTAGGTAGCATTGTATTCTACCGATTTGTACCTACACGGGTCGGCAACGTAATTCAGCTATTAAAACAAATGCATGTTATTATTACAATGCTGAATAAAGTGAAGGTATAATAACTTAATTAGACACGTATAGATAGGTAATAACGGTTGCATTGAAGGTTTCACCTTCGTTGTCGAATAACAAATGAATGTGTGAATGGGGTTCAACAACCCGTGGTTAGCCTATTATTATTATAAAAAAGCCTTCATTTGTCTTCTAGAACTTATCGCCCTACTTACTTAAACTACTGTAGGTATTATATTATCGGGTTCAAAACTTCGATAACTTCGATTTATAATTATATAGCTCATGTCTGTGTTCTGACTAAGGTTTGGTTTACAATAAAATGAATCGCAATATTTTAGGGTCGTCAAAATCTTTACACAATACCTAAATGGTTTCTTAGGATGTAGGTATCCTACGATGGCTAAAGCATAATTTGATTTTTCAGCTGTTTTGAACTACCTACAGCTTTTCAATGTCAGCTTTTTACATTATTACTGAATGCTGAATGCCATAGACACTGCTTTTCTTAAAGTACACTGTCTTTATTCACTATTGTTTGTAATACTCAAAATTATCTGATAAAAGAAAATTTGTTTGGCCACTAGCACAAACCAAGTAGAGGATACAAGTACCGAGTACGCCACTAGCACCGTGCGCGTGTAAACAATCGCACTCGCCTGCGCCTCACCTTAGGGAGGTAGGAGACTGATCCTCGAGTTCCCGTTCCACACGCTATATCCACACTTTCAGAGTCTTAGCTTATTCATTTTATAGCGGTTATTTTAGTACTGTATTGGTATTCTACTGATTTTATTTTAGGTTGAGTATTTTACTGATGTTCTACCGTTTACCCAGTATATTATAAAAACCATTATAGTTACTGCCTATTCTGTTATCTGTGATCGCATCACAAACTCGCTCTGGAACAAACGAACAAGCAAACTTTAAACTTTTATATATGGTTTAGGTGGATCCCAATGAACCAAACGGGCCTGATCTAGACGCTCGTGTGGAGGATTTACGCGCTACTTTGCGGCGCTCAGAGACCTCCAAAGTGAAGTACGAAGCACGGTTGGAATGCTTGAAGATCAGTGGAGCCCCAGTGGATGAGTGGTTGAAGGAGATTGACCTGCTCGCGGTGCAGGAGACCTTGCCTCGTAGCAGCAGCCTGCTCAGCGTTAGAACTGATGCTTCTGGAGCTGCAGTAAGTAACCCCTTTCATTATTTCGACACCATCATTATTTCTTTGATGTTGGATTTTCAGGTAAACGCGTCGATTTATGGCGGTAGCATTGTACTAACTGTATAAGAAGATATGGCCCATCCATTCACCCATGTCAAACAGTTTAAAAATCAACTTTTAAGCTGAACAGAACAGAAAGGTTATTTGATGATGTCTATTCTACCAAAATCGTACAGATTTCGTTTCGTTGCATCCGTCACTGTGATGTTACTTTTGATTGTAACAGGACCAGCCAAGCTCAGACTCGTTCTACGATAGCGATAATACTGAGGGTGAGGCGGGCACGTCAGGCACCGCTGCAGCGATGGGTGGTCACCAACGCACCACATCTGGCTCACAGGCTGATGATGACGTCGAAGAAGAGGAAGTCGACGGTAAATCTTAGCATTTTGTTTTTCTTCAGTCAATTAACACTGTTTTCAACGTCATCACCAGCAAGACGTATAGTACAAAACACATATGTAGATTGTTTGTATTTGTATCCAAAGGCTTCTCACGATTCATCAGGTTATCGGTCCACATACCTGCGTAGTTGGTAATTTTTTCAACAATTGGTTTTTTGCTTTTTATGTAGCCTCTCTGGAAGAAGAACGCAAGCGTATCGAACAAATGACAGCTGGATGGGACGACCCGACCCAAGTGAGCTGGGGCGAACCGGAAACGGAAACTTCTCTCACCTCTGAACCACCAGAGCCACCTGCTGCACCTCTCTTCAAGTGTACAGCTTTGTACTCCTACACGGTAAGCTACTTTTTATGCCAGCACAGAGTATAGTTTTCGATGATTCTAATTTCCAATTTTGAATGATGAAACCACTAGTTTTGGCACCATTTCATCTCATCCATTCTGGTTTTAAACCAGAACACCAGAAGGCTGTATCAATAGGAAAAATAAAGGAAGATTCATTGGAATAATAAATAAATGCATAATTAATAATAAATGCATATTTATTTCCTTGCAAGTAGGTTCACAAAATTATGATGTTACGTATACATAAGGTACTACTTAAGTACCTAACAGAAATTACAATATTAATTTTTGAAATACCTAATAAAGTATGACAATAGCAAACCTGTGTTGCAAGGACTGGTGCCTGATGTAGGCATAAACAGCCTGTATCACAGGTCACCAGGCCCCACTTCACATAATCTTTTATTCTTTTTTTTAATTCCTAGGCTCAGAACCCAGACGAGCTTTCCATCATCGAGAACGAACAGTTAGAAGTGGTTGGCGAGGGTGACGGAGACGGATGGCTTCGTGCCAGAAATTACCGTGGAGAGGAAGGTTATGTGCCCCATAATTACTTGGATGTGGACAGGGAACAGGTAAGCAAGGACATCATCAAGATTTCGAGGTACTGTAGGCCAGGTGGCTTGTGGAGTATTGGATACAGATATCGTTCAAAATGTTATTTTACGTGGGCGGCTTACTTACTGGGTTCACTTAGCATCAAAACGCTGCAATAATATGGTCGGTAGCTGATCGTATTCCATATGTAATGAATGGCTTCCCGGTTCCCTGTATTAATTTCGGTGCACAGTAGTCAATTATAGGAGGAAATGATTGGGATCTTAGCTTCTTACACCATTTCTGGTGTTTGGGCAAGCTATAGGTTCTCTTTTCTATCATTATGCAAATTCTTAGATTTATACCAATGACTTTGATTCTACAAGTTTTTTAGCGGAATTTGCGGACTAGTTTTCTTTGTACCTATCTGGTGCAACTGTCAACCCGCCGTATCCTGGCCTCACCTCTCCTCTCACACCTCACGTATCGCAACAAAATGCATGTTTGCAGTTCTTTGATCAATTGACACATTGTGAAACTGAAATTAGCGTTCGTGATCTTGAAATCACGAACAGTTAGTAAGCTAAACCATCAAGCAAGACTGGTACAGTACCTTTATAATATCTGTATTTAAAACCTACAATAATCACGGCTATCGTGGGCAGTTCAAAAACCTTCATCCCGCAAGTCACCTAACCTCATTTCTGAACTTATGCGTCGAACGGTTAACTCCTGAAGGCCTCAAGCGCTCCCGGCCTGGTCTCCCAGATCTCTTTCTCCTCGGTGGACTACACCGTGGAAGGCGAGGACGCTGATGTGGTCCAGTCCCCGGACCAGATCTCCGTGATCTCCGCACCGGTCGCCAAGTCCGAGGAGACAAAGGCTGAGAAGGCCCCGGATGCTGGGCCTCAGATTCAGATGGCAACCCTTGGATACTGCTTCGCCATGTACGAGTACGACGCAGAGGCCTCCGATGAGCTCAACCTCGAGGAAGGACAGGTATTTGAACTAGTAACAATAATACTTACCTACTCCTTTTTTCTTTTTCTTACATAACCTCAAATACAAGGTCTCACACTCACTTTCACACCGTCACACATAACCATGTAGGTACAGGTATACGTTACCATATGCGTATGCGCGTGTGTGAACGGTTGCCTGTCTATTATAACATTGGATTCGCTATCTTATCTTTGGAAGTTATCGATACCTAACATTGCAACTTAAAAATTAGCATTCAATAATTTATAAGATTTTGATACAAAACTCTCGTTTATTTATTGTTGTGTCAATGATATTTACTTTTAGGTCCTATATTTTTTGTCAGTGCTATTTAAATTATGTAGTTATTATTCAGTCATCATCAATAATAGGCATGATGACTACTATTAAAAATGAGCAAGTAAATATTACTTTCATAAAGAAGATTAAAAATGAATGCAATAATTGAAAAATTAAGCAAAATCGGTAAATAAATCACGGAGTAATAAGCTTACATCTCCTGTCCCTTTCTAGCGAAACAGAGCGCCCCTGCAGTTACTATAAAAAATCTACTCGTGACGTCACATGCCAAAGAGATTGTATGAAAAGCTACCACAGCTTAGTAATGAGGTACTTTAACGACCTTCCTCTGACGTCACTGGCCGTTTGAGCTATCTCTTTCTATTCCGGTTTTTAAAATGCTTGTGACTTGGTCATTTTTTGAGTTATTTAATTTTTGTTTTCACAAATGAGGAAAATAATTAATATATCCAAAAAAAAATTTTGGTCATCATGCCTATTTTATTGTCAATTCACCAGCAATAATAGCCCGATAATAATAATAAAAGAAAACGTATATGCATTTAGATAATTCGTATCGTATCGCGCAACGCACACGACTTCGATGATGGCTGGTGGCGTGGGGAAGTGAATGGCGTCATTGGAAACTTCCCGTCGCTCATCGTGGAGGAATGTGACGAGGTAAGCTTACTTTTTAATCTCAGACATTCGGGAAGGGCTATAAGTATACCTAAATAATTATTAATAGGTAAAGTAAGTATGACAACCGATGACCGATGGAACTGACAACCGATGGGGAAGAAAGGTTCTCGAGCGGCGACCACGAACCGGAAGGCGCAGCGTAGGCAGACCCCCACTAGGTGGACCGACGACCTGGTGAAAACCGCGGGGATCCTATGGATGCAGGAGGCGAGCAGCCGCTCAAAGTGGCGCTCTCTGGTGGAGGCGTATATTCAGCAGTGGACATCTACGGGCTGATGATGATGATGAAAGTAAGTATTTGCAGAGTTATTTCCCGACTATTTTTAATATTATTATTATTATCATGTATGTAGTTATCTACTTTAGTAACGCTATGATTCCTCTGTGACATTATGGTTATTTTTTTGTATTCATATATTTTTTCTCTGATCAAAATCACACTTATTAAAAAACAAGAAAAAATTTATAGCATGTATGGGAGCTTGAAAATGGGGGTAATAGTAAAACTGATATTTAAAATAATAGCAATTCACACACTTTCTCTCATTTACCTGTGTCAGTCAAACATTGATGTATTATAGGTATTAGAAATAAAGTCACACGTATATGCATTATAATTTCTATGAAATGGAATACCATGGGAATACCAAGTAGCTGGAGTTTGCACAGCTTTCAACGGTAATTGTGCTACTCAGGTATTCTGACTTATTGAGGCATATTCCTTTGCCTGAGTTGTGGATAGGTTAATGCAGTGTAATTTTGTACTCTTTTCTTTTCTTGTAGTGTATCCTTGTAGAACCGGTTTGATTACAGCGTTCTGTCAAAGCGTTCTTTGTCTTATGGAACAAATAATAAATATAGGCATACTAGGAAACCATTTCAACAATGTATCGAATAAGTACCTACCCATTTGATACTTATAGATAAAGGTTTGTACTTTAGAAGTTAGCAGGTATCTTACTATACTTGTTGGATATTGAAGTTTGCTTAGTGATGACGTCACTTCTTAAAATCTGTGGCAATAGCCGAAGTAATAAATAGTTTTAAATGCTATTTATACCTACCCAGTACCTATAGTTAAAGAAATTCTTTTAGCACATAAATAGTTATAGAAAATCTTAATAATCTTAATCTGAATAGGGTAATGGGGCGATTCACACCGCATGTGGTTCATACCGCGGTGTGAATCGCTCAAGTGCTCTAAATGAATAAGTAGAGTAAAAAAAAATTAATCATGGTTACCAAAGTGACTTCATGTACGACAAGTTTACCTTTTGCTCGTTAGTAAAACGATTCGGTTTTCTACAGAACGGAGATCCCTTGAGCACTGGAGATGCTGAAGACTGGACGCCACCTAATTCTGCCCCGCCCGTGTTCGCATCACCACCTGGGTCGCCACCACATGGCATCAATGACGCACGTAAGGAGCTTTTTCTTTTAATCTTTTAGTCTGTTAGTCTTTTAGTCTTTTAGCACCTTAACTCCTTGGCTAATGAAGTTGAACTACAATGTATGGGGACAACTTAAGCGAAATGAGTTTTCAAACTATAAATGGACCAGCCCAGGCTTCTCAATAGATGACTTTCAAACAATGTAGGTTGGTAGAGTTGCATAAGGGAACTTTGATGTAGAAGTTAGATAACTTTAATAGCTTAGCTTGGCTTCGAGCTACAGTTAAAGTTTGCAAGGATCAAAGTCTGATGCTAACTTAAATTACTAAATATGGCTTCAATTTGAATATAACAACAACAATCAAAAATTCAACATTTCCAAAAGAAGGATCATGCTGTTCCGGTTATGAAGAGGACCATCCATCTCTTTCCGTGGGTGCCGTAGAGAGCGGATAAGGGAATATCTAGGGAATGGGCTGCACCATTCTCGTAGGTATTTCAAGTCCAGCTATCATCGCCAACATTAAGACCCCTGGCCCTGGCATGTAGGTTGACAGTTGCCAGGGCTTGATGTTGGGCTCTAACGCACGTCTAAACATTGAGGGCTGACAAAAAGGTGGTCGATATTGAAGAACGGATGAGTAAATTATGCTGGGATGTACTTGAGTTCTAATGAGATTATCAGAAGTCCGAAGACAGGGACAGGACACTATTAATCCTAAATTCCGGTAACTTATTATTCTTCTGTCGAGTTCTTCGTCCGTAAGTCTCTCGTCAACAACGTGATCAAAGTCGATTGTGTGTCGGACAGGGTAGCGTACCTGAATACTCAGAATAACCAAACGGTATTCGTTGAAGGTCAAACATAGGTAAATGCACCGACCTCGACTCAGTGGGTGAAGTGGAAGATGTCCAATTTAATTATAGAGTTGAAGGTTTTTGTCAAGTTTAAAAAATTGTCCCCCTGCATTTGTATGTATTTTGATATGGGATTTTTGTTTTTGTTATAATGTTATCGAGGTTGTGATATGGTAAACCTATCAGGGCTGAGCAATGACCGTGCACAATGATACATCATCATCAACAGCCTAAAGGCGTCCACTGCTGAACATAGGCCGCCCCCAGGGAGCGCCATTTTGAGCGGCTGCTTGCGTTGTGAGTTTAATGTGTTGTCCAACCTGCATAGCTATTATATGCTAGTGTAACGGGCATGTGTGCTCAAATTGTATTTACTGTGAGGCATCAAAAGGCGATTTATAGCTTTATGGATGACGCCTCTGTTATTTAATACTATTTACCACTTACTATTTACATTCAGAAAATAAGTGGTTTTATAGATACAACTATACAAAAATAGAAAATAATAATCGAGCATACTTATATGTTGGAATTTTAGTAACATTGTTGGTAACTTTTATTTGCTCCGAAAACATATTTCGTGGCGATCGGCCTATATAAGTCAGCCTATTGAATAACTAATAATTTAATCAACACAATATCGGAGGCGGGCAGCCGCTCAAAGTGGCGCTCTCTAGGGGAAGCCTATGTTCAGCAGTGGACGTCTTCAGGGTACTGATGATGATAATAATGATTATTATACAAAAGTCCAAAAGCTAAATAATTATAATTCAAATTACCTTGAATTGAATTCCACATTGTGCATGGATTATTGCTAAGTCCTAAAAAAATACAAGTCCGATTGAGATAAAAGTTTGCGTGTACTCGTACAGTTCGTTCGTGGTTGCTACTCAAAGGCTACTCGATCAGGAAAACTTTCGTCATTTGATCCGCTCTTCAAGTCAATCTCTTGTTTGATATACCCTTTTTAATCTTTATTTACCAACTTCAATCTAAGAATGTTACGGGACTCACAGCTCAGTTGGTGGTAACTCTGCCTTTGAGTTGTAGGTTGTAGATTAGATTCTCACCCAGGACATACCTAACAACATTTGCGTGCTAAACATAGATAATTTATATTTGTCTGGGTGTTAGGTAATTAGCATTACATATAAAGAGAGTATATAAAAAGAAGAATTCTGATTACATTACTTTACTTATAGGTGCTTTAGGTTTAGATAGCGCTGTGTGAAATGTCCCTAATATATTTATTTAGGTACTTGTTTTAAAAATTTTAATGCTCCCAATTTTTTAATCAAAGAGGTGTGAAGCCTTTGTGTAAAGAGAAAAAGGCATCCCCTATCAATATGGGGTGTGGTATTCGCCGGGAATACAATTATCCCCATCCTATACCACAGCCTGTATATAGTAACAGAGAGGTTTAGCGCATGTAGGTACTTATCTACAATATACTGACTGAATAAAAATCCGGTTCAAATAAATTAGTACAGCCACCCCGACTCCACAGACTTAGAACTTTTTCGTTACTCTCAACTGACTAACGTAATTAACTGATATCTAATTAAAAGTATGTTTGAAGCCTTACAAAGGTGAACTTCAAAATACACCCAAATAAATAATAATAAAAAAAAATATGAAAAAATAGATAATCAACTCCGTCTTATATGATAATCCGTCAATATATTGTAGCTTTGAAATCGGTTCATGTACACAACTCTATTGTAACCGGCGTGGTGCCTCTATCATTTAAAAGTTCAACTAACTACTACAAAAATCATACTGATAAATGCAACTACGCTACGTATTTATTTATTTATAAATAGCACAGCCACATCACATATATTAACTTAAAACTACACATACAAAATGAATACAAATAGAACTGATATATGTGGCAAGTACGGCGTGCATAGCTTTGGCCACATGTACTCATGAAACAAAACATAAAATCAGATACAAAATTGTAAAATAAACAAACTTACAATTTACACGGAGAACTATGCGTTTGTGAATAAATTAATATTTTGCGTTTAAATACTGCAAGAGATCAACTAAAGATGTCTAAGTCACTTATTTTTGTGTTATAGTCGTTGTATTCGGCAGATATTCGTGAGGTGGGACTTTGAAGATCAAGATTAGTGCTTACTTACTACAAAAATCTACTTTGACTGTAAACAAAACATGATATTCATTAATTTATTTGAACCATACTGTATTAATACATGCGCTAGGCTTAACTGGTTGGATAGGAGTCATGTAAGCTACTTCATACATTTCAAATGCATGCTTTGTACAAGTGCAGATATACTAGTAGTATTTGATATTCATAACCTCAAGACGTTTTACTTGCAAAATAGCCATGATGACTACTATTAAAACTGAACAAGTAAATATTACTATCATAAAGAAGATTACAAATGAAAGCAATAATTGAAAAAATAAGCAAAATCAGTAAATAAATCACGGAGTAATAAGCTTTGAAAGTTTCTACAGGAGGCATCTCCTGTCCCTTTCTCGCGGAACAGCGCCCCCACAGTTACTATGAAAAATCTACTTGTGACGTCACATGCCAAAAAGATTGTATGAAAAGCTACCACAGCTTAGTAATGAGGTACTATAACGACCTTTCACTGACGTCACTGGCCATTTAAGCTATCTCTGTCTATTCCGGTTTTCAAAATGCTTGTAACTTGGTCATTTTTTGAGATATTTAATTTTGTTTTCACAAATGTTTATCTTTGAGGAATATAATTAATGTATCAAAAAAAAATTTTTTTTATCATCATGCCTATTGTAGCTGACCTCATCTAGTCTACGGCGGACACGCTACATCTAGAGTGTGTTTTAATAAACTATTATAATAATTAAAACTATACTATGTTTTGTTTTCTTACCCTCGATTTCAGGTACGTTTGTTATAGATAATAAACTCATGTTCAAAATACTGAACGCTCATTGGTGGCTGGTTGATCATCGGCTGTCGTCAACCAATGAGCGTACAGTAAGTTTAAGGCTGAGTTGCACCAGCTTACTTTAACGCTAACTTTAACTGCTAACTGTCACCGTCCACGCTTCGCCGGGCGGACTAATGTCAAAATCTGACAGTAACTTTAACTGTGATAGATAGATAGATAAACTCGTTATTGAAAACACCATTTTACAGAAAATACAGTGATAATGAGTTTTTTGGCGGGAACGCGGAAAAGTTCACGTCGTTGCATTGTATTATTTCTTAAAATTTGTGCTTTTTCTAGTGTTAATGTTAAAAATTGGTGGCGTTTTACGCATTAAGTGCTGAATTACGAGTGTGGGCAAGTCCAAAATTCCATAGAAGCTTCTAGTAAAGTTGCCACCACTTAACTGGAGCATGACTTAGAGTATAATATGACTACCTGACTTATCCCCATATTCTAAGTCGTTACCACGAGATTACTCCACTCGACTCAACTTCGCATTAACCTCATTTTTGTGTTTTGGTATTTTTAAATGACAATAATAATCAACTTGACATTTCTGCGTAAATTTTTCTCAAACGAGGGAAGCGAAGCAACTGTCAACTCAAGGTACGTCGCGATGTACCTTGAGTTTCCATCAAAGTTAAGTGGAAGTTAAGTGAAGGATTTTTGGTGAAATGTTTTAGAATACGGGGGTTAGACTGGACTAAACTATGACTAAGAGTTGACTTTACGTGAAATATTCTATTAATATGATGAAAAATTACAATACTTGACACTGGCTAAATACTCTATGTGTGGAGCCAAAATATAAGAAAAAAAAAACTGTGATAATGGTGCAACGGTGCAACTCTGCCTTAGTTAACAAACGTACGGAAACCCGGGGAGCAAGAATGTCTTATTATAACAAAAGTGTAACGTGGCTCTTGCAGTAAAGTGTCTATTGTTTTTACGGTCTTTATAAAGGGAACTATTTTTTTTAACCTACCTATACTACTGTTTTAGTGATACTGTTTGTTTGTGAACGTATTTTGGTCGTTACATTGTGCATTTGTTTTGTAGCTTCTTTTTCTTGCTTTATGCGCATTGTAGCGTATTATGTTATACTTCCTTGCGTTTTTGGAACCTATATATCGCTTACGGTATTTCGAGTAATGTCAAAATCAAACATGTTATTGTTTTGTCACAACAAGAGGAAGGAAAATATATGTACTGAAAGGATAATGCAACTACAAATTAAGCTTGGACAAAATTATATACATTTATATAGTATATACAATTATATAGTATAAATAGTGTATATCTACCAGGTATAGTAATTTTGTATTCATTTTAGTGCTAAATGTGAGGACTTGTTAATGACTTTTTTGTTATCTAAATTCAGTGTTTACTTTCGTTTACAATAGTCGATAGTCTTCGAAAATAAATAAATAAATAAAAAAACCACAGTCAAATTAATTTAATGGGTTTTGGTTATCAACTACAGTTGGACGTGATGGCTTATAATTTGTGACTTCGATTAATGCGAATGCTTAAACGTATAAAAACCTAACAAATTACTTTTCATCTTTTTTGCACGACGTAAATAATCGTCAAATTTGTACTTAAGAGATAAAAAAGTTAGTTAAGAGAAAAATATACAGAAAATATTAAATAAGCGGTGAAATGCGAGTCGGACTCGTGCACGACGAGTTCCGTACCATTATCTAAAAAATGAAACGTATTTTTAGTTTTTTTTTTTATAGCGGCAACAAAAATACATCGTCTGTGTAAATGGCAACTGTCTAACTATCACGGTTCGTGAGATACAGCCTGGTGACAGACGGACGGACAGCGAACCCTAAAATAAAAAATTACTGTAAACAGAATTTTGAACTTCTTCCTTTTTTGATGTCGGTTGAAAAGATAATGACCGAGAAATGATGCCATTGTAGAGCCTCTACGTGAATACAAGTATAAACCGTAGACGCTCGTAGAACTAGCTACGGAACTACCTCAAGTCGAATGTGTTCGAGTCTAGGTTATATTTTATTGCAATTTAGTGGGAAAGGGATTTCTAAGTATTTTCATCCTCTATTGTGGGACGAAGCTGGTGGGATTAAAAACTCTATTCGACACATTCATAGAGATAGGATGAACGAATTCTCTGTCATTCGACATAATCTTAACCAGCGTAATTTTTTATATGAAGTACAGCACAAAATCCCACCCTAATGACGACGGGCCCGATAGCTCAGTTGGTAGTAGCCCTGCCTTCTGAACTGAGGGCTGTGGGTTCGATTCCTACCGAGGACAAACATTTGTGTGATGAACATAGATGTTTGTTCTGCGTCTGGGTGTTATATTGTATTCTATGTATGTATTTACAAACAAAGAAAAAAGTATCTAAGTATTATATCAGTTATCAGGTTCCCATAGTACAAGCTTTGCTTAGTTTGGGGCTAGATGGCGCTGTGTGTAATGTCCACACATATTTATTTATTTATTTATTTATAATGTTTTTTTAATAGACATGTTATTTTAAAATTCGAATCATTCATTAAAAATAATGTTGATTGTTATTTTGATAACTTAACTTATTTAATTTTTTGAAATACAATCTGTATTAGTATTAAATATACGAACAAATAAAATTAGAATACCTAAAAATATTTCAAGTAATATTCTAAACAAATATAAAAAACTATGACTATTGCTATTATTTCCAGTATTTTTGAATTAACCACTTTTCTATTATAGATGCAAAATAATGCCGCAAACAGAATAAGAAACTAGGATCCAAAGCTTTGGTTACACACGTAAAGAACAAGGAATAAAAAACATTCCAAAAGATATAATAGGTATTCAAATATTGAGAAAAATATTATTCAAAAACGCATAAGAATATTATCCAGAAATACATAAGAATATTATTCAATAATGCATAAGAATATTATTCAATAATGCATAAAAATATTATTCAAGAATGCATAAAATAGTAAGTATTCAATAATGCATAAGAATATTATTCAAAAATCGAATTCGATTAGTTTTGAAACTCCGTCACATGTGTTCCACCCTTTGTTTGTTACTCAGCCGACAGCGACCCGCAAGTTGGCTTTTCACGCTGCTGCACACTTGCAGTTTAATTCAAACTTGTATCGGCGAAGTTTAAGCGGCGGTAACCCTTACAGTAATCTGATGCTCTATGCACGAGCTCAAAACAAAGTTACTAAATTCGATACCTATGTATTTGTAACTGTTGCTCTTAGCTTACAGGTGTTTTGTATTAGCACTGGCGTGTAATAAAATGAAATATTTACTAGCAAGAATTATTATTTAGATTGCAAAATCTTTTATGGGCGATACCCAAAATAAAAGTTCCAAGTGACACTGCAACTGTTATGGGCGGCCGTGTTACTTAACATCAGGTGAACGACTAGCTCGTCACGTCATTCATTCTCATAAAAAAAACTGCTTAACATCAGTCTAACGACTAACCCCATCGATCAAAATCAGTTGCTTAAACGCTAATGAATTTAGAGCCCTGCTTTAACATATAAATTGTTATACGGAGTGTTACTGGTAATGCCCAGCATATTTATTTGTTTCTTTTTATCAACATCAAAAGCTCATTTGACCCAATACATTAACGCAATGTCGCTTGATAATCTTGCATTATGCAGAAATAAAATAATTCGTAAAATAGTTTTACTTTAAGTTACGACTTATGCGCGGTAATTTTTGACGGGCCCGATAGCTCAGTTGGTAGTATCCCTGCCTTCTGAACTGAGGGCTGTGGGTTCGATTCCTACCCAGGGCAAACATTTGTGTGATGAACATAGATGTTTGTTCTGCGTCTGGGTGTTATATTGTATTCTATGTATGTATTTACAAACAAAAAAAGTATCTAAGTATTATATCAGTTATCTGGTTCCCATAGTACAAGCTATGCTTAGTTTGGGGCTAGATGGCGCTGTGTGAAATGTCCACACATATTTATTATTATTATTATTTATTATTTTATATTAATTTGAACCAGACATTTGTGCTACATAAGCCAAACGGTCACGGACTATTGCTTGCTTTACTTTAGGTACGCCGTCATTCCCGGACTATAATCAACATAGGACCTACTTGATTCACGTTATATGTGTGAAAAACGCGAAAACTATGTCAATTTTCCTGTTATAGTGAAGGGATGTACCTAGTAAGACGGAATTCAAATAAATCAGCACCTTTGAAAACTAAAAGGGTATTAAATTTTTGAACCACATGGCCAAAACAACTGGGTGGAGCACGTCTTATTTATAAGTTATGATTTTTGTTAGATTAAAAGACCCTTTGACACAGCTTTTTTCATTGAGCTCATCTGTCTTTACTGAACCATGATATAACTGTAAAAGCAATATTATAAGAAAACCAGCAAAATTCGATTTAACACATAATAATTGCCTCGATATCATCCGAATGTATAATTTATAGGTAAACCCTAAAACATCAACCATCTTAAATTATCTACAGCCTCACACAGTAGGTATATAAGCCACCTGTAGTTGTGGGCCAACTTCAGTCTTGCCCCACCCATCCATGAGTTCGGTCGGACCTCACTAAAGACAGACAAGTCTCACAACAACGCGTCCATAGTCCAGATATTCATTAAGATTTTAGACATTACTCGAAGCGCCCTGCTGTTCTGTGTTGTTCCGGTGTTGGTATCCATTGGTTGTTTTGGACGCTGCCAGCGATTGCGGAGAACAACAATACGAAGCAAGCAGCAGTGTTGGAAAAACACGTTGCGCCACCGTCGCAGCCACCGCCGCCGCCTCCAGCAGACATCGACGACATGGATTCTCAATCGGACTACGGCTTTAACCTTGAGCTAAGTAGGAACCAGCACGAGCAGTATGGAACCCAGTTCGCCATAGCCTCGTCCTCGGCCCCGCCGGTGGTCTACCCACCGCCAGTCACCATCGTCGGTAAGTTAACGGGTTACACCAAAGAGATCAAAAAAAAGCAGTCCATATTTTATATAGTTTCTGGATAATTTTTAGATTACCTAGAGCTTGAAATTCAGGGGGTAACCTTAGTTCACCTGGAGCAAATCGCTTGGGTCAATATAAACCATTTTGTAAACAAGTGGAAACTGTTAAACGTTATAACTTTTCAGGGGTTTGCGGATTAATGTGATTTTGGATTTACAAATATTTTGAGCTGATTCACGCGTGTTATGTAATACTTAAACGAATCAATTTTTCCTATTCCTTGTTCAAGTTATTCGTCTCAACGTGCTTTTGCACTATTTTCACTTATTTAAAGAAAGTTCTGCGACATCATAAAATATTAAAACTAAAAGCATGTCATAACGGAAATAGAATTGGCAGCGTGGAATGTAGAAAACTCTCGGGACTCAGTCATACCTCAATGTGCGATTTTTCTCACAGAAAATAAAGTCACAAGAAAATCTTTACGAGTCTCGTTCACTTTTCCGCTGGTTTTTCATTCGCCCTGCTTTACAACTTTTAATAATATCCGCTTTTAATAAATTACTGAGAAAAATCTAGGGCTTATGTAGGTACGTAATTTAATCCATAGTTAGGAACTATTTAGTTATAGTTTGAACTTGCGTACTTGCTGTAATTATGTAGGTACTTATAAATCAATAAGAAAAGTAATTGCCCAGTTTATGAATAACCGATTTTAAAACGGACACACATCATTATGGTTATATTTTGTGAATTTCTTTCCATGCATCAGTCGATGAAGTATACGGCGACCAAATCATCGACTCCGACGAGGTTTGTTAACATTTTTGAATATGTAGTACTCGGTTTTATTACCTAACCATAAGCTGCTTCATTTGGTTTTATTATTTGCTTTTTATGTCATTGTGCTAAATATTGTTCTTACACTATCGGGTAAGGTTTTTCTCTTAGAAAATTTAGGTGTTCGTCGGTTGATTGTGGGTAAACTAAATATATATTTAATAATATTCCTATTTTTAAACTATATATAGTTGTTCATAAAAATTTGGGTAATAGGCTATTTTTTCAATTTGAACTAGCTCACCTCTATCATATAGCATGCCGCTTATAGACGCATGGCACGAGTAACTAACTTATCTTCTTCGATATAGTACAATACACAACTAACTTCGAAACTTGTGATCGTAACGCCACGAATCTAATTACCGCGTCTACTTGGCTGCAACTTCTTCCACTTTGTAATGTGGATGTTGATTTAATGCGTGTCGACAGGAGGAACCAGCCGTGGTCGTGACGGCGCCGGCGGAGAGCAAGCCCGCGCCCGCTGCTGAGCCGGCGGCGACCGAGGACGGCGGGCTTGGGGTCGCGCAGATCGTGATCACTGCAGCCACTCCCATGGTAGAGGAGCCGGAGCAGCCGTTCCCGCCGGCCGAGGACAGCGTGGCCGAGGACGCCGAGGACGAGGAGTCCTCGCTGTCCGAGCAAACGGCGGTGCCAGCGACGGGCACGGGCGCAGACAGCGAGGCGCAGCCTCCCGCCTCCAGCTCCACGGCGTCCGAGGGCTCCGGGCCGCCGAGCGCGCCGCACTCGCCGCCCGCCGCCCCGCGCGCCGGCCGCGCCTCCATCCCCGACGAACTCGAACCCGCGCAACTCGCGAGGCTCACCGACCTCAAGGAATCCAACGCTTAACCCTTGAACTCTGACTCTATTCGTTTCCACTGTAAGGTCCGGCCGGGCTGGCGGATTCCTACGTACAATGCATTGAATCTCGAAGACGTCGCAGCACTGGCCCGGTCGACCGCTCCTTTGGACGCGCAGCCCCCAAGATTCAGGTTCGCCACGGGAGTCGGCGGAGCCTTCGATCCCACGATCGTCCTCGACCGTTTCTCTGCTGTTTCATTTATGTTTTACTCTCAAATCTTGTTATGGCCTATATTTACTGGACTTTTACTTAAACACTAGACTACACGATGTATTATGGCAATCTATTTTAGCCAGTGATTATCACCATTAATGTTGTAAGTAACCGAATATTAATAATTATTTGCTAACTATATTTCAATCCTGGCGCAAAGTAGCGAGTTAGTTAAGTAATGTAAAGGATTTACTTAGGGTAGTATTACTCAATTTATTGGTGTTACTATTAGTGTCTATTGTTGTGTGTAGAGAAACGGTCTTAAATCAATGTAGATTGTACTGTATATAGCTAAATATTAATGATTAGTTATCTCGGAGCACGTATTAGTACCTACATGCCCGATAGAAGGTAATGGATAGTGGCGTATGGTATGTTTATCGCTTTTGTTGGCTGATATAACTACCTATGTATGAAAGTTAGGCAGTTGTAGGTATGATGCCATCGAGTTACTCATGAACAATGTCGAATAAACATATTAGTCAGATTACCGATATGGCAAAGGAAAGCATCAACTTCTACGTTACCACAACATTTACGTAAACTTGTTGTAAGTACTCATACATAAATTATTTAACAGGAATTTCAAAGTAAAACATTAACAAACAACAACGAAATACGAATGTCTAATTAGTTATCAGTATTTCTACTGAAATATTATTTTCCTCGATTAATGTTGCTGTCAGAATTAAGATAGTAGGTATTATATTATCTGCGATAATATTAACTTTTTATACGTATCATCAATTCAGTCACTAGGAGTTCTTGACAATAATTAAATTTACTAAACGTACGCAATTTTTATGATTTGCTGTTTAGTTTATTTCGGTCTATCAGCCAACGAACGAGCGAAGGTGTGGAAAAGTATACCTAATTATTTTCACGTTGAATTTTATCATGACAGTTCTCATAGAAATAGAACAACCACATCCAATAACGGTAAAATTCAGTGTTGAATCTAGGTTTAGGAAGGTACAGGGTGTTACTATCTTCTCTTGATAGCACAATTTGTCATTTAACTCAAGAGTGTTTTTTTTTTACTTTGTTAATATTTTCACTTGACTTTAGTCTCATTCGGCTTTATTAATTTTGTCCTTTTCGATCGAGTTCGATATTCGAATTACAAAAATAGACAAAAGTTAGAGTAACTAATCCAAAGCTACTTTAATAAGGCCGTTAACGTATTTCTGAAAGTTATGCGAAAGTTATTTATCACTTATTGCAAAAGAAATGGTTAGTAACGACGGATAGTTTAATGTGTAATAAAAATAAAATAAAGCCCCATTTTCACAATTTCTAATGTTCGTACATAAACTCAATTAGGGGTTTACTTGTAAATGCTGCTTAAAGTTAGCCAATGCTTAAACCTTGTGTCTACTTTTGACTGATTAGAAATGTCACGCGCGAAAATGAGACAGAACATTTAAATGACTAACTGTGTGCAGCGCTTATAAATAAGGCCCCGTTTATAAATAAAGCCCTTGAGGTGAAAATATGAAGCGATTTGATTTTGTATTCATAGTTTAATATAAATATACAATTACCTTCTTATCAGAAAGAATCTTATCGAACGTAGTTGATTGATGTTAAATGATTCAAATATTGACACTATAATAAAGTTATTAGGATCTTCATTACTGTTACCTACATACTTACCTGTGTTATTTTAATGTTTAAGTACAACTCACTAGTCAATTTTGTTATGAACTTGTTTATTTAAGTGTTTAAATAGTTGTTTAACTTTAGATAATACAACGTTTAAGACAAAAATATAATTACAAAAAATTACTTCAACCAATGGTCAAAATTTGTTAGTTTTTTAACCATTGGTTACCTTAACTATTGGTGAACAAACCCACCCTTAGGCTGAGTTGCACCATAATCACAGTTAAAGTTAGTGTCAAATTTTGACATTAGCCCGCCCTGCGAAGCGTGGACGGTGACAGATAGCAGTTAAAGTTAGCGTTAAAGTAAGCTGGTGCAACTCAGCCTTAGTATTGCAGGATATAAAGCTTTTTTGGTGTTTCTTAAAGATAGATACGTACTGTAAAGTTTTTGTCCCCGAGAGATTTGGTGGTGGCACTCTGTAGATTAAATCATCAATATATCACTGTATTATTATGCACAGATACGAATGTTGACTGTAATTATTAGAAAATTATAACTACTTATTACGTGTAAACTTATGTTGTCGGTCTACGTTTAAAACAAATTACTCACTGTTAATCTATGATAACTAAGCGTTGCTTTCTCTATAGAACGAACTGGAAGATTTTAGATCAATTTAACTAACCGGGATTATGCTAAACCGAATTTAATAAGTCTTCATCTATTGTGTATTTTGGATTTCAAATGTGTTGGGAAAATTAACAATATTTTTACAATACCATTTTAAACTGGTTTAATCGCTATCATTTCTAAGATATTGTTTCTTAACTGGGTAATACAGTACCTATTACTAATATTTTGTTATCATTCAGTTTTACCATGATCAGTGTTTGCCAACAGTGCTGTTGCTTAGCACGAATCTTTACGCGAAATGTAAGTAAGCCAGTTGTATGGCATTTGATCAGCGCCCCATACAACGCACTTACGTTAACGTTACACTTGCTTTCGCGTAAATATTAGTACTAGTACCTACTAGGCTTACCAAAATATCGGGAACTCGAACCAACTTGATAAATTATAGGTATTCCGTTACTTTAAAAATAATGGTTCCTATATACCTAACTGAAAAATATATGATATTATGCTCTTAAAAACCGCCTGGAAATATTTATGAGGAATTTGAAAAAAACGTGTAAGTTAGCAATTAGAGAATGAAATGTGAATAGCTTGGAAACATCAGAAACTTTTTGCATAATCTCGGAATATCTGTAAGAAACTAACTACTCAAATAAAGTTTAATATAAAGTTTAGTATACTTACTTAGCTGATCTACAATACGTTTATAACTGAATTAGTATTTATATACATGTTAAAAGTATTAACTCTATATTCCAAATCGCAAGATCGTGCCGTATGCAATATTTTATTAAGAACTAATTTCGTCATTTTTCTAAAAACTATCTAAGACTGAAACGTGAATGTAAAGTCCAGAATATCTTTAGGCCTATTGGCTATTTATAATCAATTAACAGATACATTTTCAACTGAATATTTTTAATCGCGTGCGCATTGTTATCGTGATTTTTTATAACGATAAAAAAGCTTTTTGAAGACGAATCGTACTCTATGAATGCATGGAACAAAAAAATGTGAATGTGCAAATTGCATTATGAGAAGTTTCCATCAGTGTCAATGCACTCTAAACTATGCAGTTAAAGTTCATTGAACCTTTCAGTTTGGCCGGAATGTCGCAGATGGCGCCACGTGTTGAATCTTCGGGCACACTTTAAAATTAAATTTCTTATTTTATAAATTGCATACGGTACTAAGTAATTATAAAGGTATATAGTTGCAAGGTCGCACAGGCCACAGGTTGATGTATTATATATAATATTATTGCTTTGATGTTCCCACCATGCCTTTTCAACCTGCAAATATAACTTTCTAATGTGATTAGTGTTTTATTTTTCAACCTTATTTCATTAGTTTAATGTTAGCTTCTTTTCTATATTTATAGGTACCGCGATTTTTCTCTCTTCAAAAGAACTGAAAATTTGATAGGTATAGAGTTCAATAAAAAAACTATAAATAGTGAAATACACACGAGGTCTACAAAGAGCCCTGTCAGCAAGGTTGTGGTTTCCTATCCTTTTCTAACAGGTTCAACATTTCATAGTGCGAGAAGGACATCATGAGTGCTATCGTATAGGAACAACCACAGATATTAAAATAGTAGTTACCTACTACCAAAATGCGATCGCCGACCTACCTTAGCTTGCATTACCTATCTAAGGAAGAAAATTAAACGAGACATTAATACAGCAACAGCTCATTTATTCTTCATCTACTAACGTTAGTATGTAAAATTACACTTCGTTTAAAAATTAAATATCTAACACAACTCATTAATTTAATAATTTATTAATAAAAACATTTATCCACGATTGTTAATGCATTTCCCCGTAATGTTATAATAAAATATGACTTTACGAGTGAACTAAATACGCGCTATCCCGCCTTGCCACGCCACCTAAGCCTATGAACCACGAGAAAGAGTTTTATTATGTATGCCTTACTTTTTAACGACGTGATCGACGATGGAGCACGCTTGCCTAAAAGGTAGTACCCCTAGTACCGAGTTTCGATAGTTTACTAAAACTTGATTCGTTTAAGTTTTCTCCCTTTTCTCCCATACATTTCTGTGCAGCGCCCCTAGCGGACACGTTGATGAACTAAAAATGGCAGTGCAAATTTTAAATGGATTCGCGTATTCACGTATTGGAAATCTCGTACTAGGGGTACTGTTCACTATAGCCATAAAAACTCCCCGATTATATTAGTCAGTATTATTTTGGAGTAATAGTATTGTATTGTTTATGCTCATGGGTTGTGCTGGATGAAGGCGAATGGCGGTATACACTTTACCCAATACTAACCCATTGTACGTTATAAGTGAAAGAATAGTTATTTAGTGTTGTTTCTCTCTATTAAAGAAATATGCAATGATTAAACACTGAGTAGCTACTAGCTATTCCATTGGTGTACTTGGTTTATGGTAAGGGTAATGCAAGTCTATTGCACATTTCTCAAGTATACCGCGTACGTGATGACGACCACCTTGAATTTGTAAACTCTATAAACCTGTCTAAAATTCGCTAAAGGCGCTTCTACAATAAAATTACGCGAAAAGCGCAGCAAATAATCGAAGAAAAGTAAATAAATAAATAACGCCCAACAATCACATACATAGATCCTGGACCCTAACTAGGATTCCCTGTATCTAGGGACCCAGGAACTACGAGGACCATGGTCCCACAACACCCAGACACGGAACAAGTATTTGCGCTTTTTTTTTCGGGCACAAATACTTGTCCTGGCGCGGGAATCGAACCTGCCACCTCCGGGTTATGAGCCGACCTGCTCAACCACCACACCACGGAGGCTGTCGTTTGTTAGTTTGGAATATAATACGCTTTGTGATTTCACAGCTTTTTATAGTAGTAGTTTAACTTTTAAAGTCAGATTTTAAATATAAAAATAATTTATCTATCCTAAGAGGTAGTAAGTTTATGGTATGCCCATATATTAGTCAATTTCGTTTCCTTAATCAAATTAACGTTTTATTATTGGCAAGTCATACTCTTTTTATACTTACTTCAAAAACTTTACAAATGTAACAACAAACCAATAAGTACTACTTAAAGATTTGTAATACTTTTAAGACAATTACTTTGTCGCATAATAGTATTTATTACTCAATAAATTAGTCTTTAAAATGTTTTAGAATTAACTCAATCGTCAGCAAAACCAGTTTCAACGCAAAAGAAGAATATAGTGATCTTACTCACACCACTATTGTTACTAGTGTAGAGAGAGCAAGGAAACAATAGACATGCCCCGTCTACTGGATATCGTTTCAAACCTTTGATAAAACAATCCTCATATTTTTGAAAGCGTTTCAATAAATTACAAATAAGAGCGGGTATTTTTATTGCTGTCTCACTCCCACTACACTTAGACATCATGGTCGAAGTGGGAAAACAATATCTTCTTGCTTCCGTCAGTGTTTTCAATGACGTATGTTACAGAAAGTAAAACAAGATAAGTACAATATAAAGTCATTAAATTTTTGCATCAATTTCTTTGTTATTTTGTTAAATATATTTTTTTAAATTTAGTTACTATTATTAATTTAACAACATTAAGGTGGCTACACTATGCAGTCAGTGTTGTACATTAGCTATATTAAATTTAATTGTTTTGTATTATTTGTGTATAATAAAATTACATTAGATGTATCCCAACATCTTTTGTGAACCTTTATGACATCCATTGTAAGATTTAAAGTCCAATAACACATCGGTATTCTATAAAGGGTTGTCGAGTGGCGATCACGAAACGGAAGACGCAGCGTATGCCGGCCCCCCACTAAGTGGACCGACGATCTGGTTAAAATCACGGGGACCCGATGGATGCAGGAAACGAGCAGCCGCTCAAAGTGGCGCTTCTCTGGGGGCCTATGTTCAGCAGTGGACGTCTTCAGGCTGTTAATGATGATAATGATTCTTGCAAATTGCTGACCTCTATTCCTCTATTTAATATCAAAATAGAAGTCAGAGGAAGAAGTGTTATATAAAAAAATATACTCGGCACGAATTTTGTTATTACTTAGCTCGTCTATCGGAGTTATACTAGATAATACATAATGTACTCGTTATATGACAAGATTAAAGTTATCCGCCTTATACTGTTCGTAGATTTCATAGAACATGTCCCTGCAGTTCATTTTGATTTTCATTTTAGAACATAATAAGAAAACTCCGGATAGTTTCCTGTGAAGGGAATATATTTCCTCTGGGGGTGGACAAAGGCGGTGTGTCAGGATTGTAGGCACTAGTGCTTGGATTCTTCGGGTGGTTTTTTGTGTGCCGAAGTCAAACTCCCCGTCTTGGGTGAAAACTTCCCCCATTATCATCACAGTGTCCACGTGAGTCTCCTCCATTATCTGTGAAGGAAATTATTAGTCTATTAATAAATTTGATCAAAATTCTTAAAGAAAAATAGTTCATCTACCGTAGCTTTACGAAACTCAATAACTATAACGGACGAACATACAACATAAATGAATTTTATAACAAATATATGTGGACCGATGATCTGTTGAGCCGCGGGGAGCCGATGGATGCAAGAGACAAGCAGCAGCTCAAAGTGGTGCTCTATGGAAGACCTATGTTCAGCAGTGGCAGTCTTGATGATGATAATGAATTATTAGGCCGGGGAAAAGGTTTCTTCATGTTTTGTTATAAATCTTTGTGTACATGAAAATAAATTAAAAAATATTATTAGATTGTTTCAAATAACATATAAAAACAATTTTCAATATTTATCTCACTTTAATTCGCTGAGTATTTTCCTGAGTACATTGAAATCTGCAAGCCACCTGCCAAGATTGGTGATAATGGCAACACGTCCTTATGATAAGCGTTCAGTGTCGTGTACGGGAGAGGCCTGTGTTCAGCAGAAGACATCTTCAGGCTGTTGATTTTTTTTATAACGTTAGCCTTACATTTGACCGCAGTCTCAACTCCTTACGTACCTTAGACTCGTATCCAGTAAGGAACTTCATATGTTTGGACATCCGCAGCACTTCCCCGCGGTCCCCGACCGAGGCCGCCTTAATAATCTCGATGTACTGGTCCATAAACTCTTTTGAATATTCCCTTGTTGCCCCAAAGTCTAGCAGAATCACCTGAAAACCATTTTAAATAGAGGGAAACCGTAAACCAACTTCAGTCGCCTCAATTTCATACTGAGGTACTCCTTTTATATTCAGTATTTCTTCAATTGTTGTTAATGTACAAAGTGAGGCTAAATGGTAATCGACGCGTGGAAATATTTGTGTCAAATATTTTAATATAATTTTTTGCTTACAGTACAAGTTGTATTTGACAATAATAATTCAGATATTTAAATCTTGAATTGAAGTGAGATGACAGTAAGGCTTAAGGCTAATAATGCAAAGACCTCACCTGTTTAGTGTTAGGATTGTAAAAGAAATTGGCCCAGTTGGGGTCGGTCTGCATGCACCGCAGTACAAACATCTCTCGCAGGCAAAGCCGCATGATTTTATAGGCGATGTCTAACCGCACTTCGTATGGGGCATCGAACAGTTTCTCTAGAGGCACGCCGTCGATCAACTCGGTCGTTATCACTTCTTGCGAACATAGCTCGTCTGAAACGGACCAAAATAATAAGTGAATTTTTCTTAAAATAAAACCAACGGGTACGGATCAATAACCTAAGGTACAAAATACTCCTCAAAATGTTATGTATTGAAAACCTCCGCAAAATGATACGAATCTATAACCTCCTTACAAAGAACTCAACAAAATGATTTGTATCAATAACCTCCGTACAAAGTACTTCAGGAAAGAATACGTACGAATTAACTTAAGGTACAAAGTACTCCGGGAAATGATACGTACAAATAACCTCCGCACAAAGTACACCGCAAAATGATACGTATCCTCCATAACTTCCGGACGAAATACTTCACGAAAGAATACGTATCAATAACCTCAAGTACAAAATACTACACCGGGGAAGAATACATATCTATAACCTCAGGTACCAAGTATGTTAGATAAAGATACGTACTAATAACTTCAGGTACCAAGTATTTCAGAAAACGATATGTTCAACCTTAGGTACAAAGTACACCAGGAAAGGCGAAGGCGGGGAAGGGTGTCTGCACTAAAGGTTGACAGCTTTTAAGTTCGCACTTATCCTTTATTGCAAGTACAACGTATTTGGGTACGTATTAAAGGCTCCTCTTGGATCCACAGCTCGGATCCACGTGTGGATTCCTAAATACTATTATCATGGGGTCCCATCAGGTACAAACGAAAAATAACCCCAACGTGAAAAAAATGTAGTGATCGTGTCGTGAGCATTACTAATTAGGGTCCAGTGTATTCACTTGGCCCAATATTTTGCCAACACGCAATAAATGTCACTTGATAATCTTGCGTTATGCAGAAACAAAATATTTCGTAAAATAGCCCGAGTTATTCTGTTGTATGGAATGAGGCATCTGTACTGTAGGTATTATATTATCTGGGCTTTTATCTACTCTTAAATCCATATTGAGGGGATTCAAGAATAAAGAGAGGTTAGTGCGAACTTAAGGGCCGTCAAACTTGAGTGCAGTGGTAGACATTAGACAACGATACATCGTACGTATCATTCATTAAAAGGTAAAAAGTACACAATGAAAAAATACGCACCAATAACTTCAGGTACAAAATATTCCGGGAAAGGCGAGAGCCTCCGTTTGAAGTTGCGCGTGCACTCGGCCTCCCGAGTGTAATCTACTTCCCATGCGAGCTCCTTCTTGGCCACTTCCACTATATTATCAATGAACATGCCTTTTGGGAACATGTTCCACACCTGGGGACATCACTACTATTAGTTCACTATCATCATCATCATCATCATCAACAGCAGCAGCCTGAAGACGTCCACTCCTATACTCAATACTCAATCATTTATTGCAAACATTATTGGTTACATGCAGGTGTTAAATAGCATATTTAAGTATGTCACATAATGACCCAGCTTGGGTATAGCAATATTGTGCGGAGCGAATCGATCTAGTCTATAATTAAATAGTTAATTTGTCCGAAAGGAATTCGTCTAGCGTATAGTAACTTTAACTAGGTGGACCGACGACCTGGTGAAAGCCGCGGGGAGCCGATGGATGCAGGAGGCGAGCAGCCGCTCTAAGTGGCGCTCCCTGGGGGAGGCCTATGTTCAGCAGTGGACGTCTTCAGGCTGTTAATGATGATGATGATGATGATAGTAACTTTTAGTCAGTAGTACATTTTTTAGGGCTACGGTAAATTTTTTCTCTTCTTCTATTTCTTTTAGATGGAGTGGTAATTTGTTGAATACTTTTATGGCTATTGAACGCGGGCCGGAACTGTGCATTGCTAATTTTGATGTTGGTATAACTAAATCATATTTATAGTTTGATCGTAGTACGTAGTCTCGATTGCCATCAGCCAGTTTTTTTGAAAAATTGAGGGTATTTCTTTACGAATTTACAGATTTCTAGGATGTACAGAGACTATTGTTAGAATTTTGAATTTTATGAAGTAAGGTCTATGAAAATGTTATATGCTGATGTCCAGTTTAATATTTGCGAGAATACGGGCCTGAACATAGGCCTCCTCCTACAGAGCGCCACTTTGAGCAGAAGTTCGTTTCCTGCATCCATCGGCTCCCCGCGGTTTGCACCAGATCGTCGGTCCATCTAGTGGGGGGCCGGCCTACATTATATCTTCCGGGACGTGGTCGCCACTCGACTTTTAGTTCACAAATATGATGCAGCTTTTTTATTACAATATGAAACCAAGGGAAGCCATGAACACTCCCTGCACATAGTTTCCCGAGTTCTGCAGGGTTTTTCCATTGGAAATTATTATTATATCTTCTCTCGGGAAAGCGTTTGACCAATGAATGATCACGCGGATCACGTCATAAACGTTTTGTAGCGATTTAATTGGTCATACGCTTTTCTAAGCCACGTTACAGAGATATAACCGCGAATATCTATTGCTTTATAGTTTGATTATATCTATTTGATATGTGACGTCATTAATTATGTTTTCAATAGTAGTGAATAGTAGCTAAGAGAAAGCTCCACGCGATCGCTGTTTTACGAGAAAGGGACAGGCGATGAACCAGAAACTTAGAAAGTGTATTACTCCGTGGTTTATATAGCCATTTAATTGACTTTTTCAATGATTATATTCATTTTTAATCTACTATATGAAAATAATATTTACTTGCTCGTATTTAATAGTAGTTAAATAGCATTAGCGTTAGCCCACCGCCACCACTGGTATTTAAAATAATTGATTGTCATAAACCACTTACCTTCATGACTCCGACTAGATTATCAATGTCGCTGTTGATGCCTTTAGCAACTCCTGGGTACTGCACTTTGATAGCCACTTCGCGCCCATTGTGCAAAGTCGCCAAATGCACTTGACCTGATAGTAAACGTCTATAATTCATATACTATAAGATTTAGATTTGCAGCATGTTCGTGTTTTAAAGGTTAAAATTGTGACACCAAGATTAGTAGGCCATCTTTTAGTATGGCCTGACTACCAACCTCAAATTGAGATCATTTCATCATCATCATCACCATCATTAACAGCCCGAAGACGTCCACTGTTGAACATAGACCTCCCCCAAAGAGCGCCACCTTGAACGGCTGTTCACCTCTTGCATCTATCAGCTCCCCGCGGTTTTCACCAGATCGTCGGCCCTCCTAGCAAAGGGTCTGCCTACTCTGCGTCTTCCGGTTCGTGGTCGCCACTCGGTGAGCCTTTCTTCCCCATAAGTTGCTAAGAACTTAATGGCTTAAACTGAGGAATGACTGTCTGCTTGGTCCCAGTAGTTCCATTGATAGAGATCTGGCAACAGCAATGGCCTTAGTTTTTCTGTGCCTTTTTACCATAGAGCAGGTGGATTTTTACCCACTAACTCCAACATCTAGGCAATGTACTGGGACCACGAGCGAAGAGCGACATTTGTACACGTTTTGATAGTTCAGCGAAGGTACTCAGTTTCTTACCAATAGACGCAGCAGCGAAGGGTTTCTCCTCGAAGCTTTGAACCAACTGCCGCCAACCTGGACCAAGTTGAGCCACCATCACCTTCTCAACCTGCCATGTTGGCATGAAGTCTGCCGACTGGCGCACTCGCTCGAATATACGCTGGAGCTCCGGCGAGATCACTGCCTCGTCTTGTATGCTTAGCAACTGGCCCAGTTTCAACGCAGCACCTGAAATTACGAGTGTTATTACAGGCTATGGAGACAGCTATGGTCAGTGTTTCCCTGCGAGATAAGATCTGTAACAAAATCAGCAGGAGAGCTAAAGTGACCGATATAGCACCTAGAATTAGCAATTTTGAACGGTAAGGGGCAGGCCACATCGCTGGTAGAATTGACAACCGATGGGAAAGAAAGGTTCTCGAGTGGCGACCATCAACCGGAAGATGCAGCGTATGCCGGCCCTCACTAGGTGAACTGACGACCTGGTGAAAACCGCGTGGAGCCGATGGATGCAGGAGGCCAGCCACCGTTCAGTTGCGCTCTCTGGGGGAAGCCTATGTTCAGCAGTGGACGGCTTCATGACGATAATGATGACGTCACTTTCACAACACAATAGCAGACCTGGCACACTCCACACTTTTGTTTTTATGAAAGAGCTTGCGTCGGCGATGTGGAAACAGGTCCTCCCCATCAGTTCCCGTGAGTGCCTTAAGAGCCGGTTAAGGAAATATCCAGAGAATGGGAAGTAGCATTAACAAAAAAACTTAATATTGCGGATTTCATTTGAGTAAATATAAATCTAAAATACTTAAATCTCTAATCATATCTATCTAATGAACAGCTGCACTACCCACAGTCACTATCTGCTTCAACAATATCTAGTTGAGTTGACCATTTCTCTAATCATATCTATTTAATGAACAGCTGTACTACCCACAGTCACTATCTGCTTCAACAATATCTAGTTGAGTTGACCATTTCTCTAATCATATCTATTTAATGAACAGCTGCACTACCCACAGTCACTATCTGCTTCAACAATATCTAGTTGAGTTGACCATTTCTCTAATCATATCTATTTAATGAACAGCTGTACTACCCACAGTCACTATCTGCTTCAACAATATCTAGTTGAGTTGACCATTTCTCTAATCATATCTATTTAATGAACAGCTGCACTACCCACAGTCACTATCTGCTTCAACAATATGTAGTTGAGTTGACCATTTCTCTAATCATATCTATTTAATGAACAGCTGCACTACCCACAGTCACTATCTGCTTCAACAATATGTAGTTGAGTTGACCATTTCTCTAATCATATCTATTTAATGAACAGCTGCACTACCCACAGTCACTATCTGCTTCAACAATATCTAGTTGAGTTGACCATGTCTCTAATCATATCTATTTAATGAACAGCTGTACTACCCACAATCACTATCTGCTTCAACAATATGTAGTTGAGTTGACCATTTCTCTAATCATATCTATTTAATGAACAGCTGCACTACCCACAGTCACTATCTGCTTCAACAATATCTAGTTGAGTTGACCATTTCTCTAATCATATCTATTTAATGAACAGCTGCACTACCCACAGTCACTATCTGCTTCAACAATATCTAGTTGAGTTGACCATTATTATATTAGGGCAACACAGTTTTCTGATCTGAATGTAAATCATACTTAACCATTTTATTGCATTTATTTTTCTTTTTCTTCACTGTTTGTAATCAATTAATAATGAAACAACAAAATTCATGGGTTTCCTGATAAAAATTGTATAAAACTACTTAGTGCTCTTGTATTTACATATTAGGGTTACAATCTAGTTCCAAACTGTTTGCAAGTATAATACTATTGTTGTGAAGTGTTTGTGATCTGCTTTGTGATTTAATAAAATAAAATCATACCTCTGACTTTACAGAGCGTGTCGACAATTCTCTCCGCATTGGCCGGCGAGAGGAAAGCGTATTCGGCCTCCTTGGGTGTTCCAGAGGCAGCCTGCAGCGTGTTCCGAGCGTACTGAGCCACCGCGCCTACTCCCAACCCCGCGGCCAGCGAGCCAAACGAAAACATTCGCCCGATGCGAGACGATGGAACCACGCGCGCTTTGGAATTTTCACTCAGCTGAAATATGTACAAATCGTGTTGTACCTTGTAGTAATCAGCCATGGAGTTTAGGCACAGGGTCTCATCAGGTACAAACGAAAAACAATCCAAACGTGAATATAATGTAGTGATTGTGTCGTGAATGTTACTAGTGTCCAATGTATTCATTTAGGGCAATACCTCGCCAACACGCAAATGATGTCGCTTGCTAACCTCGTGAAAAAAAATCATACAATTTCGCGTTATTTCGTTGTATGGGATGAGATATCCGTACCTACCGTAATTATTATATATTATCTGTGATATAGGTCAATATTACGTACTTACGCTTCTTGGGCAAAAAGTTTTTGGGATAATCAGTAGGTACTTGGAATTAGATGTTATGGCAGCTCAAGTATTTAACAGTCTTCTGGAAGGCATTAAAAATGTCTTTATTTGTTTTTAAGCACCAGTTACATAAGTGGTTGTTGGACAAATGCTTTTATTTGGTGAATGAATTTTTAAATTTTAAAATGTTACTTAAATTAAGTATTTTAATTTAATTTATTTTAAGTAGATGGTGTATTTATTGTTATTTTTGTAAATATTAATTTAAATTTTGAATGTTCACAATGTTGATTAAATTATTCATACTGTTAGCTCAAATATTTGCATGCGTTTTAAGGTACTTGTTTTATTTTCGTGATTTGTTTTGATATTTTGGCTTATTTTTTCGAGTTTTATTGTTAGTGATGTAGCTTAATTACTGACAACATTGGTCAGTTTAAAATTTGCATGCTTTGATGGCAAAAAACACGTTCGGAAATATTTACAGTTAACAATACCATCTGTTAAGCATTTTTTACAACCGTGTTTTATACTGCAAATAAACGATTTGGATTTTCCTCAATAATGTAGACTACACTTAGGTATTAGTGATCAACTAATCAAAAGCTTTCGCATTTTACTTACAGCAACTCTTATTTTCTTCTTGGCGGAAGGTTTGGGAGTGACTCCAGCAACAACTCCTGGCTCTGGCACCACTGCTTCTACCTTAAGACTTGCAGGCTTCTCTACTTTACTAGGCTCTATTCTCTCCACTCTTTGAGCATCTTCTCGAAGGTTCTCTAACGGCGATACATACTCCAACGTCCTTGCAGGCGATCCAGTACTTGGTTTGTTTTGTGATTTATTTAAGCTATCCATTGTTTTATTAAATTCTCTATTCAACTCGTCTATCTCTTCTTTAGCTTGCAAATCCATTTCAGCCTTATTCTCTACATCAGTATTGAAATTAGGAATGTGCATTACCGCATACTGCCTGAAGCCATGAGCCACCACCAGTGCTCTCTGGACAAGGTCTTTCGCAAGATCAGGGGTTGGTGTTGAAGCTGTGAGAGTGTTAGTGGGTAAGGTTTGAATAACCGACTTCAAGCTAGAGTTGTTCCATATTACTTGAGAAGATTCCTGCTGTATTTTGACCCCCGCTTCCACTACTAAGCGGAGCCCCCTTAGTACACATATCAAGTCATTAATGTGTGACATAGCCTGCAAATGTTTTAGTACTGTTAGCTTTTACGTAAGTATATATAAATATAATATAAATGAAAATAAATATATTAAGTAAATATAGTGTGGAGATTTTACACAGCTCCATCTAGCCACAAACTAAGCAAAGGTAGATAGCTGATACAACACTTCATAGATACTTTTTTGATTATAAATACATAAGTACATAGAGCACAATATAATGCACATACACAGAGTGAACACTGATTTTCATCACACATAGGAATCAAGCACAAAATCTACAAAAACAGTTCAGAAAGCAATTACTACCAACTGAGCTATGAGGCCAGTCAATGTATGTGTGGACAATGGACATTTCACACAGCGCCATCTAGCCCCAAACTTAGCATAGCTTCTACTATGGGAACCAGATAACTGACACAATACTTATATACTTTTGTTTGTAATGTCAATAATGAGGCAAGTCATATAATTAGATGTTATAATTACTTCTTCTTTAACGGCTTTCTATCGCTTTTTTGCAATAATTCTGCCAGTAAAATTTGTATGGTTATGTTGAGTCAAAGTCATATTTTGTCAGTCAAAACGCCAACAGTAAATTACAAATAATTAATAATTTGAATCACAAATTACGCAGTTATTACGATTTTAATAAATGGTTGGAAAAATACAAAACCATAAAATAGATCTTTGAACTCAATGAGTCAGTGAACTAAATCACTTATCACAGCACTATTTATTTTACATGAGAAAATAGTAACATCGGCAATGTCAGTTTACTCTGTCTAATTAGAAAATTGGGTTTAGTTAGCAGAATATAAATAGCAAAGCACTTTCTTTATAAATGGATCATCCTCATAGATATGGTTGCTAGAGAAATCACTTTTGTGGTGTAATAACGGCTTTATGTACTAAATAAAGCATCTTTGTAAATGCAACTTTATCGAGGTTATCCAACTATATTGGTATTATAAGGGTATTGCATAATAAAAATACCATATTTTTTATCCACTTCTGTTTCATGAAAATTAATACCCACATGAACCATGAATTGTGATGCTAATAAAATAGTAACATGCCCGCATAAAAAACATCGGTGTTTTTAAGGCATTAGGGAGTTAAACGGTGGTTACAAAATTAGTAATATCACCTGTAAGATCTTACCTTTTCATACACAAGAAGACAACCAGTACGAAACAAAAATGTATGGTGTAGTTGTACTGTTGTAGTTACACTTACAGTAGTGAGTATATTAACCGTTGTGATTAACCGACCCTCACATTTATGCTTAATGCACTTTTATTTTTAGATTCACAAACTAAGTAGAAGATACGATTTAGATTATAATAAAATTGATATGACAAACAAAACACATGACAAAGACGGAAACCAAAGAGTATATAACACCTATATCATAAATTATATACTCTTTGGTCATTGTCTTAGAGTATATAACCTTCAAAGAGAGATCCACAAAATGATAATATACTTGTACTGCTCACACATATTGCCACATTAGTGGCGAAGGAAAGAAACAAACATATAGTAATCAGCTACGCATGCGATAAGCCCCGTACCATTTTTTCGACTCGTTTTGTCTCTGTCTTTTCTTTACAAATCTGTCAGTCTTATTCACTCACCTCCATACAAAAAGTGTTCAAATCATCAACATAGACTCATAATCATAATGGATTCACAAAATGCCTGTCCATTTTCTGTTGGTGTGAGTATTTAAACATGCATTAGCATGCGTGAGTAGGGAAGTGACCCCTATTACACAATATATCGATATATAATAAACCTAACCAAACAGTGCTGCAGAATTTCGATACTTTTTAGTTTTAATACAATAAAGAAAATTAGATATTCGTAGAACCAGAAGACGCAGCTTAGGCCGGCCCCCACTCGGTGGACCGACGATCTGGTAAAAACCACGGGGAGCTGATGGATGCAGGAGGCGAGTGGCCGCTCAAGGTGGCGCTCTATGGGGAAGGCCTATGTTCAGCAGTGGACGTCTACGGGCTGTTAATGATAATGATGTTGATGATGACCCATCCTAGTAAAGTATATTGAAACACATGATATGAAATAACGTTTGTAAGTAACATTTTTATATGTGTGTTGCCATGCCAGTGATGACTTATGGAACTGAGACGTGGTCTCTAGCTGTTGGCCTTATTACTAAGCTCAAAGTCGCGCAACGAGCTCTGGAGAGAGCAATGCTCGGTGTTTCCCTGCGAGATAAGATCCGAAATAAGGAGATCCGCAGAAGAACTAAAGTGACCGATTTAGCTCCCTAGGATTAACAAGTTGAAATGGCAATGGGCAGGTCACATCGCTCGTAGAACTGACAACCGATGGGGAAGAAAGGTTCTCCAGTGGCGACCACGAACTGGAAGACGCAGCGCAGGCTGGGCCCCCACTAGGTGGATTAAAATGATGGTTATATTTGTAAAAAGGGTTCCGTACCATTAACTATAAAAACGAGCAAAAAATCACGTTTGGTGTATTGAAGCCCCTATATTTATTTTAGGGAAAGATATAGGGGAAAAGGATGAATGGATGGGATGGCTGCACTGCCTTCCTTCGCCATCCCATCCATTCATCCTTTTCCCCTATATCTTTCCCTAAAATAAATATAGGGGCTTCAATACACCAAACGTGATTTTTTGCTCGTTTTTATAGTTAATTTGCTTCTCTCTTACCCATAAACAGGGTAAGGGCATAAGACTAATAAACCCGTGCGAAACCGGGGCGGGTCAGCTAGTTCATTATAAATTTCATAACTCATATTGAAGCCAGACGACACTGGCTTACCTACTGTATATTATAAAAGTACGTAAGGTGCCTATTTTTAAATTGCCAGATTTGCACCCACTTTTTCATTCTGTTTGCACTTTGATCTAAATCCATTCTTGCCGTGCCCCTGGGGGTCTAGCAAAGATCACAATCGCTAACGCTAACGCCTCACGCTAACTCCAAAATGTACTAGGATGACATTTCGGAAATCGCTAAGTTTTCCATAGCGAATGTCATTTCGATACATTTTTGGAATTAGCGTGAGGTGAGGCGTGAGGTATCTTTGCTAGACCCCCTGCTTCAGTGGGGGTCTAGCAAAGATACCAACTGCTAACGCTAACGCCAAACGCTAGCCACAAAAGAGCACAAAATGTACTAAAATGACATTTCGTAAATCGCTAACTTTTCCGCAGCTTGTGTCATTTTTCAATCTTTACCAATGTACTCTGTGGTGTCATTTCAATTCAATACATGTCTGGAGTTAGTGTTTGGCCACAAAGAACTTTGGTGTTTGGCGATAGCGTTAGCGTTTGGGATCTTTGCTAGACCCCCTGAACCAAAATTATATACTCTTTGCCCCTGAAGCTGGGCCGTGATTCAGTTCTTATATAGCTTGTGATTTATTGGTGTAAAAGAAAGAAAGAAAGGATACGTGAGCGTGAGGTGAGATCCTTCATAGTTTGTGGCAGTCAAAGAGCATGTAACGCTTCGCTAGGAGAGGGTGAACTTAGATCATCGTGTTTTTAATTAAGGAATCTAGTCCTTAAAGTGACAGCTTTTACATCATAATACAGTGCTGCCAACAAAAAACCTGACATCTGACATCGTATCCGTCCACAGATTAGCAATATCGCAGCTGTCAATAATGGATAGTGCTGGGAAAAGTCGATAATGTAGTGCATTTTATCGATATCGACAAAATAAGCGCTTTCCTGTAGTATTCTATTAGTAGGTATAATTAACAGCAAATCAAGCATGACTATAAAACTCATGTTACGCTTGATATGAGCTATTTTCTGTACATTACTATCATTAAGGTAAGGTGAACAAAAACAAAAGATAATAAAAAAAATAGGTATGTATAATGTATTTTTTTTATCAATATAAAATTACACTGAAAAATGAGGCAAAGTAAATTTATTATGGGTAAAAAGCTAAATTATTATTGTGTAAATTCGATAAGGTCAGGTGGGGTAAGTGAAACATACGTTACTTTCAATTTTACATAAACAGCTCTAGCACAGTAGGACTGGCATTCACAATTATCCTCCGAATACAGATAATCACTATAAGATTTACATTCTCTCTATCGACGCAACATTGGCGTAATTTCATCCACAAACCTCGTTCCCACAAATTATTACTAATTATTAATACACATTATTACACAAATTATACATAGTCAGAAATCCATTATAAAAAGCTTATTATTAAAATCACATAAATATCAATTCAGGCGCTATATTACATTAACAGTTTCAATTACACAAAACAAGGTGTATAGGATTAGATGAGCGGACAGTGTCCTTCACGATATGGACTGGTGTCCAATGCCTCATGAAGACACTGTCCACATCCATCCTTTCCGCAATCAGTTGCAGGTAGCTGTTGCTGCTGCAACGAACCCGGTGCATTACCGATGCAATTCCTTTGCGGAGTATTAATGTGAAACTAACTACTCTTGCATCCACAAACATTCCTGATGCGCTGCAAAAGCATGGTAGACCCATCAGTGTCCTAAAAACATTGTTATACTGCACACGCAGAGCATTGTAAGCCGTCTGCGAATATCTGACCCATAAGCTGCACGTGTAAAAAGCCTGACAGTATGCTCTGAACAATGTAGCTTTCACGCTAACAGTACAATGTGTAAACCTACGGGCCAGCATATTGGCCCTGACTGACAATGCTCTGCGCTCCCTCACCATATCCATTTTATCGGTGAGCGTCTCTGTAACCCAATGACCCAGATATTTGAATTGTGACACTTTTTTAAGATTAATGAGATAATTTTTGCTTCCCCAGCTATTATTAAGTTAGTTGAAAAAGAAGACAAGTTTTTTAGTTTTCAATATGTGAATAAAACTGGTACATATTAAAAAAAAAATTCCAAGGTATTGTTTGTACTACAAAACACATGTAATAAAAATAAATCACAACACTTAAGTTGTACTTTACATTCATATAACAACTTAATTATATTTATAAAAACTTTAGATTGAGACTTAAAGGGCATGTTTCCAAAAGAATATTATTTCCTTAATATACTGAATTACTGACATAATATAGTACATAATATTTGTCATAATATGTTCCTTCGAGTTTTTTTTTGTAAATACTAGGTAGGCATCCAGTTTATATCTATCTCTGTAGTTCTTTCATAAGACATCTATGAATTACTGACAAGCAAGCAATAGCAAACATTATTTATTGAACCAAAGAATCAGTACAAAAAATATTATTTATTTTTATTATTTAGGTACTCATAGAACTTACAACCGATGGGAAAGAAAGGTTCTTGACTGGCATCCAGAAACTGGAAAACTCAGGGTAGGTAGACTCCCCTTTAGTAGAACGACTTAAAACTTAAAATAACAATGTAAATATTGGAGTCCTATCTCACCATTCACTATCAATAACACAATCACTGCAAATAATTAAAATAACGATGTAAATATTGGAGTCCTATCTCATCATTCACTATCACTAACACAATCACTGCAAATTAGGGCAATTTCTACAATTTGTTAACAAAAATAAATACCGGCCTTCATATCACCACTGACAATCAGCCATGTTTGTTTATTTAATTCCTGGGTGAGGTTGCAGCATTGTTTAGTGTGCCCATATTTAAAAATATAATTCTAACATTTTTCAGATATAACCACTCCAATACAATAATCGTGTGTTTATTAGCTATTTCTTATATAACTAATTATAATTTGTTAAATTCTATTGTTGTAATATATTATTTAAATGCATCAAAACGAAACATTTCATGGCCTTGGAAATTCTACTACGTCCAGAAACTTTATTCTGATATAGCAGCACTTTTTTTTATCATCATCATTTTGGCAGGGAAAGGATTAGGTTCTATAGAAATAGATTTTTGTTCAGTTTCTAGATACTGGTGGCAGTCTTTACCAATGTACTCTGTGGTCACAGAATTTCCCCTATTACATAGGTCCAGAACCGAAGTCTCCATACTTAACCTTGTTTGAACATGAATCAAACCATAGAGCACATTTATTTTTCTTCTAATGTCAGTTCCTCTTTCAACATACCATATAAATAGTATTAACCGATTTAGTCGTGTACCTAAATAAAAATCTAGCTAGATGTAAAATGTAAATAATAAAAATTATATAACGCCTACATTAAAAAAATATAAAATAATAAAATTACTACTATCTATAGACAAGAAAAAGGTCTATAGATAGTTCATGCAATCTTTTAATAAAAAGGATTCAAATTAAGTAAAACCAGCAGTTTATCCAACGATTCTTTTAATAACTCGTGAGTTTTTCAATATTACCAAGTTAAAGGGATTAAAGAACAACAGTTATGTAGGTACAGGGGGTCTAGCAAAGATACCAACCACTAACACTAACGCCAAAGGCTAAATGCTAAAGCTAAAAAAATGTACTGAAATGACATTTCGGAAATCGCTAACTTTTCCGTAGCGAATATCATTTCGATACATTTATGGAGTTAGCGTGAGGCGTTAGCGTTAGCGATTGTGATCTTTGCTAGACCCCCTGGGCCTCAACCAAAATAATGTTTCATATTTTAGGATAAAAAAAAATAACCTTAAAAATGGGAAAACAGTGGGCGCGTGGAACGTTTATAGTTGACAATAAAACTATTATCAGTAATTGCACTTTTGTGTTATGTGTGTTCTTTACTATAGAAATGCGCTGAACATATTGTTGAGTGAGTATTAGGTTTCCACCAATCTTCATTTCGACTTTTTCGAACTAGCTAGATGTTGGAAATCCATACAAAAGAAATCGGGTAATTATTCAGATGTCGTGTGGCAATACTGATTTTGACATGTCAACTTTTTATTGTAAAATGGTTCTAACTCTTCGTCAAATAGAAATAATTAAAATAATCTTATAAAAATACATGATTAAGGCCACTTACAAGTGAAATGTGATCGTGTGCTTCTGTGATTCGTGCCTCGACTGATTTCGGCACAGTTTTATCACGCAAGACGGCATTTTTTTGGTATGTATTCAAAAGCACACCCAAGTAACGACTGATTTTGATTTTGACAGCTGAGAATCAATCACACCCAAAGTGGTGTGTACGATTTTGCCCTGCTTTAATTTTGTATTAGTGGTCTGGATAAAAAGTCTTTGTCTGTGGTTTGTGGCGAGATCCAACCGCTTGCAGCTACTGTAATTTTTCTGTGTTGCAGCTGCAATCGTTTTATCTATATAAGGCAAGTGATTGACTAAAAATGGTTGAGGCACAGAATTCCCCCTATTACATAGGTCCAGAACCGAAGTCTCCATACTTAACCTTGTTTGAACATGAATCAAACCATAGAGCACATTTTTTTATTCTTCTAATGTCAGTTCCTCTTTCAACATACTATATAAATAGTATTACCCAATTTAGTCGGGTACCTAAATAAAAATCTAGCTAGATGTAAAATGTAAATAATAAAAATTATATAACCCCTACATTAAAAAAATATAAAATAATAAAATTGATTACCATAAAAAGGTCTATAGATAGCTTATGCAATCTTTTAATAAAAATGATTCAAATTACTTATAACCAGCAGTTTATTCAACATTTCTTTTAATAACTCACGAGTTTTTCAATATTACCAAGTTAAAGAGATTAAAGAACAACAGTTATGTAGGTACAGGGAGTCTAGCAAAGATACCAACCACTAACGCTAACGCCAAACGCTAACTCCAAAATGTACTGAATGTCATTTCGATACATTTATGGAGTTAGCGTGAGGCGTTAGCGTTAGCGATTGTGATCTTTGCTAGACCCCCTGGGCCTCAACCAAAATAATGTTTCATATTTTAGGATAAAAAAAAATAACCTTAAAAATGGGAAAACAGTGGGCGCGTGGAACGTTTATAGTTGACAATAAAACTATTATCAGTAATTGCACTTTTGTGTTATGTGTGTTCTTTACTATAGAAATGAGCTGAACATATTGTTGAGCGAGTATTAGATTTCCACCAATCTTCATTTCGACTTTTTCGAACTACTTTTATCCAACGATCAGCTAGTCATGGATCTGTTGGAAATCTATACAAAAGATATCGGGTAATTATTCAGATGTCGTGTGGCAATACTGATTTTGACATGTCAACTTTTTATTGTGAAATGGTTATAACTCTTCGTCAAATAGAAATAATTAAAATAATCTTATAAAAATACATGATTAAGGCCACTTACGAGTGAAATGTGATCGTGTGCTTCTGTGATTCGTGCCTCGAGTGATTTCGGCACAGTTTTATCACGCAAGATGGCATTTTTTTGGTATGTATTCAAAAGCACACCCAAGTAACGACTGATTTTGATTTTGACAGCTGAGAATCAATCATACCCAAAGTGGTGTGTACGGTTTTGCCCTGCTTTAATTTCGTATTAGTGGTCTGGATAAAAAGTCTTTGGGTTGAGGTCAGCGATCCTACTTTGGATAGGCTTTTTAGGGCTCTGATGTATATAGATTTTGAAAAGGACTCATATTTTGCCGCGAGACTCACCTACGCCGTTGATCCGAGCAAATTCTACGTAATACCACTTTATTTTCTGTACAATCAATACCCTTTGAATAGAGCCACAGAATTCCCCCTATTACATAGGTCCAGAACCGAAGTCTCCATACTTAACCTTGTTTGAACATGAATCAAACCATAGAGCACATTTTTTTTTCTCCTAATGTCAGTTCCTCTTAGGCGTGAGGCGTATTTATCGTCACAGGTAAAAGTCACTGATAAAAGAAAGTCACAGTCAGTCACAGCGACAAAATACCTCCGGGAGCAGCGACACTGTGACTTGTGCGCGAGTCTATGAGAGCGTGCTAAAGTAATAGGTGCATCCTTTTCTCACGAAGGCGTCTGTTGCGTGCCAGAGAGGGACAAACCTAGTATTTTTTTCAAAGGAGCTGTGACAGCGACATGTATTGCCAGCCGTCAATTCAAAAGTAATAGGTGCATCCTTTTTCCACATAGGCGTTTGAGAATGACACACCTATTATATATCTACGTCCTGTAAACGTGACTTGTGCCGCGAGTAAAAAATACTCGCTAGTATTTATTCACAGGTATTTGTCACAGGTATGGCTGAGTCACAGTCACAGAGTCACCTAGTATCTCGATTTACCTAGTACGACCCACCTCTAGTTCCTCTTACAACATACCATATAAATAGTATTACCCGATTTAGTCGGGTACCTAAAAAAAAATCTAGCTAGATGTAAAAGGTAAATAATATAGATATAGATAGAAAGTCTTTGAATAGAGCTTGTCGTACATTTCGTCAGCGTTGCCATATATACAGATTTATCTGTATGTATTCAGATTTTGGGCCACCGACACAGATGACAGATTTGCCTCTACTTTTATACAGATTTTTTGAATTGTACATAGTATCTAATAAAAAAGCACACAATATTTAAATACACAATATTATTTTAGACATATACTTATTCAAGCATGATTCACACCTAGTAAAAAAATTTGTAAGTAAGTATTATGTAGTGAATTTTTTACTATATTGTGTTGGGTACTTTAGATTTTCTTGTCATGGCAATACTATGCAGCGTAACCAGCGGGGATTTTCTGAGATAAGTCCGTTTGCGGTATAATACTACCCGAGCAAGTTATGAGGATGGGTGGAGGCTAGAGAGCTGTAAATTCTGTTCATCTACTTTGCTCAGTCGGGTTACACTAGAACTACTTAAGTTGCCGGCTAGTTTGTGCTAGGTATTGTTAGTTTGCCAGTGAAAGACTGATATTATTCTTTTTCTGTGATTCAGTTGGGAATAATTGAGGGATTTTTTTCTATCATGTTAGCTAAGAAGTCGCGGATCACGCAGTTTTAATCAGTGTTGAAAAAAATGTAGAACCAACATTAATTTGTAAAATAAACAAAAACATGTATAAAAACAAATAAATATAACTTTAATTCAAGCTGCTATTTTTTTCCCACGGTTTTTTTCAATAAACTATAGGAATTTAAGGGATTAAAATTTTTAATATACAGATTTCATACAGATGTTGGCCTATTTATAGCATACAGATTTCATACAGATTTCTAGTCATTTCAATCCAGATTTTTACGATTAGCAGGTGGCAACACTGCATTTCGTGTCCAGTCAATGTATGTAGGGACTATAGTGGTATATGAAAGCGAGTGGCCAGGGGGTCTAACAAAGAAACCAACCACTAAAGCTAACGCCAAACGCTAACTTCAAAATGTACTAGGATGACATTTCGGAAATCGCTAACTTTTCCACAGCGAATGTCATTTCAATACATTTCAGAGTTAGCGTTTGGCGTTAGCGTTAGTGGTTGGTATCTTTGCTAGACCCCCAGATCTACATCTAAGCGTAGCGTTATATACTCTTTGATCTACATAGGCATTACGAGGTGAGAGAATTAGGTTCACGCATTCGAGGCAAGATTGTAAGAATTAACCAGAAACAGAGATGTCGAATGTTTGCCCTCGATCATGGGTTTTATGAAGATGATGTGGGTGTAGAACGAATGTTCTATTCAGTTCATAAAGATACAGAAACAACTCCGCCGTTGGCCATACCTTGTGTTCTGGACAAATGCCTACCCACTAGACTGACTGATAACACTTTTACTAAGGATGCTATTCAGGCCTTTAAACAGTTTGTTGAAAATAAGAAACTTGGAGTTGTGGTGCAAAGACTATTTCGGCGCAAAATATATGTTTTACTTTACGGCGATGGGCTCATGGATATAGGGACTGCTTTAAATAGAGCTGCTCATAGTTATCAGGCTCATCCAAAGTGTTATGCCCTTCCTTGGCTTGAAAAGCCTTTGACATATAAACACAAACAGTTGTGCATCGGATAAACTATTTCAGTTCGAGTACAGTCAGGATACACCCTGGGCTCCTTTTTTGTTGCCCAACAGGAAGATTTCAGTGAATACATGCGATCTCATGGAGAATTCAACAATTACTGTGAATCAATGGCTAAAATTTCCTTAGACCAGTTTGTGCCTGGCAAAGTGGTTGGGGTGAAGGATGAAACCCTACCGCATTTTGAACGGGCTATAATTTTAGCTATAACTGAACCAAAAGCCAAAGCCAAAGTGAAACTACTGGATTGGGAGAATGAGCTTGAAGTGCCAAGATCCAGATTGAGAGCAATTAAAACTGCAACATTTATTCAGGCACCAGCATGCACTCTGTATTGTGCAGTTGTACCAGGCTTCGAGCCCTGGAATAATGGGCTGGGTACACTCTTGTATAAAGGATATAAATTTTCCATCACCATTAAAAAAGTTGGAAAAGCCTGCGAAGCTACTCACAAAGTGATGCTGGAGCGTTTAGAGTAAAATTTTAGTTTTTGTTGTTTTTAGTTTACTAGTATTAATTTGAAATGTTTGTGTGATTTCAAAATTTACTGCATCTAATCTAGTTATCTTTATCATGTGTTTTTACTACATGTGGTGTTTAAATTATTTTCTATTAGAAATGTTATTATATGTGATCCTGATCTCAGTAGAAAAGAGTTTTCAAACTAATAGTAGTATAGTTTAGCTCTGTGTATTTTTGAGATTTAGATAATTTATTATAATGATAAAATACTATTTATTATGTATAACCAAAATTATTGTAATGGATATAATAATAATAATATGTGACTTTTCATGCTCGTCAAAAATGTTTTAGAACTGTGATCTTAAAATAAGTGTGTAATTAATTGTATAATATAGTAATTAACTTTTAAAATAAAGCAGAGCTTTTTATACTTGTTTGCCAGATTTGTAATTGGTAATTTTGTTTATTTATGTGATCTCATTGAGTATAATACAAAGATCTACTTGGTTAAAGCTCAAGGTTACTTCAACACATTATTGATGTTAGCATCAATATAATCATCAGTTAATGTATTTTCAAGAGATGCATTAAAAAATACATAGTAGTTGTCTCGGGGCTGTGTGTGTTACCACTTTGTTATTTTTAACTGCTTGCAAAACATAACATCATTATAACACACTTTGGTAGATCATGCTTGCAGAATATTTTAAATTTTTGTGATCTCAAATTGTATTTAATAAATTAGTTTTAAGCCAAATATTTAAGAAAAGCTTTTTTTATTTTGACCATTTCTGTATTGTGATCTCAAAGGAAAATATTATTTTAAAGCATTGTTTTTGTTAGAGTACTTTTAGATATAAGATGAAATTGGCGTGATAAAAGGTAATTTATATTATGTAGACTCCGTCTCACGTAATTGTCTATTATTATTTATTTATTCCGTAGAGCGAATGTGGGGCCGCGGCCGCGGTACAACTTACGTGAGACTGAGTTTACATGGTGTCCCATGAAATGTGTTTTCAAACTGGAGGTACCTATATTTATCTACCTACCAGATTAATATCGAGCTGTTTTTTTTGATAACTAATTATTTATCTAAAATATTATATTATAAAATTAATATAATAAAAACTGATCCCGATATCTCTAGACCTAGATTTAGTGTTTATTAAATAGGTTCTACTTGGACACCTAAGTATTTGTAAACATCATCTTTATAAGCCTATCTGACAGGTGTTACCTATTTATGATTTCGTAATTTATAGGGATTGATCTATAAAATAATCTCAACTGATATTTTTTTTATATTGTAATTAGTTGTTTTGAAAGTAACTATAATGATTGATTCATAATATTTACAACTATTTTCAACTCCATATAATGAGTTTTATGTGCATATCAGTGTTGTAATAATATCTACTTTTGATTCTAGGCTTTTTTTCAAGTTTTTACAAATAAAAGTATAAGGTTACAAAGTTTGTAGTAATTAAAGTATTGATATTTAGAGTAACATTTCATCATAGTAATATTTCTATGGTAATGATAATTTATCTACAATTTCATGTGTTTTCAATTCTCATACAGTTTATTACAATACAATGCAATACAAAAATACTTTATTGAACACCAAAAAAACACAACAATACACGTGATACAACATAAAGAATGGTAGAAGAACGGGCGGCCTTATCGCATAAAGCGATTTCTTCCAGGCTACCTTTGTATGGACAGGAATAAGACAATCTTAAAAATGTGGTTTAGTTTATTAGTTTATTAATTACAATTTAAAAATTGCCTTATTGCATAAAGCGATTTCTTCCAGGCTACCTTTGTATGGACAGGAATAAGACAATCTTAAAAATGTGGTTTAGTTTATTAATTAATTTAAAAATTGTCTTGATTATTCTTAATACACAAGTAGTAGGTTGTTGTCAGATAATTACAAAAATTAAAATCATAATAAATAAATAAATAATTTTGATTATTTTGGCATCAAGGCCCTATACTTAACAATTTGTTTCTGGCAAGTAGAATTTGCTGTTTCAAATTAAATTATCCATGTTTAGAATGAACCTGTTTAACCATGAGGTATTTAAACGTAATCAATATTTGGATGTACCGTATTTAAATTAAATGTGTAGAGACTGTGATCAAACTGATGTTTCATTTAAGACATCCTGTGGACTCAGAACTCCAGTGCTAGTGGAGCTGGTGTATAAGCTTTAAACCTAGCCTTGGGTCGAAAAGCCTAACACAAAAACTCATAAGAAAATTGAATCAAGCCATTCCTTTTATCGTGTACTAAATTTTCAGTGCCGCTTCTCAGTTCCCACTAGTGACAAATGTGGAAAAATTCCATGTCGCCAGTGGAATCCAAAAATAGGGGAACTGGTGTGAAATGTGACAGAGAAAAGAAAACACATTATTATATTAATTTAATTTATTCTTATGAACGACTTAGTTTCACGAAAATAAATACATCCAATATACCTTTTATACTAGCCCAAAGAGTCAACCCTGGTAAATGTAAGTGTGATATAATTTATAAATTGAATTGGTTGAAGGTTGCATGCTGCCTGAACGTGTCTAAATTATACCTACCTATATTCTGAAACAATCGCAAATCCAAATACGTACATTTCTGTACGTAGGTATTTGCAGGAGTATACCTATAATAATCTAATTTAGGCGCTTTTTATAAAAGGTAGTAATGTAAAAGTGGTTTAGCTTCCTTCCAATCCAAACATCTCTTGTAAGAAGTTACAGGTACATGAGTATAGAATTGTTCCAACCAATGTTGTGTTGTGGTAGATACCTCAATGAGCTTAGGTTGGTACACAGGTATCACTCACTGTACTATACATATAGTGAGACTACCTGCTCGCCTGGGTTGACTACATATTTTAAAACATGAATTTTTAATTTGCATGCAAGCTAGTTAAAAGTCATAAATTTATTATCATTACGATTAATCGGTATAAAAATAGACGAACAATAATATTTGCTATCGCCGTCATTTTGTGATTTAATTCAGGCTTTGCCAAATGGGTAAACTTTAAGTTTAAAGCATATTTTTTTTTGATTTTGTAATTAATTTGGTAGTACCTACCACTTACTTATTTTATTTTGAAGTAGATTCCTGCTACCGTTTTGCGACTATTATATAAAAAAAAGTAATAAAGCATACCACACATTGTGACTACAAGTAAAGGGCACGTAAAGGGCAACAAAACGTAGTGACCGTAGTCCGCCGTGAATCATATAATGCTTACCAATTAAAATTAAACGCACGCAGTTCGAAAGACAATGGACATTTATTTCTATTTCATTCTAAAATCAAACTGCTAGTAAAACATTAAAACATCTAAGTAGGTAATAGGTATGAATTATTTATTAAAGTACAGTATTTTTGTTCAAAAACCGAAACAAATCACTATTCATGGGCATCCACAAGTGCAACGTACCAGACTACCTAGTGAGAAAGCGTTCTAACTTGATCTAATAGAGGAAGGACTAAATAAGGTTTTTTTGAACTGGCTAATGCTGTTGGTCTCTACCGACCTTTACGTCACCGGGCGGGAGGGCAGGCACTTAAGGCATCCAGCCGACAAAAGTGGGGGGCAACTAGCTCAAGGGCACCCCTGGGGTGCGAACCTCGGCTTGGGCTGTTGCCGGGATAAGAGGGTCGAGAAGGCTACGTCCGCTGGAGGAGTGGACCGTATGGAAAGTCGCGACCATTCTAGCTAACCTACGGGGGGTACGTCGACCTCGCCGGCGGGGTCGGTGTCTGATTGTGTTACGCTGGTATCCTATACCGGTGCCGAAATCGGTTCCTGAGCCAGAAGGGCTAGACTGGTCCGGTGATCCTAGCGCAGCCGAAACAACGGCTGCTATAGGATCTTCCGGGTCGCTCAAGACGTTTCTTGGGCGGCGACGACGGGGTGATCCCTAAATTAGGATGTGGTAGTCAGCAAACAAGGAGAGCTTAAGGGCCAGTCCGACTGCAATATTTCACTGCGCGATTTTTTCTCTCGCTTATTATTAGTAGTGAATTTTTAAACGTCAGTGCGGCTACTCCTTTGGTATGGAAAATCTTTAATGTGTTACAGAACTGTGAGAAAAAATATATTGCGGTGCGGACATGGCGATTTTTAGTAGTAGGTACCCCGGTAGGTAGGCCGAATAATGCATGATTCCAACTTTCTCGAGGAGTCCATCATTATAAATTGTCATACAAACTGGCTTTTTTGGTATATAGTTCTTACGATCTCGATATTCAGCAGTGTCTGCTATAAGTTTAATCCATAAAAAAAGAATCAATGAAGGTGACCTTAAATTATTTACAAATAAAAAAACTAACCCAACACACACACAGAGTTCACACTTAGTGAAATTACAGTTTGCAAGAAGACATAAAAGTTACATAATTATATAGAGATGAAATGCTATACATACCTATAAATAAAATAGGTAATAATAATTAATATATTAGATTATAACACAGTATAAGTTAAAAATCAAAAATGTATTCGTTTAGAAGTTTCTATGCTACATTCATTATTGGAATGTTATTAACTTCAAAATCGGCTTAAAATTTTTAAGGTGGATCAAATCAGCGCATCAAATTCAATTTTTTTTGCATTTTTTGCTTATCATGGAATATTTAGTCAATGTGTGGGTCTTGACTGCATGCCTACTGAGGAGGAACGAATCGTAATTTCTAGTTATTCAGTGTCGCACTGAATTTAATAAAAATTGAGTTGTGTATGTTAAGTTTTGGGGAACAAATTTGGAACATATAAAACCCATTTCACTAATGGTACTTGATTTTTAATTCACATGCCAAAATGCGTAATTAAAATAAAAAGAAAATAGTTTTGACTTCAGCGTCGAAAATAGAATTTGACCTTTTACCGTAAGATTGTGTCAAAATCAAGCCAAAATATAATTGGAAGGACACAAAAGCTGGATATGTTACATACTTTTTTTATGAATAGCTAGCCTATATAACTGGCATGTATTATAATATGATTACATATAAAATATATTTGACTAATAAATAAGTTACCTATACAATAACACCAACACACCAATACATTCATAATAAATAAAAAGCAAAAGAACACTAAAATCAGTAAAAAATTAAATAAGTTTCTCTCTCTACTAGTAAATAAAAAACCACTAACCGGACCGCTTTCAAAAATCAAGTATCTACACAACAGAATATTACATACAATAAACAAATTGACATATAATAAGTACCTACAGAAGGTAAATTACCAGTCTCAAAACGTAGGCTACTTTTTTGGTATTTAAGACGGTTTAAGCAATAAAATTAATAGCTTACTAGTGGAAAGTCTTCAGGCTGTTAATGATGAATGATGATGAGTGGAAAGTCACACCAGAACCGCTCTGCTGCTTTTAAGATGGCTGTGGCACGATTTTACCATCACATATTTTTATCATTAAAAATATTTTTCTGGCAGCTCTTTATACGCATATGGCGCGCCGAATAATCGTACATTGCCATATATGGCACCAAAAAAACAGGTTAAATTTCGCGAATGTATTAGGATCTATAGGTACTTTTTCTATGCAAATTGAGAACTTTCTTCTTTCGTTCTTGTGTATTCCCCCCACCAATAGAAGGAAGAAAGTACAGGTGCCTGTAAATAATGCATAATCAAGCCAAAGAGGGAGATAGTTGGCTTTTCGGCGAGCGCCATCTTTGTCTCACGGAGCATTGACAGTCCGGTATTTACGAGATGTTGTTAAAACCATTGAGAGGACCATCCTGGGGCCTTACTGTGAGCTCTTAGCGCAATTCAAAACAGACCATATATTTATTTATTTACTTATTGTTTAGCACAAAACTAGGCCTAATTTTGAAAGCTTTAGTTGACAGCATTTAAAATACTAAAAATATATCCATCTCTTACATTGCCGTCTATTTGACAAGAACAGCAACAGTTTTAGGAGTTTTAGATCTGTCAACTAAAGCCTTTAAAATAGGCCCCACAATGTACTTATCTATGGATATAGGATCGCTTTGTTTTTTCTAAGATTATGACAAACGATCCAATACAGGGCCTGTTTTGTATCGCGTTAAGAGCTCACAGTACGGGTATTACAAAATATTACGTTATTTGCACGCTATATACAGATAGCCGCTATGTAGATATAACACATGTCTTTTACGCAAACTACATAAGTAATCCAAGTAGGAGTATAGGTGGCGAAGTCCACAATGGCTCGACTAAACTGGGCAAATGGTGGATAATGGATATGTATTATCTACCTAGTCCTCTCCAAAATTTCATCCATGATCTGCGCAAACAATGAGTCCGGAAGAGGGGTGCAGTGAGACGATTTGTAATCCCGCATGTACTTCGCCAGCTGTAAAATAAAACCTCATTTAGAATGCCACAGTTCTCACAGATAAACTAGACATCGTTCAGCTTGCGCCGTATCAAGTTACAGCTTTTCACCGCTCTCAAATTATCCACATTTAGAGTATATATACCTCAATAGCTTTATGCTTCAACATACAATAATAATAATAGGGACACTAGGATTAGGTTTTTTATATTTTTATAATTTGAATTTTATAAGAAGTATTATAAAAAACATAGATTTAGGAAATATAAATAAATGACTGAATAATAATATCTTTTTTTATTTTTCTGCTGTTCGTCCACCTGATGTTAAGCAACACGACCGCCCATAAATAAATAAATATGTGTGGACATTTCACACAACGCCATCTAGCCCCAAACTAAGCAAAGCTTGTACTATGGGAACCAGATAACGGATATAATACTTAGATACTTTTTGTTTGTAAATACATACATAGAATACAATATAACATCCAAACGCAGAACAAACATCTATGTTCATCACACAAATGTTTGTCCTGGGTAGGAATCGAACCCACAGTCCTCAGCTCAGAAGGCAGGGCTACTACCAACTGAGCTACCGAGCCCGTCACACTTAACACTTGACGTTTCACATCTAGCCCCAAACTAAGCATAGCTTGTACTATGGGAACCAGACAGCTGATAAAATACTTAGATACTTTGTTTGTAAATATATACATAAAATACAATATGACACCCAGACACAGAACTAACACCTATGTTCATCACACAAATAAAAACAAAATGTCCACAATTATTTATTTATTTTTTATTTGCCCCGCGTGGGATTCGAACCCACAGCCTACAGTTCAGAAGGCAGAGCTACTACCACCTGAGCTATCAAAAGTAAAGTCCACACTTAAATAATAGTGCATGACAGTGGAATAGCTACACAGTGCTACCTCTCCACATATCTTTGCTCACTTCAAACCTGTTCAAAAGAAATATAAAACATAAATAACTATTCTTCCCTTACATGTTTATTAAGCTAGAGAGGATGATAGTATTTTGGTACTCTTCTGATAAAGCGGAAATGAAGAAAACGTAGCTTTACCCCTCTAGAAACTTTAGAAAGCTTATTAGTCCGTGACTTACTTACCGATTTAATTAATTCATTCAATTATATTATAATTACTATTCATGTTTATTATCTATTCGGACGTCAGATACTTACATGCTTAATCACGATCTGTTCACTCTCCGGCAATGTGTCGGTCGAGGGACGCTTGACCGAGAGCATGTTAGCGTACTTAGTGAACTGGCTCTCATGGCTCTCGAACAGCTCGGGATGCCGGTGTTGGATGATCTCTAGGGCCAGCTGGTTGCCGCGGTTTGTCTCGTGACGCCCAGGACTGTTGGACGGTTGATTGGAGATCGTGAATATTTTTTTCAACGGAAACGAAAAAGTCCACTGACGCTTATCATAGGAAGGTTTTGATAAAATCAACATGCTTGTCAGGCGGGTTGGTGATCGCAGAAGACCGATGGTCGCCAATCACTAATCCGATCTGATCCGGCTGATGGTGGCCGATGGTGGTTGATAGTTCAATTTACCGAGAAAAATGCTGCCGCCAGTGCGTTCGCAATGTCTTCTTTTCATGAGTAACGGCAAAAATGATTATTTTTTATGGTAATATTAGTTAATATCTAAAAATAGACGATCTGAGCCAATGCTTTTAGTTAGCAGGTAATGATAAAAAATAGAACGATTCATAAAATTCGGTAATAAAAAAATAGAAGGCAATAAATAATAAAATACCTCAAGCAAATGATCTCGTCTTCAGTCCTTCGCACCAGCTGCACCGGCCCGGAGTATTCCTTGAGCAGTCCAGAGATGTGAAGGTTTACATAGGAGCGGACCACTTCCTTCACAAGAAGCTCCCAAGAAGCTGGCATCTGGTTCTTGGCCAAGGGCAGCAGATCGTCGAAAGTAGCGTCAAGAATCTGATGGATTATGTTTGCAAATTTTACTTAAGTGGTTAGTTTATGAACTATGTAGAATGTAGATGTCTGTGGGTTTGTGTCCGAGAACCTTGGAATGAGGGCTTAATTCTTTAGGGCCAAGTACCAAAAAAAGGGTATTGTGATGCTGTCATTTTTTTTCTAATTTACTTAACTTTACTAACTAAATTAGGATATGAGATTACTTGCCACGGTAGATTAAGTAAAGCATGTCCCGGCTACAGAGATGAATGATGGGTGGATGTATACAAATCCCGTTCGTGATCCAAATTTTTCCATTACATTTGCCACATTTCACTCTTTATTAGTAAGGGCAAAAGTAAGGACAAACAAAACACATTATCTTAAGGAAATTATTAAAAACTCCAAGTGAACCACACAATAAGAAACTCACCAATCCTTTCACGGGATAGTTGGTTGCAGCCCAGGTAGCCGAGTAGCCACCAATGCTCCAGCCAAACATCACGATCTTCTCAGGCTTAAAGCCCAGCGTGATGGCATACTGCATCACAGCATCGATTGCATTGTGCTCTTGATCTGGATATGGTAAACCCTGAAACAAATACTTACTAAAGCTTCCACTCCCGCGCGTCTGCAAAGCAGCAGTATCAAAAAGGTGTACTTACGGTACTCTCCGCAAACCCAGGATGATTCCAACCAAGAGCGGAGAATCCCGCCCTGATCGGGGACATCATGATGCCAACCTCATAGAACCCTGAGTTTCCTTCACAGCACACAACCAAGTACTGTCCGTTGTTGTTTGACCAACGGTTGTCAATCAACATGGTGTCAATGCTGTTACCGTCACATGTTTTTAGCTTACCCCTCTGTCCGTTAAAGTTCTCCACGAGATTAGCTCGGCCTTGCATAAGAGGCATCCCTGTAAAGTATTTCATTTGAAGTGTTTATTTTTTACATATCAATTTTATTTAATTTTTCCTTTAATTAATAATTTATAATAGAAACAATAGACTGTTTCTCAATTTGTAAGGCATATCAACTGACAATATTTAATACTTACATAAAAGATTATGAATGAGACCTAATGACCCGGGATAGATGAGACGTAGTGCAAAAGTGTGTGTGGCAATGAAAGCCAATAACTGTATAGGCTTCCGGACGTAGCTAGGCAAGTTTCTGTTTACATAAGTACCAAATGGGTTATTTGGCAACCAAGATTTTCTGAAATCACACAAGCAGTTATAAAACTAACTCTCAACTATTAGCATTAAAAAAATAATTACAAGTTCAGTATTAAATAAATAAATATAATATTTGTTGCAGTTCACACAGCTTCATCTAGCCTCAAACTAAGCAAAGCTTGTACTATGGGAACCAGATAACTGACAGAATACTTAAGATACTTTTTGTTTGTAAATGATATATTCGTAAAATACAATTTAGCACCCAGAAACAGAACAAACATCGATGTTAATCACACAAGGATTATAGTATCGTGTAGTAAGTAATTAAGGAATATGTGTTTTGATTATGCATATTATAAATGAACACATCTATTTTAGTAAAACTGCGCAGAACTTATTGAGATGTGTATAGGCCCCATAAAAATGTAATGTAGCATTAGCGACAATAGATACAAAAATAGCCTAACTGAAATGCTGATGCAATAGTTATTTCCTTATACTATTTACCTTGTCTTTACAGGCATTTTGAATGATGTTGGCCATGCATAAAACTCGAAGTCATATCTTTGAACACGTGACATATAATCATTATCTCTATGATTGGGATTAGCCTCTAGAGTCCTCAAAAACTGTGTATATTGAGGGTTAGTCACTCGTCCATATGCCCTTATTATAAATGCTAATGCTAGGACTATACCAACACCTCCAAAGTACTGCCCCATAGTCCGCAGTTCATCCATGGTAAACCAGCCTCTCTTGTATATGTACAGGCAGATCAATGGTGAGGTATATAAGGTAATATTCAACATTGTGTTTGTCTGAAATATCATAATTGTGTGAAGGTAGGTACGGAAAATATGATTATTTATTTTTTGTATGCAACATGTACTCACAGAAGTTATGACTTTATCACCCCATTTCTCCCAGCCGCGAGCCTGGTACAGTGCCTAGAAAATTACCAATACTGCATTTGCTGTTTCTTAATTACAATTAGGACAGTAAAGATCCTGTAAGTACTATTAAAAATGTAAAATACAAATACTCAACAGAACAATGCTATCAATATGTTATATTCTTACTTTACCTACTGGTAGTAGGCTGGACTGCAGCATTCGGTGTTATTATAATATAGGTCAGTAGGGTCAGTATATCTAGTCCAAACACACAGAATATACAAAATAAGATAAACAAACACTATAATCTAATTTTTAGGATTCCATACCAAAAGGGCACCTTAGGGAGAGGCAGGACGTGTGCTTTACGCCAGCCGTCAAAAAAAAAAACCAGTAGTCAGAGAAAAGTTTATAATGTGAGTCAGCGGAGAAAGAATATGATTAAAGATGTCTCCATAGCATGCCCAGTCCAAATTGTGATCATCACAAAGATTTAAAAATAACCCATTGTGCTCACTCACAATCCAAGAACTAGGAAGAATAAGTATAAATATCATCAACAGGAGTGAGCCCAAGAAAGTGATAAAAGAATTCTTATAGTTTACTAATAAGACATATTATTATTTTAAGTATAAACAAATTCAAGTTGTGAACTACTATCATGATCGTATCAAACTAGTTTAAACATGATTACATGAGTTCTACATAGTTCTTCATACCTCTAGTGGTCCATCTCTGTAGATTTTGTAGAGCCTCGGAGAAAAGAAGCATTTCCAAACCATCAATAACATCATCTTGGCAGAGTAAGTTCGCCAAATTTCTGCCCACTTCCCAAGTTTAAATAAGATTGAAGAGATATTGCTATGAAAACTCTATCAATATATTAAAATTTACCTTATCAAGAAAAGTAATTATTATTTGGAAAAAATTAAAATCATTCTCTCCGAAAGAAAATCCAATCCAAAACAAAGAGTATATAATTTACTACCAAATCAAATCCAACTTTTCAGCAAAGAGTATATAATACTTTTCAGTTTTTGCCAATGTACTCTGTGAACATCCACCAGCCCCCCTATTACGAAAGAGCTAGCAGCGTGAAGACGTAAGTCTGCCGCTAAAACTGCTGTCAATTTTCATACAAGTTTCTTCTTCTTTAATGGCTTTCTATCGTTTTTTGTAATAATTCTGCCAATGTCAAGTGAGTAAAATTTGTACGGTAATGTCAAGTCAAAGTAATATTTTGTTAGTCAAAATGCCAATGGTAAAATGGTTGATATTTTACTGCAGGCTCTAAAAAAGGCCGTTGAATAATCTTAAAACCTTTTGCCAACACTCGCGCACGTTCCGAACAGTTAACGGATAATAATCCACCCTTATTACACATTAAAGTTCAAGATACATTAGTTTTGGAAAATAAATTCAAAATTCACAACCGCCATTATCGGATTTTCTTCAAAGACCCATACAATATTGACAGAAGTTGAGCTGCAGGTCCGCGTCATCATTGTTGCTAGCGCTTTCGTAATAGGGGGGTGAACAAAGAGAATATAATCACATCGTTTCTGTGAATCCCAAGGAACTTATACGCAATACTATACCTCTGGAACGCTTACCACAGACTAACAAGGAATCAACATTATACAATAGTACCCTTTAACTCTGTAATGCAATAACGGATATTTTTATGTGTAATGTTTTGACCAAAGACTTTTTATCTAGACCACTAATACGAAATTAAAACAGGGCAAAACCATACACACCACTTTGGGTGTGATTGATTCTCAGCTGTCAAAATCAAAATCAGTCGTTACTTGGGTGTGCTTTTGAATACATACCAAAAAAATGCCGTCTTGCGTGATAAAACTGTGCCGAAATCACTCGAGGCACGAATCACAGAAGCACACCATCACAATTCACTTGTAAGTGGCCTTAATCATGTATTTTTATAAGATTATTTTAATTATTTCTATTTGACGAGGAGTATTTCACATTTCACAATAAAAAGTTGACATGTCAAAATCAGTATTGCCACACGACATCTGAATAATTACCCGATTTCTTTTGAAATGATTTCCAACAGATCCACCTATGTCTAGCTGGGCCCTTATTCCGTATCGATTCCTTACTTCGAAACCACGCGAATTACTTGTCTTACAAAAGAAATCTGCAAAACTCTATTCTCTATGAAACGAAAACAAAACCGCGCGAAATGAATTTGGAATTGGCGCGATTAGAACTGTCAAAAATCATATGTTTTACCGAGACGCGTTCCGAAACATCAACACATCAAAAGATTATGACCACTTATGTCAATATATTTTATTCAAAATAAAGATAACTTTAATGTAAAGCGAAGGTACATCTAACGCTGTGACACGATTTGAACAAGACACGATAACGACCTGCGGCCTTACCGCGTAAGCCCGGTGGCAATCGTAATCGTGTGCTCTCTTGCTCGCACTCAAGGGCTTGTACATTGGTGCAAGCAGGATGGCAGGCGATGTTCATTACCAGAGTGCTTACACGGTAGGGCTGCTGGGCGGTTATTCTCTATGGAAACCCAAATTCCACACGATACGAAACCACGTCGTTATCGTGTCTTGTTCAAATCGTGTCACAGCGTCAGATATACCTTCACTTTACATTAAAGTTATCTTTATTTAGAATAAAATATATTGACATAAGTGTCATATCTTTTGATGTGTTGATGTTTCGGAACACGTCTCGGTAAAACATGCAATTTTTGACAGTTCAAATCGCGCCAAATCCAAATTCATTTCGCGCGGTTTTGTTTTCGTTTCATAGAGAATACAGTTTCGCTTCTTATGTAAGACAAGGAATTCGCGTGGTTTCGAAGTAAGGAATCGATACGGAATAATGGCCCTGGTTTCATATCGTGTGGAATCTATGTTTCCATAGAGAATAACCGCCCTGATCGTTGGATAAAAGTAGTTCGAAAAAGTCGAAACGAAGATTGGTGGAAACCCTAATACTAGCTCATAGCGCATTTCTATAGTAAAGAACACACAGAACACAGAAGTGCAATTACTGATAATAGTTTTATTGTCAACTATAGGCGTTCCACGCGCCCACCTTTTTCCCATTTTTATGGTTATTTTTTTTATCCTAAAATATGAAACATTATTTTGGTTGAGGCCCAGGGGGTCTAGCAAAGATCACAATCGCTAACGCTAACGCCACAACGCCAACTCCAAAAATGTATCGAAATGACATTCGCTACGGAAAAGTTAGCAATTTCCGAAATGTCATTTCAGTACATTTTGGAGTTAGCGTTAGTAGTTGGTATCTTTGCTAGACCCCCTGTACCTACATAACTGTTGTTCTTTAATCCCTTTAACTTGGTAATATTGAAAAACTCGTGAGTTATTAAAAGAAATGTTGAATAAACTGCTGGTTATACTTAATTTGTATCCTTTTTATTAAAAGATTGCATGAGCTATCTATAGACCTTTTTCTTGTCTATAGATAGTAGTATGATGGTAATTATTTTATTATTTTATATTTTTTTAATGTAGGCGTTATATAATTTTTATTATTTACATTTTACATCTAGCTAGATTTGTATTTAGGTACCCGACTAAATCGGGTAATACTATTTATATGGTATGTTGAAAGAGGAACTGACATTAGAAGAAAAAAATAATGTGCTCTATGGTTTGATTCATGTTCAAACAAGGTTAAGTATGGAGACTTCGATTCTGGACCTATGTAATAGGGGGAATTCTGTGGTTTTGACATGACATTTTATTAATTTCTACACTCCTTAATTTCTATTTTTATTTTGATGTTTACATTAATACCTTATAATTGTTAAATTCATTTAACATAATTAAATTGTTAATGTTTACAATATTTGCATGCTGCCGTTGGTGGCAAAATGTATCTGGCACTAATGATGTATACTTAAACTTTATATATACCTACATTTAAGCAAATAAATGATTCTTATTCTTATTCTTATTCTTAAAGCCGATAACAGGCTGCATCGTGTCAAGAGAGAAACGCGGTCCGAGGGAGATAGGTAACGTGAAAGTCCGCTGTCTTTTTCTTAAGAATACCAGTGCAAAACTATATTCTAACTTGGTAGGAATATTCTTTAATATTTCACAAAGGTTTTATAACACAAGAAGCTCTTTGTATGGTTTGGGACTGAAGTTTTTATTTTATTTGAATAAAAATACACAATTCTTCCTTCAACTACATAGGATTTCTAATGAATATACTTTTATGGGAACCTGTAGGTATTATATATCTATGATGAGAACATTAGTAGAATATGCTTACGCCAAATGTGTCAACTTTGGAAGAAGTAGGATGTCGGACATATTTATAATAGTTTTGAGTAAGTGCCTAGTACAAGTAAAACGGAATGTTGCATCGAGGGTTACAGCAATGAATCATATGCTGAAAGCGGGTTGCTTTCCTCTATGTAAGTGCATTTTAATATTATAGCTTCTCTTGTGTGTAGGGTGACCATGATATTGAGTGGTTCATAAACGAGGCTATTAAAATGATCAATTTAATATTACTTCTAACAGCATCTTAAATCAGGCTATGACTAAAGATGAAGAGTATTATAATACTATATACCCATCACCTACATTAATTTATTATGAGTACTTAGTATGGTTTTGTAAAATTAAATAAATGTTATTATTTATTAAAGTGATGGAGATGTTTGTTAACTTGTTTAATAATCGTTTCTATGGCAACATACATAGCTATAGTCTACACATCCTGCAGCAATATATTGAAAGCTTGAAAAATAGCTCACCTGTAGATTAGTCACGCGCAACTGTGATACCATTTCTTTCTGCAACTATTTACATAACAATAACACACGATTTTAACAATGAAAATAAACTCCAGGGTCAACTTACGAAAAGATAATTGAAAATGAAGATGAAAATCCCGCCATGTTTTTTCTTATTTTTTTCTAAGCAGTGTGGTCTCATAAATAATTAAATGCTACTAATGATGCTATTGCCATCTTTTTTATTCCCGATTTTCCAGTACACAAAATACATTCAAGTAATGTAATAGTAAATATAAATCACTAATCAATTAATATCACAGTAAACTATACAACTTACGCAATTATTAAAATCATTAATTATTTCCCAAAACTACCAAACCAACTCCAAAGAAATTTCTTTGCATAATGGCAACATGCTAGACAGAGATAGATATATACTCCTAGGCTATCTCACGTGGCTCGATTTTCTACTCTTTCATATTGCAAATGAAAATGTACCTTATTCCGTAAGTTCAGAGTATGAATTTGAATGACTAACAAATTGTCAAATTACGAAGTGCGCTATCAATTTTCTCTATATGTAGTAAAACTAGTAAATTAAATACTCTTTGTTGCCAAGTTGCTACAAAAAAAAACCGCTTGTTTTTGGAAATGGATTTGGAAATGATAATGGATTAGATTTTCTATGAATTAATTTAATTATAGGTGTATTGTATTCATAAAATACGCTCGTATAACAATATTTATCTAGATTGTGCAATTAAAAGTTAGGAAAATGGTTGGTTTTATCGGACCGCTGTTCTGCGTTGTGGTGGCTGTTACTTCGGTGTCCTGCAGGATTCATAAATTACACCTTGTGGTAAGAAAAATATTGTTTGTTCTAGCGGTATGAAGCACAGACATAGTGCAGCTGTAGCTAATTAAATTGTGCCTAGTCGATTCGTATATGTTACGGTATTGTTTTATTCACCTACAATTTATGCTTGTATGAGGCGTGCAGGCAATTATTGTTTTGTACCTACCTACAGTACCTACATGACGATTTAGAATTCAATTCAATTCATTTCAATTGTTTATTTGCATTCCACAATGTTGTTTAAAGATGTTCGTTTACGTAGTTACAGCTCATCATGGACCCTGACGGGCACGCAACATTAGAAGAGCGGAAGATAGATAATTAACATTAGTTAGTCAACATTAACATACACCTAAAAATATTACAACATTACTATTTATACATGATTTTCATCTATATGTTTAAGATAATGTCAAACTTAAAGAATGTTTCTATTTTACTGTCTAATTTTTTTATTTTATCAGCAATAGGCTAACATTTGACCACAGTCTCACCAGATGGTAAGTGACGATGCGGTCGACGATGGAGCATGCTACCGTTAGTATAGGCGCGATTTTTTGCAACTTACCCTCTATGGCTGCAATACTCAGTAATTTAATGTCTTAAGCCTAATGTTTTATAATTACTCATTGATTAATTATTGTGGCCTCCGACTTCACTTCACTTTAGACACCACTCACAACTTTAAACACATTGCCTAAAGTAGGTTCTGCGGCTTTTTGTGCCATTTTTCGATTTTTAATATGCAAAAATCATGGATTTGCTGGCGTTTTGCAGCACCCCCTGCACCAAATGTTCCAATATTTTGTTTCGGTGCTGTGATTCATAGCTTTTTTCACACTAAGCCATACTTGCGCATTTTCAGGAGTAGTTATAATATCCAGCTTGCGTGTGGGGCCTTTACAAAGTATTATACCTTTATACCATAGTCTTTTATCATTTTCATAGGCAGTTCATTTGATAACCATGTTTCATTACAGGATGATGAGAGGCAATATGTAGACCTGACAACTTTTGGGTTCTTCAAATACGGCATATTGGATGTGAGGCTGGTGAACTTCATGCTGCCATCAGGCCCTGTCTATGGAGAGGTAATGTTAAACATTCTATGTTCTTTCTTCGTTTGTGTTATAATTTTATTTATATTGTTATTTATTTTTATAGTAGTAGTAGCTGCTTTGTGTAACCTACAGATTAATTTGTAAAGGATAAGTTTGAATGACAAACAGAACTTAACCTGCATCCATACATCCCTAAAGCCGGGATAGCTACCTTGACAAGTAGTTACATGGCGGGTTTTTTGTCTTCACCCTTCACTGTGGGGTAACTTATAGGGTTGGTATAGTCAAGTTACATCAACCAAATGCTGTAAAGATAACACCTATCAAATCAATTATGACTTTATAGCAGTATTACCTGCTTAGCATAACCTACAGGTTAATTTGTAAAAGAAAAATATTAACCAAAAATGAGATTTGAACCCACATTCATCCATCCCTAAAGCCGGGATTAAGATACCGTGACAAAACCTCGTTTTTGAAATCTATTAAATTTTTTATTTTGAACAGTAAATGAGAATAGGTTTTTTATACTTCCAGTATGGATTCATGCTGGGTCGGACGGTGAACAACGCTATCAGTCCATACTTGGTTCAAGGGAACACAGACTCCTGCTATTTCATAGAGAGCATACTCACACCGCATCCAGCTATCGTGTTCCTTAATATGGACTTCATTAATTTAAGGTATTTTATGATATAGTTACGCTATTACGGATGCTACAATGCAGGTAAAGTCACTCATGATCTCTATTGTCTCTATCATACGTGTGGAAAGCAGAGTGACGGCAATGACATTTTCAAATACCAAGACGGTCCTCTTAACGTATGCGTTCGGTAACTATTACTCGCCATGAAATTGTTATATTACTTTCACCTCTAACAGGGCGCGAGCGTATTTTGTTTTCCTGCGTGGCTTATACCCTTGTGTTAATACTTACTAATATCTTTTTAAATAAGTACATTCATAGACATGGATTTTTCGCTAAGCCCATTAAGCCGATGAGGTTGTGGATGACCGTCACGCTCGACATTACAGTGACGACTCGTCTTGTCATATTTTATTAATGAAAAAAAGTTATAAAATTGAAACATTGTCAGTTTGTATTGTTTTTGTGGATTTCACCTCGAATCTTGTTTTGCTTCAGATTGAACGTGACCTGCGATGCACCTGTTCTTCATCTATACGAAAATAGAAGTGTAGTGCCATCCGGTAAGATGACACTATGTAATAACTAGTTGACCCGCCTCGGCTTCGCATGGGTTAATTAGTGTTACCTCCTAACCCGGTTTTTGGTTAAAAGATATGAAAGGAAAGAGGCGAAGGAAGACGGGCCTCGCCTGCCTCCATTTTGTTGCCATCCCACCTATTCATCCTTTGTCCCTTTTCCTTCTCTCTTCCCTTCGACACAATGAGTATAAATAATAATATAATATTGCAAACAAACAATATTGCATTCAAGTTACATCCTTATTGTTTCGTGCAACCTGCACTCGGCCGTTTTAGAAAACAAACAGTATCAATGTTAATCTGAATACTTAGCTATAAACATACCAAATTTCAGCAAAACCTGTTCAGTAGTTCCAAAAGGACAGGCAGATAAAAAATAAAATAAAAAAACTTCCTTATCGACAAAAAAGTCCAAATACATCAAAATTTTTAAGAAATTTTCAATAAATAGCCCTGTTACAGTTTTATTATATGTATTGATAGAATAAAATAGTCTTGTTAATAAAAATAGGTGTATTTTATTTTTTCAGAAGTGCCTCAAGACGATAGGAAATGTTACCACAGCGTACTCCCAATCACTAAAGAAACTCGGAATGGTTTCGATTATTACAATACTAGTGTAAGTCTTAAATGGTTGAGGTTCTGTAAAGACAATATTTTTGTTTATCAGTGTATTTGACATATTTAAATATAATAGAGTGATTTACACTGGAAGCCTTAAATTAAGCCTGTCTTCTCTTCGAAGGGCAGTAGTAGTGAAAAAACTGCGCAAAAAGACTAATTTTGAATTAGCGTGCCCCGAAAAGAAGAAAAGTTATTTAGTGTTTTGTCTTCTATAACATAACTTTAAATTTCTTTTCAAGAATTGAAAAGATACACAACAATGAGCAGCTATTCCCGGCTGTTTATAGTAAGGGAGTTAAGGTTAATTTTCGTGTGAATAATATCGAAGTTTGTTTCCCAGTTCGCGCTGTTCGTTGGCACTAAAGAAGAAGAGGGGCTGTATAGCCTTTACTTCAACAACTGCCCGCGAGGACAAGACGGACCGCCTGTCAACATGATTGTAAGTACTCCTGTTTATCAGACGACTTGACGACGGAAGACGCAGCGTAGGCCGGCCCCCTACTAGGTGGACCGACGATTTGGCGAAACCCGCGGGGATCCGATGCAACAGGCGAGCAGCCGCTCAAAGTGGTGCTCTCTAGGGGGGGGACTATGTTCAGCAGTGATCATCTCCAGGCTGTTGATGATGATGATAACTGAATATAAGTGTTTTTTATAAAGCTCTCAGAAATGGTTTCCGTATTCCGGTACCTTTCGAAAAATTAAATGCCGTCAAAATTAAATCTATTGTCATGTCGTGTCGCCGTGATTCCACTAGCCAACTTATTTCCAGGTAGAAATATACGAGAGCAACTATCGAAGTTTCCTATCAGCGGGGGAGATGCCCTTACCCAGGTTCTATGCAACGTCATCAGTCATCTTCTTCATGTGCGCGTTACTGTGGACGTACATATTGAAGACCAGCCGACAGAAGGTCTTCCGAATCCACATAATCATGTGTGTGCTGGTCTATTTGAAAGCGCTGTCATTGGCCTTCCACGGGATCAATTACCATTTTATACAGACTAGAGGCGAACACGTGACGGCTTGGGCTATATTATACTACATTACGCATTTGTGAGTATTCATTTTACGGTGGTAAGTTTCACGCCAAATTTAAATTTTCTTGCGATGTTTGCTAATTACAGCAAGCAATTACATGAAAACTAGTTTCCCGCAAATAAATGGAATGTATCAACAAGTAACAATGTAACAAGTTAGGATTAAAAGTATCACCTTATCATTGGTTTTGCAAAAAACTTATTTTGTCTTTACTTTTCAGTCTATTGCCATTTGTTGCTAAACCAATGATATTTAGGTGATACTTTTAATCCTAATTTGTTGATACCATTCCATTTATTTTCTAAAACTAGTTTTCATGTAATTGCTGTAATTATCAAAAAACGCAAGTAAATTTGAATTTGGTGCCCCTCGTGATTAGTTTTGATTAGATGAAATTAATATAATATTATTTAATTTTTATACTGATTTTTTTAAGTTATTTACCGTTTTCAGATTAAAAGGTGCGGTACTGTTTGTGACAATAGTACTTGTGGGCACGGGGTGGAACTTCATTAAACACATACTGTCCGACCGCGATAAGAAATTATTCATGATCGTCATTCCGCTACAGGTTAGTATAACAAATCACCAAACACTTGGTTTAATTAACTTTTTTGTATGAAAACTGTGTATATGCAAAGGTCTTAAACTATAACTGGCCAAGTGCGAGATGGACTCGCTCACGAAGGGGTCCGTACCATTATCTATAAACACGACCTAAAAATACGTTTGTTGCATGTGAGCCCTCTTAATATTTTTTTTGTTTTAGTATTTGTTGTTTGGCACAACATTTAATGAGTACCGTGTTTTTAGGGTTCCGTACCCAAAGGATAAAACAGACCCTATTGCTAAGACTTCGCTGTTGTCATGAACAGTTATAGTTAAACAATTGATATTTTCACAGATGATGTATTTCTGTTGCAGCTATAACCACAAATACTAAAAAACAGAGCAAAATAAATACTAAAGGGGGCTCCAGAACAAAAAAACATGATTTCTTTGCTCGTTATAAAAACGAAATCATGTTTTTTGTTACTATACGGTAATACGGATAAGGTACGGAACCCTACGTCCGACTCGCACTTGACCGGTTATTCCCTTGACATTAAAAGTATTTTTGTTTTTCGTGATGATGATGATGATGAATGGTCACCAGGTGCTAGCGAACGTGGCGGAGATCATATTGGCTGAGAGTGAAGAGGGCGCAGCTGAGTACAACGCGTGGCGAGACATTTTCGTGCTGGTCGAGCTTATGTGCTGCGCCGCTATTCTTTTCCCAATTGTTGGGTGAGCATTCTATTTTGCAAATTTTTTACAACAGTATATTGTCGTGTTTTGCTGCAATTTCACTTTAATTTCTTAAAGCTACCAATCACTTCTTTTCGTGTAGGCAAGTGGTCAGCCCTGGTGTCAGAATTTTTAGGCCGCCCGAAGGCTTCTGACTTGGCTTAACCACTATTGTCTTACGACAACAACCGGGACCGACGGCTTAACGGGCCCTCCGAAGCACGGCTGCGCTCAGTTCTAAATACCAACTTTTTGCTGTAGCAGTCACCCATCATAGTAGTGACCGCAGCGAACGACCAATCACTATAAACCCACAAATTGTTAGTAAATATAACTGACAATCCTCAGTCACAGCACAGATAATATAATACCTACAGTACTGATACCTCGTCCCATACAACGGAATAACGCGGATTATTATCTGCATTATTTTGTTTCTGCACAACGCAAGCTCAGCAATAGCAGCCGACATCTATTGCGTGTTGGCAAAGTATTGAGATAAGTGAATACACTGGACAATAGTAACGCTCACGACTCGATCGCTACATTTTTTTCACGTTTCGATTATTTTTCGTCTATACCTGTACCTCTAGTACGAGTTTCGATATTTAACTGAAACTTTATTCGTTTACGTTTTCTCCCTTTTCTCCCATACATTTCTCTACAGCGCAGCGCCCCTAGCGGACACGTTGATGGGCTAAAAATGGCAGTACAAATTTTAAATGGACTCGCGCGTATTCACGTATTGGAAAACTCGTACAGGGGTACTGATGAGACCCCGTGATCATAGTATATTCGACTTACATTTTGTAGGTTTATTACGATTTGTCGCCTTATGAAATATGGTCCAGGTGGACATTGAAGATGTGTTAAAATACTTCTAATCTAAAACATTTCAAATGTTTGATCCTCAATTTTTATATTTTATTAAGATCACCACCTATTTATTGATTTTGTTTTTAAATTTATGAATATTATATTATTTTTATTTTGAAGTTATATCTAAATTTTATCTGGAAGCCAAAAGGAAACAAATACAATTCCTTTATTTCGAATAATAAATGAGTAATCGTTGTTCGTAGGTCGATACAACACCTACAAGACGCTTCCAGCACAGATGGCAAGGCAGCGATCAACCTGCGCAAGCTGAAACTGTTCCGCCATTTCTACGTGATGGTGGTCTGCTATATATACGTCACTAGGTTCATAGTCTCGATTGTCAAGGTAAGATAATAATACTATATAAACATCTCATGGAGTTTTGGCGGGAACGCGGAAAAATTCACGTCGCTGCATTGTATTATTTTTCAAAACTTGCTTTTTCCAGTGTTAATGTTTAAAATTGGTGGCGTTTTACGCATTAAGTGCTGAATTACGAGCATGAGTGATGGCAAGTGATATAATGTGGTGAAACGTGATTTTTCGTGTTGCTTCCAAAACTTCATAGAAGCTTCTAGTAAAGTTGCCACCATTTTGCTGGAGCATTACTTGACTGGACTATGACTACCTGATTAAACTGGAATATGACTATGACTAGGACATGACTTTACGTGAAATATTTTATAACACGATGAAAATGTAATACTGGCAGGCTAAATACACTATGTGTGGAGCCAAATATAAGAAAAAAATAACATCTCTATTATTATTTGAATACTTACTTTATTGTACTACAATAGGCATGATGACTACTATCTTTTTATTGCTCAAAGTAATAATATTCCTCAAAAAATAAACAACCGTGGAAACACAAATAAAATATTTAAATAATCACATTACAAGCATTTTAAAAACAAGACTAGAAAGAGACGGCTCAAATATGCAGTGACGTCAGAATATGGTCCGCTATAGTACCCTATTACTAATCTGCTAGGCGATTGTGTAACTTGATTGCAACCAATAGAAACAAAAAAATAAATAAATAAATAAATATGTGTGGACACTTCACACAGTGCCATCTACCCCCAAACTAAGCATAGCTTGTACTATGGGAACTAGATAACTGATACAATACTTATATACTTTTTTTTTTTTTGGTTTGTAAATACATACATAGAATACAATATAACACCCAGACGCAGAACAAACATCTATGTTCATCACACAAATGTTTGTCCCGGGTAGCAATTGAACCCACAGCCCCAGTTCAGAAGGCAGGGATACTACCAACTGAGCTATCGGGCCCGTAAATGTATTGGGTTGACAGTTTCAATACGCAGTTTATGTGCATAGTTACTATGAAAAATTTCAAAATTTGGAATGAAATTTCTTCTGTTGCATTGCTGTCAAAGTTACGTGATCACCCCGCTGTTGTAGCTTTACATTTGCAGCATCAATCTCTTTTGCATGTGACGTCACAACTAAGTAACTGTGGAGATGCTCTGTTTCGAGAGAAAGGGACAGGTGATGCCCCCTCCAGAAACATTAAAAGCTTATTATGCCGTGATTTATTTACCGAATTTACTTATTGTTTCAATTATTGCATTCATTTTAGACTTACTTTACGAGGTCAGATTGTATAACATACAACCTGGGGTTGTTCAAATCAAGAGTGAATAGGTATTTACTAGACCAGCGTGCTACACCTTAGTCTAAAGGGGCATTATTCTGTATCGATTCCTTACTTCAAAACCACGCGAATGTCTTGTCTTACATAAGAAATCTGCAAAACTATTCTCTATGAAACTAAAATAAAACCGCGCGAAATGAATTTGGAATTGGCGCGATTTGAAATGTCAAAAATCACATGTTTTACAGAGATGCGTTCCGAAACATCAACCACATCAAAAACTACCACCAATTATGTCAATATATTTTATTCAAAATAAAAATAACTTTATGTAAAGTAAAGGTACTCCTAACGCTGTAACACGATTTGAACAAGACACGATAACGACGTGGTTTCGTATCGTGTGGAATCTGCGTTTCCATTGAGAATAACCTGGCAGGTGAGATTGTGGTCAAACCCTGGCCTAGTCGTTGATACAAAAGAATAAAGAATAAGGGGTTAAACCATACGACTTAAGCCCAGTACCCCAGTATACTATGAGTTTTCCAATACGTGAATACGCGCGAATCCATTTACACTGCCATTTTTAGTTCATCAACGTGTCCGCTAGGGGCGCTGCACAGAAATGTATGGGAGAAAAGGGAGAAAACGTAAATGAATCAAGTTTTAGTAAACTATCGAAACTCTGTACTAGGGGTACAGGTTTTGCGCACGTTTGTCTAACTCATGGTAAATGAAAGTACCAAATACTATGTTTTTTGGCTAGAATGAAAATAACGGCCAAATATTAGGCCCGGATTACGCTGAGTCATTGATGCTCAAATCTAGATTTCATAGATTAAATGGTCAATTTATCAATGAAACCTCTAGTAGAGTGAGTGGGGTAGTGGAGTGATAGTGCTGAAATGATTTCATTGTAACGTTTGACTCCAGATCTTGGTGCCGTTCCAACTGGCGTGGCTTGAAGAGTTGTTCCGCGAGATGGCGACACTCGTGTTTTTCGTGCTAACTGGATACAAGTTCAGGCCCGCTGCCGCCAACCCTTATTTCACGCCCACGCACGCAGACCAAGACGATGCCGTTGTGTGAGTTAACTAAAATCATCATCATAATCATCATGATCATCATCATCATCATCATCATCATCAACAGCCTCAAGACGTCCACTGCTGGACGTAGAGGTCTCCCCCAGAGAGCGCCATTTTAAGCATTTGCTCGCCTCTTGCATCCATTATCCCCCCGCGGTTTTCACTAGATCGTCGGTCCACCTAGCGCGGGGCCTACACTGCTGAGTCTTCCGGTTCGTGGTCGCCACTCGAGTACTTTCGTCTCCATCGGTTGTCAGTTCTACGAGCGATGTGGCTTGACCATTGCCATTCAATTTTCAACTTGCCTTTTCTATAAGTTATATCGGTCACTTTAATTCTCCTGCGGATCTCCTCGTTTCGAGTCTTATCTAAATCAGGCCTGACACGATATGGCTTAAGTTTGTGTTTGCTCCCTCTTCACACCGCGAGAATTTTAACGAAATCCGGCGTACCTATACTACCTCCCGGTTTTCAGTACTTTTGTTAAAGTTAATCTCATGTCAACTTAAAAATTCGGAACGGTCATTGGTTGCCTGTTGATCAACGGCTATCATCAACCAATGAGCGTTCAGTATTTTATAAGTTGACATTTAGCCCCAATTTTACCAAAGTAGGATCAATTTTATTCCAAGTATAATCCTACTTTTTACTCTCGGATAACCATTTTTTTTATTTCACCATCTACTTATTCAGAGAACAACCGAGTTATACGAGTATAACCCAGGGAGTTATTCTGAGATTATTGCAGGGAGTAATATTATTCCTGGGTATAGTTATTCTCGGATAAGGATCCCATTGGTAAAATTAAAATTGGCTCTTATTCAAAGTGTACCCTCTGCAGACTTTCAGACATCGGCGTGTTAGAAGGCGCGAACCGAATATCTAATCGGAGCGAGAAGAAAAGAGAAGATTTGCAGCCATTGATGCAAGAATCTAACTACAACTCAGACTAAACTCATGTAGATAGAACTATAGATTCATCGTGTCGATGAGGCATTTATTTATAATCGGAGATTGTGCACTGAATTTACTGCTCTTAGGGTGTCCGTTACAGCTGGGCGATTACGTAACTAATGTCCGGCTGGCTTCTAAGTTCACACTTATCCCTTGCCGCCGTCCTTGTTTCCAATTCTACCTGTATGGGTGTCTTCAAGTCAAGGGTGAACAGGTATCTTCTAGGCAAGCATGCACTATCTTAGGCCGCGTCATCACTTACCATCACGTGAGACAGTGGCCAAACGCTATGCCTATAAATTGTAAAAAGAAATGACGTACCTAGTACCTACTGCAACGCATTTAGCTAAGTCCTCGAGGGATAAGTGTGAACTTAGAGACGTCAAACTTGTGCAGGCTGGTATTAACGATACCGGTTTAAAGTGGGATTTAATTTTGTTATCTAATGCTTTGAAGGGCACGTTCAGCCGCCGTGCAGGACGCTTGCAGCGCACTTCACTTCCGCCATTAAGTTTGAATCGCACTAACTGTACCTACTTTCAAAAAAAAATTCAAAGGCAATTTTTCTAGTTGCATCTCCAACAAAGTTACGTGGTCGCCCTACCGATGGTAACGATCAGTCCATGGATGGAGCTTAGTTTAGTTAATAATAGTTTTAAGGTTATTATTTAAGGCACGATTCGGTCTTTTAAAGATTAAATTAGGTTTCGAGGTGATGCCTCTATTACAGGAACTAAAAATAATGGTTACCTATAATTTGCATGTGCGCATGTTTTTTAAGTCCTATTGCAGAACTGAAAGTCAGCAAAGATTATCGACTTTAAGTATAGAAACGTGAATTCCGTAGAGCATTTATAAATGGAGATGGCAAGGCAAGGTGTATCCCTCCGCTGGTCATATGGCGCTATTTGGTCATACACATTATCATATTGTGTGTGTGATCACTGCGTAACTACGCTTATATAACAGTGTGCGTATTTTACGATTGCGTGCGGCGTGTGCTGTGCGAGTTTACCTTATCCCTCGTAAGATTCGTAAAAAAATAAAGCTTGCGGATTATAACGTTAATATCTCCATTGGTTAAATGCTCTAAGCATTGCGCGTTTTGTACTAAGCTGATGTTGAGTTGTTTCTTTTTCTCTTTGTTTGGTTGTGTATATTTTTAGGCTAGCGAACGCTTGTTAACAGATTCACTTTTAATTTAATGTTTAGTGGTATCTCGGTCGATGATAGTAATGGTACCATTGCTATCGTGCTTGTGGTCTCAACAACTTGAGCTCGACGGCCTTTTTCGTCATTTCTTAGCGTGATTCAAATGGGGCGTAAGGCAAACTGCTACTGGGTAAATGAGACTTTATGATCTGATCTCACAGTCTATCGAAAATATTCTAGGTCTGTGGACTAAATGTAAGTTGATTATAATAGATTAACGTCAGACAGGACACTAATTAAACATCTTTTAAGATCGAAGTTTTTTATGGCAGCCATTGTACAAAATTAAGCTTCTTGTTTTTATTAAGAACTGGAAAGACACTTAATATAAGAATCTGGTATTTTTATTTGAGATATTTATAGCTTGGTCTCGGAACGCGTTTCGAATCCAGTACCAATTTAAAATAATTAAATGTCCATTGAATCGTGCTAAGATGTGACAGTAAGGCCTCTGCTGTTCTCGGTGGAGCTTTGTGGCAATCGCCATCTTTCTCTATCTTCAGCTAATGCTTGCCTTTTTTACACGACATGACGTATTTTTTCTTTCTTTTATATTTTATCTATATATTATGTTCTACGTCTAAGATTTTATTGAAGTGGTCATGTCGTATCAGGGAGTCTAGCAAAGATCACAATCGCTAACGCTAACGCCTCACGCTAACTCCAAAAATGTATCGAAATCACTACTTTCCCACTGCTCAACTAAATTGCTCAACTGCATCAAGTTGAGCAGTGGGTAATACCGACAGCTCAACTGGTAACTGCTCAACTATCATAGTTGAGCAGTACCCACTGCTCAACTAAAATTTTTACCCACTGCTCAATTAGTTAAGCAGTTGAGTAATAGGACATAGTTTATTACCAAACATTTTACGCCCTATAGCTCAACTGGTTTTGCTCAACTTAGTTGATCAGTAGGTCATCCTGTTATAATATCGAATTTATAGCCTACTGCTCAACTGCTCTTGCGGCACTGGCTGCTTATAATCTATTGAGACCTTTTAAACCCTTTTTTGTAATTGACATTATTATTGTCACTTACTGTAAAAGTTATGTTTATTGATGTAATAAGAATTTCTTTTTTGGGTTTATTACTGCGTAAATAAGTAAATATTATACTCGTGCATCATTTTTTTCATTTCCGCAAACTACTATAAAATTAAATATATGCAAATGGATGGTGAAGATTCGACTGCAACCACTTCGTGTAAGTGAAAAATGACTACATAGGTACTTAGTATTTATGTGCAGTCATGTGCAGTTATATATTCAATTTTGAAATATATATCACTTAATAGTAGTATATTAGCGACCGTACTAATTTATCTATTACGGTTAAGCACCAAGCGAGGACAACGAGATGAAAATCATCGATCATTCGAGATTCATATTAATGACGGTAAATAAGTAATTATGAGATTTATAGTTTTATTTCATATCGATACAGAAAAAAATACTTATTTTTTTAAAGATGCTTTGCGGAATTAATAAAAGTAATAAACGGAAGCACTTCAACCATAGAATTTCTAAGAGATATCAAATATAAAGAAATTGTTTTCCTGACGTGGTTTGGTTGATTCAAGTTTTTAAATAATGAAACGTGTCAAAAATACGACATATGTCAAAAAAAACAAATTTAAAAAATTGTCTGAAATGACATCTGCTGTCAAAAGTGACATCTATCAAAAAAGATACCGGTCAAAACTGACATCTATCAAAATGAAATCTGTCAAAAAAAAATTAAAACTAAAAAATGACATCTGTCAAAAGCGACATCTATCAAAAATGACACCTGTCAAAAGTGACATCTGTCAATGGCATGTCATTTCACAAATTATTGGCTACATAGTGATTCTGCGACTACGATATTTTGGACACACAGACGTTTTACAACCCAGACGATATGACCCTAACCCTATTATCCTCCACTGCTGAGAATTACCAGTTGAGCCATCGGTATTACCCACTGCTCAACTTGATGCAGTTGAGCAATTTGGTTGAGCAGTGGGGAAGGAGCACAATTTTATAACAGGATGACCTACTGATCAACTTAGTTGAGCAAAATACAGTTGAGCTATAGGGTATAAAATGGTCGGTCATACAAACTATGTCCTACTGCTCAACTGCTCAACTGGTTGAGCAATTTAGTTGAGCAGTGGGGAAGTACTGATCGAAATGACATTCGCTACGGAAAAGTTAGCGATTTCCGAAATGTCATTTCAGTACATTTTGGAGTTAGCGTTTGGCGATAGCGTTAGCGTGAGGGAGCTTTGCTAGACCCCCTTGTGGCTAAACATACGTTTTTCGTCTCGTTTTATTTTTCATTGTCTACTTAAATAAATGAAGTACTATAGTTAGGTAGTAGGTAGGTACTGCAGGTAGCCAGTTACCACGTATGATCTATGAACGTGCATTAACTGAATGGTTCATTTTTTTACACGTTTGTAAAACTCAAACATTAAAAAAAATCATGGAACATATAATAATATATCTGTTTGTATCATTTAGGCTATGTACAATAATAATTTATTATATAAGTGTAAGTGTGTTCTCATTCAATAAATTTAATAATAAATATTTTGTATTGTACAAATATTGTAAAATTATAAATATTATATTACCATTTCTCTTATGATTTATTTAATTGTTGGTGCGATTGGTTATGATTGGTTTATCTGTAAAATATCAACTAAATCTTATGTAAAACAGAGGTTTTATGTGTGTGTTCCTACCTGCTTTTTGTGCTAAGTGAATAATCATTCCTGGAATTTTCTACTAGGGTATCGATACCGTGGTGTAATAATTTGTGACGTCACTGCGTCTTTGAGCTTGTATCTTGTTTTGTAATTGTTTAAGATATTTTATTTCCGTTTTCGCGTCATAGGAATACATTTTATTTATCCAATAGGAATTCAATAAAATATTCCATTAGTTGGCAATACTTGGCAGACTATCGATGCCTACTTATTTATTCTTTTACTCTGATATTATCTTTACTCTTTTACTCTGAGTATAGATTTTAAATAATATGGTCATATCCGGTGTGAGCAAGGCAACAACTTTTAATTTACGACTTATACGCCTGCCTGCACTAATGTATGACAGCTTTTAAGCTCGCACTTATCTATTTATGACGCACCTACTGCAAAGCATTTGGATATATCCTAAAGATAAAGGGAGAACCTTTAGTGCATTAATAAAATTCAATAAACTTAACTGTCGTCTCCCTCTTCTCCACCGATCATATGCTTTTGTAATACACCATCTCCAAAAGTTCATGACACTAGCATGAAACGGACATTGGCAGAATTGACAAACCAAGAAGTCAAGTCTTTTTTTTTTTTTTTACGCTTGTTAGGCTTGCGCTTGACCACTATCCCACCTGATGGGAAGTGACGATGCGGTCTAGGATGTAACACGCTTGCCTAGAAGATACCTGTTCACTCTCGATTTGAAGACCCCCAGGTTGTAGTTTTCGGGAAATATATAAGTCACAACTTAACTGTCAATTCTCACGCGTATTACCTACAATGTTGCTTTGTTGTTATTTTATCGATAAGTCACGACTGCTAAGTATCGCCTAAATATCAATAACTTGGTATACTAATCTTTATTAAAAAGAGGTAGGTGTAAGTGTGTATGTTTGCAGCGGGTAATTTCCGGTTTTCCCGCCCGGTGACGCTGTAAAGGTCGGTAGAGACTAAAAGTATCAGCCAGTTCAAAAATGAGGGGTACCTGATTTTCGAAGTACTGATCGGTTAAGTAACGTTGTTTTACTTACTGAAAGATTCCTGAGTGACTGTTTATATTTAGTTTTATAATTGAGGAATTTACAGATTTACCGTAGTAAATAATTTTGCGAATGGTGCCCACAAATATGAATTGCAATTTAACTGATATGATCACAGTTCGACTATAAATTCAGTATGCTTATACAATTACTGACGAATAGTAGGTATACAGACATTAAAATCACAATTTGTTTATCACAATTTAATTTAATTATAAGTATTAATTTTTGGAAGCTTACTATTAAAATATAACGATATTGCTGATATGTGGTGTCCATTTTTAACAAACATTACTGAACTGGTGATGTCTATTAGGCTTAGAAACATCACGTGAAAATTAAAGAATGAGTTTGTTTTCTTTTAATTATATGATTTATTAAGTAATGGCACACCAAATGAATGTAGTTCATATCAATATTTTTGTGTAAATAATTATTAAACATTATAGTCAACAATAAAACGTCTAGAAGTGGCATACGCATAATTAATGAACTAAAAGTTTTTTGTAGGTACATATTACATTTAGTAAATTATTAATTTAATTACAAGCACTCTAATCGCAGCATTTCTTATTTGACCGTATAAATTCAATACATTCGATAAAGTAATCGATATTATGTTGTATTTTTTGTATTTTTATTTATGAACAGCAATATGCCAGTTATACCTATTATTAAACAAATTATGGGAAATGTCATGCATACATGATAAAAACATAATTATACATTTAAAAGAAAAATAAGCAATGAATATTATTATAGTTAATAATGTTTCAAAAATCACTTTTGTCAAAAAAAAAAAAATAGAAAATCCTGGTGAATTTATTTATTTATTTGATTACCTTCTGGAAATACCCCATGCCCAATAAATAAGTGTGGCTGTAAGTCATCGTGTTGGTGGACACAACCAATATTATTCCTAATTTTGATAGCGTTAAGTTGTAAAATATCCTATATACAGGGTGTAATTGAATTCATTAGCATCCTAACTAGGTACCTACTAGATTTTTGAATTCTAACACATTGGTATGGTAATAATAATAACTCTAAATAATCGAATAACTTACTTAATCAAATGCTACAATACAAAATTTAATTAAAATAATGAAGTACTGTTTTTAATTAGTAACAAGGCATAAAAACGTTTAGATGTATCAGAATCATCCGTGCCAACTGCGTTAGGCGCCGCGGCAATCTTCATAACTTTCAATAAAAATGTTTTCATTTACACTCTTTAATCTTCAATAATTGTCTATAAATGATGTAGTATGATGGCCTTAACTTATTCTAATGAATTAAATTACATCGTGTATAAGTAAACGTCAAAATATATTAATTTTAAGTTAGGTTGTGATATGTTATGCGGCATGATTGTAATATATCACCGTCTTTTTATAAAAATCGATTGTTTATAAAAAAACGTGGTTATTTATAAACTGTCGAATTATATAAAACGGCCTTTTTTGTTTATTTACTGTCAAGCATCAACTTTTACTTTTCCGACGATTCCACAAAATGATTAACACTGGAATTCATAGTCAAGGTGGGGACTCCTCTAAGGGATGACTCAGGCGCTGTGGGGTGAAGTCTAGTTTTATGCATTTCATAAACAAAATTAAGTAGCCCCCATTCTGACAATTCTGACATTGTCAAAGGCAGGATGCAGTGCTATGAAAGTGAAAGAAGAATGACAACATTCAACCTCTATGTGAAAGTTGAATGATTGATTTTGGGGCTTTGTTCACCCCTTGACCATGAATACCACTGTTAGTCAACACACTGAAAAGTTTTTATAAATATTTACAGGATTAAACTTTTCTTAAAATATGACGTCACAGTAGGACCACGAGGACATGTATATCCTCACAAACATACGCTAGAACAAACTTAGTAGGACCACGAAGAAACAGCGGTTGATTTTTCGGTTATTTGTAATTAATCGCTATCACTTCGTTATATTGTATTGTGTACTGCTAGTGTGGTCAAAACTAACCTAAGACTCCTTGCTTCGCTCGTCGTCGTAACCTACTGGTTAGCCCCTAGTGACTCTAAAATTACCTACAATAAATTACAGAAAAATTTGGTGCATTAATACTGTCAATTAAACGCTACTAAAAATCGTTTATTTATAAACTCACCGTTAGGCAAGGAATAATTATAAATAATCGAAAAATCATCCGTTTTCAAGTCGACTTACCAGTTTACAATAATGCGACGGCGGTAAATAACCACGTTATTTTTTAATATAAAGTTACAAACGATCGGTTCTTACAAAAACTCGGTGACATAATTATACTATTGGAAATGTACCTTTTTTGTGCATGGTTGATTAATGATTACATATAGGTCTACTTTTGCTTGCATTTTGTCTTACACAATTTTGATCTTGTAAATAGACCAAAGTTAGTGTATATTATAAATTATAATATATAGTAATTAATGGTAAAAATTTAATATCAGTGACCGTTAAAAGCAATATTTGTAAAACAATAAACTACTTGTGTTAATTATTATTGATTTAATCTTTTATTGTGTCCCAAAACCTTCAATTATTAAAGTTAAGACGGATTTCCACCTGCAAGAAATCTTCTGATACATAGTCAGTCGAAAACTTGCCGAATATTAAGGCTGTAGCTTAAAAGTGTAAACTATAGTTTACAGTAGTACTTTATCCGCTTCGCCATCACGGGGGTGGGGGCTTTAGTGAATTCGAGTCCACAGTTACTGCTATCATCCCCGTGGTGGCAAGGAAGAGCGAGGTCATTCCCCCCTAAAAAAAGGCATTCGGATATTATCATCCATCATATTTTCCAAGTATTTTTGATTTAACAAACCAATGTACCATCACTGATTTTATCTAAATCATTTTATTATTGGCGGAAAATGAAACAAAAAAAAATACAAATGAATTGAAAACATCCTCTTAGAAATCGGTTCAAAAATGTTGCTTTAGACTGGCAACCACAGACATGGTTTCCTTTCATTAATAAGGTGGCAACACTGGTTAGCTGGGTAGGGCGTAAGCCGTATTGATTTTTTCCCGTGGGCGGAATAAGATAGTGAGTTACTTTAGTTACTTAGGTGCCACTTAAAAATAAATATACCAGCAGTTTCTAAATACTTTTACTGATAAAATGAGTGACCAAATAGACGCAGTGACAATGGTGGTGACCACACAGGAGCTGGAGAGTGGAGATGATTCCGACCAATATGAAGAGGTGTGTATCCCGCTCCTAGCTTTCTATCTGAAAATCTCATGTAACGCTTCTTTGTTTGACTACTTGCTGTTAGTATACTTACGCTACCTGTAAATTATTGAGTAGGCATAACAGGCTGGTTATCTGCATTCGCGTATCTTATAATTTGGAGGTATTTTATAAAAACAATACTGGCTTGTGCCTGCGGCTTCGCTTGCGTGGACTATCCTTCGAGAACCATTTCCGGGATAAAATTACCTTAACTCTTTTTTCGGGAGTCGTTTAAAAAGCACTATAGCTAAATAGGTTGCTATTAAATAGATTTAATACTCTTCGAAAATTCGGGATGTTAGCTTCAGCGGTTTGGCTGTGCGCTAGTCATGCGATGGGTCCCTGTTGTGTATATTTTACCCACAGATATTAAAATAGTAGTTACCTAATTTTACTCCTGTAGGTTATAGGATGAAATTCAAAATTGGTGCGATCTGTTTTTTTTTTGTATTTTGTTTACGCGTTCCAAATACTATTACGATACTTTCCAATTAGTAAACTTAAAAACGATACATTAAGAAATGTAGATTTTTTCATACAAATGTTTCTACCTTTTCATCCCTTAAGGGGTCTTTAGGGATTGGATTTTGAAAAATCCTTCTTTTGACGCGTTTATATACTTAGGTAATTACAGGAAACCACTCTTTTAGTTTCAAGAATCTCCGTAGAGTAGTTTAGGATGTGCGTTATCTGGGACAAAGTTTTTTATATAGTAGGTAGGTAGTAGGTAATAGAATTAACAAATAGTAAAAGGTGGGGCAAAATTAATCATCTAATTTTGTTTTTTGTGCATATCTCACCTAAATAGGTAACATAGTATTATTTCCGTGTAGTTATTTTATCATGCGAAATTATATGCCTTACCTATTTGTTGCGCGGTACGACGAATTTGCACTAAATTATAAATCAATATTAAACAAGTAGGCATTTTTGGTTGATGCGTCCGAGTTCCTACTACTTACTACAGTCATAAAATAGCTCATTTGATAAATCCACTCGACATTCCCCTGCGAAGGGGCTTTTTTGGACTTTCTATCCAGAAATCCCTTTTGCGTCTTCTATCGTTGGTTTAAATATAATTTTACAATCACCTGCGAACTCTTAATTAAAAAATCCCCTTTACGGTTCGAAAGCTTTTCGGGGCAGTAATGTACCTACTAAGCACCGTCCGCTTTATTCTTATGATGGCATTTGATTTTTTGTATAAACCTAGTTTCACATTTAATTTAATTGGGGTTTTTAGTACCTACTTATTTATTTAGTTAGTAGTATTTAGTGCCTACCTACCTATTAAGGTCCAAAATAAAAGGACCGTTTAAAAAATGACTGTGACGCTAGACCATTTTGGCTTCATTTCAACCATCTAATCATCTAATGTAGGTACTTACCTTGAGTCAAGTATACCTACCCCTGTATTCTAAAACATTTCACCAAAAATCCTTCACTTGACTTCTACTTAACTTTGAGGGAAACTCAAAATACATCGCGACGTACCTTGAGTTGACAGTTGCTTCGCTTCTCTCGTTTAAGAAAAATTTACGCAGAAATGTCAAGTTAAATAAATAAATAAATAAATAACGCCCAACGATCACATACATAGATCCTGGACCCTAACTAGGATTCCCTGTATCTAGGGACCCAGGAACTACGAGGACCATGGTCCCACAACACCCAGACACAGAACAAGTATTTGTGCTTTTTTTTTTTCGGGCACAAATACTTGTCCTGTCGCGGGAATCGAACCCGCCACCTCCGGGTTATGAGCCGACCTGCTCAACCACCACACCACGGAGGCTGTCGAAAGTTGATTATATATTGTCAACTAAAAATACCAAAACACAAAAATGAGGTTAATTCAAGGTTGAGTAATCTCGTGGTAACGACTTAGAATATGGGGGCTAGACCTACACATATAAATTTAAGTAAGCAAATTAGGCGATACGATGATTCAATTTTACGTAAGCGCGTACCTACTTAGTTTAATTAGCCAGCTCGCGTAAACCTTTTTAAAACTAAGTAATTACTATACCTATTGAAAGTGAGTGTAAGTAGTTACCTATAGCTCTGTAGCTGTGCGTTTTCAGAGCGGCGCGGTCGAGAGGGTCCGAATCCCGCCCGGTGACACTGTAAAATTCGGTATACCTACAGACTTAAAGTGGGTTTTTACCAACTCTGTAGCTGTGCGTTTTCAGAGCGGTGCGGTCGAGAGGGTCCGAATCCCGCCCCGGTGACTGTAAAATACCTACAGACTTACAGTGGGTTTTTTACCAATGGTTAAAAACTAACCAATGGTCAAAATTTAAATTGAATTTAATTTAAATTTATTTTTTTAATTATTAAAATAATGATCCATATATGAGCTAAGTATTATAATTTAGGTTAAGTATTCTTATAATTTCCAGGTTGACTATGCCTATGAAACTCCGACTGAAGATTGCCCAGTGCCAGAGAACCTTGAACGGATTGGTGGGTATCTTAACTTAACAATTTCCCTCTCTAATGGAACTCTTATTAAGAGCTGCTTTTCAATTTCATTTTAATGTATGGGAAAATGTCCTCTGTTCTACAGGAGGATGGAAAAACCTCTTTCGTACAATATGATGTCACAGTATGACCACGAGGACATGTATAATTGCATATCCTCTTGGCCCCAAAGAGTATTTAATTTACTACCTTGGCCCTACTGGTATGACAAACTAGTATCGCTACGAGGAAGCGGGCTATATATACCTACTTATATTTTTTTGTTACCTGACAATGACAATAAAACGTCCTAAACAAAATAATAATGTAAGTCCTTATTTATATACGCTGCTTAAAGTTAGCCAGTGTTTAAAATGTTCCGTCTCATTTTCGCGCGTGACATTTCAAATCAGTCAAAAGTTGACAGAAGGTTTTAAGCATTGGCTAACTTTAAGCAGCGTTTATGAATAAGGCACACGTTACTGTATTAAGAATTGCCTCTACATAAGTAGGTGCCAACCTACATGTTATGTTCGTCAATTGTAAATATATGTTTCCATTAGGAGGGAACCACAGCGGCTACGTGACAGACGAGATGGACAGCGACGTCGATTCTGACGAGCTCGACAGCCACGACGATCCCAACGGGCTAGACAGCGACGATGATTCCAACGGGCTGGACAGTGACGATGATCCCGACGAACCGGACAGCGAAGATTCTGATGCTGTTGAAGATGACGACGAGGGTCCCCCGCTAGAGCTGCCTTTACCCGTCATCGCTGACATACTAAGGGGCGTTGAATTATTAGGTCGCCGTCACTTTAAGATCCTTTCAACGGTGTATTCTAAGTTTTTCGTAGTTTTTAAACTACGAAATTCTAGAGCCGCTGTTTCTAGTCTGTGTCAATACGTACTCTTCTTTCTGGAACGGCTTTTTAATTATAATTGATACTTACTATAAGAGTGGTCCAGTCCACGCCATGACCACGATGTCCGACGATTCTTATAAAAGTTTTGTTGCAGTAATTACACTACACGCATGTTTTGTTGCGTTAAATAAACTACAATCCATTTCTTCATAACCAGAGACAGCAGGAGCGCCCGGTTGAAGGTTCCGCAGTTCCGCGTTGCACCGTTTAAATTGAATTATTTTTGTTATGGGCCCAATTACAAATATTTAAATTACCTTAACCTACGTTTAAAATGCTAGGCAAACAACTTCCTAAAACCAACAGACTTGTGTTCATTTAAAGTTATCTGTTTTTATGCATTTATACACTACTTTTAAGCATAAAGTATGTCACTTTAACGAAAAGACTTAAAAAAATGATTTGTAATGTTATGATCATGAGGGTATAAGACTGAAGAGAAAAGGAAAAGCGGTAGGTAACGTCAAATAGCAGGAAAAAGGGGTAACAGTAAACAGTAGGGAAAGGGGGTGACCGTAAAGGGCAGGGAAAACGGGTAATGGTAAAAAGCAGGGTAAAGGGGTGATGGTAAGTCTGATTACACTTTGGGTGGTAGCGATCCTTAACCGGCGATATCACCGCGTGATTTTACCAGCATGTGGCCAGTAATTGCTCGAGGATTGCTACCACCCAATAAGGGGTCAGCCTAAACAGCAGGAAAAAGGGGGTGACGGTAAAGAGCAGGGAAAAGGAGTAAGGGCTCCGTAAGTATTCACGATTGTGATCACTTTAATGAAATGAAGGAACTGATAAGAATGCAGGGATTTTTTGGACATAAATTTTACTGTCTTTCCGAATATTTAACAAGTCGATAACAAAAGACTTCATTCATTTTTGATGAAAAAGAAACTTAATGGCTTTATCCTGATGCTAGTAATATTTGCTTTGCATTTATAATTCCATGTTATTTAAATGATCTTGGTGTTTGTTATTTTATGTCTACTCGTGCCATATAATTGTATGGTAAAATAATCATATCATGAAGTTAGATTTTAACACATGTGTTATTTATTAATTCTTTAATTATTAAGAAGTACTTTTGACGAAAACGTATACTATACCTAGGTATATATCAAGAAAATGAACTACTTTACTTTACTAGATATTATACTTGAATCTCAGTAAGATTAAACATCTTTTGTTGTTTGTTTATTTTTTTAATTATTTATTATTTTTAGTCGCTGTTTCCTGGTGGACTTGCTATAGTAAATTATTTATTAGTTTCATTTGCATACAGTTTTTTTTTTATCTCATAAGGTGTTTTGTAATCTGTTCTTTATAAACGTTAACTTTCTCTATGTAGTAGTCGTTCAAATGTTAATCAATTAGGTACTAAATATACCTACTTATCTACTTATTATTCTGAACTTTAATAAATGTGATAAAAAAAATGTTGTTGTTGTTATTATCTTAGCAAAAAAATGTTTACCAGACAACACCAATTCAACATCTACTTAATTTAAAATCAATTAGGTACCTAACATATCCATCTGCGCATTGAAACTGTCTATATATCCCGGATAAGAGACTGTCTATAAAAATGTGTTTCAGTCTGGGGTTTAATTATTATTTTATATTTCAAATTATTCTTATTCTTATTCTTCTTATCTGGTTTCAATAAAGTTACGTAATTACCTAACTGACATATTTTGTGTAACAAATTGCAAGATATAATGAAATTGGTTTTGTGAGATTCGTTGAGCGTTAAACCCCTGTGTGTTTTCAAAGGAGTTCCGTAGGTCCAAAAACCAGAAAGATCTGTTATGTGGTTTAAAAAAACGCACATAGCTTGGTCGTCTACTTGCCCATCAAGGCCTTTTTTCAAGAGTTTACATATCAAACACTATCCTCCTTTGCACAACAGTGAAATAGCTACCCAGTGTCTTCTCCTGTTTATAGTTCATTTCAAACTCAATAGAGAGAAACAAAACACTAAATAACTATTCCTCCGCTATAAAATGCTTATTAGTGGGGGTTAATTTACACGTGGCCTTACAGTCCTGTAAAAACGACAAGCTTCAACTTAAGTTCACTAATTCCCAAAGAATGCTCCTCCAGGCCACCTTTGAATGTTCTGTTTCTATTGTTGAAGAGTCGGTACCTATACGCAGCAACATTGCAACGTCCGAGTATAACGTCATACTTCAGAGATCGATAATTTCGTAGCTATGAAATTGTTTTTCATCGGAACGTGTTAACAATGATATATCGAGATTACAAATAGCACATCTGTCTGCCAATTCCCTCGTATATTTTAATCGTAGATGCGATTCCGCAGTAAATCATTGAAGATAGAATGTTTTAGGTAAACAATAGAGTACATATTATTGTAAATATTTATTTTTAACATATTACATGCCTATTCTCTAAGTACTTTTTATTTGAACGATATAAACAATTTAATTATACGTCTTGATGCTTACTTGGGTTGGGTTTAAAATTTTACATACTTACGAGGTATGGAATGTTCTATTCTTACCTTTCAATCGTGGGACCGATCCTCGTAGTTCCTGGGTCCCTTTAAGTAGATACCTACAGGGAATCCTAGTTAGGGTCCAGGTTTTATATATTTGATCGTTGGGAGTTATTTATTTTATTATCATAGGTAATATTATTACATTCAGTAAGTATTGTAGGTAGGTGTAATAATTGTTCTGTAATTATTTCAAATGGGGATGATGTTAGTCAGCTATACGTAAGAATAGGAACTTCCTTATTTTATTTTATTTTTCTTTATTAGGAATAGTAAACAGCATACATTATGAATATTAAGCTAAAATAGAATTATAGTAAACATAATGAATAATGCAGCCCACAACACTATTCTCAGATTACTAAACAGTATAAACAAATTTAACGCTAGAGAAGTTGACATGCAAAACACCATCATTCATATTTACTTACTTAAAATATACATAAGCGAAACAGAAGGAAGTGGTTAAAGATTAAATTATTATACAAAATAATGTAATTGTAGAAAAAATTAAATTATTGTAAAAAAACTAAAAAATGAAGATTGTAAATTATTATTGATAAGTACTAAACTATTACAAAATAAATATTAGGATAAAAATGTACAATATACATTATTCATGCGAGCATATAATTAATAAGAAGATAAGAAGACCGAGCTTTTTCTGTAACACAATAGTGCTTTCCTATTACCTACTCTGCCAAGTGAAATGTTTGTTGTTTAGTAGACAGATTACCATCTCAACATGTGTCGAGTGGAGTGGCTATCACCCACGCGCGCATTCCGTCTGGTTAAACCGATGGAACATGTAAATGTAAAAACACGGCCGAATGCCTGAAATGGGTTTGGCCAGCCGCCACACACACGTGGTGTCGCCGTCAGGAAGCCCGCGACGTAAACATGCCTATTTGCACGACTCTGATCTTGGCCAGATCTTGACCCATTAACACGGGGGCCGATGTCAGAACTGTCGCTTTGGGTATTTTTAGAGTGTGCGCGGGCGCGGGGGCTTTGTTCCGAGTACACGCTGAAGCGCCGCTCTGGCAACATTCGGAGAACGTACCGCGCAGCGGTGCCATGAACGCGGGAAAATGTCTAGCCGGGGAATACGTCGTAAGAAGTCCTCGCTCTCTGAAGTGAAAGTGGCCGTGGTAGGCGCACCTTCGGTCGGCAAGAGCGGTATGTGGAATTACAACAAGCTTTTTCGGTGGATGATAATAACTTTCGCGTGTGCTCCACTTTTTGCAAACTTTTCGCCATCATCGAATTGCATTAACTTTCAAAGTTCTTAAATGTTTCGACCTGTGTACGTTTATGCATTCACGTTAACTTATGTTCACCAAGTATTTTATTATTACGTGTTTTTATTTATATCTATCAGTGTTAGAAAAATTTATTTGCTACCAAAGTGATGTGTATGACGTAGAAACCCGAAAATATTTTCTTGAGTACTATAAAATGTGAATCATTACAAGTCAGTTATGTTTATGTATTTAGGAATATAAAAATATTCGATCCCACGCATTTTAGAGACATTCAAGATTCAGTAGCACCTTCACTAAAATAAAGTTGATCAACACGAGTACCTACCTACGAGTCTCAAGGCTTTTAAACTAATATTACTTTGAGTTTAATCGGTGATGAACCGTGCGGTTTGAATGCGTAATAAAATCAGAAATTTAGAAATACTCAGAAAAAAGCACGAGAATTCGCGCGAATATGAATACGAATATTCGCGCAAATTTTCGCGCTCCACAAAAATATCATAAAGTCCTATTTGACCAGAGCTTCATTACGCTAGAATAAAAGTTTTTTTTCCAAATATTATTAAAGTTAAAGTTAGAAACAAGGACTTAGATTGCTTTTAAATTCTGAGAGTTGCATAATTCTTAATATATGAACTTGAATTGAATTCTCAAGCACGTAGTCTGATCGAAAGACGAAGAGCTCAACCACTATCGGCTATTTCCTGGCGCTTGCCCATAATCTAACTAAAATACATAAGCTGTGTTCCGTTAGCATACTTTACCTACAAGTATCTAAAACCCATTGTTTTCTCAACACCATTGACTATGAATCTTTGATCAATACACACACATGCACCTTAATAGTCTGATAAGAGCTTCAAGTTAACATCCTAAGTGAAGGTGTTATAATATAATATATGCTATAATATATATATATATATATATATACATATATATAGTGTGATAATATAAGTACTGATATGCCTTTATTACTCAAGCTAACTACTACAATAATAAAAACTAAACTAAACTAAAACTAACACTACACACAAAGTACTGATATATTCTGTGTTAAGACTAACAAAGATACCATTGTTTGATTAACTGAAAAATATCTTATCAGTTATTGCCTATTAACTCTCATTATTTTGATACGTTATGAAGCGCTTCCCGTTGAAGAGTTCCATAGGGTATCATCAAAGTCAGGTCAGTTGGACTCCATAGTTATTCTTTAGCGATTTTTCTGCGAGATTACCCGATGGGTCGGTGTCTCATAAAATATGATACTACAGTGGAGAAAGGATAGGGCGTTATGACAAATAGGAATGAAAAAGAATAATGAAGGGAGAAGGGGTGAGCAAGAGGGAAAATTTTGAATTGGTGGCATAATATGAATGGGAGCGGATTAAGAAGGATGATTCGGGGACAGGTGGAAATGGAAAAGATTCCACTCTTAAGAAAAAGAAGAAAAGAGTATGAGAAGAAAGTATGCTCTCCAAACTCCTAAAATACGATAGAGACAATAGATAGAGCCCATGAGTGAATTTAGGTACCTACACTTTAGCGTTTCGGGCGCCAACGATTTTCACCTTCTAAAACTTAACTAAAGCTTTTGATTTTGATGTCAACCATTTGGGTAGATTATAATCTACATAATATGCTAGTACGTCTGGATTTTTTTTATAATTTTTTTTTTGTAAAGGTTGCAACTACTTTTCTTCGTCATAATTTTAACTCCAAATAATCCTAACTTTTAGCTACCTATAGAAACAAAGATTTTGTAAAATCTTAAATAAAGAAAAGGTACAAGCATGGAGCTAATAAAAAAAGAAGGAGGGAATTCCGTCTGATCCAAAACTGAAGCACCCTTAGGAAGCCGGAACGCTTCGTATGTACGAGCGGGGCACGCACACACTCACATCATATGCAGCCGGTCGCCATACTTTCATCTGACACATATGTAGTATGTTCGCCGTTTTGGGCTTCAGTTCGATGTCAATCAAAACTCAATCCTTCTTTTTTTATTTTATCCATGGGTACAAGCTTATAGCTTTTATTTTTATTGTGATTTTACCGGGATAACATTTAAGAAGTAGAAAAGCGTTGGCACTTTTTGTGTGGACAAGAAGGATATACGCGATATACGTTTCTCTTAACAAATACTGCAAAGCGATTGTAATTGCAACGCGAATGTGTTTAATAAACAATTTTAGCTGGCCAACGAGAACTACCTACTTATAATAGACTACCTATTATACCTACACGCTATAGAATACACCTAATGAACACTGAACTCTAGGTAGGTGAATTGGTTGCTCAAGCAAAGATAAGGTCTAAAGAAGTTTTAAAATCTACCACCTGTTACAAAACTTTTCACTTGCCAAAAAGTAACAGAAAAAAACATAAAATGCAGGACCTTTTTTTGAACTTTCCTCTAAGTATAGGTACTTACGGTTATAGGTAGGTACTCTATCTAAACAAAAATATCCTTTTAAAAAAGGGAGGGGTAAAACCATCGAAAATATTCTAGGCTCAAACCAGCCCAATCGCCTTATACTGAGAAATACTCGAATGATGCAAACATCACATTACAGCATAAATCCTTTCCAGTTTTCTGCAAAACATTTAACATTTTTTTTTGTTGGTTTTTTCATTTTTTGTATTTTATTGGTAAAGCACCAACACAGGTATTAAGTACCATACATAAGAAAAAAAATTCGTTCGCCTTCCGAGCTTTACATTCTTTTTTGCTTTGTGGGTATTAGCATGCGTAGTCACGTTCATTTTTATTTAAAAATCAAGCCTTGAGCCGGTTTATAATTAAAATTTCTATCTCAATTTCCGGTTTTTTATTCAGATCCTGAAATGAAATTATCAGGTCCTCTCACCAAAATTACACTAGAAAACTCGACCCCCACCTTAATACTTTGAAGAATAAAAAAAGAAATCATCTGAATTGGTTTATCTCATACTAATTAATATAAAAATCACATATCTAGGGACGTATTTGAACTTACAAGAACAACACACCCCAATGAAGAAAAAGGCTCCTTGTATGAAATCACGTTAAAACTGCGTACCTATATAATATACGTTCCCACTGGGCTTGACAGGGCCTTCTCACATAGTGTACGCTACTTACTACCTATCCGCCAAGCACCAAGTGCGTTTGATCATGTTTCATATTTTTTCAAATCTCGACTAATTTTAAAATGATGGTTTCCTTCATGTTTTCCTTAAGCTAGTGCAAATATAGCATCAAAGTCTTAAAGAGATAGGAACACATTCGGGTAGCATTGGATCTTTCATGTCCTTCACGACAAGACAACGACGTCACACTATTATTTGCATTTTTTTTTCTTCTTTAATAATCCCTTGTTTGGTTAGATTGTATTAATTGCAGTTTAGTTGCACGATGGCTCCAACACGGTTTGTTTCAGTCAGGATCAGCCTGCATTCTGCATCTTTTACTGGACGTGAGCCAAGCGCCTAATGTAATGCCCCACTACTCGTCGAAGCGTATATCTCGATGGGAGCTTCGCAAAGTCAAGTGCAACCGCGTCATCACTAGTAAAAATAAAATTCTTTTATGTATGTCAGTCTGTAGCTGGTTCAACTTCTGTTATATTAAAATTTAAAATTAATATAATTTAGTTATTTTTAATTTCTCATCTTCTCGTCATCTCGTAAGTTTCCATTGTACATTCTGACATTCTCTCATTATACATCAGACACAGGCATTCTCTTCTAAGATGATCCACGCTGGCCAATGATTAGGTATTGATCATGTTCATGCCGGATTCTTCACGATGTTTTCTTTCGATGCAAGTGTAAATTGCATCTAAGCAAGTGTATATTGAATAAAATAATATGCTCACCATCCAATGTTCTGATAGCAGCATCCATTTTAGTCATGATCATAATTAGGAATACGAACATTGAGAAAAATCGTTTAAAATCACTGGGTGAAAAGCGTCAGACACAAAAAGAGAGACCTAAACCTTCCTACACGTATACCTACAATACTGAAGGCTAACTCTATTGTTTTACATGTGACCGGGTATTCAAAACAAAATTCGGATTAAGTAGCGAGCCTCATTAAAGCTCACGCTAGAAAATTATAGCGTCATTGAAACCGGTGAGGAGGACTATATAATAGACTGCTTTCAAATCAATAATCTAGGCAATGACCATGCACTTTATAAAAACACATATACTTGATAAATCTCGACCTTTCAAACTAAGAATTCTAATTTTAACAGTATAAATGATTCCCAATGTGCTCAAATATTAATTAGATTGAATGTAGGTATTCCTACTCAACTTGTAGTCAATATTGTTTTACTCCTATCATAATGGGCGTATCACTCTTCATTATCACAGCCTCACAAAGATCACGCCTGCACCAAATAGAACCAATTCCCATATGCGCTATGTATATTGAGCAATGCGACAGATTATAAACCCTTTTAGAGGCCTCTACATGCATTATGTAGGGTCTGCATTTCGGTTTGGAGTTTTCTTCTGGGAAAACTTCACAAAAATACATTCTTTTTACTTTCAATGGGTTTGCATCTGCCTATCACCTCACCTCGATGATAAGCGATGATGAGGTTGAAGGTGGAGCACGCTTACCCATAAATAACCTGCTTACTCTCTTGATTTAGAGACACGACCTAGTGGATGGAAATGCCGACGACGAGACTCGGGAGTGAGTTCCATTCTCTAGTCGTATCGGACAATAAAGGAATGGGAAAAGCGTCTCGTAAGAACAATAGGTAAATAAACAACGTAGGGAGGTCTCTTCGCCATGTGGTCTGGTATGTGGTGGAGTGGAGACGGTGCAATAAGTCCGAAGTTCCGTAGCACATTCTCCAAAATGGATTTTGAAAAATGCATTCATAAGTAAACGGACAGCGTGGCAATAATCAACAAAACGAAACTTCTATCTACCTGCAATAGAATACTAACGAGTGCAAACGCGGTTTAAAGTAATAGTAGGTAATCTACCTACTTTATGTTTGGCAGAGTGGAGTTAATAGCTAACTGATAGTCGTAGACCTTTACAGCTGTTGCAGATATCGCGTATTATTATTATCGGGGTTATTTTTAATTCACCTAAAACCTTTCAGGGCATAACTCGCACTATTTAAACCAACAACCTATTTACGTAACTTCTCTTAAAAACTTTTTTGCGTGGTTGTTGCTTAATATATATATTTCCTAAACAACAGGGCTGGAATGTAGGTAGGTAAAGAAAGAAAAAACATTTATTCCAAATACACACACAATATCCTAAGAAACTAAAATAATTTATGTAAATAAATACTTATATAATATATAATAAAAAGAGATATAAAAGATATTGTATGTGGTCAGGAATAGGCCGCGACTCAGCATACAACTGAGGCTGATAACTACAGCCTCAGTCACTGGTTTTCAGTCGGGGCCTTCCGACATGACATCACGGACGCATACACAAAAAATAATAATTAAGGAAGGTACCGCCATGGAGATAATAAAAAAAAGAAGGAGGGAATCCCGTCTGATCCGAAACTGAAGCACCCTTAGGAAGACGGAACGCTTCGTACGTACGAGGCGGGGCACCCACACACTCACATCATAGGAAGCCGATCGCCCTACTTTCATCTGACACACATGTGTAATACGTCCGCCATTTTGGGCTTCAGTTCGATGTCAATCAAAACTCAATCCCTGAATCCCGTCTGATCCGAAACTGAAGCACTCTTAGGAAGACGGAACGCTTCGTACGTACGAGGCGGGGCACGCACACACTCACATCATAGGAAGCCGATCGCCCTACTTTCATCTGACACACATGTGTAATATGTCCGCCATTTTGGGCTTCAGTTCGATGTCAATCAAAACTCAATCCCTCCCCTCTTTACCTCATCCATGGGTACCGCATTAGATAGTTAACAGTGAGTGCAAATAATACGTTTTAAAACACAATAACAGAATAACCAAAAACCATGCAAATAAGAACAAAATATTCATTACCCATGTAAACATTAATACTTACATACATCCCAAAAAATTCTAAACAAAATACACAGATACATTCGCAATACAATAACAAAAGTGATTGACAAGTAACAAGATAAAAGTGATTTTCTGACTAAAAATAAGTTTTGACTGATGAAGTAACATTTGAGACTGCATCCCATGAGAAGTGCATTTAGGTACGTGGGTACCTGCATTTAGTCGAGTCAGAATAAATAATCAAATCTTTTGCTCTCTCATAATATGCAACCTCAAGTGCCGTCTAAAAGAGTTAACCGTTTTTAAAGATCGCAAAGAAGGTGGGAGATCATTTGGACGCAGAAAATCTAAAACTGCCACGGAAAGAAACAGGTACCTAACATTTAAAAGACGACAGCAAAAAATTCTTGGAGCTAAACGCTTTCTATAAATGCGGTATGTATAGGCACAGATTACTGAATATAAGTAACAAGAAGTTTGTGCTATCTAGTTTTGAATATTAGGTACCTACCTACCTACATTCCAGCCCTGTTGTGTAGGAAATCATATCGGGAAAGCATATTTGGGCACTAAAATAACCTACTAATACTGGCAAACGACGCATTAGTGCGTGTTTAGAATTCCTCCATCCGATCCGTACATTGTTTTCCTTAGAAAATCAATGATTTGGTATTTTCTTACCCATTTGTTTCGTCTCAGTTCTAGTAAATATCATACAAATTTTAGTTTGCGCGATATTTTGGCGCCACTCTTGGTCCTAACATAGTAAACTTATTTAAAATCGCTTAAATTGGCTGGTATACAATAACATATTTAAGTTTGAGTTTTTGAGTCAAATCTGTGGGTTATTTAGACTTCTTTTAGGTTTTTACCCTGTGACTTTTTTGCATCATCATAAAAAAGATTTTTCAATATGTTCTAGGTTTTGGTACCTAATCTACTTTTCGTCCGGGTTATAAATAGAACTGCTTGACGTTTCGAACATTAAATATACCGATTATACTATGTTCATTTATTTGCACTAATTTTAGACTCTACAACCAATTGGATGTGTCACCAACGTTTAAACCATCAAAGAACTTTAATATTTACGGTTGTGTCATAGACATAAAGGAGCTTTATAAACCGTTTTTTGGCGCACGTTCCCGATCTCCGTTTTTTATTAAATAATTAAGTGGCAACTACTCAGGACACATGAATAAAATTTGTTTCAGAGCTCATTTCTTGCTATTTACAATAAATTACGTTACTCCCATTAATACGTTTTAAAGTGGGTTTATGCCGACCATGGGTAATGCATTTAATATGTAGGACAGCGCTCATCACCGTCGCAGTAGACCAATGACTCCGAGTTTTATTGATTGGTCAATTGTTTTTGGCTACTTTAACAATAAGACGATGCTCAGTATTTTATCTACTCCGAAGATTCTGGTATACTAATACCCTAAAACGCTCTACTGCTATTTGCTAATTTTTCAAGTGATATTCCTGTTTGAGCTTAAGCGCCCAATCATTGTCTGTTCCAGCTGGACCAATCGCGGCTTTGTATGAGATAGAAGTAGACTCAAATGATTGACTGGGTGACAGCCAGAGTAGGTATTTTTTATTTATTTATTTATTCATCTAAGATTCACAGCTTATTATTAATTCCACAAAATACAGGTACATGCTAAGCTGAACTTATGCCAAATCGAATCTACATTTTGTATTTTGGACATATTTTACAGCCAATTAGGAGAAGCTAGGTAACTTAGGTACTAAATGAAAATCAAATAACAAATTGATGACTATAGGCACCAAAACATTGACCTGGCTCGAGGTAGGTAAATACATACGGAGTAAAAATCCTGCTACTAAAAACGGTGCGGCGGAAAAACAATATTAATTATTAATTAATAGGTAGCTTGAACATTAAAATATAGCTGTATTAGACCATTAATAGCAAAGCAGTAATCACGCAGACTTGTTAATAACATAATAACAGCGAAATATCAAAAACTTTGCTGTGATGTATATCAGTAGGTACCTATATTAAGTATACACTGCTAGACGAGCCAATAAAAAATTTAAGTATGATAGTAATCACAAATAAAAATAATTGGTATTCAATAAATTACCTGACACTTTCAAAGTATATAAAATTAATGAATTTAAGAATAAACCTTTTGACTTCTTACTGGATAAATGCTACAAAGGATTTCCTAACTGGCGTAGTGGCTGGTGGCTGGTGGTGGTATTAGTACTTACAGATTAGTCTGACCAATTTAATGTATCTAATGTTTCGTTGATAGTTGAGAATTCAACCCTCAACAATAATATCCAACTATAATTATTTAAACTCATAATTAAATACTGGGCTAGTGTCATAGCCTCACTATGCCATAAAATATAATACCTACAGTACAGATGGCTCATCCCATACAACGGAATAACTCAGGCAATTTTACGAAGTATTTTATTTCTACATAACGCAGATTATCAAGCGACATTTATTGCATGTTGGCGAAGTATTGGGCTTAGTGAATACACTGGACACTTAACTAGTAACGCTCACGGCACAATCACTACATTTTTTTCACGTTCGGGCTATTTTTCTTTTGTACCGGATGGGACTCCGTGGCACTAGAATAGAATAGTTCACAGCTTCCAAAATGTACATGTCTGATGGAAACAATAAGCTATGATTCAAGGAATTCATCTGTATCTAATGTTTACGATGAGATTTCAAACTTGATATTACGTGCCAACTAAAACTTAATCTGTGCTAGAGACGGGCATATCCGGCTAAAGTTTACCCGCCAAATGAAGCCGGTGGACGGAGCGCGGCGTTTCTTGCACTTTGCACTTTCTCAAACAAAACTCCGAAGTCCAATTATAATTTGATTTATAAGTACTGTCTAAATTCTAAATTAATTGACGGGCTCGATAGCTCAGATGGTAGTAGGTACCCCTGCCTTCTGAACTGGGGGCTGTGGGATCGATTCCTACCCAGGACAAACATTCGTGTGATGAACACAGATGTCTGTTCTGTGTATGGGTGTTATATCGTATTCTATGTATGTATTTACAAACAAAAAAGTATATAAGTATTGTATCAGTTATCTGGTTCCTGGATATAGTACAAGCTTTGCTTAGTTTGGGGCTAGATGGCGATGTGTGAAATGTCCACACATATTTATTTATATTTATTAATTTATAGAGTCAGCACACAGATGGTTTTTTAAATGTGTGGATCAGCACTATTAATATTCAATCCATAAAGCATCATGCCCTTTAAAAATACAACTAAATCCAAAGGTTGTTAGGTCCTATAGACCTCTAGTAGGTATTATATTATCTGGGCCTCTAGTATCTGTAGTTCTGTTGTTAGTCCGGTTAATTGAACTAATGAAACTTTTTAAAAACGACTAATATGAGGTAGCTGAATGCATTAACAATACTGGATAGCATAACATTGCTGCAGCAGCAGTTATGATATAGTACCTAGTAGCCCAGTGTAAGAATATATAGGATCACCTCCAAACCGACCAAAATAAATCAATGAGTAAATAAATTATATAGGACCACCTTCCCGTGGGCAGGTCACATAAGAACTGAAAAAAGGAGAGTCTTGCAGCTAACTCTGCAGTGGAGTATTTTGGAACCCCCAAAAACTTTTCATATAGCAATCAATTTTTTATATACCTCCATGGTTTTAATGTCATTCTATCGATTTCATGACATGTTAATAGTCTATTTCTAATTAAGCAATCTGACCTGTCTAATTGGTTGTATTCGAGAAGAAGTAATGGTTCTACCAATTAAAAGTATTAAACATTTCTTGTAGTATTCACTGTGCTACCATTTACACCAATTTTAAATCACTGCAGAGTTAGCATTGCCAGACAGAGTATGGGCAGCAGAATTATCTTCAATCTGCCCACAGAGCACAAAAAATACCCGTCACTTTTTTCATAGCTATGTAGGTCAGTAGGCACGAATATTTACGCGCGTGTAAGTGTAACGTTAACGTAAGGCAGTTGTATGGGGCGCTGATCAAATGCCATATCTGCCGGTCTGCTGCATTGTATAGTATACTTAAAACTTCCTTGGCTGCATTAATGTTTAAGATTGGGTTAATTACATAATACCATGGGGTCCCATCAGGTACAAACAAAAAATAGCCCGAACTTGAAAAAAATGTAGTAATCGTGTCTAGAGAGTTACTAATTAGTGTCCAGTGTATTCACTTGGCCCAATACTTCGCCAACATGCAATAAATGTCGCTTGATAATCTTGCGTTACGCAGAAATAAAATATTTCGTAAAATAGCCCGCGTTATTCCGTTGTATGGGATGAGGCATCTGTACTGTAGGTATTATATTATCTGGGCATAATACCCACACAGCTAGAATTCGTTTCTAATTTTAATTCGTTATCTAACATAAGAAAGATTTTGGTAAAGTATTCAATCGGCTACTTTCCGGCTAATGCTAGCATTAGTGGCTAAAAACTATATTCATCATTTAAATTATTATTAGACTGACAATAAAATCCCACGCGCGCTTCATTCTTATTTTTATGACGCGATTTGAGATTTCCGCTACAGTTTTCATTTTGTTATTCAATGTTTTACTTTTAGCTTTTGCTTATCAAATTATCCCAACTATAACAATAACTACTATTTCCATTCTAATTCGAAGTTTTCGATCGATAATGTACCTAGTCACTGGTCTAGCTAGTTAAATTAGAAACATATTTGAAGTCAAAAGCATCCACGATCTCGCACCCTTATACATCTTTAATAATACTACAAAGCCCTGAATAAAGTAAAGACCTACTAACTAGGGAATGAATTTCTTACCGACGAGCTCGTCACGAAATTCATTCCCATATCACTGCTTCGTAATATATACGAAGCAGTGATATAAATCAGGTTATTAAATTAATACATGTTCGCAATAATATACCTTGTAATATTTACTGGAACTCAATTCGATTTACCTACTCAGTCAAATTTTCATCCGGTTCAAATAATACACGTAGGCACTGCGGAGTGTTTGCTTTCAGTGTATTAATTGCTTGTCATTGTAGGACAGGTTCAATAATTTATCGAAAACATAAACATTGGCTTGTTTTAATCAATACATATAATAAAACTGTAACTGGGCTAAATCTGTACATTGAATATTTTTGGAAAATTTTGACTGCAGTATGCTTCTTAGTCGATATAGAAATAGAAACATTTTTTTTTAATTTCTTGTCTGTCTGTCTGTCCCTTTGAACACGCATCACGCTGCAACCACTGGATTTTGCTAAAATTTGGTATGGTAATAGCTAATTATGCAGAATAACATATCGGATACTTTTTGTTTTCTAAAACGGCCAAGTGCGGGTTGCCCAAGCAATAAGGATGTAATTTTTATTCAAGATTTTTGGTTCGCATATCATTAGTATATTTGGATATCAATTTTAATTTCAATAAAAAAAAATATTATATTATGTAATATAAAAAACACTCAACAATTTTTTTTGTTATGTCGCCGCCTATATAATATCATGTCATTTGTTATCTACGTCAACTTTTTAGGAAAATAAAATGGTGAGCCAACATAAAAAAATAAAAAAGAAAAAAAAAATATACTCACTTCGCTCACTCGAAGGGAAGATAGAAGAGAAAGGTAAAAAAATGGGGAAAAGGATGGCAATAGAAGAAACCCTTCGCCGTCCCATCCATTCATCCTTTTCCCCTATTTTTTTACCTTTCCCTTCTCTCTTATCCATAAACAGGGTTAGGACTTAAAACTAATTAACCCGTGCGAAGCCGGGGCGGGTCAGCTAGTTTAATATTAAGTCCAAACTCCATTTCCAATTGTTGGAAACGATACTCTTGAATTATACAAATGAACTTTGTGCTATGTCTACCTAGGACAGACTGTCCAATTAGGCGAATAACGGTCGTACCTACTAAGGTTACAACTCGGCTGGGCAACCTTTGCGAAAGTTCTATCAGTCCAAACTACCGCTCAGGATACATAATAACACAGATTAGTGTAGTACTGGGTAGCTTTGGAGAGAGCTATCCGCACAAAATACATAAACAAAACAGTCGCGCAATAAAACTGAATATTAAAAACGTAGAGGAAATATATAGACAAAAAAGATGAATGGATGCAATAAGTACTAGTGATTGGATTCAATTGAAGACTTGGCATGTTCTGACAATATTTATATATTTTATGTGCGCGGACAGAGGTATAAGCGGTGAGCGAGTGCGGGTGGGCAGCTCACTTCACAACCGCTATTGAGTTAGACTCACACTGTACCAAAACATGGGATTCTTTTTATCCCGAATTTTAGCACGGAGGGATTGGTGATGAAATTCGGGGTAAAAAAGTATCCTGTGTGTCTATGCCCTTATAGTATGAAGTCATATCATGCCAAGTTTCGTTTGAACCGACTCAGTACTATCGGCTTGATGCTCAGCCAATTTACAGACAGGCATACAAATATGAAAAAATACATTTCTAGCTTCAGCATAGATTATAGAAAACCCTCCATAAAAATTCCAAAATATCTAAAATGTACCTACAAGACAGGATTGGACAGTTTTATTAATAAGCTATAGGAGTAAGCCTATATAGATGAAAACCAGTGCCGGTTACACTGTTAACAATACAATACCAATACAAATAGTTTACGATGTTTGATAGCAAGCGCAGTAATAAAATTATATCATAATAAACTCTCCCTATAGGGTGGTACTGGTACTCAGCACTCTTCCACTTCGCTCAGCTGGGCTACCACAAGCTAATACAAAACCATCATGTTTCATGGCATTAATATTTCAAGGTTACAATAATATTGTTCGAATTCATACCATGAACTTATAAAGTATTTCTGCGTGTGAACGAGACATCTACATTTTTATATCGGGTTATCACTGTCGCACGTCAGTGTCAACATGATGTATTGTAAGACATGACAGTTGTATTTGAGTGAACGATTTAACGTGACGTCATCAAAACTGCTCTGGCTCTGCAACATTAAAGTATTCTTACTTTTATGTCATGTCAATGTATGATTGAAGTAATAATGCTATAAGACCTTGTGGTGACCCCCTAGTATCGAAGAAAATGCGCCAAGATTGTGTTTCATAAACATTTTGCAAAATTTAATCCCGTCCAATTAAAGAGCTATTTTCTCATTAACGGTGCTACTGCGGACTGTGCTATGGGTTAATCAACGACGGAAGAGAATAACAAAGACTAATTCGTTTTTATTGGCTACTAGGTATATATTTTTTGCAGGGGCTAGCATCTGCTCAAAGTGGCACTCTATGGTCTATCTATGTTCAGCAGTGGACATCTTCAGGCTGATGATAATGGTGATGATGATTAGTTTTTTTATCTCAAACAGTATGAAAACTTATCTAGAAATCTTAGTTCCTTCCTACGCAACGAAGATTCCAGATAATTACATAGGTATCGACGGGATGAACCTAGCGCTTAACGTAAATAAATAGCCCTGTTTTGTACAATAAAGAAACTGGAACAAACGCAATGAAATACACCAACTGAATATATTATCTTAGCTCACCTATATCTAAACTATTATGTAGAGCTGTGTATACACAAAAACACAGTTCACACTATAACATTTTTTACCGGAAAGAGACCATATCTAAAACAAATTTTCAATAGTAAACAAGGTTAAGGCAAAGATTTTACTAGGTGGTAAGACTTTTCTGCAAAGTTCGTCTAGGTAGGTACCACCGCTTTGCCAGTTATTCTGCTGCCAAGCAGTAGTGTATGCAAGCACTACTGTGTTCCGGTTTGAAGGGCATTGTAGCTAGTGAAATTACTGGGCAAACGAGACTTTATGACCTGATTACACAGTCTAGTAATCTGATTACTAGACTGTGTGATGTGTGATGTATCTAACAAAGTTGTCAAAAACTGCAAAATTAAAGATAAATCTATCGCAGAAGCAAAAAGCATGATATATGTATAAATGGCTGGCTACATTAACATACGACAGGACAGAAGACCTTCTGAAAGTAATATGCTAAATTGTAATACTTGGACTGAGTTTTTCTTTCCTTTTTATAGGCTTTTATTATGTATCAGCAACTTTAACTATTTTTTTTCCCATATGATAATTGTTTAAATAGTTTACACATAATATATATGATATTAAATCATTTTTCAGTCGACTGAGGTCCAATCAAAATGTAAGACACACTGGTTTCAGGATTCCTCGATACAGGCTTGCCTAGTGAGGAAACTGAAAGATATTATAATCACTTAAATATCACGCTAAAATAGGTCTGCAAATTATGTACTATTAATGGCAATTCTTACCTTCGTCTTATTTATATAGGTCTGTGGGCATTAAATGTAATTGTTTTAGGTATACTTAAGCTGCTAATTGTTAAAATATGTATGTACCTACATTTTTTGCAGAAATAAATCATTTTCATTTTCATTTTCATTTTTTTTCAATGTCTCGGGATGACGTGCGCAGTGCAGTGTCATGCGACACTTAATTATTTTAAAGTTCCGAGTGACACTGCAACTGTTATGGGTAGCCGTGTCGCTTAACATCAGGTGAACGAATAGCTCGTCACGTCATTCATTCTCATAAAAAAATAAAATAAAATAAAGGTTCTTTTTTCCTAATAAATAAAAAGATTTCCTTGTCCTCGCATCCATAGACCTCTCTTATAAAACATTACTTTAGACGGTAACTAGACTTGATCGAAGATGTTAATACTTAATTTAGGTACTGACGAAAATGGTGCTGTCCGTTCTCTGAACGTAAGCAACGCATCAGCGGCACGTCTAGTGTTACAGATGTCCATAGCCTACGGTGACCTCTTCCCATCAGGAGGGCCGTATGCTTGTTTGCTATAGTATAAAAAAAATATTCCCTTAGTCAGCTCTTACGGTGCCCACGGGAAGAGATCGGGTGGTCTCTATTCTCACACCGCCGCCCGGGAGCACACGGCCAAACACAGCAATTATGTTCCTATAATCATCCAATTAAACATTTTACGGCATGAATCATAGCCGTATTCAAACACGGCATATACCTACGCTATACGTAGCGTAGTGGAAATATACCTCTACGAGCGGACGTCTTTCCGCCAATAAAAATCGAATAACAGTAGTAAAAAAATGCGAATGCTTAAATAAATATCTACATCCTACAACAGTTAGTTACAGCAAGGAGACCTCAAAGAGACGAATTAACAAGCTTAGAAATAGAAATATTACATGATTTGATGTTCTTGAGAGGAAAAAGAAACCGTAATTGAAGACATTTTTTAGGAAGTAAATCACGTCGTCCTGAACATGGTCGTCCAGGGTTTTGGTGGTATGTCATTACGAACCCAGTTATTTTTAGATTAAGTTCTTACAAACCGGTTCGAACCAACACAGAGTAAACCCACTGACTACTACCACATATATTAAAACAGTAGTTATCTACACCCACACACAGTCAACCCATTAAGAATCTTAGGGCGCTGTCAACATAGTCATGTCATTCATAAAGAAAAGACCCAAAAAGTGTAAAAACCAATGGTTACTAGACGTAGCGTCCTTTACGATTAGACTGCATACAAAGCACAAAAACTAAAGACGTATGGTGTTTATAGCTTTATTTTAAATACCGTCACATAGCGGTCAGGGGCCGTAGGTAGGTACTGTAAACTTTTAGCGCGATTTAAAGCAGACCCTATTTGGGATCGCTTGTCAAATCTTCATCTGAAAAAAAAACAAAGTAATCCAATATAGGGTCTGTTTTGAATCGCGCTAAGAGTACGCCCCCAGGTCACATTATAGTATAGGCCATAGGCCAGTGACCGTAGCCTAACTTATCAATATAGACGACTATAGTGACACAGAATAGATACGGTCTACGCACGTTCAGGGTACGCTTGAATAAGTACATACAACCATGCTATGTGCAACGTGTATCATGTAGCTTAATAACAATTTGCGTTTCCTCGCATCGCAATTTACCTACTTTGATCCGCACGTTCCAGTGTGCGCCAAGCGTTAACGCATCAATGACAGATTTATACGCATTTACAGAATACAGAAACTATTTTAAGAAGGCGTGCGTGCACTAAACATATACATACATAACAAGGTATTTCGGAATACGTCCTATTGCGCACTATTACATCTATTTTGCATGAATATGATATGCCGAATATGAAATATGCGAGTGCAGTTTTTGGGACTCCCGAATGTCTAGGTGATGGTGATTAGATGGACAAATGATCAATTATATATATTTCAACGCCTGGGTAGGTACCACTGCAACTGTTATGGGTGGTCATGGCGCTTAAAATCAGATACATGACTAGCTCATCATTTCATTAATTTTGATTACACAACCTACTTACTACTGGACATGGGGCTACGTTTACAATGCCAAAGCTTTCGTATCATAAAAAAGTTTATGAAAGTAAGATGCGATGGAAACTTGCTTTACAATGATGTAAGTACATTTTTAATCATTTGTAATTATTATTACGCTCTCTGACGTGAAAGGAAACTTCCTACCCGTAAATCAGTTTTACAGTTCGCTGAATCTAAGCGATGAATACGTTTTCATTTTACGTAAACGTTTTATGTTTCAAATTAAAATGTTCACTTTGATATTTTTGTTAATGGCACATAAGTAGTTAGAATATTTTCGCACATCCTAAGTCTATGTTAATGGCGTTTATTTTTGACACTATCGTGCGGATGGAAGTACCGTGCGTGCCATTATTCAAAATAGAATGTAGGTACACGGCCGCAGTGTGCCAATTGCTTAAAATGTAGCGCTACATCGCTTAGGTACCAGCCTAAAAGTAAATTTTTGTTTTAGCAAAAGCATTGGAACTTTAATATAGAGATCCGAGTGACATTGCTATGCGGCCGTGACGGTTAACACCAGGTGAACGAATAGCTCGTCTTGTCATTTGTTTTAGCGTCCCCGAGACGGTCAGTCGCGATTGACAATCTTTACGTAATTGAATCGCGTCGTGATTGACCGTTTCGGTATGCTTTACATTTAAAAATAATCGTTTGAGTTTGAAAAGAACAAGAAAGTTCATAACGAGCATCATGCAGTGAACCATTAAATTAGCTTCATCACAGGACGTCGCAGGTTGTTTTTCTTGTAGGAAACTATTGATTTATTGCGGTACCCTAGTTACAGACAAGGTACAAGTTATTTAACTATTGGATCCTGGAGCAATCGAGAGTGGAAGGAATTCTTTCTCCGCTCCGTATTGATAAGTTTTACTAGCGCGCAGCTGAACACTTTAACACAGTACACTTAGTAACACTTTTTCTGCAAATTATTTCAATCCATGAATTGAAATAAATTATTGTAAAATATAAAAGTTTTCTGGAGCTGGAGCATTTAAACTGTGTAATAGGTCATCGTGGCTAATATATTAGCCCAAAGTAGTGTAGCTGGTAGCTTTTAGTACATACATATAAGTATATTTTTTATTAGTTTTTGTTTGTATTTAATTGATGCGGTGCAGCGGTCTTGTCGCGCATTTGTTTTCCTTCAAATCCTGATTTCAGTATCACGCATTTTATACAGTTTATTTCCCATTTCAATTATCTCATCATCTTGCCAATGGTTTAAAATAGCCGCGGAGATACTGTAGGTGGAATAATGGCGAGAATGCGGTGAACAGTGGCGACTGTGACAATTCCTGGCAAGTTCCGTGCATGTCCGACTTTGAGCAATTAGAGCGAAGGATTGTGCCGCGACTTGTCATATAACGGCTGTAAACGGTTTAAATGTAAGGGCGAGGACATACTAGGGTAATTGCGAGCAAATAATTGGAAGCACTCCGAAAAATGCACCAAAATAATTCAGATTCAATTTAACGTGACGTCATCAAAACTGCTCTCGCTCTACTCTTACTTTCTTCTTTTTTTTTTCTTTCTTTCTTTTACTTTCTTCTTACTTTTATGTCATTTGTCAATGTATGATTGAAGTAATAATGCTATAAGAGGTCGTGGTTGCCCCCAGTTCTCTTTTGGAAATAAAATAACACAGAGTTTCATTCCCAAAATAACAATTATTGATTTAATGGAATGGTATAACAGTGATAGGGTAGGCTTTGGAAGAGATCCGAGATGCGGCACCCAGTGGAAATGGTTAGAGTTATGTTATTGTTGGGCGTTACTCAGTGTAACCAACAAGATTTTTATAATACTTCACTTTAACTAGTTATGTTTCTCCGTCAAAAATGCGTGAAATTTATTTTTCCGGGCAATATTACAGACATAGCGCTTAACTGATTAGGTTCCTGCATGGTTCCTGCGGTAGGTGAGTGGGTGCTTATGTGACGTGACAGAGCTGTCGCTCTCTAAGCGCAATTAATAGTAACGAAAATATTTCTTATATAATTTTGCGGTAATTTTTGTAATATTCTTCCTCCGATTTCTTTGCGTAATTGTCACATTCTTGTAATGATTCTACAGATTTAATTAACCAAAGTTAAAAGTCTGTGTACTAATGAAAAGGCAACAATAGGTTAATGACGTGATCCGTGTGATCGTTCATAGGTCTAACTGTTCTACGAACCTATGCACTGTGCACCTGTGCACTGTGCAGCCCAATATACAATACACATTCCATGTTTTGCAAGGAGCTACCCTTGCTACGAGATTTGTAGCAATTCTGTAGCAAGGTGTTTAGTTGTAGCTACGCCGTAGCTCATGCCCAGCTACAGTAGCATAGATTTATACATTTATACATGCTTTACATACCGACTTCTGTTTAAAATAATCTAGTATGTGTAATTATAGTGACGAGATAATGAAGATAACCTAGATAAATCTAAATATATTCTTGATAATAATAAAGTATATATGCTTTAAGCGAATATCAGCCAAATTAAAGTTATTTGTCTTAACATTAAAATAATATCTATAATATTTTGAAATGGATAAATTAACACTAATTAGACGTCTGCACGTTTGACCAGTCTTAAGTTCTCACTTTTCCCTCTACTACCTTAAGAGGACCGTCCTGACATTTGAAAATGTTATGGCTGTCGCTCTGCTCTCCACACGTATGGTAGAGACAATAGATCCCATGAGTGAGTTTAGGTGCCTACATATTAGCGTTTTGGGCGCCAACGGTTTTCACCCTCTAAAACTTGACAAAAACTTTGGATTCTGTGTCAATCGTTAGGATAAGTTATCTATGCTTGTGCGTCTTGATTTTGATGAAAGTACGTTTTGTGTTATAGTGACAACTACTTTATATCTTGATAGTTTTGACGCCAAAAAATTGTGAACGGTAACCATAAATACGAAGATATTTTAAAAACTTAAAAATAAAGACGTACGAGCATACTTTTTACTAATAGGTAAACAACATATAAAAATTGATCAAAATCGGATAACATGAGTGTAAAAGCGTTGACACGATTTGTATGGACAAGAGGGGGATACACTTCTCTTAACAACAAAACTTCGCCCAAGTAGTTCTTAAAAAAAAAACGAGTGCATCCCAGAGAGATAAATGTGAACTTAATAAAGCCTGTGAAACTTTAGCGCACACGAACATATATTCTAAACTAACCATTCATGAAATGCAGGTACCTGTCCCTGGACCTCCGTTTGGAGTGACAATAGAGTTCGAGTGGGTTATATTATAATTCCGCTGGTTCCTAAAATTTAAGGTACATTGTAAATTAGTACCTTAAGTTTGGTGGCACACCAAAATGTATTCCAGGACAGTGTACGTACTAGTTAGTGTATTCCTTCCGGAAAGTTTTAAAAATTTAGTTCCACACAAATCTTTGATAACGCGTAAGAAGTCACCCTGAAAATACATATTAGTAGAGTAGGTATCGAATAAAAATTTCTTCGTTCTATTCCCGGCTGGCTCTTGCTGTTTGCTTACGTATTTACACAAAGTGTGCGTTACACGCGTTATTAGATATAAATTAAAATTTTGCTTATTTATCTTCTCCACAGCTCTGACAGTCCGGTTCCTAACAAAGCGGTATATCGGCGAATATGATCACCAACAAGGTACCTACTATTATTTATATTTAAACCTATGGGCTAGCCGGAAAACATCCACCGTTAAACATAGGCCTCTCTATATACAACGCCACTTTGGGCACCCATCCATCAAGTGCGCGTTTGTCACAATCACCATGCTTTGCATTGATTTTAATGTAACGAGGACAATGCTGCTGTTTAATGTACATTTCCTGGATATTCTTTTAGCCTCTTTTCTGGCTCTTATGGAAAAAATGGGGTGGTCATATAAACAATCCGGACCACACAAAGAAAGGAAACAAAAAATGAAAATATCCTACCTACTATTTTAGAATGTAGTCTCGACTTTTTAATCTAGTCTAGGCTAGTTTAAACTATAATTCATATCGATTATATACTTACCTACATGCTTCCATATTTTGGTTTTTAGTTACATATCGTGCAAGATAATTTGGGGGCCATAACGTTAATGCTATCACTTTTACTATATTAGAGATCTTTCGTGTCATAGAGAAACGAGGACTTAAATAGTAATATTAAAAATGTTTCAGATAGCAAATACAAACATGAAGCGATGTTGGACGGCGAAGCCATTCTCTTTGAGATCCTGGACACGTGTCCAAAGGTAAGAGCAATAACGGTGTACTGGGGACCTCCTGTATTCAGAGATCCACCACTGTTTGTTATGTTGTTATTTATGTTATGAAGCTACGTTATAGTTAATGTTATGTTATGGAAGAGTGAAACGATGTTGTTGTAGCGACGGTTTATTGTCAACTGAAAAACTTATAAAATAATACATGTTATATGGAGGCGCTCGGGCGCCCGATACCGCCTATTCAGCTAAAGGTTATATGTACGTAGCCCGTACATGCTCCCGACTTAAGAAAAGAAAACAAGAAACTAAAATTAAACGCTACGGGCCGGTATTGGTGAGCTAGCCGTGTCCACCGTGTTGCGGTACGAGCAGAGTTCGACGCTGTCGGTGTCCGCTGCCGCCGTGTTGTCCGTGTTCGCTGTTCGTTTCTTAATCTCCTTGGACTCCGACTTCACCCGGCTCCTGTTCCCAAGACCTCGTTTGATTTTGATAACGCCAAAGGCTCCAATAACACCACCAACCAGTATGAGAAGTCCATACATGGTGTAGTGGTGACCATCATGACTGTTGGCTTGCATGTTCAAGGTCTCTTGTTCTGTTTTTACTCTATTTATGTGTTGTTTGATGATCTTCAACTGTTTCATGTGATCTACAGGTTCGAAGTTAAAATCGCTGCCAGTGCCCTTAATGATGCTGTTAATCCCTGACTCCAGTATGTATTCGTCGTCTGGATTAATTTTCAGGGTGCTCCGGAACCTCTTCGTACTCTGTGAATGGAGAACTACGTTTTCTCCCTTTAGTACACAGCCTTCTGCTAATGTGATTATCCCGGTGTGACGTAGTACTTGAGGCGCTATCCCAGCTGGGCAAAATATGCGCACCGAGCATTCCTCGCAACACGAGAATAGCCACGCGCCGCGGTGTAACATGATCCACTCGCTCGTGCAATCAGTAGCGGCTGCCGTCTTGCAACTGGATATGTTACCATTGTTTATAATTTGCGCCTCACAAATCGACGATGTCTTTATGTTGTGTACCGGAAGGTTGAGACTGCATGATAGTTGATGTTCCTTGAAATGTTGGCATGATGTTATATCGTTATCGGTTAGCGATAGTAATAAATCCTTTCTTAGGTTCACCGCCACATATTTAGATGATGGGACGATTCTTATTGTTTCACGTTCTTGTAGTTTGGGTATTGGTATCACGTGATTTAATTCGTATTGTTCATTGGATATCAGCGGAAGTTTGACTTCAAATATAAGAAAATCTTCGATAGGCCTGACGTGAACACGTGCTCGTTTGTACATTTGTTGTATGCAGTCATCATTGTTTATGCACGGTAATGAGAGATCGTTAGGTATCTGTCTGGATATGATATTCAATTGTTGTTGGAATTCATCAGGCTTCAATAGGTGCGTGTCCAAATGTCCATTGCGTACATCTGTTACTAGGTCCATCATAGCTTGTTGTACTCGATGCAGGTTTGAAATTATCAGGCTGGCGGCTAGTGCTGTTGACGTAATGTAGATAGCGTTCTCGCGATCTAGTTTCACCTTTTGTTCCTGTTCCTTGAGATGTTGATCGATTATGGAAAATTGTTTGTTCATCACTTCTTCGTTGCGTTTGAGCATATTGTACTCGCCTTCAATAATAGATGTGTGTTGTTTGTAGATGTTTTGCAAGTGTTTTTCGTTTTCATGGATCAGCTCTATGTCCTTGTGGTACTCAGTAGCGAATCTTTCGTCCAGAACGCCAAACAAGGAGTTAGCTATGTATCCAACCCCGTCGATTAGTCCTCGTTTTGATCGTTTGCCATGCTCCGAACGCAGTATGTAGTTGTTAATTTTGAGCTCATTTACTTCGTGTTGAAACTGAATAGCGATGGAGAGATACGCTGGTTCTTCTTTACACATGTTGGTCAAGTGGTTCACGTACTGTTCTATGTTTTCAAGGCTTCGCCAGTATGTTGACATGTTGTAGTACACCACCATCTTCCATTGATCTTGGATTATGTGCATGTCTGCGACCTTGTCGAAGTAAACCAGTTTCGATGCATCTAATTCCGTGACGTTGCAGAATTGTGGAATGTGCGACGCGGTACATGTAGTAATTAGGGCGAACCACATGCACAGGTATGTCAGGAGCGACGGCCTTTTTCTTGTTCGTTTTCGTGTAGGGTTGTCAGCAGATGCTTGTTGTGTTTGTTGGTTGGAAGTTTCTTCGTCTGCGTTCTTGTTGTTCTCTGTTGGTAGAAGCGATAGCTTGGTCACAGGACGCTTCAATTTGTTGTTTTTTGTTTTTAATGTAACAACGCGGACTCTTCCATCTGGTCCCGGGTGAGTTTCTGTCACTCGCCCCATCAACCAGCGTGCTGGTGGCAAGTTGTCCTCCTTCACCAAGACAACGTCATCCACCTCAATGTTCTTCGTGGCGTGATGCCATTTCCCACGCGTTTGGAGTGTTTGAAGATATTCTGAAGACCATCTTTTCCAGAAATCTTTGTTCATCTTCTTTGTTAGCTGCCATCTTTTGTTCAGGCTAATATTGTCGTCATCTGAAGTCAGTGGAGGGGCTAGGAGTGGGCCACCGATTAAGAAATGACCCGGGGTGAGGCAGTCAATGTCTTCTACGTTTTCTGTTAAGGCGACTAGAGGCCTAGAGTTTAGACAAGCTTCAATTTGAGTTAGCAATGTCAAAAACTCTTCGTATGTCAGCTTTTGCTCCCCGAGGACCCTTTTCAAGTGATGTTTCATGCTTTTTACTGCAGCTTCCCAAAGGCCACCCGCAGAAGGCCACGATGGAGCATTAAAGTGCCAAGTTATGCCCAGTTCTGATATGTTGTTGATGACCTCGGTGTTTATATAATGTTGTAGGGCTTCTCTGCGTTCTTTGAGTAAAATCTTGGCCGATTTTGTAAAGTTTGTGCCATTATCACTGTACATGTGGAGTGGTGTTCCTCTTCTGGCACAAAAGCGTCTCAAAGCTGCGAGGAATGTGGTTGCGCTTAGGTCAGAGACCAACTCTAAGTGGATTGCCTTTGTGGAGAGGCAAACGAAGATGGCAATATATCCAGCTGTTGTTTTGATTCCCCTTCCTTTGTTGGCCTTTACTTCTACTTGACCTGTGAAGTCGACCCCCGTGTGAGTGAACGGGCGTGACGCAGTAACTCGAGGTCGTGGCAGGTCTGCCATTTGTTGGTTGTTCTTGGTTGATTTGTAGCGATGGCATCTGACACACTGTAATAGCTGTTTCTTGACTGTTCTCAACCCTCCAATGATCCAATATTTGTTTCGAAGGTGCGCGAGTGTAAGGCGAGCACCCCCATGTAACGTTTGTTGATGAGCTTGGCTTATTAGTAGTTCTGTTAATCGATTATTGTTTGGCAATATAATCGGGTGTTTCTGGCTACTATTCAGGTCCGATTGAGTCAATCTTCCCCCTACCCTTAGGATGTTGTGTTCATCCAAGAAAGGATTCAGTGCCAGGATGTTACTTGTTGAGCGTAGCTTCTTGTTGTTTCGTAATCGGCGGTTGTCATCCAAAAACGTGTTGTTTTGTACGGCTCTGACTATGATGTTATGAGTGGTGTCCAATTCAGCGGATGACAAATGCGAGGTATGCAGTGCATTGTTCTGATTAAGTGCATTGTTAATGAAGCGCATAATCCAAGTTATTATTCGGATTACACGTGCCATAGAGCTATGTTTCTCTAGAAGTTCCTCGATGAGTGGAGCTTGTTTTTGCATGGCACATACTTTCTTCTGTTTTTTCTCTTCTTCTTCGGTCATGAAATTGTTTGGTTCTGTTGTAATGATCTTGTTCTTCAGCCATGTTGGGCCATCCCACCACAATGAGTGTGTGAGTAGTTGCGTGGCCGATAATCCTCTGCTTGCACAATCAGCTGCGTTGTCCTCGGATTTGACATGGTTCCAGCATGAAGATGGAATGTTCTCCTGTATCGACCGTACTCGATTGGCGACGAATGACTTCCAGCGGGAGGCATCTCCATTAAGCCATCCAAGTACCACCATCGAGTCAGTCCATGCGCGTACTGTGACTGTCTGTACGTTTATTGACTCTGTGACCTTTTTCATAAGTCTCGATAATAGAAGTGCTGCACAGAGCTCGAGTCTAGGTAGCGACATAGGCTTCTTCAACGGGACCAGCTTTGTTTTTCCCGCCAAAAGCTTCACAACTTGTTGATTGTTGATATCGATAGACTTGCAATAAATCACACACCCGTATGCCTTTTCTGAGGCGTCGCTAAAACCGTGGAGTTCAATGGCCGTATGTGTGTAGCCTATCCCTCTCGGTATTGTTATGTTTTGGATGTATTGCAAATCTCGACGAAATTGTTTCCATTCTTTAGCGATGTTCTCTGGTAAAGGTTCATCCCAGTTGCTTCCTGTCGCCCACGCTTGTTGAAATATGATCTTCGCCTTGATAGTGGTCGGAGAGATCCAGCCTAAGGGATCATATGTCTTAGATAAATCCGACAATAGTGACCGCTTCGTGATGACGTCATTTTCATTGACGGTGTTAAGTACTTGTTTGAATGTAAACATATCGGTACACGGATTCCAGGTAATCCCGAGTGTTTTGTTCGTTTCCGCGTTCCTGAAGTCCAACATGTTTTGACTGATTATGTTTGGAGGTAGGGTTTCAAGTAGTCTCGCATCATTGCTAGCCCATTTTCGTAGGTTGAATCCTCCTCCTTGAAGAATTTTAATCAGTTCTTGTTGTGCTGACTGAGCTTCGAGGAGATTGTTGCTGCCTCCAAGAAGATCATCGACGTACAGCTGGTTACTCAGAATGTTGGCAGCAAGGGGGAAGCGCTGACCATCATCTTCCACCAGTTGTTTAACGGTACGCATGGCGAGGAAAGATGCGGGCTTTGTCCCGTACGTGATGGTACAGAGTTGGTACTCTTGAAGATCTTTGTTGCTGTTGTCACGCCACACGACCTTTTGCAAATGTTGGTGGTCTTCGTGCACCCGGATTTGTCTGTAGAATTTCTCAATATCCGCCGTGTAAACATATTGGTACATTCTCCATCGTAAGATTACGAGCTGTAGATCTTGTTGTAGTTTTGGGCCGCATTCTAGTAGGTCATTTAGACTGCGGCCTGATTTTGTTGTTGCTGACGCGGTGAATACTACACGTAGCTTTGTTGTTGTGGAGTCCAATTTCATAACTCCATGGTGAGGCAAGGAGCAGCTTGGTTGACGTGGTTGGGCACATGGCTTCATGTGGCCGAGCTCCATATATTCATCCATGAAGCTAGTGTAGGCTTGCCTCAATGTTGCGTTTTTAGCTAGGCGTTTCTCCAATTGACAGAACTGTGCGACTGCCTGTGGCTTGGATGCGCCTAGGTGTTGTTCGTGATGTTTCTTCAGGGGAAGGTGAACTTCATATCTGCCATCTGCTAATCTTCTTGTTGTTAATTGGAACAGAGTTTCACAGTACTCTTCTTCCACGGTCATGTTGTTTGAGCTCTCGGTGACCTCTTCCGATTCCCAGAATTGAGCGACTTCGTCTAAGTTGTTAAGTACGGCATGGCAGTTAAATGTTGTAACGTTGCCAAGTAGCACCCAGCCCAACGTAGTTTGCTGAGCTATAGGAGCCTGTGCAGGACCCCGAAGAATGCCATCTAGTACTATCTCAGCGTAGACGCTGGCGTCCAGAAGAATGTCAACTGGTCGAGAGATGTTGTAGTCTGGATCGGCTAAGTTGATGTTATGTAGATGAGACCATTGTTGTTTATCGAACGAATAGTTAGGCAGATTGTTAAGCATCTTCTTCATGACCAAAGCTTCTGTTGAGAAGTTGTAGTCGCCGTTGAGTGACTCACACTCTAAATGTACCATTCCGTTGCTTTGTTTGGCAGTTATTCCAACCCCGGAGACTGTCGCGTGTTGCTTTCGCCTCTGTAATCCTAGTAGTTGGGCAGCTGATTCGGTTATCAAATTGATTTGAGATCCTTGGTCTAGCAGGCATCTCATCTCTATGAATGTTCCGTCTCTAGCTCTAACTTTTAGTATTACTGTAGCCAGTAACACTTCATTCAAATTGCCAGCGGCGTGATTGACTCTTCGCTGAGTCGTTATTTCCCCGGCATTCTTGTTAAGCGGCTTCTTGTTACTTTGTGTCGGAATGTTATTTGATAGCCTTTGTTCATCCACACCGACCAGCTCATGTAATGTGGTATGATGTTGGTCGTTGCAGATTTTGCAGGTTTTATTTGATATGCATGCTTTTCCATTGTGGGAAAACATGCAATTCTGGCATATGCGCAATTGTTTCAGCGTATTCATTTTTGTATCCGGTGGCATGTTGAGAAATGTTTTGCAGTGAATTAGAATATGTCCCAATTTGCATAAGGGACAATTCCTCTCCGATTGCGCAAAGTATGTTTTCGGTGTTGATCTGTATCTCCAGTTTTCGATAGGTTTAGGATGCGGCTCATTTGTTGGTGCAGTTGGTCGTCTGGGGATACTCGTCGTCTTGTTTTTCTTGTTGACAGGCTCCAATGCAGTAAACTTGCTATCCAGGAACCCGATGAGCTCGTCGAATGACGGTAATTCTCGAGGAGCCTTCCGCACATCCATGTATGCGGCATATGTTTCTGAATCCAACTTTCCTGTTAGGATGTGGACTAAGATGGGATCCCAGCTTGATGTATCGATGCCAAGGTTGTGGATGGCATGAATTGTTTCCAGACTGGTATCATGCAGCCGCTTCACTTCAAAAGCTGTTTGTTGTTGTATAGCTGGTTGGCCCATAAATACTTGAATTTGTTTCGTGAAGAGTAGTTGGATGTTGTTATATCTATGAGTCAGTATCTCCCAGCAGGTGTCATAGTTTTCAGCCGAAATGGTTAAATGCTGGACGAGCCGTTCAGCTTCGCCCCGCAGTTTTCCCTTGAGATGTTGCATTTTCTGTGTTTTTGTCAACAGGGCATTGTTGTGGATCGCTTCTGAATACAAATCCATGAATGTTGGCCACTGTGTATAGCTTCCAGAAAATGTAGGTATTTCTATTTGAGGAACTGCCTGGTACCGGTGCGTGGTAGAACCCAATTTGGAGTTCAGCTCCCGTTTCATGGTTTCGAAAATAGACTCGTGGTTCGAGTACTCATCTTCATAGGCCAAGTTGGTGCCGATGAGTAAATTGTCGATTTGCCAATGTAAATCATCGATGGCTCTCCAGCGTGACTGCAACGCTTGAAGCTTGTCTTCGATTTCCCACTTCTCCTTGACTTCGGCAATCTTGATGTTTCTGACAATTCTCATGAAGGCTCTGAAGTTGGTACCTTGTTGGCTGATGAGTTCATCAGTTTTGGATGTTGATCCTCGCTCTACGGTGCTCGTAGTAGCACAGCTATGAAGCAGCTCCCGTGTTGTCTCTACTTCTTTTTTGACGTGGTCGTAGGCTTCAGTAGTAAAATAATCGTTTGTTTGGTTTTCAGATGCTGACAGAATAATGTTGTTGTGGTCGAATTCCGCCCAAAGATCTTCAAGCGCTTCCAACCGCTTAGCAACGTAGTCACTAGTCTTGCGACTTGTAGCATCCTTCTTGAAGTTGGTTAAAATCTTCCGAATGGCCTCGGAGATTAATTGTTGTCTTTTCAGCATTGCTTCCATGGTGAGTATTGATTGTCACTTAGCACTCACGCTGTTCTGTTAGTTCTGTGCGTCGGTGATCGTAGCTAGCAACTTTGGTATATGCGCCTTCTCAATTGTACTGGTGAGACCCGCTTGTGGGAAGCCAGACAACCGATTCGCTACCTCCGTCACGTACCACGAAACACAACACACGGAAAATGTTTTCTTCAAATAGTTCTGGTGTGGACTGTAAATCTGTTGTTGTCCTTCTTGATCCTTAAGGCACAAGTTCGATGCTCGAAGGAATGTTAATCCTTAAGGCGCTAGTTCTAGGCTCGAAGGAATGTACTGGGGACCTCCTGTATTCAGAGATCCACCACTGTTTGTTATGTTGTTATTTATGTTATGAAGCTACGTTATAGTTAATGTTATGTTATGGAAGAGTGAAACGATGTTGTTGTAGCGACGGTTTATTGTCAACTGAAAAACTTATAAAATAATACATGTTATATGGAGGCGCTCGGGCGCCCGATACCGCCTATTCAGCTAAAGGTTATATGTACGTAGCCCGTACAAACGGTTACAAATAACTGCACTCACACAAAGATTGTTTCAAAATGAGAAGACCGCTCACTGTATTCTAGTTTATTTCTAGCTTATTAGTACGTTTCTTCTTTGGAAGGCACGTTAAGACGTCGCTCCCGGCTGTTGTGATACGCCAATTTGTCGTTAAGCCAAGTCAGAAGCTTTTGGGTGGCGTAAAAGTTCTGATATACCATGCGCACTGCGACAAAATTTCAGGACACTTTTTTTCGTGAGAGACCTTGACAAAACTATGGCTGCACCTAAGTGTGTCTCACTCTGATAACAAGTTTTCTCGCGGTGCGCATGCTAGGGCGTTAGGGCTGTAATACTTGCCTCACGAGAAGAAGAAAAAGGATATGAGTTTGTGAATAAGATCTTTATAGCCTTGTCGAGGGAATCGATTAATTTTTTGATAGCATCTTGAATACGTCGTTTATCCATGGATCATCTCCCTGCATACCACTTTTCTCAACGTTACATAAGAATAACATACATCTCTGTTAAATTTTTTGATAGGTTAAACATTTGGATTAAACCTAAATTAAATATTTACAAAACTTCGATAAAAAAGTTACAATCTGATTAACATTTCACAGGTCATCTTTACACAGAAAAAATGCAAAATTGGGTTATCCTAAGCTGCAATAAGCAATATATACATTTATAAAATACAAGCTAAGCCCGCGGTTTCACCCGCGGATAGAAAGTACCAGTGTTAATCCAGCGTATAAATAAGCTATCTATTTCTTTCATTGAAGCCCGTTCTCCTCAGCGTGGAGAGGGGACTAACAAACACACACACAGACATTCTCATTTATATTATAATATTAGTATGGCAACACATTAGACTTTACACCTCTCTGCTTGATCAGGGTTAAATTATTATTTAGCTAAGTCATAGTTAATCACTTTTTACCAGGGATTGAACGACTTGCCTGCAAGCGACGTGGCACAATGGGCTGATGCTCTTTTCATGGTGTACTCCATCACGGACCGAGAATCTTTCAACTACGTCCGACGCGCCAAGCAAAGTCTGCAGCCAGACGTGCCGTTGACGCTGGTGGGGAATAAAGCTGACATGGTGCACTTGAGACAGGTCAGTGTCGTTCTTTGTGAATAGAGGCTCTCGGGAGAGCGTACTCGGAGTGTACCAGTTGAATTGCGGTCACCGTTCAAGTAAGAAGTTAGAAGGTCTTCGTAAAATTTATTTACGAAAAATCTGTCCATAGAAAACCTTAAGATCAAATTGCTAGGAGGTTAGGAAATAAATTCATTTGGTCTGTTCACTGTTTGCGCTCTTTCTTATTTTGTTCCTTGTGCCATCCACACAAATTGTAGATCTTTGCCCCTTTTTGAAATCTTCTACTTTTATTAGTATACGTGTTGCTTCGAATTAGAACAAATGTGAAAAACAAGGACAGCGTTTACTATTATTTAAAAAGACTCATATTAATAACTAAATGATTTTTGTCAAACCTCAAATTACCCAGCATTTAAAAGGCTTCACACCAATAATTATTAAACAGGTGTCAGATATCAGTAGCAGTAATTAGTTTTGACAGAAACGCTCTTATTCTTGGAGGCTAGCCAAGGATGCGGGTTCGGCTCGACGAAATATTAAACGTTTCCTTGAACTCTATCATACGAGTAGGTATTTACATTTCAAGGGTCTCCCATTTCAAGGTTAGAAAATATAATTAGATGTATACAAATAATTATATGTGCCAAATAGCAAAACACAAGCTTTGCAGGTTAAAAATAAAATATCCTGTAATAAATGATATTGTGAGATGGTACATTTAAAAAATTAAAAAATTTTAAATTTTCAATGGTATTTCAAATATATAATATTCTAGATAAGTATAGGTGCGTACTGCTGCATTTCTAAATGTTTACCAGGACTGGGTGAATTAGTGATGAATTAGTCGTTTGCTTGATGGTAAGCGTCACAGCTAGGTGCTCAAAAACAGATTGCGGTATCACTCGGACCGTTTGCCATTTTAATTAAATACTTAACTGTAAAACATTGAGTCTTAATTCTCGGTCGTTCGGAACTCAAAATTGGCTATGGTTATGAAATGGCACTGCGCACGTTACTGGGACAGTATCTATAGGAACAGTTTTTATTGTGACCTATAAACAAAAATAAAGCTATCATGAATGTGGGTACAGCTACTTCAACTTTATTTCATTCCGAACACGAAAATTATTTCGGCTTGTAACTTTACTTGCATTTTTTTTCATTAGAGGATGGCGAAGATTTATAGAGATATTTATAACACAAAACTTTTCTATAACATTCCCATTTAATCCTTCGTAGTTAATTTTTTCTTCCGCCTTTCCTCTTTCACATGGGTAAAAAACATACCATCCCTTGATGTGTCTTCTTTTTCAATTCAACCATAAAATAGGCAGGTACTAAAACCTTTTTAAAGAAAAAGAAGTCACAATTTAAGTACCGTCCATATAATTTTGCGTTATTCCTTTCCATGCAAGGTTGTCTGGAAGTATCTATCTACGAGAATTCATAATATCAATAAGTAGTATGCTATACTTGGTCTACGGAACAAAAAACTGAAAGTATCAAAACAACGTGGTCAATTGTCAATTTCATTTGAAAGGTGACAATTCGGTATTGCCGTATGATAATCCATTTTCTTTTTTAATTTTGTTTCATGAGGTTCTGGTAGACCTATACCAGTTCCTACACTTAAAATGCATAATTACCACAAACTAAGTAGAGGATACAATATAATTACTTCCTCTTCTTCCTTCACATGTCAGTGCGCCAACCTTGAGGAAATAACCTTCTTGGTGCCAACGCTCATTTTAGAATAATCGCAGATAGCAGTGTCCAGCAACAAAAGAGCTATTATTACGTACGCGTTTTCATGGGCGTAGCCAGGATTTGGTTTAGGGCAGCCAAAAGAAAAATTGCTATGTGCATGTGCAAAAACGCTATGCTCGCATCTTGGTGTGACTCACATCATGGTACGGTGAATGGTACACGGTAGTAAGTTAATTCAGATAAAACCACAGAGCTACAATAACTTCCTAGCTCTATGGATAAAACAGTAAATATTAAACTGTTTCAAAATTAGAGCTCCCAATCTTAACGAATTGACTGCAGATAATTTATTTCTTACTAATATATATTATATATAATATGAATATAATATATAACTATTTATATCGTGGTTGACGGAGAAAATAAGATTGTTAATAAGATTGTCCTGCTTTTGCTTAGACTCAATCTTACATTATTTACTCTTCAGTTTAGAGACTGACTACTAGTACCTTACCTCGCTTCGCCCATAGTTTATGAGCACACCAGCTGACTAGCGACTGACTTTCTAAGGCCTAAGCTTTAGTCTTAGGAGAGGGCAGCTGCCTGCAAGCTACAGCAGAAATAAAGTAGGTTAGGTCAAAGATTCTGTTTTATATTTAATAGAGGGTGACTATAAGATAAGGCTATGAACGCGTCCATGTTAATTTAAATATAATTGTTCACAGGTGAGTCCTGAAGAAGGGGAGATCCTGGCTAAAGACTTCGAGTGCAACTTCGCTGAGGTGGCAGCGGCGGAGCAGGTGAACCAAGTCGGAGAAGTGTTTCATGAGCTAGTCCGGGAGGTGCTGACGCTTCGGCGGCGGAACAAGCACAGCCTTCTCGATAGGATGCTGGGCTCAAAACACGCCTACAGGGTTTATTCGAGAGGCAAAAGTGACAGCGCTTTGCCTAAAGACTAAAGCATTTAGTATAAGATGTTAGATGTTTCGATGATCTACGCCATAATTCCTGACCTCTAGTACTAATTTACCTAATTAGTATTGTTTGTGCTGGTTATCCAAGTTCAGTGCTAAGACATTTTTTGTATTTGAAACTCTGGAGTTTCTGTTGTCTTAGATCTGTAAGATTAGACTTGCATCTTTGTAGAATGAGTGTTTTATTGGTGTTGAATAGTGTTTTTAATAAACTTAGGCCATTGGAGAAGAAGTTTAGTATTAGGTACCTAGTTTAAACTAGGTCGTTGCTCACTGTTAACAGTGAGTGAGAAAATGGATGTGTCCGTTATATTAGAACTTCTCAATGTGCAATGTATTAAATAGGTACTAAACTTTGATGTAAAATTTACAATTTTTGTTCTACTTTAGTTAATGGAGAAGTTCTAGTCATAGATATAAGCTGAATCCAAGGAAGTTTTAAGCAAAACTTAAGTATACAGTATACTTAAATTTTCTTGGCTGCATCATGATGATTTTAGTGACAGCTTATAGGTACCTATGTGTTTCTTCTGAGACTTCCACTATGCTACTATGGATACGATATATAATACATTTTAGACAATCTTTGTGTCTAATCGTTTACAACATACGGCATTTATATTTACCTACCTACTGCACTTATATATAGATATATACCTAATTAGTAATTACGAAGCTTATTAACTTCTTCTATTGTAATTCTACCAGAAACTATGTTGTAAAATTCTTCTGTTGATAATATTATTTATTAAATAAACATTTTTTTGTTAAATATTTTAATGGATAGCTTTTATATTATGGTCTCGTCAAGTATAATTATTATTAGCACCTGACATAGTACTTTTAGATTTATTTTAGAGCTTTATATCATAAAAGGTGGACATCATGCCATGGCCGTTGATCATGGTGACAGATTGACAACCCAACAGCAACTGTGGTTCGAACCTCCCCATCTCAGATGAAGTACCTGCTCCCCATACTCATCAAAACCAGACGACTATTATCACTGCGGGTAGAAACAGTGCGGAACAACCTTTGCAGTCCATCTGCCTAATTTATTATTAATTAGGAAATTGACATGGCCAAGTCGGTTATAATATAATCAAAAAGCACGCTTTCAATGAAAAGTTTGCCTAAGCTTTTAAGCACAAGTATGTGTCTCAAGAAAAATAAATTACGTAGTTTCGCGCCCGTATATTCGTGTATGTTTTTGATGAATCCAAAATGAAATTTGTGAATTAGACTTATTCCATTTTGGATTCATGGTAAAAGCAGAAAATATAATTCTGAATCATAGGTTAGGTAAGTATACTCAAAGGGCTTGCGCTTAAAATATTGATTAATTTGTAAAGGGAAAATTAGAAAATTACGCAGGCAAAACTGATAAAAAAATCATAAATATCCATAAGCTGTTGTTGCGGATGTTCAGGCTGTGGCTGTGTTTTTGTACCTAAATACTTGATTGAATCGAGTAAGGTGAATATCTAATACCTATATATGTTTTTAAAGTGTGTGTAAGTTTTAATCATATAAATCATCAGCCTCTTTGGTGTGGTGGTTGAGCAAGTCAACTCATAACTCGAGGCAGCGGGTTCGATTCCTGCGACAGGACAAGTATACTTGTGGACAGAAAAAGCGCTGAAAATACTTGTTTTGTGTCTGGGTGTTGTGGGACCATGGTCCTCGTAGATTTTGGGTCCTTAGATTCAGAGAGTCCTAGTTTTAAGGTCAAGGATATAATGTATTTGACCGTTGAGCGTTATTATATAAAAAATTATCTGTTGTAAACTTGTAAGCAACATGTTTACATTACAGCCTTATAAATGGAAATGAATCGGAAATCGTAGTCAGGACGCGATTATGCTTGTTTGGTTTTAAGTTATGTTTAAGATATTTCTTTAGTTAAACTCATTTTTTGAAATAAATGAATATTTGTATTGTACTGTTTGTCTGTCATTAATTATTGTCGCATCATGAAAATAGTCTGCTGATGAATAAATGTAAGAACCTGCTCAAAACTCAAACATAAGGAGATCCGCAGGTCACCGATATTGTACACATACCTACATTCTATGTCCCAGTGGACAGGCCAAAGACTATATAATACCTATGGACAGGCCACTACACTCGGGACCGATGGGGGAAAAAGTTTTCGAGTGGCGACCATGAACCGGAAGACGCAGCAAACTGGTCGATGCAGGAGGCAGGAGCTGCTCAAAATTGTGCTTTATAGAGAAGGCTTGCTCAGCAGTGGACATCTTGAAGCTGGTGATGATGATGATGATTGTTTCCAAGACCGCTGGGAATTGAACCAGTTAGATCGCACCACCGGCTGGTTCGTTTCAAAGATTTTTATGTTGTACGTAGTAGGTACCTTGTTTGTAGGTGACCTTGAATTGGTATGTTATCCCGAAATGGGGTGTCTGGGACCATGATACCCTACAAGTTCTTACTTGAAACTGGGGGTTTCCAAATCACCATGGTAAAACATAAATCCACTCGCAAAATTGCACATGCGATCGTTATGAGAGTTAACAAGATACTATCACAGATCTTATAAAAAACTCATCATCATCATCATCATCATTAACAGCCTGAAGACGTCCACTGCTGAACATAGGCCTCCCACGGGAGCGCCACTTAGAGCGGCTGCTCGCCTCCTGCATCCATCGGCTCCCCGCGGCTTTCACCAGGTCGTCGATCCACCTAGTGGGGGGCCGGCCTAGGCTGCGTCAAAGAACTAAAAAGTGTTTTATAGGATCTGTAGATACTATTAATTTATTTCTAAACACAGGTTATTAAACTAGTTTATGTGCATTCGGTCAACGATTAAGTTCAACCACCCAGCTGCACTAAGACTTATTTCGAACGTAAACTTTACATGGCATTTCTTCAATGAAAAACTATTAATTTAGTAAAGTCGTAGAAGAAACATTGTCTACCATGGGCTGTAGATTTACCCCCTTTCGGGATAATATACCAACTCAAGGTCACATTGTATACCTCTTTGGTTAGTTTCAATTTACTAAAACCGACGGTTGAAAACACTAGTAGATACCTACCTATTAGTAAAATATAGTAAAATATAGTTATATAGTTTCAGGTTTCATAAAAAAATCTAGGTCTGTGGTTGTAAGAACGAAACCTCAACTAGGTAGACTAGTTTTGGAGCACGATACGGTTATTAATAATTATGAATGCAGGGAAAAAGTTAAAATAGGTATGAAATGACTTGTCGAGCAGGAATAGTTATCTAACACTGATTAATAGTTAGTTTGGCGTTAAATTACATCCTGGAACCGAAAACGGTCAGGCATGAGATCAAGCCTATTTAGTAAAACCATGCCTTATTAGCTTATTACATACTGAGTAATAAGTATTTTTTTTCGTTTATAATACTGTATGTAGATACTATTGAGAATCTATCTGGAATTGAATATTTAGAAGTCACTCAAACTAGATTTTTTTTTGTTTTGTTTGTCGAAACCATCAAAAAAGTGAAATATCAAATATAATAGGTATAAGTATTTAGTGAATGGTGTGACATCGAAGTGTGTCATAACATGTACCTACGAGATCGCCTTGAGCTTGCAGCCAAGGTCTGGCGCTTTGTTTTAGTTGGTAAGTATAGTCATCTAATAAAAAAATATATTCTTTCCTCCACAAAGGAACCGATCTCTATTTATACAAACCCGATGACAATCAAGCCCCAACGCGTTATAGGAGAGACAAACAAAAGCATAATGGACTGCGATTAAAAAATGACTAGCCGGTCACAAAGGCAACCCCCAGAGTCACGGTTACAAAAGGGTGATCTCCCAAAGTGGGTTACTTATCAAAAGCTGTGCGAATGGTGCGCCTGCGACCGACCAATCACAGCGCGCCGTACGCGTATGTCACTGCGCGATGACAGTTAACGATAAATGACACAGATTTCAAGATGGCACCCCACTTATCGAAATGCGGATCCATTGTCAATGGTTTTATTACGCTGCTTTTATTATTATCAGTACAACCAGGCCCTCCGGTTTTTGTTTTATTGGTATCTCGAGCTATCTATCTATTCTATAGGTTCTAATATTTGGAGCGGAAATAAAAAGGCGCTTTTTCACATACAATAATTCCACGTATTCAAACGTTTATTTTTACACGAAAACTTTATACTAAATTTTATAGGATATAACATGAAAGCAGAATTAACGGGAAAAGTAAATAGAAAATCCGTTTGTTAACCAGTTTATTGGAAAATATAACCGGGTAAAGACAGGTACCTACTTGGAAAGCATGATGTGGGCTCCGGTAATGAAACGTCAATTTATCGTTACCGTTAGCGTGCTTTGCGAGCCGAAATGTTTTTTGACAGTGTTTCAGGGTTCCGTACCTAAAAGGTGAACCCTAAGGGTATCCTATTACTAAGGTTCCGCTTTCCGTCTGTCTGTCTGTCTGCGTGTCTGTTCGTCTATTACCAAGCTGTATCTTATCAACCGTGATAGTTAGACAGTTGAAAATTCTCAGATAGATATTTCTATTGTCATGGTAAGAACAAACTAATAATAAACTAAAGTTTTAAGAGTTTAATTTTGTATGGGGGCTCCCATACAAAATTTTTGATCGTTTTTTAAATAATGTACGGAACTTTCGTGCGCAAGGCTGACTCGCACTGGGCCGGTTATTTTAATTTAATTTTTCGTTTCATATTACGTAACGAAAAATTTCTAGGTATCTGGTATCATTAGCATTTTCCCGAATTCATGTTAATGTAAAATAGTCAAAATAAAACAGTATCCCGGTTCCTTCTGGGATGTTCGGAAGTCATCGCTTTAAGCGATAACACTGCCCGTTGTGACACATGGTTTTTAAGTTTTGATTGTTGATCGTAGCTGTAATGTGATGTTTCAATAAAGAGTATTAGGTATCTATATAGGTCTATTCTTCCTGTGATAGTAATATCCCCAGCAATAAGTACCTAAGTCACTAACCTCACTAATACAAGCATGATGGACTAAATATTCTTTAGGAAATGATAGGTCTTATTTGTAAAGATTCAAAGCGAGAGTCCAGAGAACTATAATTTAAAAATCCATCGCGTTGATTGATTGCATTGCTAGTGTGAATTCTGTGATTGATTGGTCTTTTCCTTTTTTTTTACAAGAATGAATGACGTGACGAGCTAGTCGTTCACCTGGTGTTAAGCAATACCTACGGCTGCCCATAACAGTTGCAGTGTCACTCCGAACTTTAAAATAAAAGTTTCGCTTTGGTTGAATTAGATCCAAAGACTCTCACGATATCACTATTAGCAATAGATAGATAAACTCTTCATTGAAACACTACTTTTACAGAAACACTCAATGTACACGCACAAGCTTAAAACTAAAGTGTCACAACGTGTGGTCTTATCGTTTAAAGCGATCTCTTCCAGATAACCCAGAAAACAGAGAAAGGAAACCATAATCAGTGCCAAAATGGCAAAAACCAAATGGCTTCAGTCAATATCGATCAATGTGTAGTCCAGCGTACCTACTAGTGTAATGGAGGTCAGTGACCTAAGTCAATGCTCGGCTCGCATCCCAAGGCTGTCCTTGAACTATTTGTCAATCACATTTGACGCTTGGTTGCCGTATGCGAAGGTGACCCATGGTGACGCAGATCGCAGATGAAGGTTGTTATGTTAGAGACCAAACGACCTTACATCACAAACAAAAAAAAACAAGAGATAAGGCACAACATCGTCATCACGTCATCACCATCATCAGCCTGACAACGCCCACTACTGAATATAGGCCTCCTCAGGTAAGCGCCACCATGGGTGGCTGCTCTCCTCTTGCATCCATTGACTCCCCGTCTACCTAGTAAGGACACAACTTATAGCGTAAACTCAAAATGTTGCGTTATATGCAAGACGCTAAAAATATTCTATATTGCCTAAATACCTAAAGCATCGCGTCCAGAACAGCGCCGCAAGCTTTTAGTGCTTACTAAGGCAAATTGAAAAGTACGCGACGATCAAAAATAATGCATACTTATAGCTAAAACCAAATGATTATATTTTATTTTTTTGACGTTATCATGATGCACTTTATGACCTGCAATTCAAAACTTGCAGCAAAGAATTATTTTAGCCACAGATATTAAAATATTTTAACGTATAAGTCACAGCAACAATGTATTTGTTACAACTAAAGAAGGCATGTGCTTATTGAGGATAGTATATAACAAAAATATAGTAAGTAGGCTACTTAATTATAATTAAGGTAACCACAATAATTAACAAACATAATTTTAGTTAACGAATAAACAAGCACAACGTGAAACGGAGATAGCCTTGCAAATTCCTAACTAAGCGGCAGAGTGGAGGGCGGGACAAGCCTGCACCCCGCCTGTTGCGTCCCCGGATGCACCCCCGGCCGAGGATTCTCATCGCTCAGTCTACGTCCTGCAGTCGCAAGCTCGCGCAAGCCGTACCTGAGCAAGCTGCTTCGAACACGAACTTTGAACTTTTGAAAAAAGTTTAATTTATGAACTTTTGATTTTTAAACTTCAACGTTTTTAAATTCTCTCCCAGATTTGAAAGCTTCATCTTCTAATTAAAAATCGTCAAAAATGCTTGAACTTTGAACTCTTGCTAAAAAAAAACTCTGAACTTTTTAAAATCTCATTTAGTGCAGTGTTTTGTGATTTTTTCTTGAAGTAAGTATGTTTTAAGAAGCCTTAAATTGTGTCGTTTAAACTTTCTGTCAAACTTAAAAAAATAAGGCGTAGGTGATTACTGCTTCTTCTTTACTTCTTTTTGGAATAGCTAGCGGGCAAGGAACTTATACGTATACTAGAAGTATATTATAAGTTACTTGCTAGTGGGTTACTTGGACAAGAGCGATTCATGATATTGTGTCACCTTACACTTGCAGAACAAGTGGTGGAAGGGTGGCACGACGCACTTTTAACTATTTCCAATCTACTAGTTTTATCCTATTCTTTGCTATAGAGTTATAAGTCATCACGGCTAGTATACAGTTTGAATTTACACACTGTATTTTGTTTTATCCAATGAATAACATTAATTTGATTTTTAAAACAAGACCAGAGTTCGTAAATAATAATAGAATAAGCACTTAACTGTAAACATTTATCTTCAAAGATCAGTCTTTACACTGTAAACCTCGGACATAGAATAGGAAATATTGAATACGTACCTCGGATAAAACAAGCGTTTACAGTATTTTAGCATATAAATAGGAAGATAACGGGCATGTGGGACCGCTTTAGGTGGGTAGGTACTTTCTTTCATAGCTTAATACCACTTACAACTAGAAAATGTATAGTGATTTAACTATAGTTTAGATAAATAAATAGACGATATCAAATACGTATTACCTACTTTTTTTCATATCGTACGCTCTTGAAACCATTTCATAATCTTTATTTAAGGTCTGATGGAATAAATAGCAAATGATTTTTGTTTTCGGAAAATACCATGGGATAAACAGACTTCATAATTAGCCGATTTCCCAAAAATCAGGAGGTTATAACCTGGTCCATTTTTGTTCTAATTCGTGCTTTTCTATGTATTGTTTTCTTTCGTTCGCACTTTCGCTTTACGTGATTCTTAGTTGAAAACCTTGCGCGAGAGTCTCATGTGTCAATATTTAAATGTGGTAAAGTCTTAGTAAAGATCTATATATAGGTCTCCTCACCAGTTTCGGTGACGGCGACTCTTATTTGCTATAATTTTCTAGCTTGAGCTCTAATGAGCCTCGCTACTCAATCCGAATTTTGTTTCGAATACCCGGTCACATGTAAAACAATAGAGTTGGCCTTCAGTATTGTAGGTATACGTGTAGGAAGGTTTAGGTGACTTCAGTTTAAGGACTCTGCGGTAGGTTGGAACTCCTGACGTGGTGACAGTGGCCATGTCAATGACTCTAGTCAAGCATGCGGGTCTGAAGAGTGTCATGTAATACTTTGTGTAAAAAAATGTTTATTCAATATGGCAGGGTAAACCATTTAATCATATAGAACAATAACCGAAACTAAGTACTAAAACTAAGTGTTGTGGAGTACGGCATAAAGGTATTGAAAGTATATCTTGGTGACCGTAATATACACACTCGCTTTTAATTTTTGTATGGTCTATTTTCATTTGGTTAAAACCTACAATGTTCGTTGTCCGTGTATTCAGTGAGTGAAACCCATTAGCGGATTACCCGACCAAGTTATTTTATTTTATTTTTATTTATGAGAAGATCAACAGCTAATACATTTGTTATATTGTACACGAGTTAAGTTACAAAAATAGGCCAATAATAGAACTTCCTTATAATTTTTATAAATTATGCTCGTCTCTCCAGCGAACGTGTGTGTGTGTGTGAGGTGTGAAGTGTAGGGTGTGTTATAAAAATGGTCTTCCACCTAAGAATAGAAAAAGTCATGGCTTTTAGATTTTTTCACTTCAAACGCTTCATAGGGCAATTACCGTTTCCCACATAGACTTTGATGCCGCGGTAAATAGAAACAAATCGGTACATTGTAATGCTACATGTATGTATATATCATAATATATTACCTGGTTTCTATTATTCATTCACAACTTTCACATCACAGCACTTGACAGTCCTTTTCACAGTAATTTAAGCACAAAAAAACTTGATTTTTCTCAAAAATTTTACATCACTTTATCGATTTTGCGCGCGGGTCACGGGCCCGATTTCTAGACACGACTGCTCGGATGGCAGTTGTTTTGAAACTGTTTTTTTTGTTTCGAATTTAGTTTCTCTTCAAATTCATATTTTTCTTTTTCTACTGTCAATTTCAGTGAGGTATTTTATAGTTTGGCCATGATTGTATGTATTTTGACTCTAGATTTATTTTTTTACTATTCTGTATTCAAAATTTTGAAAACTGCAAAAATCTAGAACCTTGGAATGCTAGCGAGCTTTCTTTAGAAAAGCTGTCGCTATGGAATGGCAGTCTCAATTTACTCCTCGAACGAGGAACACTAAATTGATATAAGGCCATTCCCGGGCCAGGCAAGGCCCGGGAACTCAAGAACGCCTTCAAAAACCATCTTTGGCTATCCAACACCAAAATTGTGAAGTGAATCTCCATCTACGTCAATCGCTGCGCCACGACATATCCATTGTCAAATCGCCGATCGCCGAGCTACATCCGCTACAGCCAGTCGCGAAACTACGACGAATCTATCGCCGAGAGCTGATCGCCGAAACTACATCTGTTGTCACCGTCGGCCGCCGTATCTACCACGACGAATCTATCGCCGAGCGTCAACCAGTGAGACGACCGGCTTGCCTTTTTCAAACATTGAGTGGCAATATAACTTCATCACCATGTTCCGGCCCGTCGTCCGTCAAAGCTTTGACGACTAATACCTGCGTGTCTCCTGCTCCTGCATCTTGAATCTGAGCTGCGTAATAATACTTCATCGACGGTGGAAGGACGAGAATCTTCTTCTGGATCCAGAAGCTAATAACTGAATGAGCTAGCCGCTGAACTCTGGAAGTCGGACAAACTAAAGGCAACGAATTCCTCAGTCTCTATAACGACAGTGGGCCTTGTTTGAATAAAGACCCGGAAGTGGGCCTTGTTTGAATAAAGACCCGGAAGTGGGCCTTGTTTGGATCCAATAACATTCTAATTCTACCGTGATAACTTGTAGGCCGTAAACAACTTAAATTTCGCGTTCTTCCGCATCATCTAGAGACTCTTTTTTTTGCTTTCTACAAAGCTTGTAAAATTTACGAAAATAAATATCTGTTACCAATTCCTTTTTTTCTCTTCAGCTCTTAGGATCCTGTCAACCTAGGCACTGTTTAGGTAGGGGAGGAGCTGCTCATTAACTTGTAGCGTTCCATTCTACCTTTTTCACGAAAGGAACGGATGTAACGTGACAGTTTGGCGCCCAACTAAAATGAACCCTCTAAAACATTCTTCTAAATTCTAAAATAATACTTACTCAAGTAGGCTAAAATTTGATATTGACTTTTGGCTCTAACGTAATATCTTAGGTACTTGCTTAATTTATTTTTATACAGGCAGGACACGCGGAACATCACACTTACATTCTACAACACTGGCATAGTACTTAATACTTAAACGAACTTAAACTTGACTTGATTTTATCCTTGACTATTGACTTCAACTTGTGACTATGGCGAGACCAATTAAATACTCGTTTCTAAACAAACTTGAACTGGAATATGAAGTGACTATCAGAGGTGAAAAACCAGCTGACACTTTGACAACTCTTAAGGAGCAGCTGGCAAAATTGAGTCACATTCAACCTGAGGACATAAAATCTTCTCCAATACCTCTCAAACATGACCTCTCCCAAGCAGAGATCACGTTTAATTACGTCGAGGGTAAAATCTCGCACCTCGAAGCCACGGATGATAAAAGTAACCTGAGGAAAGTTGAATCTTTCGTAAATCATCTTCATTATCGCCTCGAACGCTTTAACGCCGTTCCACCATTTGTTGAGTCATGCTCAAACATACGATCTCGCTTCTTCACGCTCCAAAAACGGTTTGAAGTCTTAACTTCAGATTATTCAGGATCTTCTGAAGAAGTGTTAGTTGACATTCACAATCCTTGTCCTCAGACTCAGCCTAGCCCTCCCTCGATTTATCAATTACTACCTATGACTGGAACCAATCAAACTTTGGAAGTACTGAGTACTCCTCAACCCACTTTACCTTCAAGCATTCTGACTAGTATACCACTGGCTTCCGAGTCTGTACAAAACTATCACACTTCGGATAATTTTGTGAAGGAGCTCAAAACGTTTTCTTTCAATGGAAAATCGTGCCCTAGATCATTTCTTCAAAGATTGGACGAGTTTAGGATTTCTCGAAACATTCCGGAAGGTATGCTTTGCAAGCACGCCTTTGAGATTTTCACAGGTGATGCCCTTCATTGGTTTCGTTTTCAGTATAATCGAAATCCTACCTTATCGTGGAAAGATATTTGCACATTGCTGATTCGAGATTTTGGTATACATGATTACGACTATAAGCTGTTGGAAGCTATAAGGAATAGAACGCAAGGAGCAACTGAGACCATTATCGTTTACGTCTCAATTATGTTCGGTATGTTTGCTCGTCTTTCAAAGAAACTTAGCGAGAGCGAACAATTAGAGATTTTACTCCATAATATAAGACCGTGCTATTCAGTTTTTGTTGCACTTAAAGATATTAAAACGGTAGATTCTTTAATTTCTACTTGTCAAAGTTACGAACGCATTTCTGAACGAGACAAAAATTTTCATGAGCCTAGATCTGAAGACACTTCTTGTGCTGCTGAATTTGCCTATCTTCCTTCATTTTCTAAAGCTTCATTTCCTAAAGCGTCTCCAAACGTAAGGTACACTAATGCAGTGCAGGAAGATAAACATCCACGCTCGTCATCTCAAACTAATGACATTTCTAAAGAAGAATTCTGTTATCGCTGTCGTATCACAGGCCATTCTTTACAAACTTGTACTAAGCCTAGATACCTCATTTGTTTTAAATGTGGTCGTAAAGGCGTGAGAATCAGCGAATGTCCAAAATGTGCTCCATCAAATCAACAAAAAAACTAGCTGACGACTTGAATGGTTTCACTAAATCACATAACAATAATTTTGATCTTAACGACTGGAATCAATGGTTAAATACTATTCGAAATTTTATGTTTTGCTACAAAACAACTTCTGTTTTCTACGACAAAGAAAAAGACTTTAACAGACCTTTTATTAACGTGTCTATAAACAATATACCTTTTTCCGGTCTTTTAGATAGTGGAAGTTGTATAACTATTTTAGGTAATAACTCTCATAAAGATATCCAAAAGTTAGGCTTTAAACTATTCAAGTCTCCAACTCAAGTTATGGTTGCTAATAAACAAAAAGCAATGTCTTCTGGTTATTTTCATTTGCCATTGAGATTTCATAATCAGACACATGTTATCAAAGCTTATGTTTTCCCTGATATTTATCCTTCTTTGATACTTGGGTGGGATTTCTGGAAAGAATTCGAACTCTCCCCAAAGATACTTTCTCTTGAACTCAATCTCGAATCTAAAGATCATACAACTTGTGCTGTTGAAAATCAAATATCAACATTTGATCATCTGTCTGGGAATCAAGTAGAAATTGCTAATGACATAATCAAGCGTTTCAAAAGTATTTCTTTCGAACAACGAGGTAAATTAGGCCGTACTAGTTTAGTTAGTCATCGGATCAATACTGGTGATGCTTTACCTATAAAACAACGTTGTTATCGTCTCTCTCCAGAAAAGCAAAAAGCACTCATCAATGAGGTCGATAAAATGCTAGAATTAAAAGTTATAGAAAAATGTGAGAGTCCTTGGTTATCTCCAGTACTTATCACTCCAAAAAAGAACGGAGAATGGCGTTTCTGCGTCGACAGCAGAAAGCTGAATGCAATTACTCGTAAAGATGCCTACAGCCTCCCTTTTGTTTCTGAGATACTAGATAACCTCAAAAATGCTAAATATTTGTCTAGTATCGATATAGCAAAGGCTTTTTGGGAAATTCCATTACATCCCAAAGACAGAGATAAAACTGGTTTTTACGTACCTGGTAAAGGAATGTATAGATTCACTGTTATGCCCTTCGGATTGACAAACGCTCCAGCAACTCAACAAAGACTTATGGACAGTTTATTCACTCCAGAGTTTGAGAATAAAGTGTTCTGTTACTTAGATGACATAATAATCATAGGTGCGACATTTGAGGAACATATTTCACTCCTACTTAAAGTTCATCAGAAACTTTCTTATGCTGGTCTAACCATTAACTTTGAAAAGAGTCAATTCTTTCGCAAAGAACTGAAATATCTTGGCTACATAGTAGATGAGCAAGGATTGCGGGCTGATCCCAGTAAAATTGAAGCGATTCTAGCTTACGCTGCTCCTACCTCTAAAAAAGAAGTAAGAAAATTTTTAGGTACATGCAGTTGGTTTCGCCGATTCATACCTAATTTCAGTACTATTGCTTCACCACTCTGTAAATTAACGTCATCTGGAAAAAAATCTCCAAAAAAATTTGTCTGGAATGCTGAGGCTGACTCTGTTTTTGCTAAATTAAAAGAATGCTTGACTACAACACCAATACTATCTTGCCCTGACTTTGACTATCCATTTTCCGTTCACTGCGACGCTTCTAACTTTGGGATAGGTGCTATGCTGACTCAGGAAAAAGACAATAAAGAAGTTGTTATTGCATATATGAGTAGATCTCTAAACAAGCATGAGCAGAATTATTCAACTACAGAACGTGAGACTTTAGCTGTCATTACTGCACTTGAGCATTGGCGTTGTTATCTTGATAACGGTAAACGATTTACAGTATACACTGACCATGCAGCATTAAAGTGGTTCCAAAATTTGTCTAATCCTTCTGGCAGATTGGCACGATGGAGTCTTCGTCTGTCTTGTTTTAACTTCGACCTAAAACATAAAAAAGGAAAAGAAAATGTTGTCCCAGACCTTCTGTCGCGTCATAAAATACCCGATACTGCTATTATTGGTGGTGTTGAACCCATATCTAGAGACAATGCATCACAATTGGAACTATATAATAGACTTTTTACTAACTGTCGAGATAATCCTGATGCTTATCCAAATTACAAAATTCTCAACAATAATTTATACCGTTATAATAACTCACCTGATTATCTAAATGAAGATTTTGCTTGGAAAGAAGTTCCACTTCCCTCTGAGAGAATGAATCTCATCAAAACTTGCCATGGTGACTCAGAAAGTAATCCCCATACTGGCATTTTCAAAACATACAAGAAGCTTTCTTTAAGATACTATTGGTCTGGTATGTTTAAAGATGTGGCTAAAATGTGTTCTTCTTGTGAAACATGCCTCTCTTATAAGCATTCGAATCATTCTCCATATGGTCCTATGGGTAAACCAAAAATTTGTTCAAGACCTTTTCAAAGCCTCTCATTAGATCTAATGGGCCCTTTTCCACTCACAAGACAACGTAATCAATTCATACTAGTGGTTACATGTTCTTTTTCAAAGTATTGCCTTATTTTCCCTATCAAGCGCGCTACATCTTCCAATATCATCATGTATTTGGAAAATAATGTGTTTCTGGTACACGGTGTGCCACAAACCATCATCATGGACAATGGTTCACAATTTCAATCTAATGAGTTTCAAAGTTTTCTGAATAAGTATAAAATTCCTTTTATATTTTATTCACCTCGATACTGCCCTCAAGTAAACCCCACAGAACGGTATAATAGAACAATTATCACCGCACTTTCACAGTTGGTCGGAGATGATCACCGTTCATGGGACAAACATTTGCAGAAAATCCAATATGCACTCAACAGTTCTGTAAATTCTACAACTGGGTTTTCTCCATCCTTTCTGGTCTTTGGACGTGAAACCATACCATGTGGTTCACTATACACTAACTGCTCCAACCTTGATAATTTCATTTTTCTTCCTCGTGACATCTACGCCGCTAATTTAGGATTATTATCTAACATCTTCGATAAAGTACAGGTTGCATTACACACTGCACACACAAAAAATGCTGCTCATTACAACACGAGACACACCTTTAAAGAGTTCAACGTTGGCGACACAGTCTGGCGTAAAAATTACGTCCAGAGTAACGCTGGTGCATATTTCAGTTCAAAGTTGGCTCCCAAATATGTCAAATGCACAGTTGTTGAGAAGCTCTCACCTCTCGTCTTTATTTTAGAGGATCCTAACGGCTTAAGAGGAAAGTGGCATGTAAAAGATTTTAAAGTGTAAATAGTGTAGCGGTTGTATTCTGTTTTTTTCTCTAAATTGTATACTTATTCTGTAAATAGCTTTAGCGTATATTATTTTTGTATTGTACAAGGAAACTAGACCCTTTCGGCTTATTTTTTTTAAATCCATTTTACAAACGTTATTTTTTTTTTTTTTTTTCACTCATTTTGTTTTATCCTTTAACACGAGTCGTGTGGGTAAGAAGCCATTGTGTTTACTCATTTTTTTTATACTTTCTTAGTTACACATGTTGTTACTCTAATCTTAATTTCCTTGCAATTTCTTAAATACAAGGTTCTTGAATATTAATTTCCTTGAAATCTTCAATACCCAAGGGTGTGTGTAATATTCTTAAAGAGCGGTACACAACTCGTTAAATAAGCCTTTGTGTTGTACATTTTCTTAATTGTAAATACTTATTATCTTTACTCGGGTTTTCAAAAAGGTGCGGATAACGACACCTAATTAAAAAAAATAAGCCTTCGTTATGTATAATGAATAGTTCCTTGTGGAGTATGCGTCATCAAATATGTGAACCATATCCCCTAAGTATGTTTGTGAGCGAGTAAAAGAAGAAGTGCAAGATTTAAGTATGAAAGAGCAAGGTTTTATTCCTAACCTTCAAAATTTTCAATGGAGTTGAAAATTTTCTGGGGTCGTGGGGGAAATATGTAATGCTACATGTATGTATATATCATAATATATTACCTGGTTTCTATTATTCATTCACAACTTTCACATCACAGCACTTGACAGTCCTTTTCACAGTAATTTAAGCACAAAAAAACTTGATTTTTCTCAAAAATTTTACATCACTTTATCGATTTTGCGCGCGGGTCACGGGCCCGATTTCTAGACACGACTGCTCGGATGGCAGTTGTTTTGAAACTGTTTTTTTTGTTTCGAATTTAGTTTCTCTTCAAATTCATATTTTTCTTTTTCTACTGTCAATTTCAGTGAGGTATTTTATAGTTTGGCCATGATTGTATGTATTTTGACTCTAGATTTATTTTTTTACTATTCTGTATTCAAAATTTTGAAAACTGCAAAAATCTAGAACCTTGGAATGCTAGCGAGCTTTCTTTAGAAAAGCTGTCGCTATGGAATGGCAGTCTCAATTTACTCCTCGAACGAGGAACACTAAATTGATATAAGGCCATTCCCGGGCCAGGCAAGGCCCGGGAACTCAAGAACGCCTTCAAAAACCATCTTTGGCTATCCAACACCAAAATTGTGAAGTGAATCTCCATCTACGTCAATCGCTGCGCCACGACATATCCATTGTCAAATCGCCGATCGCCGAGCTACATCCGCTACAGCCAGTCGCGAAACTACGACGAATCTATCGCCGAGAGCTGATCGCCGAAACTACATCTGTTGTCACCGTCGGCCGCCGTATCTACCACGACGAATCTATCGCCGAGCGTCAACCAGTGAGACGACCGGCTTGCCTTTTTCAAACATTGAGTGGCAATATAACTTCATCACCATGTTCCGGCCCGTCGTCCGTCAAAGCTTTGACGACTAATACCTGCGTGTCTCCTGCTCCTGCATCTTGAATCTGAGCTGCGTAATAATACTTCATCGACGGTGGAAGGACGAGAATCTTCTTCTGGATCCAGAAGCTAATAACTGAATGAGCTAGCCGCTGAACTCTGGAAGTCGGACAAACTAAAGGCAACGAATTCCTCAGTCTCTATAACGACAGTGGGCCTTGTTTGAATAAAGACCCGGAAGTGGGCCTTGTTTGAATAAAGACCCGGAAGTGGGCCTTGTTTGGATCCAATAACATTCTAATTCTACCGTGATAACTTGTAGGCCGTAAACAACTTAAATTTCGCGTTCTTCCGCATCATCTAGAGACTCTTTTTTTTGCTTTCTACAAAGCTTGTAAAATTTACGAAAATAAATATCTGTTACCAATTCCTTTTTTTCTCTTCAGCTCTTAGGATCCTGTCAACCTAGGCACTGTTTAGGTAGGGGAGGAGCTGCTCATTAACTTGTAGCGTTCCATTCTACCTTTTTCACGAAAGGAACGGATGTAACGTGACAACATGCACTTTGGATGAACTAAATCAGGAATCGATGTTTTTAGTCATATCATATTATTGAATTACAATCTGGATTTTTTACAGCATATTCGTATATAAGTCGTCATATTACAATTAATTAGGCCGGGTGAGGATGGGGTTATTTGTCAGTGGGCAGGCCACATCGCTCGTAGAACTGACAACCGATTCGAGTGGTGACCACGAACTGGAAGACGCAGCAGCGTAGGCCGCCCCCTTCTATGTGGACTGACGATCTGGTGCAAACCGCGGGGAGCCGATGTCACTCACACGAAGTTACGCTCTCTGGGGGAGGCCTATGTTCAGCAGCGGACGTCTACAGGCTAATAATGATGATTATGATGATGATTATTACAATAATTAGTATTTGATACCAATTTATGCTTAAGAACATCAAGCGATGCCAAAACAAATTTTCATTATAACATATAAACTGCAATAACGACAATAGGTACTTTTATAAAAGCGCGCGTTGAATTCTTTTAAACAAAGAATCTTGGCTTAAGAAGATCTATTTGTGGTGTGCTGTGACATAGATTACAAAATAATAATTATGTACTTACGTTAGCTGTGGTCCTCAGTCTTGTTGTTGTGGTTGTTGCCTTGATGTATAGTTATGCTTCTGTGATGAAACTAGTTGCAAAAATGTAGGAAAAAACATACGAAACTTGACCAATTTAATCCATCACACATTGAATATTCTGGGAAGCCAAGACACGTTCAACGAGTGTCACATTCGTTGTTTTAAATCTCACCTAAAACACAAGACATTTTAATACGTATAAGTATAACAGAAGCTTTAGGTAGCGGTTTGTCAATAAAGTCTCAAAGGTGAAAAGATCGAACATTTCTAGTTAAAACAGGCAAATTTAAGAAAATATAATCACTTTGGTCGTTAGGATATGCTGATCCACTAAAATACGACGGTTTGTTATTATTTTTTGTTTATTTTTAGTAGTTTTCTTATATATATAATTTAACTTTTTAATGTCCATTATATCTTGGGCGAAGAAAGCACTTCAAGAGTACCTCCCTACTATGTGTTAGACAGTATACAAACTCTGTATATTTTACATATATTTTTTCCTATAGGCACTGGTGTGACCTTTTAAAAATCCAAACTACCCTCTGTAAGATTTGTACACTAATCTTGGGACTTATTGTTACTGTTTAATTGCACAAGCATAAGAACATTAAAATAACCTACTGTTTACATTGTTTAACTATTATAAGTTTCATGCAGTGTCGTGTCGGTGCACTGAGTATTAATTAATAGATTTACGAGCGAAAATTGTGCGGTGCGTTAAGCAAAATGTAGTTTAATTATGGGCATCCTTTTAGTCGAAGAGGGCGTTCTGGTAAATTGACAGTTTAATCAATTTCTGGAAGTTTTACCAAAGGTTTTACATCCCTCATGTTAGTTATTTTTCGTTAAAATAGGATTTATTTGAAAGCTTCTTCGAGTTATTTTTAATTTTTAAGTTAGGTACACAGTGTGATTAGTTAGATTATTATAACGATTAACTATATCTAAACGGAGAGAGAGCTTACACTAGCTAGGTATTGGTTCTTTATAGTAAAATTGGAGCTAATTTGTCATACATGTATCCAACATAAAATAAAAAAAAAGTCTCATAAACTTTTATTTTTTATTTAGCTAGTGTCAAGTATTGTAATTTTTCATCGTTAAAGAATATATCACGTAAAGTCAAGTCATAGTAATAGTTCAGTCTAAGTCAGGTAGTCGTAATCCAGTCTAAGTCATGCTCCGCTAAAGTAAGTGGTGGCAACTTTACTAGAAGTTTCTATGGAATTTTGAAAGCAACACAAAAACTCACGTTTCACCACATTATATCACTTGCCCACACTCATACTCGCAATTCAGCACTTAATGCGTAAAACGGCACCAAATTTAAACATTAATACTGGAAAAAGCTCAAGTTTTGAGAAATAATACAATGCAATGACGTGAACATTTCCGCGTTCCCGCCAAAACTCCCACATAAACTTCTTTGTGTATTTTCACGTTATGATTCGATTAGCGGACATGTATTTTTTTGTATTTTGCCGGCTCAGTAGAAATCATGTCTTCAAAAACATTTAAAAGTACATTTTTCCATTTACAAAAAAAAGGAACGTTTAGGATTTGAAAAGTTTCTAAGAACTTTAAAGTAACACGGTTGCTTAGAAGATACCTGTTCACTCTCCATTTGAAGTGAATTTGAGTTGGAGTCTTCCAAGCTTAAAATATCTAGGTAACTAGTTTCATGATGAATAATACTTCTCTTCCAATCTCTTTATTTTCTAAAAACGTCATGATTTAGAATTTCACTTTGTTTGCGAGAGTTTAGAATGCGAACTATTTTTATATACAAAAAAAAAAACAAACGCTCGCAGCGAAAGCAAATTTTACTGTGAAAGGAAAATATTTTTGCGAACTGATTTCCACGACACCCTCGCTCCGGCGCCAGCATATTGCGAATTTCGTTTGCGAGTAATTTTATTGTGTTGTTGTTGTGCTTTATCTGCGTAATACGTAACATCATCACCATGGACATCGGCTCGTGAAGACTGGCTTGGATTGCCAGTCTTCCTTACAGATTGCTAAAAGTTTTCCACAACTGAAGGGCTGCAGCTGCCCGGTTTTATTATATTCTATGTATATATTTATTTTATAGAAAAGATTGTGAGCCACACCAGTTTAGCCCCAGTATTACAAATAAGTACCTATTACTAAAATACTTACAACTGTACAATTTCGACAACGAGTTTGCACGAAGAATCTAAGTCGGCTGGGCAACGTTCGGGAAGCTTTGACCAAATTTCCCTCCAAAATACCCCAGAGTATGAAAATAAAGGTTTTTAATCAATGTGTGTTGCCTGTGATGACTTACGAAACTGAGACGTGGTCTCATAGCTCTTAGAATTAGCCAGTTAATCAGGCAATGGGTAGGCTACATCGCTCGTCGCAGAACTGACAACCGATGGGAAAGAAACAGAACCGGAAGACATAGCGTAGGCTGTCCGATGCACCGACGATCTGGTGAAAGCCGTGGGGAGACGATGGATACAGGAGGCAAGCATGCCGATCAAAGTGGCGTTTTCTGGGGAGGCCTATGTTCAGCAGTGGAGAACTTCAGGCTTTTGATTATGATGGTGACGAAAATACTACTGAAATTCTTGGAGGGTGCGATATAGTCTTGATTAAGTTGACTTTAAGATAATTATTGAGGAGATTATTTGGGTTATTAAAGTTACTTCTTAGCATAATTATATAGTGAGATAGTGGCATAGTAGGTACTATTTGACGCAGCCTGTGGAAAGCCTATCTTATACATATAATAGGCAAATCAAACTACCCCAACCTTTAACTGGAGCTAGTTTTTTAAAATATTTCATGGAGACATTATATTTATTGAATGTTTACGACACTATTTACAGACCAATTTGCAATTTTTATCCTCTCAAGAGGTTTTATATATTTTTCATCAAATTGTGGCGTTAAATTAGTTTTTGAATTGTAACCGATAACAACTTGCGTTAACGTTCAAAAACAAATTTTCACTCACTTGTCAAATCGTTAATCTGTCATTAATGGCTTAGGGACACGGCTATTGGAAGTTAATTTTAATTTCTGTGCCTACAGTGTTGTAACATAACAACATACGTTTGTGTTATCTTGACTCGCGCCGTCGCTTGCCAGCAACGCCGTAACTCAGTCATGTAAGCTATATTTCCACTCAAACCAATTTCTTTACTAAACCTGTACATTAAAAATAATACAGCATCTAGTACTAGTACCTACAGAAGGTAAGTAACCAAACAAACACCGTCCCAAAACGTAGGCTACTGTTTTTTGTATTACTCATTACGATAGACCATTTAAGCAATAAAATTTATTAGCTTACTAGTGGAAAGTCACAACAGAACCGCTTATGCTGCTTTTCTGAAGAGGCACGATTTTACCGCGGAATTGTCATCCAAAATAACTTTGTGGGAGCTCTGCTCACAGATAATTATGATAATGATAATTATGTTATGACCACACGAACGTTCGTTCGTACGGTACCATATTGGCACAAAAAAAGCGGTTTAGATTTCGCGAAATTATTGGGATTCTATATGTAGATTCTTATTCTATGACAGCAAATACGAAAAAAGTGAAACCTATAACGTTTAACTTCGTAGCTTGATTATGGAAGATAAATTAATAACGAAGTGCAGCGAGTGCAATAAAACTCCGGCACTTTACTAAATAGCCCTTATTATAACAAAGAAGTGCATAGTGCATAGTGAAAGCTGTGTTTGATATGGTATGGAAAATTGAGATACCATAACCCCAGATAATATATTACCTACAGTACAAACGCCTCATCCCATACAACGGAATAACTCGGGCTATTATACGAACTATTTTATTTCTGCATACACATTTAGACATTTATTGCGTGTTGGCGAAGTATGTTAGTATCATAAGAGAACGACAAAAATATGAGTAGTGAAATTGGTATCTATAGAATACGTATCTATTAGCACCTACTTAATATATTGCTAACTAACCTGTGATCTGCACGCGAGCCAAGCAATGGGCAGCAGCCAGTAAACTAATATTAAAGCTAAATCATAAACTCGCACAAAATCTGTATCGAGTAATATATAATATACCTGGTTTGTTATATACCTATCTACATCCTTCCGCTTTGATATTTTCAATAGAGCTTATAAATTAGATGGTTATTACGTTGTAAGTATTTGTGTCGAAAAGGTTAATTAATCAACAAGCTACACTTTTTTGTTTAATAAAAGTAAGAACGCCCAATGATCACATACATAGAACCTGGATCCTAACTAGGATTCCCTGTATCTAGGGACCCAGAAACAACGAAGTCCATGGCCCCACCACACCCAGACACAGAATAAGTATTTGCGCTTTATTTCTGTGCACAAATACTTGTCCTGTTGCCGGAATCGAACCCCCCGGCTCCGTGTTATGAGCCGACCTGCTCAACCACTACACTACGGAGACATTTTTTTACGATTTAGTCGGTTGTGGTGTAGGTTATATAACTCTGTATTTGCTAACAGATATCTGTATCTGCCTTCATGGACAACCTCCCTTTTACACCCCCTTTAAATATCTACTAGTCACCCCTTGTTCACAAAGGGTGAACACAGTACATTCAGCAAACATCCGAGTGAGGCCCAACCGAACCGGAAATAATATACCCACCTATACTCTCGCACATTTGTGTCTGGACCACAGGTCTGGACCAACCTAGCCTATTTACCTTTTGGTTCAACCTATACCTATCCAAACATAAGCTATAAATAATTTCCTGTCCATGACCAGTCGAACGCTGACTGTTTGCACAATTAAAACTGCAGTCGATTAACAATTAAAAGCACAGAACTAAATAATATTTTCGCTAATTGTAAGATGTCACAGCCTGAAAAACATTTTAGGCTGTGATTAAAAAACTTTTTGAATTTGATGTTTCGTAAATATGTTGTACGGGTATCAGCACCAAAATAGTGTTCTCCCTACGTTTAGGTACTCTATGTATTATCCAATAATACCAAAATTCATCAATTCACCAAGTTATGAAACATAACGCATATAGTTTTTGTATAGCTACAGGTTCAAAATCAATACAATAATAGCTATGTTTCAGTGGGGTTTCAATGAAGGAATTGAAAGTTGCAATAATTAGCTCTAGAAAACAATTGACCGGACGACGAGCAATGTGAAAGCATTGTCTATTGTGTATTTTTGAATCAAGTATTTCTCGATACTGGTGATTGGTATGTATCTGTAGTTGTAAATTATTATCGAGTAGAAATTCAGTGAACAGCTGCACCCTAAAGTCGTAGAAATAAAAAAACCGCAAACCGTGCACTCTATACTAAACGGCCAAACATTCGTCCCAAAAACGTATTACCGATGTTTTTTGTGAGATCTCAATTTGTAAAGCAAGAAGCTACCGACTTTGCGATGTTATTATGGAGCCGCTATTGTGAACCTTCAGAGTGCACCGGGCCTTTAGGGCCACGGCTCATCCGGGCTATTGTCCCGTCGCTTACGAGGATTATCCAGAGATAATAACCTGTTTTTCTAACATTTAAACGATAATTATAGGAAAAAATGTGCAATTTTTGCATCTCAAATCACCGACATAAGAAAAGCTACTGTACGCTATATTTTTGACAGCTTTTTGTTCTTGTTTTTGCGTAAACAAGACAATGTCGAATGTTTTGTTCTATTGTTGTTACTGGTTTTATTTTCGTAGAATGATGTGTAAGTATATATTATAAACGAAGAGTCGAAAAGAATTGCTGGGTTAGATAAGATCTCTTTTCGGATATTAAAACTGCCGACAGCAGTGGTAGAAGGATGTCTACGAGCTTTATTATCACGATACGAATTGTATTGCCTATTTGAGAACGTCAGGAATGATATAGGCATTATTTATAACCATTAGAAACCATTTTGAAGAAACTATAATTTATTATTTAAATTACAATTGTAGTAGTCAGTTGAATTAAAAACTACTTATTATTAAATTGCTAGTACATATTTGTAACATGTATGTTCTCACGGAGAATCAAACTGTTTTGAATGAATTAAACGGCGAGCACTCGATAGCTCTCATAAGTTATCCCCAATGGTTGTTCGCCCTTCAAGTAGGATTGTCCGAATTGTACTGAGCCATAGAACAATGGAAATAATGAACAAAATACAAGTGCTACTCAGCTTTGTGGCGAAAAGATGTCGCGGTATAACAATAGTGCGTTATTTTCTTACATTTGTTGCGATTTTTATTGGTTCCTTTCTTTTTCTTCACAGTGTAATCAAGGGTCCTCTAAAACCACAATTGGGTTACATTTTTTTCACATGACACTTAATTTTTCAGCTTTATAACAATCGGTTATAATTTTTGGAATAATTAATGCTCTTTTTTTAGTACAAAAACTTAAATAACAATATATATACACTAAACTAAACAACTTGTTAAATTAATGCTCTTTTGTTTTTTCACGTACCCAGCGATATCATGAGATTGTGATGACACAGAGCTAGGATCCGTTACGTACAGCCTAACTCTATGCATAACACTATGATTTTCAGGTTTTAATAGTAGGTAATAGTAGGAGACGAAAACAAAGCACTATATTTAATGTGAATGTATATACCTACACTTCCCTTACTATAATAAATTGTGTCTGCTATACAGTTCCCATCAATATAGATAAAACGTCGAACAATAGATGATTCTCAAGTATTGCAAAATTCCAATTTCCATACGCATTATAAGAGCTATTATATCGGTCACTTTAGTTCTCCTGCGGATCTCATCTTATATCTTCTAAGTAGGGAACCAACGAACATAGGTCGTTGCGTGAATCTGTATTTGTACTAACGAGACCTACAGTGAGACCAACACGTCTCAGCGCCATAAGTTATCCTTATCGATCACACACTGATTGAAAACTTGTTTTCAGGCTCTGTGATATTTTGCGTTCCGGATAATATGGGGCATAATAAGCAAGTTGATAAAATTCACAAAATTCATTTAGGTATTTATTTCCTGTCCGATATGGTCTGTTTGAGTATCTTATCATAAATTAAATACGTATGGACCCTTAAACAGGCTATTATAATATTTACTACATAATTATTATTATTAAATTAAAATGTCTCTTTCCAGATACTATGCTCTCAGATCTTTAAGATGGATTTATCTGCAATGCCGACGTCGAGTAAGTATTCAATTAGTTATTAGTTTGTTACTAGTTCTTTTTAGTTAAGGAATATAGATAGATTAAAAACGGACCACTTTCGGACAGAGCATATGAGCATAGTTTATAGTTTTGTGGCGTCGCAAGAAGTCTTTATTTTATTTCTTCATGCTCTCTGTGAGAGCATTTGAAATGAGAGCATGAAAAATAACAATTGAAGATTGTTGACTTTTTGACATAGTCAATCACGGTGAAAATTTCTGTTGGTCGATGCGTATATCTCGTAAGCTCTTGTACAATAAATAAGTGTTATTTAGTATCCTGTTGTTTTTAATCACCAATGTGTAGAGTCAGTAGCCCGTGACGTCGTCCGGTGCAAATACAATAAGAAGTGGTGGAGAAGTCGCCGGTCGCGTAACACAGACGACGAGGCGACCCTTCAAAAACCACCAAAGTTTTATACGATACCTATGGAGCAGCATCACGTCTATCGTGGAAACATCAATATGTTCATACGATCACAGGTAAAATAACAAATCGTTTCAAATTGAATCTACCTACATAAAGCCCATCATTCCATACAATTAACAGCTACAGGTAGGTACCGGGAAACCTCATTGATATTTGATATTAAAATATCGGTATTAATCGGCTCGATAGCTCAGTTGGTAGTAGCCCTGCCTTCTGAGCTGTGGGTTCGACTCCTACACAGGACAAACATTTGTGTGATGAACATAGATGTTTCTTCTGTGGGTGTTATATTGTATTCAATGTATGTATTTACAAACAACACAAAATTATATAAGTATTGTATCAGTTATCTAGTTCCCATAGTACAAGCTATGCTTAGTTTGGGCACAGATATTCTAATAGTATTCTACTAGTTTGGGGCTAGATGGCCCGTGTGAAATGTCGGCACATATTTATTTATTATCATAACGCAACAGCGTCAAAGCCGATTATTGCCAAACCGAGTTAAATTGCGCCGCACCCGCCTTTATAACAAAATTATAACAAGGTATAGGTACATGTAAGTGAATATTGATTTCTTTATCCATATACCGTATCAGCTGCCTGGTAGACAGAGATAGATAGAGAACTCTATCTCTATAATGACATACTAGCAGGAATAAAATTAACCAAAATTTCTTAGAAAAACAGATTCATATAGGTACTTATATCGCTGCTTTACGAACTTTAATTTTATTAAGGTAGTTATTATTTATTTCACAGAACTCACGAGCCTTTGACCTGTTTACGGAGTAACTTAAGCGGCTTTAAAGAATACGTAGAAAAACGTTTTGATTTACATTTCTATACAATTTTGATGCACTTGGTGATAAATGAATCATAATTAAGTACCCGGGAAATAGTAATGATTCTCTTGTAATTTGCGAGCTTAGTCAGTTAGCCTATACCGACGTATAAGTATACCGACTACCTATGTAATGCGCTTACAGATGATAATTTAAAATCGTTTAAAATATCTTTATGTATTAAAACTTGTTTGAATATATGTATTTTCTTTTATATATTTTTATATATCGAACACGCAGGCATTGTTATTCAGTTGCCATTTCAATGCTGGTATTTTGAAATTAATACCTTCAAAAAAGTAGCAATGCGCGAGTGAGTTAGAGGATGTACGAATACCCTCGCCTTAATTGAAATGCATTATAGACCTTGACACAGCATCAAAATCCTGTTACATCGAGTAACTGATTTAAATTATAGCAATACAATTGTACACGGGACATTCGACAATAGAACTTAATATAGGTAGTAGAGTACATTTTAAACAATGAACGAAAGAAGTTGGTTCGCAAAGTATGTTCGGATTCTGAGGTGTCCTTTGAAAAGGGTAACATTATTAATAGAACTCCGGAATGCTTTGATTAGTCATAATCTTTTGTATAGATAGAAACTTATCTCATTATGTTGTTGCGCCGTCGTAGCTATAAGTTTGAACCGTGGTCGTAGCTTGCTACGACGCGAACTTGTAGCAGCTACGCTAACTTGTCGCTCCAGAGCTTGGGGCACCGACGAAAAGTTGCCAGCTTATCGCTATTTTATATGCTGCATTTTGGTGAGTGTGCGATGGAACTACACGAACTAAATCTCTCATCTCCATTCTTTCATTGGATTACAAGGCGCTCAGATACTCGGCTTCCTTAATATATCTTTAATATTCCTACAGCCCGCACTAAGCGTTGCGCATCAAACTTTATGGCGCGAACAGCATACGAGTGGAATACCTTGCCGCCGTTCATGTTTCCAGATAACTATAACCTGGGTTTCTTCAAGTCAGGAGTGAACAGGTATCTTCTAGGCAAGCTGGCACCACCGTAGGCCGCGTCATCACTTTCTATCAGGGTAGACAGTGGTCTAATGCCTATAAATTATAAAAAAATTACATGGTTTACGATATGTCTACGATTCGTAATCTGGAATCTATGGCTAACCGGAGGTCAGTTATTAATGCGGTTGGAAAACTGCATCTACAGTTTTCTTCTTTTTACAAAAATATAATAGAATTCATAAAAAAAAATTAACAAATTGACCCGTATCACCTGATACCGTTCCTATTTAGTATCGTGTCCGTAAATTAAGAGCCAATGACTCGATGACGTGTCCGAGCCAATTTGCGACCAGTTCCCACGAGATGCGCTTGCGCATCTGGCCACTCTCACTGCATCCCCCACCCTCGAACGCACCCTTGTTGGGTTAAACATTAATTTTAATATTAGGTTTGACTTACGTATCACGTAATTAGTACTTATTTCAATAATAAATGGCAACGATGATTTACATATTAAATATGTTTAGTCTGTAATTAAATTTGATTTTATTGTAATTTTTAAGCTACACCATACGATTATTAGAGAAATGTACGACGATTCAGGCATTCTCTGACAGCTAGGTAATCTAACCCGTATCATGCAGGCAGCCGGCACAGGAAAGTAGAAAGCGATTAAATAGTGTTGAATATTGGTAAAATAATGAATATCATAGAAGCTCGCATGCCTGCTGTGGAATTTGAAACAATTTTGCCTAAACTGCGGTAGTGTGACTGTAATATACCTAACTAAAATCTTATTGAATGGTTCTTTTTTGTGTCAGTTATTTGATTTAAATAACCCATGCGAAGCCGGGATAGGTCAGCTAGTTTATTGTATATTAATTTTGGATTCATAATATTTGTACCTGTTGTTTCTAGCCTTCCTGCGCTGTCCCACTGCTCTCGCTAAGCATTCTTCTCGACTCTTCCACTGTTTTCGTCCTTATATCAGTTATCTGGTTTCCATAACAAACTATGCTTAGTTTGAGGTTTGGGGCTAGATGGCGTTGTGTGAAATTTTATATTTATTTATTTATTATTTATGTTGGTATGCACCCGACTCTGTCAAAGGTGTTAGGCTCGTTGGAGTGTTATAAATAAAAGAGACGACCCAGAAATGTATGGAGCATGGGCTACCTATATGCAATACACTATATTATAAAATCAGTTATGATAAGAAACGTTTTGAAATTACCGTCTTTTATATATATACTAACCGTTATTTTTTAAATTATTGTTTTTTGGCTTAAAACGCGCTTAATGCGCGCACAACACTAACCCGCTAAACTATTATGGGTAGGAGCATCAAAGTGTAAGGTTAACGTAAGGCAGTTGTATGGCATTTGATCAGCGCCCCATACAAATGCCTTACGTGAACCTTACATTTACGCGCGCGTAAATATTCGTGCTAGGCCTACATGGTACACAATACCTATTGGCAGGCATGTTATCAAGTATTATTTTATGAACCATTAAAGAGCACTTACAACAGTGGCGTAAATATAATTAAAAATGCAAGTTCTTTGTTTGTTTTTTTGTGTTTTTAATGTATAACTAACCATTACTGTGAAGATGAATAAGATATTCTATTCTAATTACGATTATTATTCTTGAATTATTCAACATTTTTTGTGTTTGTTTTTGAAGTACTGTACACCTTTGAGGGCTATTTTGCAACGTCTCCTTTAAAAGTTTTCCCTCTAATTAGCCGTGTTCTTTAACCCTGGGCGTCCCCTGACTGTATCATGTGAACCGGCACCTGCGCGGGCGCATCATCACGTGACTGCGCGGAATACGTGCCACATTAGGGTTGCCCACTTTAATATAGTATAACTGTGGGGTTACAACCATGGATAATATAGTTTAAAACAGATACCATAATTCAAACAAATATTAAAACTAAGTAGGTAACTAGATACAAGCCCAGTAAATTAATTAAAAAAAAAAGCGATGTTACACAAATCAACACTTATACGATTACACTAATGTGTTTCAATAAAGAGTTTATCTATATATCTATCTATCTATCTACACTCGTACTTTATTTTATCTCCAGAGTCCAATGACATAACAATTTCATGGCTACAACCGATTAGAAGAATAGGGGTAAGTGACAACCCTACACGGCTCGCGTGACCTACCTATCGTAATATGCGTTATTAATCGCATGTTAATAGGTACGGAAGTATTACCCTGTCGATAGGTCCAAATTGGCATTAGCCTCTGCACCATGACATGGGTTCTCACGGGCCATAATGTAAAATGTCCTTTCGAAGTCATTTACTAGGTGGTAGGACTTTTCTGCAAATTTCGTCTAGGTATTAGGTATAGGTACCAACGCTTTGCCAGTTATTCTGCCGCCAAGCAGTAGTGTGCGAGCTATTCGCTGCTGCTGTGTTTCGGTTTGAAAGGCATTGTAGCTAGTGAAACTACTGGGCAAATGATACTTTCAGGTCGTTAAGTCTCACTTGCCCAGTAATTTCACACAGTCTAGTAATCCGATTATTAAAATGTCTAATGTCTCAGGATGTTGTGCGCAGTGCAGTGTCACGCAAAACTTTATTACTATCCCAGATTACTATAAAGTTCCGAGTGACACTGCATCTGTTATGGGCAGCCTTCAATCAAATAGTATATTTGATAGAAGTGGGCGGCCATTTCGCTTAACATCAGGTAAACGCCAAGCACGTCATGCCATTCCATCTCATAAAAAAATGAATGTACGAGTTACGAGTACTGTGAGTACTCAATCCGATCCAAAAGGAACCCATCGTACGCATTCGACACCGCGCTTCCTGCCCACAAGTGCACATTCAAGTTTATTATTTTGAATAGGATGTCTTATTGAATACCTTGCCTTTTTGACTAGTTCATGTTTATATGTCTTAATAAAAGGCCTTTATTTAATGTAAGGTTTTTGAATGGAAGCGTGGGACCGGTGGAAAAAATCGCATCCTTTTTTGCTGCAGCTGGAATGGTAAGCTCATGCGTGGAAGGTGTAATACAATGCATTTCTTTTAACCCAGGTCAATATTATGACAAATTGTGAAAAATTACAATAATTTTGAATGTGTTTCTCGATTTATGTAGGTATACTTATATTTTTATTATTAATGAAGAAGGAAACGTCCCACTTGATGGCAAGTTATCACGGTCGCTTATGGACATTTACAACACTATAATTAATAGGAGCATTGATATCGGGATCTGGACTCTTTTAACATCAAGCATGTTGAATGCGAGAGGCTCGCGGACGATAGGAATCGCTGGAGAACCAGCGTTAGAGACGCTCAAAAGTTTCACGATAGAGCTTGGTTTGATAAGCTTGCGGAAAAGAGAGCGAAACGACATGACAGTGACATTACTCCATCTGTCGCAACACACGCCTGCGCAAGGTGTGGACGCATGTGCCTCTCTCGTATTGGCTTATACAGCCACCAAAAGAAGTGTCTTTCAACACACTGCTTAAATAGTCTGTAATAGACTTAAAGGCAAAAGATGATAATGACGATATTGCGTTGCCTAGTTTGTTAAAATACTGCTCGCGGACCATTCTCATGATGAAGTACGTAGTTGATATGTAAGATGTCGGTATAAATCGCTTTGCAGGATTCCTTTATTGAGCGCACGGTTAGAGAATGGAACTCTCTCCATCATAGTTCGAACGTAAGTATTTCTATCCACGTCAAGCTGGAATTTCATATCAAGATACAGAACACAGCTTATATCATTTTCAATATATAAACGATTTTGATAAAAATAAATAAGTTGTGTACTTACTTATTATGAAAAATGTGTATAATTCTGTTATTTTACCTATTAGGTAATTTTCATCTTGATTAGGTACGTACCTAAGCCCACAACAATCATCTGTAAAGTTATTGTGACAAAAACACTTGTGATTTTGATAGACAATTAGACAGCCATATTTTGTTCAGGAAACAATGTTTTTACAAACTCTAAAGTGAAAGGGACTATACACTTATTATACATACAACAATACATTACTATTAGACCAAAGTCGTTGTGGTGAACAGACCATTATATTGCTCTTTATTTTTACACCAATACAACATAATAATTAGGCAATCAATAATGCTTTACAAAACGCATTGCTCTTTTGAGTCGTAAGTCTTTTGGGTTATAAATTACTGGCGTGAACAAGGGTCGGCGGAAGGGCGGAGTCTGTCCTAGTGGTTATGTAGGGCTGATCGTCAAATCACACGCGGTGGTGGTGTTTAGGTCATGACGCTGATTTATGATTTTGGCTTTGGTTGCCTCGGATTGGCTTCTCTCATATTTTTTAGTTTGAAATGTAGCCACTATTTATATTTCTATCGACTCTCGGGTCTAGTCCGGACATTTGGCATGCATTGGTGGGGCCGAAGCTAACAACAAGAGGATTTGGATACTAAAAGTACCCAACATGGTCACACTCTATCCCTGGACCCGACGTTGACGGCTTGCATTTCAGTGAGGACCAGAGAATGTGACCATGTTTTACAAATTTCTTACATGTTGGCATATTAATAACTATTTTGTTACTTACGTTCTTAGCTCTTGCGACTTCCACCCCCGGATAACTGGTTAAGGCAAGCCAGGGGTCAGGGGTCTCATTTAGCCCTTGGAATCATAGTACGCGGTGTCACCACTCACCGACGCTATTTAAGTATATTATTATCATACCTAACATAAACGCTTTATATAGATCAAAAAGAAAGTCTGAGAGCTCCGAGAGACGCTGTAAGCTGCAACTGTTATGTGCCAGGACGCTTTTATCATCAGTCGAACTACTAGCTTGTCACGTAATTTATTTGCAAAAAGCTAAAATCTTTAATTTTGATGATTAGGTCTCTGCATAGGGGATTTTGCAATAACAGGATTTCGGAATTTCCTGATCCCTACGAGGGTGAAAATATTTCTAAATTTTTTTATATTGTATGTATGTACCTACCTATAGTTTTAAAGCTTAACGCATACAACAAAGTAGAAATAAAAAATCATCAAATCTAATTTCCGTGTTTTATTTATAGCAATTTTTAGCGATTTTTTGTTAGGTTTTTCGTTTTTAGTTAAGAGTACATATTTATTAAATTAGTTTTAAAAGTTATTTAAGTTTAGTTTAGTATATATACTATGTTATTTAAGTTTTAATACAAAATAAAAGTATTTAAAGTAGAAATTGAAATAGAATTTTTAAGTTATTTGAAAATCAACCCTTAGAATGGGTAACTCAGCAGGTGACGTATTTTAGCGATATTTATTAATTGGTCAACTCTGCCCATCAGGTCGCATCCTGTACGACGTGCCATGTGCCGTGTGCAGCGATCACTCCTCCGGGAAGCACTACGGAGTGTACGCTTGTGATGGATGCGCCGGCTTCTTCAAGCGGTCTGTGCGCCGACAGCGAAGCTACGCCTGCAAGGCGCGCTTGCCTGGCCAGTGCCTTGTCGACAAGACGCACCGAAACCAGTGCCGGTCGTGCCGCCTGGAGAAGTGCTTAGACGTCGGGATGAACAGAGATGGTAAGCAAACTTCACGACTAACACACGAGAAGACAAGAACATAAAATATAGTCAGCTTAAAATTACCCATTGAAAGACATCCTACATTAGATTAGGCACTTAGATAGCTACTTGGCTATTATTATAAACAAAGCTATTTGGCTACCTTTTTAATAAAAAAAAGATTATTTATAGTTTTTGTAACATGACATTGTACACAATTTCATTAGAACTAAGTACAATTTTTATTTTCATTTAAGGTACGTTAGATCCTAATTCGGCTTAAATTGATTATAGACTAAATTACAATTGCATGAAATTGTGTACAATATCTGGACAAACAGGTCCGAAGAAGTAGCGTGGATAGATATACCTAGCTGAATAATATAACCTGAATTTTGTGTTTCAGCTGTACAACATGAAAGGGGCCCAAGAAACGCGACTATTCGTCGACAAATGGCAATGCTTCTGAACGACCGCATGCCTTCCAATGAGATAAGACCACCACTGGTTCGGACGATGACGGAACTGGTTGTACCTGAAGGTCAATTGCTGCCGCCACCACCACCACCACCAAGTCTGTTTACTTCCTTTTTATCCCATCAGTTGGGACTATGCCCTCCGGTTATTCCTTTCCTATCACGTTTGCCTTTTCCTCGTCCGCCCTCCGGGATGCCAGTTGGGTGCGACCCTGGAGCCGCGTGCGAAGCCGCAGCAAAACTTTTGTTTATGAACCTTCAATTTGCAAAGAGTATGCCGATATTGAAGAACTTGTTTGTGTCGAACCAGCTGTATCTGATAAGCGCAACATGGAAGGACCTGTTTGTATTGGGCGCAGCACAGTACCTATTCCCTTTGGATTTCACAGCTCTATTAAAGGCAAGTGGCAGTACAATCAACAATGAAGCACTGGCGCATTTTCAAAATGTAATGCTCGCTATTGCAGATCTGAGTCCAGATTTTTCAGAATACAAATATCTAAGAGCAATAGCACTGTTTAAAGCTTTGAATGTATCTGACGAAGAAGAACTATGTAACTGGTCAGGCACCACGAAAATAAGTGATTTTAACGATGTTGTCGCAGAAAGAGAGAGATATATGGAGCTTTTATTTCAGGTGAGATTTTCAATTAGTTAATTAGACTTCTACATCATGCTAATTCTAGTAAACTGCAATTTAAGGAATAGAATATAATGGAAAAACATTTATTCAATACTTGCGTAACATAACTACGAACTAAGCACATAACATATTATAAGGTAATAAGTTTCATTTTCCCAGTGATTTTACTAGCTAGAATGCTCTTCAAACTAGAACATAGTGGTGCTTGCATACTACTGCTTGGCAGCTGAATAACTGGCAAAGTGGTGGTAGGTACCTACCTAGATGAACTTTGTAGAAAAGTTCTGCTACCACTTAGTAACCAAAAAATGCATGGAATCTCTCCAGTATAAACAATTAAACACACAAAAGTAGCACTCATATAGAAAATCTCGACTAGCTGAAGCACAGACGAATTTATGAATTTACTTTAGATGGCTTGCAAATCTAAAAAGTTATAAGTACCTACAATACGGAAGAGAAAAACCTACGGAAGGCCTATTTAATTTACTAAGAACAAGATACTTATTACACGCAGAATGTGCAATCGGTATGTAGCTTGCTTATGTAGGTACCAATACACTAAGGTAATTTATGCTGGTAAGGTAATAAATATCCTATGTTGTTTATTACGTACTTAATAATTTTCTTAGCAGGGAGTATAATAGTGCGTTTTTATTTTATAGTATAACAATATGAACGCCCCAATGTTTGCCATTACGCGAATGCACAGACTCACGCAGATCCTGGATAGAATTGGGAGCGTGTCCAGCGAGACCATCGTGGACCTTTTCTTCCGAGCTACCATTGGAAACATCGCTATTGAACGCATTATAGTTGATATGTACAAGACTCCATAGTGTATGGCCTGCTGTCAAACGATAGAAGGATTTCAGCTGCATGAATGTCCGCAGAACATTCTTACCCTGATGACGTTTGACAAAGAATATGCCGCCCCTATTGCATGTCACGGTAAGAAGTATATTTATATGAGTTACAGTTTGCATAGAAATCGCAATTGTTTCAGCATCGTTAATTTAAAATATGATGATATATGTTACCACTATTTAAGTACACTAAAGCTTTCAGTAGAACTTTACTTAAGTAACGTGCGTGTGACGTAAGTCAAACGATTTACTGATGTAATTTAAAAGTATGTAAATTATCAGCAATTACCATAGTAAATAAACAGAAACTCATGGGTTTGTATCTACCGATACCGGGATCAGATTCATTATGGACATCAGAAAAAAATATACTTTCTAGTGCGGCTGCGGAACTAATGTTAGCGCGCAAGAACCATAATTAATTAGCTACGTCTTTAATATCAATTACTCTGAGAATTGGTTCTTAAAACCGGACACGTGCAATCTTTATAGACACCTACTTAGGTAAATTGCGATTTATTATCATTTGTGAAACTTGAAATTGGTAAGGAATATTATATAGTCATAATGAGACAAAATTGAAAACTATGCTATGGCTACGAATAAACTGCCAGAAAACTAAAATTTTATGCTGCTAGGTAGCTTACCTACCAACATCACACTCATATTATAAATGCGAAAGTTTGTGTATGTATGTTTGTTCCCTCTTTATGTCCCAGCATTAGCAGCTGAACGGGTTTTTAATTTGGAATAGAGAAAAAAAATCTTCCATCCTACCCTAGTACCTACTGCTTCAGCTTTGACTAACTAACTATATTAAAGTGCTTTAGTATATACATACTATTATATACTTACCACAAATCATTGCACTTGAATTTGTCAGAAGCCAAAGACGGGATACTAGAAGCACTAGGTAGGTAGGTGCCTACCTAGTGCTTACCTACCTACCTAGTGCTTCTCAATCAATCAAATAATCGCCATAGAGTGAATTTCATCGGTTTGCCTCCGGGAGTTTAGACTGTTTAGTGATTACTCTTTTCCTCGTGAGCCATAGGTACTTATAACCCAAAACTGTATTGCATTTTGCTGGTGATTCTAGTCAATAGTTTATGTAGGAGAGAACGTATTTAGATAAATGAAAGTATAATAAGTATTTAAAACACTTTTATTCAAAGTAAAAATTTATGTGCCTACCTGCCATACATTTTTAAAATTATGTAGGTAGGCGTTCTTAAGCGTCTAGAATAAGTATAGGTATCTCCCTACCCTTATTCTAAGATAGGCGTACATTGTCGTGTAAGTATTACAAAAATATGTTATTAAATGTTAGGTTTATTGTTAAATTGTAAATGGGAAGGAGGTATTTTATCTTGTAAAATAAAAACATGTATGTACTTGGCCATTTCATAAAACAATATTATCCTATCGAGTATAAAATTATAAACACTCTCACTAATTGTTTAACGTCAAGTAATTATGGCGGCCAATTGTACAAGTATGTTATAGGTAATACCTGCCGAGACGACGCTTTATTATTCTGTAGAATATACCTCCGCTGCATGGTTTATTTAACTGCTCAATGGAAGACATCAAACATATCGGGCCCGATAGCTCAGTTGGTAGTAGCCCTGCCTTCTGAACTGGCTGTGGGTTCGATTCCTACCCAGGACAAATATTTGTGTTGTGAACATAGATTGTTCTGCGTCTGGGTGTTATATTGTATCATATGTATGTATTTACATAACAAAAAAGTATCTAAGTATTATATCTGTTATCTGGTTCCCATAGTATTAGCTTTGCTTAGTTTGGGGCCAGATGACGCTGTGTGAAATGTCCACACATATTTATTTTATTTTTTATATCGGGAACAATAAAGCCCGTATTCCATAGGATATACTTACCTATACATACTATTGCCTAATAAGTGTTTATTCTTGTTCCCGTGCTGTTACTACTATTAGAGCTAACATAGAGTAAGGATTTAGTTAACATCGCTTTCAATACGTACTCTACCATAGACATATATATTAAGGACAGGCCTAATGGCAGGTTAAAACGTTGCTTCAAAGTGGGAGCCAATGTCACAGATTGGCATCCACTAGCGCTCAATCTGTGATGGAAGTTAGAAGGCATCGGCCGAATGTCACAAACAAAATATGCCAAGTTGTGTTGTGAATGTTTGCACAATCTATACTCAAAAGTGCAGTAAAAATAAAGACCAAGTTTCTTACCTCAAGTAATTCAATATTTTCAATATTACACTGTGTTTTGTAACAAAATAATCGAATTTATATTTGGAATAATCATTGTCATAAACATTGACGGACATAATGGCAGCGATAGGCACCTAATTTTCTCAACTTGTCGTAGTTCACGCGAAATCTAATAGATGGCGCTGACTTTTCCCACGCCATTTTGACAAAACAAAATATTCCTTCGGGCATATCCTGATATATAAATCTATGTACTCTACATAATATATATACCTTAGACTTAGATGAATACCTAAAATTAATCCACCTGTAGTAACATTTTCGTCAAGTTTAAGTCAGTATTTTAATTATTCCGGTATTAATACAGCATTTACCTACCTTCTAAGCTAAATTTCAATATATGTAATGTAGTAGTGTGTAGCCTACCTATATTACGCATGTTTGTCAGTTAAATCAGTATAGGTATCAAAAAAACTGTATTAGGTACAATATTTAGTGCCAATTTGTACATACCTATTAAGTAATCTCAAATATTGCTCTTATACCGTTTACTAGTTATATTAGAGTTATTAAATAAATATATATATACGTAATTATGTCTGTCTTATTTTATGAAAATGCTATAAGTACAACCTAGATTTACCCTCCTTAGATCGAGATTTGACTCTCTTGACTCAAATAGGTAAGTAGTACCTATACCTACCTACAGTTATTGATGTACTTCGAATATTACAATAAACTGAACGACCAACTCGTCACGTCATTCATTCTCATAAAAAAAAAATAAGAACTTCCATCATCATCATCATCAGTGAGTGAAACAAAAGAACAATATCGCGAGGAAACTCATGTTCTAAAATGACGAAATTCGAGATCATGACGTCATCCTCAAACCCGCACCAGCGTGCTTTGTAAATCAAGGTCTGCATCTACAGTCTCTACATGTGTGATAAAGCGTCCGTGGGAACACATTGGGGCCATTGGGCTGATGCTGAATGACGATCGATGGATGTACCTATTAGTAACTATCACAGAGCTTTAAAAATACGAAGCAGTTTTTTTGCTCTGTGGCGACTATATTACGAGTAATGGTTAGTTCTTAACCTCCTTTGTCGAGGGTCGTGGCCACAAAAGGCTTGATCGCCGACCCCCCATATTCTAAGTCGTTATACCACGAGATTTCTCCACTCGACTCAACAAATTAGCCTCATTTTTGTGTTTTGGTATTTTTAATTGACAATATAAATAATCAACTTGACATTTCTGCGTCAATGTTTCTCAAACGAGAGAAGCGAAGCAACTGTCAGCTCAACGTCGCGATGTACCTTGAGTTTCCCTCAAAGTTAAGTGAATGATTTTTGGTGAAATGTTTTAGAATACGAAGTAACGTATTACGTATAATTTCTTTGGGTAAGGCTGAGTTGCACCATAATCACGGTTAAAGTTACTGTCAGATTTTGACATTAGCCCGCCCAGCGATGCGTGCATGGACAGTCAAAATTTTTAGAAGAAAATATTAATATTAGAAATAAAAGAAACGATTGTTGTTGTAGAAAAAAATGTAGATAAGTAATATAAGTACTTTTTTTTGAGGTCCCTGCCACCACGGGGGTGATGGCAGGGGGTATGTGGGACTCGAACCCACTAAAACCCCCCCGTGATCCGTCCGCCGCCGGGACGGGGCGAGATAGGGTCGCGCTGGCATTCACTATCTCGCCCCAAGATATAAGTACTAACATAAGTTCACGGAACACAATTTAATAAAAATCGCGGCGTGGTGGCCAGCACCGGCAGCAGATCGTAATTTTGAGTACCTAGCTGTAGCGTAAGTAGTAGAGGTAGGTGCGTAACCGATTCCACCAACCCGCACTTGGCTAGGGTGGTGGATTATGTATGATCTACACCCAGCCCGCTGGACAAGCGGCCTAACGGCCGTTCTATCAGCTACTTGTACCTACCCGTGGCGACCTGTCGCTTATGCTGAGGCCACACACCGTGAGATGCCACTAGTTATGGCCTTAACTAAGTATATAGATGATTAGTTGAAAATCTGTTCAGTGCGGATAGTGCGGAAAATGAATAGGGCCTCCAAAAGATTAAATAGTATTAATTAAGTATGTAGTACTATACACTAACCTACTGTCGCGACGTACGTGTGTACGTTTTGCATTGCACATAGCATGCGACAAAGGCTAATTTAGATAAGATACTAGGTACAGCAAGTCACAATACATCATCATCATTATAAACAGCCTGAAGACGTCCACTGCTGAACATAGGCCTCCACTGACAGAGCGCCACTTCGAACGGCTGCTCGCCTCCTGCTTTTGTGCTGTAGTCACAAGTTCACATCACAATAATTCTTTATTTTCCTTATTTTTTTATCAACGGTAGACTAACTTTTGACCACGGTCTCACCTGATGGTAAGTGATGACGCGGTTGACGATGGAGCATGTTTGCCTAGAAAATACCGGTTAATCAGGCCTTAAAAACACCCAGATTATATTTGCAAGGAAAAAATGGCGCTGGTAAGGTGTTCCATTCCTTAGCTGTCCGAATTATAAACGAGGAATCAAAACGCTTTATACGTATTCTAGGAATCTCTACCATATATGGATGCCTTTTTTCCGTGCGTCTAGTTGTACGATGGTAAAAAGGGGATGGGAGAATTAAGTTGTGTAATTCCGTTGCACACTCTCCGAAGTCCTCTATATGGAGCCACTAAATATCTGTACACTGAGCATAGAGCGACACCATCGAAATAATGAGCGACACCATATAAGGTTCTATGATGGACCTCCACATCACCCTTACAGTTCAACCCTTAGCCACCATAACAAAACACATAAAATCCATGTTCAGCCCACTAGGTGACATCATGGAACTCCTTGAGATTCTAATAACATTATCGAAACACTAGTTAAACTCACAGAGCAAAAAAACGCTTCGAATCGTCATTTGTTTCAAAGCTCTGTGGTTACACTTCTGCGTATGAAGTAACCCACTATTATCTATTCTGTGCTCCTGCGCAGACCTCGCGTATCTCTTTGTAGTCTGTGCCTCGCTTCGCTCATGAAATGATTGTACGCGCGCGCATTGTACTTAAATCCCGGATTAATCTCCGACTTTTACAAGCTTTTGTTCAATCCCTTTCAATATTTTTTGCCTTCTGCCTGACTTATAAGCTACGCCGCGCCGACAACGCGTTCAACGTAGGTAGGTATGTCTCAAAAACACGCCTTGAAAACAAGACCATATGGAATATTTTTCAACACCGCACAACCATCATCGTATTTGATTGATTTTAGAATTTATGGTATAAGTATTATAGTCTGTTTTGGAGTGTAAAAAGCCCTGCAGCCGCTATTATGAGTTTCTAAAGTTTGTAGTCTTTCGGTCGCGTCAATTTGTGTATTGTCATTTTGACATAATAGCCATGGCATCCCCACGGGTCTATTGGTTGAAACCCGATGACAGTTTACCACGCATTTTTAACGGATGTGCCGTCTCGGCCATTTTAATTGAAAAGAAAGGGATGGTGTATGAATGAAAGACCTACTTAGCGAAATGTGGCTCGAATATTGAGTGAATTTAATGAACTATAATAGGGTGAAACCTTTTATGTTTGTGTCAGGATGCGACGTGGCTCAACTCTAAATGTGACTTCATTTATTATGGGATGGGATATTGCATCCAAATGTAGGGATTGGGAATAAGTTGTTTAATAATCGATTTCTCAAAACTGACGTTGACGGTAGGTAACTTTTTTTTGACGCCCTACGATCATCATATAAGTAGTTAAGTAGGTACATAGATCGTGGTAGGGTTACTGTATTAATGGACCCAGGATTACGAAGACCATGGTCCCACCTAGACACAGAATAAGAACTTATTTGCATTTTTTTTCATGTGCACACATACTTGTCTTGTCGCGGGAATGGAGTCCACTGCCTCCGGGTTATCAGCCGAACTGCTCAACCACCACACCAGTCACACCACGGAGCATTGACTTTATAATCTTTGCCACGGAGGCTGTCCTTACCTATTCTAGACTTTAACGTAGTACCCAGGCTTAGAATAACTAGCAAAAGGTACTTAGGTTTCCACACAATGCGTTCTCCAAACGCACACTACAAACGCTTCACAAGTTCACACTACCATAGTAGATACCTATAGGTACCCCGAGACCCCGAGGCCTGCTGACTCAGCACGTATTATAATGCTAATAATGCTATACCCAGTGAGTTTTGGCCATAAGTAGGTACCTATTCACCAATACCATAGATACCTAGTAAGGTACTAAGTAAGTAGTTCCTTTTTACCGTTACCTACCATAACAGCTAAAACAAACGTAAGAACACAAGTGTTTGCAAGGATAGGTCATAGTTATCTGTGAGGTAGGTAAAAATACAGTAGTTTATTTTCTTCTTCTATCGGTATACCTACCTACTGCGTGGCATGAGATACTTTACTATCTCGTTTTTTAATTTTGTTTTAGTTTATAATTATTATGCCTGTGCCGCTAATGTCCTGCCCTGCCATCTATGATAATGATTCCAAGTCTGTTGTTAGTTCTGCCTCTCACTTCTTTAACTAGATGGCGTAGCTAGGTGTAATATTCAGTCTGTGTTCTCTGTCTGCGGATCTCTATGAATGGAGTTAGGTGCCAGGTTGGGGAGAATCCCCACAAATTTGGGGTTTCTTTATATATATATGGGGGGGGGTAATGGGGGGGGGGGCTTTATTTTCATTGGGAAAGCGGGAAACAACTGGTTTGGGAAAAGAGGGGTTTTTTAATCACCAAAAGTGTAATTATGGAAAGAGCCCTGATGAAAAAAGATCGCGCGATCAATTCACAAAGGTATTACTGAAGCTTTAGGTATAGGTTAACACCCTTATTCAGTCCACAGCTACACCTACTCTTAAATGAACAAACACCTGCGTAAGCAGGAATGTATACAAGAACAAAAGTTTAATACAAAATGCTGCTCACGATGATGACACCCGAGTAGTGCCAAAGTATTACGTTTGCCTTTTGGTTGACCAAGCCATTTCTTGTGGCTTGATTGGTAAAACTTTGTTTTTTCCAACAATCGACAGGTACATGCTTAATGAGCAAAAAGACGATCGGGACCGACCAAAGTCACATATTTGTCTCACCTTGGTCGGGTTTGTGTAAAATCCGACCGCGTGGATGGTGGTTGGTGTCTTCATTCGATCGCCAACCACCATCCACACGGTCGGACTTTACACCAATCCGACCAAGGTGAGACAAATGTGACCTTGGTCGGTGGTTGGTCTCGATCGTCATTGGCTGTGTCAAAACAAATATGCCAGAACCAAGGAAGTTATGCATATTGAGGTATGTAATACGTATAACTTCCTTGGCCAGAACATATAAACAGGTGTCAGACAACACCCTATATTAAAATTTTGTTATTCTATACTTACCTATAAAGAAAAATGTAGATATTATAACCTATGAAGTTAAGTACTTACTAATATAAAAATATATTATAGGTACTCCGAAACAGGAATAAAAGTTTTGGTAATTAAAGACAGCAGACTACTAAATAACACTTATTTATTGTCCAAGAGCTTACGAAATATATCCTTGCCGAACCGAAATTTACGTCGTGATTGACTATGTCAAAAAGTAAACAACTTTCATTTGTTATTTTTTCTATGTTCTAATTTCGAATGCTCTCGCAGAGAGCATGAAGAAAAGAAATAAAAACTTCTTGCGACGCCACATCACCCCCCCACGGAGAAGGAAAAACTGATTTAGAAAAAAATAAAAATAAACTATAATTACAAGTCAAGCACTTCTCTAAATCTAACCTTCCTACCAGCCCTGGTGGTAACCGGAGCAGGTGTTGAGGCAGGAGCTGCGACTACAGCTGGAGCTGGCACAAGCGGAGTAGATGATGCACCACTACTTAATGTTAGACCAGGATCCAGATGCGCAGGCTTCACCCGATCTACACTAACGGTAGATTCCTTTCCATTTACAACCAAGGTTAATGTCTTATCCGATCTCTTAAGGATCCGATGCGGTCCGGAATATGGAGGCTGTAATGGGCGGCGAACCGTGTCGTCGCGAAGAAATACGTGCGTCGCTGTAGCTAAATCTTTGTAGATGAAATGCGATGGTTCAGCGTGCCGAGAAGCGGGTATGGGACGTAGAGCTTCCATACCACGTCTTAGATCCGTGACATCGTCCGGTGCAAATACAATAAGAAGTGGTGGAGAAGCGCCGGTCGCGTAACACAGACGACGAGGCGACCCGTCAGAAACAACTAAAGTGGTTGGTCGTGATTCGGCGGTAGTGTAGAAGCAGGCCTAAATTCGTCAACCTCACTATCACTCATATTGTACCACCAAAACCGGTAGAAAAGTCAAACGAGAATGTGCACCGAAAAAAAAAAACAAAATCAACCCGAAAGAGAGAAAAAAGAAATGGGGGGTGTGGTGTGCGTGCAAGGTAACATGCGTATATAAAAAGGCAAGCATAAAACAGTAAATATAAAATAAGGTCAGTATAAAAGTTGTATAAAAAAATAACATTAATCCGCTCCGCCTTAAATAAACAATGTACCGTCACCTTAAGTAAGCCTTATCAATGTACAAAAAATCATAAATTTGAATACGGCACAAAAAATATTTGGACAAACACTTTATACCGTGACTGTACTTGTTATCTGTTGTTATCTCAATGTTCGCATGCACGCAAATTATTCCATCACCAACACGAACGAAAGAATATCGAAGTTCGGTACCTCTTGACATCCAGAAAATGATCGTCGTAGTCCGCGGGTCACCTGGCTCTAGGTAGCGTTGAGTGCAGCTCCAGTTGCACGACCACGGGCGTTATACTGCTCCCCGAAGAAAGCGCTCGCAAGGGGGGCGTCGCACGTCGTCAGCGTTGCACGTCGCGAACTCGCCAGCGCCGTGCAGTGCAGTCGTGCCGTGCAGTGCGACGTCACTCGTCAGCTTCGCGCGCTGCTAGTATCTCCCAATATGTATAGAGCCTGTGAAATTCCGCAGCGTTTAGGTGCGTTGTACGAAGGAGTCACCGTTTTGGTAACTCAACTTTGGTCACCACTCTGGCCGTGGTAACCACGTTGGTGTGTAGACACGGGCTCCTTCACGTTCCGAGGGTCACCACTTTGGTAATTAAAGACAGCAGACTACTAAATAACACTTATTTATTGTCCAAGAGCTTACGAAATATATCCTTGCCGAACCGAAATTTACGTCGTGATTGACTATGTCAAAAAGTAAACAACTTTCATTTGTTATTTTTTCTATGTTCTAATTTCGAATGCTCTCGCAGAGAGCATGAAGAAAAGAAATAAAAACTTCTTGCGACGCCACAAAGTTAATAAAAAAAATCAAAATTGAATGTATAATTTTCATTATTAATTAATATTTTGCCTCTGCTGTGAGGTTTTTCCACAGCCATAAAACAAATGTTACTTCGTGTGAAGCGTCATTTGTTTTATAGCTGTGGTTTCCTTTTTTTGCTCTGTGGGGTTTTCCTTCAAAATCTGATTTTAGGTGGATTTCAGGTTGGATATGGGGAGAAAGTGAGATAGTCATCTGGCTACACTGGCGGTGCGGCAACTCAACTGCAAGAAAGGGTGGGGAGGGAGTAAAGTAGATTAGCTGTCAAAAAAGGCCTTCACGAGGAACTAGTGCAAATAGTGCAATATTTTTTTATAAAAATGTTTATAAGTTAACATAAGTTATGTATGCCTTTACTATTTTATTTAAAGTTAAATATAGTTGTTATTTAACAAGCAGTACTTACGCAAACTATAGACACCATGGTCCATTGTCGTCCGCCGTTGGAACTAGAGGAATTGCCAAAAGAAGACGAAGAAAGGCTGGAAAAATTGTTTTCTAAATTAGACATCGACGGAAATGGGAAGATCGACATCCACGATTTGTCCGCAGCCTTGAAGGAGCTGGCTCCTCACATTAACCGCAGCTATGCAGAGGTTAGAATTCAAGTTCTCCTACCTACCTAACTATACTCATGTAACGGTTCTATCTTTCGATGGTTCACTGGACACGTGTTGCATGATTCACTTCAGCATCATCAAATTTGGGAACTTAGAAGCACACTTGAAAGTTATGTACCAAGTATTTTTATTAATGCTGTGGAGAATAAATTTGGACGTTTGCTATGTTAATTAATCGTATTAATGAGGGTGAGCTCATTCATTTGCTGATAGTTTGTCACCTTTATTAACCATGGGTACTTAGTACTTACCACTATGTCAACATTGTCAACCATGCCCTCAGTTTTATTAATACACAGCTACTTACATATTATTATAGAAGTTGGTAAAAAAGTAGGTACCTAACTATTCAAGCAAAAAAAGGCCTAACTCTTCAGCAACTTGTTTCTACGAGTTTCAATAATTATTATCTCTAAGAAATCATAGGATATCTGGTCAAAGAATAACTATCATTGTAGCTATACTATACTTACTGACTAAATAAACACAGATAAATCAATGATAATCTTAACTGTCATGATGGCTACTTTATCATAATGTATCTTTTTGTTTATAAATATTCTATGTTATGTAAAGCAGAGATTATCTTTGCTATAAGTTTAACTCCAATTCCATGCAACTAAGTAAATTAAACTTGGTTAAAACATATACCAAACGGTTGCGTCTTCTGATTTAAATACCATTCTTTTAATTATAAATTTTTATTAAGGCCAGGTATTGAAATCTGAGTTACATATATATCAAAGAAACCAAAGTTATCTGAAAACAGGCAGCATAGTAAATGTAGGCCATAATAGTTTCATAAATCAATAAGTACAAAGTACAAAAAAATATGATACTTGCATGGCTAGCAGGAGCTATATGAATCAACATATTGCTTCTATAGAGAAAATGTTGGACCAATGAATGATCATGTGGATTGCATCATAAAATATTTCTTACAATTTTATTAGTCAAACCGTTTTTTCTTTTAATAATTTATAGGCATAGCATTTGATCCCTGTCTTACCTGATAGCAAGTGATGCTGCAGCCTACGGTAGTGTTTGATTGCCCAGTAGATACCTGTTCACTCATGACTTGAGGACACCCAGGTTATAGTTCGCTGGAAACATGGATGACAGTATGGTACTCTATTCTTTAGTGTTTGCACTATAAAGTTTGAAGGAGAAGCTTTCTTGAGAGAAGAGTTTTGTTGTTTATAGTTCATGGTAGCCATGCTGGGATTTTATTTTCTGTGTGAAATTTTTGTGTAATCTATCACAGTATAAACTTTTATCATATACCTATATAGCAAATTATGTAATTTTCTGCCTGCAACTTTGCATGTGTCTATATAATAACTGATATCTAATCTATGTGCATTTAAAACAAAGTCCCTTGAATTACTGTGGGGTTGAGTAGTACCAACATAAAATTAGTGTCAATGGAGTACAATCTTCATTAACTGATGATAAAGGTATTTTAATTTCAAAGCGGTGTGAGCTATATTTCTACAGAAACATGCCCTCTGTCCCTTCTCATTTCGCTAATTGACAGCAAACAAAACCATCTGGCTACAACTAACTAAAGAAATGCTTTTGCATAGACATTAGGATCAATTAAATATCTATGTTAGTGGGGCCAATTTTAAAGGCTTTAGTTGACAGACATAACACTGGAATTCATAGTCAAGGTGGGGGCTCCTCTAGAAGATGAATCAGGCGCTGTGCGGCAAATTCTAGCTTTATGCATTTCATAAACAAAAGCAGCCCCCAATCTGGCATGATTAAAGGCTGGAAGCTGATTGTCTGAATTTCGTCAACCAAACGGTCTCCTTGCTTTCAAATCGTGTTATTTTATTATTTTATGAAGTGTTGTGATATTTTCCCATAGTACAAGCTATGCTTAGTTTGGGGCTAGATGGCGCTGTGTGAAATGTCCACACATATTTATTTATTTATTTATTTATTTAAAATACGAATAAGGTATATCGGTACCGTTTCTTCAACATTTACCAGTTAAAATAGTATATTTAACACAAAATAGGCACACAAAATATACAAAACTAATATTTCTTTAAACTTTTTTGTGAGTGAGTGACGGGTGACTTTTGAACTATCAAAAGTCGCGCTAAAATGACACTCGACAGAAATGTTCTTGATTACTTGAAAGATAACTTGATTGAAATCATAGAGTAGTTAATTAAAATGCTTTACAGTTATGGGTTTCTCTAGCGTTTGTTTATGAAAGTGAAAGAAGAATGAATCAGCACTTTACCTCTAGGTAAAAGTGGAATGATAGATTTTGGGGGTTGTTCAGCCTTTGTTTATGAATACCACTGTAAAACTACTAAAACTGTTGCTGTTCTTGTCAAACAGACGGGAATGTAAGAGACGGATATATTTTTAGTATTGTAAATATTGTCAACTAAAGCCTGCCCTATACTATCCACATGCTGTATGGGGCAGACAATATACTACTTTAACTAGCTTGAATATCAGAAGATTCCTGTTGTGTCACTATGCTCTACCAGCTGCAGTGGGGGAATTGCTGATAGAATTTATAGATAGATCTGCCTGAGTGCCTGCTCATACTTTTTAGTTTAGTTTTTTACGAAGGCATTTATCATCTAAGTATAGCATTAGTATGGCTTACCCTAATTTGGCATAATGATGTAATAAAAACCTTAGTTGTATCACAGATTTTATAATAGTTGCTGTATAGAAGCATTATTGTGACCTTGTAACACTACTCTACTCCTGCATTACATATTTAACTCTGTTATTCAGATCCATACCATACCATATAACAGTTATGTAATACTCTATTTATTATCTTGACATTCTGAAATATTTAATGACTTTATTAGAATATTATTTTTGATGGCCCGATAGCTCAGTGGGTGGTCCCCCTGCCTTCTGAACTGAGAGCTGTGGGTTCGATTCTTACCCAGGACAAACATTTGTGTGATGAACATAGATGTTTGTTCGGCATCTGGGTGTTATATTGTGTTCTATGTACATGTATTTACAAAGAAAAAAAAAAGTATATAAGTATTGTATCAGTTATCTGGTTCCCATAGTACATGCTATGCTTAGATTGGGGCTATATGGCGTTGTGTGAAATGTCCACACATATTTATTTATTATTCCAAAGTTGTTTTATTGGGGTGATGATGATGAATGACATCATTTTACATACATCAATGTAAATTAAAATTAGGTAATATTAGGTATAACTAATTCGCTGTATGGTTTGCTGCTTATTTTGAAAATAGTCATATGCTTGAAATATGTAGAGTTTAACTTTGTAACAATACCAGGGAGGGTTCATTTATGCAACCAATGAAAATGTCTATTAGTATTATGGACAAATTTATCAGGATTGAGATAAAGGTGTTCTAAGACTTCATACTCAATACTCAATTATTTATTGCAACATATGTACATATTGCAGATATAAATCACAAAAACATAATCCAGCCAGTAATGCCAGTTCGATCGGTCATTTAATCACATAAAACTAAAACACACTACAACATGAAATATATATATAACAACTTAAGCGAGATGTCCATTCGATTTGGTCCTGTCACTATCACAGCAAATAATGTCACAAAAACTTGACGTCCTATATAGCCTACACACGCTGCATTCTGCTAATAACTGTATGTTGATTTTAATTTGTAATGTTCAATGCAAAAATAGGTAACACAATGATAAAGATGCGCAGAATAACTAATATCTAATCGTAATTCTGATTCCAGAAATTCTTGGCGAAGTCAGGGTGGAAAGAGGCTGGGGATGTCACGTTGTCCGAGTTCATCCACTATGTTCGTGAACACGAGAAGAACCTGAGGTTACAATTCAAGCAACTGGATAAGAACCGAGATGGTAAGTTGAAACTTGAATTTTGGTCTTAAACTGTCATCATCATCATCGGTTCATGAGGTACAGCCTGAGGATGTCCACTGCAGAACATAGGCCTCCCCGAGAGAGCGCCACTTTGAGCGGCTGCTCGTCACCTGCATCCATCGGCTCCCCGCGACTTTCACCAGGTCGTCGGTCCATCTAGTGGTGGGCCAGTCTACGCTGCGTCTTTCTTCCTCATCGGTTGTCAATTCTACGAGCGATGTGGCCTGGTTATTGCCATTTCAGTTTGCTAACTATAAGAGCTATATCGGTCACTTTAGTTCTCCTGCGGATCTCAACCAGCTAGAGCGTTGCAATAATGATAATGAAATGTATGAAATTTTCAGGAAAAGTCGATTTGGAGGAGCTGATATCTGCGTTTGCTGACTTGGGGGTCGCGGTCGGGCGAAATGAAGCTACTGGATTACTTAAAAGGTTTGCCATTTCGGTTTTTACTCATATTTTGCGAAATACCTATTTATGCGATGACGTTTTTCTATTATATATTTTTTTCTCACGGTTATATTCATATTTACATTGTTCCTTCTATTGTGGCTTTGGCTGAGTGTAACGTTTTTGTATCTTTCAAGATGTTCAATTTTTATTTTACAATTTTTTTATTCTGGCCTATTCAGTTCGCTGTGAAAATATATTCTAAAATTAAAAGTAAAATTTACGTTAAACCATAAAATGTTTCAGAAAAGGTGTATGGCCAATTTTTTGGTGGTAAGTCGAGTCATGTAGGCAGTTGTGGCTTTCGACGCTCGAACATCATGCTCCAAACATTCAACCAAAAAACCATGATGCTGTAAAGTTGCTAAAAGACATCATAATTATTAAAAAAAAAAAAAAACAAGTTGGCCTGTCAAAACTATTTTGTTTTTTTAATAATATTGTTTGTATGCACTTTTTCCAATCTACATACATATTCATAATATTTAATCGAGCCTATTACAAATAAGACATTTTGATACCCATTAATATAGAATCGTTAATAATGCTTTCTAAATCACAGTCATTACTCACGATCTCATAAAAGTGTGTGAATTTGATTTATTTTTATTTTGATATATAGCCACCATGAATCAAAATAAAAAGTACTAAAGTCTATTTTAAGTAAACCCACTCACACAAAGTATCAAACGGAGCACGCACCCAACTACTCTGTTTATGTGTAGTGCAACAGTGATGAGTTGACACACAACACTACATCATATATTCAGTAATCTGTGTCTTGGGGTAAAATATACATGCTTTACATAAAACCTCAGTGATCTTTCTCCCAAGTTTGCAAAGTGCATTTTATTTAAGGCGAAGGGTAGAGCAAACAAGGTGTTTGTTGGGACGCAGAACAGAGCATCCCCACAGTGTTGCCAACCCTACTGTTTTAACAGTAGATTGGCTGTTTTTTGATTAGCAACCCTGTTTTCTGTTTTAGGTACAAATTCTACTGTTTTTCTATAATTTTAGGGCCATCTGATACAAATCGCAATAAACATACAACATAGCGCATAGAAAAGTTGCTGCTACTTAATTACTTACTCTACATTATTGTATATACGGGAAGATCCTGTAAATCACTATTTTCATATCTCTGTTTTCGGCAAGTTGAACCAAGATCAATTATTTTGTTTATTACGTATTTTCGAAAGTGGTACCATTTTAAAACAATGAGTAGTGATTTATCTTTTGACCAAATACCCTTAAACAGACAAAAAGGGATTAAATACGAACTAAAGTCCAAAAATCATAAAATCCAAAACATATAGCAAAAGAAAGTGAAGTCATAATGCTTTATAGCTGAGCATAATCCTACTATTTTAATATCTGTGGCATAATATATCCCTACTAGGTGGACCGACGACCTGGTGAAAGCCGCGGGGAGCCGATGGATGCAGGAGGCGAGCAGCTGCTCTAAGTCGCGCTCCCTGGGGGAGGCCTATGTTCAGCAGTGGACGTCTTCAGGCTGTTAATGATGATGATGATGATGATGAATATATCTTCTTAGGAATAAAAATAATGTAGATTGTTTATACATTGTACATTAAACACCGTTTCTATGAATTTTGAAGTGTTTTATTCAAACAGTAGATTTATTGTTTTAAAATAACATGTTTACTGTTTTTTACTGTTTTTTACTGGGTTTTTTAGGCTGTCGTACTGTTTTTTAGGCTTTTAGGGTTGGCAACACTGCCACAACCACTATGAAACTTTGGAATATAACGTCACATGCCAAAGAGATTGTATGTAAGTGTACCACAGCTTAGTAATGAGGTATTATGAAGGTGAAGGAAGTGACGTCACTGCGCGCTTGAACTGTCTCTTTCCATTCCTGTATTTTAAAATGCTTGTAATTTTGTCATTTTTTGAGACAACTAATTTTTGTTTTCACGATTGTCATCTTTTGCGGAATATTATTAATTAATGCCATAAAAAAATGGCCGGACACAAGCCTATTCGTTATACAACTGAGCTCACTCCTATGTAGGTAATGTAATAAAGTAGCATCATATTTGACTATGCGTTACACCACGCTTACATAATCGTGGTGCTGGTCGGTTGCACTGACTGGCCAGTGTCAGTGAAAGAAACCGAGAGAAAAGGTATATACTGTACTGTGTTGCCCGATTCTCGAGTCTCGCTCATTCGATTTTCTGAAGTCTTTCTTTTTTAAATTAATTTTATACATGAGAAAGAAGGACGCAAAATAAGTCGAAAGGGCGAGTATTCTGTCCTTGCTAACTACATAAAATGTGTTTATTTCACTATGCGATAATTATATCGGACCAAATTATTCTGCTCGGTTTGCTGCACGGCGTTCAGCTGTGCGTCGCTAGTTCTCAAGTAGAGATTCCACTTAGAGAATAAACATTTTGAGAATGAGGTCTTTTATCGAGCAGCGTTCTGTAGTACGTGCCTAAATTGGAGCAGAACGTAAGATTGGATCAGTTTTAACGTGTAGAGACGCTGCCAAATAAGGTGTGTTCCTCGTGTCCTGCTTACCAAAATTAGCTTGAGGCTGGCACGCCACATTATTCATGAACTAAGTTTACTTAGACCATAATAAGTATCTACATTATAATAGCTTAATCGTTGAGCTGAAGCCAAAAAGGAAAAGAATGTTAGCTAACGCAGGGGTTTGTTACAGGATGGATCAGGATGGTAGCCTCAACATCAGCTATGACGAGTGGCGGGATTACCTACTTCTTGCGCCGGCTACTGACATTCACGCGCTCATTCACTTCTGGAGGCACTCTACAGTGAGTACATTTTTTTAAACTTATTGTACCAGGGCATTCAGGATCGCTGCATCTGTGTCTTGGAAATTTGGGTAGTTTCATCACCAGCGGGTTTGCGTCATCTTCCAATACTCCGCGTTAGACCCCCTACAAGTACCTAGTTCGTATACAGTAGGGGGTCCATGCACTCTCCAAAAAAAAATTTGAAGTCATAACCCGAAAACAGCTGTTCGCGGGTAAGTAAAGCCAACTTTATGGTGACCATAGTCTATAGTATACATGAGTGGTGAATGACCCGTAATGAAATTGAAATGTTATAAGACTTCAACCAATCGGTCTAGTTTGTATCTAAGAATAGAAGATGGTTACTGCTAGCCACTAGCCGGTGAAATTATACGAATATTATATACGGCTTCTTACGGTTTAAATACTTATTTTGTTTAGGCCGACTTGCGCGTTCACTCTAACCTCGTGTTACCTGAATAAATGCCTAACTCGGATTATTTCTGTATTTTATCTTGCACGTTAGAAAATTGACCACTTACCCCGTTATATATTTAAGCCGGGGGTAATTTGACATGTTGATCCTTAAGCGGCTTTCACATACTTGGCAAACAGCGAACATCAAATAGCAAACACGAACTTGAGGATGGGTGTGTGTATTTTTATTTTGGTGTTTGCCTGTTTGCAAACACACATGTATCACTGGCAAACACCAGTGATCGGTATCAGTGTCGGAATTGTGCATAGTTCTAAGGATTTGACAAATACGTTTGTCGAACGACAAAGCTGTTTGTGATGTATTCAAACGTTTGACAGTAGTACGCGCGTAGGGTTGCCAACCATACATTAATATATAGAACTGCACTATATTTCAAGGCTGTGTGCTAAACGCTGTGCGCAACTAGTAGGTTCTATATATCTCTTCGAATACTGCCCGCGAATAATTGAGATTATTCGCTGCGGTTTAAATAAAAGAGGTAATCAGTATCCTATGTGTTCCAGTATCCAGCATAAAATATAAGCTATAGCTAGCATGCTACACCTTCGCTCGCATCATCACTTTCGATCAGGTGAGAAAAGTTAGATAAGTCCAAAGTAAAACAAAAATTTAATGTCATCAAGACTTTTTCAGTAGTTGCGGAGATTAAAGGTAATAAACACAAATACTCGCAAACCTTCGTAGAATATTTTTATGATTAGGGGCAATAATACGATATTTTCAATGCGATCAGGAGAGCTCGCAATTAAAAAAAAAACACGGTAGCGGTTAGTAGCTATGCCAATATAACCTTCTTCATTTAGGGCCTTACTTATAAACGCCGCTTAAAGTTAGCCATTGCTTAAAACCTTCTGTCAACTTTTGACTGATTTGAAATGTCACGCGGGAAAACACTGACTAACTTTAAGCGGCGTTTATAAGTAAGACCCTTAGGCCCTCTTGCACGTTCTCGGTTTAAAATTATAACTGAATACCTAACCCAGAGCTAGTAATTCGAGTTAAGTTGGTAAACAGAAATATCCAGACATTTTCTCTTGCACGTTCGGAATATTGACAGGGGTTAAGCCCGTCACACACGTAGCAATAATGTATATTAATATACCGTACTATAATATATATTATAGCAAGCTACCACACACGGAGACGATGCTATAATATATATATTTTCCTTCATTTCATTGATGGTCGGCCTAGCGTTTACACATGTTTTGTAATAAAGGTTGATTTCAAAATACAGTAGGTAATTATGAATTCAACAAGAAGTGCATTGTTATTGGATTTACTTGATAGTTCTTCAGACGACCATTCCGATTAATATCACACACTCCTAATAAGGTGGATATAGTTTTTATGAAAAGTAGTTTATTTATAATTTGGCTAATTTAAATGACTTGTACCTGAGGTAGTATAAAAAGTGACCAGTCGCCAATCAGACTTTTACATCGCCGATGCCTAGTCCCGAGTAGACTAAATGGCGATATATCGCCTAAATTGACCACACTGGTCGGGCGGAGGCGGCCCAGGGGGTCTAGCTAAGATTCCAAACGCTAACGCTATCGCCAAATTTTGCTTTTGGGATCGTTCGGGATCCCAAAAGCTTCGGGCTAACTCCAAAATGTACTGGAATGACATTTCGGAAATCGCTTACTTTTGTGGAAAAGTAAGCGATTAATGTCATTTCAATACATTTTTGGAGATAGCGTTAGCATTTGGGATCTTTGCTAGACCCCCAGGCAAAGCGGCAGGAATGGTAAGAGGGGAGAAGCGTCCGAGGAGCGCGTCGGATATGTTGAAACATGCTGTACATTCAAAATATGTCTCGCTATACCATAATATATATTAATATACAATAATATAAAAATATACCATAATATATATTACGGTATAGGTTGGTCACAGAAATATATATTATAGCTGCGTGTGCGGTCCCTCGAGAATTTGTATAGAAAACATAAGGTAATATGTCTAGCTATAAATATATTAATATATATTATAGCTACGTGTGTGACGGGCTTTAAGTTGGTAAACCTCCGGCTCAATGCACAGAGTAAAACAATATTACACCTGACTTATGTATTTGAAGTTGAAAGGTACAAGCTATACATATTCTATACTAACTGGAATAAGCTCATAGCATCGTAAATTATACAAAACTAAACTTTAATTTTAATGCCGTAAAATTTACATTAGACTATCGTGTTTGGAGAGAAACGTGGTCTGAGGAAGTTAGTACGTTGTGTACCCATGGAGTAGTCTGTCTTTTTCTTATGCCTTATTATCGGAGGTAGTTAACCTGTTTTCATGGGAATACATGTAGGATTAAAAATCTGATAAAGTTTATGAACGCACATTCTAAATGTAAAAAAGGTGTGAGAGTTTATGAACGAAGGAAGAAAGAGAGACATGCAAGATGTGAATGGAAGACGTGAGAGTTTTTTTCTGCGGTGTTAATAATTAAAAATAGTTTTGTCGGAAAATATAGAAGACTTTGCTGCCTCAAGCCCCCCATCGTTTCATTTTCACGAGCACCAACCAGATTCTACATGCATAATAAACTCAACTTCGTAAATTCTCGATGAATGTAAAATAATGAAATTAGGTAAAATTGACTTACTTTTACTAAAAAACAATAGAGTAGTCAATCGCACAGAAATCATACTTTCTATGGGATAGCATAATACCGTTACTTCGTAAATTAATCAACTAAATTTTATCAGATTTAGTAAAATTAGAAGCTGTAGCATGCATGTACTAAACTGGGGGCGATCCATGTGGGGGCAACTGGGAATATACCACCTACCGGAGGAAGAGCTAGGCATGCCTTTAGCAGTCTATGTATGTAACAATATAACCAACAAAGGTACATCCTTTGTTATTTGTATTCATAGCACATGCTGTTTAAGCATCCTATGCTACACACGGTTCTTATGTGATTGAAGAGATGAAACTGCGGGCCTACTACTTTATTTTAAACTCATTCACAACTCGAGACACAAAAAAAACTTCTTGAAAAACTTATCATTTCTGTTCGAAGTGCTTGTTCCAGTTAGTATGGAATATAAGTACTATTATAGAACTTCTTGGAGAGGTATCAATAGAACATTTTCAGCCAGTGTCAATTTAAAACTTATAAAACGTACATACCTAAAGCCGCCTCTACATGCTTGATGTTTGCCACAAACACCTAGTACCCCAAACACCGACCACAAATTACTCAACACATACACTGCATCCACAGGATAGTCAAAAGTGCTAGTTATGGATGGGCAAAAATGGCAGGCGACGAGCGTGTTAGGGCTGCCAACATTTTTTTTCGGAGAAATATATAGCATCTTTTTAATATAATAAAAAACAAAAGATAAACAAATATATTATTTATCAAATATTCATTTTTATAAACACTATCTAATGTCTTTTTTTAAATTAAAAGTATCATAAAATATGCATTAAGTAAAATCAAAAGGGATATTTATTACTATCTGTTTCTTTGTTCTCCGCGATTTTAAATTCATATCGGAATTTCCTTCGTGTGAATATGGCGGGAATAGAAAGCAGGAACGACATTACTTTAAGGGTCTTACTTATAAATGCCGCTTAAAGTTAGTCAGTGTTTTCCCGCGTGACATTTCAAATCAGTCAAAAGTTGACAGAAGGTTTTAAGCAATGGCTAACTTTAAGCGGCGTTTATAAGTGAGGCCCTAAATGAAGTAGGTTATATTGGCATAGCTACTGACCGCATGTTGAAACTTGGCAACAGGCAACTTGAAAGTCACGATGCGATCGAAGGAGTAGCATGCTAGCTATAGCTTATATTTTATGCTGGATACTGGAACACATAGGATACTGATTACCTCTTTTATTTAAGCCGCAGCGAATAATCTCAATTATTCGCGGGCAGTATTCGAAGAGATATATAGAACCTACTAGTTGCGCACAGCGTTTAGCACACAGCCTTGAAATATAGTGCAGTTATATTATCGTATGGTTAGCAACCCTACGCGCGTACTACTGTCAAACGTTTGAATACATCACAAACAGCTTTGTCGTTCGACAAACGTATTTGTCAAATCCTTAGAACTATGCACAATTCCGACACTGATACCGATCAATGGTGTTTGCCAGTGATACATGTGTGTTTGCAAACAGGCAAACACCATAATAAAAATACACACACCCATCCTCAAGTTCGTGTTTGCTATTTGATGTTCGCTGTTTGCCAAGTATGTGAAAGCCGCTTAAGGATCAACATGTCAAATTACCCCCGGGTTAAATATATAACGGGATAAGTGGTCAATTTTCTAACGTGCAAGATAAAATACAGAAATAATCCGAGTTAGGCATTTATTCAGGTAACACGAGGTTAGAGTGAACGCGCAAGTCGGCCTTAAAGTAATGTCGTTCCTGCTTTCTATTCCCGCCATATTCGCACGAAGGAAATTCCGATATGAATTTAAAATGGCGGAGAACAAAGAAACAGATAGTAATAAATAGTCCTTTTGATTTTATTTAATGCATATTTTATGATACTTTTAATATAAACAAAGACATTATAAGTTTAGTGTTTATAAAAATGAATATTTGATAAATAATATATTTGTTTATCTTTTGTTTTTTATTATAATAAAAAGATGCTATATACTTCTCCGAAAAAAATGTTGGCAGCCCTAACACGCTCATCGCCTGCCATTTTTGCCCATCCATACCTAGCACTTTTGACTATCCTGTGGATGCAGTGTATGTGTTGAGTAATTTGTGGTCGGTGTTTGGGGTACTGGGTGTTTGTGGCAAACATCAAGCATGTAGAGGCGGCTTTAGGTATGTACGTTTTATCAGTTTTAAATTGACACTGGCCGAAAATGTTCTATTGATACCTCTCCAAGAAGTTCTATAATATATGAATAGTACTTATATTCCATACTAACTGGAACAAGCACTTCGAACAGAAACGATAAGTTTTTTGAGACGTTTGTTTTGTGTCTCGAGTTGTGAATGAGTTTAAAATAAAATAGTAGGCCCGCAGTGTCATCTCTTCAATCTCATAAGAACCGTGTTTAAGAATCCTATGCATGCATAGATCTATATATCAGGATATGCCCGAAGGAACATTTTATTTACTCAAAATGGTGTGGAGAAAAGTCAGCGCCATCTCTTAGATTACTCAGGAACTACGATGAGAACGGCCCTATCGCTGCCATTATGTCCGTCAATGTTTGTTTACAATGATTCTCCCAAATATAAATTCGATTATTTTCGTACAAAACGGAGTGTAATATTGAAAATATTGACTTACTTGTGGTAAGAAACTTTGTATATCTTTTTATTGCACTTTAGAGTGTAGTTTGTGCAACCCTTCACAACATATTTCATATTTTCTTTGAGACACACGACCGATATCTTCTCACTTCCCACACAGACTGGGCGCTAGTGGAGGTCAATCTGTGAACTTGACTCCCTCTTTGAAGCGACGGTTTAATCTGTCATTAGGCCTGTCCTATATATGTCTATGTATGCATGCTATGAATCCTATACATGCTATGAATAGGATTCTTAAGTACTTAACAAACAACAAAGGTACATAACATACATTACATTACATTACAGACTGCTAAAGGCATGCGTGGCTCTTCCTCCGGTAGGTGGTACATTCCCAGTTGCCCCCACATGGATCGCCCCCAGTTCGGTGCATTGCATGCTACAGCTTCTAATTTTACTAAATCTGATAAAATTCACTTGAATAATTTACGAAGTAACGGTATTATGCTATCCCATAGAAAGTATCATTTCTATGCGATGAACCACTGTATTGTTTTTATTACCTGTTTTTAGTACAGTTTTAGTACAAGTAAGTCATCATCATCATCATTAACAGCCTGAAGACGTCCACTGCTGAACATAGGCCTCCCCCAGGGAGCGCCACTTAGAGCGGCTGCTCGCCTCCTGCATCCATCGGCTCCCCGCGGCTTTCACCAGGTCGTCGGTCCACCTAGTGGGGGGCCGGCCTACGCTGCGTCTTCCAGTTCGTGGTCGCCACTCGAGAACCTTTCTTCCCCATCGGTTGTCAGTTCTACGAGCGATGTGGCCTGCCCATTGCCATTTCAACTTGCCAATCCTAAGAGCTACATCGGTCACTTTAGTTCTCCTGCGGATCTCCTCATTTCGGATCCTATCTCGCAGGGAAACACCGAGCATTGCTCTCTCCATAGCTCGTTGCGCGACTTTGAGCTTAGTAATGAGGCCAACAGTTAGAGACCACGTCTCAGTTCCATAAGTCATCACTGGCAACACACATTGATTGAAAACTTTTGTTTTCAGGCTTTGTGGTATTTTGGACGAAAAGATAGGTCGAAGCTTCCCGAACGCTGCCCAGCCGAGTTGGATTCTTCGGGCGACCTCTTTGTCGAAGTTGGACCTACCCAATTGGACAGTCTGCCCTAGATAGACGTATTTGTCGACAACTTCGAGAGTATCGTTCCCGACAATTACCGGTATAGGTGGAACATGGGCATTTGACATGATTTTCGTCTTGTCCATGTTCATCTTAAGACCAACCTGTCGGGAGACTCTACTGAGGTCGTTGAGCATGGTGCTGAGATCATCGAGCGACTCCGCCATTATGACTATATCATCGGCAAAACGAAGGTTAGTGATATACTCGCCATTTATGTTGATGCCACATCTTTTCCACTCCAAGAGCTTGAAAACATCCTCCAATGCGTTTGTGAACAGTTTCGGAGAAATAACGTCTCCCTGTCTCACGCCTCTCTGCAATGGGATCTGTTCCGTACTCTGGTCTTGTAGTCGGACTGACATAGTGGCCTTACTGTACAAACACTTCAGCACTTCGATATACCTATAGTCAATTTGGCATCGCTGTAAGGACTGCAGCACCGCCCAAGTCTCGATTGAATCGAAGGCTTTCTCATAGTCCACAAACGCTAGGCATAGCGGCCGATTATACTCTTCGGTCTTCTGTATAATCTGGCGTAGCGTATGGATGTGGTCTATGGTGCTAAAGCCTTTTCGGAAACCGGCTTGTTCGGGAGGCTGGAATTCATCAAACCTGCGTGCGAGACGATTCGTAATGACCCTCGAAAACAGCTTATACACATGACTCAAGAGCGAGATGGGCCTATAGTTCTTCAATAAGGTGTTATCACCTTTTTTGAAGAAGAGCACCACCACGCTCTTGTGCCATGCCTCCGGCGTTGTACCTTCAAGGATGACAGAATTGAATAACTTCTGGAGGACTATAAGTACCGGTCTACCACCCGCTCTCAGAAGTTCGGTCGTAATTCCATCCTCACCTGTAAGTAGGTAAGTCAATTTGACCTAATTTCATTATTTTACATTCGTCGAGTTGGCCCATGAGGAGCCTATTCACTTTAGTCTTAAAGAGACCCAAATTATATTTGTCAGGAAACACAGAAGCCGGGAGCGAGCTCCATTCCCTAACAGATCGCATGATAAAAGAGTCAGCAAAACGCTTGGTTCGACATGTTGGTAAATCCACCACGTAGGGGGAAATGACTCCCCGCGCCTTGTTGTTCTATGTCGAAATGGAGATGACGGAATCATCTCATGCAGTTCTTGTGCGCATTCCCCGAAATGCAACCGGTAGAAGATTGATAGACATGCCACCTTTCGTCGATGATCAACACTATACAGCTTCTTCTCCACCAGCGCCTCGTCAGTTGAGTTTATTATGCATTCCCATGAAAACAGGTTAACTACCTCCGATAATAAGGCATAAGAAAAAGACAGACTACTCCCTGGGTAAACAACGTACTATCTTCCTCAGACCTCTCTCCAAACACGATAGTCTAATGTAAATTTTACGGCCTTAAAATTAAAGTTTAGTTTTGTATAATTAAGATGCTATGAGCTTATTCCAGTTAGTATAGAATATATATACCTTGTACCTTTCAACTTCAAATACATAAGTCAGGTGTAATTTTTGTTTACTCTGTGCATTGAGCCGGAGGTTTACCAACTTAAAGCCCGTCACACACGTAGCTATAATATATATTAATATATTTATAGCTAGACATATTACCAATACAATATTTCTATACAAATTCTCGAGGGACCGCACACGCAGCTATAATATATATTTCTGTGACCAACCTATACCGTAATATATATTATGGTATATTTTTATATTATTGTATATTAATATATATTATGGTATAGCGAGACATATTTTGAATGTACAGCATGTTTCAACATATCCGACGCGCTCCTCGGACGCTTCTCTCCTCTTACCATTCCTGCCGCTTTGCCTGGGGGTCTAGCAAAGATCCCAAATGCTAACGCTATCTCCAAAAATGTATTGAAATGACATTAATCGCTTACTTTTCCACAAAAGTAAGCGATTTCCGAAATGTCATTCCAGTACATTTTGGAGTTAGCCCGAAGCTTTTGGGATCCCGAACGATCCCAAAAGCAAAATTTGGCGATAGCGTTAGCGTTTGGAATCTTAGCTAGACCCCCTGGGGGTCTAGCAAAGATACACACGCTCGTTTTTCCGCACACGCTACGGAAATAGCCGTAGCGTGACCAAAATGGTAGCAAAATGGCATAGTTCACGCCAGACGTCTAATCCGCAGCGCCGTACGGAAAACGCTCGATTGTCTATGGACTGAGCGTGAGCTCTAAATAAAAAAGTAAAAACTGAACAACAATGGCGGCGATAATTTAAAATAGGGAGAATTATGTGTGATTTGATATAATATAGCTCCATAAGTTGAATGGTATAATAAAAATAGTTTTTATTATTTTCATAATATTTTTCTAAATGCTGATTGCAAGCAAAGTTGTAAAATGGAAATAAGAAGTTTTATATGATATTACGGATATCACACATGGATCTATTAAAAAATTTCATCCATGATACCTATTTATTGTTACGAAAGTAAAGCAAACTTGGTAGAATAACTTTTATTTTATTGTATTTTAGATGGATAGACCACGTGCACACGTGTCCCACAACAATCTGATGTGAAGGAGATTCTCATTTTTACCACTGATAGAGTGGCACAGGCCCACAACCAGAGCATAATAACATTAATAACTTAAATAGAAAATAGCCCGAACGTGAAATAAATGTAGTATTCATGTCGTGGGCGTTACTAGTTAGTATCCAGTGTATTCATTTGGCTAAATACTTCGCCAATACGCAATAAATGTCGCTTGATAATCTTGCGTTATGCAGAAATAAAATAATTCGTAAAATAGCCCACGTTATTCCGTTGTATGGGATAAGGCATCTGTACTGTAGGTATTATATTATCTGGGGCAATAGCCAGATTTTACCTTATCTCAACAACGTTAACACAAAATTGATGTAGATTTGCTTAACGCAATCATGAAATCCAACAAGTTATCGATCGACAGGTTTGAGTAGCGAACGTTAACATGACATGCATGAGTTCGGGTGGACGCGCAGGGAGCGTGAACGATTACGACAAAATTAGCGATAGCGTTTGTCAAAACTTAGGCCTCAACACATCACGCTGTGGGCGTTATCCACGATGATGTTTGCGACCGAGTTAGCGTGACCCGATGTCGCTTACCCGCAGGGACTGTCATCTCCATACATTTTGGCGTTAGCGCTAAGCATTAACGCCAATGGAAAGGGATCTTTGCTAGACCCCCTGGGCCGCCTCCGCCCGACCAGTGTGGTCAATTTAGGCGATATATCGCCATTTAGTCTACTCGGGACTAGGCATCGGCGATGTAAAAATCTGATTGGCGACTGGTTACTTTTTATACTACCACAGGTACAAGTCATTTAAATTAGCCAAATTATAAATAAACTACTTTTCATAAAAACTATATCCACCTTATTAGGAGTATGTGATATTAATCGGAATGGTCGTCTGAAGAACTATCAAGTAAATCCAATAACAATGCACTTCTTGTTGAATTCATAATTACCTACTGTGTTTTGAAATCAACCTTTATTACAAAACACGTGTAAACGCTAGGCCGACCATCAATGAAATGAAGGAAAATATATATATTATAGCATCGTTTCCGTGTGTGGTAGCTTGCTATAATATATATTATAGTACGGTATATTAATATATATTATTGCTACGTGTGTGACGGGCTTAACCCCTGTCAATATTCCGAACGTGCAAGAGAAAATGTCTGGATATTTCTGTTTACCAACTTAACTCGAATTACTAGCTCTGGGTTAGGTATTCAGTTATAATTTTAAACCGAGAACGTGCAAGAGGGCCTTATTGTCATATCCGAAGATATACTGCTGCACTACTGTGTTCTGTTTGAAGGGCATTGTAGCTAGTGAAATTACTGGGCAAATGAAACTTACGATCTTATCACACAATCTAGTAAACTGATTAATAGACTGTGTGATGTCTCAAGATGACGTGCGCAGTGACACTGCAACTGTTATGGGTGTCGTGTGGTTTAACATGTGTGGCATAAATACTAGTCACATTCACTCTCATAAAAAATATACAGAATGGATCCCGATCGCCGCCCCGAAAACGCCACCGTCAATATTTTATGCCTTTTTTATGCTCTCAGTCTCGTCACGCGCCTAATGAAAGTGACGTCACTCACTATTTTTATTGTTATACAGCGCTATTACAGGGTCCTATGGTTCGTTACTAAAATGAAACAATCGCTGGTGGACTATTTTATCAATTTTTTTTTATGTAGAATAAGCCTGCGTTTTACTACTACATATTGAATAGTTGGAGACGTTAGACGGATACAGAGCTATCACTGACACAAACGACTTTTGTTATAAGCTAAAGGATGTTCCCGGTTCATATACATGAGCTAATATTGTCAAGCGTAATACAAACTCACTTTTGTAACATGCTCGCAAGATAAGCAGGCAGGTTGTAAGAAAATGTATGCTTATTTTCTAGTTCACGACCATAATCAATAGACAATTTATCGAATGGAAAGTTCCATGGATTATAATGTAGCCACGTAATTTATTGACTGATTGATTGTGTTGTCTATTCATTGAGATATCTTGCATCCTCTAGTTTGTGTTGAGATATGATACGTTACAATTCCCTCGCGGCTTTAATTGCTTATCAATTTGTTCAATTTAAAGATTTTACCTATTTCATTGGGCACATGGTTGATTTTCCTACTAAATAATCCTATAACAATTTCAAACACCATTCGCGAATAGTTATTCGGGTTTATTCCAGCAGGCTTACCACAAACTAATACAAAACCATCACGGTTCGTGACAGTAATGCTTCAAGGTTACAATCACAGAGCAAAAAAGAAAAACGGAAGCGTCATTTGTTTCATAGCTCTGTGGTTACAATAATATTGTTCGAATTCGTACCATGAACTTAAAGTATTCCTGCGTGGGAATGAGACGTCTACATTTTTATATAGCGTTATCACTGTCGCACGTCGGTGTCAACATGATGTAAAAGTATGACATAACAGTTGTATTTGCGTGTACGATTTAACGTGACGTCATCAAAACTGCTCTGCCGCGGCAACATTGCAGTATTCTTACTATTATGTCGTTTTTCAAATGTTGAAGTAATAATGCAGTAAGAGGTTGTGGTAGGCGCCCTGGTCCCGATAGCCCTTCCAAGCAATTACATTCCAGATTTATATTCCTGGACAATAATTGTGCTAAGTGATGTCAAAGAGCAACTAACACTCTGTGGTAATGCTAAGTGATCGTACACGTGTAGAAAATGAGTCTTATCTATTCTATTTTATGTTTACAAATAAACCGCTTGCTCAATTCTTTTACGTGTGCTGAAGTAGAACTATGTACCCGAGACTATCTAAAAGCAAGGAACTTAAAGTGTACAGTATGGTAAATTTATAAGCGTTAATGACCGACTATTTCCCGAAAAAAAAATAATACGCGTAGAAATTTCATTGAAACGATGCGAAATCGTTTAAATATATAATGTATAACGATTTTGATTCAATATTTTAGTACTTACACAATATTTAATATTTGACATTTCTTAATTAATATATATTTTTATAACAGGCAAAGTTCACTTTTAGCATTTTAGATACACCCATTGAGCGATTTTCTGGAACTCGTATAATATTAATTCATAATGATTCACACGAAACTAAGAAAAGGTTAGGACGTATTTAAATTAAAAACTCCGACAAAAACGATAGAACTGAAATAAATGTGAAATGCATATTACGTAGTGTTAAATTCTTAACATATCAACTACGTAAATTAATAAAAGATTAATAATAATTAATTAGTAAGACGGTTAGATTATGACGTGTGGTGGTTTGGTGTATGGCTCTTTCGACTCTGTTCTTTCGACTCTTCGACAAATTATAACATTTTTTTTTATTTATTACGAAGATTACAAGCCTTGAAAAGGTCGTATGTTTTGCGTACGATTTCGGATTCGCGATCGTACATCGTATCAGGACCAAAAAGATAGTATAAATGTGATTTAAATCGTACGGTTGGCAACACTAAGATATTTGTCTTACGTCATCAAAGTATGCCTACAGTAGCGACTACTTAGTTAACTAGTCCCCTAGTTATTAATAGCATATCCCTCCCCTCCCTCCCCCTTCCTTCATTCCCAACTTCCAACTTCACTCTCACTCCCATCCACCTTCCATGCGGTGGGGGAAAGAAGTATACAATAGCATCGGACACTACGCATCTAACTTCTATCCCTCTCAAAAAAACATTGCTTAAGGCCTGTTGTTTAGCTGTTGTTGAACTGGGAACCTTAACGTATCCTCCGAAGAGTCCAAAGCATACTGACAGGTACATTGCAAATGTCCTTGGTGTAATAAAATTGGATATTGCGCGTTACGTTGGTAAATAGTGGGTGTGTCAGAGAGTCATTTGTATGTTAACGATCCCAGATTGCCCTGTGACGTCAAAGGTGTACTTACTGGCCGTGGCCTGCAGGTTATAGGGTTGCCAGTAATACTTAGCAGCTTAGGCTTACGTTACTTCTTTATTGTTGGTCTAGTGTTGCCTAAAACTAGTGTTCGTCTAGCTCATTGACAATAGATAATTGGAGTAACACTTTAATATACTCATAGATATGCAGAAATCGTAAGCGACTACCTTACTAAATTATGGAACGAAACGTTTCCTTGTGAATAGCGATAACCATCTAATACCTCACCAGCTATCTGAACTATCTCACTTGACTTCGGCTTTATGAAAAACAGGCTCACACAATAAAGACAACTTCTTATTGTAAAGAATAACCTTCACTTCTACGTAGGATGAAACAGTACCGGATGAGGAAATACGGTAAGGAAACATTGGACAATGATTGTCACATGTTTTTTGTGGGCATTAAATATACTGTGAAATTACTGGGTCTTTTTTTAAATTATCCATCATCGGCCTGAAGACGTCCTCTGCTGAACATAGGCCTCCCATAGAACGCTACATTGAGCGCTGCTTGCCTTTTCTATCCATCAGCTTCCCGCGATTTTCACCAGGTCGTCTGTGATAAAGTATACTTTGGAGTAATATACAGTGGTATTCATAGTCAAAGGGTGAACAGCCCCCCGAAATGTATCATTCAATTTTCTCACAGAGGTTGAATGTTGGATAATTTTTCTTTCACTTTCATAGCATCCTGTCTTTGACAATTCAGAATTGTCAGATAGGGGCTACTTCATTTTGTTTATGAAATGCATAAAACTAGACTTCGCCACAGCTAGACAGCGCCTGTATCATCCCCTAGAGGAGCCCCCACCTTGACTATGAATTCCAGTGTTAGAAGAAAAGAAATAGGAATGTACCTCAACTCGATTTGCATTGCAAGGGTTGCGTAAACATCCTCGCACCTGCATTTTTGACTTTACTCTGGCTGTCACAGCTAGCTTACTGCATGATATTATAACCAGTTGAGTTTAACGAGTAATAAATATAACATATGCTCGGCAGCCCTGAACGTGGTCCGAAGACCTATCACAATGTAATTGAGTCATCCGTCAGACGCGGTGTGGCGACCGCTTCATTAGAAGATCACCACACCACACCATGATACCATTCTGACATACCCGTCTGGCGGCTAGAACTTACTGGTGTGATCTGGTAGTCTCATTGGCCACTCCTCATTTCGTTCAATATAATATTTAGATTAATTTGTAAAGGAATAATTTGAATCACCAACGGATTATCTATTTTGACTTTGTTTATATGCTGCAGTTGCCGCTAAAAAATAACCTGTATATATACACTAAGCAGGCAATATTGCTATAGGTAAAAATCTGTATAATGATGCCAACATTTTATTCTGTAATGTAAATCAACCATCACATATTTAACGTTTGTAGCGTTTTCATGATGTCCGTTTTTTCCAATCGGTCAAGAGCGACACCGCAATCATTTCGACACCATTCTTCATTTGAAACTAGTTTGTTAATAATTACAATGCTACAGCCTCTTCCCACCGTAGTCTGAATCTTCCCACGTATTATCGCAGTAATTGTCAGTTGTACCTAGTAATGTCAGCCCACGCCAAACACTGCTTCGAGTGCTTCGTATGACCTTGTTCTTTGTAGCGCTTACACAATATATAAAATTGGGGCCGACTTGAAGTCTATCTAACAACTTTTTTTTAACTATACGTGCAACTTAGCTACATACGAGTATAATGCCTGTCTGCCAGGCAAGAGGAAAGCCGGGAAAGTGCCAACTTAGGCGCTGTCAAACTTGAGTGTAGTCGGGCTATTATTAACTTTCAACCCAGTAAATTGTCCAGTCATTTATTATTCACCGGGAATTGGGGATATGCGGACAATGAGAAGGAGCCAAGCTGATTTACAGAACGTGCGTTATCCGCTTCTATTCGACTGAGTAGTCGATGGTTAAGATCACAGAACAAGTAATAGTTAACGGATAGCATAAGACAAGTTAGACAAGAGACTTTTTTACGAAGATGGATTTTCTCAATTTTACCTCTACACGCTAGAGACGCTACTGTTAATGATAGATTTGTGCCGCTAGCTTACTTTCGAACCGGTAACGTGCACGTTTCACTCCGCATGTATACGCAGGTGTCGTAGGAATCGCTGCCTTGTCTAATGCGATCACGAGACGAAGCCCGTAGACATCCTTGACCCTTGTGGGAATTGGATTGTATTGTTGCTCTTGACGCTAAGCAGCCAAGGTCGCCTCTCGTTCGACCGCTACAAGGTTTATCAAAATTCCAAATTGTTGCTGAGCCATTGAGATATCATACCTACACACGTCAATGTGCTGAGGGGTATTTATTTAAGATAACGACTTGGCGGTTCTTTTATTGAGAAAGCCATCATATTATGAGGTCCTCTGAATATACATATAGAGGCCTACTCGTCATCTCTTAGCGCGATTCAAACGAAGCCCGAAAATTGATTTTGTACTGATGGTAAGTGAAGACGCGATGATGAAAGATGCAAATACGGTTCTCGTAAGAAAAAGCCATGCCTGTAAAATAATAGCTTGTATAAAAGCTCTACTTCTACTACGGCTTACGCGGCATGACCTCCGCCTAATCACAGGCCTTAATACGGGTCATTGCAACATAAATTATCATTTGAATAAAACTGGAGCAACAGACAGTCCGCTTTGTAGGAGCTGCCTGCAGGAGGACGAGATCGTAGAGCATGTGATGTTTCACTGCGAGGCCACGGAAGAGATAAGAATTAAAACCGGAATGCGTGAACAAGCGTATAAGCCTTGTAACCACTCATCAGCGTCACCATCTGCGACACCAACACTGGAGCAGTTATGCCAGCACCCCAAAGCCGCACTCCGTTATTTCAAGGAGCTGGGCTGGCTTGGATAGATGCTGGAGGGGGAAATGCACAATACACCCCAAGCGGGACGTCAGTGCAGGCCTTACCGCCCCCATTCCAAATTAGGAAATTAGGATTACGGTTGTTTTATTTCATACACATGAAACAGAGGAATTCGCATTTGTGTAAATGAACTAAAATTAAATAGATAGATTCTCTATTATTCTGTGTCCGCAGAATAGCAGAAAGGATACGCATAAGATTATAAACGATGGAAGGTTTTGTTTGTTACTCAGGTCAATTTTTTGGTAGAGATCCTCCGCTTCTCGATCGATAACTTTACTATTGAATTAAACCCACTATTGGGCTGATATGTCACCCGCTCAGCGCTAGACATAACATTTGGAAATGGCATAAATATAAAAAGCAAATAGGTACAGAAAACAATGCGATCTGATTTCGAATTATGTCGGCACCAGCCGCCTGTCGAAACAATATGATAATTAATTCACAATCGATCCTCGTCGCGTCGTGGATCTGGTTATTACCGGTTCTCAGGTTGGCAGAGTGCCGGGTGACGTCACGAACGTATGTGACGGTCACTTGGTCAACGCTTCAAATCGTTAAACTAAAGCAAAAGCGCTTTAAAGTTTCACGTTGGACGTACAAAAACTTATCTGTGCTTTTAGAATATGTAATTTTGCTAAAAGAGAAACGTTGGCTGTTTCTTCATTTAAATTTTATGTCTCTGTCACGACAATGAACGGTCTAGTGCCTACGCTGCGTCTTCCGGTTGGTGGTCGCCACTCAAAAACCCATTTCTCCATCGGTCATACCTTATAATCTTAAAAAAATTCATGGATTATTATCTAGCAACACGCTAAAATTATATTTTCTACCTAAATTAAATCTTTATTATAATTATATAATATTTTCCAGTTATTTAAATTTAATAACTAAACTAATGAAAATGTTCAAAAACAATGTAGATTCGTGACGACTCACTAACTAATACGCGTTATGAACGATGATGGTTAGAAAGGTTATACTGTAATAAATATGCGAAACGACAAATCGCTAAATGACGAACGCGTGAAATGACTATCGCGCGAAATGGCCAATACAATAGATATTTAAATATTCAATGATGGGTACTTTTTCCTAACAACGAGCCAATCAAACTCCAAACTCCAAAATAATTTATAAAAGAGTCTTAAAACCGCTTAGTATGAATAAACCTTGACATAATATTTCCAAAACTAAATGTAAGTACGTAAACAAATAACGATATAAACAGGATTAATGGATAATTTAATAAAACACATATTTCTGCAAATAAAAGCTCATGTTAAAATATTGCGTATTGTGATTTTTAATAATTTACTTCTATTATCTAGAGATCAATGGCAAAACATAAAAGAATTCATATCATTTGTAATGTTTTGTAATTAACTGATTAATATATTTATCAGCCAATGTGCCCCATCACCTTTAAGTATTTATTTATTGGAAGCTTATTTTAACCAATTTATTCATCAATTCACCCATAGAAAGCCAATAAAATTACGGGTTCTCACGAGTAGAAACTAAGTATAAGTAGGTAGCTTGACAGTACAATATATAAAAAATGGCTTGATTATTATTCAAATGGACGCTAACCATTAGGCAGACGGCCGGCGCTGGCGTCGTTCTTTATTCCATGTCAATAAAGGCCATAACTAAGTGCGTAACTAACTGTTGACTAATTTCGACACGCCAATCGAACCGCTTTATTAAAAAATTTAAACATTTGAACACCAAGTCAATTAACATAAAAATAGAGCGTTCGCACAAAGAACGTCTGGGCTGACTATAATGGCCACACGTAACAATACTCCTTTTTGATTTTAATTCTTCCCGAAATTAAAGCAGTATTCATACGCCGTTTTCTGAATCTGTTAAATATGCACTGCAACTGTTATAGGCGATCGTCGTACTATCAGTAAAGTGGTACCCGATGAGACTATTATTAATTGACATACCGATGGCAGTTTATGAAATATGGGATCCGTTTTTTTGGTATTCGTTGGGCCCTACACTTGCTGAAAACATAGTTCTCTGAACTAAAACAAATGAAGTCAACAGATTTAATTACAATGTTTTATGCTGCGGCTGTGTTAGTTTTAGCACTGCTTCTAACCTTTTAGAGTTATAGCATTTATAATGGTAAATAACTTAAAAAATGTAGACAATTCTGTCGCTTACAAGGCTAGTACCCCTTTATATGTTTAAGCAAAACTATACCATTATTAAATAGTTTTTTGAGCCACATGTTAACACGCTGCTGACTATTAGAGGTTTTCCCCATTTATCGGAACTGGTAACGCAACTGGCGACTTTGGCTTTGGCGATTTCTTCTTTACAGTCACTTATTGCCAGTTGCAATAGCAACATTATGGAAACATTGCCATGTTAGTAGATGTTACAATAAGGCATATTCTATTGGCGTCAAGTTTATCGCCAAGATCTGGAATGTATAATATGTGTGGACATTTCACACAGCGCCATCTAGCCCCAAACTAAGCATAGCTTGTACTATGGGAACTAGATAACTAATACAATACTTATATATTTTTTTGCTTGTAAATACATACATAGAATACAGGTATAGTATGTAGGTACGTATGCTAAATTTAAAATAGATGGCCACTGAAATAGCTGGGTGCTACCATCGTCGACCGCATCATCATTTTACTGCAGCTGACGTAGTGGGCTCAACATTAGCGATAATAGAATAATAAATTAGTAACTAAAGCTGCGGTACTAACCTTGATTTGCTGCTGAGGTTTTTGATCTGCTGCCAAGCATTCAGTTCCTGTTTGGATTAAACGCATTTCACTATCGTCATTTTATATTTCCAATTATTTCATATACAAGGTGACCTTGAATTGGTATGTTATCCCGAAATGGGGGGACTGGGACCATGATACCCTACAAGTTGTAAGAGCCTTACTTGAAACTGGGTGTTTCAAAACCTCCATGGTAAAAAATAAATCCATACATAAATAAGTGCTAACTTAGCTATCAAACTTTAGTACCTACAGGCGCGCATTATAGTGTTGTCTTTCCGCCCAGTTACTAATTATCCCAATAAATATGTTAGTAACGTTATATTTTATGCTGATCACTTTTAATCAAGTCACTAAAGTAAACACGTAAATGGAACACTATGAGCTTTTGTAATTTTTGCGCAATTGTGTTCTAATGTTGATCGAAATAAATGTGCGTTAAGTATATCGTAAAATTATTAGAAATATTAATGTTAGATTTCATGTACTAAATACACTTCACTTATCAAGTCGACGTCAATTATAGTATATAGTAGGATAGGAACTAAGATAGTGTCAGAATAAGAACCTACGTCTTTATACGGGAAAATATTAGTTATCCACGCCTGTTATGGAGACGCAATATTTTTGGTCTCGGCTAGGAGCTATGTCTCGTAAATGATGACGGAACCTTGCACGTTTTCTATTTTTTGTCGATCATAATACGATCTCCAATTGGCATATAATGTAATGTATGTATTTCAAAAGAAGTTCATCATAAATAATAAACCAAATAACTGACTATTACGGTACGGCTTGAAGGCATATTCTATCTATAGGACTCTTACTTAACAGTAAATCAAATCAATTATTCTCTGTCAGCAGGCGACTAATAAGAGACTTCAACAAATTATTTGTAAAATTCCTTATTAGAAAAAAGTAGTTCTTCAACAGAGTGAGTATTATCTATATCTTATACAAACAAAATCTATTCCTAGTTATCGTGACCAGTTGAGTGCTAATAAGGGGCAGATCTAACATCTACTACACACTTGAACAAGAAACATTGTGTACTCAACTCTAAAGAAGTAAATAACGCCCAACGATCACATACATAGATCCTGGACTCTAACTAGGATTCCCTGTATCTAGGGATCCAGGAACTACGAGGACCATGGTCCCACAACACCCAGACACAGAATAAGTATTTGCGTTTTTTCCCTGTGCTCAAATAGGTACTTGTTCTGTCGCGGGAATAGAACCCGCCGCAAAGTATTTCAAACATGATCAAAATCGATCAACAGGTTGACGAGATATAAAGCCGTCAGGTCTCAGTTCGGGACCTAGTAGGTATGAGTTCAACACCATGTCCTGTGGCTGCAAAAAAGTTTGTGGTGGCGAGGTCTATAGAAAGAACTATTTAATATATTGGGTTAAATTAAACTTGGAGTTGTCTTATAATCGGGGTAGTTTCTAATTGTTGTTTATACCACATAGGTCGCCTTATCATCACAACTGATGCCACGTTTACTCCACGCGCCAATAACGTCTTTGCCTGCACAAATCGATCCATATTCTTGTAGAGAACTTTCACCTTAGCTCATAATGCATGTATGCCAATCAACCTGTTGCTATGCCCTGTCTACTAGCAGATATCGCTGCATACGTAAGGGACGAGCCCCCAACGAACTTGTGTTCTGTAGTTAAGAGTTCAGACGGGCGCGCGTATTCGGACTCGGCATATCGCGGTCGTTAACGTTATCAGTCAGGGACTCGGCTCTCATAGAACCAGTGGAGCGCGGTTTGCCACCCGCTCACTATGACGAAATTGCATAGCTTGGCCGCTCCGTTCTGCCTGCTTGAGTGCTTATCCGATTCAGTGTTACAGAGTCGTCCGGCCGACGCTAACGCGCTCGTCGCGACCGCGCCTCTACTCGAATCCACTCGAATCTGACAGCCAAAGAAAATTAATTAACTGTGATCATTATAATTTTAGTTTGTGTTTTTATATATTTTGTCTATTTTCGCGTATTGTAAACTGGATAATATGTCTGTTGAACTTGAAGAGATAGCAGGACTAACCGGCGATGTCTTCGAAGATTTCCTGATCGTGTTCCGCCGGTGTTTGGCAAAGGTAAATGCATTCTAAATTCGGTTAGCTAGTATGTCTGGCTGAACTTTGATGCCAGACTGGCAGTCGAAAAGCAGTTGCGTGACAGTGCCGGTTCTTCGTTTAAACCTTTGCGAAATTCTTAAGTTAGCGTCATGGACATGGAATCTTACGGATCTGACGTTTGGGAAATATTGAAGGTGGGATTGATAACATATTTTATAATTTCATTAATTAATTATTTTACTATTATTCTTACAACCACACGCGGATACTTTCAAGTGTATTTATTTAAGTACCTAAATATTTCAAAATCTGGCTCTGCGTAACTGACAGGTACACGTTGCACGCGTACATGCAGTTGTCACTTTCGCTATTTGCTACCTCCTAAGCACCTGGAGTAGGAAATGTAGGTCGATATTGCACAGTCTCGTTGTATCTCGCCGAGTTTAAGAGTTTTGTATGATCTATTGTGAGTCATTATAGCTCGTTACATAACTTCTATAATAAAAATAGATTGGGGCACCTCTCCGTTTTATGTAAATTTGAAACCAGCGTTGAGCATGCCACCGCGTTGCCTAGGCAACAGGTGGTTACTGATTGGTCGAAATCTAGAGTTTTCTCAACTCCCAGCTGCTATCTGCGTTTGCGGTTTATCGGAGCACATTCACGCTTTTATCCAGTGACGTGTAGCGTTTATCGTTATTTGTATGATCGGGCAGATATCGAAATGTTAATTTTAATACTATTTAGTTTGTACTTTGTCCATCTCATTTCATAATTATGTTAACAGCTGTGCGTAGATCAGCCATGCGATTTTGCGAATTGTGTTCAAATAAAACTTTCGTTTCGTCGGTAGTCGGATGTAGACTTTCACTACCATTAATTCGTGTAATGTGAATGTGGAGGTTAACTAAGACTACGTTTTTTGAGAGATAGTCTATCAATGTCTCGTTATCTTAGGGGTCGTATGCGTATGTCAATATTGTCAATTTTTTTGCCTGTATTTAATTTTTGGATTCTCTCAAATCATTTTACTTCACCCTGAACTACAGGTACCTAGTACCTACTACTGCGGATGACACCATTAGCAGAACAGAGTTGTTTGCTTCTTTTATTTCCTCAGACCATGACTGAGCGAGCTTCTGCGAATTGTTTTAAAGGTACCTACTGCATAGTTATACGGAAAATCTATTCTGTGGTCTCAAAACGTATAGGTCAACTTTTAATTTGTCCAAGTATTGCAATAAATTAACAGAATTCTGCAGATAATCAATGTCTGCAAATATAAAATAGACATGTTACACGCATGTCTCTACATTCTTAAACAAATAACAACACAACACAACATTACACTAATATTTACTAACCAAAAAAAAACATTAAATAAAATGTACACACCACACTATCTTAGCGCCTTTTTAGTTTACCTATAAGATATTTGTAAAGCACTCAATAGTAAATAGTAGGTAGACGATAACGTTATAAAATATATATAATTGCGAATTAAAAATTAAAATTCTACCAGCGTGAGAGGCTAAGGAGGCTTGGCTTTCTCAAAATTTTCATTTTATCGACTTTACACGTAGGTATTTATTTACCTGGGTAAGGTTAAGAAGAAATTGAGCTTATTTTGTTCCTTGATTTATAATCGGGTAACGGATAAGCGTGTATTAAGTGTTGCTGGCGAAGGCGTGAAATGTGCCTCCGATAAATCGATATGAACCGCGATGATTATAAAAGTACACGTGTTCGACAGTAACCACAGATTAAATATTTGTTCAGGAGAACTATTACACAGTTTGCACGAGACCATACTATTATTTGATTTGTGACAAGACTTGACGACAGCACAGTATAAACACAGTTACTTATACCTAACGCTTTATAAGTTTATACACACGCTAAACAAAATTCATAAGTGGCAACGCTCGATCTGTGCAAATCCGATTTATATTTCAAGTACATTTTTTATGCACGTATGGTACATAAAATTGCATTGTTTTACTCAACTTAAAAAGTGAGCGAATATGAAGAAATGACATAAAATGGGGAAAACCAATTCGGTTTACAGTGCGTGCTAATGCTAACTCAGCAGGGCCCCTTGAGTCACCCTTCCAAGATTGCTCTGCATAACCACTTCCTAACTTATTAACTTCCTAATTGTTCGTATTAACTTGACAACTTCCAAAGCTGCCACTTCTTCCCTCATTAATATTTATTTATTTATACTGCAGAAGCAAACATAACAGACAGCGATAAAAATGCCACAGATCAAATCTTACGTAAAGATTTCCTTACTGCTTGTGCACATATTTATGATGAGTCTGTATAAGTAAATATTTTATATCTATCGGTCTTTTTGTGCGTATCAACCATAATATCATATATCTAGATTAAATAAACTGCAAGGTTTGTTTGAGAGGGAGCAAGCGTGTCATGTGACGATGTAAAATATACCAATATAAGCCACACTGCCAGCAAGTCAGCAAGTCTAGAAATTTCGACAAAAACTTCATTGTAATCTACTGAAACATTTAAATGGCCTTTACATCTGTTATCAACACCAAACACGTCATGTAGAAATGGTTTACTCGTACATTTTTTAATTACTATAATTTATGTCTTTGCAAATAAATATTTATTTATTTAAATTTTTATTTAAAACCAATTACTTTTGTGGAATGAACAATTTTTTATGTTAACATAAAATAACCGGAAAAGTGCGGGTCGGACTCGCGCATGAAGGGTTACGTACCATTATCTATAAAAACGACTAACGAGTTTTTAAATCACGATTGTTGTATGGGAGCACCCTTAAATAATTGTTTTATTCTGGTTTTTAGTATTCGTTGTTATAGAGGCAACAGAAACACATCATCAGTGAAAATTTCAAAAGTCTAAATATCACGGTTCATGAGATACAGCCTGGTGACAGACGGACAGACACACAGACAGCGGAGCCTTAGTAATAGGGTTTGCTTTACCTTTTGGGTACGGAACCCTAAAAACGTGTAAGGATGAGACGAGCTAATCGTTCATCTGATGTTAAGCGACACGGCCACCCATGTTCCAGTGCCATTTGGAACTCTAAATTATAAACTTCCGCGTGACACTACAAACCGCACATTGTTTGTGTCCAGATTTAAAATACACGATGTGTTGTATATATAATATAATAATTTTAATTGTTTATTTGCGTTCTACAATTTACACATAAATCATAATCATTATAACAGCCCGAGACGTCCACTGCTGAACGTAGGCCTTATCTTGAGCGGCTGGCTCGCCTCCTGTATCCATCGGCTCCACTCTGTGTTCTCCAGATCGTCGGTCTACTTAGTAGGGGGCAGGCGTACGCTGCGTCTTCCGGTTCGCGGTCGCCACTCGAGAACCTTTCTTGCCCATCGGTTGTCAGTTCTACGAGCGATGCAGCCTGCCCATTGCCATTTCAACTTGCTTATTCTAAGAGATTTATCGGTCAACATATGCATACGTCAATATTATATTTTTTGTGTTATGATTTTGACTAAGACTACTTAATAGTCTTAAATAACGCTTCTTTAGAATTAGCGCCTTCTTGCCATTGCAAGTTGGCAACCGACTCGCCCATTGTTTAACACTGTTATTAGCACAGCTGTCAATATACTACGTAACTACTACGTGAACGTAAAAGCGACGTGCCTACGTCTGATATATTGATATAAGTATATTTTTATGCTATCGATAGACGATACGGTAACCGGGACCAAACTGCAAATGGTGACGACCACTGAATTGCTGGTTTTTATTGTTATAATTTCATTGTTTACAAATTACAAGTTTTAACCGCATTCGGTACAATCTGCCGTATTCCAAAACACCCTTCACCGATACAATACTTCATCGATTGCAGCAGTCTCTATCGCAGGTCGCTTATTACCTTGCGTGCGTTGATATAAATATATTCGAAATCAGTCATCGTTGATGGTTGACTTCACGACAGAATCTTTACTGAAGAAGCAGTTCTTCTAAAACATTTCGATTATTTCGGGTTTGATGGTTTGTTATACGAAAATCCCCTTTACGATCGTTCTATATTATGTGTTTAATAATATTACGTTAGTGAATAAATATATACGAATTTTCGTTTGGGCCCTATATCATAGAAAATAATAAATTTAATAAATTTAATAATCAGTCCAAATGCGTGGCTCCATTGGCTCCAGCCCTCTACCGGTAGATAGCGAGCGATAGTACAACATGCTAGCAGCATGAATAAGTGTGACATTGAATAGGTAATCTAATTTAATTTATATTGTACAAAACTGACATTAATATTTACTAATAATAATAGATAAAATTGGATTGACATTTTATTATAGCTAATCAAACTAATATTATTTTCTTTGTAGTGTACTTATTTTGTATTATCACTTTGATTCTTTTGCTAAGAATCTCTCTCCAAATTAACTGCGGCCGACGGGGCCATATGAACCTAGACTTAATTTTATATTCCACCTATTGTACTCTATGGAAGCAATAAAAATCTGAATCTGAATCTGAGCATTTGTACCCCGTCGTCGCCGCCCAAGACACGTCTTGAGCGACCCGGAAGATCCTATAGCAGCCGTTGTTTCGGCTGCGCTAGGATCACCGGACCAGTCTAGCCCTTCTGACTCAGGTACAGATTTCGGCACCGGTATAGGATACCAGCGAACACAACCAGACACCGACCCTACCGGCGAGGTCGACGTACCCCCCGTAGGTTAGCTAGAATGGTCGCGACTTTCCATAGGGTCCACTCCTCCAGCGGACGTAGCCTTCTCGATCCTCTTATCCCGGCAACAGCCCAAGCCGAGGCTTGCACCTCAGGGGTGCCCTTGAGCTAGTTGCCCCCCACTTTTGTCGGCTGGGTGCCTTAAGCGCTACCCTCCCGCCCGGTGACGCTGTGAAGGTCGGTAGAGACCAACAGCATTAGCCCGTTAAAGAAAAATATGCTAGCAGCATTGCCTCGTTGAACTGCAATGCAATTAGCGTTGAGCGAAATAGTGCCAGCATTTTATTATCAGTTACATTGATGGAAAATATTAAGACAATATTTTTTTCCCGACTTTGAATTTGATTGGAACTAAAAGCTCCGGTTGTAGAGTCTCGCATTAAATTGTTATTTAATGTAGTCGAACTTATGCTTATATAACTTATGGCGTATTACAGAATTGATATCGTGTTTTCTAAATATCATTTTATACTGAAGCGCTTACGTCAAGCATATTACCAATCTTGACATCGTTGATAAGCAATAAAAATAGAAAACAATTAAAAAATGTACAGCTAAGATTGTTTCTCTGAAGCTCTGAACTATGTATTTGGTAATGGATTATAAAGTGGATAGAAGAAAAAACAAGTCTGTCATCAACTTCCTTCTTCAATGACCTCATTGGACTTCCAAGTAAAGCTAATGCTAGTATAATACATATTATGTATACGAGTTATGAAACTATACCGGAACATCACAATCTCTACAATCATTGTTACGATACCAAAAATTGAAAGCGAACATTTTTATCATTTAGCTAGACGTATGTGCGGAAGGCGAGCGTAGATTTTGTGAACGAGTAAACTTTGTCTCATGACGTGTCGCACGCGCATGTTGCGTCAGAACGTCACAGTTTACCCAACAGCTAGTGCGAACGGTGCTATAGTTAGTACGTAGGTATGTAAGTGTGACTTAAATACCACGGGGGAAATCCTGCTGTCTGATTACGTAGCAACTTCTAATTAAGCTGTGGCGTTCGCACATATTAGTATGAACGGTTGATCGTCGCCGTATCAATGATTAATACAATTTCCCTATACAGCTACATATATACGGATTTCCATTAAATTCCTGTTACAATAAAATGTTTAAATATTTATCAACACATGATATCTATTTTTACAGTCTTTTTATTATACTTCACGACGCATTTTTTATTTATTTGTTTGTACGGTGGGTATATACGAATCCGATAAAATTAGCTATTTTATGATATAAAGTACCATTAAACTGACAAGGAAATTAAAAAATCAGGGGTATCTTAATATTACTGGGTTTGTAAAGTGCCTTTCTTACACGTGTACACGTGACCGCGTATTTGTAATGAAATTCTTGTAATTAATCATTTAATTAGGTACTAGAGAACATGAAATTGCAATATCTTTTAATGAGTACCAGTACTACCAGTTGATATATACGCGTAGATAATTTCACACGTGAACGCAGTAGGTATTTACTATACTGACGGTCTAAGTATAGAAGGTACAGTATAGAGGTATAAATACAACGCACGCGATGCGTGTGGGAAATGGGCAGAATGTTATTATTCGCAACAGATATATAGAGTACCAAAGAAAGCATTTTATTATATTTTACGTCTTTACTATAAATGGGGTTTACTGTTAATTGCACAGAGCTGTGAAACAAATTACGCTTCGTGTAGAGAGGGTGCGTTTTTTTTTGCTCTGTGGTTAATTAGTTTATTTCAGTTTTATGGCAAGCTAGTACTAGTGATTCGTAATCGTTTTACAAAATAAAGTTTATTTTTCATACATCTATAGGTAAGGTCCCACATACTCTTTGTGTTTTGTGCCTAATCTGGGAGTTTTAAGGCTAGAGTGACCCGGTATCTTTTAAGCATGCATGCTCCGTTGTAAACCGCGTCGTCACTTACTACCAGGTAAGACCGTGGTCAAATGTTGGCCTAGATTGCTCCATGTTATATTGTGTTTTATCCTGCCTCGTAGGTTAGGATGTTCTGTAAGTGTCAAATCATGACATTACAGAAGAGTCGGGAGAGTGAAGATAACTTCGAGTAAAACCGCAGGTGTCCAAATCAATAATTGAAGTAAAAGTCAGAGAAATCATAATTTATCTTCAAGTCTACACCTACAACGGCAAAAAGGTAATAATGAGTACAATAACTAAATCGCTGCTGCAAACGGAATCTAAACTATTTTACCAATGTTTATTCTACAACTTTACTAAATTAATAGGTTTTCATTGAAGAAATGCCATGTAAAGTTTACGTTCGAAAATAGCCTTAGCGCAGCTGGGTGGTTGAACTTCGTCCTTGACCGAGTGCCCATAAATTAGTTTAACGACCTGTGTTTAGAAATAAATTTATAGTATCTTGTTAACTCTCGTAGCGATCGCGCATTTTGCGAGTGGATAAATTTTTTACCATGGAAGTTTGGAAACACCCTGTTTCAAGTAAGACTCTCACAACTTGTAGGGTATCATGGTCCCAGTCCCCCGATTTCGGGATAACATACCAATTCAAGGTCACCTTGTATAGTTGTTGTTGCACTGCCTCACGATTCCTAGCTTAGAGAAGCCGATTAGAACTTTGAACAACTGAAATCTTTTAATGAAAAGGCTTATTTACAAACGTACGTGATGTTTATATTTACAGATTTCAGCAATTTATCAAGGTCATGATTACCATCATGCTATTGATGCTCAAGTATATTTGCCATAGTTACGCTGGCTATACTTCACTGCTGTATTCTAGTCAGCTAGTCATGCCAGCGCTATTAACAGCTTAGCACCTGCGTAACATTAACTCGATAATGTTAACAATACCGTTAAAACATGTTCAGTCTTCAGCTGAATTCCGAGAAGTTAAGATGTAGTTTCCGTGTGCAAAGGCCTTTCGTGCGTTGGTTATGTAACCTTTGATTTAAGCGTTTTAATCGTATTGTTTCTCAAGACCACCAGGAACAGTGTTGCCATGGCTCGAAATTTTCAATGATCTTTTGTAAGCGTATTTTATTTTTATTTATATTTTGAGAAATCGGCTACATTGAGCTGGATTATTTTATTTATTAAAATAACGTAACTCGTTAACTACTAGTTTTTGAATAAAATTGTATTTATAAGTATCAGTAGAAATATTCCAAAAGACATGAAATAATTCCACACACTGTATGAATTTGATATAAAAAATAACAAATATCGCACCCGCTGACACTGGCCTCATTGCCCAAACCTTTCAAATGTTACGTTAGAAGGTCAACGAATACCTAAATGATTTGAACTGGAAAGTTGCAAGATCTTGTCCACTGCCAATGCCATCGCCTAAACAAGTTAGAATTAAAAAAGTAATCCTCAACTGTACTAAAGTTTTAAAGCTCTTATTTTCCATACAAAAAGCGCCAACGTTGTCTAACTCCTGTAATCCAAAACATTTCTCCAAAAATCCTTTACTTGACTTCTACTTAACTTTGAGGGAAACTCAAAATACATCGCGTCGTACCTTAAGTTGACAGGCGCTTCTCTCTTTTGAGAAAAATTGACGCAGAAATGTCAAGTTGATTATTTATTGTCAACTAAAAATACCTAAACACAAAATGAGGTTAATTCGAGGTTGAGTCGAGTGGAGTAATCTCGAGGTAACGTCTTAGAATATGGGGGTCTATCCCTAAATGTTATTAAATCGTATATAACCACTTGCTTATAGCCATCAAAGTTAAGTCTCGCTACGTAGTAAATTATAATTATACTCTTTGAGTCTCGCGGTAGACGTGTTCCTGCTGATTATGTGTGATGTGTCTGTTCGAGGATTTCTAACCTAATTGAGGGCACGCCATTAAACCTAAATCGTCGTACGCCATAATAAAGCATACTTAATTTTACAGAACATTTTCAGTCACCCTGCATATATCTGTTATAATGTACGACGAGCTTCCTGGAGACTCCCTCGCAGTTATAAAATAAGACCTGAATACACTCTTCGAACGTCCTAATAATTACACAGCGATTGTAATTTAACGAATTATTCAATCACTTCGTCATAATATCTATCTGATAGATAAGATAATACTCAAGTATGGAAAGCCTTGTCTTTTTCATTGGAATGCTTGTAGATTGGTCTAGAATGTTTTGCATGTGACCCCCGCGCTTATCTGGTTCAAACTTGCACTCATTACGCGGCTAAGGATTCGGAAAAGGTCACCCATTGGATTGAAGTAGACACGTCGAGATATATTCGGACTTTGTGGTTTATCTGTACCATGAAAATATCCTGGGTCGTTGGTTCTCAGACCGTGTTTCCAAACAGATAATTTATTTTTAAGTGAACAAAGTACTAGGTATTATCCATACTTATAAATTAGAAAGTTTGAAAATCTGTTGGTTTGTTATACTTTCAGAACCAAACGGCCGAAGCTTGGTTAGGCTATATTTTGAAACCTGGGGAAAAATTTGAATGCTTTTTACGTCGACAAACTATAGTTTACGCTTGCAAAAACGCGGGCAGCAGCTCGTATCAAAAGAAAGAACCATCACACGATGGTTCAATTTTTGTAGTTCAAGCAGGGTCTTTATTCCGTATCGATTCCTTACTTCGAAACCACGCGAATTCCTTGTCTTACATAAGAAATCTGCAAAACTCTATTTTCTATGAAACGTAAACAAAACCGCGCGAAATAAATTCCAATTGACGCTATTTGAACTGTCCAAAATCACATGTTTTACCGAGATGTGTTTCGAAACATCAATACATCTAAATTTACCACCACTTGTGTCAATATATTTTATTCAAAATAAAAATAACTTAACTTACCTGAAGGTATTCCTAACGCTGTGATACGATTTTAACAAGACACGATAACGACGTGGTTTCGTATCGTGTGGAATCTGTGTTTCCATAGAGAATAACCACCATAAAAGAGGGAAATTATAAAAAAGACAAATATACAAAAAGTACTTACCGCCTTCGTCAAGATTTTTAAATCAAAATCAAAAAGTACCACCTAGTCTCAAATATAATAATACGTTCAAATATTTAAAACATTCCTTAGAACTACTGATACGATTTAAATTTTAATCGCCTCTTCGATAAATTTTACCCAGGGAGTACTCAATCCATTCTTCTGCCACTTTTTAGCAGTTCACTTACGATACGTTATTCAATACTCAGTGGATACTCAGTGGTACTACAGCGGAAATAAAACTCTTACCGATAAGAGTTTTATCGTCATCGTTCCAGACGTCCATACACTGTGTTTTTGCAACACAAAACGGTTCGACTTTGACATCGTTCACGCCAATTGCCTGATTGGTGCATAAGGTCCTGCTGCTCTAGTGATTGTTCAGCCGTACCCTCCGAGTACGACCTCGACGGCTATTGAGTAACACCTAGGCAAGAGAAGCCTTGACACAGATGAGATGGAAGTTGTCAGTCTTAATCCACGGCTAATGGTGCCTCATCTACCTGGAAACACTCCATTGAAGGGCAGAACTACGATCAGTAGAGAATTCATTTATAAAATAATCATTTGATGAATGAAATGATAAATGAAAATTGGAACCGATTAACCGAATCCGTTGTTCTGTAATACGGAATTAGATTGTGACAGATATTAAGTATAGCCACAGTTACATATTATATTAATAAGTTCTCAGCCATTTTGTAATCAAAGGATAGAAAGCACTGACCTCTATTACACTAGTAATGAAAGACTCCTTTTTCTGAACTAACTAAAACCTCATCTAGAATAGACAACCACATTTGCACCGTCACCCATCTGATCGACGTCACCGCTACCGACTTGACAGAGTTGTCAATCATGAATCAGACCGCAAAACACAAAAAAATATACATGTACCGCTTACACTGTTCTTTACTCACCCGAAATTAAACGTATTAGAATGAACAGAACCGTTCATTTAGTGATGAAATTCTTCGTTTATTCAGGCTTTTTCAAGAAGAATAAGATGGACTGGACGGTCACCATTGCCTTCCTGGCGATCTCTTTGGGTTTGGATCACAAAATGTTTTGCTTTTTTATGGACACCACGGTGAGCCCCTTTTAACCTAACGATTGTAAGGAATGTTAGCTTTTAGGGTGGGTTTTATCACCAATAGTTATAGTTAGGGTAATAGTTAGGGTAACTAATGGTTTAAAACCCTAACGAATTTTGACCATTGGTTACCTTAACTTATGGGTAAAAAAACCCACCAACACTACGGAAATTTAGTTGTCCAACATGCGTTTATTGAGGATGATGATGATGATGATGATGATGCTAAAGTAATAAAACCAGTATAAGATGTCTGGACTTTGTTAGTTCCGTGTCAGGTTTCACGTGACTGATTCACTAACATGTGTTGTTGTTCTCACTTGTAATATTAACTTATCGCTCATTCCAATAGGAAATATATAAAACAACTTCCCTCGATCTCGATCTTTCATGAATGTATCATGGAACACAAAACATAAAAAAAGATTTTCTTGTCATGCATAATAAAAACACAGACACATCTGAGGTTTGAATGAACATCCTTTCCATATCTTTTCGGTTACAATCTAGTTCATCTAGTTGTATCCAGTCTGCAGATGTAGTATATTTTTTCCTGTTTTAGCATGCCTTAGTGCAGGGGTGGCCAAACTTTTGAAATATGCGGTCTATTTTATGATTCAAAATAGACGAGCAGTCTACCGATATCCCCCAGCCGCAAGTGATTTTTTTATAAAGATTTTAATAGCGGTACTGTTTCTGCTGATTTAGATAGATAGATAAACTCTTTATTGAAACACGCAAATAATGTGTCATCATCATCATCATCATTAACAGCCTGAAGACGTCCACTGCTGAACGTAGGCCTCCCCCAGGGAGCGCCACTTAGAGCGCCTGCTCGCCTCCTGCATCCATCGGCTCCCCGCGTCTGCGTTAGTTTCAGTGATTTTATAGGCAGATGGCAGATAACCGTGTACTGTGAGCTCTTGGCGCGATTCAAAACAGAGCCTATATTGGATCGTTTTGTTTCTTTTGTATGAATATTTTGACAAGCGATCCAATATAGGCGATACAATATACTACAGTGTATTATAATGTAGTTGGGAGCCTTGCTGGTTTACTATATCACATCGTCTTCATCATCACCATCATCATCATCATCATTATCATGATGATCATCATCATTGACCGGAAAAAGTCCACTGCTGGACATAGACTTCCTGCAATCTTCGGCATACTATTAACGGCATCGGCTTACTATTAATTGGGATTGCCGACAAACATCGACCTTCGATAAGGATCGGTATCAACATTTACGTAACGGAAATCATCATCATCATCATCATCAACAGCCTGAAGACGTCCACTGTTGAACATAGGCCTCCCCCAGGGAACGCCACTTAGAGCGGCTGCTCGCCTCCTGCATCCATCGGCTCCCCGCGGCTTTCACCAGGTCGTCGGTCCACCTAGTGGGGGGCCGGCCTACGCTGCGTCCTACGTAACGGAAATATTGTTTCGAAATTCTATAAATTATTTGATATGTAATACTGTAGGTACCCTAGGAGCTATTAGTATAATATATTAACCTCGTTATAACTTTAACACTGTGTCAATTACTCTAATAAGATATAGTCTTTCGAATCTGTTGAAGTATGCTAATGAACTCCCCACCTATTATTTAAACATATTTAAATCTTCACCTCATTTCCCTACAGACTGAACAATTAAAATTTAATACGAATTTGTGGAGTTCCATTATCAGGCGTCAAAGAAAAGAGCTGGGCGACTCAACTGGTTGCAGTGACGAGGATGATGCTCTATGCAATACAGTGTAATACCGATCTTTTATATACTTAGATGGTCTAGGCTAGGGCCTAGACTCTAGCGGCCTTATTACATGAAATAGCTTTGGATTAGTTACTCCAACTTTTGTCTTTTTTTGGCATTCGAATATCGAACTTGATCGAAAAAGAAAAAAAGGTGGTTTAACTAGTCCAAAGCTACTCCACGTTTAATAAGCCCGTAGGGGATGTCATCTAATTGCGTGAAATGATCCCTCAAAAGTTGTTCTTATTTCATCCTGTTCAGTCCCAATATTGTTTTTTTGAAAATGTTACTTGAGTGGAGTCGGAATCTCTCCAGTCGTGATCACACAATTGATGGATATCCCTAAACTACATCTTTTTTTTTACGTAGCATCATTTAAATACAGTTATCATAAATTAATCATATTATCATGTGAGTATATTTTTAATGTACACTGAAAGCTGAGCTAAATTACCTGCAAGTCGTGCTTGCAAATGTGTAATATTTAGTTATAAGTATTAACTAAAACACGCGTTCGTTCTCTTTTCTTCACTAATAACTGGAAAAACCAAAAAACCCTGAATACGTAAGATACTTACGTCAAGACGTCAAGTAATTCGGCTATAGGTTTATCAGTGCATCACGATTTAGTTAATCGTAGATATCTAGTTTTAGGATTATTACATTTCTTCTATGTTGGGGTTAGTCATTATTTTTATGATAATCATAATACTTCGCAGGCGCGGAATGCTTTCTCTATGAACCATTACTATATTATGCCAATGTTAACGGTAGGTTAATAATAAATATAGTAATAACAACACTATTCAATTAGAACAGACATTTTACATATTACTTATTAGGTTAAATATACGTGCGATATTTCGATCCTTGTAAAAATACATAAAATTACGTCCCCCCCGATAGAGTACCACTTTGAACGGCTGCTTGCCTCTTGCACCCATCGGCTGCCCGCGGTTCTGATCAAATCGGTCCACCTTATATAGTGGAGGCTGGCTTAACGTTGCGCCTTCCGGGTAGTGGTTGCCACTCGACAACCTTTCTTCCCTATCGGTTGTCGGTTCTGCAAGCGATGTAACCACTGCCAGTTCAACTTGCTAATTCTAGAAGCCCTAGCAAATGTACCTTTAGCCATGCAGTGTTAAATAAATAAATGTTATTTTCTTTCTTTCTTGCAGTGCTTGCGATATTCGCATTATGGTAGGTACCGTGCAAACATGGTTTGTTTATTGAGTTAGCTACTTAAAGTGCGGTGAATGAATTGAATGGGTTCAATTGGACATCATTGCATAAATAGCCAAGCGTGGTTGAACGCTCTCTCTCTTGTGTTAATCGAATTGGACGCACTTTACTTTCATTTTAGTAGAAAGATAAATGAAGCACCTTTTAGAGTACGTATTTTTAACCAGCACTGAGATATATATCGATCTACTGTAGTAAATAGAAATCAATGAAAATTCAAATATCTAACCTTTTGTTATGTCATATTTCAGTACCTGGACATCGGCGAGGACATGAACGTACCTGATGACTTCACACCAAACGAGCTTCAAACCGGCAAGTGGTGGAGGCATCTTCTAGCGGGCGGCATCGCCGGCGCGGTCAGTCGGACCTGCACAGCTCCCTTAGATAGGCTTAAAGTTTTCCTGCAGGTGAGTTTACCTAAACTACATCTTTACCGTCTTTATCCAATAAGTCGAAAAGAGAAAGACCGCGATAGTTTTATTTTCCATTTAGGATTCGGTAGAGAAATTCAATCGACACCATTGTCTTATTAGTACAGTCCTCTCGCTTCCCAAGACACCTGCAATTAGTTTCTACAGCTTTCATGGTCTTCCAATTCCTGTAATGCATAAGGAAAGACTAGATAGATCTCCAGTCTAGATCCGTACCACAAGTTCAAGTTTATTGTAAAATATGATATAGAACCATTTGTATAGAAAAAATTTGAATCGTGAACGATATTTGAATCTCTACCTATTCATCCCTAAAGCCGGGACATGCTTCCCGGTCGGTATTCAATTTTTTTTTTTTAAATTGATCTGTTGATTTCGCTAAGCAGGCGGGCGATACTGCTATAAAAATTATAAATATTCAATACAAAGTTGTTATTCACGTCACGACTATAGTCACAAGAAGGTATAATTTCATCTGCTTTGCAATTCTCAATTACTGAATTGCAATAAGCATGTTGTTTTTTTTATTGTTGATGGGTTTGCGTTTGACAACATCTCACCTGATGGTAAGTGTAGATGAAGGCTGATTTGTGATGACTCGACGGATTAACGTTTCAAATTATTTTCCGTTTAAGTTAGCCATGACGAGTCGCTTCATGTTTGTCATAGTGACTTGCTGGTATCAACAGTTTAATACTTTATACTTTTTATACCCGTTGTGCCTTCATATTAGACAAAGGATCGTCGTTCCATTTCCATCCATGTTTAGATTTATGCTCTGGAAAATGTAACCAACATTTTTAAGAGTGATATTCGTTACGCGTCTGTGTCTAGACAAAAAGCTGTTTATTTACTTCCTCTCTGACATTGCAATCCAAAAACAAAATACACCAATAAGACGCAACTTGTTCTATCTAATGGTCTGTAGATGTACAGAACAAGTGTTGTTTTTATATTATATTGAGTTATGCACGTTTTATCTTTCTTTCACGTGCAATCGATCAATATCCGATGTATAACGAAAGATATGGAAATGAATTCTAATTCTGTGACAATGTGTGAGCCTATCACTCGCTCCACAAGGTCACTGTCGCGTTATCAAAATATGCAATCTGTAGCGTTAATCTACTACCGTTTTCCGTTTCCAGGTGAATCCGAACAAAGAAAACATGAGGAAGTGTTTAGCGAAGATGATCAGCGAAGGCGGCATCAGCGGCATGTGGCGCGGGAACGGTATCAACGTAATCAAAATTGCCCCCGAATCAGCAATAAAATTCGCCGCTTACGAACAAGTGAAACGGCTCATAAAGGGAGAGCAAAGAAACCTGCCCCTGGAAATTCACGAGCGCTTCATGGCTGGCGCGACGGCTGGCGCTATCAGCCAGACTGTGATCTACCCACTAGAAGTTCTAAAGACAAGATTAGCGTTAAGAAAAACTGGGCAATATAGTAGTATATTTGACGCGGTAAAGAAGATATATATGAAGGAGGGTGTGAGGTGTTTCTACAGGGGATACATTCCAAATATTCTGGGGATAGTTCCGTACGCTGGGATCGATTTGGCTGTGTACGAAACTCTGAAGAAGAAGTATATTAGCAAGTACCAGGCGAACGGTCAGCCGGGAATGCTGCTGTTGTTGGCGTGTGGTAGCGCCTCTTGCACGCTTGGACAGGTCTGCTCTTACCCGCTGGCGCTTGTCAGGACTAGGCTGCAAGCTACAGGTAAGCACCGTTTTTTCATCAGACTTTAAGATTTTTAGACAACTATTAACGATTCCATTTCTTACATTCTAATTATATTAATAAAATAACTATATTGAGTTCAAATCGTCGTCAAAACTAATTTTGTTCACTCAATACATACCCCCTTTATATAGAATTAAAGTTATGCTATGTATAGCATAACTTTAATTAATTCTATATAAAATTAGAGATTATTAATTAGATTAGATTATTATTTTATTCTGTAGAGGGTTCAGGTTTTTAAAACACAGTCTTCTAAACTGTCAGAAGGATCGATGATGACAATTCGTTGTTTATTGTTACAGAGAAGACAGCGAAAGGCACAGAGAATACGATGCGCGGCGTGTTCCGCGAGATCATCCGACGGGAGGGCGTGACGGGCCTCTACCGCGGCATCACGCCCAACTTCATCAAGGTCATCCCCGCCGTCTCGATATCATACGTCGTGTATGAATACGCGTCGCGGTCGCTCGGCGTCAACATGACGTGATGCCGTCCTTCCCGTCCTCGACCAGACAACCGCCCTCACGGCTCATACCTCCACTCCCATCACACCCTAATTTAAGCATTAGCTAATTTATGCATTTCATTTGTAAATAGCACTCGCGCGTTTAAGGATTATTTATTTACAATTATTCCGTATTATTATTAGCTAATTGAATGATCTTATTAAGCTTGATTTCTCTCGTGACAGTATCGGTGGCATTTGTTTAAATTGTTTAAACTGGTGTTGTGTAATGTTCCGAGTGATTGAACGCAAAAGTTGGCGCTCGGATTGCATCTGTGATTAAAATAAATTATGTCGATTTTTTTATTTCTTTGTGTTCTTTTATTTTCTGTTGTTTTCGATTATTTTATTGGTTTTTATTTACTTATTTATTTATTATTGGCGTTATTTTATTATGGAAGAAGTCTACTATTCTATATTTAACTATAGGATTGTTAGAAATGGTATATAAAATATTTTAAAGTTTGATCCCAAGCGAGACGTTTGCGATAAAAACGTTAACAAAACATGCAAATAGAGTATCTTCTATATTCTTTATATAATGTTGTTATGATGATTAAAATTGATGTTTCGTCAAAAATGTTATAGGACTGTGATTAAAATAAAGTGGAATGCAAGAGATTATTAGAGAACGTCACCCGGCATGGAAGAGATTCAGGGGCCTAGCACTAGTACTGCATCAATATAGTATATAATAGCAATGAGATGAAAAATTAATTATATAATTAGCTCATAATAAAAATCAAGATGGTTGGATTTCAAAATTATGCAGTTTGATTATTAGGCTCTAAAAAGTGATCGACCTACTATATGTTGTACCGACCGAATGCCGACCGCAACTCTAATAATTTATGTAAGAATCCTAGTGTGAAATGGCCCTTCTCTCTCTAGACATTAATAGAGTAGTTTATGACCCAAGTATGAGAGAGGAATTGACTTCTCAAATTATATTAAGAAAATAAAGCAATAATTACATTTAATGACATGGAAATAATAATGTTTACCAGCTGAATGCTTTAAGCTGATTCCATTTTCCCACATCGAATAATAATTATTATGCTTGTTGTACCTGACACATAGTGAGATTATTGTTATAAATAGAAAGCTAACAAATATTTACTATAAACTAAACAGCAAGTGCAACGATTAATAAATGAATAATAAATATGAATTAACAACTAAGATTAAGATATTCAGACTAACGGATACGCGATTTTAAGGCGATATTTAATTATGCGATACTACCACAGACAATATCATCATAGTATAGTTATAATTATGTACTCAGACTAAAGGTCACAGATCATTATAGCTACCCGGCACCCGACGCGCACCGCCTCGCCTCGAGGGGTTAGTAATTTTTATATGAACTTGTTGCTCTCATTACATCAATTCCGTATCGTCACTGGATCGCCGTATCGTCAGTGGACCATTCGGTGACAATTCGCTTTGATAATGCGACGTTCACAAGTAACAACGCGTCGTCTACCCGTGGACCACCTGTCAACGCCGAGCGACGAGACGATGCTGGTCGGGTGCCGGGTGGGGTGTAGGTAATGAGCTAGCTACCTTTAGAACTGATTAGTAATTCTAATCTTACCGCGAATACGTCTCAGTCGCCAAACGATTTCAACAGCATTATTTCCGCCTTTAATTAATTACTTAATTATAGGTAATTCGGAAATTCAAGTAGTTAACAACGAGTACCTATTGGTTAGGTACTTGAACATGACCAGTCACAACCAATAGCAGCAGTGCACTTAGCAGTGTCTCAGACCAATCCGATTTGTGGATTTTTATTTTTTCCTTGGATTACTGAAAGTAAACAAGGGTCTATCACGGATATTTACAGCAATATAACACACGTTGCCTATTTACAAAATTCTGCGTTAAAAACTCGAGAGGTCATTAGATATTTTGTTTGTAATAGGTGAACTTGTTCGAGCTTTTCAATTTTATTTCGAAAAGGTTTTGTCTCTTATTATATAACCCATGACAGCATTGTTTTAGCTAGATTGTCTGTTAACAATTGTTATATTTCATTTTAAAAAAAAATTAAATTCATACCTACGGCAAATCGTTACGGTTACATTTATACAGTTAAAAAATAAAATAATACAAAAAAATATTTTGCTCTTGTTAATTAGGTGGAAGTAAAAAAGTATATTAGAGTAGATAGGCTTTTAAAATTATAGCTACTGCCTTTAAGAATGTTTAAAATTCTACATAAATCTTATATCAAATAAATAATTAGTGGATGTGTAATCGAGTATAGTCAAAATAATATTTAAAAAAGATCAATACCTACTCTTACTTAGTTTTCAATTCTTTTATTAAATATACTACCTAACTCATTAATTACATAATACATTTATATTGTAAGATAGTAAGTAATGATAATATTGCAAGATATTTTCCTGGCTTTATTTTAACGGCAGAACAGCCCCCCCTATTACGAAGGGGCTAGCTATGCTGCTGACGTGCGTCTGCCAAAATCCAAATCCAAATCCAAATCGTTTATTTGCAGTATAAAACACGGTAGTAAAAAAAATGCTTAAAAGATGTTATAAATATAAATAGTACCGAACGTGTTTTTTGCTATCACAGCATGCAAATTTTAGACTGACCAATGTTGTCAGTAATTAAGCTACATCACTAATAATAGAACTCGAATAAATAAGCCAAAATAACAAAACAAATCACGAAAATAAAATAAGTCCCTTAACTGCTGTCAATTTTCATACAATTTTGACAGCAGTTGAGCGGCAGACTCGCGTCAGCAGCGCTGCTAGCTCCTTCGTAATAGGGGGCAGTAGATTGGCTACTAGACAAAATCAAATTCATTTATTTGCGTACATGTACGTGCAGTTTACAAAACTATTTATTGTTACTTACATCATAATAAACCATTATATTTACTTGTACTTACGATAAAAGGTTAAGGGCTTCGTTCTCTATATGCGATTAAAGTTACGATTACCTAGCCAGTGAGTAATACTGATCGAGACGTAAAGGCGTCAAGTAGTTCTTCCCAGTTTCACGAACGAAACCAGAGTTTCAATCAACTACTCAGTGGAGAGTTTTGGCGGGAACGCGGAAAAGTTCACGTCGTTCACTTGCCCACACTCATGCTCGTAATTCAGCACTTAATGCGTAAAACGCCACCAATTTTAAACATTAACACTGGAAAAACCGTGGCGTTTTACGCATTAAGTGCTGAATTACGAGCATGAGTGTGGGCAAGTGATATAATGTGGTGAAACGTGATTTTCCGTGTTGCTTCCAAAATTCCATAGAAGCTTCTAGTAAAGTGCCACCACTTTACTGGAGCATGACTGAGACTGGAATATGACTACCTGACTTAGATTGGACTTTGACTATGACTAAGGCTTGACTTCATGTGAAATATTCTATTAACATGATGAAAAATTTACAATACTTGACACTGGCTAAATACACTAAGTGTGGAGCCAAAATATAAGAAAAAAAAAACTACTCTGAGTAAAAATTTAGGATGATCTGTAACAACGTCAATTGTTCATTATGTTCATTCAATAGTCACTCTGACTGCTGTCAGTGACGTCATTTTAGGTTCGTTTTTTTTGACATTTCTTTGTGCCAGCTATATGCCTTCAAAGAGTATTTTACCTACCTACTTAAAAACAGTAAGTAAGAAGTTACCTTTACAAAAACGGGTATCAACTAAATAAATTAATGTAATGAGGAATGTAATACGAATTTAGGTTACATTGTTTAGTTCAACGGGAAATTTAATAAGTAGCTAATACCTATAAATACCTCAAATATGGTTTTATCTTGACACAATACTACTAGCTGTGGAAGCTTTATGTTACTAGATGTGGAGGTTGTTAAATGGCTCTCTATGTTTGTTTTGTCGTTTAATTTGTAATGATTGCTGTAAGCCAATAAAATATACAAAAAATATAAAACAAAATAACATAAGCAATAATCAAAATGAAAACAAAACAAAAATATCATAATATAGGTAATTAACATATTATTGATCAAAAACTTTGTTAGTCGTCATCATAATCATCATCATCATCAGCCCGAAGACGTCCACTGCCAAACACAGGCCTCCTTACTATTATATATATAAATAGTTAGTTTGATTCGGCTGTCATTAGGGGTCAGCAGGTTAAAGTCAGGCAAACAGCAGCATTCGAAACGATGTCACTGGGTTAGCGAAAGTGATCAAATGATGGATTCGAATCCTGAAAAAGATTTGAATGTTCTTACGAATTAAGAAAAGTCAAGCTAAAAACTTAGAATGTGGAAGTATATTTACAGACATAGGTATGTCGGTGGACTAAAGTCGTCGGCCCACGAGAATAAATATTATAGGTACCTACAGTAGTAAAATTCTTCGGGATCAATTTAATCATCCGAGTGAGTTAAGGACTCGGATAGTATGGTATGGAGTTATGAACTATGTAGGTACTTGAACGAACATTCCGTAATCCTACTAGCGTACTGCGTAATGCAGAAACCAAAATCCATGCGGGCAACAAGGCATGGCTTGGTGTCACGTATAATTGGTAATCAAACTCACTAGGTAGGTACATCTATGTCGAGGTGGTTAATTCACACCAGCATAATCAGAAACAGCCAACATTTTCGAAGAATGCACTGCCAGCATAAAACGCATAATAGGCTGTTCTCATATTTTATTATCGCAACACAGTTTTTACCTAGCCATATCAACCCACTAGCGCATTATATCATTACCTATAATTTTATTATAATACTTTTTTTTATTGTAGGCACTTTTTACGTTCTGTTCTATTCGAAGTTATAAGGCCAGTAGATATTTTGGAATTTCGATCATTCAGTAGGTACGTAATAAGCTGTAAAATACGGTGTTTTATTTCACAGAATATAATCACAGGTAATTGCTAAAACAATTGAATGTTTTATTTTAAGATCCAACTAGTTAAATATTATTATATTAACATGAAACAAAGAACTCTTTGTTCCAGATATTACCTACCTCCTGAGTCTTGCCTACTCTTTGGCAACTACATCGCACCCTGTTTTGTTGGACTGTTCACAGACCTAGAATATTTTCTTTTTCCTAGGTCTATGGTTATGGTCTAGTTTACACAATGAACATAGGTTCATGGATTACACTCAGATTTTGTACGCGATTTGCATAACTTCGTCGTTTTAAACTTTTTCCGTACAGGAACAGCTCATTATAGCTACCCGAACCGCACCGCCTCGCCTCCAGCTGTTAGTATTCTTTATAATGATCTTGTATGGGCATGCACTCATTACATCAACTCCGTATCGCCACCGCGATCCGCTTCGCTCGCAAGCTGTCCAAGCGTGTTCACAAGTAACAACGCGTCGTCCACCCGTGTACCATCTGACGACGCCGAGCATCGAGGCGCTGCTGTTCGGGTCCCCGGGCGGTGTAATGAGCTATGACCTTAACTAACATTATGTCATAGCTCATTTATACTGAGGTAGTTTAAACTAAACCTCCAAACAGCACCATCATTGAAATCGGGTAAAGGTGTGGACATTAATATATGTTATAAGTATGTAGGTACACCCCGACTTATAATGTAAGTAGGTACCTACATATATTATGTACAATTACATGTTTATTCTTATTTATATTCATTGTTACTGCCGAATACATACTAATTAATTATTAGAAATAAAGTAGGTACCTATCTACTTATTCTAAGTAAATTATGTCTAGGTATCTAAATAATAGCTAGATATCTATACCTATAGCATGTATGAGTAGGTATGAGACATGCATGGGTAATACCTACAGCAATTTTATAGATGCTCTAAGTAATACTTACTTATTTTGTTAATTCGATAAATATGTTATAATACCGATTGTGGTTGTTATTTTAGTACCTAGCCTAGTACCTACTTATTATGCTACCTGCTTCTGAGTTTTGTTTTAAAATTAAATAAAATATAAATTTTTGCTCATAAATTAATAATAAATATATGTGGACATTTCACACAGCGCCATCTAGCCCCAAACTAAGCATAGCTTGTACGATGGGAACTAGATAACTGATACAATACTTATATACTTTTTTGTTTGTAAATACATACATAGAATACAATATAACACCCAGACGCAGAACAAACACCCATGTTCATCACACAAATGTTTGTCCTAGGTAGGAATCGAACCCACAGCCCTAAGTTCAAAAGGCAGGGATACTACCAACTGAGTTGTCGGGCCCGTCAAAATTTGATAATTACTTATTGTCATTTTTTAACGTTTGCCTTCATTAACAATAGGTACCAAACAAAGAAGTTATACAGGGTTACAGGAAAAATTGTGCTAGATCCGCTAAGGGCGTGGAGTTCCCACCATTTCTAATTTATTTCACTATGAAACACCCTAGCCTAAACTTATAATATTATTTTTAGATATCCGTTAGAAAAAAATACAGATTCAAATATTTTTTTATTTCTTAACTTTCACTTGTCTACTATAGTCTATTAAATATTATATTATGTACTATTTTATTGATTGACGTCCCAAAGCATCTTATTACACATGTAAAAATGCAATAATAATAATAATAAGACGCACAAAATATTAAAAAAAAAAAAATTAAAAGTCGAATATTTCGAAAAGGGTTAAGTTTAGGCTAGGGTGTTTCATTGTGAAATAAGTCAGAAATGATGGGTACTCCACGCCCTTAACGGATCTAGCACGATTTTTCCTGTAACCCTGTATGTATACTAATACCTCGTACCAAACTAATATAATACCTAGGTAGGTAATATAAGTTTATAAACAAACCGACAGAGTAGACTGGTCTACGCTACGTCTTCAGGGGGTCTAGCAAACGCTATGGCCAAACGCTAATAGCGTTAGTGGTTGGTATCTTTGCTAGACCTCTAGCAAAGATCCAAACGCTAACCCCCTGGGGCCAAATGCTAACTCCAAAAATGTATTGAAATGACATTCGCTGCTGAAAAGTTAGCGATTTCTGAAATATCATTTCAGGGGGTCTAGCAAAGATCCCTCTCGTTAACGCTATCGCCAAACGCTAACTCCATAATGTACTGGGAATGACATTTCGGAAATCGCTAATGGAGTTAGCGTTTGGCGTTAGCGTTAACGGTTGGTATCTTTGCAAGACCCCGGTTCGTGGTAGGTACTCGAGGGAGAACCTTTCTTCCCGATCGCTTGACTCAACTCAAAGAGTATTATAACACTTATTCTAGACTCAACTGGCTAATTCTAAGAGCTACAGTATACGACGTATAATAAGTACCTATCGGTGACTAGCTTTAGTTCTGCCGATGTCCTCTTTTCGCCTGATGCTTGGCTTTTTTTTCTTATATTTAGGCTCCACACATAGTGTATTTAGCCAGTGTCAAGTATAGTTATTTTTCATCATTAAAGAATATATCACGTATAAATAAAGTCGTCTTAGTCAGTCATAGTCCAGCCTAAGTCAGATAGTCGTAGTCCAGACTAAGTCATGCTCCAGTAAAGTGGTGGCAACTAGAAGCTTCTATGGAATTTTGGAAGCAACACAAAAACTCACGTTTCATCACATTATATCACTTGCCCACACTTATGCTCATAAGTCAGAACTTAATGCGTAAAACGCCACCAATTTTAAACATTAACACTGGAAAAAGCACAAGTTTTGAGAAATAATACAATGCAACGACGTGAAATATTCCGCGTTCCCGCCAAAACTCCGATGCTTGGCTTTAAATCTCCCACGGTAAAAAAGTAAAAAAAAAACTCATCACAGATTAGAGAAAAAAAAAACGATACATATTTGTTGGACTGTTACCCATTTAACCTTTTTCTGCTTATACGATTACTTTCCGAATTTAGTCTATTGATATAATTTTTTGTTTAAATTACGTGTTTTGTACCGAGTTATTCGGCTGTGGTTTCTAAAGAATTAGTATTCTATGCACTATTTAAGCATCTAAAATTAAAAATTTTGTTTCTTGAGATATCCTTAACTTTATTAACCCAACAGCTTTGAGCCCTCCTTAAGAAAAATGCCCAGGCATGGCAGACAGCTTAACCTAACTATGTAAATAGGGTGAATTCTGTGAAAGTTCCTATTGATTATGGACTCATGGAATGGATATTACCTATGGGTGAGTGTTTTGATGGATGTGAATGGGGCGTGGATAATTATCCAGATACTGTGACTACATAAGGTACTGGTAAGGCCTAGGTTAATTTTTCCTAGGCCATTCTTTTACATACTAATAGCTTAGGTGTCTTATATAAGTTATTTGAATCATGTTGGAATGGCAATGTCACATCACTAATAGTAGTAGGCTTGTCAGTCTGTGGTTTTATGTCGAAGAGTAAAGTAGTCTGTGAAAGTGCTAAAGAATGGCGGAGACGTTGTAGAATTCAGGTTTTGAAATAAAATTCTCCCAATCAACTAGTCTTTGTTATTTCCTCTGACCCATAACCCTCAAGTAATCATACCAAATTACCAACAACAATCTTAGGTAAGGAGATAGATAGATTGTCTATTATTATGTATTTGGTTTTGAATGTTGTTAAGTACCACGTACATAGTATTAGATGTCTGTGTAAGTACCTATTAAAGTTGTTATTACGAGTTTTGTGACTGTTCTTTTATTATTATTCTGTGCAATGAAAATAATAAATAAAATAAATACATAATTTTAAAGAAGCGGAAAGTTTTTACTTTTTACCATATTATATGGCAGGACCACAGAAGTCTATAGGGCAACACTAAGGTGTCACTGTCAAGTGTCACCTCTGACAACCTGTCTAATTGACTTCTGACAGCTGACTGAGTAATTTGAAATTTCAATATTTCAGTCAAATGTCTTTCTTTTGATCTTTCTAATGCAGCACGTGTAGACGCGAACGACTTGCTTTATCATCCCACAATAATAATTTAGGTAAAAAGTATTCAAATTACTCTTCCCTTTTTAATATTTACACGTGAGAGCCAAGCGTACCTGCTTTTCACAAAGCGGTGCACAGTAATAATAAGAAAAAGAACAAAATAATTCGGAGAGGTGTTGGTGTGGTACGGAAAATTTTACGTGATTTGCGTGATATTTTATCAGTTTAAAGATGCCGTCGGACGCAAAAAAGAGGGCAGCCCAAAAGAAGAAGGAGCAGGCTACTAACAGGAACAAGAAACCCATCGCCAAGGTCAATGCAGAGGAGAACGGGACTTCCAACGGCACAAGCAGGGAGGACCGTGAGCTCACCGCTGAAGGTAATTTAACTCATTTCCGGTTATAACTCGCGGTTTGCCGATGTTCTTTGCTAGACTCTAGACTGGGAAAAGCTAATTGTGTCCCAATTTAATAACCCCAGAATGCTATAATACACCCGTTTCATCTGTAACCTGGAAACAATATCAAAATCAATTTAATCAGTGTGAATTGCATGACCAATGGCAATAGCTTGTTTTTTAAGGTACAATTTCTCTTTACTTTACAAAACAACTTAAAGTTTACATATACTTTTACTGTGTTCACTGAGCCATGTCATTGGAATTGAGGCTGTTCAAATGTTCCAATTTTGCTATTATAATAATGTTCTTTATGTTGTAAGCAGCCCATAAACCTACAGTATGACTGGCGGTCTTAGTAATGATAAATGCTCCTGTATACATTTATATTAGTTGAATTACTTAGACAGCAGTATTGTGTTTACTTATAACAACAAAAATAAACAATTTCTTTGTTTGTATAACAAGACAGTATTGTCTAACAAAACTATGGCTATGGTTCTACAAAAGCCATAAACCACAAGTTGTAGTTGATAGTAGTGTGCATGATTGTACATTGAACATCAACTAAAGGTAAAAGCAAAGCGGTTTATAAAGTAATAAGGTTAATTTATTAACTAGTATTACTAGAATGCAACATTCCACTCCTATTTAACCTAACGGTTAATTACTGTTAGTCAATATTTACTATTTTATAACTTTATTATTTTTCATATTCATCACAGTTAAAATATTTTCCAACCTCTCTCTCTCTTGATCTCTCTAATTAACTATTTTGATTGTTATGCCTATTCTGTTGGCATGTAGGTATAAATCACATTTCGAAAATCCTAATAAAGTCTGTTGCACTTAAAATCATCATTAAAAACCTGAAATAACTTGACATTTCTCTGATTTGGTCAAAATAATGGTTTCCTGGGTATAGGTATAGGTATGACTTCATCATCATCATCATCATCATCATCATCATCATCAGCCGAATGACAGACACTTCTAAACTTAAGACCCTACTTTACCCTTGCCCTACTTTGCCCTACTTTGAGTGGATACATATTCTGGATGTTGTAGTATAAAAGAGTGCAGGTGCACGGTGCAGGTCTGCCTATGCCTACTTAGAGAAAACTTTTTGGCACTATGCTAATATGCATTTTCTGGAGTGCAATGAAAGAAATAAAACTTTACATTCCAGAGGCCCTTTGTCTGAAACTCGAGGCTGAAGCAAAGATAAATGCCGAAGCCCGTTCCTGCACGGGATCGCTGGCTGTCCACCCGCGTTCCCGAGACGTCAAGATAGCAAACTTTTCTATTACATTCTATGGCAGCGAGCTACTGCAAGACACCCTGCTCGAGCTGAATTGTGGCCGAAGATATGGCCTCGTGGGACTTAACGGATGTGGTATGTATCTGTTAAGCTGTAAATATAAGGGCCTTACTTATAAACGCTGCTTAATTACTATCTAATTAGTATTTACTTTGTCTTAAAGGTATTTACACAATTTTATCTGTTAGACCTCAACTTTATTTTGATTCAACACTTGACAGGTAAAAGATTTCAAAAGGCGACAATATTCCTCACTTTAGACCAATGGTGGTGGCTACAGTTCAGATTAACATGTGAAATGTATATCACTCACTCAGAGTGTAACAGGCTAGTATGAGTGTAGATTATGGTTCCTAAAAAGTTTTCCATTTATAACAATGATGCTAACGAAAGTCTCATAACATTAAATCTAAATAAGTGATTCATTATTTGAATAAACTATTGTCTGTATCTAATTTTTTCACATCACTGATTACATTTTCTTCATCAGTTGGCATCCCACTGACTGTCACTATAAATCAAATTAAATGTTGTTGTATAGCTTGTGTTAGTTCAGTTATTACACTGTGTTTTTTTCAATGGGTGTTAAAAAATGGTTGCACCAAATCCCAACTAGTCTGATCCATGATGGGTTAATAGTGGTGGGTTAATATTGTTAGAAAGAAGCCAGACCATGGCTTATGTATTTTACACTGATTGTATAACATGTTCATGAAACTTAATTTACCCAACGCTAATCTATAACATAAAAGTCAAGCCATAGTTATTGTTTCTATACTTGTAGAAAGGCAAAATCAAGCTAATAATTGACCTTGTTTACGCCATACTCAGTCGGCCTATGTCGCTTGAAACTGTACCTTATCTAAATGCCTTTATGTCTGGATTCAAACCACAATACTGCATAGTATTTTCAGTGATACATTTTGATAATATTTGATGCAACAATGTTTTAAGTTGGCCTGTAAGACAGACAAGGACTTGTGTACATATAAATTTCTGATATCAAAATTATTTAGAGCAACATGACATAATTCAACTTCTAAGGTTCTTTGTATTGCTTTAAACCAACAATCAGTCTTGGATGGATTTAGTAGATAATTAAAACAGACCCGAAATTAACGCCAGGCTATTAAACAGATCTAAAAAAAACCACGTTTGCTGGTTTTTTCTGATTGTTTTAACTACGTACTAACATTGGTGCCCTTTTTAATGTTCGTAATTTTTTCCTCACTGGTCATCAAAATCATCATCAGTCCACTCTAGTTAACTGTAAAACATAGACCTCTCACAGACTGTCAACTTTTTCTTTTGTGTGTCATTTTTAATAAAATTCGAGTTACTTACCACTTTTACTCCGTCATTTGTGACGTCGTACCTTGTGCAGGTAGGTAGGGCACACAAGTAAGCGGGTCTTCGTTCGGATGGGGACTGGGCACATAGGGTTTATTCAGAGACCAATGCGTCGCGAAAAGTAATCTAGCTAGGCCATTCAACGTCTGCTGTAAGTCTTACAAACATTCAGCCATGAAGATGTCATCGATTTTAGTAACCAAAATGCGATTTCAATATCCGTTGACATTCTTTCAGAAGAATTGAAATTTGTCTCTTTCGTCGCTCTTGAGATACAACATGAATAATATATTGAGGCTGTTTTGATTATCTTAAAATAGAACAAGTTACTTTGCAAGTCTTTTTGAAGTTTCCACATATCTGTGTCACAACACACACTATTTTGTTTAATCCATGGCTAACCTAACTATTATATCACCATTTTGCAGTCTGCGCCTATTTCTTCGACGTACTAATCCTACTTTCCCTTTCCTTTTTCTATGGTTCCTTTAGATTCTAAAGCTTAGAACCACGTTTGTGGAATATTTCAATTTAATCCCAACACACCGTAAGTCTTCATCGTAATTTTTATCAACAATAAAGATGCTGAACGTAGGTCTCTCCCAGAAAGCGCCACTTTGAGCGTCTATTCACCTCCTGCATCCATCCATCCGGCTTTCACCAGATCGTCGGTCCACATAGAGAGGGCCGGCCACACTACCCCTTTCGGTTCGTGATCGCCACTCGAGTCCCTTTCTTCCATCGGTTGTCAGTTCTACGAGCGATGTGGCCTGCCCATTACCATTTGAACCATAATGCTTAACTGAGCTTAAATCGCAGGGTCCTCATTTGTTGTAATGCTCCAGGCAAGTCGTCCCTTCTATCGGCGCTGGGACGCCGCGAGGTCCCGATCCCGGATCACATTGACATCTTCCATCTGACCCGGGAGATGCCGGCCTCCGACAAAACTGCACTGCAGTGCGTCATGGAGGTCGACGAGGAAAGGATCAAGCTGGAGAAACTCGCGGAAGAACTCGCTCATTGCGAAGATGACGGTAAGCGACAATGTCTTCACATTACACAGTGAACAGATCTTCTAGGCAAGCATGCACCATCGTAGGCCGCATCATTGCTTACCATCAGGTGAGACAGTGGTTAAATGCCATGCCACTTAAAAAAAATAATATTACAGCATCCAAGTACGTCTAGATGTACAGCATCTCACATACAAATCGTTTGGTTTAGACCTTTATAGTGGGAATGGTTAAGGAGATGGACTCTTATACCAACGTCTAGGATATTTGAATCGAATCTTTTATTTAGATAATTTGAAGAGGAGAGTGAACAGATTTCTTATAGGTTTGTGTCACCGCCGACTGCATTGTCACTTAACATCAAAAGAAATACAAGTCTCGTCAACATGATCACCAGCCTGAAGACATCCTCTGCTTAAAATAAACCCTCATGGAGTGCCACTTTGAGTAGCTTCTTGCCTCGTGTATTGGTTCTTCGCGGCTTTGAACATGTCGCAAGCGTACCTAATATTTATTAATAAACAAGGGGGGGGGTCTAACAAGGACGCTAATGTAGTCTATATATAGATAGATAGATAGATAGAAAATGCTTTATTGCACAATCAACAAAAATGTAGGTACAGGCGAACTTAATGCTAGAGAGCATTATCTTCCAGTTAACTTGGGTGTAACTTGAAAAATTTATGTGGCAGTACAACGCAGCTTACAATTGCATATTGCACAATGTCTAAAATCAAATACTTTTATACTTAAATAAAAACTAGGAATATAGCGCCGCTTATAAAGTATGATTTAATATATTTACAAGGAAAAGTTTGACATTATATTAAAACAGTTGACCATAAAGTATTAACTGTGATTCAGTGTAAATGATTATTAATTTACAAAAAGCTTACAAGTTTATTACGTCAGAAATAAATCGATAAGTCCCCTCACATACCTGAGGATGATTCTAAAACAGATTCTCATCAAGCCGGCTTTCGGTTCATCGTCCAGCTCTATTTTCGTAAGCCACACATACCACACAGCAGGGCCTATGGGTGACCTATCAAAACGACAACAATTTGTGTACGATTTTTGTAGTCTTGCGATTGGGACAAATAAATGGTGTCAAGTTAAAGTCTTCCTGTCACGCCGTTCCCCCAGGCTTGCTGCGCACTTCACAGCCGCCATTAAGTTTCTTTTACACTCTTTAATCAGTTATTCTGCCGCCAAGCAGTAGTGCACAAGGACCATGTGTTCTGGGGGTCTAACGCTAACGCCTCACGCTAACTCCAAAAATGTATTGAAATGACATTCGCTGCGGAAAAGTTAGCGATTTCCGAAATGTCGTCCTAGTACAATTTGGAGTTAGCGTGAGGTGTTAGCGTTAGGGATTGTGATCTTTGCTAGACACCCAGGTTTGAAGGGCATTGTACTTAAATCATAGTAACTGCTCTTCCTTTCTTTCATATGATTTAACCTCAAGATAATCGATTGTTTGTGTACCATCAGATGCACAAGAACAGTTGATGGACGTATACGACCGCTTGGACGACCTGAGCGCCGACACGGCCGAGTCTCGCGCCGCCAACATCCTGCACGGTCTCGGCTTCACTAAGGAGATGCAGCAGCAAGCCACCAAGGACTTCTCCGGAGGTAAGCATCCGCAACAGCTGACATATCAAACGATTCTGTATACAATTATATACTTTACACAAAACTGGATAAACTATGTTGCTACTTATATTTTGGAAATAATTAATTTTTTATTGAAACCATTAAATTTTTGCTTCTGGGGAATGAAATTTGAAAAATATCAGATTTTAAAATAAATCAGAGTCCATTGCTTGGGGCTTGTTGGTGCATTTTAAATATAGGCTAAGATACTCAGATCTCTGTCTGTTGTATTTTACATATTCCCATCAAGGGGGCCTTCTGCTCGTTTGCTACCTAACCTATAGCATAGATTTTTAAAATTTGGTTTTTTGCCATCAGGTTGGCGCATGCGCATTGCGCTGGCGCGTGCGCTGTACGTGAAGCCTCACCTGCTGCTACTCGACGAGCCAACCAACCACCTCGATCTAGACGCCTGCGTGTGGCTTGAAGAAGAGCTCAAACAGTCAGTGTTAATTTATTGACATCGGCTCTTTAGTATGCACTTATTATGCTAGGCTAGCGCGCCAGATCGTAGCTATCATCATCATCATCATCAACAGCCTGAAGACGTCCACTGCTGAACATAGGCCTCCCCCAGGGAGCGCCACTTAGAGCGGCTGCTCGCCTCCTGCATCCATCGGCTCCCCGCGGCTTTCACCAGGTCGTCGGTCCACCTAGTGGGGGGATCGTAGCTATGAACTGCATGAATTCACGACACAAGCCTGGTAGAATAAAAAACAAACAGTTGTACAAGCTGGTCTTAGCCAAAGAAACGCGAAAATAATCATTAAGCATGCATCAAGCATAATGCTGTGTTGCAGTGATGATGAGTTTCCCTATACTTTATCAATAAAAAACTTTTGGTTTTAATTTGATGATAATGATAATAAGTGCAATTACAAAATACTACACTATGATTGCTCACCAGGAAACAAAAAAAACAGAAAATGGCGAGGCAACGATGTAAAAGTAAAAACAAATCTCAGAACAACATTTTATTTTGTTTAAGTAAAAATTTTTTGGTAAAATAAAAATAAACTTGTAGTTTAATAAACTATAGCTGTTTCGTACTCCAGCTACAAACGCATCCTCGTGCTGATATCGCACTCGCAAGATTTCCTGAACGGCGTGTGTACAAACATAGTGCACATGAGCAAGCGACGGCTGAAGTACTACACGGGTAACTACGAGGCGTTCGTGCGCACACGCATGGAGCTCCTCGAGAACCAGATGAAACAGTACAACTGGGAGCAGGACCAGATCGCGCACATGAAGGTAACCTATGACATGCAACACTCAACAAATCGCATGAAAATTACATTCATTCATTCAATTATTCTTCTTCGTGTAGGCATGTTTTTGAAGTAGCGGTCACCCATCATAGTAGTGACCGCAACGAATGTTGCTTAACTTTACCGATCGGTTGGGAACGGCTCGTCTTGCTTCGCTATGAGCGCTACTTAATATTCAATTATGTATTTATTCAAGCATTTAATATTTCAATAATTTGTTGTTGTAAGACAATAGTTGTTAAGCCAAATCAGTAGCATTAGAGCGGCCTAATAATTCTGAAACCAGGGCTGATTATTGCTTAAACGAGAAGATAATTTAATTTTATTCATTCATTAATTAATCTATGTATTCATTTTATCATTTCATTCATTCATTTATTTAGTCATTTGAAATATGTACTGATATAATTCTGATGGGTGGAGAGAGTAAACAACGATAATATATTGCTACGTTCTGTAGCATTCTCTGGTCCGAATAGTGTGGTGGAAAAATGGTGATGGTGATGGTGGTTCTTCATCAATAAAAAAATTATCTTTCTTCATTCAGAATTACATAGCTCGTTTCGGTCACGGCTCAGCGAAGCTCGCCCGCCAAGCCCAGTCGAAGGAGAAAACCCTAGCGAAGATGGTGGCTCAGGGACTAACCGAGAAGGTGGTCGACGACAAGATCCTCAACTTCTACTTCCCCTCGTGCGGAAAGGTTCCGCCACCTGTTATTATGGTGCAAGTGAGTAGAAACACGTGCCTAAAAATATTTTAAATTTTATCGTTGTTCTAATGGCATCCACCATATCAATATGGGATATTTATACCCGTTTAGGACGCTTAACATCAGGTGATCGACTAGCTCGTCACGTTAGTCATTATTATTTTCTGGGTAAGCGTGTCCCACCTTAGGCTTCATCTACACTTACCATCAGGTGAGATGTTGCCAAACGCAAACCCATCAATAATAAAAAAAAAAAAATTATAGCTGTTATGTTGCAATAACAAATACTGATAGTGGTTGTACAAAACCTAATCTATTAGACATAGGTTGTTACCCCCTGTTCATTTACAATTATAAAAACACCGGCCAAGTGTGAGTTGACTCCTGCACGAAGAGTTCCCTACAGCACTATCACAGTTCAAGAGATACAATCTGGTATTTGGTGGTTATTAATAGGGTCTGTTTTACCCTTTGGGTACAGAAACCCCTAAAAACACTAACGTGGTTACTTTTTACCTGAAATGCATATATTTTGAGCCAATGTATTTATAAGTTACATATGGTACATCCATAGGCTCGGAGACCTTCCCATCAGGAGCATACGGCGTATACTCGTTTGCCTATAGAATAATTAAAAAAAATTGTGTCATGTTTCCAGAACGTATCATTCCGTTACACGGACACCAGCCCGTGGATCTACAAGAACCTGGAGTTCGGTATCGACCTGGACACTCGGCTTGCGCTCGTCGGACCCAACGGCGCCGGCAAGTCCACGCTGCTCAAACTGCTCTACGGAGATGTGAGTATCTATCTCTATTTTTTTCTTATATGTTGGCTCTACACATAGTCTATTTAGCCAGTGTCAAGTATTGTAAATTTTAAATTAACGTAAAGTCAAGTCTTACCCCCGTATTACAAAACATTTCTCCAAAAATCTTTCACTTGACTTTTACTTAACTTTAAGGGAAACTCAAAATACATCGCGACGTACCTTTAGTTGACAGTTGCTTCGCTACTCTCTTTTAAGAAAAATTGACGCAGAAATGACAAGTTGATCATTTATTGTCAACTAAAAATACCAAAACACAAAAATGAGGTTAATTCGAGGTTGAGTCGAGTGGAGTAATCTCGAGGTCTTACCCCCATATTCTAAGTCGTTACCACGAGATTACTTCACTCAGCTCAGCCTCGAATTAACCTCATTTTTGTGTTTTGGTATTTTTAGTTGACAATATATAATCAACTTGACATTTCTGCGTCAATTTTTCTTAAACGAGAGAAGCGAAGCAACTGTCAACTCAAGGTACGTCGCGATGTATTTTGAGTTTCCCTCAAAGTTAAGTAGAAGTCAAGTGAAGAATTTTTGGTGAAATGTTTTAGAATACGGGGGTTAGAATATGGGGGTTAGTCATAGTCCTATTTCAGGTATGTTCCGCGTTCGCGCCAAAAAACTGATCTATTTACTTATTTATTATTTATCATGTATATTAAGTTCCAAATCTCCTGAGAAAGTCGTGCATCGCTCCCCCGGTATTGTGTTAGCTCCGAAAGCGACAGTGTTGCTTTCCATACATTTATGCATCGCTTCACTGTCGTATACGCAAATTATAGAGGGGCTGCAGCGGAAGTAATAAAGTAAAACCAAATGATGAACTTTTACCTTTTATTCAAGGTTTTTACATCTAAAACTATAATTAGGTCCTAAAATTAATTATATCTACATATGACAAGTCTCGACGATCGAGAACAAGTGCCGGGGGAGGATGATGTAAGCCTCGCAGGGCCTAGAGGAGATCGCGGGCGCGGGCGGGGGTCGCGATCTGTCTCGCGCTTTTGCTGGTCAGCGCTTTTCCATGTGTTAGTACATCTTCTCCATGTGTGCAAATCACGCTGACACGGCGGTGACGATGCCTAGGTAGCGCGATATGCGGTACGTTCGATGTACTTGTCGTTCTACGTAACACGCATCTACTGCGTTTCGTGGTACAAGAAAGTGTATCAGCGGTGCTCAAGATTTTTTGCATTGTTTCAATGTACAAGATGATCGAAGATCAACAGCCTGTATACGTCCACTGTTGAACACAGGGCACCCTCAGTGAATGCCACTTTGAGCGGCTGTTCGTTTCCTGCATCCATCGGCTCGCTTTCACTAGGTCGTCGGTCCACCTAGTGGGCCGGGCTAAACTGCGCCTTTCGGTTCGTGGTCGCCAATCGAGAACCTTCCCCATCGGTTATCAGTTCTACGAACGACGTGGCTTCTCCGGTGCCAATCCAACTTGCTAATTCTAATATAGATATTCAATACTTTTCTTTGGTTATTCAAACTCATTTACTCACAATTTTTGCTTACTTATATTTTTGTTTTAGTATGATTTCCTTTTTTCTGTTCTCTCACTGAACGGTTGTTACGTTACTCATTATCATTATGTTAGACAAAAGAATGATCTTAATTGCGAATTGTTGAGCGTTGTTTATTGTTGTTATCTGTGTTGCTTTTTTGACGATAGTTTATTATAGATGAATATATAACTCCGCGGGGAGCCGATGGATGCAGCAGGCGAGCAGCTTTAAGTGACGTTTTTTGAGAGAGACCTATGTTCAACAGTGAACGTCTTCAGGCCGATGGTGATGATGATATAAATATCTCCTGATATTATTTGATGATTATAGCCAATTATTGTAACTTTTATTTGGGACACATTGTAATAGTTGTTAATTCTGTAAATAATTATATGACCCCCTAAAATAAAGTTTAAATTAAACAAATCGCAATCGTTCGGTGTTAAATGATGGAAAAACCACATAAAAAAACTAAGGCCAAATTATCGAGCTTTACGTATGCGCTTAGGGAATTAAAAAAAGCAACCGATATAAACACTGCCGTTACTGCATACTATGCCTACGTACTCGTGGCTTAGGTACGGTATTATATTGTGGGGAAATAGCGTAGACGCCCATGACTTTTTATTTCCCAAAAAAAGTGTGTCCGAATCCTCGCTAATATAAAAGAACCAGACAGTTGTAAACCACATTTTATTAATTTCAAATTATCAACACTAACGTCAATTTATATGCTAGCAGCATGCAAATTTGTAAAAAAAAAGTACCCCCACTTTTTTATAAAAGAAGTAGACCAGCCCGACGATATGAAACAAGATTTACACACAAACTCGCCGTACCAAGTTCTAAGCTAAAAATGCATAGTTCAGGCGCCAACATAATGGCAGTAAAAATATACAATAAAATCCCGAAAGAAATTCTCACTGAAGAAAAAGAATCCGTATTTAAGAATGTTTTGAAAGACTTTCTGATAAAAAAAATGCTACTATAGTTTGACTGATTTCTTGAAACATAAAGGTAAGCCATTTTAGTAAAAACATTGCCCAAAGATTTTTTGGTGATTTATTTAATGAATCGGCCTGGTCCTGGACCTAACTGTTGCTATACCCTAATGGGGTCATATGTTCTGCACACTCATACATACCACCTGTATTAAAAATATGTACATATGTTGCAATAAATAATTGAGTATTGAGTAAATATTTTATTATTTATTCAATGAAAATTTCTGATTTGGGAAACTTGTGACATTGTTTCTGGTGAACGTCCTAGGCGTGACTGCTAAGTTCACAAAGTTGCATAATCAATTATTAATATAATAACAATTATTAAAAGCGGACCACTAAGCTGTGGTTGGTTCAATAACAGTCGAGAGCTAACTTTAAAACAATTTAACTAGTAGAAAATCTATTAGGTATACTTTATTCTTGTCACTGTGTAAATCATATTTGTGTAGTGCTGCGCGCTGCTATTTATTATATGCTTAGTAGAGAATATTTCGCAACGAGCTATGGAGAGAGCTATGCTCGGTGTTTCCCTGCGAGATGACTAAAGTGACCGATATAACCCTTAAAGTTAGCAAGTTGAAATGGCAATGGCAGGCCACGTCGCTCGCCGGGACTGGCAACCGATTTGGAAGAAAGGCTCTCGAGTGGCGACCACGAACCGGAAGACGCAACGAAGGCAGACCCCCCCACTAGGTGGACCGCCGACCTGGTGAAAACCGCGGGGAGCCAATGGATGCAGGAGGCGAGCAGCCGCTCAAAGTGGCGCTCTCTGGGGGAGGCCTATGCTCAGCAGTGGACTTCTACGAGCTGTTGATGATGAGAAAATATTTATGTAGTAGATTAAACTATAATATAAAATAAATATAAACGGTTTATGAGGTTGACTAGGTTGACACTGTAGACATTATATTATCTGGGACAAAGCGAATGTTGAAGCATATTTGAAAAAAAATAAAAAAAAATACTTGCAGAAAGTGTGTACATGGCTTGCGTAATTGTAGTGCGAATCAACAGTCTATCTATGTATACAAACTATTGTAACGTAACATCGATAGACTGTAGAAGCTGTGCTTAGATAATGGGATTAAATGGCGTTGTGAAATGTTTTATTGACCACGCGATTGAGTATGTGGTCTGAGAATACGATCACCCCATCTCTTTCTATGGATGCCGTGAAAACCAGCTATGGGGTACCTAGAGAATGGGCGGAAGCATTCTCCTCGGTACATTAAAATCTGCGATCACCAAGCTGCTTGCCAAGCGTGGCGTGGCCAACGCCCTACTATGATAATCATCAAAATTGGCGTTTTATGGGGCAGACATGTGCACTAGGTGGACCGTCGATCTGGTGTAAACCGCGGGGAGCTGATGGATGCAGGACGCCAGCAGTCGCCCAAGGTGACGCTCTCTAGGGGAGGCCCGTGTTCAGCAATGGATGTCTTCAGGCTGTTGCTGATTATGATGATGATGTGATTACACAGACCTGGGGGTCTAGCAAAGATACCAACCACTAACGCTAACGCCAAACGCTAACTCCAAAACTGTAATGAAATGACATTAGCTGTGGAAAAGTAAGCGATTTCCGAAATGTCATCCTAGTACATTTTGGAGTTTAGCGTTAGTGGTTGGTATCTTTGCTAGACCCCCTGAACACATTGTTGCAAAAACGTTTGTGCTCGCGAGGTATGCCGTTCGCAAAACTACAAGTAACTAGTCAATATGGGTGAGAGTCGCAAGACTGCCTGAGAACGGGCTAACTCTCGAGTTGCTGAAACAGAATACTTAGCTTAGCGTCTGAGGCGAGGTCTAGTAAATGTCATACTTCTATGCAATGTTCCAACAATGTATTTTCCGTCACCGAATTTAGGATTCGTTGTACCGCCTGCCTAATACGCTATTTTATACGAATTTTAATGTGTGATAGTGTGTAAAGAATGAGCGAGAGCACGTTGCAAAGGTTAATTTTGCTCGCGCATGGTCGTGTGATAAATACTAATGCTGGCATGGAAATTAAAACGGCAAAAAAAAAATGTTAAAGTGCGAACTTTTAGTGCACGTGTGTTTGATACACACGTGCACTAAAGTTATGAAAAGCTAATAGCCTAATTACACCTGCCGAGTACACAATTCAATTCAATTTTATAATGTCTTTATTGATTAGAAAAATACATAGTTGAACATTCCTAGTGTACATTATATCCTAGGCTCTCGGCGACAGCACTGACTCGCCGTTTTTCTCGGCAAGTGTAATCAGGCTATAACAGTGCCTGCGCTAACTTAGGGATTGCGTCATGCCTGGCGCACTCCGCGCTTTACATACTTACCTACTGGGTCGCTCGCGTCAGAAGAGCAGCGCTATAGCGATAGAAAGAGAGGACCCTGTTTAGGATGCTGTGCGAGCTGAACTGCACTTTATTGCGCTGTAGCAAGAGCAGTATTTAAGTGTAGAATCTTTGGTAGCTGTGCCATTTAATATTGTGCTGGCGCGATGAAGCTTTGCGTATGCGATGCACAGAAAAGCGCTACTGCATCATTAGTTAGTGGTCATTAAATGGCCAAACGGTGTCAAAAAAGTTTTACTGTGAACGCATCGACAACGCCCGTAGTCTTGCAGATGACCACAGCGGTTACCGCGGCGCTTTCCATCAAGCCGGCTGTAAGCTTGTTGGTCGCTCATAACATAAAAAAAAGATTCTTCAAGAGAGACATATTTATTTCCCATAAAGGTCAAGCTAGCCCTGCTGGTAGGTACATCTAGCCTTTCTCCGATAGAAATAACTGTATATTGTTATTTTCCTCGCTGGCCCAGTAAATGTAATAATAAAATCACAGGTGAAAACATAGTGACAAAAATAAATCATATGATGAAATGACAATGATTTTAAAGTAGCAACCATGTCCATGCCTAATGTCTAAACCTACACCTATTGTTGCATTATAGAAACATCGTCATTACAGCCCATCAACCCACTGTTGGGTATAGGCCTTCACGCCATCTGTTCCGGTCCCGTCCGAGTCTCAACCTTGTAGATTAAACGTTCTAATTTGGATTCAGCTATACCTGTATTAATTTACGCAAAATTACTCACTTCATTTTTTTTATTAGTCCTAAAGGAATGTGCGTTTATCTTGAAACGTTAACACAATAGCCACAGCCGTAAATATTCAACCCAGGCGACATGTATAATAACTTGGGTTGAAAATTTGAATAAGCGGCTAATAATAATAATTGTTAACGAGCAAAATAAACTAAAGGGTTAATCCAGGATAAGTTACTGAACGCGCAAGTGGGCCTTAGGGCAATTCATCGGAAACGTAACATATCAAATTCGCCGTTATGAAGACAACGTAATGCACAATTTTTTTTCTGAGATAGACAAAAGTGTGACCAACGCGGATTGAAACTTCGCTTCAATTGTGAAGAATTTGTTGCTTCGATTCTGCTCTTGTATGAATTGAATTTGAATTGACTACCTTATTAAGAGTGAGAAAGTTAGAAAAGTTACTAACTTGTCGATACTGCTAATATTATCTCCCGCACTTATCATGAAAAAAAATATTGGAAATAAACTTGGACATTTCATACAGCATCAGCCCTAAACTAAGCCAAGCTTGTACCATGTGAGTAAGTAATGCACTAACTCCAAGCCGTTTGTCCATACCAGCTGGTGCCATCTACCGGCATGATCCGCAAGAACTCCCACCTGCGCATCGGTCGCTACCACCAGCACCTGCACGAGCTGCTAGACCTGGACCTATCTCCGTTAGACTACATGATGAAGGAGTTCCCAGATGTTCGCGAACGGGAGGAGATGCGCAAGATCATCGGCCGGTACGGACTCACTGGAAGACAGCAGGTATGTTTAGTCATTGGTTGGTATGCCTATTTACAGTGTGGTAAATTATGTACGTCCTTGATTACTTTGTCAGTTGGGACCTATTGGACGGATGACGTGATACAGAAAACACAGTCATATGAAATTTTATTTATAGTATATCTAGTATCAGATTCGCTAGACCTCCCTCGTAAAACGACACTGTTTTATGGGGTTCGAGACATCGCTATTGATGAGTGAATAAAATGTTTGTTTGTCGTCCAGGTGTGCCCAATGCGGCAGCTGTCTGACGGGCAGCGTTGCCGCGTCGTGTTCGCGTGGCTCGCGTGGCAGACACCGCATCTGCTGCTGATGGACGAGCCGACCAACCATCTCGACATGGAGACCATCGACGCTCTCGGAGACGCGATCAACGACTTTGACGGTGGCATGGTGCTAGTCAGCCACGACTTCAGGCTCATCAACCAGGTATGTGCAAATATTTAAATGTGCAATCACCAAGCCGCCTGTCAAGCGTGCTGTTTATGGCAAACCTCCCCATCCGAAATGGCGTTTTCGGCTGATGATATACAAGGTGACCTTGAATTGTATGTTATCCTGGAACGGGGGGGCTGGGACCATGATGGCGCACATGTTTTGAGAACCTTACTTGAAACTGCGTGTCTCCAAACCTCCACGGTAAAAAATAAATCCACTCACAAAATTTCACGTGCGATCGCTACGAGAGTTAGCAAGATACTATAAATTCATTTCTAAACACAGGTCGTTAATTTAATTTATGTGCACTCGGTCAAGGACGAAGTTCAACCACCCAGCTGCGCTAAGGCTATCTTCGAACGTAAACTTTATAAGGCATTTATTCAATGAAAAACTATCAATTTAGAAAAGTCGTTGAAGAAGCACTGTCTACCTTGAGGTGTAAAATTACCCCCCTTTCGAGATAATACACCAATGCAAAATCAGGTAGTATATTGTATTTTTTGACAACTTTTAACCTTCGAAATCGTCTACCTTTGTCTTCTTTTAGTATAAGTTTCAATCTAAAAACTAGTTTTGACAATCGTTTTGGTACGAGATTCTGTTGCACGACGGTGCTATCTCGACTATACTTACATTATTAACGTTATTTGCAGGTGGCTGAAGAAATTTGGATTTGCGAGAACGGCACCGTCACAAAATGGCAGGGCGGCATCCTCAAATACAAGGACCATCTCAAGTCGAAAATCCTCAAGGATAACGCAGACAGCGCCGCCAAGCTACGCAAATAATGTAGAGAAACTACTAGAACATTACCACTCTCCCCTACCTCTATCTAACACCGCGCTTTCGTATCGTTCAGACTCTTTCCCACAGGACATTTACAAGGAACATTGACATCACCCGACGGTATACATCGCCTCATGATCTCTCTTGTTTGTGCACATTTTCTGACTGATGCAACACTATGTGGCTAATGGCTACGTATTCAATTTTTTTAATGTCTTAATTACTTCCCACAAATTGTATTTTCACCAAATCTACCAGGTTTAATGAACAAGCAAATTTGTAATTGCTGCAACAAGTATTTATGTTAGTGAATGATGTGACGACCTTGTCGTTCGTCAGATGCTAAGCGTCAAGGTTAAAATGTTGTTAAAAACAACGGACAACGCCTAAAAATGCCTGCTATATAGCTCATGGCACGTTCATCGAGCTAGAAGGATATAATCGGCTTCTTTCGGCTATCACACAAAGCACTAGAGCGGCAAAACGTCACGTAATATAAGTGAGACTGTGTGAGTTTTTCTATGAATCCAACCCTAGCCGATTTTGTCTTTCTCTGGGGTCGTTGAAAAGGATCCAAAAATCACCGTTGTTAATGATGATTTTTTTTGTAACCCGTGTTTTTTTTAATTTAAATGTGTATTGATGGTAGGTGTTAATAAACGTGCCCGAGTGTTGGCAAATAGTTCCAAGTTCTAAAACCAGGCCTTTTCGTTTTCTCGACAATATGCCTAAATCACCAAGAGGGAACGAAGAACACTACAAATGTTTTCTTCTCTTTTTGTGTTTATGTTTTTGACCACAACTGATTGTATGAAAGTGTTAAACCATGACTGAAACTATGTGGTCAATCCTTCCAAGTCTGTGTACACATCCCATGTACTTACCCCTTGGTTATGTATACCCTTCCCTGTCTATTTTTATTCTTAACTGTGTGTGTGCTTTTTCTGGCTCAAGCATATAATAAGAGTTTGTATGTGTAAGTACACATAATTGTTGCTAGCGCTCTCATCAGTGGCAAGGTAATTTTGATTACATGTCTGTGCCTAAATTGAAAATGCATTGTATTTCATTAAAATAAAATGCCTCAAGAGTTGCCTTACGAATGACCGGGTTTGTCCAGCCTATCTATATACATAATAATATACAGGGTTTATGTGTGTACAGTATAAACGGGCATGTCCAAAATATTCCAAGCAATAAATATTACGTATGTTTACATTCTGGTCTTCGTGCGAATTGTGTTTGCGTATTATATACTTATACAGACTTTTTTTTTTCTATTGGGTGTCCTAGAGTAATATTTTTGAACGTTTGATATGAAATAGAGATAGGAAAACAGACTAGAACTGTTTTCATTTTGTAGTAAAAGTTTGTTTTTTCATAACCCGTTTAACGCCTTGACATCAGTAATTTGTCTGATTAATCCAAATTCATAAACAGTCTGTAATAGACACGACAATATATCCAATCATTCGTCTTCCGGAGTTTCCGTTTTCTAGTGATGAAGAGGCGTTAAATAGCAGAATATAGTTCGTTCGGTGTTAGAATTGATTATTAACATGTTGTTTTATAGAAAACATGTTATTGTGAATGGAAAACTCGGTGTTAGCAGAGCAGGACTCATAAACCATTGTGATCTATTGTATTGGGATCGAGTTCCCATAGGGCTGCCTATTGAAGCTTAGTTGTAGAATTAATTATTATTGTAAACGTAATTGGTTAGTGTGGCGTATTTGTTTGAGTACGTTGGTTGAGGTCTTCGCAGAGATTACGACATTGATTTTGATCTCCGTAATTAACAGTGACTAATAAAAAATATTATTTAATTTATCTATTTACTTTTTGTTATTTGCGTGTGACGTAGGGGGTTTTTGATCCGTGGTTAATGTAACCAACGGTTAAAGAATCTTAACGAATTTTAACCTTTAGTTACCTTAACTATTGGTGAAAAACCCACCCCTAGTGAAATTCTGACGCCAAGCGTCTATCTCACTGCTACTTGCACAAGTGATATTGTTATGAAGTTACGTTATTATCACGGTCAATATGTGACATTCCCTAACCTGCTAACGGGTCTAAAGGCGCATGCAGACGACATACTGGAATAAAGAGTAGTGCGAGTACAACTATGCTGTACTATATAAGACATAAAAACCGAATCTTGCTGCCACGAAATAAAATGTAATTTTAGCTCGCACTCGCGCGCTGCTGCGCCTAACGTAAAATTTCAATTCACCTTTTCCTATACCTAAGGTCTTCGCTTACGGTTAACGGAGACGACAAAACGCGTAGTCATGTGGAAGAGACCCTATTATACGAGTACGCTGGACTTCATAATCTTCATATAGACCAATATTGATTGAAGGCATTTGATTTTCGCCATTTGGTAGTGCCCAAATGGCGAAAATCAAATGCCTTCATAGGCTTGTGTCGTGCTATTTTTTTATTGCATGAACTAATAATATTCCTTAAAACAAACAGTCGTGAAAACAAAATGTAAATATCTCAAAAAATGACAAAGTTACAAGCATTTTAAAATAAAGAAATAGAAAGAGACAGTTCAGTTCAAAAAGAGACAGTTCAAACGCGCAGTGACGTCACTTCTTCCACTTTCATAGTACCTCATTACTAAGCTGTGGTAGATTTACATACAATCTCTTTGGCATGTGACGTCATATCTTACAGTTTATAATAACTGTAGGGGCTGCTCTGTTCTGCGAGAAAGGGACAAGCGATGACACTAAAGGCTTATTACTCCGTGATTTATTTACAGATTTTATTAATTCTTTTAATTATTGCATTAATTTTTAACCTACTTTTTGAAAAGGATATATTAACTTGTTAATTTTTAATAACAGGACACAAGCCTATTGCTAAGTGACATCGTGAGAGTCTTTGGAACTAATTCAACCAACCAATCACAGAATTCACAATTCCTCGTGGACCTACTATTTTGTCCTACTAGTAGGACCACGAGGATATACGTCCTCGTGGTACTTTCAAAGCAACCAATCAACGCGATGGATTTTCCAAGCATAGTTTTTTTTATGAGAATGAATGACGTGACTTGCTGGTCGTTCACCTGATGGTAAGCGGAGTTAAGTTGGACACTCGGCAGTGGTGCTTGAAATCGGCACAAGAAATTCTCAAATTTTGAAAGATATCGTCTATCCAGTGTACTGTATAATAGAGATCAGTGCCGGTAGTTCTTAAGGCCGCGAAAAAAATCGTATATGAAGTTGGGAATTTGACTCGCATCTGTGCTGTTTGTATAGTCTCGAATTACAAGTACCGTATGCACAGCGGGCTGGTAAACCGGGAGACGATAACGCGCATAAGCGCACACGGTAGCGTATTATGTATATTTGCGTTGTGTGGTCGAATGCAATTCAACCATACAACGCGGAAAATACGGGAAAATATTACAGAACCTAATGTAGCTAAAGAGGGGTTATTTCGAGAAATGACATGCTGGCAGTGACAAAGTTTGAGCTGGAACGGCTGGTGAGTGGAATATCCTCGTCCTTATTTTCAGCGAAAAAAAAGCTGGGATTCTTCAAGTCAAGAGTGAACAGGTATCTTCTAGGCAAGCATGCGCCCCGCGTCATCACTTACCATCAGGTGCGGCAGTAGTAAAACTCTATAAATGCTTAAATTTCTTTAAAACATAAATATTGTCTCTGCCACCTATTTCTATTTCCAGTGTTATTCAGTTCACCGATTCTGTCACGGATTTTGTCCACGCTTCGCCAACTTGTCGTCCGCAGAATCTTGTATCTCCGCAGAATGTTCGTCGTCTGCATGGCTGGCAGCGTGAGCTGTAGATATCGACATATTTCGATCAACCAATGAACGATCACGCGTATCACGTCATAACCTTTTAGCGCTTTCATTGGTTCGTTTTTCTATAGAAAAGTTGCGTTGATATTTACAGCGCAATACCCGTGCTGGCTCCATCAACGGCCCTGTGTATAGAAGTAGAACCTCATCTCAAATAAATACTGTCATAACATTAGTGATATCCGTATTTATAAATGCACCATTATGTATTAAAAATATGTTATAATTATTAGCCGCCGTTATTGTATCGTCTAGCTAAAATAGGTAGCGCAAGATTGTTCCGTATTATCGTTAATATTGCTATGTTAAATGTAACCGTGTGCTGTTTTAGCTATATTTTTATGTTCCTCGATGTTTTTGTAAGGTCAATAAACATAGCTTTTATAATACTTTTCTTCTATATACTGTAAGGCGTGGAAATGTAGAATCTAAGCTGGTTGGTCTTAGCAAGTGTTTTGTCGAGCGGATATATTGCAATGAAGAAAACTCGTCTAAATTATTTGCCTGGATTTGCCTCCTACTCCTTATCATACCCGTATGCTACTGACTTTTTATGTTCATCATTAACCGCCTGAAGACGCCCACTACTGAACATTGACTTTTTATGTTAATTACCTGTAAAATATTGAATAATTTTGTCAAGTAAACTAGCTAAACGAAAGATAAATAGGTGATTGGCTAGCCAGGCGAGGCGAGCAGTAGAATGTGCCCTAATTTAGTTTATACTTCGTCCACAATGAAGACTGAATGTTTATTCAAACGTTTATATATTTCGTCAAATTCTTAATACCTCAGAATTTTATCTGTTTTTTTGTTTGTATGGTGTTCATTTTAAAACCGAATGGATGTTTTCATCACACAGTCGGACAGCTTCCACTACGGAGATTACCATATGGTGCTTTTTTGATGGTCTCATTTGTTCTATGGACCTTTACATTGAAATTGGTCAAATATATTTTTTCCATATCCTGAAATATATAAAATCCCGCCTTAGTATGGCCTTAGTATTAAAATAATGTCTGAGTAAAAGTACAGACGCATTTCCATTGTCATTTAGTTGACACACGCGGTTCCATTTAATGTAGGTAAGGTGATAGGTACTTTATATTGTGATTTTTCGTATGCTCTTTACATGCTCTTATAATTGCGTCGTGAATTAGTTACTTACCAATTCTTTTTTTTTTACTTTCTATCAAAAATGTTTTTTGTTTAATGTTAATTATTTATAGCCATTTAAAGAGTAGCATTCAGATATGGAGGAGTAAAGCATATTATTCTTTAGATCGTTCAGCCACGCTCTCTCCCCGTAACCCCCACCATTAAATCTGAACCCTACTCTTTGTTCCAGCTATATTTGAAATTGTTACCAATATCCTAAAAGTGGAAGTATTAACGCATTTTTATATAATAATTATGTTTCCTATTAATTTCTCATAACTTACCTGACCGGGTGGCGGGAACGGTCACGCAACGTTTTTGCTGTTTTCACTATTTCTAGGTACTAGCCATGTACTAGCATACAAAATAATGTCAGTAACAATAACATATTTTAGGTACTTATATTTATGTTTCTAAAAATAGGTTTCGTCGTAAGATTCCTACTGTCTATAGGCTTGATCTGAGGCACAATAAATCAATTGAATTCTATGTTTTTTTTTTATTTACACTATTCTGGTCACTTAATGTATTATCCCAGATAATATAATACCTACAGTACGGTATTATCTGATATTATCTCGGAAGTCTCGGTGTCGGTGACATTTAGAAGGCGTTGCTCCTTGGACCTTGACACAAGAAGATTGGACCCTGGTGCCAGTTGATGGTTACATTGACATGCACCTTTTGAAAAAAAAAATGTGATATGTACGTACCTATACAAGGTGACCTTGAATAGGAATGTTATCCCGAAAGAAATGTTTCTTCTACGACTTTACTAAATTAATAGTTTTTCATTGAAGAAATGCCATGTGAAGTTTACATTCGAAAATAGCCTTGCCGCAACTGGGTGGTTGAACTTCGTCCTTGACCGAGTGCATATAAATGAGTTTGACGACCTGTGTTTAGAAATGAATTTATAGTATCTTGTTAACTCACGTAGCGATCGCACGTGCAATTTTGCGAGTGGATTTATTTTTTATCATGGAAGTTTGGAAACACCCAGTTTCAAGAAAGACTTTCACAACTTGTAGGGTATCACGGTCCCAGTCCCCCATTTTGGGATAACATACCAATTCAAGGTCACCTTGTATATTAATCTCACAACATTTTCAAATTCTTCAAACCGCAGTGCCAAAAACACTTCGCCTCTAAATGCGAAGCGTCAATTGTTTCTATGCTCTGTGCTTCTATCATCAGAAGGTACTGATATATGGATGATGGTTGGAACCTTGAAAAAGTTGTTGTAATGTGGTACCTGTCTGTACTACCTATTTAGTAAATTACTATGGAAATTATCAAATTAGAAATTGAAATATCAACTGATGCATTGCAATCTAGGCCTGCTGTGGTTTCAACACGATGTTTTATTTCACCGAAACCTCGAATCGCACTGCAGGATTCGAACATGCTCTTTGGATTCGAACCCAAGAATCGTAAACCTATCACTAAGCTACGATCGCTTAAAAAGCTTTTTATAAGCTGAATGATGCATAAAGTTCATTAGCATATGTACAAAACCTCTTTGCCTTTCTAAATTCGAACAACTTAAAAACGTGTTTCTTTTCTTTTATGTCATCTTCTGCCATCAAAAGTCACTGTGGTATGAATAAAAGTGAATAAAAGCTTTTTTCAGCTAAATTAATTTACGGCTGTTACCTTGAGTGAAATTTTCGTTTTATCTTTAAAAGGATTGTGTATTGTCATGGGGAGCCCTGCAAAAGGGATAAACATAGTATTTACCTCTGGATAGTGTGATATTCATTAGCAGCAGTGAGTTGAATTTTCTTTCTTCACAGAGTAGTAAAGAAATGTCCAGGGTGGTTTTATTTTAGAGTCTTGGGGTCTATAGCTTGTTGGAGGTGCAGGGAGTGTTTTCATGAGTCAAACCGTTGCTGTCATGTGTCAAAACCTGACGTCAATACCTTGGAGTAAGGACTTTCTGGAGACCTACAGCCACACGCTTCTCTAGCTTCCCAAGCTTGCTTACTTGCCTTGCTTTACCTTACTAATGTCAGACTGTAAAGTTCAATAGGTTATCTTACAAAATGACACAAACCATTCTATATATTCCCTTTGTTGTCTGTGTCTTGCTTTTGGAGCCCTCTATCTTAACTGGCGTTCGGATTGGGATCGGTAGTGTATTTAGCATTTGCAAAATTAGCGTTGACATAGAATAAAGCGTTCGTTTTAAAAATTTTGCCAACCAAATGTGGTGTCAGGGTTTCATCAATTTGGCGGTTACACTTGAATGGTATTTAAATGAAATACATTTGATTTTTTGCTGTTGTTTCTCGTAATATTTGATATAATTTCTCCTGAATGTTAGCGTTATGTGTATATTAAATATTTTTGTTTAAAATTTCATGTAAAGCTTGCGCATGATGAGCTAAAACAAATACATACGTTTCAGAAACTGCAATGGGCATGAGATGTGATAGTGAATATACAGGGTGATTGGTTCGTAGACCGTATCCTTTCAGGGTGTGCTTAAGCACATCTTGGGCTATCTTTTGAGCATTACATTAGTTCAGCGATTATTTTTCGTCACGAAGCGTTTCGAACCAATCATCCTGTGGGCGGAATTTTACATTCCACACGTAAACTTATTGTCTTCTCACTTCTATGTGCTGCATTTTTATTATAACTAGAATTTTTACCACCTGTAGGCTATCGAAACGGGCCTTTTGAGATCAATACATATTTTAGTTTACCGAATACACATGCAGAACTTTGTGCTTATTTTATTGTTATCTTGCTGTCTAAGTAGTCTTAAAACATTGCAGTCTTCGTATCGATATCTAAGCATAAAAATGGCTGACAAAAAACCTCCCGCTGAAATTCCAAAGGGAAAGAATTTCTTGAAAGATTTCGCCGCTGGAGGAATTTCTGCGGCGGTATCAAAGACTGCGGTAGCGCCCATTGAGCGAGTGAAGTTGATCCTGCAGGTACAACATGTATCGAAGCAAATTCCAGAAGACAAGCGTTATAAAGGTACTTGCATAAATTTCATTAGTGAGACAATAAAGTTAGTTCTCTATCTAAGTATGATGTCCTGCCCCCTATTACGATTGAGCTAGCAGCGCTGCTGACGCGTGTCTGCCGCTCAACTGCTGTCATAATTGTATAAACTTTAACAGCAGTTGAGCGGCAGACCCGTCAGCGCGCTGCTAGCTCCATTGTAATAGGGGGCTGATCCGTTTTTATAGAAACTAATTACCTACGTACTAAATTAGTATTTTGCTTTTTACCGATTCTAGGTTCCAGTTTTGTGTTTAAAGCGGTGTCTGTTTCCAGGGATTATCGATGCGTTCATCCGAATCCCGAAGGAGCAGGGCCTCACATCACTGTGGCGAGGCAACATGGCGAATGTGATCCGATACTTCCCGACGCAGGCGCTGAACTTCGCCTTCAAGGACGTTTACAAGTCCATGTTCCTCAAAGGGATAGATAAGAACACGCAGTTCTGGCGGCACTTCGCTGGTAACCTGGCATCCGGGGGCGCAGCAGGAGCAACGTCCATGTGCTTTGTGTACCCGCTGGATTTTGCGCGAACCAGGTAGGTACATTATCATCACCTTTAATCTATTGCAGACTATGTTGGGGATTTGAAAGACACTTCTTTTGAATAGAAGTTAATACCGTTGTGATCTCGGTGTGCACATAGGACTCTATCTTGTTCAATGGGTTGTAAGATATGGCTAAGGGAATGTCCTTGGTATGGGCAGCACCATTTTCTTCGGGTTAGTATTATATTGACTAGATCGCCAAACTACCTGTAGAGGTGGCCTATAATTCAAAGAAGCTAGCGGATTCAATGCAATCAATCACACAATTTGTTTCATCTAAGCAGTTGTCCCATGTTATCCCACGACTGGGCAAAGGTCTCCCTTCCCTCTTTCCAATTTTTACGGTCTAATGCTTGGTCAAATTTTCGCATAAGCGTCCAACTCGTCCCTCCGCCGCCGCCGCAACCGTCAGCCGGGTATAAGTAGTTTTACTAATATTTCATTTTTTTTCTAACATATAGTGTTTATTCCTTTTACTTTTTTATAGTGTAGTGAATTTTTGTGATGTTGTACGTATTGTAATGCATTTAAGCAAAATCGGTTTAGGTCATATTTTAGTATATATGTATAGGCGTCGCGTCGTCAGTGCCTTCCTTCTATGGCATTTGTGGTTCTACTCTTCTCACCATAAAAGCTGAAAACGTCGTTAGTTATTTTGTAAATCCACTGATTATCATATAATAAGATTAAAATTTGCGGAAACAATCATTATATTTGGTGCCATTTTGCATATGGCCAGATAACCTTCAGGTGTTAATATTGGTGGCAGTAAAGGTAACATCGTGGACAAGTGATTTTATTACTCTCTGTCTTATCGCCAAAGCCAATTTTCTTGCTTACTTTATTTTAGGGCGCCTTCAAATTTGCCGCAAAGTGCCGCGCGGTGGCAGCGCGTCTGCAGCGCTGCAGCGGCACTGCTGTCGCTAGGTTTGAGAATCGTAGTGTAGTACATAGTTTCACCCCAGATAATATAATACCTACAGTACAGATGCCTCATCCCATACAACGGAATAATGCGGGCTATTTTACGAATTATTTTATTTCGGCATAACGCAAGATTATCAAGCGACATTTATTGTGTGATGGTATAGTATTGGGCCCAATGAATACAATAGACACTAACTAGTAACGTTCACGACACGATCACTACATATTTTTCACGTTCGGGCTATTTTTGGTTTGTACCTGATGGGACCCCATAGTTAAGAAATGTCCAACACAGTGATTTCTTTAATTAATTAATAGTATTTGGGTTTCCAAAATTTCGTAGTCATTATTGACACTTTCAATTTTTCTAGGAGAAATATTTTTACCTTAGCGAATTTTTTGTGTTGGTTGAACAACAAATTATTTGGTTGAACAACAAAGAATTATTTTTCCTACTTGTTCTATTGGCAGAACAGATTAAATTTTTTTGCAGTTTTTTTGTTAGTAGAACAACCGAGAATTATTTTTCCTACTTGTTCTATTAGTAGAACAGACGGGATTTTTTAAATGATTTTTTTGTGTTGGTAGATAACCGAGAATTATTTTTCCTACTTGTTCTATTAGTAGAACAGGTGGGCTTTTTTCTTCCTGTTTGTTCTATTGGTAGAACAAGTACTAGAACAGATGGGAATGACCCTGGTTTCACGATGGACTCTGACGAGGAAACACTGCTCTTAGTGTTACTATTAAAATGTTTTGTCGTCGATGTTTTTTATGAGCTATGTTGCATTCCTAGTGGCTGCAGTGCGGGTGTACCGCTGCAACCGCGCTTTGTTTATTTACATAGATTTACAATGTAACTCGGCCGCAGCGCTGCAGACGCGCTGCCACCGCGCGGCACTGTGCGGCAAATTTGAAGGCGCTCTAACTGCACTTTGAAAGTGATCATAGTAGACTTGTGTATAACTACGGAACAAGTCGTTCCTAGGAACTGCTCCGTTGTGGTGAACGAAAGTAACGTTCGCATCCACGGACTGTTTTCGTTCAGTCGTTCCCAGTTCCCAGTTCCAACTCGGTGAACTCGAGCGAGCGCCGGGACTGGGAGTTGTGTCCGCCCGCAAGTAACTCCCAGTCCCAGGAGTGATTTCGTTCACAGTATTGAGAACTATGAACCTTGAAGCCTCTTTGCAGCGGATTGAGAATGGATGAGATTGAATTCGATATTTTACTCACACACATACGTATTTCCGATCATAAATAGCTTACTCTCTAAACGAGTATTTATTTGTGTTTATTCTTGACACATCAGTCAATTTTATGGTCTATTCCATAACGGAGTAAGTTGAAGTTCATTTACATCTATTATTAAAAAACATAGTAACTAATGTTGTTAAATGTGTACTACGGGCATTGTTTTAAAGTCGAAACTAATTTATTACCTATACATAAATTGTAAAACAAAATAAGACCATTTATTTAAATTTTTAATTTTAATTTAATCTATTTCACAAGAAAATAAATTGTTCAATTGTTTATTTTTTCAAAACTGCTACAGTATAAGTAAATCATGTATTTACACTACACATATTATCTAAGTATAGTTAAAAGATCTGATTTGCACAGTCACGTACATTATAATTTATAATCAACTCCTAACTCATTGCAACAAAATCGTTCCGCAGTTCAGCAGTTCAGTGAATCCGAACGAGTTGCAGAGACCCGCACATCGTCTCGTTCGTTCGGATTCACAGAACGAAAGGAGTTACTGAACGAGTTAGAAGAACGAGTTCCTTGTCCGGAACGAGATTTGAAGAACGAGATCGCTAAAGTGAACGAGTTTGCCCAAGCCTAAACCATAGCACACCTTTATTATTGCGTCGGGAAATATTTATTTTACCGCTACTATAGCTACAATTTTCGCAATCACATTTATAATTTAATATTAACTCCAAATTGTTCCTTGAGTACAGACAAAACACGCTGGTAATGTACTTTTACTTGTGTCGGGAAGAAACCCGTAAACAAGTGGCACAAAATTAATTCCATCGTCATCATGCGATATGTCTGTCTGCTTGCAATGTATATGGGCTTCTGGTAGAATACTTAGGAGCTGCTCTAAAAGTGCTATTTCTATAATACAAACGTTTCAACCGATGTCAGGTTGGTGTTTGCTAATGGGCTGCTAAAAATATTATTTTGTCTTCGAATCCATCGTCGAAGAAAAGAAATCTTCCATAATGTGATCTGGTAATTTCACATCTGTAGTTTTTACCACCAAACCTCTGCCTCTGCCCAATATTTCGCTCCAGCTCTGTATAATGTAGGTACCTACCCTTCTTTGCCGCAATAAAGGGTATATTGTGGCTTTCATTTTGGTTTGAATTACTTATTACAAAAATCTTTTAATTTCTCTTCTACACTTCGTATCAAAATAATATCATTTATCTTTTTGTCCTTCAAAGAGCCTTCGTAATTCTCTCTTCTTGCCAATTAGCTTCTAATTTTAATGCGCGTATATAATATGATGAGATAAGACTCGTTTTTGGGCCCACGCGGGTGTTATCGTCTGTGCCATGCCAACCTTCTGTAGCGCTGTTTGTGCGGAGGCGTTGACCAAAGCAGGTTATTGCTTCTTATTTTTCTAGGTATCGTTTTTAACAACCGTTGTGGGTTAAAACAGCTAATAAACATATTTATTTTGTCACATTTCATTGGGTGTGCTTGTTCACAAATACATGCCCATATATTTGGTAACATGGTTTCTCTTCTGCCGGAAGTAGCGGGAGGTTGGCAGTGAGCCTTGTAATTTCTATACCCTCATTTGTCTCAAGTAAATAACTCAATTTTTCCAGATTTTCTCCACACGGCAGCATTGAAATGGTAGTAGCAACACAAAACTTCACAATTAAGAAACACCGCTTGCATCGCATTTTGTTGAGCAATCTCAAAATCGCATTTGTTGTGCTTATTGTTGATTACAAAATAGTCTTTAACCATTTTAATAAGTCGTTCGAGGGGCATTGGCAGTTTGGCACCAACGCAAATAAAAATAGCACTAATTGAGGGCCTATACTTAGTCCGTTCACCGTAAGTTGTCCACTGATGTAATTTTTTATTTAAATATTTGCAAGGTAGACATGTTAATCAGAGGTGGGTACATACAAGTTTAGATACATCATTACTTTACATAATGCTACGTATTACTTTACATTTACGATAATACTTGCATATTTTCAAATAATATAAATACAGCACGGGACAACTTACGCTGAACCATCTGTGCCTACTTGGATTGCAACTGTCAATATCCACAATTCCATATGCATTGCATACAACTGAGCAAATAGTTTGGGTACCTTAAAAGTACCGTCACCAAAGTACCTATTGTGTACTTTCATCGATCATCGATTTCAAAATATCGACATATTGACATTATCGGCATGCTTTAGAATATTTTATTGTTATTATTACCATCAAAGTTAACTAAAAGGGCGTTCTATTTCATTAAAAGTAGAGAATTCAGTTTTCTCCAATTTCAAGAAATTTTGCCTCGTTCGGTATTAGGCATCCTTTTTTGAATCATAATTATATAATTTCGACTTCAGCACTCATAAAAGCTTTTACCGTAATTTTCTTTACGGGAGTAAAACTGTGTGCACACATTTTTTATGTGTATCCATCGCACAGTCAATTTCGTTTTTAACTGTGTGAGCGTTGCAGGAATGTGATACTTTGCTTTCTTATTTTAAATGACATTTTAAGATTGAAACGTATGTGCAGCCTGGATTCCTAGATACTACCTAGCAGTGGGCAGCAGGTTTCAAAAAAGAAAGAAGGGAGAGTTTTGCTTGTAATTTAGCGTTCATGTCTATTTAGTGATTGTGGCGTTCGAATATCAAAACGTTAGGGAGATATGGTCATTTTGCAATGCTGATATTCTGATAGCGACCCATTTAATGTCACATCCTTTTAGATTAGCTGCAGATGTCGGAAGGGGCAAAAACAAGGAATATAATGGATTAATAGACTGTATCAAAAAGACTTTGAAGAGCGACGGTCCTTTAGGGCTTTACCGTGGATTCGTCGTCTCCGTACAGGTAAATCGAGTAGAATTTAAATAGATTTTTGGTTACTATGAAGGTTATATTAGTCGGGCTATAAGCATAACCTCGTATTATGTAGTCAGCCCGAACAAGAGTCGTTCTATTTAAATGTCTTTGAGCAGTGAATTTTCTGTAATGATTTGTGTTTACATGCAGGTACTCTATTTTATGTCTACCTATAGTTTAAGTTTGCTAGTAGTTTAGTTTTTGTTACCAGTAATTGTTGCTGTAGATGTTTGTAATTTCGAAACAAGCATATTGTAAAATTAAAAGCTGCAGAAGTTTCATTAGGTAGTTATTTGTAATTAGTATGATGTTTATATAAATAGTTTTTTTATGTCAACGAATGACGTGACGAGCTAGTCGTTCGCCTGGTGTTAAGCGTCACGGCCGCCCATAACAAATTGCAGTGTCACTCGAAACTCTAAATTAAAGTTTTGCCTGACACTGCGCACGTCATTCTGGGACATCACACAGTCTTAAAAAGATTTCTACACTGTGAGACCAGTTCATATGTCTCATTTGCCTAGTAATTTAGCTGGCTACAATGACCTTTAAACTGGAACACAGTAGTGCATGTTAACTACTGTTTGGCGATAGAATAACTGGAAAAGTGGTGGTACATACCTAGACGAACTTTGCCGAAAACTCCTACCATCTAGTAAGTCTTACGACTCCTACCACCTAGTAATTTCTATCACTTAGTAGGTAAGCAATAATCTGCATTACAAGTTCTTTTTGAGTTGGTTGGCTTATTTTGTTTAAGTACCAAGTACATTATTTTATCCATACTAATATAAGTAATATGTTTGTCTTGCTAACTGTAGCTCCTGTCAATATCAGTTAATTGCAGGATTTGCAGGTATTGACACATTCTTATTTTACAGGGTATTATCATTTACCGTGCCACTTACTTTGGCTTCTTCGACACTGCGAGAGATATGCTGCCAGATCCCAAGAACACGCCGTTGATTTTCACTTGGATGATTGCTCAGGTGATGACGGAGTTTTTGCGTAAAAACTTGTGCCACCAACCCATCGTGTTCCCGCTGATAGGAGACGCGCCTTCTTTTACGGGTAGAATTCAAAGATTGTGCGAGTGATACCCCAGACGTGGCCCATGTGAACTTGGTGGCTTATGTCCACGATGAATTGTGTTCCTTTACTTATTATTGTTCCTTCTATCTTCTATTATTGAGTGGATGTGTTCCTGTACTACACTTATTATTGATTGAGCGGGTTTCGGACTGCGCCACTACCGAGCTGCTTTAGAGGCTCACACGTAGTCCCGCTCTTTACGATTTTATGTATGATAGGCCAAATGTGCAATTCACCTCATGTTAAGCGATAATGCAAACGAAGGTGTACCACGTTGGCCTAAATTACCATCTGGCTAGATATGTGTTGTGTTAAGCATCGTGCAAGGGTATGCTTACTTGTTCTTGTTTGTTACTTTGTTTTGTAGGACTGGTACTCAAACTGGATACTTGGGTGATAGTGGTCTCGAACCATATGTCTGGATAAATCGAATCTATAAGTTTAGTTTGAGATATATTTTACCCAACTTAAAGCTGTATTTTTTTGGTTGATTAAATAAATGAATTCGCTTACCTCTTACAAACCATTGTCATACTTTTCAGACGGTGACCACGGTGGCTGGCATCACGTCCTATCCACTTGACACGGTGCGCCGGCGCATGATGATGCAGTCGGGGCGGCCGGCCCACGAGCGCCTCTACAAGAACACGGCCCACTGCTGGGCTCTCACACTTAAGAACGAAGGCGCCGGCGCCTTCTTCAAGGGAGCCTTTTCAAATGTGCTCCGAGGCACTGGCGCCGCTTTCGTCCTCGTCTTATACGATGAGATAAAGAACTTGCTGTGAATTAAAACTACTATAATTTTATTAGTGATGCAGTTACAGTTCAGGTTGTTGATTCAGGTCCGGCGCCCGCTGATGGTTCGGTTGTTTAGTGGTTATTGGGTGATAAATTTAATAAAACTATGCCACGTGTTTTGTCGTATGTCTGAATATGTTGTGTACCTGAAAACCTCTTGTCTGTCACGCTGTCATCGGGCGCCGGACCTCACTCCAGAACATTCTAACGTTGTCTATGCTATCGTTATGTTTGTAAGTTGTGCTTGTTTTGTCCTTTCGTAGATTTTTAAATACATAGTTTTCCATTATTTATGGCGTGTTGCTTTATCTTCTCTCTTCCTATCCCAACCTCTCACCATATAAATTTTAGTTAAATAAAAAAAAAACTGGAAGTGGCAATGAGCAGGCCACATCGCTCGTAGAACTTACAACCGATGGGGAAGAAAGGTTCTTGAGTGGCGACCACGAACCGGAAGACGCAGCGTAGGCAGGCTACTAGGACCGACGATCTGGTGAAAACCGCGGGGAGCCGGTGGATGCAGACGGCGAGCAGCTACTCCGAGGTGGCGCTCTCTGGGGGAAGCCTATGTTCAGCAGTGGACGTCTTCAGGCTGTTCATGATGATTATGATGATGAATTGGATACCTCCAAAGAGTATATAATTTACTACGTAGACCTACCTCTTTTATAAAAATCCTGTTATCTTGAAATTCAAGCTCATCGGCGGGTATTATAGTTCAGAAATTACTAGGCACCCAACCAACCCTCGGTATTGTGAGTCCAAAAAACTTGAAATCCTATTTCTATTCTAAATGTACAGGACCCTTTGAACGTACGTAGGCTAGTACGGCTTATCATGAGCCAGAGTGATAGCTAGCGTGCGCACCATGCGTGTAGAATGTGCGCACTTTATCGTGCAGGTAAGCTTACACGCGAATTGAATAAACAATCTTTGGGTAAAAACTGTCAATTTAAATTCTAGCTGTTTTTGGCTGTGTTTAGGTAATATTGTTTCGGTCAATCAAGACATCTAAAAAAATCGATTGAAGGTTCTATTCAAAGATCGTTTATTGAAACCAGTGCCATTGATAGGTAGGCCTAAGTCAGACCAGGTATTTGATTTAATCCTTGCAGTAATTAGTAACTACATGGTGTAAGATAATACGGCCAACCTTCTCAGTAACCTATGTAGTTATAGGCGAGCATTGCCGGTAGTCCACCTGCTGCCAGTCACTTTGGTGGACCACGGCCCTAACGATAAATAAGAGGATTACAGATAGTAAGTAGGTGACCTGACGTGATCCACTCGCTACGATAAAAAACCATCAGCAACGAAGATGTAGCCAGTCCTAAGGAAAAGACTAGGGAGATGGATAAAAGATAGGGGATAAGATACACCCAGGTTAACTGGAAGATAATGCTCTCTAGCATTTTCTATCTATCTATCTATAAGAATGAACGGATAACGGGTGATTATTTGTAATTATGCCCCACAATTGGTTTCTCACTAATTAACAGCCGCAAACCCATATTTATCTTACACGACCAAGAGAACTGGTAGATATAATGCTATTTAGCATTAAGCTTATCCATGTACGCTTTTTGTGCAAAACCATATAAATAAATAAAAATAAATTATAAACTCTGGCAGATGCGCCTCCGTATCTGCCTCCATTTCCTTTTCATCTATTCATCCTCTTTCCCTATCTTTCCTTATAGCTTCTCTTGGATAGGGTTATGGAGGTATTATAATACTCTTTGGTTAAGGCGTAAAACTAAAAATCTCGCAAACCTGGCGTGGGTTTGCTAGTGGCTAGTATTAAATAAGGTACCTAAGTGAAGGTATAGTTATATAATATATAAGATTTTTTCAAATCGGCTTAGTAGTTTCGGATCCTATTCAATCCAAACAAACCACGAAATCTTTCCTTTATAGTATTCTTATAGACTTACAGATATGTACTTATAGATTTTACTAGGTGGTAGGACTTTTCTGCAAAGTTCGTCTAGGTAGGCACCACCGCTCTGCCAGTTATTCTGCCGCCAAGAAGTAGTGTGCAAGCTCTACTGTGTTCCGGTTTAAAGGGCATTGTAGCTAGTTAAATTACTGGGCAAATGAGACTTTATGACCTGATTACACAGTCTAATAATATTATTACTAGACTATGTGATGTCTCGAGATGACGTGCGCAGTGCAGTGTCACGCGAAACTTTGTTATTTTAAAGTTCCGAGGGACACTGCAACTGTTATGGGCGGCCGAATTGCTTAAGATCAGGTGAACGACTAGCTCGTACGTCATTCAATGACATAAACAAAATACACGTGTTTTTTTCCAAGAAATATTTTCCGGGAAACCACAGCTACGAGAAAAATGTATTTAAATAGCATAAAGAAAAAAACCAGATGATTCAAAACATATTTATTGAAACCAAACAGTCCAGAAGCGGAGTTATTTAATATCGCAGAGCAGCGCGACCCCCCTGAGCGTCCAATGACGAGGGTTGCTGTCGGTCTCGAAGTCAATGGAGCCCACGTATTTGGCGTCGGTCCGCTGCGGCTTGCGGTAGATCGGGCACTCGTACAACCGCGGGTCCTTGCCGGCCGTGGTGTTGATCGCGAAGATGTAGATCACGGGCATCTGCTCGTACAGCACCTTTGCCTTCGACTCGATCAGCTTCCCCGACTTTCGGTCCAGCGACGCTCCTATTAAGAGAAAAGTATAATAACTTAGTAGTATTAAATTGATATTTTAAGACGCTCATTGTTCTACCATTTTTTGTTCTGGGCTTTGTTTTTAATGAGATGAGTGGCAAACAAGCAGGCGGCCTACCTGAGTGGCCATCGCCGCCTATGGACAATTGGACATCCATCTGCAACATGAAGGGCAGGTGCGTTGCCTGCCCTTCGAGAGGATACTGTATAGGTACTTAGTTATGCAGAAAAACCTTTTATTAAAAACCTCTATTATTAGTGTTGACTAAATTGTGTTGTATTGTTTTGTTGCGTGTTGTGTTGTATTGACTTGACTTTATTATATTGTCATTAACATTACTTGACGTAATGTTAGTTTATAGTTTGTGATAATTAAACTACGAAGTGCGCCCTTTTATAAAATTCATAATGTTCCTTCAGAAAATTATCAAACAACGAGTTGATGTGTAACAAAATAATAGTATATAATAATAACGCCCAACAATCACATCTAGGGACCCAGGATCTACGAGGACTATGGTCCCACAACACCCAGACACGGATCAAATATTTGCACTTTTTTCTAAATACACATTCAAAATACATGGGATATTTTTAAAAGGAAGACGATAATAATCAAGATTTTATTAAAAATAACGCATTATTAGGTATATTATGTAGATTGTAGAGATGTTCAGGGAAGTTCAGGCCTATTATAGTGAATGTGATTTTTATAATAATGTCATGGACTTCACAAAGAAGTGGAATTCTTGTTCTTCTCGTGCAGGCAAGGGAATAGTGCCATTTGACGTGGCACTTCCATACAGTAGTAATAATGGCGGCGCGAATGCGCGAGTCTAAACTACGTAAAACGAAACGTTGCGAGAAATATTGATCGCCTAGCTAGTGGAAGTCTGGTGAGATGGGGTGGATTCAGGTTCTATGTAAGTTTATAATAATATAATGACACAACGAAGATGCATAATACAATACTATATAAAAATATAACCGGCCAAGTGCACGAAGGGTTCCGTACCATTATCGATAAAAACGAGCAAAAGCATCACGTTTGTTGTATAGCAGCCCCCTTAAATATTATTATATTCTGTATTTTAGTATTTGTGGTTATAGCGGCAACAGAAATACACCATCTGTGAAAATTTCGGTTCATGAGCATGAGATACAGCCTGGTGACAGACGGACAGCGTAGCCTGAGTAAGAAGGTTAGCTTACTCACCGCGACCGGTGCCGTTGGGCACAGATCTAGGCGAGTACGATAAACACCTCTTTTACGGCCGGTTTCATGGCTGTCCTGGGTCCAGTACTGTGCCGGCCGGCATGTGTATAAACCTTACCGGCTACAGTAAACATAGGACTTAAAATTAAAACCCGTAGAACGGAACGTTCAGAGTATTGATTGACTGAACGCAACGTACGTTACGTACGAGCTGTCTAGCTTTGGGTGAAGTCAGTAGCATCGAGACCGTGCGCCGCACTGCTGGCATTTCGCCGAGTTTCTCCGTATTAGTTTTTATAATAAATATCCGAAATGTCTACACCCATGGATGATATCTCACCAACAGGAAAAAGAATTTATAGAGGTAAGGCTATAAGAGCCGTTACCAATGCACCGGTTGACGATAGCGTTCTGCAACGGGAAATCAACCAGGCCGGTCGTGCGTTTGAGCCAAATGAACCAAAAATAATAGTTGAGAATATGCAAGAAGTAGAATCCTACGTAATGCAATTGAAAAGTTTCGAAGAAGAGGCAGAACTTCGACAAGTCTTTGAAGATGATTTTGAAGTTACGGATGATGAGTCTACTCTAGATGGCAGGTCGTCGGGTAACAGTGAAGACGAAGAAGAAGAAGAAGAAGAAGAAGAAGAAGAATCTGAAGAAAATAAAGCAGTAGATCAAGAGGAATACAGCACTTGTGAAGATGTCACCCCGGATGACAAATCTGAAGATAAAGAAGTTTATGTGGAGTATGATCCTGCATCTGCAGGTGACATCCCGCTACCATCTGATGGGGAATACGACATGTCTAAAGAACTTATTAGCACAGAAATCAATACAGAAGATATCTTGATTACAAAACAGGATGAAGAGGACGGGGACAAAATGGCACAGATTCAACAAGATGAAACCAGCTCAGTGGTCATCAGTGAACAAAAGGATAATCCGAAAGACGCAATTTCCGCTCAAGAACCAATGGAAGAAAACAAAGAGATTCCAACAACGAAACAACCAATAAAACAAAGCATCAATGAAAAAACATCAGAAGGTGAAGCTAAAGGTAAAGATATTCAGAAAACCAAAAAGCGGTCCGCAGAAGTTAAACTTAAGGAAACTCCAGAAAAAAAGACTAAGATTGACGAAATAAGTAAAGATATTTTGAAGCGTAGCTGTGATGAAAAGTTCAGAATTAAGATCACCGCCCGCAACACACGCGGGAAAAAAACAGTACTGTTTGCATATGTGCTGTCTATCGATGCAGAACAAAATGTGATTCTTTCTAATGTGCTCCAAATATGGAATCGCAAAGGGATAAGTGAGATGAAAGCATCTCCAGTGAACATACCCATTCCCAAGGGCAAAAATCGCAGGTCTCGTAGGACTGGACTACTTGAGACGTACCTCGGAAATGGGACATGGCAATGCAAAAGACGTCGCAACAAAATGCTCGTCCGTAACAAACAGATTGTCGCCGTCGCTTTAATTGGAAAACATTGAGCTGACTGAAAAGTATGAAAATCTTGCCTTTTGGCTTTTATTTGATGTTTGTTGGAGGTGATAGTATTTGGTGCCAACAATTTTTGACTGATTTATCAGTAGATTGTTATGAACTTAAAGTTAATGAATAACAATAAAAATGTGTTAGTTTAGGTATGACTGCATAAAAATACAGTCCATACTTGTGAAGTAAATGTTTTAAAATAATCACCTCGTAGTCGATCTCAATGTATACATATTATAATGGATGTACCGCTCGTAGCATATTTCCTTGATGTTAAGAATGTGTATCTGTATTTTACCTACTATTAAATCCGGTGGACAAGGTTTCTTAAAAAGTCCCCTGTTATAGATAATAAGCAAATTCGATTTAAATCTTTATTTTTATTTATCTTGTACGCATTTAACTAAGAAAATGTCTTCGACGTATTTTGTTTACTGTTCTTGTTTGAGATGAATGTCCATGTCAATTTTAGTGATAAAATAATTAATCATTATGTGTATTGCCAAATAATCTTAACGTAATCCTTGATGTTATTTACAAAATTAAAATTAGTTCTTTCCAGGAACTGTTTAGTCAGTAAGATGTTTTAGAATTTTGTGGAACTGCAATATATTGCATGGTAAATAAATAAAAATTTCCAAATGTGTTGGTGTTTTAAAGTAGTTAACCCCGTCCTGACAACGTTACATTAATTATTCTATTTACAAGTATTTTATTTACAGGGTGTAAGGTGTAATACTTTATATGATAACTAATGATGTTACGTTTCCTATCTAAAAGAGAAGAGAAAATAGGCATATTGTAAATGGACCCTAACTAGGATTCTCTGTATCTAGGGACCCAGGAACTACGAGGTCCATGGTCTCACAACACCCAGACACAGAATAAGTATTTTGTGCTTTTTTCCTGAGTACAAATACTTGTCCGATCGCGGGAATCGAACCCACCGCCTCTGGGTTACAAGCCGACCTGGGTATAAGGTATGAAAGTTTTAGTTAAAATAGCATTTGGCAGGTCTAAAATAATCGAAAACACGTGTTTAGACAAAAACTAAATAAATGTAACCACTACTTTATAACATGATCCCTGATGGATTTATATTCTTTAAAAATATGTAAGTATTTTTGTAAATGTAAAGTAATATGTAAGCATTATCTAAACTTGTATGTACCCACCACAGATTAATACGTTTTACTTGCATATTTTAAATAATATGGGTACATCAAGGGACAACTTACGTTGAACGGTCTGTAAGTACAAGAGGTAAGTCAACTTGAGATTACCAATAGGTACTAATAATTCAATAGTATTTTCTGTATGTTTGCTATATTTTGACGGGAAAACAAAAACATACTAGAATTATAGTTTGAATCATGGGAAAAGACATGGTCTAATTTTAATCGCGAAGAACGCACGCGAGACGTAGGTTGGAGCTAATGTAACATAAAGCAGATTGGAAATCTCGCCTGAAGAGTTCAAATGTTCAAATGTTCCATCCAGTAACTTGTAAAAAGGTAGTCGGTTGGCAGATGCTATTGTAATATTATTCCACTAACCTTCAAGGAAGAGTCCGTAAACGTAGACTCCCTCAGCCGGCCCCTCGTGCACGTCTTCCCGGTTTTGCTTCGTGATAAGATTCTGAAGCACCACAGAGTCCAGCGCCCAGCCCTTATGACTGCGGGTCACTTCCTGGAGGCAACACCACAATATATAAAATAAAATGCTCCCATTGCCGTAAGCTGCATCGTAATAAGTATACCTAATATGTAAAGTATTAAAATCGCAGGAAGACGCAGCGTAGACCGGCCCCTACTATGTGGACCGACGATCTGGTGAAAACCGCGTGGAGCCGATGTATGCTAGAGGCGCACTCTGGGAGAGGCCTGTGTTCAGCAGTGGACGTCTTCAGGCTGATGATAATGATGTACATAAAAACAGTTAGTGCTTGCGAGGTCTAGCTGTTGTTTGCAGAACTACTAGTTTTTATGACAGCTAGAAATAACCTGCGCCCTTACGGTCTTATTACAAAACGCGGTCTAACGATAGTTCCAGGTTTAAACTAAGGTTTAACGCAATTTCATATTACAAAACGTAGTTTATTTCTTATTCTTGGCTTAATTATGGTCCTAAAGTATTTTCTAAGAACCGTGGTTTTAGTAGTTAGTGACAAAATTGATTTTAAACCTGTATAGATCAGAATAATGAACATAGGCATAAATCGTTAATATGCAGGAGGCATATTAACGATTTACTGAAACCCGGTATCTTTGGGTACGCAGACGACAGCACCGTTGTAGAGAGGTACACTTCTGATGCACGAGCTAGTAGGGAACAAATTGAGTCTCTGAGAGTGGCCATGGTAGGGCGCATTGATCTGGCCTTGCAGGCAGTCTCCAATTGGGGCGATGCCAATCTGGTCAGATTTAATGCTTCCAAAACTCAGGCGTGTCTATTTACCGCCAAAAAGAGTCCATTCCAGCTGACTCCCACTTTCCGAAATGTAGCAGTAGAAGTATCTGACCACCTTGAGCTCTTGGGTGTTACGTTAAACTTTGGCTCTTATATTGAGTCCATGGCTAAGCTGGCTGCGAAAAAGTTAGGAGTTCTCGGGAAGGTCCGCCGGTACTTCACTCCTGGACAGCTTTTAAACCGCTGTTTCCTCGTGGACCTACTATTTTGTCCTACCAGTGGGTCCCTGCGAGAAAAACAAATGCTAACTATTAGCAAAAATACAGAATATAGTGTGCTTGAAGGAATTAGACAGAACTGCGTATTTAAATTAAATATTAATGAAAAAAAAAATATTTTACTAAACAAATGCTCGTAGCTGTAAAGTTGGCGCCAAAGATTGCTGTGCTGTTTTATCTTCTTCTTCTTCTTCTTCTTTAATGGCTTTCTATCGCTTGTTTGCAATAATTCTGCCAATGTCAAGTGAGTAAAATTTGTACGGTTATGTCAAGTCAAAGTCATATTTTGTCAGTCAAAACGCCAACAGTAAAATGGAGGATATTTTACTGAAGGCTCTAAAAAGGCCTTTGAAGCAAAAACGACAATGCATGGTTTTATGATCTTGAAACCATTTGTCAACACTCGTGCACGTTCACGAACACTCAACGGATAATAATCTACCCTTATTACACATTAAAGTTCAAGATACACTAGTTTTAAAAAATAAATTCAAAATTCACAACCGCCATTGTCGGATTTTCTTCAAAGGCCTTTTTAGAGCTATTTATCTTTGATAGCTTGTCATTTGTGACAGCTGATGTCATTTTTGACAGCTGATGTCATTTTTGACAGCGGATGTCAATTTTGACATTGGATATAATTATTGACAGCGGAATCAGCAGATGTCATTTTTGACAGCGGATATCAATTTTGACAGCGGATCTCAATTATGACAGTGGATGTCATTTTTAACAACAGATGTCAATTTTGATAGCGGGATATCAATTTTAACAGCGGATGTCATTTATAACAGCAGATGTCAATTTTGACAGCGAATGTCATTTTTGACAGACTTAATTTTTAAGGTGGAACGTCACGCTAATTACAGCTTAATTACTCAACGCAATTACATGAAAACTAGTTTTCCGCAAATAAATAGAATGTATCATATTATGATTAAAAGTATCACCTAAATATCATTGGTTTAGCAACAATTGACAATAGACTGAAAAGTCAAGACAAAAACAGTAATTAGCAAAATGCGCAAGAGTATTTGAATTTGGCGCGCTGAGCGTGACGTTCCACCTTAACAACATTTATTACGATTGATCTAATAGCGCTCCTGACGCGTGTATGCCGCTCAACATCCGTCAAAGTTCATAATTATTATATCGGGCTGAATTTTTGCGAGGGGTTGGTTTTCACGGCGCATGGTTAACATTGTTTTAACATTTTAAAAAATAATCTTTAAATCTGCCGTTTCCTCGTGGTGATATCGTCCTAAATAATAATGTTTCTAGGTACCAAACGCTTAGTATATTTAACGAAATTTTTGCCAATCTTCCCTTCTGGCCTACAAACAACATTAGTTTTGCATATGGTTTGCGTTCTTTATACTAAAGTAACATAGTTTCGCCGTCATTTACGGTAAAAAAAAATTATGGCGGATTTTTATTCCACCATTTTGAATTTTGTTTATAGCTCCATAATTGCCCTAGGGTTTGCTATGACATTGTTTAAAACGCACATAACCCATCTCATATCGTTTAGCCAACCCGTTGACTGTCCGAATGACGGAAGCTCGAAAGACCACGTCATCAATTTTTCTGAAAACACGTCAAACACCTTGACACGAACATACAAAAAAGTGGTCAAAATTATCCATAGGTATCACTAAACAATCCGTCAAAAATCCATGGCAGCCACCTTTAAAAATGCCGGAAACCAAATAATTTTTCTATTTATAGGTAAGCGTTTCAATTTTGTAAGGCAAACCTATTTTTTGTGTTTCTCTGGAACATCCCAAGATCTACTCCAATTTCAGTTAAACGGGACCCCCATATCTCTTGTCATTTTGGAGATCCGTTGAGCTGTTCCATCTCGGAGACGACTTTCTGGTAATGTCAGTTTTTTCCTGGGGTCACGTAACGCATTCCTATATAGCTCTATACTCACTATTGAGTTTTGACGCACCACTTCTCAGAGCTGAGCTGAGATCAATTCTGTCAACATCAACACAACAAACAAACAACAAACATCAACTTTTACTTTTCTGACGATTCCACAAAATGATTAAGTCAACAAGCAAAAAGTTTTTATAAGTATCTACAGGAGGATTGCAAAATCACTTTCTTAAAACATGACATCACATTAGGACAAAATAGTAGGTCCACGAGGAAACACCGGTTTAAACTTATACCAAGCACAAGTCCGATCTTGTATGGAATACTGCGGCCATTTCTGGGGCGGTTCCGCTAAATACCAGCTTCATGCCTTGGACTCACTTGAAAGGCGAGCAAAAAAGCTCATTGGTGATGATAAAATGGCGAATACTAGGCTCCAGAGCTTAGAGCACCGTCGTCAAGTTGCTAGCCTATCGGTGTTCTACAGGTTGCATTTCGGTGAGTATGCTGCGGAGCTACACAACCTAATTCCACCTTCTCCATTTCACCATCGGACGTAACGACGTACACGCCATCCATTTTTGATTGATATTCCATCAATTCGTACAAAGCGGTTCAATTCGACATTTATAATCCGAGCAGCAAAAGAATGGAACACATTACCAGCGTCTTTGTTTCCCGATAAGTACAATCTGGAGCTCTTCAAGTCACGAGTGAATAGGTATCTTCTAGGCAAGCATGTACCACCGTAGACCGCATCGTCACTTTCCATCAGGTGAGATTGCGATCAAATGCGGGCCTATCCAGTTATAAAAAAGTCTCAAAATAAAAAATACTGGGCAAATGAGACTTAATGATCGGATCTCATAGCTTTATAATCTTATTACCACACAGTCTAGTTATCAGATTACTAAGCTGTGAGATCAGGTCTTAAAATCTCAACTGCCCAGTTTTTTTATTACGCGTTTTACGTTTTTTTTAATCTATAGGCAATAAATGTAATTCATTTTCCGCCATCTCAGATGTAACATTAACAAATACCAGTGATGGTAAATTGCGACTGAATGGTTCCACAAGTACCATTGATGGAACAACTGGTACTGGATTTTCACCCCGTCCTAGACACCTAGGTACCTATAACAAATACCATTGATGGTGCAATCAGGACCAAATGATTCCACTATAATAATAATAATAATAGGTGGTGCCGGTACCAGTGGGATAATTCAGTCTCAATTATACCATCCACAAAAAATCCATGCAGCAAAACACCTCGAACCAACGCGAACGCAAAACATAACTTCTAAAATTAAAAATCCCCGGTTCAAAATAATAAACTAGGTGTCTGCCAGGTTTAACTTTAGTACCATAGATAAGCCAAGAATGAGAGATAACCTACGTTTTGTAATATGAAATCTACTTAAACCTTAGTTTTATTTGAAACTATCGTTTATCGGCGTTTAGTAATAAATCGGTCATAAATTAATTTTGATACTAATTAGTTCAGACTAAGCCTGGACTCTGTAATCCTAGTTTAAACTAGAGTTTAGAGAACTTTTTGTAATAAGACCGTTAATTTCTGTCTAATCCCGTAGACTTCATGTAGACAAACCCTTACTTGTCGCATTGCAGTCAAGAAGCCCTGAGGGTTGAAGAAACCGGTCATCCAGAAGGCGGTAGGCCGTCCATTGCGCAGCCAGATGCGGTACTGCTGCTCTCGCTCCAGCAGCTCAGTGTACCAGAAGCCCAGCGTGGCAGACTCCCACGACACCTAGTACAATCAAACCATTTTATGACTTGAGGCTATGATTGGGGTGGATATAACAATATTCACAAAATGAATTGACAAAATAATATACACAAATAAACAGAAAATAATCTAAAGATATTTTTAATTTTTGTCTCTGCCTGTCTGTATCTTGGCTGAGCATCACACCAAAACTACAGAATGGATTCATACGAAACTGGCATGATTTGAGGTGGCTAGGCTATAAGATACTTTTAATCCCGAAATTCAGCATGGTTTCCTAGGGGCAGGGCAGGGGATGAAAGTAAAAACATGTAATTAGTTGTAATTCATTAATGCGTGGTCCGATTTCATTCAATCTTTGTTTGTTTTGTTAAAGGGGGTCCTTTAAATATTTTAAGTTCGTCGGTTTTGTGGTTCAGAAATTACTTCAGTATTGGGTCCAAAGCCACTCCTATCCTGTTTGTTGTTAATGGAGGTTGTTTCGCCGGCTCATCCAATCATCCTTTTCCCTAATTTCCCTCTTCTTCCTCTTCCTTTAGACTTAGGCCTTATATTATAATGGTGTGGGCGAGAAGTTCCATATTCATAGTTTGCTATATTTTCCAATTTCATAGTAATACGCAATATTATTTGTGCAAGTTCTTAATTTTAAAGTCCTGAATTATTCCAAGTCTTTTTTTCTTAATTATAAATTGTACAGTTTTTTATCTCTGTATAATATTAATATTATACAGTTAATATAATATTATACCTACATAAAATAGTAATAGGAATATTCTGTTGCCTAGCTTATGTACTATTTTGAGAAAAGTAAGTTCTTAAACCGTAATCTCCAGGATATATTGGTTCACCGAGGCTAACCTCTCGGTTTAGGCACAGGTGTAATTTGGTTTGCATTTTTAACACAATTCGCTAGTCTAGACTGCGGATCGAAAGGTTAATGAACCTCCGATCCGGAGTAGAAATTTCGTAAATATTGGAGCTATTTGAGTTTTGCCTAGTCACAGCCTAACTTGAGATCCTTGGTTTAGATTATCCTCAGGACTACACAACGATGATATCTAGCAGGTGCTTTCCTATTTCATTCTGCCGGGCTGCAGTGAATGCAGGGTATACTTTCTCTGCGTTTGCTGCCTTGAGCTCTGCTGTGGACTAACAATACTACGACAGGCAGACGAATGATCTTCGGGACTTGCACGGCTGCATGTTAATTAAGTTCTTTTTTGGTTTATGTTTAAGTATTTTGATTTCATCATCATCATCATCATTAACAGCCTGAAGACGTCCACTGCTGAACATAGGACTCCCCCCGGGAGCGCCACTCAGAGCGGCTGCTCGCCTCCTGCATCCATCGGCTCCCCGCGGCTTTCACCAGGTCGTCGGTCCACCTAGTGGGGGGCCGGCCTACGCTGCGTCTTCCAGTTCGTGGTCGCCACTCGAGAACGAACGATGTTGATTTGGGTTGCTTAAATTGACCTTGATTAACTTTAACAGACAAAACGCAAGAGACAAGAAGCTGCTCAAAGTGGCGCTCTTTGGGGAGAACTGTGTTCAGCAGTGGACGTCTTTAGGCTGATGATGATGATGAACTTTAAGGTAGTAAGTGAAATGTTTGAATAACCTACGCCAATATTAATACAATTTATGTAATAATTACTTATGACAATAATATACTACAGATCATAATAATTCCTCTATGTTACAGATATAATAAATTAGGATCTACGATCTACCTAATTATTTCCAACCCGCTGGATATACCCACTTTTTTGCTCTAATCTGTGGATCGACCAAAGGTATAAGCCAGCTAGTGCCATGCATTAATAAAAAAATATTGTCGATTTTAAGCATAATAGGCTATTTGACTAATATAAAAATATGTACAAAATTGTTATCATCCTGACTAATTAGGACCTAATTAAGCTGAAAACAATCATTTTATCACTAAATATGTTTATTTTCTTTATATTATACAAATAAAATTCATAATTTTTTGAAGGATAAATAACCCGATTAATTTAGACATCACAATTAAAAAGTAGTCAAATAGCCTATTATATGTGTAAACTTAATTATCACATTACATTACGACACATCACGTACCTACTTTAAAAGCATAGCAAGACTAGGTCCAAAGAGTATAAAGGCGTGCTAGCTAAGCCCGCCTTGCTTCATTTTTTGCTAACTCCTACAATATCATGTTAGCCTAGTAGCTCGCGGGACTCCTGACCCCAGAGACCGCGATTGAGGTCAGAGCTGCGGGCTTACCGCGGAAGGATTCCGATCTTCATCGTACTGAAGTTCATTGCCGGCCAGCCAATCACAAGCGATGAGTCGGCTTCAGCGTACCGGCTATGATTTCCACCGATCGGCATCGAACTCCATTCAGAGTGAGTGAACAAAAGCAGTGTTTTTGACAGATATTCGTACCGTCTAAGTCCAATGACAGTACTCAATCGGAATCAATCTGTCAAATGAAACTGGCAGGTATTTCGGTATGGGCTTCAAGTATTATTATATGTTTTCGCGGTTATATCTCCATTTTTTATTCATTTGACGAGTGTAGATTTAGGTCTAAGTTTGATTAGATTTATTGTGATATTTTAAGCATCTCGACATTGATATATGGAAAAAGTGAAAACACCGAACTAAAATGGACGTTGGTACCTACCTATTCCAATGAATACAAACAAACAATGAATAAGTGCTACAAATTATCCATTTAAGTATGTCTACCACCCTACATACCTATCCCACAGAATTACAGAAACTTATGGTGGAATTTACAGCTGCATGAATAAAATGTCAATAACAGTTGCAGAAGTCTTCTAATGTCCTTGGACTTTTTAACATCGATGCTCTATCGAGGGCTCTATACGTATATATGGTGAATTCTGTGGCTCTACGACGATATATTTTCTTGCCTGAAACGAAGTTTGTGGGTTCATCATGAAAATCGCAGTTATAAGTGTCCAAGGACTTTAAACACAATGATGAAAAATAGCAATTAACTTGTTGAAAAAACCACAGTTGCTGGTAGGTATACTATGTAAACTTTGCTCAAGCAAGACCTTGCAGTACTTGCAGGCATGGTAATATTATAATAAAAGTACCTAGTCTTTATTTCTACGCCAACCTCCTTCTATAGGTAAACATTGCATAAAATTGGAATAGTTAATACATGCTTTCTTTGGGGTTTTGGTTAACTACTTATTCCTCTGATACTACTAATTATACCTAAGGGGATTAATCTATACGTACCTACTTATTATATACACAGGTAAGTATACCAACTTCAACAAACTGTTATAATGTTAAGCTTATTCAAAGATGGGTAGATAGCGTGTATCTGTGTGGGAGCAACTGGGTAGCTTTCTATCAGTGAATTTTTTCCAAAGTATTAATAGTCAGTGGAACTAAAACATTCAGTTTAAAAAATCCTATGTGTTAGCTTAAAATCTTTAGTTAACATACCAAACTGTTAAACCATCAAATATACTGTATACAGTTTACCCGCACAAGCTTTCACATTTTCATAATCATCATGCAGGATAATATAATTCATTTATTTTATAATATGTATAATTCAGGTAAAAAATTATTGATATATTTATGTTTTTTACCTACATTACCAGTACCTATACTAAAAGCAGAGAGGTAGTGTTAATGTAAATAGCCAATCTATAAGAGGTAGGCTTTAAAACATCTCAGTAGTTCAATCAATTGAATTGTTAAAAGGACTACTGAGAATAGACAAGCTATGTATACTACTTCTTTGAATACTAGTAGGTACTACACCTATTTATTTTTTAAATGTTATTATCAGTGGTAAAGGGGCAGACAGGCAGCCCACATGGTAGATAGTAAGTGGAAGTAGGATACTAACCCTACAAATACCTAATCATTTATTTATTAGAATACATATTGCAAACCTGTGTAAGATGCCTGATGTAGGCATAAACAGTCTGTATCACAGGTTGCCAGGCCCCACTTCCCAGACAATAATCATATCTATTATGTGTTGACAACCCTTTTTGACTAAATATTGCAAAAATAATATAACAATTGTTAATATACTTATATTTCAGGCATCACACACACACCTCTACTATCTTGTCTACAGTGCTGGCACTGCTGTTGATGAAGACTGATGCGACTAAGCCAAAACTATACAGCCATAAAATTAAAAGTACTTAGGTTAACTGCCTACATCAAATTTGTCTTGCCTATTTTATGAACCGGGGACATGTTAAAAAGATAAAGAATTAATAGGTATGTAAGTAAAACAAATCAAATTTTTCATAATATATTAATAATTGTGTAATCAATAAAGTAATAATCCAAAAATACAAATTATGAACATAACTAGCTCCCACGTTTGGTACCTACTTAGAAGAAATGCAAGAAATAAAAGGCTTTTTTTATGTTATTTTTATTATTTTTTTAAAGTAAAACAATATACTTTTTGTTTCCATAAACCATTTATTTTAGGTTTAATTAAATAAAGTAAATTTGGTTACTTAATAATATCATTTATCGTTTTAGTTATCCTTGTAGGTAAGTTACAATATCAATTTGTACTCTAGACTTAAATACTAGAATGAAATTGTTAAGATACTTAGAATGCACCATTTCTAGATTTTCATGACTGCAATGCACTGACAGGGATATGGAGGTGCTCTCTGTATTTCCAAAATCTTCCTTCAGCACAGCACAGTAACTTCCTGATTGAACGCATTGTGTGTCTATAATAATTAATTAGGCAGCATATAGGATTGCAGATGCAGTCATACTAATCCATAGTCGATCCACATAATCCACATCTATAATTATAGTATTTTTTCAGATACCTGTAACAAAATATAGCTTATTGAGGTACCTACATATTCATAGAATAGGAGTACCTATCTATGTAATGAAGATTTGAAGGTAGGTATGAGATGCACTATGTATTTCCTAAATCCCCCTGCCAGCGCAGCACACCAACTTTCTAGTTGAACGCTTTGTGCAGCTGTAATTATTACACAGAATATAGAAATGCAGGTGCAGTCATACTAATCCATACCTATAACAAAATAGGGCCTTATAAACACCACTTAAAGTTAGTCTGTTTTAAATGTTCTGCCTCGTTTTCCCGCTTGAATTGTCTTGTGGCTATAGAAAACACCCGTGTGGTGCTGCCAGTATTTTACTACAAGTGCAAGACTTGCAGCTTTATAAAACGCAGAATGCAATGTATAGTTCTCTGGCTTATGGGTGCCTACCTTGAACTGAAGGCTATAGCCTTTTATCATTCGGAAGGGCTCCTTTTATCGTTACAACCTCTGAGCGAATCAGCACTGCAAGTGCGTCGTCACAGCCATGTCACAGTATAATTAGTTGCGATGTGAAAAAAGGACGAATCATGTTGAATCGGAAGCCTGCCTCGTCATAGAAGAATAACGCCGCCCAGTGATATTGAACGCCATCAGCATTTGAATGCTTCACGCTTCACTTAAATCACATATCGTATTTTCATAAAAGCTGAAAGAGAATACCTAATTACCTACACTAACCCAATTATTTAACTAGATGTAAGAGTTTTAATAGAAAAGTTCGAAAATATCATTTTGCAAACAATTCTTGCTATTGCCTAATTTGTTAGTGTTGCCAAGTCAACAAAACAATAGAATAGCTAAGTAATTGTGTAAAACGGCCAAATGCGTGTTACGGTGCGTTGCAGTGAAGCAAGATTTCGTTGAGAACAAGTCCAGGGATATTAAAAATAATCGATTTTTAATGGTCAATTATTATTTATTAAAAAGTGGATTACTATTTAAAATCGATTTTTATTGGTCTATTAATTTATCAAAAAATCGATTATTTCAAAATAGATTTTACTATTCTGGTTTAAATTTTTTCTACTGGGATAATATTATAATAAGGCAACATCACTACCATATTCAATCAAAACAAACGTTTTGGTTTTGATTGAATATGGTAGTGGAGCAGTGAATGGAGCAGACATCGCGAATATGGAACCAAAGGTGTGAAACTGAAAATAATTTACTTATGTAGGTACTCAAAGTTTTTTTTTTATATACTTATCGATCTTTTTTAAATGACTATATAGTTCTATAAATAATCGAATATTACATACAATATTACATTACAAGAAAACCGATATTTGTATCGACTTTTTATATCGATTTTAGGATAATCGATTTATTTCTCTTTAAATCGTTTTTGGAATAGTCGTTTTTTTTTAGTCAAGATATAATCGATGGTTAAAAAGTCGATTTTTCCTCCCCAATCAATGATCATCATGTCATCAATAGCTACATATTAATAAAAAAAAACTAAAACAAATAAATATCTTTTTTTTTCTTTCTTTCTAAATTAAGTAAAGTTCGTATTAAATAAATCCACCAAAACAGCGTCACGGCTTTCACTACCACTAGAATAAAACAAAACATACGACGTTGTTCTGTGAAAAGCAACTGTCGTACCTATCGATCTCTCGACGTATTAAAACAGAATTAGTAGTACAAATAGGTAACGTAATTCGATTATGAAAGTGAATTAGTTGCTAATTTCATAATCGATTATAAACATTAGTAATAGCAAATAAATCGATTATACGAATGATTCATATTCACCCACGACTAGTGTAAAGCCGGGCCTGGGGCTATTTAGTTAATTAATAATAATAAATTAATCAAAAGCACAAACTTTTTCAACCACAAAATATCTGTTATTGATATATAAAAATAATGTGAATTTTTTAGCTTCGGCCACATTTTTCGATTTAGGTAAAGAAAGTACATAAATATAATAATATTAATAAAGTTATTTACTTTCAAATTATAGCTAAAAATGGCCTTTTGAGCTATATTATTCATTTACTGGCAGCATACGCATATCGCATAATACAAAAATAAAAAAAGAAGATTGACAACAACAGTAGGTCACTTTTGACACTGACAGTCGGGACAGAAAAAGCGTTTCGATATTACTATAATTTCGGGATAAAAATTTAAAGCGCATTACATGGCAAATGTAGACATATTAACATACTTTAGCTCATCTTACAGCTTAATAATCATATTACAACTCTCTGTTCCACATCTTTCGACATTATTTTAATGCCCCCATGTCAAGCCCCACGTGCCCCTTAATTTTTTATTTGCTGAAACGAAACGCAAATCGGGGGCGAATTGGGTTCATTCTGTGTTCAATTCTGGTAGTTCATTTCATGTCCATTACGATCCAAGCTCATAGACAATCCCCTTTAATCGGCATCAAATAATCGTAATGAAGATCATTGAAACGTGGTGAAGTTCGATGGATGAAGACGACCGGTACTAGACAATAGGCCCACAGGTCACAACATGCATACACACAGTCTGCAAAGTACAATGCTTGCATTATACCTTAATGTAAGGTTTCTGGAAGTTATGATTTTGTTTATGCTAACATTTTATTGAAGCACGGAACTGCACGTTTGAAAGTATAATTAGTTCGACGACTTTTAAATAGATGGCATATTGCTTCGAGCACCAATGTCTAAATCAAAGTGACAAGATTTTCCGGAATCATCTGAGTTCGGAGCATATTTTTCGATTAAGCTGTCAAGGTAGTAACAGTAGAAAAACCTATGATATTAAAATTTTACAATGGTATTCATAAACAAAGGTTGAAAACCCCCCCAAAATTAAACATTCCACTTTTACCCAGAGGTGGAATGCTGAATCATTCTTCTTTCACTTTCATAAACAATCGTTGGAGAAACCCCTAACTGAAAAGCAATTTAATTAAATACTCTACGATTTCAATCAAGTTGTATTTGAAAATTCTGTCGAGTGTCATTTTGACGCGACTTTTGAACTATCAAAAGTCGCGCCAAAACGTCACCCATCATGCCAGATTGGGGGCTGCTTTTGGTTATGAAATGCATAAAGCTAGAATTTGCCGCACAGCGCCTGATTCATCCTCTAGAGGAGCCCCCGCCTCGACTATGAATTCCAGTGTTAGTGTCATACGTCATGGTGCGTGGTGGTTGCAAAACCGTTTGTGCTTGCGAGGTCTACAGTTCGCAGAACTACTAGTATTAAGTTATTATTGAGTATTTTATAAAGACCCGATAGATGGCGTTAAAATGTATCACAGACCAACTTATGTAAAGCGTTTAGTATCCTATCCTTATTTTATGGAAGGCATATACTCTAATGGTTTTCTATCGACAAATCGACAACGTACTCTGTGATTCACTCAACTGAATTTGACATTTCCTTGTATCTTGTGGTTTGAAACAACGACCATGTTTGAAATACGTCGTTACTACGCCATCTAGTAACAGAAGCGGAACTAGTCTTATTTTTTAATCAAACGTTTCATTCTTGCGATTTGAACACGACATAATCAAAATCTAGTCTCGTTTTAATCATCATAATCATCAACCATTTTTCTCCTTTTTTTCAAGATCTGCCAGTGGGCACGCTATGAAACAAATCGGTGCGTGTGTCAGTTGCTCGATGCATATTACAGACCCAGAATGCCGAATAACTACTTGGCATAATTAGATAATACTTGTAAGACAGACTAGATCTTTGAATGGAATTCGAACATTATTCATTACGATAATTGGGCTGCTGGTTAATTAATGAATAGAAAAACACTTCAGTTAAAGAAAATAATTGCTGCTGATATTATTACTACAGATAGTATAGTAATATAATAATATCCAGATAAAGTACCTAATAAATATATAGTTTATGGTGGCTGGCAGCGTTTTGATAAAATAGTTTGAAGAACGGCATACGATTCAATTAAATAGTCTATTTAATTAAGGTAGTTGCAGCATACATATACAAAGGCAATATGTCAATGACATACGGCTACACCCTAGGGTCCGACTGGCTGTCAGTGGGGTGACCTGCTCAGGGCCACTAGGGTCAGGACTCGGGCGCACCTTGCTTGAATGCTTGCTTATGTATACTCTAAGGGCGCACCCAGTATTACTTCAGTGATAAGACTTAACTTCTTCTCTTCGCTAGTTTTCATACCCTAGTATATGTTTCTAAAGTTTTAGTGATATGTATTTAGAGCCCGGTATAGCTTTAGCCAGCCTCCCATTAGGTGGACCGACACTCTGATGAAAACGCGGGGAGCCGATGGATGCAGGAGGCAAGCAGCCGCTCAATGTGGCGCTCTGTGGGGAACTTTGAGAGACTGCTCGCTTCCTGCATCCATCGGTTTCCCGCAGTTTTCACCAGATCGTCTGCTGTAGTTGGGGGATCGGGATACTAGTGGAGGGCCGGCCGGCCTACGCTTCGTCTTGCCGTTCGTGCTCGCCACTCCAGAACCTTTCTCCAAAGTCGGTTGTGACTTTAATGTTACTTAAATTTAATCAATGCTTAAAAATATCAGTTTTGCTTTCTAGACAGTATATTTTTAGCGTTTAAATTGAAATTAAACAAACTTATAAGCAGTTGGTACCAATGACTAGCAATGACATATCTTTACAATTCTGTCATCTTAGTACCTATATACCGTACCTACTGTTGTATGCCAGATATTGATTTGTAGCTATGTCTGTGTCTATACTATCTATGATAAATATTAATTTTATAGGTTTACACGAGGGACTTCGGCGTAAGATGTGTAAATAACTTTAATAAAAATTCATTACCATGACGCTGCCATGCCATGACTCTATTATCAACCACGAAAAACACCCAAGGCCCCCACTAACTGGAGCCGATGAATGCAAGAGGCGAGCAGCTGCTCAAGTTTGCGGTCTCTAGGGGAGGCCTATGTTCAGTAGTGGATGTCTTCAGGCTGTTATGATGATGATGAGGATGAATGATGCAGTTTTAGTTTTCATTAAAATCTGACTGATAACTTTTTGAGTAGGTAGGTACCTATCCTGTCCGTGTCGCTTAATATCAGGTGAACGACTAGCTCGTCACATCATTAATTCTAATAAAAAAAAAAACCTTTTGCTAGTCCTGATAGTTTTGGAAATGTATATCCACGCGTCCAGCCGTCCACTTGAAAAATGCATCAGTATAGTCGTCAACGTAAGTATTCACACTGAGAGTAAACGAATCGTGACGTCGCGTCAATTTTATTTTTCTACTTATCTAGGTGCAATAAAGAACATTAGTCTTATAAGAAACAAGACAGAAAGTTTAGTTCCCACGAAACATCGACCAAACAGACGTTTTTCCTCCAACGTCGATATTTTATGAAGTTGCCACCGTGAAGTCACGTATCGCAAAAAATTCATTTTACGAGGCTACTTTGCTTGAATTAAGTAAGAAAAAAAACAACCAACAACTTTTTAAAAACAGCAAAACAAGAAAAAAGTGGCGATAGCAAATCACCGCTACTTTTTAGATTAAATTATTGTCATAATTATTTCATTATCATCACTGCACTTCTCGAATGAAAAGTGATTCACTACTGAGCTCGGTCCTCGTTTTATCGCTCAGCTCAGTAATAATAATTCGAATAGGCATGAAAGTCAGAATCTTTGCACCAGGCGAACATGACTACAGGAGAGATCGACGCCAATACCTTTGCACTTTAGGGTCCTACTGCGAAACATTCTGAAACTATCTTTGTAGATCAGAACTCGCGACGCATATGCATTATAAATTGTAAAAGTTCATAGACGGGCGTCACATGGTACATAATAAGATGACTTAAATGAACCCATCTCATTATACAATTGTGATTTACTAGCTACTGCCTGCGGCTTCATTAGCGAACAGACCACAGGGAGTATATAGATTTCACCATGACGTTTTTTAAATGAAGCAATTAATAACTTAAAATTTTATTTATAGTTTTCGACCAAAAATCAAAAGTGAGATTTAGAGTAGATCTACCTATTGGGCGGGGCCCGCTCACCCTTTCGCAAAATGGCGACGTTGCAGGGGTGCAATCTGGTATCTCTGTCTATCCCATTACTAGACCTTAACCATCTGCTCTGGTATTGATTGATGCTTAAAACTCGTTGCAAAGGTGACCGTTTCACGCATTTGAACCAAGTTGAATAATTATATCTATTTATGCCAGTTAAATTCTTAATAGGTATCTAACAACTATTGAAACTCCTTATTACACGATACGCGGGTCGTGCCAACAGACATTTAGGCCTTCGTTCTCTATATTCGAGTAAAGTTCCGAGTTGGCTAGCCACCACGTAATGTCACTTGTAACTGCAGTAACGAATTTCAGAATGTCCGAGTAGCGCTAGCCGACCCGTAAACCAGGCTGCTACTTACAGGACACATCAGCTGCCGATTAGTACGGTTAACCAACGGCTATAGCAAAACTTGTTGCAAGCTCGCATGTGTTTGTAATTTATTATTATAGTTTGCATGCCACAAATACTGATCTACGGAACTAAAAAGTACCAACCCTGTTGATTACGCTACTGCTATAAAAACATCGACTATTCCTGTTTCTATTTCGAGATCAGATAGTTATGAATATAGAAATCATTGTATTTAATTAGTAAAACAGTCCGCTCAGAACCGTGGAAAGCCGATGGATACTGGAGGCTAGCAGCCGCTCAAAGTGGTGCTCTTTGGAGGAGGCCTATGTTCAGCAGTGGACGTCTTCAGGCTGATGATTATGATGATGATGACTACTAAAAAGTTTTTGTCCAATTATAATATGTTAAATACTTATATAATATAATGACATTTTTGTTTTGTGTTGTTTTAATTATTATTATTGCGTCAAGATAAAACCATATTTCAGGTACCTATAGGTATTATATTTATTACATTTCTCGTTGAACTAAACAATGTAATCTAAATTCGTATTACATTCCTAATTACATTAATTTCATTAGTTGATACCCTTTTTTGTAAAGGTAAATCCTTACCTGCTTACTGTTTTTAGGTAGGGAATAAATACTCTTTGAAGGGCATCTACCGCACCGCAGCATATAGCTGGCACATAAACATGTCAAAAAAAATAAAAAACAAACCCAAAATGGCGTCACTGACAGCAGTCAGGGTGACTATTGAACGAACGAAATGAACAGTTGACGTTGCTACAGATCACCCTAAATTTTTACCCACTGAGTAGCTGATCGAAACTCTGTTTTCGTTCGTTAAACTGGGAAGAACTACTCGCCGCCTTTACGTCCCGATCAGTATTACTCACTGGCCAGCCAACTCGGAACTTTACTCGAATATAGAGAACGAAGGCCTTAGTGTAGTTTAACTAATTATGACTTAGTTACAATTTACAAAAAAAAACCCTCAGGGTCATATCGCGTGCGACATCTACTTTTACAAAGACATAGAAAACTACGCCTTTTGAAAAATGTCTTGCTAAATAATAATATTGCATTTATGCTCTCCGTCCACTTGGCTCCTTTAGGCTTTATTATGTCCAACTTTAGTTATAAGGGAAAAAAAGTTTATTCAATTTCGATAGCACAAGCTTAGTGTTTAGCGTATGAAAAATTTGGTAACTTCTAGCATTATTTACCTACCTAAGCCATAGGTACATATTTTTTACTGGATTGCCTGATAATAACAAAAGCTAAACCGAAGCGAATTCCATCCTCATTGCCTACCTAAAAAGAGTCGCTATAAGAGGCACCCCGCAAATTTATTACAACGCACAAAGTGACTATATAATACTCTTTGAGTATTCCATTTTGACCACAGTAATTACTATGGTAATAATACCTCTTCTTAGTTTGTGGGTAATAGATACCTATAAACAGTTTACGACAAAATTTTATCGGAATCGGTTCAGCCAAACAAACGCACAAAAAATAAGCAGCTCACGGTCAATATAATACAAGGTGACCTTGAATTGGTATATTATCCCGAAATGGGGGTACTGGGACCATGATACCCACAAGTTGTGAGAGCTTTACTTGAAACTAGGTGTTTCCAAAACGGCATGGTAAAATTAAATCCACTCGCAATATTGCACGTGCGATCGCTACGACAGACCGTCGGTCCACCTAGAGAGGGCCTACCTACACTGCGTCTTCTGGTTCGTGGTCGCCACTCGAGAACCTTTCTTCCTCATCGGTTGCCAGTTCTACGAGCGATGTGGCCTGCCCATTGCCACTTCAACTTGCCAATCCTAAGAGCTATATCGGTCATTTTAGATATCTTCATTCCAGATTTTATCTAGCAGGGAAACTTTGAGTATAGCTCTCTCCATATCTTTACGCTTTACAGGCTTGCGTCTTATTACTATCTCACTTGATGGGAAATAATAAACGTGGAAGCAAAACGTGACTTGCGTGACTTTAAGCTTACTAATAAGGCCAACAGTAAGACACCACGTCTCAGTTCCATAATTCATCACTGGCAACACACACTGATTGAAAACCCTAGTTTTCAGGCGCTGCGGTATTTTGGACGAAAAAATAGATCGAAGCTTCCCGAACGCTGCCCAGCCGAGTTCCTCGTGCGACCTCTTTGTCGAAGTTTGTTGAAAATATTGTAACATACATTTATACTTTTGATACCATTTTATTAAGACTGTAGGTATTTTCACGTAATAATTATGCTAACTTACACTATTCAATTGGGCCTGTAATGTTAATGTGATTTGAATACTTAGTAATAAAATCTAATACATACATTTGAATCACTATTTTGTCCACCGTTGTCACGTTACATCCGTTCCTTTCGTGAAAAAGGTAGGATGGAACGCTACAAGTTAATGAGCAGCTCCTCCCTTACCTAAACAGTGCTTGGGTTGACAGGATCCTAAGAGCTGAAGAGAAAAAAGGAATTGGTAACAGATATTTATTTTGGTAAATTTTACAAGCTTTGTAAAAAAAGTAAAAAAAGTATCTAGATGATGGGGAAGAACGCGAAATTTTAAGTTCTTTACGGCCTACAAGTTATCACGGTAGAATTAGAATGTTATTGGATCCAAACAAGGCCCACTTCCGGGTCTTCAGATAAACAATACTCGCTTCCGGTCTTCAACGAGGCCCACTTCCGGGTCTTCAAACAAACAAGGCCCACTTCCGGGTCTCTATTCAAACAAGGCCCACTGTCGTTATAGAGACTGAGGAATTCGTTGCCTTTAGTTTGGCCGACTTCCAGAGTTCAGCGGCTAGCTCATTCAGTTATTAGCTTCTGGATCCAGAAGAAGATTCTCGTCTTTCCACCGTCGATGAAGTATTATTACGCAGCTCAGATTCAAGATGCAGGAGCAGGAGACTCGCAGGTATTAGTCGTCACAGCTTTGACGGACGACGGGCCGGAACATGGTGATGAAGTTATATTGCCACTCAATGTTTGAACAAGGCAAGCCGGTCGTCTCACTGGTTGACGCTCGGCGATAGATTCGTCGTGGTAGATACGGCGGCCGACGGCGACAACAGATGTAGTTTCGGCAATCAGCTCTCGGCGATAGATTCGTCGTAGTTCTGCGACTGGCTGTAGCGGATGTAGCTCGGCGATCGGCGATTTGACAATGGATATGTCGTGGCGCAGCGATTGACGTAGATGGAGATTCACTTCACAATTTTGGTGTTGGATAGCGAAAGATGGTTTTTGATGGCGTTCTTGAGTTCCCGGGCCTTGCCTGGCCCGGGAATGGCTTTATATCAATTTAGTGTTCCTCGTTCGAGGAGTAAATTGAGACTGCCATTCCATAGCGACAGCTTTTCTAAAGAAACCTCGCTAGCATTCCAAGGTTCCAGATTTTTGCAGTTTTCAAAATTTTGAATACAGAATAGTAAAAAAAAAAAACTAGAGTCAAAATACATACAATCATGGCCAAACTATGAAATACCTCACTGAAATTGACAGTAGAAAAAGAAAAATATGAATTCGAAGAGAAACAAAATTCGAAACAAAAAAAAAACAGTTTCAAAACAACTGCCATCCGAGCAGTCGTGTCCCGTGACCCGCGCGCAAAATCGACAAAGTGATACAAAATTTAGTGCAAAATTAAGTTTTTTTTGTGCTTCAATTACTGTGAAAAGGACTGTCAAGTGCTGTGATGTGAAAGTTGTGAATGAATAATAGAAACCAGGTAATATATTATGATATATACATACATGTAGCATTACACCGTACAAGTTGAAAACCATAAAAAAGGAAGTAAAAGAAATGTAATCAAAATCGTATTCGTGGTTCTCCGGGCCGTGGGCCTCGGGGATCGTGATCCTGCGGTAGTAACCCGTTAAAAAGATACCATAAATTAATTTCTAAACACAGATCGTTAAACTCATTTATGTGCACTCGGTCAAGGACGAAGTTCAACCACCCAACTGCGCTAAGGCTAACGTAAACTTTACATGGCATTACTTCAATGAAAAACTATTAATTTAGTAAAGTCGTGTAGTCGTATAATAGTTATTTGTGCAAGAGAGCTAAGTTAGTAAGATTTTTGTGTCGAGTGCTAATGTTGAATCCCGAGCAAGCGAAGGATTCTAGTATTGAATCACGAGCGTAGGGAGTGATTTTAAGTTAGAATCCTGAGCGAGCGAGGGATTCAAAGGCATGAGATGCAAAAACTTTGCTCTCGAGTAGCACATACAACCTTTCACTCCAGCAGTGAGAATATCATTACAGGTAGGTACTTATTATCTAGTAAGGAAACACTATCGCGTTTCCGCCAAAAGCATGCAAAGAAAAAAAAGAAAAAAAAAACATGTTCTCTTAAAACTCCATATATATAAATATGTAACCTAATAATGTAAGCTAAAGCTGGCTAAATACACTGACCGCATAGTCATAATATTAAAAAATCACCTTGGTTCACGCAGTACCAAAGACACGCGCGCGGAGGAGAAAAGTGTGCAAAATACGATTTTGCACACTTTTCTCGCAGCAAAGGGTGCCATTTCGAGCTTCTGGGGTGAAAAAAACATTGTCTACGTTGGGGTGTAGATTTACTCCCTTGCGGGATAACATACCAATTCAAGGTCACTTTGTATACAAGGTGACCTTGAATGCGGTGCTATTGTTAAGAGTATGCAGCGCGCCGACGTCTCACTGGTTGAGGGGATGAATAAAACATTATGGCCCTCTTTGTTGTCGTGCAACTCAATATTCGAGTATCAATCCTCTACTTAGTTTGTGTCGAGTATTAACACAACGTATTGGCACGAGATTCTTAGGAATGTGTTTATATCACTTTCATCTTTGGTTTAATTCACGATTCATTATTTGGACAGGCCAGAGTTAGATATTATTTAGATTCGGTATTTGTACGGTTTGGCATCAGATTTTATTCGAGTAGAATAGAACATCAGTCAAGCAACATTAAATCATTTGTTCTTTAGTTTTTTAGGGTAACAACGGGAAGGGTAAACCGGACCCTATTACTAAGGCTCCGCTGTCTGTCTGACTGTCCGTCTGGCACCAGGCTATATCTCATGAACAATGATAGTTAGGCAGTTGAAATTTTCACAGATGATGTATTTCTGTTGCCACTATGACAACAAATACTACCTAAACACAATATAAAATGAATATTTAAGGGGTTCCCATACAACAGACGTGATCTTTTTGCTCGTTTTTATAGACAATGGTACGGAACCCTTCGTGCGCGAGTCCGACTAGCTCTTGGCCGGTTTTTTTTACTTGGTCTACTCGTAATCGGCGCAGTTTATATAACAAAAGATAATAGTCATCATCAGCGCAGTAAAACATCCACGGCTGAAGCCGCCCGCATTAGGAGGCCTATGGTCTATCAAAGTCCCCTTCTATTAGTTGTGGGCTGCCATAATAATCGAGCTTCGAAGTCGTCTTGGTGATGGCAGTAGATTCTAATGCAGAAGGAGAATCCTGCTACCACGGGAAGATAGTTCTAATTCTTATGCCGCCAATATACGGCTACGGCCAATGGAAAATAGTAAGCTTTGTCAATGTGTGTGGCGTTATGCTTCTGGCGAACTTTAGCATATGTACCTATATCAGCGTAAAACGGCCATTTTGTTAGCCAGCCATCTTGTTACCAGCAATCTGCAGCAGATCAATACTCAGGGGGGGATCGGGTAGCTTAAGCCCCACATATCAGGAATAGTATAGGTATTGGAATGGAAGCTGCACCGTTGCGAGAAAGAGACGACACTATGCATCTATTTCAGAAATGGGAACGTTATCGTAAACCTTGTTAGCCTTGTAAGTACAGTCAGCGTCAGATAGATCCAAGCGTCTACGCTGGCCAAAATTATATTATGATCGCTTTTTCATTTATATGTACGGAGTCGGTAAAATAAGCATATTATTTTGGGGCTAGATGGCGCTGTGTGAAATGTCCACACATATTATTATTATTATTATTATTATTATTTGACGCATCCAATATTAGCAACACAGTTTTCAATGTTCAGAAGCTGCGCAGGATTTTCACTTATTATATAATATGTATGAAAGTAGATATATCACTGGTATTTATAGTCGTCATAATTATACGTACTGGAGATTTACAGTTTTCAATCTTATCAATGATTAGCTGACCCGTTCCGGCTTCGCACGGGTTAATTAGTTTTACGCCCTAATTCTGTTTAAGGAAAAAGTGAAGCCAGAGCGACAAATAATGAATTGATGGAATGTCATGAATGGATGTAAGGAGGGACCTCTCCCTTCTCTCTTCCCTTCGAGAAAAGAAGAAGAGGCTTCATCTTCGTTGATGGCAATATCTTGTCGTAACGAATAGATCACAGGTATACATATATCTACATAACTCTGCATTGCGAAGGCCAGTCGTATTGTTTTACGCGATGGTGTGATGCCTATACCATGACAGTTTCGAATAAAGAACTCTAAAGAGTTAGTGGTTTAAAAGAAAAATAATTATTTAAAACTTTTAGCAACCAGCATGATTCAAACACGTTGTCCTAAACATTTTCACAGTCAGCGGTCACTAACCATAGCTCAGTTGGCTGAGCGTCTAATCCGGTGAATGGAGATTCAAATTTCGCTGGTTGGTAAAATTTTAAATATTATCTTCATAGATATACCTTATACAATAAACACTTATTTTAAACTTTTACACAGTTTAATCTTTAAAATAATCAATTCCATAATAAGCCCCACCAATGCCTCCCAAATGTCCGGGCTAGACTCGAGAATGAAATTACATTACTAAAAAGAATAATTGTCAGTTAAAATAATACTCACTTACTAGGGATTAAGAATTATTTCGTTATGATGACTATGCCTATAAAATAAATGATAAAACCATCATCAGATCATTTTTGCACCGATGCTTCCTGACATAGACTGTACGTACCTTATTGTGAAGAGATAAAATGCATATGACTATAATATTGACGATTTCGGATGCGGCCATTCGATAACGCTCTCGCACGATATGGTGCCCTGGTACTTCGAACCACGACCTTTTACGTTAAGTTCAGTAGTTGATAATTAGTGTTCATTAGTCGCATTGTTCTATTAATAAATTTTAATATATTTATTGATATTAATTGAAGTCGTTAATAATAATTGACTATTTCTTGTATAGATATTTAATGTGATATTAATGTTTCTTTAATAACTTAGCTAAAAATGGAAACGTTTGAGGATAGCTTTGATCATAACAAAAATAAATTTACATAAAAAATTCCTTATTGTTAGTACCTAGGTACTATCACTGACCACTTACCATAGCACGCTAAATTCTCTAAGGACTTTTGTCTGTAATAAAATAAGTCTAGTAGGCATCCAAACCCCGATACAGATTTTAATGTTATGCACATTACTTGGCAAACTGCACACTTCTTTCTTCACGTTATTCATCATCAGCCTGTCGACGTCCACTGCTCAACATGGGCCTCCCCCACAGAGCGCCACTTTGAGAAGGTACTTGCATCCTGCATCTATCGGGACCCCGCGGTTCTGACAGGTCGTTTGTCCACTCAGTGTGGAACCGGCCTACGCTGCGTCTTCTGGTTCGTGGTCGCCACGCGAAAACCTTTCGTACTCATCAGTTGTCAGTTGATTTATTATTACTCCTTCCAAAACAACATGGGACTGGGAGAAAATGGTTTTAACGATAGGTATTATACCATTTCTTAATTATTGCTATAAAGCTGAGTGCTGTTACTAACCTTGAGCCACTTGGCGGGTATGCGCGCATCATACATGGCGTCGAGCGACTCCCTCAGCCCCTGGCTCATGACGATCGTGCCATCTATGGCCAGCTTCAGATCGCATAACGTGGACTGGACTGTCTTGATCACGCGCTGGATCCTGTCTATTTCTTGCCTGGGAAATGTGGTATCTCATGTCATTGAAAAAGTTATTATACCTACTTGAACTCAAATTAGAGTTAGAATAGTTATATGTGATATTCATCATAGTATAGTGCCAGGTGGAAATTGAATTGAACCGCCTACAGTGCAGAAGGCAGAGCTATTAACCAATTGAGCCGTAAAGCAATCACAAGACCTTACCTCAAAAAAATATTCATAGGTAGGAACGCGCCCATCTTTTGTAAGGCTTCCTTAACTTCGAAGCTGATGTACTGCTTAGGCAGCTTCTCTAACATATCCTCTGCAAGTCTGTACACGATGCTTTCCCTGGTCTCTCCCCCCTGACTCCCACCTTCCTTGGGCTGCACATTCAGGATCGTGTCCAAGATATCCTTAGCACTGTTGATCTGGTAAGTGATATCCGCATTACCATGCAAGCCGAATACTTCTGGAGTGTCGGTTAAGGGCAACTGATTGATATAATCCACGTAACCTTGGAGGTTCCTAGTTTGTGGTACTTTGTATCCCTTATAGAACTCGAAGCCTGGTCGTAGCAATACGTCACAGAACCAAACGTTGGTGAACGTTGTCAGCAGGCGTTTATCAAAATCGTCTGTGACCCGACCGCCATATTGTACTTCTCCGAGCATGTAGCAGATAGTCGGCCAGGATATACCTTTTTTAGGATCGATCTCATCCAAATGGTTTTGTATAAATTGAACGCTTGCCGCGTAATCTGCTTGGTTGAACTCGTAGGGTATGTTCCAGCCTAGAGGCCCGAATTTCCTTCGCTCTTGAACAATTGTGTGTAAGAATGCGACAGCATATAAAAGAGGCGGCCATTGTGATAAGGATGAGTAATCCAAGTTGTCTTGGGTGATGTTCTGGTATGTTCTTTTCATGCTAGCCCTGATCCCTTGAGGCGGTTCGTTGGTGAATTTGATCGCCATCTGAAGCAAGCCTATTGGGAACTCTGTGTGTACTTCTGTGGTCAACCAGAGGCGGAACGATTCCTGTATGTGCTCTGTCTCGATGAGCGCATCCATAGCCTCCACGCAAAAAGGCAGCGACAAGTGGATGTTCTGAAGCAGCACCCAACCACCTTCATTCATGGAGTCTGATATCATCTTCCGTGCTACTATCTCCTGACCTTGCCCCATTGAAACTGCTTTTATAACTGAAAAGGTACCATTACACAATTAAATAAGAATGCTAAAGTTTTGAAAAACTCGACTACCTATAATTTCACTAGTCATCATCATGAGTGTAATGTCTAAATAGGTGTGCTTGGCTAGACATGTAAAGAGATTTATACAGAAACGTTACTGGCGAGGAGAAGCAAATTACATTTTTACTACTAAAACTACAATCAAATATGTAATATCACGTGGTTTTACCAATCTCCTTGGCTTTAGCAAGAGCAGCGATCTGCGCGGATGGATCGGAGCCTATCGACAAGATACAAATGAGAGGTGTCCGCGGCTCAGACTCCTCCCAGGTAGCCTCTAAATTAAGAATGCAACCCTCTCCATATTCTGGACCTAGGGAATCTGTAAATTTAAAAACAATAAGTAATACGTATCTTCAGTAAACATAAAGGTAAGACGGTCCAACTGGGTGCCACCAGATCACACGGTACCCTCTTAACATATTTGCCAAGAAATTAGGTAAGAACAGGTTGTGTGAATGTTGAATGCAACCCACTGACTTCTCGCATGGGGTGTGCTTATTGTGCATTCCCGCTGCCATCCCAGCTCTTTTGTAGCGCACGGTCTCAGCCAAGGCCATGCTCCCCTACGTAATACTTTCGTAAACATTCTTTTACAGATGTATAAGAAACACGTCCATGAATACCGTACTTGGTGTCTGTACGGTACCACGATTAATTTGGCAATAACACAACAGCACAGGTGTCCTAGATTATCTGTTAGGACTGTTATATTATACCACTTACCGACAATATACTTTCGGGCCTGAGATAATGTACGATCAGGACTCCAAGATCTTATAAGAAGCAGTTTTCTGAAGACATCCAAGCTGTCATGATAGCCACTAGGTATAGTCTCCTCTTCTGGCTTAGCTTTCTCATACCAGACACGCCATTCTTTCTCATTTGATGATATCTAAAACAGCTGTGAGATTAGTCTTAAATAACTTGTTTTAATGTTATATGTTGCCTTAGATGTAAAACTGTCTTACCCTAGAAAGAACATCAGAAAACGTATCCAATTTACTAATCTCGACCAAATTCAACCAAGTTATATCCAATATCCATCTGAAGGGCTTTGGCGCCACTGCGTTCAGATCAAGAGACGCTCCTCCTTTTATAAACGCCATGAATTCATCGTGCGACATGAGACCCTTCTGGTAGTCTATTTTCATGGCCAACATTAGAGTGAACAAAGCCTTATGCCTCTCGTACAAGCTACGCAGTGTAAAGGCCCACACTTCGTGAGTTAAATACTTAAGAATTATGTTTATACGCTCCTCTGTCACATTGCTTTTTGTGGACTTTGTAATCGAATTGTCAAATATGTTAAGAAACTGTTTTAATGCATTTTGATACATGAGATTTACGTTGCTCATTTCTACAATCAAGAAATAAAGAATGGAACCTCTTGCAGCAACTGCTCTAAACTCTTCGCGTGCTTTGATAATTTTCTTTTCTGTTACTTCTGCAACTTTAAGTTTTTCATTGACTTCCTCTGCCGTTGTCTTAGTTATTTGAAGCACTTGAATGAGAGCCTCATCGTCTACTAAGGACCCTTCCGAAGATGTCAACCTACAAAGTAAATTGCTTTCCAGCTCTTTCATACTCCTCTGATTTTTCATGACCGACTCAAATAACGCTACTCTTTCTTCTTCTAAGTCTGACTTCTCCATTAATATTACTCGACCAAGCAATTGGTCTTCTAGACCTTGCATCGTAACGGTAAAGTCAATAATAGACGTCTTAGCGCTTATCTCTGGTGAGTAGGCCGGGTTGGGGAGTTTGGTTGTAATGTATAACATGAACCCAGGCATGACATCACACTCCTTGTCTCCTACTATCACTTTTTCGATCGAACCGGACTTGATGAAGTTTTTCTCAAGAACGTTGTCTATGACAGGGTCTAATTCAACAGCAACGTCTTCAATAAGCAGAGGTCGTCCAAGAGACAGGCTGTCTTCCAAATGTGTTCGGAAGTATTTGTGATTAAGAGACGTGATTTGCAACTCGTTTGAGCCCTCTTTGTTTTTTATCCAGTTTTTTCCTTGACTTTGCGGATCTACCAGTAGCGGATAAGAGCTGGATTTGGTTACTATTAAAGCATTTTGCACGGAAAGATCGTCGTTCGGTAAGCCCTGTAATGTCCATTCAGAGATAGTGGCATTCTCAACGAGCATGTTGGTTATGTTTAATCCGTTTGTGACAGGAATTTCCTTGCTTTTCAATATTCCCATCCAATTGTCTAGCAAGCTGTTTCTGAACTCTTGATTGTAAGGTCCGCAATATGATAAGAATCCTGTAGCGAGAACTACATCCCCGACTAGCCTTCCTAACTGTTCTTTAAAGTCTTTACTCTGTTGTGTCCATCTTATCTTCTCGCCGCCCAACCCATTGATTAAAGCTGTAGCTGCCGTCATTTTCCTTAGACATACGTTAGCTGCGTCTGTAAGTTGTTGTTTTTCAGATACAGCCGATTCGTATTGCTCTTTCACTTTTCGAAGTGACATTTCTCTTTCTTCTAATTGTCTTTCAGCTGACGACAAGTCATCCATAGCGAGCTGTAAAAAGAAACGTATGTATGTTTGTATGATGTACTTATTACATCCAAGTAGGGGTGGATACCTAATTTCCGAAATAGATTCGATTCTGGATTTTCTTTCACTGACAGAAGACTACCATACATTATCTTTGAGAGCTTGTTTTATTGTGATTCTTGCTTCTGCCTACGGCTACGATCGTACGACGTACTACAGTTGATAGTTTTCACTTCGTAATGACTGAGCAGATTTTCATGCAATTTGTTTTTTGTAACCAGTCATTTGAAGTTCTAAATGTAAAACCAGCGAGGATGATAAATATTATTTCTAAATCAGAATACATACCTTTAACCTAGCCTCCTGTAGCATCAGGTTTGCTTTCAACGGCAATACTTCTTTGTTGACACTATGGAAAAAAGCCATAGCTTTAGTCCATGACAGCAAACCGGCGACGTCGCCACACACTCGCTTTGCAGTATCCATATTGTAGTCTTCCATCTCAAAATATGGCATGAGGTGCTCCACCATTTCGTTATTGATGATATCTTTCGGATAATTTTGAAGTTGTAGCAAAAACGTGGTGCTTGCCATCATCTGTTTAAAACACACAAGTGTTTTTTTTGTAGCGAAGTAGTTGTAATTAATGAATGGAACTAATGACATACTTAAAAATAAATTACTTGGTATATAATATCAATAAATGTCTGTTTATTTACGACGTTGTTTTTATGATAGAAATAAATAAATAAATAAATGATATTTTATACATAATTATAAGTTGAATAAGTATGCGCAAGCTAGAATGTATAAAACGAAAAAAATACAAATTAATGACATCACCGAGCGTGAAGTCACAGATTGCATGTAGCTCCTATTATATTTAGTTGTATGCTGCTCCGAATCTTGGAAAGCATGTGCGTGAATAACGAAATTATTTGATTTGCAATTCGACATGTTTTAAGCATTTTTGCGATTCGTACAGAAAATTTGATAAAATAATAAATATACAGATAAAAGTTTACCTTCAGAGATTCAGCCCAGGATGGTTTAGGGCACGGCGCGGCCGTATCGGGTATGAGTGGGTGCAATCTTCTTTGAAATAGAATGAGTACGCAGTCCATAATTCGCATGATGAGATGCGGAGGCCGGCCCAGCTTTCTGACCGTCGCGATGTGAGCCGGCTTTATTGTATTCAGAGCTGATTCAGCCTCTTCAAGAGCGGGCTTGGCAGCTTCTAGCTTTATCTCCGCCTTCTCTTTTTCTTCAGCAATGTATGCCACTAAGGCTTCAGCTTTCTCCTTCACAATTTGCACTTGATTCTTAACGATTTCCGCTTGCATAGCTCTCTCTGTCACCTCAGTCAGTACACGACCAGCTTTTTCGGAGGCCAATGCTAAATCTTGTTCCATCACAGCCAAATCTTTCTTCAGCACTTCTACTGAAATTGAAGCTTCACGAAGTTTTTCCAAGCCGGTGTCCATTCTTAGGGCTCCATCGCCTAACTCTTTTTGCTTCATTTGGTATATCGTTTTGTATCCACCAATGAAGCTCAGATAAGATTTAGGTGTGACATGTGAAGACCTGCGAAACCTTTGGAAGTATTCGGCAGACACTTTCGAAACGACGTCTTGTATTGTGCCTAATACAGTGACCAGCTCTTTTTTAACTTCCTTTGTGCATTCTATTTCAAACTCAGCCAAGAAATGATCAGCGACAGACACAAGGGCGTCTTTTGGCCAGGGCTGGAACCAGTCGATGGTACATCCGGATATGAGAGCAGGAAAGCGCATTGCCCGATATCGAAATGCTTCACTCACCTACAAAAGATTTTTTTAGTATCTTAATAGATTACAAATTCCTCGCATTTGAACATAATATGGTTGCTTGAAACTTACAGGAGAAAAACATAGAACTACGTGAAGGTTTTGGCAGGTCCTGTTCAAGAAATACTCCATCACCAATTCATTAGTCAGCGTACGTTTTTGATTCTCACGCTTCATAATCGGCGTTAGTTCAGAAATTATTTCTTGTTGCTCGTCCTTAGTAAACAAGTTAGATATGACACCCGAAGATAGTATGTTGTTCAAGTATTCAAGGAAACCTTCTTCCTTGATGTCCAGATCAGTGAATATAAAAGTAGTGCCTTTGCCTTGAACACCACACGACCGGTAAAGGAGCTTTAAGTCTTCCAAAAAGTTTCCCACATTGTAGGACCTAGTCAGGGCTATTTGGAAAGATCGATATCCTGCTATAAACGTCGACAATTTAGTTAAAGACTGCTTCCCTGAGCCACCAACACCTACTAACATGACGTTTCCTCGAGGATGTCTGATTACTCTGGAAATCTTAACCAAATGAAGCATCGCGTCAGGGAAGAACACAAGGTCCATGCCGGACCCTCGAACCATTTCATTGAATTGCGATAAAAACATTTGCAAACGTTCTCGCAACTCGCTGTAGTCGAACACTGGCTCATACACTTTGGGCAGCTCCATATCTGCATCTTCACCTTCCTCGCCTGTTGGTTCTGGAGCGTCTCTGGTGAAAACAAAATAAATAACTACTATAATATTTTGATATAAAATGAACATAACGAACACAAAAACATTACCTCATAAAATCTACGAACACCGGCTCCTTTTCCATCATTTTCCTATATTCTGCACCTAAAATTTCTTCAGCTATATCATACATTGCTTTATTAAACCAATCTTTGTCCACCTGGTGAGTAAACCGGTCAGAGAACACTCTCGAAAACTCATGTTTCCATAGGAGCATCAAGCATTTTTCTGACTCAATTACAGTAGGTAAGGTTCCTACCATTCCTTGCCATACTCTTGACAAGTCACGCAGTGAAAAAACATAATGGAATTTAGCTGGAGTCGGTAACAAGTTAAGTCTGGTCCGCATCCATAGCTCCCGCGTTAGAGGTATCACTTTCTTTATCAGCTGGCGGACTTCCATCGCAAACCCTCTTTTTGCATTGTAATGACCTTCACCGATCACTTTGAAGATCTTGTCTATAGATTCATTGTTAGGAAGAGGACAGTTAAATATTGCAAATTGGCGTTTTAGTCTGGCTGGTATGTCATTTCTTCCCCCACCTGGAAAGTAAAACAAATGACAGTAATGTTTCTTGTAGGTACTTGTATGTATTTCTACAAATAATCAAATATCACTGCACATAATTGTCATTACCTGGTTGCCCCATTGCACCTAAAAATTGTATATCAACAACTGTAGTGAAGTCTCCAGGTTTCTCCAGACTATAAAATCCACTCATGCTCATGGTTTGTCTTACAATTTCATTCGTAATTTGGTCACCCCACTCATTAATTTGAGGCAGATTTATATCGTCTATGAAAACTAACATCTTTTTTCCTCCTGGAGGTCCAAAGGTCATTCCACTGCGTTTCTCTACATAACTCTCTATTGTCTTTTGAAATTGATACGGGCTCGTAGCGGATGAAAAATTGAAAGACCTTCCCATGAACTGTTCGGGGTTTGCATTCTTCATGTATGCCTTCATCATTACCGTTTTAGCTGAACCTTGCTCTCCTAAAAGCAGCACTGCCTTTCCTTGCTTCGCGATGCAGTGAATTAAATAGTTGATCCTTACGTTATCGGTAATAGGGACCAGAATGCTTGAATAGTCAGGGGTTGCTGTGTCGGGATACTGATAGTGCATGACCAGATCATCCCACAGCTCCCATTTGCCAGATTGTTTTACGTAAAAGTCGAAAGCTATGCTCGGCTTATTATTTGGATGCTTGGGGAGGTCTAAAATTTCGTTAAAGTTCTTTTTTAGGTACGCATCATACCTCTGTCTGTCGCCTGTTTCTAACAAAGATCCGAACCCCCACACCAGGGTGAAAACATATATTTTATGCAAATGCTCTGGTGTGAACAATATTATTTCCTCGCCTTTTTCTTTTTCTTCGTCATCATCTATGTCTCCGTTAACAGATTTACTGGCCGAAGGATCCTCGGGCTCGATGATCTGCGGTGGCACCAACCCTTCTAGCAGACTAAGCATTTGAAGAATTATGTTAGCTTGCAGCACCCTCATGCTAAAGATAAGGTTTTGAGTGCACCATGTGAATACACTTGGGAAGGTCTGTTCGAAGAGGGCGCCGAATATTTCAACCTCTCGAGGTGATCTTGTTTTTAACCATCCACGTAGGACTGAAAATAAATATATAAAAGTGCATCTTCTAGATCGTAAATTTCACATGAATCACTATACGCCCATAGAACTACCCCGTGTATGTTTCGCAATTTAAATTAAAGATATCAAATTATAAAGCAACTAACCTGGATCCCAGTCCAGCCCAGATGCGCTCATATACACCATGCCATTGCGAGAAACAGTAGCTGGTGACGCATTATCAATGTTCTCTGGCTCAAATATAATCTTCGATGTCGGCGACATCGTCAAGCGGTCGCCGTTTGCCAACGTAAGGGTCTTATTGTCATCGAGCACGGAATTCAAGTTTTCTATCCAAATACTATCCACAGGACCGTCTAGGACTAGCCAGATATACTCTCCGGTTTTTATTTTGAGAGTTTTCCTCCATAAGGCAGAGAATATGCCATCAGTCCAGTCATTGGTGGCGACATCAAGGCGGCCGAACATCTGGGCGGCTGTTATAGCCTTGGGGTTCATACGCATCTCCCTGTATACAAATAGGATGAAAAAAACATCAAATGGCGCGGAATGTACGCGGACTCTTTTCCGCAACTAGGTCGTACTGCTATTCTTTTAATGTAATGAGCATATTTACTGTAACCAGTCGTTTCTACAAGTCGAGATTTCACGAAAATACATGTACGTCACCACTCAATGTTTAAACGAAGGTACGATGAAATACCTATATAATAACTCTTATCTAGTTTTTGCTGGCACGAGTTGCAATAAGGTCTAACCTGTGTGGATTTTCCAACTCAGAAAGCGCGTTCATTAGCGTGTGAATACAGGTCGTCTTGCCGGCGCCTGGAGGGCCCAGCGTCATTATACCGTGGCGCACGCGCTGGGTCTCATATAGCTGGAAATTATTCATCGTATAATCATTAGCATCATTCTTATTAACTGCTGAAATTCGACATCTGCTGAGCTCATAGGGTGGGTTATTGAACTGTAATTAAGGTAACAAAAATGCTAACGACTTCTAACCAAAGGTCAAAATTTGTTAGAATCTTTAACCATTGGTTACCTTACCTACGGATCAAAAACCCACCCTTGGCTCATGTATGTGGGTACTGTGGGTGGCGCAATCATAAAGAAGATAAATAAAATGTAAATTTTTTATTGACTTTTCCATTTTATATTTTGTTGTAAGTTTTGTTTATATAGCTATGTATTTGCCTTTAAAAGCTGTAGATTTTGTTACGCAATAATATAAAAATTTAATCAAAACTGAAAGTTGCTTTGGACTTCTATGACGAAGAGCACCACTTTGGTTTGATTTGCACGACTTTATGAGTGTGGGAAGTTAGCCCCCAACTTTTTGAAATCAGGATTTTTTATTGTTGTGCTGAATTGTTCTCGGTTTGTTCTATATTGTTCCAAAACAAAAAAAATCTAGCGTGAAAATTGTTGAAGGAAAACAAAAAAACAATTTTTCACCGTAGCCCCCATATTTTGATAAATCCAGTTTTTCTTTTTTATTCTGGATTGTTCTAGGTTTGTTCTCAATTGTTCCAAAATATAACGATCCTAGCATAAAAAAGCCCCCGATTTTTTAAATTTCTTAAATTTCTCTTTTGTGCTGGACCATGATAGGCTCATGTTACATTGTTCCAGAGTATGAGACTTCTAAAGCAAATATTGGTGTCAGAACACAAAAAATAAATTTATATAATAATTTGACGGTAGGCATAATTTTAAAGCGTAGGTAGATAATCTTTATTTTTTTTATTGTGCTGGGTTGTTCTAGGTCTATTCTACATTGTTCCAGAACATGGGTCGTCCAGAACGAAAGCTGCGGCCAGAAAATGATAATAAGTAATTAAGAACCAGCATGACGTCGTCTAGATAAACAAAGCAAAAAGTTAGCCCCTTTTTTTTAAATTTCTTAAATTTCTCTTTTGTGCTGGACTATGATAGGCTCATGTTACATTGTTCCAGAATATGAGACTTCTAAAGCAAATATTGGTGTCAGAACACGAAAAATAAATTTCCATAATAATTTGACGGTAGGCATAATTTTAAGGCGTAGGTAGATAATCTTTATTTTTTTTATTGTGCTGGGTTGTTCTAGGTCTATTCTACATTGTTCCAGAACATGGGTCGTCTAGAACGAAAGCTGCGGCCAGAAAATGTTAATAAGTAAATCTAGAACCAGCATGACGTCGTCTAGATAAACAAAGCAAAAAGTTAGCCCCCAATTTTTTAAATTTCATAAATTTATCTTTTGTGCTGGACTATGATAGGCTCATGTTACATTGTTCCAGAATATGAGACTTCTAAAGCAAGTATTGGTGTCAGAACACAAAAAATAAATTTCCATAATAATTTGACGGTAGGCATAATTTTAAGGCGTAGGTAGATAATCTTTATTTTTTTTATTGTGCTGGGTTGTTCTAGGTCTATTCTACATTGTTCCAGAACATGGGTCGTCTAGAACGAAAGCTGCGGCCAGAAAATGATAATAAGTAAATTGAGAACCAGCATGACGTCCGCGTCGTCTAGATAAACAAAGCAAAAAGTTAGCCCCCAATTTTTTAATTATTCTCATTTTCTGGCCGCAGCTTTCTTTCTAGACGACCCATGTTCTGGAACAATGTAGAATAGACCGAGAAACATCCAGCACAATAAAAAAAAATAAAGATTATCTACCTACGTTTTAAAATTATGCCTACCGTGAAATTATTATGGAAATTTATTTTTTGTGTTCTGACACCAATACTTGCTTTAGAAGTCTCATATTCTGGAACAATGTAACATGAGCCTATCATAGTCCAGCACAAAAGAGAAATTTAAGAAATTTAAAAACTTGGGGGCTAACTTTTTGCTTTGTTTATCTAGACGACGTCATGCTGGTTCTCAATTTACTTATTAACATTTTCTGGCCGCAGCTTTCTTTCTAGACGACCCATGTTCTGGAACAATGTAGAATAGACCTAGAACAACCCAGCACAATAAAAAATAAATAAAGATTATCTACCTACGCTTTAAAATTATGCCTACCGTCAAATTATTATGGAAATTTATTTTTTGTGTTCTGACACCAATATTGGCTTTAGAAGTCTCATATTCTGGAACAATATAACATAGCCTATCATAGTCCAGCACAAAAGAGAAATTTAAGAAATTTAAAAACTTGGGGGCTAACTTTTTGCTTTGTTTATCTAGACGACGTCATGCTGGTTCTCAATTTACTTATTCTCATTTTCTGGCCGCAGCTTTCTTTCTAGACGACCCATGTTCTGGAACAATGTAGAATAGACCTAGAACAACCCAGCACAATAAAAAAAATAATGAATATTTAAAAATGAGGGGCTACCATGAAAAAGTTTTTATTAATTTTTGGCCTCAATTACGGCTCTAGAAGTTTTTTATTTTGGAACAATGTAGAAAAAATTTAGAACAATCTAGAACAAAACTAAAATTTTGGATTTTCCAAAAAAGGGGGGCCACGACAAAAAGTTTTTTTATTTTCTGACTTCATTTTTTATGCTAGGATCGTTATATTTTGGAACAATTGAGAACAAACCTAGAACAATCCAGAATAAAAAAGAAAAACTGGATTTATCAAAATATGGGGGCTACGGTGAAAAATTGTTTTTTTTTGTTTTCCTTCTACAATTTTCACGCTAGATTTTTTTTGTTTTGGAACAATATAGAACAAACCGAGAACAATTCAGCACAACAATAAAAAAATCCTGATTTCAAAAAGTTGGGGGCTAACTTCCCACACTCCGACTTTATACCAGTTATTATAATAAAAAAAAAAATTGGCGCTTTTTATCCTTATAAAATCTGGTGAGATAAATTATTGACAATGTTTACTTATTCACTTGTAAGTCAATGTTAGCGGTGGGCGTTGCGACGAGGAACCGTTTACAAAGACCGTTTTGTGTTCCGCGACGATGGAACCGTTTTACGTCCTGGATCAAAACAGTCTTCGTTGCAAAAACCAGTCTCAGAATGACGTGATGTGACTTTATACTTTAGACCCAAGAATGTACAGTCGAGAATACAATGATTTAATAGTACGTATCACACTCGTTGCGAGAACTGTTTTGGCGAACGAACGTGGAAGACGACATTGCACGTTCGTTCGCCAAAACAGTTCTCTAAATAAAAACTTAGTTGCTAGAAACTGCAACCGTTTGTATTAACGACGCAAGATCGTTCCGTTCGATAAGTTCCCTCCTAGCCGTCTTCAAACCAGTTGCAACGAAGACCGTTTTCCGCAACCGTTTTCGTCGTTGAGAAACCAGTTGCGTCTCGTCCGTCGAAAATTCGACGAAGACCCACCACTAGTCAATGTTATTAAAAGAACAATTAAACTAGGTGTTAAAATGTAGACTGCAGTCTACATTGCACTATAACACAAACCTGAATGAGTTTCAACAGCCATGGCGGGTGGTTGATCAGTCCGAACGCCTCAACATGTTTCTTGATGGCCTCCTCTAGCTCGGTATAGGTTGTTTTCTCCAGAGCCTGGTTAGGGAAGAGATCGGCTACCAGCGATATGAAGAGCGGTTCATCCTCGTCGATCAGTTTGGACAGGTTCATGTCACGCAGAACTCTCATGACGATGGTACTCTCGTTGTCTTTTGAGTTGACTCGTTTGACGGCGCCGAGCGTGCGTAGAACCGATAGGATGTTGCGAAGACCAAAGTCGTAGTGCACCTAGAGGTTGCAGGCAAATAAAAATTGACTTTCAACAGTTCCTAACCTCCTACTTTATTTTCTGTGACTGTGAACACTGTACAGGTAAGGCTTCTTATAGTTTACTGTAAAGTCACAGTATAAAATATATTCATCATCATGATAAGCCTATGAGCTGCTTGCTTCCTGAACCAGTTTTAGCCAAATCGTCGGTGCACCTAGAACAGCCACCGTTGCGTCTTCCTTTTTTGGTCCCCTTTGGTTGTCACTGACGGCCCCCCCCACTAGGTAAACCGACGACCTGGTCAGAACCGTGGGGAGCCAATGTATGTAAACAGCAAGCAGCCGCTCAAAATGGTGCTCTGTGGGGAGGCCTATGTTCCGCAGTGGGCGTCTTCAGGCTGATGACCAGCCACTAGCATACGCTACGTCTTCCAGTTCGTGGTTGCCACTAGAGAACTTTTCCCTTCCCCATTGGTCAAAGGTCAAAGAATCATTCGTTTGTTCTTCATTTTCTTCTTCCTTAGGATTAATAGTACAATATTAGTATTGGCTGATATGCTTCACAAATCTTTGAATTAGACTTTTTCACTCATAGGAACAAAATAATATGATTCGATTACCATCACAAATATTATGATCTATAATTGATTATGATTTTTGTTTACGCCTAAATGTTTATTTCTGGTTTTATATAGCCTAGATTAATTTTTCCAATACAGGTATTAGGTATATCACAAATTATATCTAATCCATAATTTTCTATTTCTGACACAGCGTCGTTGTTTCTAGAAGAATTTTCTGCACGGTCCGGTTCCGGTGTACATTCGGTGATATGTTCAACTGCTCTTGCGATTTGATCTTCCTACACAGAGGAATACATAATTTACTCAACGCATGGGATGGGCATTCATAATGATGCCATTATCAGCGGGAAATAAGTTTCTCAATTAATACGAAAAAATGACTTACTTGAATGTTGTTATAGATCCCAGTGCATTTAAATAAATAAATAAATTTTATACTGCTTCGTTTTTATAAACCCTTATCTTGCAATATTGCCTATTGGTCACCTAATGAACTTTTTTGCACACGTTTATTATTTCTGTGAGATTTTCAATCCGTTACAAAAAAAATCTGTTTATTTAAGTGTAGACAGAAGTTAGATTATTTTTTTGGTTATCACCAAATCTTTTTGTTCGCCCTATTGGGCTAAAGTCGTGCTAGTCTTTCGTAAGGAGGAGAATTTTACACCAAAAAAGTTATTTGTAATATTAGCTATATTAGCATGAGAACACGATTGTCAATACTGTAAGTAATAAACAAACTGTGCCTACATAATTGACGTTATGTATTCGAAACATTTATTATTTACTATTCCAGGTGATTTAAAACCATCATCATATTCATTAACAGCCCGAAAATGTCTAATGCTGAACAAGGCCTACCCCATAGAGCACCACCTTGAGCGGCCACTCGCCTCCTGCATCCATCGGCTCCTTGCGCGGATTTAAGAATACCGAATTGATAATTTGAATGGAATCGACTAAGGTCATTAAATTCACAGGTGATCAAATGACACTAGAGTCGCCTTTGATCACCCAAGTGATCATATTGGAATAAGAGGTAGAATTCGCTATGGATGGAATAGAGACTAAAAACTCGCCTAAAACGATTTTTTACCTGCTTAGTCAGCTGTTCCTCGCATAGCTTGTACAATGTGTAGAATTTCCGGGCCAGAGTGATGTTTTCGAGGAACCCACATGAGGCCAGTTTCACCCTGATGATGATCTGCCTGTCGGGAACCATCATGGCTACGGTGCGGAACTGGATCTTTAGGTTCTCCGGTAGCTCTTTGCGACCAGCGTACCCTGGATTCTATCATGCGGTTCTTTATTAATTCAATTCAGTTTTTTTCTTTTTTTTTATGAGAATGAATAACGTGACGATCTGGTCAATATGAACTCATATTCTATCACAACAACAACACAGTCCTGACATCTTATTATGAACTCAAGATGTCAGGATTGTACCTATTCATTTAGTCATAGACAATTAGACATATTATTATTAAAAATTGATTACAGTACGTTAAAAGGTTTTTATAACTTTAAGAAAAATTAACTACAAAACCTAAACTACAATAAAAATTATTAAAAAATAGATATATACAACTAAAAACTAAGTGTAATCAAAAAGACCTTTGGTGGAGGGGAGAGTGGCCAGAATGCTGGCTACTTTGCTACGTTGGATAGCAATGCTTATTTTCTCAGCAAAAAAAGAGCCAGCCCTCTGGTCATCAGTCGCCTCCACCAAAAGCTTTGCAAATCCCTATAAATTTCAAGTGCACCTGGCCCCCACGGTCCCATTGATTCAACCCCAAACATAACTCTTTTCGTACTCTTTTAATGCCATCCAACGGAAACGAATCGCCGCTTTCATGTTCAGGGTTGGCTCGTCTAAGAACTCTATCATCAGGAGTCTGGCAGACAGGCTTATTTTGACATCTACATATAGACGGTGGGTAGATTTAACCACAAAAAGACTGTAAAACATTTTTTAGTACGATTTTTTTTTATTTTATTTTATTGTGAAGTATTGTTAGTATTTTTTAGTATTTTTAACGATTTTTACGATTTTAGTCATGTGTATATTGCGTCTATTGTGTCTATTTCTATTTCTATGGATCTTGTGTCTGAGAATAAAGAATTATTATTATTATTATTATAACTAATATTAAGATAGAACATAGTATAATTATTATGTGAGACATACAATTACACTGTTGTTAAGTTTGCAAAATTGATATATATAAATCGGAATTATATAGGCAAGATTATAGAAAATATAGTAATGAAAATAGATAAAAAAGCAGCATCCGAAAAAAAAATGTAGGGCCATTCCAAAGTGATGGGTATCTCCTTGTATCTCCTTTTTGCTCAAACTTTAAGTAATTTGTCATCAATTCCAAAATGATAATATATGGAAACTTACAAAATTAAATTACTAAATTTTTTTTTTGTGGACAATTCACACATCGCCATCTAGCCCCAAACTAAGCATAGCTTGTACTATGGGAACCAGATAACTGATACAATACATATATACTTTTTTGTTTGTAAATACATACATAGAATACCATATAACACCCAGACGCAGAACAAACATCTATGTTCATCACACAAATGTTTGTCCTGGGTATAATTACATGTTAAACCCCCGCAATTAGAAATTTTTCAAAAGTGACGGGTGGGACACTCATGGCACCCGCCTATCTGAGTTGGTGGAGTCACTTCGCACAAGACAGTGGTCAAATGCTTTGTTATAAAGAACAAAAAAAGAAAACAAAACACAAAAAAGACAAACTAAAGATATTTTGTTCTGCAGCTTTTTATATGAGGTTACAGGAATGTTATCGTTTCATTTTATATTGTTTTAACATTACTACTTTAGCCATTTTAGAATAAAAAAAATATTCTTAAGTTTACGCAGCGCACCCTTCTGAGAATATGTAAACGTTTTCCAAAGTGGAAAATTCCATTTTTAAACCCTCAATAATTTTCTTCAAAAGGCCCATACTGCAAACTTGTTGCGATGAATTGTCATGCGACAATTCGTTGCTGAGTATCGGGAAGGAATCTTTTTTTTTTTTCCTTTTTCGGTCAAGCACATCCAGTAAATATTGTGACCTGCGGTTGAGACCAATGTGCACTTTGATTTAGATTTAGATTCATTTATTGCATCATGTAATAAGGTAATACAAGTTACACAAGGTTACATAACCCTGCTAGGGCATAGCAAACAGCAAGTAAGTACGAGATTACACAATAATAAAATAATAGAATAATAAATCATGATGATAATGATGAAATAATAATGAATCTCGTCTTGAAATTAAATAGCAAAGTATCCCGCGAAATCTACTTGTAGAAGTACTTCTTCATTTGTGGTCTGCATCTTTTGCATCTGAAATGTTTCGGGTTAGCGTCTTTTATGAGTAGATGACAGATTGCTTAAATTTGGGCGTTTGTCTTTGAAGGGCCCAGGGGAACCCATTTACTGTTCCATATAAAACTACCACTTGGAGTCTGTTTTCAGATTTTGTCCAGTGTTTCCAAGTAACTTTGACGTTTTCATCGTATTTCTGGGGTACCAAATCGTTAATATCAAAACAGTTTTTGCAAATTCTCGTTATACATTGCTCGTTTGTACAATTGCAATACATTTCAATTTTACTTGTTTGGCAACATTCCGTTGCGCGACTTTGGCGACGCGTGTGCGGGACTTCTTTCGTGAGACGGACTCTACAACGTGACTGCGTTCGGAAACCGTAGAAAAACTAAAATCGTAAATAATATTTCCGATGAATTAGTTAATTGACTGTATTTTAGCCACAGATTAAAATAAGAAACCCTGCGGTGCCATCTCCGTTGGAATGGCCCTGTAGTTGATTTCATAACGCTACAATAAATAGCATTGTAAAAAACGTAAAATAGAAATACCATGGTGATAAAGATTCCGAACTCCGGACACATATCTGAGGAGTCTCCGTCGGTAAATATGAAATTCTTCTTCTTCTCCTTCTTAGCGGCGAGCACCACAGCAACCTGCTGCGCCGCCACAGACAGCACAGGCAGCTCGATTCGATTGAATTCGTCGAAGCACCCCCAAGAACCTGACTGCGCCAGTCCCTTATATATGCGACCGAGGCCTCTGAACATTTACAACAAAATATATTTATAGATAACGCAGAGTCATTTTGAAAGTATTGATAAATAACCAAACTGGCCGTGTTGTTCCACCTTAAAAATAGGACTCATCTTTCCCCGCAAGTGCGATAGGAGCCGGCGAAGGGAATATTATGCAGAAAGTTAGACAACTTCACTTACCATAGGTGAGTTTTTGTCAAACGTATGCCAATTAAAGCAATTTTTTTTTATTTAAAAATTATGAGCAGCAGCATACTCTACTGCGACCCCCAAAACGTCTGCCAAGCTTTGTCATCATCATCACACGCATGAGATACCTACCTACATAGCGTAGTTCAGACGAGACACTCTTTTTAGGAAATCTTTTTTATATGAGTTGGCAACGAATACAGCGCTTTTAGCGAGTTGGATAAAAATAATTCTATCTGTTTATATGATTTTTGGGCGTTATTATTATTATTTCTTTTCCACCCACCATCACGTTATTTTAAAAATACTAACTAAATCGGATTTTATCAACTTTCAACTCCATATTGCCATCCTGCCCTGAGTAACACCCGTAACGTATATCCAATTTGACTTCGAAAAAAAATACAAAAGAAGGTCACATTGGCTACATCCGTGGGGTCCCGGGTTACTATGGAAGGATCAACCGACTGTAACCTCGGAGGATTCCTGTATCCGTCATAAGCAACGCCAGACATTGGATACAACCATTGCAGTAAAACAGGCGTCTATACTGACTCGGTTACCACCAACTTCGAATAAGTGAAAGGCAGGACTTACATCGGCTCCTGCAAGCAACGACTTACGTCGTAGCCACGAACCTCCCGTTTTAGCATGAAAACGTACTTCATGATATTTAATCTTCAGGAAAATATCGTTTGCGCGATGCAGAATCCGAACATTAATATTTTTTAAACTAAGTTCTGCTCACTCTGATTGATTGCAAACAATTTAGGTCAGTAGAAATAACGTCATGAATTTTTAATTATTTTTGTTTTATCGTTTACGTCCTTGGTTCAAAAGTTTTATACCTTATTTGACTTTGTACAGTTTGATACGGACCTTCTTGTAGGGGAAACGAGATGACATGATAATACTAACCCGCCCATTGCATCCTTATTCGAAATACGCATGTGCAATACAATTTAGCGTGCAAATACAAGTTACAAAATATGATAATTTTGATACTAAAACATAATAATATAGTATTCTGATGAGAGAAGTGTATAGTTATAAAAATTATAGAGAGCAAAAAGAGGACTCCTTTTGTTTTTTCGAGCTTTAAAAATACTGCCACGGTACGTTAGGACAAAATGTTACTGTAATTGCACTTGGAAAATGAATTTTTTAGCGTGATCATTATGATAGGAGTTGAATTCAAAATGTACGATAATACGATTACACGAGCTTAAAAACAGGTAAATAAATATTTTGTTGCATATCCTTATGTCTTGTCCTGTGTACGCAAAAGTGGCGCCGCATGACGCCTAGACAGAAAACTAACTCTCAAAGCAGGCTATCCCAAGCGCTGCAGTCAGATCCTGAGCTTGATGATGACAGATAGCCAGACGAACCACAGTCAAAAACATTTTGATGAATGTGTTCATCAACATGTTTTTCCTCACCAAAAACTGTTCTTGGCACCCTGCCATCATTCAAACCTTGTAAATAAATAAAATAAATAAATAACGCGCAACGATCACATACATACATACATACATACATAGATCCGCGACCCTAACTAGGCTTTCCTGTAGATAGGGAGCTACGAGGACTAATATGGTCCCACAATACTCAGACACAGAACAAGTATTTATGCTTTTTTCTTGTTCACAAATACTAGTCCTGTCGCGGGAATCGAAGTCACCGTCCCCGGGCTATGTGCCGACCTGCTGAACCGCCAAACCACAGAGGCCACCTCAGTATCATAGTTTGATAAGGGTTGTTTTTCCTGTGATTTTAATTAACATTGCCTTTTTCACTACCTGTAGCATAGAGAAAAAAATACCGGAGTATCGCTCCGTAGACTTAACGAGAGCTTTCTAACCTGTAATCCATCTGATCGGAGCAGTTGAATACTACCACATATTTCGCCAAGGTTTTGCCCATGTCCTTGACGGTCTCAGTCTTGCCCGTACCAGCGGGCCCGCACGGAGCGCCACCCATGCTCATAGCAAGCGCTTGGGCCAACGTTATGTAGCACCTGTAAATAAAATTAATAACTAAGCTGGAATTCTTTCAACAACGTTTTGTATAAGGCCGGAAACATAACAAGTTACAATATATTATAATGCTTGCTCAGTCAACTGGTCAATTTACAATTTGTGGGTTGTTCGTGGGTTCGAATCCTGCTAAGAATATATTACTGGCGTAGAATATTTTATAGTGTTGCCTCGCCTGGCTAGCTGCGACCATTATCTGCGATCATTACAAAAATCCGCTGGAAACACCTTCACAATGTTCTCCGACAACCTAATTTGAAAGCAAGTTAGTGGCCTATTCAGGCGCAGCATGGCGCCACTGTATCTTAAGGTTACTTGATACTTGTTACTGAGAGAAATGAAAATCAATATAATATTACAAAAACGTCATAGCAAAAAGTTACTAATACATATTTCAGATATTGGACAAAGCGAATGAAGTGAGCGAAAGTCTCTGCTTCATCTCGGGAATGTTTCTTTCATCTGTCCCGGATGTACGATGTACGTACTCGCGTGCAGTCGCATTTTAAAAGGAATCTTGACGAAACTTGGTATAATAGATTCTAAAGGTCCAGGAATTTTTTTTTTCATCAGCGATTTTCGATTGGAAGTTTATTTCCCACAAAAAGAGAGAAAGTTTGCTACGGCGCGCTATTTAGCGGCCGATTTTGATAATATTTGGTAGAAATAGTGGCCACTGAATGTGCCTATTTTAATCGGTCATGTAGGTATTCTAGAACCAGCGGAACAGTCTTTTAACAAAATAAACTTTGCCGACTTCGGCGTTATGTTATAAAGAATTTTTGAATTATTTATAACAACACCATCTAAAGCACTATTAACACATTGAGCATAACACAAACCCCAACAGAAGAAACCTTGATTCCTCTCATCATTCAAAAAAGGGTGCGAGATCACAACGTTCCGGGTTGAAAACTTGTTTGACGCGAAACTAATAGGTGGAGCTGTGAGCGTTAACATGTCGTGTTCTTTTAATTTTATGTTATATAACGTCCAACTGCCTCATTTCTAAATTTTTACAATTATTAGTTTTAGAGTAGTTCCTATGTAATAAATAAACAGATGAATTTTCGAGTGTCCAGGATCCAGGTCGATTGGAAGAAGGACTTCCATTCATCATTGAAAACCAAAACATGAGCCCAGATTTTCGAAACCCTCACATTTTGTATAGAATAGCCACACTGCCACAAATACTATAATACTATTAGTGCAGCTGTTACTAAAATATATTTTAATTTTATTGAATATTAAGTAATTTTCTGCACAAATATTTCATAGGATGTCATTATTTTATATATTTTGTAGAAAGCTCCATCTTTATATTTATTGATGCTCACTTTTCCACAAAACTTGCAATTTTCACAAGGGGACACATAGATGCCGCTTAGAGACTGTGGCTTACGTAGTAACATATTCAGTAATCTCTGCTGTGGCACTGCTACATTCCATAATTCCATTACACGAGCTACCTAGATGGCGCTACAAGCATCAAATGAACCAGAAGTTTTAGAGTTATTGTAGGTATATTTGATTTTATTTATTGTTATTACTTTTCATTGGCCACCTATTTTGTTTTTTAGCATTAATGTGTACATATATAGGTAGTATAAATATTTTAAAATAAATTTGTGCAGACCAGTAAAAATAAAAGTAAAAATTGTTTGTTATTATTTTTCCATCATCATCAGTCCGTAGATGTCCACTGCTGAACATAGGCATCCCCCAGAGAGCGCCACTTTGAGCGGCTGCTCGCCTCCTGCATCCATCGGCTCCCCGCGGTTTTCACCAGGTCTTCGGTCCACCTAGTGGGGGGTCTGCCTACGCTGCGCCTTCCGGTTCGTGGTCGCCACTCGAGAACCTTTCTTCCCCATCCATATTATTTTTTATATATACATTATTGTTCTACAACGTCCGACTGATGGGCAAAGGTCTCTCTCATTGTCACCTTTTCATCTATAACATTTTGTGGCGAGTTTAGGAAGGTAATTAGGTTATCACGCTAACCTAACCTTATCAGAAATAATAATTATTAACTAAGACTAATGTATAACAGCAGCTTTAAAATTAAAATAAAAAGAATAGTGGCGCCACCGTCACTTTTGAGTTTCAATGAGACCGACTGTAAGCTGTAAGGTCTGAAATTCAGCGGCGTTTTTGCTGCAAATGTACTAGGAGTGCATGAATGATGAAGAAATCGCTTGTGAATCGACTTGACCCCTGACATTGTTTCTTACTAGGTACATGTTATCAATTAATGTTCCATATTCTTATACTATTAATTATTACTACCGCAGAGTGGGCGAGGTTATCTATGTATTTTCAGATTTTAACCCGATTATTAAGTATGTAATGATAAAATCTTATTTGCACATCCTACTAATATTATAAATTTGAAATAGTATTTATTTTTATTTTCGGGCTCATAGTTTCTATCTTAGTTGGGCGAACTGCTAGGGGCGAAAACTTAAGATATAACACGTACATCACGTGTTACCTGAAAATACTATCAGTTCTATTTTTAATTTGGGTTTTCGTTTGGTTTTGGTATTTGGATAGCTTTGGTTTTGGTTTTTGGGTTAGTTTTTAGATCTGACAAAAATACGATAACAATAGAAATTGAGTAAACTCGGTTCTTAGTTGCAAAGTATGTAATTACCCTCTCACCCATCCAGATTCTGACAGCAACGCATGTTGCTTAAATCTTACTGATATGTTAGGAACCGCTAGTTCGGTTTCCCTACAACCACTGAGTACTGATACCAACCTATTGTAAAATAGCCAACCTATTTTACAATAGGCTGGTATCAGTACTCAAAAATGAAATGAAATGATTGTAAAATAGCCAACCTATTTTGTAATCATTTTAAGTACTTGCTTGTTTCTGAATTACTCTGTATGCAAAGATAAGTGTGTGTGTTTAAATCAATGGAGTTTTGGCGGGAACGCGGAAAAATTCGCGTCGTTGCATTGTATTATTTTTCAAAACTTTTGCTTTTTCCAATGTTAATGTTTAAAATTGGTGGCGTTTTACGCATTAAGTGCTAAATTACGAGCATGAGTGAAGGCAAGTGATATAATGTGGTGAAACGTGATTTTTCGTGTTGTTTCCAAAACTCCATAGAAGCTTCTAGTAAAGTTGCCACCACTTTGCTGGAGCATGACTTAGACTGGACTATGACTACCTGACTTAAACTGGACTATAACTATGACTAGGACATGAGCCAAAATATAAGAGAAAAAAAAAAGTGTGTGACTTATAGCGCCATCTCTTCTATTTCCTGAACAAGTTTCCACTGTACTTGAAATTAAAAATTAAACTTAAACGTAGCTACGGTTTCTTTTATTATTATTATTCAGCCATGGTCATCCCACTGCAGGGCAAAGGCCTCCCTACCCTCCTTCCACTCCTCCCTGTCAGAAGCTTTATGTGGCCAATCCTTCCAGTAAGAGTCCAGCTCGTCCCGCCATCTCCGCGTGGGCCTGCCGCGACGTCGTTTAACATTGCGTGGACTCCACTCAGTGCTAAGTTTAGCCCACAGCTCGTCCGACATGCGGCAGACGTGTCCAGCCCAGTTCCACTTTAGACTCGCGGCTTTCTGACCAACGTCAGCGATCTGCGTTTTGGAGCGCAGTGCCGTGTTTCTTATGCGGTCTGATAGTTTCACTCCCAATATACTGCGCTCCATGGCTCGCTGGCAAACCCCGAGTGCGGACTTTTGATGTTCTGTCAAAGACCAAGTCTGAGCACCATAGGTGAGAATAGGTAGAATGCATACGTCCATGAGTTTCTTTTTGAGGGTGAGAGGGAGGTTACCCTTCATAAGGTGTTTCATGGACCAATAGCTCTTCCAGGCGTTTCTTTACGGTTTCTTTATTTATTTATTTATTTATTTATTTATCTAAGATTCACAGCTTATTACTATTTCCACTATAATACAGTTATATGGTATGCTGAACTTAAGCCAAATCGAATAATATTAAAATAATTAATTTATAATATTAAAATGGTAATACTGTTTATTACCTTGGTCATAAGAACTTAGGTTTATATTATAACAACTATTTATTATTTTAAGCGCAAAAATGGATAGTGGCGCTATGGTCTTAACTTCGTCGATTGGGCGGTGTCGGCCGTTCCGTCAGAATATTGAGCCGTTTATACTGGACGGTACTAGGAGTTCATGCACTACGAATAGGTCTTGGGAACTCTCCATACAGCTGATTTTAAGGATATAATCTACTGATAGTCGAAGTAGTGCTTTGGTCTAAAAACCATAATTATTATTACATATTATAAATCACTATTCTAGGGAGAAAAATATAAAATAATAACTTGAATTTTATTTATTGAAACTAAAGCCATTAAATTTAGTTTCATGTTTTATGTAATTTTAATTATTTAAAGTAATTAAATATTACTAAATGTTTCTTTAATGAAAATGTCAAAAACATTAGTTATAAAAAGTCGACGCTGAAAAAATATACACCATGATTATTATGACTATTTATATTTTGAAGTTTTGATCAGTAGTTTAGCTAGCTAGTTAATAAAACCACTTGCCTAGAACTCAAATGCATTGACTTTATATAAAAAAACCAAGAGTAAAACATACAGTGGCGCTCGTCACAAGTCATAATTAACGTGGTTTTGTATGAGCATGAGAATTATACAGGCATTTTCTGCAGGAAACGTACTAGAAGCGCATGAGCAATTGAGAAATGAAGAGATAACGTGCGAATTGGGTTGATCAGATAATGGATTCTAGTAAGGGAGCGGGGGGGGGGGGGGGGGGGGGTGGTGTCTTACATCACAAAGGAAGCAGTAATCGGCAAAGAGCGCATAATATAATGGATAATAATACACTAGCAGTCAACAAAAAGCGCCTCTTTTCTCCCTACTAAATATTATATACTTTTTATATGGCGATAGCGAAATATGTAATAAAATTCCATACGGTTTTCATAAAAATCGGCCTCGACGACTCATAGTGTAGGTATGGCCTAAATTCACCCTGTATAGTGGAGGTGATCTAAATAATACTTATATAAAATATCAAGACAGTTAGTTACCTATCTGTCAGCGGCGTGATGACCAATCGTTCGGTGCACCCCAGGTATTCGTTTTGGTAAGTGAATGTGACATCAGTTACAGAGATCCAAGTTTTGTCGGCATCCTCTTTGAAGTAGAACCGACACTGTTTCAACCATTCGAAGTCCATAGCTGAACGCACGTTAAGACGTACCTGAGAAAACCATCAAGACAAACGAAATGTTTATAGATAGATAGATAGATGGATAGAGAACTCTTTATTGTTTCACAAATAAATACACACAGGAATAAAATAAATCTTACGAACTAGTGCAACATTGGGCGGTCTTATCGCTGACAGCGATCTCTTCCAGACAACCTTTGGATGGACAGTATCAGTAGAGAGAGAATAAACGGCGGTGCAAAACAATTTAATAGATGAAGTAAATACAGATAAATAAATAGAATAAAATACTATTACCTGACTTGGTACTAATAAATATACCTACATCCGAATACGTATATACATTATAATACAATAGACTAATACATAATTTAAAAAGGATGGAATAGTAACAGTAAAAAATAAATAGCAGCAGTTCACAATGACAGATAATAATTCTGCACCATACTTTTAAATATAGTCAGGGACTTAGCATGCCTAACTTCTATGGGAAGCGCATTCCACAGCCGAACGGCTTGCACCGTGAAGGATTTGTCGTAGAACTGGGAGGTATGGACGGGAGGCATGAGCTGGAGGGTTTTGGAGGAACGCAGGGACAAAGGGTGGGTCTGGTGTAAGAACTTAAAGCGTTCTTTGAGATATGAGGGCGTGGATGGAATAAACAGAATAGTGTAGAGGAGAGATAGAATGCGAGCATTCCGGCGAGATCAAATGGGTAACCACTTCAGCTTTTTGCAAAACTCGGAGACATGATCATATTTGCGTAGGCCATATATGAATCTAATACAGAAATTTTGTAAGCGCTCTAGCTTATTAAGCTGATCACCGGTTAAATCTAGATATGCGGCGTCTGCATAGTCAAGAATTGGATGTAAAAGAGATTGTGCCAGGGAAATTTTGGTGGTAGTGGGTAGAAAATTACGCAACCTCCTAAGGGAACCGCTAGAGGCAAATATTTTGCGACTCGTCTCTGCAATTTGGGGTACCCATGTTAGTTGTCTATCCATGAGTATACCCAGATTTTTCACGGTGGATTTTTGTCCCGTTAAACATTACCTGAGGGAGGCGAAACCAATCGATTTTCGAGATCATCCGAGAACTACCAATAACAATCGCCTGCGTTTTCGCTGGGTTAATTTGAAGACCATAAGAGTGGCTCCATTCCGAAATTCGTGTCAGATCACTGTTAATGACCTCTATAGCAGCCGGTAGTTGCTGTAGCGGAGCTTGTGTATAGAACTGCAAATCATCAGCATAAAGGTGGTAGGAAGAAGTGAGATTTTGAGAAATTGAGTTTATAAAGATTGAAAATAGAAGAGGAGATAAAACGCCGCCCTGTGGCACACCAGCAGTCGTATTACACCACGGTGAGAAGGACTCATCAATGCGAACACGCTGCCGGCGTCCATTCAGGTAACTACGAAACCAATCAACTACCGTTGGAGATATGTTAAGTGGGCGTAAGAGTCCTAGCAAGACATCAAAATCTACATTGTTAAAAACGTTGCTGAAGTCCAGTAGTGACAGAACAGTTAACTTTTTATGTTCCATTCCATACCGAATGTCGTCAGTTATTTTTATTAACGCTGAGACTGTGCTGTGTCCAGGGCGGAAACCGGATTGAAATGGATTAAGAAGGCTGTTGCGGATAAGGAAGGAAGTCAACTGTTGGTGGACGAGCCGCTCAAGGACTTTAGAAAGGAAGGGAAGGATAGATATAGGGCGGTAATCAGAAAAAGATAAAGGATGGTTATTTTTGGGAAGTGGAGTGATCTGTGCTTCCTTCCAACTCGAGGGAAATGCACTAGCTAAAATGGAGGCGTTAAGAATATATTGTATTACAGGCAGCACTTCATCAAGTTTAAGAACTATCATTTTGCGGCTGATGCCATCACTACCTACTGCATTCGATGAAATGGACTCAATACCCTTCTTAACATCACAATCAGTAACTTGTTGAAATACGAAAGAAGATTGGTCAGGAGTTGGAATTTCAGAAAGATATCGTAATGTAGCAGCTTTTGTAGGGCCATCAAAGTTGGCAGAAGAGGAAAAACGTTGATTAAGTGCATCAATATTCAAATCTTTAGGAATGTTATCTTGTCGTGACTTTCCAACTCCTAATGACCGGAGGAACTTCCATACCTTCGTAGGATCCTCATTTTCAAGGGAACTGTGAATATGTCGGCGTTGTGCGTCCCTACACACCTTGTTGCAGTGATTTCGATGTTTCGCATATTTTTCTTTATTAGCGTCAGTGGGTCTACACTTAAATCTTGCTTTCGCTGACAGTTTTTTACTCATCACACTCCGGATTTCGGGCGTAATCCATGGTGCAGGCAGATGTTTCAACTTGACAGGTCGTAAGGGACCATGAATGTTGTACAACTGGGTAATGATTCTATTGAAACTATTGTTTATAAGTACGATTAATAAGTTTCTATAATATAAAGTTACCTATCAAGTAAAAAACCAAATGTTTTTATTTATAAACATAACTGTGCTTTATAAAGCAAACGACTACTTGGTTGTTGCGCTATCTGGTTTTTAGATAAACTAGTCCAAAAGCGATGTAGCCCAAATGCGAGATATAGTCATATCCGGCTAATTTGCGTTTATTAATCAGGCAGATCGAGATTTAGTCTTGAAGCAGTTTAGTCATACTTGCTGCCTAGTCTAGTCATATTTTGTAGACGTGAGTTTCTGAAACGATAAATGGATATTGAAGCCACCAAGGTATGCTAGAGTGGAGTGAGGTTAATGACGTTGAAGACGCAAGCATCATGGAATGTTGACAATAGTGTGAAAATTGATTAGCGTTTTGACCTTGCATGTTTTTTTAACACTTACCAACATATCAAAAATATCTCTTTGATGTACATGAATAGTGATGAGGGTCTCGAACTTGATGCGCTCTATTTTTGTGAGGTCTCTAGTGGTCTGATCAATCAGCGTGTTTAAGAGCTCCAGGAACTTATTGTTGGTCTCCATCATGATTTTTTTATCTTGCCGGGCTTGCATCAGCGCTAGTTCAGCGTCCCTTGTCCATATAATCTGTATGCCTAATAGACCTATCTGGAAATAAGTTAAAGATAACGTTAAGGTGGTACTAGAATTTACATTTTGATAATTTAACCTACGCATGCAACAATTTACCTGCGCAGGCATTTTATCCAAGAACAGCAGAAGATTGAAAGTAGGATCGTTCAATACAGCAACAGCGTTTCTTATGATGGCGTGCAAGCTGCCTTGCGCTGATTGCAGTAAAGAAGTTAGCCACGTCTCCACGGAACCCTCAGCTCGGACCGGTCGCTCCAACTTAATCTCTTCTCCTTCGGAGGACACTATAGCTATCATTTTGTTGTACTCTATAAGAGATGAAAAATACGAGACGATATTGAGATAAATCAGCTAGAAAAGTAGACAGTAAATATGAGAATTTGATTTACTATAGGTATGCACAAAAAAGATTTAGAGGTTTAAAATAATCCAAAATTGGATTTCGTTCGCACTAATTTGTTTAGTAATAGATTATGAAAAGCGAACCACTAATTGTGCGAATAACAGTCGAGCGATTGTGCTTACCAACGTCATGAAATTTGACGTAACGAATATTGTCGAAAATGGACAATAGATGATTTTGTATCGTATGAGAGTCCGACGCCTGGCCCAATATCTCGAGTAGTGCAGGATCAGACACAAAAAAGAATCTTGGGAACATCGTCCTTTTCCTCTCCAGGTAGCCACTGAGACTCTTCTGGCAAAGCTCTAGCTGTTCTTGCAGGTGTGGAAGCAGCTGGCGCAGCAAGTCATCTCCTACGCAACACGAAACCACACCCGGCGTCTCGTGGGCTCTTTGCATAATTTTCTGCCAGGACTTATCAATTTTAGAGAATCGTTTCGCTTCTTTAGGTAGCTGCTTAGCGATGTCACCTCCAACAAACACAGCTTCAAGGTAAACCCACATGTTTTGAACTAAGAGCCATCGCTCCAGAATTTCATTGGTGCTTTGGAGGTCATACAACCACTGTTGAATTTGTTTTCTGAATGGAGCGTTGTACCTTTAAAGTAATAAATATCGGTTTAAAAATCTTCCCTCTATTCGAGCAACGCTAACGTACACTACCTAAACCTACAAAGTTCAAGAACGTATAAATAGGGTGCGTTATTCACGTGATTCATCTGTTTTATACCTACCGATTAGAAAGAAGAGATCCTAAGATCATGAGACTGTCCTCTAGCTGGCCGATGGTCTCAGCCGTGGTATCGCCTCTCAGGAGCAGTTCGCCGCGATTGTTGAACGTTTGAAACGTCAGCTCGTGTACCGACCACTCGTTCGTCACTTGCCGAAGTTTTGCTTCAATGTCTTTTTCCTTCATTGCTGATATGCAAATATCCTAAGGAAATTGAGACATACGGTGAAACAACAACGACGGTGTTACAAGACTTTTTTAAAAGCTCTCTTTGTTTTACTCGTTGACCCTGTCGGCCGGTTTCCCACTGACCCTGTGCATAGACTAGTCTTGCATAATGGACTATAGTTGTAAGCAAAGAGCAACGCTACCTCTAACGCCAAATACATCCATTTCATCATGTCTTTGTTATGTTAATTGGATTCTAAATGTATCTCGAACCATACAACATCGACCGTCTAATAAAAGCGAGAAATTATTTGCAATTATATAACGCGATCAACACACAAGATATTACGAACAACCATTTCATTTGTCATGCATATTGGGAGCTGGTGAATTAAAGATTGAATGAAGAAGATCCACCGATGAACGTGGACTACGTTGGTCACCGAAACATGTGTTGGCTGTGGGAGGTCGACTCTTAGAATAAAAAAAAACTAGTTATGGGACCATACGAAGCAGAATGGGACCAGCCAATTTTGTCGGAACGGATGATGATTCCACGCCAAATATGCAAATAATACCTACTAATTAAGTGTGTGAGTCATGCTGGTTAAAATCACAGTCTTGGATCGCCGCTTTCAACTAGCTGAGACCTATTAATCATTTGTTCAATTAGAGGAACAAGAGATTGCATCAGCCGATGTGTTGGAATGAATGACGTAACGAGCTAGTTGCTCATCTGACGTTAAGCGGCCACCCATAACAGTTGCAGTATCACTCGGAATTTTAAAATAATATAGTTTCGCGTGACACTGCACTGCGGACACAGTTGTACTAGCACACTACTGCTTGGCGGCAGAATAACTAGCGCCTAACAAGACGAACTTTGCAGAAAAGTCCTACAACCTAGTATGTTCACGACACGAGATATACATCAAATAGTGGCACCCTCTGAAGAACAAATGGAAGTTCAAACAGAGCAACTAGTGCAGTAACTAATCGAAGACTTTGTTGAGTGAGGCATCTAACCTTAGCGGAAAAGGAATCAGCCAGTTTGGGGAACTGCAACAGGAAACTGCACTGGTGGCAACTATACAGCAGAAAGGATCACCAAATATTAGAAGAGCTGCAAACTATGACTATTATAAACCTGCAATAATGATAAAAACTATCAAGTGGCTACTAAAATTCGCAGAAGAGTTATAAAGGATTACAACTTGTATTATATCGTCAAATGCTCGTATTTGCGTCTATCATCTGCAAAGCTATTTATACCATGAATTATATGCAGCCGAAATTACCACATCAACATTTAGGGGTATGTTGATGACAAATTGAAGAAATGGTTTACTCGCTTTCAAAGGAGACAATCTCCATTAACATTAGCCACCCAAAAACAATCGAGGAAAATCTGTTCCATTATTGGCTTTTCCCATTCTCGATACACAGAAATAATAAAAGAATGGCCTCGGTTAAATGCTCCCAAACAAAAGTGTGACTGGTGATAAGAGGGAACAACCAACCTTTTTCAAGTTCCAGTACTGCAGGATTTTGTGCCGAATTATTTGCGGCCTTATTAGTAAACGTGGAGTAGCTTTGGTTTCGTTAATCCAACTTTTATTATTCTTTCTTTGTAATTTGAAAAACGATCTTGATCGAAAAAGACACAAGGTAGTTAAACTAGTCCATAGGTACTCCACAAACTAAGTAGAGGATACAAGAAGTACTCCACATTTATTAATAAGGCCGTTGGGTTTTAATCATATTCCTAATACCCTCTTTGTAGAGCCAGAAGAACCAACTGAAGAAAGACCACTTATAGTTATTGTCGATGGTATATATTTAAATACCCAAAAATTGCTAATTTAAAATTCAAAAAGGCTCTTACCCCCTACACATATTACAATCTTTTAAAACCTTTCCTGTTTATTTGTTGTGATGGATATATAATAGAAGCACTTGGTCCATATGCAGCAACAAACAAAGATGCAACTATAATGGAAGAAGATGGTCCATTTGCGGCATTATTCAAAGAAAATTATGTATATATATTATATTAGACACGAGGTTTCAGAGATTGTAAGGACAAACTCCATGATAAAGGTTATCAGGTGCTTGAATCTATTGAGCGAAGATTAAAACACAGCCGACTAGTTTACAATCAAATATAACGAGATGTGTGGCCATGAGTGGGCACTGGGCGGGTTGTATGTAGAGGATGTGAATGGCCGGTTCAAGCATCCACATTAAAATATTTCGCGAAGATCGTTTAATAAAAGCGCACCACGCATGAGGCAAGAGTTTTCAATAGCGGCTGCACTTTTAAACTGCTTTGCACCGAAAGGAGTAATGTTCATATAATACTGAACATCAATCTATGACAATTGAAGACAATGTTTTGGGCGACATTGTGCGAAGAAATAAATTAAATATGCAGCACACAACTTTACAGCGTACTCTTTTGTAAAAAAAACCGGACCTAAGGGGGTAGTCTAACGAATTCGATAGTTCGATACGGCCCTGGAAAACTTAACATTAGCGGGGGCCCACTGTAATTATAATATTTTTTATTATGATTTTGTCCGCTCCCTGCTATAATATAACATAATTATTTTATTGAAAGCGCCTTATTTGGCTAGTAAAACTGTTCTATGGTATGGTACCCTGGTATTCCTGCCGCCTTGAATACCTGTTGCTTCGTTCAGTGCGGCGAGCTTGCGCAGTTGAGTCCAAACCTCGTGTACGAACCTCCCATTCACCCCAACCAAAGCTACCCCCCTACTTAACCCAGCCAAGTGAAAATTGATGGGGGGTCTACCTTCCCATCAGCGTGCCACCTTGTCACGTGCTAGTGATTTTGGAATATCTTCACTAGTTCTGAACTCCTAGTACTTGGCTGATAATACCGGAAACGGGTTCTACATCCGGATCCGATCTAGGTCAGCCGCGGCCAATGTATTGTACGTATTTGCTAGATGTTACATAGCTACTTTACAAAACTATCCTACACTTAATGACTATCACTATTACGAAAATTAGTTAATTAAAAAGGCTTTTTGGCCCGCAAAAAACTATTTTAATAATAATAAGGTCAAAATAAAGGAACATAAGTCAAGAAATATCGTTAAAACTTATTAATACTTTAGTATTTTTTTATTTATTAGAAAAATTCTAGCAATCCGTAGAAGGCAACCATTTGTTTTACAAATCATTGTAAGAATTATTTAGTAACTGCAAATAAGGATTCATTATTATTATGTTTATAATATAATCTTTTTATTTAATGATAGGAATAACTTTTATGCAAATAATTTATTAGTAGTTTAGCAGCAAGACCTATTGAGGCTGGCAGTTGTAAGGCCCGCAGACGTCAAATCGTGCCTACCACGGCTACTAGGAGAACAGAATATATATGGAGTTAGTTATCTGTAGCAATCAGCAATCAGAAACTTATTTTCTGATCCGAAAGCATCAAGGTTCCACGATGTCCGAAAGTAATGATTTTTTTTATGAGAATGAACGGCGGACGGTCTAGTCGTTCACCCGGCCACGACAACGACGACGACGACGACGACGACGACGACGACGACGGCGACGGCGGTTTAGCGGATGAATTCTTTAATAGGACTGCACGATAACATAAGGTGACAAAAATAAAAATTATGTATCGGTCATAAGGGGTACACGGTGAGGTCTCTTCGACTATGCTCTGGTTAGTTAACTTATATAGATTAACTATAAAATTTAAATATTAATCCATTATTATAGTTCATAATTATTGGGGAGTTTCTAGGTTTTATCTCATTATCCTCAGACCGTCACTAAATGTAGCCACAGCTCAGTATCAAATAATAATGAACAAAATATAAAAGTAGATAATAAACAAAACAGAACTGGCGAAGATATGAAGTGGCATACCGTTAATACAATATTCTTGTATACGATTTAATTTAAAATACTTTTATGTGAATTTACCTCAAGACGTGACGAGCTTGTCTTTCAGCAGATGTTACGCGTCACGGCCACCTATAATATACTATCTTTTTACTAACGAAGCATCATGAAGAACGATGCGTCCAGAGATGCGGTATTGAGCTTCACGTACCAGGAGAGCAAAAAAGGCAAAGATATTATTGTCAAAGCGGGTGCTCAGTACTGAACGTTAAGGTGGAGGTACACTTATGATGTTGAGATAATTGGCAAAAATTTTTTTACGACGATTTTTAACAACAAACATGGTAATGTTGGACTACAATATCACGTTTCGACCAATCATAACGTTCATTATGAAATCTTAAAAAGGACATGTATCTATACTTTTTTCATGCTTGAATGGGCTCACGTTTTTTTTATAATAGGCTCGCGAATGTTGTTCTCGGACGTCCTTTTCCTCTCTTTCCTTAGATGTTGGTTTTAGAGAAAGAAAGAAAAGGCTAATGTCATGTCGTATCAAGAGCAAAAAGGCTCGCAGAAAATCGCAAAGAATGGACAAAACTTCACAGACAAGAGTTTAACTTAAATGAAGAAGAATAGGCCTGCATTTAACAGCAATCGCACCTGATTGAAAGTGATCATGCGATCTATGTTGGAGCACGTTTGCCCATGAGGTGCCTATTCATTCAAATATCCTATTTTAAAATAGCTCTCTTTGTCTACATTTTTTCACAACACAGCCGTTCTATAAATTGTATATAAGCTTGTTTGTCTGTCTATGTTATAAAAAAAAATACTACGCATGCTAAGCCGCAGTAACAATATCTTTACACAGTCAGCTCGATAAGGCTCTTTTTATGTCGATAAAATCTGATTAAATGTAATCTGTTTTTGGTTTAATCGCATTATTTTGAAACTAAACGACTAAGCAATATTTTATTCTAAAATGTTCGTAATACTCTCAATAGCCCGAATTACACACCAAAGAATAGAAAAAGAACTAGTAAATGTTTAGACTTGCAAACAAAAGAACACCATTTCTTCGAGAAATTTGTGTATGAACATTTTTGTCACGGGTCGGTAAGTCGGTAAGCTAATAAATGATGTAAAATAACACCCAACGATCAAATACATAGGACTTATAAAAGGATTTACTGTAAGTATCTAGGACCTAGGAACGGAACTATACTATACCCAAACACAGAATCGACCTATGGGGAAGAAAGGTTCTCGAGTGGCGATCACGAACCGGAAGACGCAGCGTAAGCCAGCCCCACAATAGGTAGACCGACGATCTGGTGAAAGCCGCGGGGAGCCGTTGGATGCAGGAGGCGAGCAGCCGCTCACAGTGGCGCTCTCTGGGGGAGTCATATGCTCAGCATACCTTTATTTCGTTTATTTATGAAATAGAAAAATATTTGTAGCTTATAATGGAATGTTGGTTTGGAATTTTGAAGCGAGGTCAAACCTATTTTTAATAGAGGTTACAAAATTCTCGAAGTTCTGGAATTCACTAAATACATATCCTTTAAATATTGTAATTATTTCCTATGCACATCCGCTGATTATTCTTTATTTGTAGTCGAATAAATAAATGCAATTTATTATAACTTACAGGGTTTCTAAACAGTTATTTAATAGTTTATTGAATGTGTATAAGATATTAATTTATTCAGTCGCATTAGAAAATCGCTGTGATCGCCGTTACCCAGGTACTTATAAAATAAGTATTTCTTCAAAAAATTAAAACAAATTAAACTTTAATTTTTGATAACATTTTTATATACAAAATGTACAATTCAATAAAAAATCTAGCAATTTCAAAACCGTGCGGATGTTTCACGGATGCGCAATGGACATTTTATCCGCACGGCTACCAGGATCATAGTAAAAGAGAAGAGATCCCAAGCAACGGAAAGCCTTGTACATGAACTATACTTACTATTATAGACTAGGCTATAACTTTTTATTTGATACTGATGATGATGATGTCAAAATGACCTAAGCTTTAATTAAAAAATGACTTTATTCTCATTTTGTTCTATTTGGCTTTCAAGCCGAAAGAGCAGGTATAGGACCGATATGAAAGTATTTGGACTTCAAAGAATAGTCTTATAATTTAGGTCGGAAATATACACCAGATTTTGTTTTTTGTGATAGAGAATCACACTAAAATTACACTAAATTTATCGATACACAACCGATTTTTGTCAGACTTTTTCTAAACTCGCTCTCGAGCTGAAATCCCGGGTGCAACGGATACGCTGTGTGAAATGCCCACAAATATTGCTTTATATTTTTATAAAAATGTTGACAGACAAGTTAAAATGGTTTACACTTCTATATCGATAAAGAAGGGTAATGCAGTCAAAATTTTCAAAAAATATTCAATGTACAGATTTAGGTCAGTTACAGTTTTATTACTAGTATTGATTTTCACGTTAGTGATTTTAATTATTTTTTTGTTCAGTTGCATTACCTGTACGTTTACTGTTACAGCTCAAACACAAAATTTACTGAAACGTTAGCTTACATCAATTGTGATTACAAGTTACAAGTACAAAATTACAACGAAATTACTATTTAATCATAACAAAAAAACGAGCAATAATACAAATAATAATAAAAAAAATTATAATAACGTCCCGGACGTTAAATGAAGAGATGGATAAGTTTACTTATGGGTTTCCGTAATACAGTATGGATTAATTAACAAATATTAAACATTTATTATTTATCGGTCCATTAATTTGCACAATGCTTTTACTAACAAAGCACAGGCTTGAACGCGCATGCCCATGAACGTACAGCCGTTGCTATGACAACCGCTTGTATACAACCCAGGTAGCACGTGGATTCATCTGTATGGAGGTACTAGGAACGCATAACCATGCAACAGATCCCTTTATACAGACTGCCTAAAAGCAAATTGGCGATAAAAGATGTCTAACTTGCAAATTGCCTATGGTGCAATATGTCTTAAAAACAGTATGCCTAAAAGTCAAAAAGCCAAGAAGTATTATTTGAGACCGTGCAACAAATATTTGAAAAGCCCGTTGAAACTATTAGTGGTGAAGAATGTGAAGCAGACATACCGGAAATATTCAAATTCAAGAAAGACACGCTGTTAAGAGCAAAACGCAAGTTTTTAAATGCTATAAAAACTTCAAGCAAATGAAAGAGTTGAAATTACCCGATATAGTGACAGAATTTGTTTTTTAATTTCCGTAGATAATTTAGACAACAACAAAAAAAATATAATGCAGAGCCGATGCTTTGAACTTATTACAGAAAATGGCAAGCGGTGTACAATTTTTTAGATTCTGAACTGTGAGAAGCTGAGAAGGGTTTCAAAAATTGTTCAATAATTATTTTTCTTATGTTTATATGGATAGCTGCGATGAAACCATCAACATCTTTGCTTTTATTTTTGCTGTGTTGCCCAATAAGACAATAGATACAAATGAATGGTGATTTAAATTGGTCAAAGATAAATTGAACATTGTTATAGCTAAATACAAAATGCAAAACAAGGTGAAATTGAAAAGCAAGGTGGTTCCTAGTGGGGAGTCAACTGGCGCCACTAACCGGAAACAGGTCTATAGACTGCCTAAGCCGGAGCCAAAACGACCTTTTTTATACATACGTATAACGAGCATTTGTAACAAAATGTGAACAGAAAATAGCGCAAAATAAAGCCTACTTGGCAAAACAAGAAAGAAGAGAAAAAGCAAGTGTAGGCACACCATGAAAATGGGCATATACAGCAAATTTTTGTTTTTTGGGGGGCAACCACAACGTCTTATAGCGTTATTACTTCAATAATACATTGACAAATGACACAAAAGTAAGAATACTTTAATGTTTCAAAGCCAGAGCAATTTTGATGCCGTCACGTTAAATCGTTCACTTAAATACAACTGTCATGTCATACCTTTACATCATGTTCACACTGACGTGCGATAGTGATAACGCCATATAAAAATGTAATTGGTACGAATTCGAACAATATTATCATCATCATCCTCAGCCCGTAGACGTCCACTGCTGAACATAGGCCTCGCCCTGAGAGCACCACTTTGAGCGGCTGCTCGCCTCCTGCATCCATCGGCTCCCCGCGGCTTTCACCAGGTCGTCGGTCCACCTAGTGGGGGGTCTGCCTACGCTGCGCCTTCCGGTTCGTGGTCGCCACTCGAGAACCTTTCTTCCTCATCGGTTGTCAGTTCTGCGAGCGATGTGGCCTGCCCATTGCCATTTCAACTTGCTCACTTTAAGGGCTATATCGGTCACTTTAATCCTTCTGCGGGTCTCCTCGTTCCGAATCTTATCTCGCAGGGAAACACCGCGCATAGCTCTCTTCATAGCTCGTTGCGCGACTTTGAGCTTACTAATGAGGCCAACAGTAAGAGACGACGTTTCAGTTCCATATGGCAACACACACTGATTGAAAACCTTTGTTTTCAGGCTCTGCGGTATTTTGGACGAAAAGATAGGTCGAAGTTTCCCAAACGCTGCCCAGCCGAGTTGGATTCTTCGTGACTTCTTTGTCGAAGTTGGACCTGCCCAATTGGACAGCCTGTAATAGGTACACATATTTGTCGACAACTTCGAGAGTATCGTTCCCAACAATCACCGGTATCGGTGGAAAATGGGCATTAGACATGACTTTCGTCTTGTCCATGTTCATCTTAAGACCAACCTGTTGGGAGACTCTACTGAAGTCGTTGAGCATGGTGCTAAGGTCCTCGAGCGACTCCGCTATTAGAACTATATCATCGGCAAAACGAAGTTTAGTGATGTACTCGCCATTTATGTTGAATGCTAGATCCTTTCCACTCCAAGAGCTTAAAAACATCCTCCAAAGCGTTTGCGAACAGTTTCGGAGAAATAACGTCTCCCTGTCTCACGCCCTTTTGCAATGGGATTTGTTTCGTGCTCTGTAGGGTTACTCTTGAATCCAATCCCAATTTCACTAAAATTCTAATCCGAATCAATCTCAATTCCAATGTTAAATAATTTGGTACCCTTGAACAAAATCGAGCTGGAAATTGAAATCGCATATGCGATCGACTTAACATTGTGACTCACAAAATAACAACACTATGTAAGTGCTGCCATACTCAACATAAAAGAAAATACTAATACCAAAATTGGTTGAAAACATTTCATTTATTTATTTATTTATTTATTTATTTACTTATTTACTTAAATTTAAAATACTTTACCAAAAACCATCACTTTTGATGATATTTAGTCACTTTCAAGAAAATAAAAGCGCATAGGAATGATTTTTGAAGGGTAAACCACACTTTAGGTATATCTATAAAGATATTATAGTCCTCAAAATTTTAGCAACCAGCGGGATTTGAACCCGCGCCCTCCAACTCTCTAGTTGGTAGAACGTCCAATCCGGTGAGTTGGAGGGCACGGGTTCAAATCCCGCTGGTTGCTAAAATTTTGAGGACTATAATATCTTTAGGCCAACCTACCAACAGCTGGAGGATCTAGCGGATTTTTTACAAGATAATCCAGGGATAGCAAAAGGTTGTTGCGCTCCGCCCATGGGAATTATCATGTGTTTGTGTTTGTGTCATCAACAAGACTGAGTGTATATTTTGTGTATAAATTTGTCCAAAATATTAAAAATAAGAGACAAACGTGCCATTTTACTTCCGAACACAACACACTCGAACGCAAAAAAGTTAACTTTTGAAAACTGTAAAAATTCTATCGCAAACTCGACTTCAAGCTCAATTTGTCAACGTCAAATCGCGTCAAGAGTACCGAAAAAACGTATGGTATAAAAATGAGTCGATTCCATTTAGTTTCATAAAATTCCACGGACAAAGATTCCAATCGTGCGCTAGTATCGGATTCAAGAGTACCAAATACCACGATTTCGTTCCAAATCCCAAATTACGATTGAAATCGAGTGTCAAGAGTAACCCTGCTGGTCCTGCAGTCGGACTGAAATAGTGGCCTTGCTGTGCAGAAACTTCAACACTTCAATATACGTATAGTCAATTTGGCATCGCTGTAAGGACTGCAGCACCGCTCAAGTCTCGATTGAATCGAAGGCCTTCTCATAGTCCACAACAATATTAACAATATTATTGTTACCTTGAAATAATAATAATGCCATGAAACTGATGGTTTTGTATTAGTTTGTGGTAGCCCAGCTGTTCAAATGAAAATAAGTATATATGTAAGTATTATTAAAATTGTGACATGTATTCCTTGATGGCACGTTAATTAAAATCATATCCACCACAAATTGCTCACTTCATGGGGATTTGAGAAATATGTAACATTAAAGGCATATGATTCCTTTATTGTATGCTTTTAAGACGGAAGCGAATGAAAAGTTATGCCAATCATACACATTTATGATTGTCTGTATGTGTATACAGACAAATTAATATTTATTTATTGTCCCTACATATAATAAATGTGTAATTCTGGCGCGCTTCGGAACACACACATAATTGTATAACATCTATTTTATCTCATAGGTTCTATTGTTAAAAAAATATCATAACCGCGATGCAGGGCACGCGGCGTTCCATACATTCTCCAATCAGCGCCATCTAGGGACAATAATTTGCCGTTGTTTGTTTGTTTGTTATTCAACAAAACCTAAGATACTGAACTGATTTTCATGCGGGTTTCACCAATTTTGCTTAGAAATAACCGGCGCTGAACATAGGATATATTAAAATCCAAATATCATTAACTTTTTTTGGTCAAAATTATTAAAATTTCATTACGAAAACCACAGAATTAAACCTATTACATAGGTCCAAAAACAAACGGAATTTCATACAACGTGGCCGCTTCATCGTGAGTTTTTTTTGGCTGCCGACGGTAAGCGTATGTCACCGAAATGTTTATCTGGAGGCTATGACCAAAGAGTAATAGGAGTCAAGTTGACAGCGTGTTGAAACTAACAAAAGATCAAATTAAAACAATTTATAGTTTTTCTATTTACGCCTTTACAGGTTGTTTGGGGTTTTCGGAGTAAAATAGATGTAACGTATACCAACAAATAAGTAGTAAGTAATAAGTATAAAAAATAAGTAGGTAGTGTGTGAATTTATTTTCAGTATATAGCAAAGTTCTCTGTGGAATAGATTGCGTGCAGCCACGGTTACAAACATGTTATAAATGCCCACAGATTAGAGAAAAAGTACTTATACCTACTCTCTGTAAGTAGGTACCTATGCGTTATCGCCTCACTACAAATTAAAAATAACCGGCCAAGTGCGAGTCAAACTCGCGCACGAAGGGTTGCGTACCATTATCTATGAAAACTCGTTCTGCCCCCTTAAATATTTATTTTATTCTGGTTTTTAGTATTTTTTGTTATATCGGCAACAAAAATACATAATTTATGAAAATTTCAACTGTCTAACTATCCAGATCATGAGATAGCCTGATGACAGACGGACAGCGGAGCCTTAGTGATAGGGTTCGCTTAACCCTTTAGGCACGGAACCCTAAAAAGAGTATAAGTAGGTATGTGACCTTCTTGAAAATGAGCCGCTAATTTTTGACATAACACCGAGAACATAATGGAATTATGAAAACTAAAAAATATGAATAATATCATATTATATTAATTCCTTACAAATCACTATTTTAGCTTGCCAATTTTTAATTCTCCAATCAGTGATTGGAAAATTAATAAGACAATAATAATGTCGTAAACCTAGATATCCCACTCAAACTATGATTCGGATCATAGATTAAAGGAAATATATATCCGTCTTACCACAAAAATAATTTTAAACATCGCTTAGACACATGTTTAGTTGGACAGCGTCTAAAAGTTAACTGCTCCTTAAACGGATGTTTTATTTTTGTCACTACAAAACCATGTTTATATCGTGTATACTTAAACACTGTCTAACTCGATCCACATTTTTTAAATAAGGCAACATCATACGAAACGTTTCATTCCGCGCAGAACTCATTTTGTAAATCCAATACATGTTAGCGTCATAGCTGTGACCATAGAAAAAACGGAACGTTATTAGCGTGAAGGTCAGGTATGCCTCGCTCGCCCCGCTTGTAGTATTTCTGTATTGTTCTTTGAGGATGGTCACTGACAAAGTGCGACGTAGGATAATAATGTGGGTTCAGTTCAGTTTTAGGATTCATTTTTATGCCGAGCTTATCTATAGATCGACCATGAGGATCAAATTGCAGCATAACTTTTACCCAATCTAAAGTTATTTTACGGGCGAAATCTATTGGTAACTTGTATAGCTTTTTAAAATGATACCTAATCATCATAATATTGAATCGGGTAAACTCATTCACGTTGTGTATTAATATAATAATAAATATCTTTATTTATTGTCCAAAAATTTCACGATACTTTTTAAAGTAAGTAGTTATTTTATTCAAAATTAAGGTAAAACGACAGTTAAACACCTCTTAAACTAAGGGTTGAGGATGTTTAAATTTTAGCACGTGTTTAACGCCCGTCTATATTAAACGAGTGTTAGGCGCCGATTTGTGGTATGGAATTTATGAAACAACTGATCAACAAGTGTTTAAGGCGCATCTAAATATTTTGTTATATGACGGTTAATAACTAGTCTGTGACCCAACTAGCCGTAGACCAACATAGTAGACCAACGTAGGGTCATAATGTCTCGCCCTATCAATTTTTTATCGCTTGTAAAGGCTGAATCAAACTTCAAAAAATCTTTCAAAATAGGGTCTCAACATACCTTACTTAGGTCTTAAATTTTTTTATAATAATGAATTCTAAAATAATCTTGCTTAATCCAAACACAATAATGTCTTATTTAATTAAATATGTGTTCCTATTAAATCGAATTAAATAAATAGAAAATTTTTAATTATATTATACTACCACTACGAGGCAGACATGCACGTTGCATTTGCTACTGAATAAAATACTACATAATAGGTAGGTTATGTAGTATTTTATTCAGTTTGGTTAGGTAACCAAATATTTCTAACTTATACTAGTAATTACAATCTCTCCACTACTTTGGTCTCAACTAATATTCAACTTCTACCAGTACACTTATTGTACTGAACTCTCCTTGACGTCTTTTCTATATATTTTCTACTGCTAGCTTATATACCTGGTATATCTTGCTGATCTATTAACGATATCTCTACTAGAGGTATCCTTAATAGAGGTCCTCTAATGTCCTTAACAGCTATATCAGGCCTCACTCTTCTAATATTTCTGTTATTGTGAATGCTAACTAAGCTTCATGACGGGAATATCGGAGTTCACTAAGACGCCAAAAACTACATCATTAGACCATAGTTATTTAACACCTCTAATTTTGTACTCGAGCCCTTCATAATATAAATGTAGAACTACCCTTTTGATAGGACGCGGTGCATAAGTATTTTGAATATCTAAGTTATGTACCGCAGCGTGCAGGAAAATCCTCGGTATTGAAAGAATTATGTATGAAAATGGATGCAGCTGAAAGTACAATCTTAGCTTTTGCCATGATCTAGATGAGCAAATTTTATTCTTAGAAACAAAATTCTAATTAACGGTAGGGGATATGTCACAAATCACAATGCACTATTTACTCAAACGTGAAGTCTCTCGGACATGGATGAGCGTACTGATAAAAATAAATAATGCAATATGGTACGTAATGTTACATTCCATCTCTTTCGTTCTCCTCCAAGCAAAAGCAAATGATAAGCTATCCAGAAGCTCCTCCCAGAATCCATCCAAATGTAGTTACATTTTGACGATTACATGCTTTATAATCAAAGCAGCAAAGTTCGATTTACTGTATAACGCAAAGTGGCAAACAAAATTGATCGAATCTATCTTCGTACCGCTTCTGAACTCCTGGTACAAAATAGGCTGATTTTGCCTGTTGATCTGTGACGTAATCGTGACCGTGTGATCGTGATGACATAAATGCAATACCTTCAGAGATTTAAAAGAAATCATTTATTTAAAACATATATTACCGTCCATCGATGTCACATTAACAACAAGAAAAAAATGTAAGTACCTATTGGTTTTTAAATAGACTATCGACATATCACAGAGGTGTGAAAGACCCATTGATAAATAAACATCTATATAATTTTAATTTTAAGTATGATATTCAAACACGAGTTTAATTGTTAATGAATAAATAATACAATACAATTTACATTAAGATTTACCACGTAAAGTGTACGTAAATAGTAAAGTAATTTGATTATGAAGGTGAAGAGTTCAAGAGTTGATTAAATTAAACGATTGACCATTGAACTGAGGTCATAAGATAAAAATTGGTCTTGGTAATTTGAACAAAGTCGAAGGAAACAAAGTACCTAATATTTCTCGATGACGTGAATGCCGAAAAGTGGAGTGAACAATATTTGTGATCCTTTCGATATCTAGGGTGCCGAGCTTAAGCATCTAAGGAGAATGTCGAAACCAATGGCGATTACAATCATCGAGCGTTTAAAACGCAACTTAGAGCCGCAAAGCGAGGCCTTACCGGTTCATATAAAAGTAAGAAAGATAATTTACTTAACCTCAACCTACGTCACATACGTACTGCAATTGACTGAGCGAAAAGGTAGCATTCCGATGTTGGAGACTAGAGCGTAACTTTATACAAAATACCCGGTGGAATCCGCTGTTTCCTCGTGGTCCTACTAGTTTGTACTACCAGTAGGACCACGAGGATATACATGTTCACGAGGTCCTACTCACTTTTATACATACCCTGCGATGAAAACAAATGTTAACTATTAGATAAAAAACACTATTTATCTCTTAATCTGTGATAAAATATAATGAGCTTGAAGGCATTAGATAGAAGAATCCAGCGCGTTATACTGCTACCCACAGCGGTAGCAAATAACGCACCTATTTGAATAGGCCTTTGGAGGAAGCAGTGGCGTTGTAATGTATTTGGTTCTCGGTAAATAACTTTATTACAACTGTACGAGCATTATTTGTGATGGAAAATTTTAATTTTACAAAGATTATGAATTTTGTCTCGCCCTACTCTAATCTCACGTGAGAACACCTAAACTCCCTATTGGCTTTTTTTTCTATCAACGACTAGGCCAGCATTTGACCACAATCTCACCTGATTGGAAGCGACGATGTGGTCTAAGGTGTGGCTATCAGCCAACTTTTCATCTGTCTAGCTCTGTGCTCCCTACCCCGGTCAATTTAATTTACTAATCTATGTAGCAAGATAGATTTGCTTACTCACCACAATTGTTCATCTATACTTGCTCATTTGCGTCATGCCACGGAAAGCGGAACATAGAGATCCTTTCGGAACTATTGTTACACGTAAAATAGTAACAAATGTGCGGAGGCATTCTGTTTTTATGAAAAAACATAAAAGCTATGAGCTAAGAAGGTACCAAGGTAATAAAGACGGTATTTTGCTTGCGTCCACGAACAGACTGCGCTTCCTTTTGGTTTCGCCTAAAAGCCGCCACCGATTAGAATGCCGAACGTGGAGCACGCACCGTGGCACGGTCCTGGACCGTGAACGTAGCCACTATAATAATATGGAGCAGTTGCGGCAAGGCAGTGCATCCATTCAATTGAACGATAAAACAGACCAAGTTATGGTAAGGAAATAAGAAATGATGTGAAGCAAATATTGAAAACAATGAAGTTACAACTTTGATGGATCAATAGGTCTGTAAGTCTTTTAAACCTGTCCCAACAAGTGTTTGAAAATGTATTTACAGAATATGGGTCGCTTGTTGACGAAGATATTGATAAAATGCCGATTTTTAAAAGCAAAAAAGACAGTTTACTACGCGCTAGAAGAAAATTCTTAAACTCGTCAAAGACCGAGTTCAAAAAATAAGAGATGTTTTAGTAGGTACAAAGATTCTTGGCCAAGATTTTTATTATGTTCAGACGGAGAGGGAGACACCAAAATTTTGATGTTAACGACATCATTTTGTACGAAGATATCTCAGCCATGTACGTCATGAAAATAAACAAATCTGACGGAACTCTTTAAGTACTGTACACATAGACATAGACAGCAGGGGTGAGACTATGAACATAGTACCTATAATATATGCACTGCTACTTTCGTGGGGAATTCACTAAGATTTTTGTTTATGAATATTTATTCCACAATGCAATGTAGGCAATAGCTTTTTAGACATCGTGCTTTATGGCATTTCGCTTTTTAGCCATGAAGTGCAATGCATTGTAGGCAATTACGCTTTGTAGTCATTTGGCTTAATAGGCAGTATGGTGAAGTGCCATTTTACATTTTAGGCAACTCAGTCAAAATTGAATCACTGCTTCGAACTGAACTCACCTCGATGTCCTCCTTGTTTGGCAAAAGCGGCGCTTCAAGAATATTCTTGAGGCAAAAGTCCTCGTTATCCAACTCGAAGTTGTATTTTGTGACCTCCATAATTCGCTGCCAGTGCCGCGGCTTCATTGCCTTGTTGGCCATCAGCTCCAGCAATGGGCACATGTCGTTGAAGTCATCTATGGTCTTTTTTAGAGCGAAGAATGCGGGCCACTCTTTTAAACTGTCGAACAACATGTCAAAGTACTATTCAATTTACAAAGTATATATATATTGGGGAGTCAAATGAAAGAAAACAAAATTTCCTATAATGCTGTAACACACAACATTCGCTCATTAGTACAGTTAAGAAAAAATTATAATTATTTGGAAGTTGAATCGATAAAAACCACCTATTTTTAATCACAGCATCGGAAATATATACTATAGGCAAAAATTATTTACGGCAAGCACAACGAGGAATTTATCAGCTATGCAATAAAAAAACCCAGAACTCAATCGAATGAATAACAGCTGATATTCACTAAGTTAACTATTTTAACACCCGCGCGGACTTGACAGAGCGGCTTACTAACAACGGTCTAACTTAGACATTATTCATCCGATTGAGTTACGGTTTTTATTATTGAATAGCAGATGTATTGTTTGTTTGCTGTATATTACTTGTATATCGTGCCTACTTCCGATGCTGTAATTGAAAATAGGTGTTTTTATCGATTCAATTTCCATATAATTTAAAATATTTTCGTAATTGTACTATTGAGCGAATTTTGTGTGTTACAGTATTATAGAAAATTTAATTATCTTTCATTTGACACCCCACACGTGTATACATGGCTCATAGAATCAGACATAATCGCAATTTTCAAAATATGGTGTCTGCCATTTTGATGACGTCATATCTCCAAAATCAAATATTTTACGGGTGGGGTACTCATGGTTTTTAACATAAAATAACATGTTTAACAACATACTAAAATATTTTATAGATTTGGTGCTGGTATTCTCAAAATGAATCATTTTTATATAATAACACCCGTGCGGACTTGAGGGAGCGACTTACTTACAACGGCTTAACTAAGACATGATTCACTCGATTGAGTTCTGTTTTTTTTTTTATTGGATAGCAGATTAGTTGCTCGTTATGTTTGCCCTACATAACTTTTGCCAAACGTGTATACATTTGATGCTGTAATTGAAAATAGGTACTTTTTGTAGATTCGATTTTCATTTAATTTAAAATACTTTGGTAACTGTACTATTGAGCAAATGTTGTATTACGGTATTATGAAGTATTTAATTATCTTTCATGTGACACCCCACACATGTATTAGTAAGGTTCAAAGAATCAGAAATATTAGCAGTTTTCAAAATACGGTTGCTACCATATTGATGGCGTCATATCCCCGGATTAATATATCTTACAAATGGGGTCCTGACGGTTTTTAACATAGAATAACATTTAACAGCATACTACAATATTTTATAGATTAGGTGCTGGCCTAAAAGTGAATTAATTCTGTCTACCAGACATTTCAAAAAAAGTATAAGTCATTTTACAAATAGACTTTTTGACTACATGGTGATTCTGCAACTAAGACTTTTCGGTATAATAAGGTTCACAGCCGACAATTTGTTTATCACTCTATGCTAGGAAGAGGTACTTCCCGCTTACCTAAGTATTTATATTCTTTTTTGTTAGGCTGTTTCAGTTCTCTATGATTTTTGTCTCATTAGTAAAATGTTATTTATATTTATTTATTTTTTGCTTTCAAAAGATACTTTTTGTTTTGACTGTACAGAATAGGGCAAATCTCTACATTTTGAAGAACATTCCAAAAAGAGGACATTTAGAATAATTATTACATAAGTTTGAAGTGGGCGACGAACGAATAAAAACTAGAAAATTTCAAAAAGGGGGCAAAGATCTACAATTTGTATGGATGGCTCGAATAAGGGACAAAATCAGAAAGGGGGCCTACCGCGAACAGACCGATATTAATATGGAATCTACTCCATCTGATATTATAAATGAGGAACTATTAATTTCCAAGAGTAGTGATATGTGTGTGAGTAATATGTATCTCACTGCTAAAATTTGCTGCAGGCTTAAAAGCGAGGTGCTTTCGCTGCAGTTTCAGCCCGTTCAACTTGGTTTTGGCTCACGCGGCGGCTGTGAGGCGGCAGTACACGCCTTATGAACTTTTTAATGAACAAAGGAGGAGACATGTTGTTGACGGTGGACGTTAAAAACGCTTTCAACTTCGTTTACAGAGCATCCCTGTTGGCTGAGGTCCAAGATAAAGTACCTAAAATTTACAGTTTTCTTTGGAAATGTTATGGCCAAAATTGTAAATTAGTATATCAGAGTGACCTCCTTTTATCAGAAGTGGGTTGTCAACAGGGAGATCCTCTTGAACCGGCTATTTTCAGTCTTCCGTTTCACTCCATCATTAAACGTCTCGAGTCAAAATTCAATGTATGGTATTTAGACGACGGAACGATAGGAGGCGATGCTAACACCATTTTTATAGACTTAACTTTCCTCATTTTTGAATTCAAAACTATTGGGTTAGAAGTAAACTTTTCAGAGTGTGAACTATTTCTATCCGACTCTTTCAAATCAAGAGATGAAATAATAAATACTTTCAATTCAATAACCCCTATAAAATCTATAAAAATTATTAACAACAGTTTTTGCCCAAAATGACGGAGTTTTTCAAGTTTATCGGAGCTCGTTATTTTCTGGTCCGGCCGAAACAAAAAAGTAGACAACGTTTCACTTTTGTATGTAAAATAGATCTTACCCTTTTGGTAATTTACGGCATCTGTTCTGAAACTCCATCAGCTCATTGTTGATCTCTTCTATGTTGACCTCTCCCCATGGTATATCGTAATAGCTGCTCACTCTGTCAATGACGTCATTATACAATTTGTATAGTTTCTGCAGTAGATTGAGCTCTTTCCTTATCTGAGCGAGTTCCGGGTATTCAGTGTGTGGAAGACCGAACAGTTCCTCGCCGTTCTGGTAAGTCTGCAGTTTACGCCACATGCCATCGAAACGGTTCTGCGAATGAATGGAAAAAGTTTTTCAATACGGATCGATTTTTACGATGCTTACGTTCTATTGAGCAAAAAAATATCCAACAAAACAAATCTTAACGGGAAACAAAGCATAGACCAGTAGACCGTTCGCTTACCCGGGAAGGAAGGAAAGAAGGTACTAAACGAGGCAAATAACAAGGTATACATTGTATCTTTTTAAACCTTATGGGCAATCACAGAACAAAAACGCTTTGCCTCTGAAGCCTCAGTTGTTTTAATGCTCTGTGTGGACAATGAATCATTCTCCTTTGTTGCATAGTAAAAAGTCACAGAGCAAAAAAAGCGCTTTCTAATGGAGAAGCGTCATTTGTTTCATAGCTCTGTGATCCAAGTACATGGTGTTATTGTTATTACACCAAATACGTTGAGGACACGGGTCTACAAAGTAACTGGCACAGCATTTAGGACCTCTTCCCAAAATGTCCGCTTTTAATATTCATGTCCATTAGTCGATTTCCCTAAATGGCAATATTTGTGAAGACTTCTTATAATTCACCACTTCCCAGAATGACTACGATGTAAACAAGTATTCAAAATGTCCGCTTTATAAGTTTATCGGTCACTCATATCGACTGATAAACTTATTTACTTTACTACTTTTACTGTAAAATGCGGGCCTATTCAGTTATAAAAAGAAATAGAATTAATTGAATTTTTAAATTGGAAACGAAATATTGTGTCGAAATGATTGGGTTTATTTGTGTACTGTAATATGACGTTTGGAATTATGAATGAATTAAGTATTATTTTACCTATTTTGATTAAGTTTTTTGCCTTTGATGACGGATTAGTTTATTTTATTTGTACATTTTTTTTATTATATGAACAACGTACATGGCCTAAATGTCACATGTGAACCATGTGACATTCTCTTTAACTATTTGTATGCTATTTATAGCAAAAAACATGCATGATCTATTTTTTATGACATACCGAAGACCTGCTGTTAATAGTATATATTTAACCATGTTTTTATGCAAATAAACGATTTGATTTGATTTGATTTGAGCGGTTTTTCGTAAAGAGAAAACCGGTGCGGTTTGGCGGATCAACCACATTTTCTTTGATATTTATCTTGCACATGCTGGTTTTCCTCCACCGTAATTGGAAGTCATTGGTGCGAGGCCAGCGAGATTTGAACCATGGTGCGTAGGATTGAAAGTAACATGAACTACTGCTGAGCCATGCTTGATCTCACTACTAATATCTACTAAGGCTTCTGTGCTAATAAATAACCTGGAACAATATGAGCCTATCAGATGCCTCTCTCGGAGTCAAGCCAGACTGCATCGGACCAGCATGCCTGTACTCGTGGCAGTACTCCGTGTTGTCTTCTCGGAACCTAGAATTAATTGATAGAAAATGATGTTTTATAAAAATCTAATTACATTTTTATGGAACTGTTACACAATTTATAACCAACCAATACTAAGAGACTATTTCCGTCCACAGCTCGCCATGTTTTAGTACTATTCCAATCCATAACGGATTTTGACGAATGGTACATATATTGTATGACGTAAAATCATCACCATTTTTTATCTTATAAAGCAACCAACGCCAGTAAAATTCATCAGTATATTCGTCACGCGAATATGCTGGTTGGGAGCTGCAACACGCCTTTGAACGTTGCGATTTGACTGATTGAGTTGACGAAATGTGTGGCAGATTGTATGATGTGTAAAATGCTTTAGTTTACACTCGAACCTGTCCAGATTGTTCTTCAGATCCTCCTCAAACTGAGGCTGCATTCTGAGAAGCTGCACGTGTGAAGCCAGCGCTTGCGCCTGAAGCTGCTGCCACGTATAACGTAGGTTGTCCACTTGCTCTAGATCCTCCTTGCTCACGGGCAGCTCATACCGAGTAATGATATTGAAGGCTTCCTATTTTACAAACCAACATAAAAGTTTTGGGGGAAACAAAAATAGGCCAGTTTGTACTGCTAATAATTTGGAAGCGATCAGTAAAGTTTAGGCCGATTCGCTTGGGCGTGGTATTTGAAAATGCTGCATTTTTTAATCGAATTTTTTTAATCATAAATTTATTAAGTAATGGTAATTGACGAAAAGCAGGTAACATTACCGCTAGTAATTATGAACAAGCCAATGTATACCGTTTAAAACTGTTGATAAAAAATTAACAATTACGAGCATTTTAAATATTAAATAAATGTTTAATCTGCAGCCCGTGTTTGTGAAGTCTCCATCTTTTTAGTAATATAAGAAAATATCATTGTGAGAGAGAGAAATTATGCTTTATTAATTAATATACATACTTCGACTGGATCAATCTTAAGTTCCATGTCCACTTCCTGCTCCCTGATCTTCTTCAGGGTTTCCATGACCGTTCTGACGTCGTCCAAGTCACGAATGGGCCTCTCTAACTTGCGTTCCAAGTCGTTCATGATAGCATACACATAATCCATTTCGCGTTTGTATTTTTTTCGCATGGCTTGACTGATTCTGTGTGTCCCATCTGGTATAGTAAGTAGTATTTAAGTATATAATTATTAAACAAGAACACTATTAATCAAAAGCCACCGTTTTCGTAATAGTTGAATAAAGTTCCCTTTAAAAAACGGGGTTAAATCGACTTCAATTACCTAAATTCCATACTGAGAAACTCATGGATGAATGCCAAACGGAGTAGACTTAACATATTTAAAAAAGTGGTCGCCATAGTGTAATAATCATCTGTAACACTGGAGGCAAATATAAAGCATATAATAAGAAAAGTTTTCTTACTTTTGAGTTCAGTGTTTAATCCTAGCTTGAGTTTCTCGGTAGAAACAGCCAGGCAGTTTCCAATGATCAACACATCGGGTTCCGTAGACAGCTTGGCTTCGAGCTCACTATGCCTTTTCAGGGCCAGTTCAAAGTCATTCAGACTCCATGCTAGAAGCTGTCTTAGGGTTTTCTCGCATTTCCAGAGGTAGTGGTATGGACGCCAGCGTTTCACCAACGTGTTTAACTCCTTTTGTGATAAATAAATTGAAATCAGATCCGTGATCCGATTAATTGATACGAGGTTATTTTAATACAAATAAACAAAACAGTAAAAATAGGAAATTGTTAAACCAGCAGTTATTGTAAACGTGGTTTTCTAAAACAACTTTTAATTTATTGGGGTGAGGAATCTGTGTTTTGAAAGTTCACATCTACAGGGTTTCTCCTTTATATGTTAGGAAGGGTTGCATACTGAATAGTGACATATTCATATTCATATAAATACATATAAAATTCTCACCGTTTTTATATTTTGTGAGCAGGCTGACAGCAGTGATAATGTTTTTATTATCTCTTTATTCTCCATCACGTGATTATAGAAGTTTTTTTGTTGATAGGGGAATGTGGGCTTTTCTTCGGACTCTAGCCGGTAATGCTTCTTCTTTCTCATCTTTGCTGCATCTGCCATCTTCATTGATTTCTGCATGTTCATCGGCGTCACCGACGACGAGACCTGTTCGTCAAGCTTGGTGACAACATCGAGGAGCTGATTGGCTTGGTGACCAGCGACTTTCTTCCAGCTCACCTAGATTCCATGCACACAAAACGAGGAGGGGCAGCCGGGAAAAGTATACGAGGACAAAGCCACATCGAGTGAGCAGCACAGTGATGGAACATAAAGTAGGGATAGCGTGTAGCGGACGAAAACACAGTCGATATCACACGAGTGCATATGTGCAATAGTATTAAACGACACAATACAATTAACATCACAAAACGAAGGACAAAAAGAAAATTTTAGTTAATAAAGTTTATAAATAATGATGTTACCCGCGAGTACCCGATATATGAAGAAGGCAAGCAGCCGCTCAAAGAGACGCTCTATGGGCCAGGCCTATGTTCAGCATGGGACGTCTTCGGGCTGATGATGATGTTACTCGTGCTAATCATTTCGGTATCAAAATTTCGGGACAATTATATTTTTGTCAGACAAAACTGTTTCATTAATAGTAAACAAATATAACAACGGATTTATAACGATCAAATAAAACTATTAAATCCGTGGGACATTATTGTAATCATAACCATAACTTTTACGTTTTTAACCAACAAATCATGGTTGGTTGCCGCGATGGTTTGGTGTATAAATATCAAGTCTTGTTCAATGTTAATTCTGTTCTTACCCTGGGAGCTTTCCCTCCACTCCACTGGGCCACTCCCTTGGACAACCCGGAGATGTGCTTGCCTGCTAATACCAACACTTCTTGGATTTCTTCCAAGGTGGGAGTTACTGATACGTTCGGTATCATCAAGGCGGCGTTAAGCAGAAAAATTGGCCTCTTTTGAAACCCTGTGAACAAATGTACAAACCGTAAGCATTATACGTATTAAATGACGTCGCAAACACATGGTTTTGATCACTTTTAAGTATAATTTTAGGTATATTTATTTTTCGTTGATTCTTGCTATATAGATGCTTTAGATCAACCTCTGTAAATATTGAAAAGATGCAAATGAACATAAATATAATATATCCAGTATATTTGACAATTCCCGAAGTATTTTCGTATGGTTGCAAGCTCAGAAGTCGGCATGCTCTAACTTGACATGAACTCCGCGAAACAATGTTGTTGTCACATTATCACGCGTGGAATGTCAAATCTAATAGAATCTTACTACAAAATGTCACAAATCTGTTCAAGATAATTTAGAATTTAGAAGACGAACATATAAAAAAAACAACTTGATAATAATAGAAGAAGAGCCTCGACCAACATCTCTAGAGGCTCTCGCTAGACGGCTGGATCAAGGGTCAGATGCAGAAGGCAGTACTCCTTGACACGGCACGTATTGTCAAGAGGTTCCTCACTCTGCAGCCCTGACCACCGGTAGCTTGGGCCCTGCCCCGCTGCTGGCGGGACACTAGGTTTAGGTTTTTTATAATATTTTTGTAATTTTATTTTTATAAGTATTATAAAAAACATAGATTTAGGAAATATAAATAAATGACTGAATAATAATAATAATAATAATAATAACAAAATAATAATTGGTTGCTTCCCGGCACGCCGTTTCCCACGATGGCGCTCGAAATCAAAATGCCTTTGAAAGAGCTGTTTGATTTCGAGCGTCTATAAATTAATGTTTGAATTTTGCAAAAAACCGCAAATAGAACTGAATAGTTTAAAAAATTAATAAATTTAGTTTTGTATTATAGGTTGTTAATTTTATAGTTTTAGTTTGGTAGTAGTTTAGTTTTATAAAATAGTTTAGTTGTATTTATTAACTAAATATATTGGAGGTCTTATGTATAGTCAATTTAAAAAATACCCATTAAACATATAATGTTATTATGTGTACTGCAAATATTAAATTAAAGATTAAAATTTAAAATCGCGTTTTATTTTTAAAGGTAATATAATTAAAATCAATCAAAAATTCAATAAGACCGAACATATTAAGGATAAAATAATATTGTTCCTCGACCAAATAGCGTATTTTCCTTTATCTCCACCTCTAAGTGGAGATAAAGTAAAATATGACGTTTACTGCAGCGGCGTTTACGTTTGACGCAGAGGAATTTTACCCGCACTAGTACTAGGCAAACATAACACTGTGAAACATTGACCATCTTCAAACCTCAACAGCGACGTCTAGACGGCTATCAATTCCGCATGCGCAACAAGCCTTGGCGCGAGAACAAGAGTTTAACACGTGCAAGAAAACTCTTGTCAGTTAACTAAAGACTCCGCATGAGAACGTACGTCGAATTTTTCTCAAAGAGGTATTAGGCATTAGCCCAGATAATATAATACCTACAGTAGTATTAGTATGCAGAACAAAATGGGCAGTTTATCACTTTACAAATGAGCTTTTATTACGCTTATTTACAAGCCGAATGACCGTACTTACTACAGAATTTAGCTAACAGCTACGTTGAAGACTACGTGATCACGTAATTTAATTACAATCACAATTAATATTTGTTATCACAATATATAATAGTTTTAAGATGTAGTTTATTTGTGTAGTCACTATTAAATGTTTTCGTATTAATAATGGTTCTCCTGTTGCATTGCAATAAAAGCTCACTGCATAAACCACTCCACGATTACTTATTAGGGATAAGCCGTTTTGCAAATCGGTAAAATAGAATACACGGGTTCTACGTCATTTTCATTAAATAACACAATTTTATTAAAGCCCTGGAGAGTCCATCTATGTAATAATTATGTAAAGTTAGTTCATACTAAAGACGCTAATATTTTAAGCAAAAGTGGGTACTTGTCAGCCTAATTGTTATTACTACACTCCCTTTGCTTGAGAAAGCTCAACGAACTCGTTGAACTTTCTCCCTCGTTGACTCACCCTCTGGCTAATAATACATAGCTAGGGTAGGCAATGTAATATTGATTTCTTGTTTGAAGCCCCGGTGCTGGCCTCATTTCACTAGAAGCATGAAACAGCCTACGTCCAAATGTCTATCTATATAATGTATCTTACGCAGCGTTCCTGTATATGCTATCTCACTCAGTAACGTACAAAGAAAGGGATGGTTTTATTACGTCACTTTACGAAGTAAATAAACACAGGGATTCTCAGAGGAAACTCACCTCGCAAGCGTAGTTAAAATCAATACCAATTCTATGAACTTGGGGCGCTTCACAATAGTAATCGTTAAGTGAGGCGAGGCAATCCGTAAATATAAGAAATAGCTAAAAATAACTGACGTCGAAAGTATGTCACATAATAAACTAGCATCAGTAAATAGCTTTTCAAATAATTATAATGAGAATTGTAAGAAGAAAATTGTGAAAAGTATTGGGTTTAATTGTTATCTACTGATAAGTACACTTAATACGAAAGCAGAGATATTCGTTATTAAACAAGGTTTTATTTGAATATGCAAAACAGCTGTACGATATATTAGTCACAAACATCCAGCCGCCATCGAAAACGAATTTCACAACTAGTTGCGATTACTGGATTACTACTCTTACCACTCTTTATACGCTACTGGTTGGGAGAGTTTTGTATATTTATTCATAACCAGTAGTTGCGGAAAAATAATCCAACTAACATCACCGTTGCTGGCCTGCAACGCGAACAAAAGAAGCACCAGAGGAGTAAGAAACGAACGTAAGGTACCTATAGTTATTAAAAGTTCAATGTAATCTGTGAAAGGCGAAGCAAAACTACTACAAAATCATAATCACGCGCATGCTTTTATAACAAGTTCTGGCCTTTGTGCACATCATTCATTATAGAAGGCGTGAGTTATAATTAGAAGGCAAGGCTGATAATAAATGCTTAGTCAGTGAAAAGTTGTTTCAAAAAAGTTTGTTGTACAGTTGGAACAGTATTTAAAAGAAGAGTATCTGCCAGTATTAGAAAGCCCCACCCCGGCAAGATGTAGAAACTTACTGGAATTATGGACAAACGCATGTGCCGAACTTCGATATGTTCTTTCTTTTCTTTCTTTAACTAATGAAAAAATTAAAGCCTTTACCCAACCGATCAAACCAATAGGAAAATTAAGTTTTCGAGGTCTAACAAATCGAACTAACCGAAAAAAATGATCCGACAAAGTGGTAGGCCCAAATGGTCATAACCGAAATACATACTAAATATAACGGTAGACTTCATAACGGCGGAGTCGCTCAAGGACCTTAGCACCATGCTCAATGACCTCAGTAGTCTCCCAACAGGTGGTTCTTAAGATTAACATGGACAAGACGAAAGTCATGTCTAATACCCATGTTCCTCCTATACTAATCATTGTTGGGAACGATAGTCTCTGAAGTTGTCGACAAATATGTGTACCTATTACAGGCTGTCCAATTAGGTAGGTTCAACTTCGACAAAGAGGTAGCACGAAGAATCCAACTCGGCTGGGCAGCGTTCGGGAACCTTTGACCCATCTTCACGTCCAAAATACCAATAATCAATGGTTTTCGATCAGTGTGTGTTGCCAGTGAGGACGTATGGAACTGAAAAATGGTCTTTTGCTGTTGGCCTCATTAGTAAGCTCAAAATTGCGCAATGAGCTATGGAGAGAGCTATGGTTGGTGTTTTTCTGCGAGATAAGATCCGCAATGAGAAGATCCGCAGGAGAACTAAAGTGACCAATATAGCTCTCAAAATTAGCAAGTTGAAATGGCAATGGGCAGGCAACATCACTCGTAGAACTGACAACCGATGCGGAAGAAAGGTTCTCGAGTGGCGACAACGAACCGAAAGACGCAGCGTAGGCGGGGAGCCGATGGATGCAGGAGGCGAGTGGCCGCTCAAGGCGGCGCTCTTTGGGGGAGGCCTATGTTCAGCAGTGGAAGTCTTCGGGCTGTTAATGATGATGATGATGATGATGAATGGTAGAAGACAAAGCGTGCTTACCCTTTGCCTTCAACCGGAACTGAACTGGAGCATATTTTTGTGCTAGCAGTAAATCCACATAGTAAATAATTTTACTTACAGAGTGCCCTCGTCAACTTCAGTAAGCCTAAGTTAGGTTATTATTAGTTATTGTACAATTTCATTTACTTTTTTGTAAGATTTTGCACCAGATAGATCTTAGCCGTTCAAAAAATATTGTACGCATGCGTAAATTACTGCGGCAAACTGGCAGCGTAGTCAAAACCATACCCTCAGATTAGATGAGACAACTGATGCTACAGCAGCAAAATGGAACCTTCAAGTAGTTCCGCAAAGGGTGATGTAACCTTCAAATTTCTTAAAGACGTATTTTTGAGTATTTTGAGTTTCTCGTGGTGATAGTTTTGACTGTAGTGTTTTATTTTTATTAATGAATGGTGCAGTCAAAATAAATACACATATTTAACGGTGAGTTAAAATAATATAATTAAAGAAAATTAAACAAAATTACTAAGTCGGTAGTTTGTTAGCCTGTTTTAGGTATCCATCTATTAATAGCATAAATAACGAAAATTAATACCTTACAAGCCTTGAAATTATATTTTTCATGTTAATTTTCACTAACTATGTAAAGCCTATGCGAATGTATAACATTTCTTATGTTATTATAATTTATCATGATTATATGAAAATCGTCGTTATCCGTGGTTATACGTTTAAGTTGTCGAATAAAGCACATCATATAAAACAAATTTTTAAACTATTTCTATTCGGGATATTTTTCTATACCGATAAAACCACACTCGCATTTGAAAAATAACTCTGCAGTTACCTCGCAAGGTCCATGACGTCACCGATGGCTATTCTGTGACAACTGACAACATGGCCGCCGCAGTCTTGCTGACACCGCCGTGCCGTTTGTAAAAATTGAAACGCAATGTCGGTCTCGATCTTTTATTTATATCTATATACTCAATAGAATAAATTCCTCAAAAAACAAACAAGTTACAACAATTATTTTATAATTTTAGGTTTTCCGTTACTGACCCGAGAAGCCACTGTTTCGTCTATGTATGTAATTGATATGTATGTTAATTAGTAGTAATATTACTCGAGTGTTAGCTAGTCTGTGCACAAAATTACATCGATATCATTTCAGCTTTTGGCGAATAATACTAAAAGACACACTTATTATATAAACGAACTATTCATTCATTTTTTTAAACGAAGTATTGTTTAACTATATTTCTACTTATATGTTAGTGAAAGGTAAGTATAGATAAGGAGACCTTTAATATACGCCATACAATAGGCATGATGCCAGTAACTAAGAATCACTAAAATAATGCATTTCACTAATTAAATGGGATAAATAGATTTCAAAAAACGTATTTATTCTCATATTTAGGGTGATATTGATAATAAATTTGATAAAATAAAACTAATAACAACGACAGTCCGCCATGATAAGTTGAACGCCAATCAGAGCTAATGACGTCATAACAAAGTATTTAACGTGAACGCGTAACGCGTAGGCCGTAGTTTCGTACGAACCGAACTTCAACGTAAGACGATCTCTGCTCTTTTAAATTGTTTTAATTTATATACTTAGGCTGAGTTGCACCAGCTTACTTTAACGCTAACTTTAACGCTAACTATAACCGTTCCATGCTTCGCAGGGCGGGCTAATGTCAAAATTTGACCGTAACTTTAACCGTGATTATGGTGCAACTCAGCCTTAAAGGTTTTTGTGATTTTCAAAATATGGAACAAAAGTATGGCAAGGCAAATAGGTCGAATTGGTCGAACAGAGTTGATTTGTTGATGCTGGGTGAGTTTTAGGTATCAAACCAGGACTTTTGTTCAGAAGAGTTTAGAAATGTAAAAACTTCAAAGTAAGTACATACCTATATTATTAATTAATCAAACAATAAAAGTCCAACACCTATCAATTCCTGTAGGTACCTACCGTGAAATCGGCTTTATTGTACCTAACACTTGTTTCGATAGATTAGTACCTATTAGTGGTTATGTAATACTTTTGTTCAGCGGAGTTTAGAAATGTAAAATTAATTAATCAAACAATAAAAGTCCAACACCTATCAATTCCCGTACGTACCTACCGTGAAATCGGCTTTAACACTTGTTTTGATAGATTAGTACTTAGAGTACCTACGTATCTATTAGAGATTATGTTATTATATTATTACATAAATAAAAGGGCAAAGACATAATAAATAACAAAGCTCAAAGTCGTGAGCGCAATATATGAATCGGAACACCGTATAATCAACGTGAGGGTTGTGAGCGATTACAGCGTGAATCGGAATACAGGGTAAGTGAGCTCCCCTACTTTTCATCTTAAGTAGTCTATGCTAGTTCCTTATCTAAGGTGTTAGGCTAGTGTTTACAGTCGGTTAACGGTTTACATTGCCATGACGTCAAAAGCAGACGCCATGACACCGACCATCGTTTTGGAAGGAATTTCACACAACTTATAATTCATTTGCGTTTTTTTTTTCTTGATTAATTAATTAATTAAAATAAATCGTTGTTTCCTGCGGATAGATATATTTTTGGAAATAGTAATTAATTTAGAACATTACAGGACAGTTTCTCAAAATTAGTCATCATGCCTATTACTTCTACAACAAAGGTTAAGGGCGCGTTTCATTGCGTGCGTATATCGTGGCAATAGTTCCGCAGAAGTACCAGGAGAACATGACTCTAAAGAGGTATCGCTGTCAAGTCTAGTGCTTGGACCGATCACATAATAGCCTTGAAACATGGATAGTGGCAGACCTACGTAGGCGCGCGCGACAGTGTCAAGGTTATCTCGGGGCTTGTTAATAAACGTTGATAAAATTGCGTAACAGGGGAAGGCAAATGAATTGCTTAGTTTGCATATTGCTTGTCATACGTTCAGTCAGCATTTTTGTCGATGTAGGTACAATCAGTAGATTTGATGTGGAATCCGATGGGACTTGTATAAGTATTGCTGAAATCATCGATAGTCATCATCATCATTAACAGCCTGAAGACGTCCACTGCTGAACATAGGCCTCCCCCAGAGAGCGCCACTTTGAGCGACTGCTCAATGTAGCGCATCCATTGGCATCCATCGGCTCTCCGCGGCATGAAATTAGTTTGATTTAACAAAAATCGCGGGAACCGGTGGATGCAGGAGGCGAGCAGCCATTCAAACTGGTGCTCGGGTCGGGGTATCATTGTCATTATCATCATAATTATCATCAGCAGCCTGAAGACGTCTACTGCTGAGCATAGGCCTCTCCCAGGGAGTGCCACTTTAAGCGGCTACCCGCCTGCTGAGTCCATCGGCTCCCTGCGGCTTGAAAATTGGTGTTGATTGTTATAAATCAGCACGGGATACGCAAAATATTTCTATTGTCAACCACTAATCAGCCATTTCAAATGATAAACAAACAAGAGATTTTGACAAGAGGTTAACATAATATTCAAGCTAATCATCTGTTCAGAAACCCAAATTACGTCTTGACGCCGATGAATTCATTTATTTCATTTATTTCATTTATTCATTTATTGTGCTCACATATAATACAGACTATATATTAAACAGTAGCTTGTCTTAAGGATCAATATATATGCCCTGCAAGGGCGCTGCATATTTTAGTACATTTTGAGTAGTTTCTAAAATAAAAGTTATGTTGTTACATGTCAATAATCCTATTCCTATTTAATTCTAATTGTATTATTTACGTCAAATCTAATTACTATTGTTATTATTATTATTATTATCATTATCATTAAATTAATAATTGTCAGGAGCGTACAACATTTAAAAAGTTTATTACTATCTACACTTCACATCCTATTCCTTCATGCGCGTGTTATGTTAGTGTTATGTCAACAAATCGGTAAATCAAATTTATGTAAGTATTTGAATATTTTGAATAGCGTTGGTGCAACTCATTTTGCAGTTACCAAAAGTTTGACATACAATTAGTAAATTTTTCTGTTAATCATGCTTTCGGAAACCGGCCGTAAAACGCCACCAATTTTAAACATTAACTCTGGAAAAAGCACAAGTTTTGAGAAAGAATACAACGCAACGACGTGAACTGTTCCGCGTTCCCGCCAAAACTCCCAACATAGCGTTGTGAACGTTTCAGTATGATCTAGCATTAGATAGCAAACTCGAATCCAGCGTTACATTTTTTTCCTTTTATTTAGTTTGTTTTTATTTATTAGTTAAGATATTATAAATTAATTACATTAGCCTATAGTTATTAGGCATTAAATATTTCATAATACACCGGGGCGGAAAGGTAATTCGCCATAGCATTAAGTTCGTCTATGTACCTACTATTGTTGTTGTTTGTATTATCATTATCAGTATCATTGATATGTCATAAAAATATACCAGAATTTGTCAGGGTTGGGTTGGCAATGGGCAGGCCAGATCGCTCGCAGCGACAACCAGTGGAGAAAAAGGTCGTCGAACGGCGACCATGCGATCACAAATCGGCACAAGGCGTAGGCCGACTACTGGGTGGACCAACAATCTGATGGTTAAGGCCGCGGCGAGTTGGACGAGAGAGACAACTAGCCGGTCAAATTAGCGCTCTATGGAGAGGCCTATGTTCAGCAGTAGATGTCAAAAATATAATTTTCGCAGGTAATAATAATAAACACTCAAATTGTGAAATTGGTTAAAAAATCACGCAAATATCAAATATTCACAGATGTGGTAACAAACAACGTTGAATCTTGCTGCTCAATTTCAGTATTTAACTCCATCTCCATGTTTTCAGTTGAACCTGCTTTGAAGTCCCCTTTGTTCTTACTAGTTTGTGTTTGAATTGAACTAGGGTGAGTGAGAATCTGCATAGATGGCGCTATTCCAGTTCGACATGATTCTAAGGGGTGTACTTTGAGCCAAAAAAATGTTAAAACGTATCGAGCAGTGTATCAAAATAAAAGACAACCAAGAGGATAGAGCAATTATACACAGGTACGTCATCTAAGATTATACAAATATAATGTAGTATAATAAAATTTTATCAGGACACCCGAAATGTCTAAACTAAATCAGCAAATGAAAGTATTAACCATTTACAAAAGAATCGAACTGTTTCCAATACTGATTTTGCATTTTACAAATCATGTTTAGCTTTTTATATTGAACTAGCGGTAAATGTTGTAAGGTTTAACTTGTCGAGCCATCTGAAGCCCAGGTTTTAAATATGAAATCTTTGAGTGGAGTTATCGTACGTTTCCCATTTCAAAAAAATATGTAGATCTAAGAACTGTTGACAATGAATGGCGAGAACATACCCTGCTGGACTTTAAAAGCATAGGGCTAGAGCCACTGTCAACTGATGAGTACTGGCCTAAGGTTTTTAATCTAAAGAATACGGTTGGTATGGTTTTGTTTCACAATTTAGAAAAGTAAATAGGGCTCTTGCTGATATTACCCTTTTTTCAAACGCGTCCGTGGAGGGTTTTCGGCAGCCTAAACATTATAAAAACACAACCCCGTGGGAGTCTCAACGATAACACCATTGCTGCTGAAATCTTAAAATTTGAATGTAATAGAATAGAAAGATTATTACTGCAAAAATATGACAAAAATTATAAAATAATAACGAAAATGATTTATTAGGGCTCAGATGCTATAAAAAACTTTAAATTTTTTTTTGTTTTTTGGTTTGGTATTTTTGGGTTGTAATTTTGGTTTTTTTATTGTTTTTTTTTTTATATTTTTAGCATAAATAGAAGTTCTGAGTATAACCAGATGACGCACACTTAGCACACCAGCGTCTTTGTATAAATATTATATCCTGCCAATCTTTGAGAACACCAGTCTGGGTTTTTAGTAAAAAAGGGTTTTTATCGCTGAAAAGAGACGTTCCAAAAATAGGCCGCATAATGTGTTAACATCATCATCAGCCTCCAGACGTCCACTGCTGAACGTAGGCCTCCTTCAAAGAGCGCCACTTTGAGCAGCTGGGATATTTTTTGTTTTAAGCCAAAACCTTATGGTTTTATAAAAAAGGTATGACATATTCATAAATAATGGAATACATACAAAAAGGGCTTATTAAAACGATTTTGTTTTAGGAAAAGTAAAGTATCTACTTGGTTGAGTTTTATTTGGATAAGTAGGTACTTTTACCGGTAACGCCCTGAACTTTTCCGCGTTTTCGCCAAAGCTCCCGTTTTTTCGTTTTATTGTGTATTAATACAAATTTTTTCATACCTAGTTTGATGATTTTGACATGTCACGTCACATTAGTGATGTCAAAAGTGTTCTTTTTTGATTTAGAGCTACACCGCGCCTTTATTAAAAACTAATAAGTACCTACGTGACCCTTACATTATTTGTTATACCGACCATGGGGTCCCATCAGGAAAAATAGCCCGAACTTGAAAAAAATGTAGTATTCGTGTCTAGAGAGTTGCTAGTTAGTGTTCAATGTATTCATTTGGTCCAATACTTCGCCAACACGCAATAAATAAATAAATAAATGTCGCTTGATAATCTTGCGTTAGGCAGAAATAAAATAATTCGTAAAATAGCCCGCGTTATTCCGTTGTATGGGATGAGGCATCTGTACTGTAGGTATTATATTATCTGGTATGGATGTAGTTCGTTGTCTGTAAGCGGATGTATGAATATGTAAGAACAAATTTTATATGTAGGTAGGTACGAAATAGGCACATTATAGTCTTTAAAAACTTCTTAAGATAATAAACAAATTATGTAAAATCAGTGTTAAAATGTAAAAATGTCATTTCGGGAAATTTTTGGGAATTGACAACACTGATCAAGAAATGTTTATTGGCAGCACAGAGGGGCAACCACAACGTCTTTTAGCATTATCACTTCAATATTATTTCAATTATACATTGACAAATGACATAAAAGTAAGAATACTTTAATGTTGCAGAGCCAGAGCAGTTTTGATGACGTCACGTTAAATCGTTCACTCAAATACAACAGTCATATACCTTTACATCATGTTGACACTGACGTGCGACAGTGATAACGCCATATAAAAATGTAGACGTCTCGTTCACACGCAGGAATACTTTATAAGTTCATGGTACGAATTCAAACAATATTATTGTAACCTTGAAATATTAATGCCATGAAACATGATGGTTTTGTATTAGTTTGTGGCAGCCCAGCTGGTTATCACCTACTTGTAGCAAATTGAGCTACTCTTTACTTCGTGTAACCGTAGCGTAAGCGCTACGCCGTTGCTACGCTAGAGCTACGATCTTCTACGACAATTATGATGTATTTTTGCGTGGCTTAATTTAATTAGATATGAGACAAATACAAATACTATTATGAGTGTAATACAAATTGTATTGTAATGCCTAGCCGAAAAATAAACAGAAATAGCGGTTAGGCAACCGTAGCTCAGTCGGTAGAGCGTCCAATCCGGTGAGTTGGAACGCGCAGGTTCAAATTCCGCTGGTTGCTAACATTTTAAGGAATCAAATATCATTATAGATATACCTTAAGTTTGGTTTACACTTTAAAATCATTTCCATATGCCACCTTCTTTTAATATCCATCAACTTTAGGTTTGAACACATAACATACTCACACTATGATTTAGGCAGTCAAGACTACATTATATTTAATACTTTATTATTTTAACGAGATTTAGCAGCTTCGAGTTTAATCATGTAACTTAAGGTGGCTAAATTCTCAAAAATGTAAGCTCGATGAACGTGTAACTGAGAAAAATTGATAAATTCATTGCATAATTTTCTTCGAGTGAAGGTTTAGTAGGTACGGTACACAATACTTTTATGACCTATTTATTGATTCTAAGGCCTGTAAGTAAAGTAACCTGGATAGAAGCGAAACAGGAGCATTAGGAAAAGGAAAATGAAGTAGGCGGGTGGAGAAGACATGTCAAAAAAAATTTAAAAGGTCATTTAATTAAAAACGATTCATATGATTGCGCACGACATAAAAATATCAAAAAAGCATAAGGAAGGTCAAATGAGCTACTGATGTGGGGGCGAAATTACAACAACTGCAACATCTTTTTTTTGGCTTTTCATCCACTTTCTCTCAGAGGAATCGGTATTACTAGCTCCTGCAAGCACTAGCTCACATAGTAGCTACGGACCTCCCGTTAAACCTGCAAACAAACTTGTATACAAAGCAAATCATCGTGAAAGTTTCGCTTGCGCGATTCAGGACTCAACATTTTTTCACTTCTCTGACAGCTTTTACCCACGTAAAAACTGTAAAAATGGGTAAGAAAAGTATATGCCGAAAGGTCATCATCTCATGAACAAATGGGGCCAACGGAAACACGTAAACAAATTTGATTAAAGAACTTTCAAGCGTTTCTAATTGTGTCGGAAACTCCTGTAGGATCAATGTGATTGGCGGAGAGGAACCGCGACATTGCGCATGTGCGCAAATACGGACACGGGGATTGTTTTAAAAAGGCTACCTAAATAATAATATAACTGAAGTTACAAAAATCATAACTTACTTATATATTAATTGGAAATAGAACTACTGTATCAAACCTCATTTAAGTAATATGTACATATTATGTAAATAACGTTTACTTGCATTTGATATTCTTTGTTCTATCCCAGAGGGAAGAGGCGGGTTCAAATCCAGGTGGATGTTCAATTGTTTTTGGGAACTATATGTGTGATTTGGTGTTCAAAATAGTATTTTTGTATTGTGGTATTGTAATTGTACTTGTACATTCTACAATCCATGGAATTTTATGCAGTTGAAATCAGTTTCACAATTTTGTGCTAACAGGGAAGCAATAGTTAAAACAAGTAATCACACTATAAAAATATTAAGTCTAATTATAATATACTTATTCGCAATTCTTTACAATAACTGTACATGTGAGCCTTTTTCATTAAATTATTTGTTAGTTATAATTATAAATATCTATTTTGTGGTATTGAGGTTTAAGTAAAAAATTATAAAACAATATTAGAAATAACTTGAAACCAAAATAAATCGTTATATATTATTTTGTATCAAAGCCAAAGAACTGCAAACAAGAAACTACGATCAAGTTAAATAAACAACCAGTCTGTAAATTGTACGGAATCATACTTTGAGAATAGATTTTTTATTATTGTGTTTTGAAATTAATTACAAAGTAATAACTTATTATATAATGAGGCGTTTCATTAAAAAAAAAGCAGTAATTTCATAAAGACCTGACAGATGGGGGGTATGGGGAATGGGGGTTTTAAGTTCTGTCATTGTTAAGATAATTATGTATCGAGTTTAGTATCCTATCCTTATTTTATGTAAGGCATTATACTCTAATGGCTTTCTATCGACAAATTGACAACGTACTCTGTGACCCACTCAACTTAATTTGACATTTCCTTGTACTCGGTGGTTTAAATCTACGACCATGTTCGAAATAGGTCGTTACTACGCCATCTAGTAACAGAAGCGTCTCATTATAGCTTATTTTGCTCGCGCATGCGCGGCAATCGTAAAACTAGCGCAAACCCCAGACTTAATACGCCCGTAGAGAAGAGAAACTGAAAATTGAAACCGGTTCGGCAAGGCAAACTTTGATATGTATCTTCATAATTATTATAATAATAAAACTTAGGAAATGGACGAGATATAAGGACTACTAAGGAAATTAACAAGTTCAACAAATGACAAATTCACAAGAGACACAAATGAAGACAAATTAGGAAGATCTCAATTTTGGAAAAGGATTGTTAGAACAATTTAAGAAGACCTAAACGACGTACAGGTCTTTGGTGCACTGCGATTCGTTAACTCGTTTATCATACGAACAGCAAAGGACTGGAACGAGCTCTTAGCGTCAGTCTTCCCTGCCACTTACAATCTTGGTGTTTTCAAAACAAGAGTAAATAGGTACCTTCTGGGCAAACTGACTCATCGTCAAACTCAGCTTCAGTTTCAATCAAGTTCTTAGAGATTGCTCGACTTGATCAATCTCATTTACCAGATACAAAATCCGGTAAATGAGGTTGACTCGATACTTCGACTATGTCATGGTCCTATGTTGTCAAGTGTCAACCGTCACTCACAAGTACGTTGCAATCGCAATAGAACAAACCTCAGTTCCTTCTGAGGTGCATTTCTTCATTTGTGTGTCTTAGGTTGAAACCATAAACCACGCCCTCCGACCCTAATGCGCAGAATCGGGGTTTTCATAACGTTTTGAGCTCTTTACCGTTGGAATAATAGACAAATTACGCTGAAACCATGCGAAAGTTCAAAGTGATTCGAAATTTCGGCGCTCTCTTCATCCATACTGAAACGGTCCAACCACGAGTTGTGGACGTTTCAGTATGATTTTGGGGTAGCAAACTCAAATCTCAGTTCTGCTGAATATGTTTATATTGTTTCTTTACTCTCTTTTGAGTTTCTATCGCCATAGATGAAAAATCAATGGAATGAAGCAAATATTATAATTAATTTGACGCAACGGATCTATTCTCTCTCAAACTTATAATACTTGCTCCTAACACTTTACACTTGTATCAGTTACTGTAATATCATCATACCATCATGGATTAGCTGTTGGCCTAGACCATCATACTGAAATACCTATATACAGGACACAGGAAGCAGCAGCACCGAGAACAGTTTAAAGGGGTAAAAATAAACGGTTCCTGAGTAGAACCGTTGTCGTCGAGGGGTAGAAGCTTGTATTTAATATGATTGTGTAGCTATGGAGACGAAAGGAAGTATCATATTTGGTCAAAAAATCATTTAGCACGCACTCAACATCAGAACGTTGTTGGGTGAACGAAATGAGTTTTTGCGGCGACAAAATTGCCTCAAGCCAAATGGAGTTGCTAGAAAAAAATATGTTTCATAGGCAAGAATAGAGAGGCCTGGAAGAAGTTGGAGGAGACCTTCACCCAAACAGAGGTGTAGGCAGGAGGCGGTCAACGAGATGGAACAGCATCGCTTGATACAGCCAATGCCTTTAACAGCCTCCTGCATGGAAAAATACAGGAGGCACTCCGTAATACTGCGATTTTGTGCTATACTAATTGACCGAGCGGACGAAGTGAGCGAAAGTCTCTGCTTCAACTTGCCAAAATTTGCTTTCGTCTGTCCAGATGTAGGTCGCATTTTTCAACGAATCTTGATGAAACTTGATACACAGGTTCTACAGGACCAGGCTCCTATTTCATAAAAAGACAAATCATAATAAACCCTACAATTGTCAGTAAATTTGAACGACAATCATCAGTCCCGCATAGTGTTTTTATTATATGAAACGCATTTGACTGACGATTGTAGGTTTATTATGATTTGTATTTTTATGAAATAGGGCCCAGGGAATTTTTTAGTTGTCGGTTATTTTTGATTGGGGTATTTGCCCCAAAAAAGGGGAATATTGCTGCGGCACTATTTACCGACTGATTTTGATAATATTTGGTAGACATAGTGAGTACTCAATCCCTACATATAATAAATGTGTAATTCTGATGCGCTACGGAACATACACATAATGATGTCAAATCTAATTTATCCCATAGGTTCTATTGTTCAAAAAATATCGTAATCGCGATGCAGGACTACAAGGCTTTTTGCCCTTCTCCATACATTTTCTAATTTATCGTATCTAACGCCATCTAGGGACAATAATTTGTAGCTGTTTGTTTGTTTGTTATTGAACAAATCCCTAGATACTGAACTGATTTTCATGTGGGTTGCACTAATATGCTTAGAAATAACCAGCGCACAACATGGGATATATTAAAATACAAATATCATTAAAAATGTTTGGTCAAAATTATTAAATATCATTACGAAATCGGACGGAATTTTATACAACATGGCCGCTTCATGGTGAAATTTTTTGGCGACTTTATTTCTCACAGTAATTTTTTTTTATGTTGTATTATTGCTCCACTAATTTTTACTCGTTGTATTATGGTTAATTTCGGTAGTAAATATGCATTAAACAATGGAATGAAATTTTACAATTTATTAGATTTGATTAACCATTATTAGTTTTTCTATTTAAGCCCTTGCAGGTTGTTTGGGGTTTTTGGAGTAAAATAGATATACCATCAAATAATATGTAAGTAGTATGAATCGATTGCATTCAAGATACAAACATGTTAATTATACTTAGTGCCCGCAGATTAGAGAAATAACCGGCCAAGTGCGAGTTGGGCTCGCGCACGAAGGGTTCCGTATCATTATCTATAAAAACTAGCAAAAAAACGTTTGATGTATGAGAGAGAAAAAATACTAAAATACAGAATAAAATAAGTATTTAAGGGGTTAAATACTTATTTTATTCTGTATTTTTTGTAATAGCGGCAACAAAAATATATTTATCATCTGTGAAGATTTCAGCTGTCTAACTATCACGGTTCATGAGATACACAGCCTGATGGTGACAGACGGACAGACGGACAGCGAAGCCTTAGTAATAGGGTTCCGTACCCAAAACGGACTGACGACGTCTGTCAGGCTATCTGTCCGTCTGTCACCAGGCTGTATCTCATGAACCGTGATAGTTAGAGCTTTACCCTTGGGAGTATAATATTTACCCTTGCTACGCCTATTTTTGGCATTACATGACGTTCATGTTTGGCCCACAGGTCTGAGGGCCAATGCATACTATTACCACCATAGGCTAATGCAGTGGGCCAATGATACTCTTACGTTACGTATAAATTATATAATCTTTGAATGATACAGAAGTATAATAATACTCTTTGGAATGATACGAAGTAGATTTTTTTCTTTAATCTGTGTACGAAACATGTTATGTAAAATGCCCTGGGGGTCTAGCAAAGATCACAATCACTAACGGTAACGCCTCACGCTAACTACAAAAATGTATCGAAATGACATTCGCTACGGAAAAGTTAGCGATTTCAGTACATTTTGGAGTTAGCGTTTGGCGTTAGCGTTAGCGGTTGGTATCTTTAATAAATAAATAAATAAATATGTGTGGACATTTCACACAACGCCATCTAGCCCCAAACTAAGCATAGCTTGTACTATGGGAACCAGATAACTGATACAATACTTATATACTTTTTTGTTTGTAAATACATACATAGAGTACAATATAACACCCAGACGCAGAACAAACATCTATGTTCATCACACAAATGTTTGTCCTGGGTAGGAATCGAACCCACAGCCCTCAGTTCAGAAGGCAGGGTTACTACCAACTGAGCTATCGGGCCCGTCATCTTTGCAAGACCCCCAGACTTTGCCCTATTGTAAAAATGTTTTGAAAGCCTAGATTTTAATATAATATAGGTTTTCATTAATCATGAGTTAGATGATACTTATCGAAATATCATCGAAAATTTTTCTATAGTTAAGTAGCCATGAGTGGAGATTTCATCAAAATTGGTCCAGGAATATCAAGGATAATAATTAGCGTACTTACGCTGTTTTGGGAAATATTATAATTAATTATTTCATCCATGATTAAGACATGTCATTTTTACTTCGCGGAAGTGATTATACGAGCAGAAAACTTAGTGTGGCTGATAGAAAATCAGTTTTTAAAAATAAAGTTATTACCCAAACCGAAACCTGAAAAGTAATGTAGTTCACGCGTGGCAACGCCGCGGGCAGTAGCTAGTTCTAAATAAGTGTTTCGAATATGAACAAAATCGGTCAAGAGGTTGTCGAGATATAAGGTCCAGAACGGGTCGGTACCTAGTTTTAAAAAACGGTATTGTGAGGTTCCTGAAAGTTTTGGTTGCGCTATTTAGTCAATTAGTTCGACGACTTTTAGATAGATGGCACTTTGGATGATGGATGGACTTTAGCAGAATAATATTTGGCAGCAGTATTTTTTAGTTTAATTTGTGCTCGCGAGGTCTACTGTTCACATAGAACTACTAGTATTAAATATGAGCAACTTGCTCGTAATGGCCGTTTACATAAAAATATTACAATTCCAAAAAAGTCAATAATCATCCACACCTCGTGGACCCATGGAAATTTCGCACAGTCCGTTTCTCGAGGTCATTTCTGCCACACACGTGCAAGTTGTGGAATGAGCTTCCCTCTGAGGTGTTTCCGCTGAGCTACAACATGGGGCACTTCAAACGACGGGTAAATAGAGTCCTCAAAGGTAGGCAACGCATCGGCAACGCCCCTGGTGTTGCAGGTGTCTATAGGTGACGGTAACTGCTTACCATCAGGCGGGCCGTCTGCTTGTTTGTCTGTCCACGTTATAAAAAAAAAAAAAAGAAACATTTGACCCCGCCAGGATTCGAACCTAGAATCTTCTGATCCGTAGTCAGACGCGTTATCCATTGCGCCACGGGGCCAACTGCAATGTTATTGAAATTTCAGGTATAAATATTCCCATTAACAATCAAAACTTTTCTAAACTTTATGTTAAACTTAAGTATTCGCCCAGGTTATTTTGCATAAAGAGCCATCAATCTACTATAGTTTCGAAAGCAATAAACGTTAACTTATGAACTAAAGAATATGAATATGAACACTTCTATAAATTCTTAGATAAATATGTAGAGGTTGAGATTAAGATTTTCGGGTATTTATAGCCGATTTGGATCCGGATTCCATAAATACTCGGGAGATCAAAACGGTTGTTTTATAAGTACTGCACAGGCTAGCAGTGTCAGAATGAGACAATAATACGGACACATGATAACAGATCGAGAAGGTAACAAATGAAGTGCATGGAATGGGGTGGTACAGCCCACAAGTTAAGGGTCCTACCAGCACTTTGAAGCAGATGGTTCACTCATCACTGACAAAAGAGATATACATACTCCACAGATGGGCAGAGCATTATAACCACCAAATCGTTCACCAGAACCCAATTATATTCTATCATACTTAGTAGGAGTAGGCACTCTATTCTGTGTTATCGGATAGTCCCTTAGATATTGCTGTTAATAATCTTTCACTTTGGAGAAAGTTGTTCATACCATACAAGACCTAAAAAAACAATAAAGCGGTCGGCGTTGACCAAATACCTGAAATTGGCGAGTATAAATTACTTTACAAGTATAAATAAATAAATAACGCCAAACGATCACATACATAGATCCTGGACCCTAACTAGGATTCCCTGTATCTAGGGACCCAGAAACTACGAGGACCATGGTCCTACAACACCCAGGCACAGAACAAGTATTTTTTTTTTCGGGTACAAATACTTGTGCTGTCGCGGGAATCGAACCCGCCACCTCTCGAGCCGACCTGCTCAACCACAACACCGTGGAGGCTGTCAACGAGTATAACGTATTGTTTCTTTTTATAGGAGCCATGTTGATTGAGGAATTACAGTTTGCGCCTAAACTGTAATTCCTACAGAGGCAACTCGCTACTGTCAACCCCTGGAAAAACCTATGCAAGTTTTCTTCTCAACACTTTTTTCGATAAATATGCCATGTTTGGTATCAAAAGCAAGGTCTTTATGAGTACGTTTTGAATATGTATAATAGTTAAATCTATGTATAACCATGGGTTCACATCAGGCACAAACTAAAAATAGCCCGAACTTGAAAAAATGTTGTAATCGTATCTACAGAGTTACTAGTTATTGTCCAGTGTATTCATTTGGCTCAATACTTCGCCAGCACGTAATAAATGTCGCTTGATAACCTTATGAAGAAGTAAAATAATTTGTAAAATAGCCTGCTTTATTTGGGCGTTGTATGCGATGAGGCATCTGTACTGTAGGTATTATATTATCTGGGGTATAACTATGTAAAGCCTATGAATGTAAATAGGCACGAATTTTCTTTTTCAGTTGTTCCCTCGCTGTGCCTAAAGAACTTATCAAATTAATACCAATCAATCGACTCGTATTAACATCCCGGGTGCTATAGATTATACTAAATCCAACATGGCGGATTTTATGACCTATCATATCCACATTGCCAGGTGTAAGAAAATTCGTTGTAAATTAAGCAGTCAGCTGAAATAATTCATGTAGTCTTGAAAGTTGTCACAGTTTTACTATGAAGTGTACCGACTACTGATAAATATATTAAAAATATCCGACAGTGAGGGCTGAGCCAGGGGAGGGGAAGGGATTTAGAATTCAACTTTTTTCAGGTATTTGCTCATATCTCAGAAACCAAAAAAGAAAAAGTAGTAGTAATTTCACAGAAGTTATCGTAATTAAGATTACAATAACTTCTGTGAAATCAAACTACAATAAATCAATAATTTTCAGTGTTTTTCCCTCTTTCTTTCTTTTAGACTGTGATAAGACGTAAAACTAATAAACGCGTGCAAAGCCAATAAAATTCAAGCCCGTTATATTAAAACTATGCCGGTTCCATAGTTTGCGCTACCAGGAACACATAAACCGAAGAACATGTATTGTGTCTGGCTCTCACCACACTGACTACGCATTGAACTGTAGGACCCCAGATAATATAATATCTACAGTACAGATTAGAGGTGGGTCGTACTAGGTAAATCGAGATACTAGGTGACTCTGCGACTGTGACTCAGCCATACCTGTGACAAATACCTGTGAATAAATACTAGCGAGTATTTTTTACTCGCGGCATAAGTCACGTTTACAGGACGTAGATATATAATAGGTGTGTCTTTCTCTGACGCCTATGTGGAAAAAGGACGCACCTATTACTTTTGAGTTGACGGCTGGCAAAACATGTCGCTGTCACAGCTCCTGTGAAAAAAATACTAGGTTTGTCCCTCTCTGGCACGCTACAGACGCCTTCGTGAGAAAAGGATTCACAAGTCACAGTGTCGCTGCTCCCGGATGTATTTTGTCGCTGTGACTGACTGTGACTTTCTTTTATCAGTGACTTTTACCTGTGACGATAAATACGCCTCACGCCTAGTACAGATGCCTAATCCCATACAACGAAATAACGCGGCCTATTTTACGAATTATTTTATTTCTGCATAACGCAAGATTATCAAGCGACATTTATTGAGTATTGGCGAAGTATTGGGCCAAATGAATACACTGGACAGACACTAGTAACTCTCTAGACACGATTACTAAATTTTTTTCAAGTTCTGGTTATTTTTCGTTTGTACCTTGTGGGACCCCATGGTAGGACTAAACGTGTATGTTACACTAGAGGAGGTACTAAACGAGCATAGCCATTGTCGCTTCCGATTGGGATTTAACCCAATACAACACTTGACTTGATGACAATCAGTAACACGTCGACGTTGAAATTCGTAATGAGCGTTTAATCTTCAAAGTCAAATGACAACCTCTAAACAAGAATCGGGTAAGTGCTACCAGTCTCGGCTAAAAATGCAATACCATCTATTAAATAATTATCTGAACATTTAAACTAGTAGTTCTGCGAACTGTAGACCTCGCGAGCACAAACGGTTTAGCAACCACCACGCGCCACGTTGCACGGACGGGTATTTGCCCCAAAAAGCTGGCCAAAAGCATTTTTTCTCAAATTAGGTTTTATGCTATCTAAGAATTCCGCGTACTAGCTAAGGAACCCGTGCATCTACCCGCAAACTTGTTTTTGTTTTAACGAACAATGGTCGCGGCCCAGCTCATTCGCAAGTTTACTGTCTCAAACGCTTCACTTTAACTTTGTCGAAGCAATAAATTAGGTCCTTTTTGGTTCTGGTATATCAGTGAGCTGGTATATTATAAAGAAATTTTTTATGATGTATTTTGAAGTTCATTGTATGTACATATTTTGACATTGTTTAAATGTTTTTATTTCAGCAATAGTTTCAATATTTTTGTGCTTGAAGTACCATATGAAAAAGAGATTAAAAATATAATTTTTTTCTAAACATTCGTTAATTAGTTACACTTCCAAGCTCTTCCAAGCAACAACAGGCAAATATTGTAGCCCAATCGGTTAGCTTTAATAATTAGCAAAAAAATTTTTACCAAAAGAGCCCCAACCGGTTTTTAATGACGAAAGCAAAAAAAGCACGAATGCAGCGACTAACAACTTTACAATTATATTAAAAGTGTTTATATGGTAAAAAAAAAATGAGTGATTTTCGTAATTTTTTTATTTATTTTCTTTTTTTTTCTTTTTAGAAAAAAAGTAAAGACTTATAATGTTATCGTAGGTACTCAAGAAATTTATAAGAAACACAAAAAACAATCAAATAATATTGACTAGCTATTTGGGGCAAATACCCCTCCGTGCGTTGTATGATATTAAAATTTTGTTTGTTATTATTGGTGGTCAAGCCACCGGTTAGTGATGGATTAATTAGCATTCGCATTCATTTTTAGCATGTGAAAACTCAATTAGCATTTCGCAAATGAAATGGTGTTGCGAAATTCTGTGAAATATGAAATTTCATTTCAGTTAATTTAGTTCGTTTTGAATTTAATTTTTGAAGTAAAGTTTCAGTTCATGTTCCATTTCGTTTTAATATCATTTTTCATTTCCATTTCATTTCAATTAAGCAAATAGAAATAGAAATAGAAATAGAAACAGAAACAGAAACAGAAACAGAAACAGAAACAGAAACAGAAACAGAAACAGAAACAGAAACAGAAACAGAAATAGAAATAGTTTATTAACATGTTTACAAACGTCAGTTTATACATGAAACAGTCCATTACGATAAATCCAGATTATTTTAATGCTGGTTGGAAAACATTGATCCCCAAACTAGGAGAACCTGTGTTTTGGCATACCAACGCCCTCCGCCGGACGAAATGTTTAGCAATTGCAATTAGCATGCTAAGACACGTGAATTAGCATGTTTATGACATTTACGCAAAATCGCATTAATTGCCATTGGTAGCTTGGGCCCTGCTCCGCTGCCGGGGGCACTCTAGGTTTAGGTTTTTTTATAGTATTTTTTTACATATTTTTATACCAATATTTTAAATAAATTACACTTAAGCAAAATAAATAACGAAGTAACTAATAATAAAATATAATACCAATTATGTATACCTACAAATAATACCAACTTAAATAAACTGGAATTAGACATAAAGAATCGATTCAGTGTTAATGTTAAGAATTAATAAGTATGGCATTAAACTATGGTATTAATGAAATATTTAAGAAAATGAACACATGTTAATTAACGCCCTTAAGGACAGACAAATTAATGAGATTGCGGTCATATGCGGACCCATTTAGTAATAAAAAAAAGCAAATAACTAATCGAAATTGAAGAAAATATAATAAAAGCAGTAAATAAGCAACGTGACAAAATCATAGTACCGCGTCATAAAAAAAATGACAAACTATTTTGATGTTGATTGAAAGTCTAAAATGCAGTCAATTTGAAGAACCTAACCTAAGAACAGAAGCCAGCAAAATATTTCTTTGCACACAAGATATGAGAAAAAAATTATCTCATAACGTAAGGCCTGGTTTCCACCAAAGTGGAGACGAGAAGAGACGAGAGATTTGTTTTGAATAGCCAATCAGATTTCATTATATCCACATCTCCTTTCCGCTTAGCTTCGGTGAAAATGGATCAAGCTGAGAGGAGATGAGATGTTCGTTTTTCTATAGAATTTTGCGCCGCGCGCGAACTTATGCGCGGCGTTGCGAGGCGCACGGGGAGTGGGCGTAATGACATGACGCCTTCCTTCCTCTCCTCTCCGCTCTGGTGGAAATAACCTACCGGCTTAGCAGCACATCTCCTCTCATTTCCTCTCCTCTCTGTTTCGGTGGTAACCGGGCTTTATAGGGGGGTTCGATCTTAACTGCGGAGTGCGAAACACGTGAAATTTATACAATACATAAAAACATATTTACCTAGTTACCATGACCATTCAAATAACCATAACGCAAACCATAGACTTTGAGAGTAGCAAACATATTCTAGGTCAGTGACATTCATTCAGATTCGCATAATATTGAGGCCGTCTCATCTCCAAAAAGATATAATGCTCTTCACTGAGAAGTATTGTTAACTTTGTTGTTTGTTTGACCTAGTCGAAAAATTCGACAAAAATCTTTTCCCAAAATGACCCTAAAGTGACGCATGTCTGTGAATATTAATTATTATACGTATAACCTAGTATCAAGAGTTTTAAGGCGTACGTTTTAAACGACAATATAACTATTTACACTTTTTAAACTACAATAACCTATAAAAATAATAATCAACAAACAAGAGGATTCTACGCAGCGTAGGCCGGCCCCCCACTAGGTGGACCGACGACCTGGTGAAAGCCGATGGATGCAGGAGGCGAGCAGCCACTCTAAGTGGCGCTCCCTGGGGGAGGCCTATGTTCAGCAGTGGACGTCTTCAGGCTGTTAATGATGATGATGAAGATGATGAAGAGGATTCTATTTCAATCTAGATAGATTGAAATGCAATCACATGCATGCGTTGATAACACTTATCGTCGCGGACTGCTAACGAAACAAGTAACAAGTATGATCTCTCCCTTCATTCTGATGTCCTGGTGCCTATATTCACAAGTAGCATAAGTGTTGTGGTCAGTGTATGTTCAAATATCAGCAGCAATCGATTCTTAAACTGTCGAGGTACTGGGGTTACATACTTTGCCTTAGATGGAGGAGAAAACTACTATACATAATGCATTAAATATACATATTACTTGACCGACTGTGATACCTATGAGAACTGTTTTTGCTACTACAATACTTCTTGTTGTTGTGTATGTGTAAGTTGACCAATTGAACACTTTGTTTGTTATCTTGATTCATTTGGCAGTGTCATGCAATCGTGCCATTTCTACGACTGACCCTTTTCTAACTAGCGCAATACCCAAACAGATAACAGAAGCAAAACGAAAACAATGACACATCAGAGCTTAGGGTTCTTTGATAAAATATTGTTTATTAGAAGTACACGGTATTATTAACTATAGACTGTGTTATAACATCTAATTTTGACATGTAAACGTCAAAATGGAATGGACAATGGAAATGAAGAAATTATTTTATTATTTGGAACCAAATATGCAGTACTAACATTAATATCCAGGACATACAATAATACAATGTTCTTTGGTGACGGAACATGGTGACACCATTGAAATTTAATTAAACATTGTTTACAATTCGCACAGAAAAGCAGTGAGTTGGTATTATCTATCAAAAAGTACAAAATAAGTCGATGCATTTTCCATTTCAATAAAGCTTTTTAGGAAAAATAGAAGGCTTAACACTAAATACCAGAAAAGAAGGCAGAAGACTGGCAGAACTAGCGTCATATGTACCATTACTAACTGAACACGTAGTTTCTGAAGGATGGACTGCCGTCATCATGAATAGTATTTCAGAAAAAAACATCTGCAATAGAAAAGTTCGAAGACTATTTTACGAAGCAGTGGTTATCAAAATTTGCACTTGCAGAAATCTGCAGTGAACATGAGCGGCACCGAACAAATAATACGCTGGAAGACTGGCATAACAGACTAAATAAGAGAATACGGTCTAGGCCAAAATTATCGAGTAAGAGCCTGCGATGATCATCAGACATACGTTATAGTACAAAGGCTAAAAGTTTCTCTGTGTTCGTACCTAACTAAAACAGGCATAAACGAGAAACCACGTCGTCCATTGTCAGACACTTAGGACGGTTTCAACCCCCTGACACCCTTAAATTGTAATGAATAATGATTATACTTACGTCATCGTATAAAACACAGAGAACTTTGCTATATACTGGTATAAAAGCTACGGGCAATTTGGAAAACACCAAACATTTAACATAAAGTAACCCGACCTGTGCATTTCTTGACAACCCGACAAAGGATGTAGTTCCTGCCTTTGAACAGAGATGGGACATCTTTAAAAAATAGATGCCCAGTGCCATAAATAAATAAACAGACGAATATCTTAAAAATGTATTATTTTAACCACTACTAGTCGTGTATAAAATGAGAACTACAATATGTAAAAAAAATTAAGGTGTCACATGGACCAAAGACCACTATTAAATCAAACGTATTTTCGTTTTATGAGGCATGTGACGACGTCCCTACAGTCATGCTTTACAATCGTTATCATAGTACGTTTTTCACTAAAGTTATGTTTACTACTGTTTTATTAATTAATCAATCATTCAATATGTATTATTTTCAGCGGGCAAGTTTTCACAGGTCATAACTGAATATTGCGACACATGCCTCATGAAAAATTATAACACGTGAAGGATAAGATAAGTAGTTTATACTATAATTTATAGGTATTATAATTTTTCAGATTTCAGATTCAGACACCGTCCTAAGTTGATATTTCTAAATTTCAAGAACCAAACTGTTTTTTACTTACCGTCTTCACCCTGCATGTAGTTGCTGTCAGCCGCGAACTGCTTGATGATGAGATCCAGCGTACGTCTGGTGACCCTGATAAGGACGTCCACTACCTTCCGACTGTAGTAGCGCCGCATTTCACTCACCGCATTCTTTACCATTTCCTAAGAACAACAAATTTCCTGTATCTTTTATTACAAATGAAGTGTTTCATCGAGCGTTTGTAGTAAGGGTTGTCGGAAATTTTAGGTCCTTCAGAATCTAGTGCTTTGGTTTGACCTCTGGAATCCCAGCATGAAGATGACAATTGAATAACAATGCATATGTGTACAATATCAGGTCGCTGGGAGTTAGAGGGTTAAAAATAAGAAAATCTGCACATTCAGCCATATTCAGTAGCTTAATAAATTTACATGTACGTAACATCACATCCATCTTGTTTTCGAAATTTTATTCACTGGGGCTTTGTTGAAATATAAAATATTAAACAGAATAAATCTTGTGAGTCTAAATACAGTAAATAAATACGGGCAAAAAATATTATTTCAGATGTTGAATCCAGCTACCTAATATTACTTGATTAATTATAAAACAACTTTAGGCACCGTTTTCGATACCTATTTTTAGCAGGTAACCAAGACGGCGTGTAGCACATATTAGGTTAGGTACATCTAGCATATAAGAGCATCTAACTATTGTAAATCATGTTTAAATAAAGGAGCAGTTGTTTTAATAACTCTACATCCCCTCAGAACTCTTCTTAATAGTGTAGTAGTATTAGTGTCTGTTTGAATTGACTTCAATTTTGGTTACATAAACATAACTGAAATCAACAAGGAATAGCAGTTTAAAAGTTTTGGGGTAAAAATTACGAAAATAGTATATTTTTGAAAATTCAAAATTGGTAATTTTATCAAAAAGCATCAGATCAGATAGTCAGAGCTTGTCAGTAGCGGCCGAATTAATCTGGGATCAAATAAGTTAAACAACTATGTCGTTGCCCGATAAATCTGTGTATACACGACCTTAGCTGTCGACGCGCAAGCGTGATTGCACTGCGCGCATACAATGAATATGACAATATTCGCGGCGGTGCACTAGGGCAGCATGAAATGCAGAATGTTCTGAATTCTATCTTAGTTTAGGAGCCATAATGACTAATAAATTACTATCATTGTATTTAAAATATGAAAGCAAAAACTATAAAGCTAGTGATAATAATTATTATGTTTTTTAGCTTCATAATCATATGGATATTCCTACTAACAGTGAATGTGAACGGTCAAGTTTGCTTATCAGGGGCCGTACACAGAGCTCTAAGCGCGATTCAAAAGAGAGCCTATATTGGGTCGCTTGTCAAAATATTCATACAAAAAAAACATTACGATCCAATATACGCTCTGATTTGAATCGCGCTAAGAGCTCACAGTATGGCCCCTGGCCTTCAAGTGAAATTAGGTGAAACTAAGTATTTAAATGATGTAATGAAAAGAAACCGAGTTGGCTTTCCAAGCCGGCATTTATGAACCAACCTCAACTCTAACAGCGTTATTGACATAACGAAACTATATATCTTTATGAATTTTATTACCTCAAAATAATTGCAACAACAAAAAACAATTTGTATGGAATTCACAGTTTCAATAGTTACGTAGTGTTAGTAACTTTCAAATTACGAATGAAACTTCTCTTAATGTCAGCATTGAAATGCTGTAAGACGAGTAATTAAACGATTAAACTGACAGATTTTTTTTTATGTTTGCATCGAATGATCATGAATAGAACTATGTTCAGTTTTTCCCTGAGGCTCGTATGAACAACGCTTAATCTTGGATTGGTCCTCAAGTCATTCATTCAAGATTCTAATCATGAAGTGATCGTTTTGTATATAAACTCAACACGTCGACAAAAGGGCAGTAGAAGCATTTTTCTGAGATCTCGAGTAAGTAGTGCAGCTTCGGTCAGACGACGGACGCTCAAAAACTAATACAACAATTTTCCTTTCTTTAGCATACATATTTATATAATTCATAACAACTAATTTCTCGTGGCCAGCTCTCCGTACAGTACAATTACTTATCAAGTACTGAACGAGAGGAAAGATAACCTCTCTCAGTTACTCTTTAGGTTAGGGGGTGTGTGCTAAGTACTTTCGGGAAGCACCCGCGAAAATGCTTCGATTGCAACTGACCCATTGCACGTAGTTTTATTCAAGACCCTATATCGAGACACGATAAGTGCCATTATTTAACAGGAGTTTTGTGCAAGGTAGACAAGGATGCACGTATAAGTGACAGTGCGTACACATTATAGTGCAACAGGATGAATGAACTGAGAAAATGTATGCTAGCGGAAGTGTCGGCATAGAGATCGATAGCAGTAGCTCTCAGTTCACTAAAAGTGCTCGCAGCAGGCACTAGATTTTGAAAAATTGTAATACTTCTTACATTTGCCAGTCAAAGTAAGTTGCAGTTTATATCTGTGCATTCAGTGTTAACTTTCTATTGATAATGATGTAAATATACCCAATCATGTGTTTCAATAGTTCATGATTAACCATATACTTTATGGTTTTTCAAGTGTCGTTCAGCTAAACTATTCTTCTTGACTTTTAGATTAAACACCCAGTAAGTAAATAAATTATAATTATTACAATCGTTATTCTTTTCCGTGTAAGATTGTCTGGAAGAGATCGCTGTGAGCGATAAGACCGCCAGTAGTTACACTTTTGTTAAGTTTGTTCACTTAGCTTTTAATTATTTGTGATGTGGTGTTTCAATAAAGAGTGTATTATCTATCATCTGCCTGATGAGTACTAACAAGTTAAGATTAAATAGAGACAACTTGTACCTTATTAATTATAAAAAAGATGCACTAGTACGGTCCAGCGGCAGTAGTTAGTTTCAAGACTGTAATTTTTATGAACTAAATAGATTATTTGTAATCTAAATGAAAACTACGCTAAGCAGGCGAATCTGTTTATAAATCATAAATAAGTACATATGTTTCCCGTTCGTGATCCAAATTCATACTTTACATCCTTTACATATAAACTTGACTTGTTTGTTATATTCATTTTTTTATGCTACAATGGGTATGACACGGGTTTGACAAAAACTGATGGTAAGTGACACGAAGTTGTCTACGGTGGAGCACGTTTAATAATTAAAGACTGGTTTTCCTCCGCGCAATGAAACGCCCCGTAATCAATATTGTCTTGTTTGATGTATTAACAAAAATTTCATTTGAAATGTACAAATAAATGAGCCCGTTGATCTTAATATACTGCAGAATGTTACCCATATGCAATGGTTTTCCATAATAAGTGAAATGTTTTCCGTTTTTCGGGGCGTTTACACTTACGGGCGATACCGCAGGGCACTCTTAGTAGTAATATGGAAATAATTGTTTCAGATGAAACTACGCTACCATCACGTCACAATCATGGTGCGTTGTCAAGCGATGCCATATCGCTTCTGGATATATCTTACGGACGCGTTAAGAATTGTATATGCTGCGTACGGCATAAAACGAGAGAGCCCAAGCGATCCACATGTATTCTACATGATCTATGAAGACGATGCCTATCTAAGGTGCTATGCTCGTTATCTCGAAAAATACAAATCAAAAATTGTAGTTTACCGTGAAGAGCACCGTATGAACATGGAAACTCTGCTGAATGTAAGGGTAACCTACGGAAAAATATCCCCTAAAATGTTTCAAGTAGACAACATTGACAATTATATCTCTTATTAAGCACTTGCTGACTCGCCCAGGCTTCGCGAGGACTAACTTCACACCTTTCCCCCTTCACCCTTCCTTCACCTTGTCATTTCCACTCTTCTACTCTATTCGTCCTTCGTTTTCCCTCTTTCTCCGTCCCTTTACCAATTTTTTTTCTTTCGCAGGCACGTGTATTGCGTTACTTGAAGTTTTTACTTTTTTGTGTACTGAACAGCTTCCGTTTTCTGCTGAAAATAGGGCCATTCCATTGTGCCATTCATACCATACTTAAAATGATAAAAAATTTAATATGAGAGTTAAGGGTTGCCACCTTTATTGAGCGATTTTGACACCATATTATAAGATAAAACAATTTAGGAGTGCATACATATTCTTACACTGCCAAAACCAATACTTCTTACGATACTTTAAATAAGATTTCGCAAAAAAAAACTAGTAAACTGTAGGCGAAACAGCCGCCGAGTACCACTAGGATATAGGTATTCTAAATCTTAAGTAGCTACCTTATAGTTATACGCGGTAGTAATTATAATTATACTTCCTTCTGCAGCGGCTGTGAACAAGGAATTCACGGTCGTAACTTTGGTAGTACGGTGTGGGGGGTACGGCCTTTTCATAAAAATGTGTTTATTTGAAGAAAGAAACGTAAGAACTTTCTCAGAACTCCAAAAAATATATTACAACTAACAAGAATATCCATGGAGTAGTTCTTGCGTTTTGGATTTTCGATAACACTTAGTTTTTCAATTTTTGGATTCATTGTAATACTCGAATTGAGATTTAGTTTCTCAAAATTCTCTTCAATGTGCCTATTGAATACCTTGATGACAGATTTACTGTATGCAGAGATTGTTTCTATTCCGTAAAAATATGTAAAGAATATTGAATAAGTAGATAGGTATTAGATGATTATAGAACATAAGAAAAATGATGATGATGATGCATTATGCGTATAGTTAAACGGGACTGAGTCCTATCAAGGTAAGTAGCAGAATCTTTTGAATTTAGAAAAGACATGATGCTACAAGCTACTAGCCTAACATATCTAATTATTTTGTACTTTCCTTAGGATTCAGTAGATAATTTTGGCTGGAGAACAGTGATATGTGCCTATTTCTTTTTTATGTAGATGGCACCATAACATATTTATAACTTTTGAGCTTAATGAAATGTTGTTGACCTAAAACTTTAGTAAAATTATTCTGAATGAACTACTTTTAATATTTACATAATATTTATTACGTACTTTCTTTTAAAGGTTGTTACAAGCAACCGAATCCGTCCTCTGCGACATCAGTACTCCAAAGAGCACTTCAAAATTATAAATGTATTTCTAACAATTATTACTTAAAACATAGGCAAGTAAATCATAATCTTAAAATAATCTATAGAGAATGTATTTAAAAAAATTAGAAATAGTATTTTTAAAATTCTATACAAAAACTTCTCAGTGTCAATAGATAATAGTAGATAATAATAATGATTTACTACGAAATTGTAGATTAACTTTTACTTGTGATGAGTGCGAAAGGGTGAGCGCGACACTGCGCTTCTTCTCAAATGCCAACAACGTGCTATTAATAGGATGGTAAATAACAGATAAGGCCCTTTCACTACTTTCTGAAATTGTTATATAATACTCCATTGACCTATAAGTCAATTTTCGTAAATAAAAAACAATTTAGTAACTTGACTGTCTTTTTGATTATATTATGTAAATCATTAATAATAATAAATGTTGTCTGTAATTAAGTTATAAATAAATAAATAAGTATGCTTTTGGTTTTTACTGTTAATCTGTAGTTTTATGTCTAGGATAATATGATACTAAGGTATGTCAGTTGACGAAGCAGAAGCAGATAACGCTAAAGAAAACTCATCAAAAAAGCAGCGTCGAAGTAAGTTACAAGAAGAATGGGACCCCTACAAATAACACGAAAGCCAATTTATTAGACGCTACAGGCTGACGAAAGAGCTGATCGACCGATTTAAGGCCTTTAATGAAGACGGCTATAAAATCTACAGATTTTTCTGTAGAAACAAAGGTATTTTATGTGAATGGTACACATCACAACTAGCGTCCATAATGTATGTTGGTAGGAAACTTGAATTTAGCATAGGGGAAATTATTGCATTTTGCAAAGATACTGACTGCTTTGTCGTTTTACACTACCGGATCATACCAACAACGGCCTACATTGAGGGTCACTTCGTAGCGCGGTAGACTGTCTCCTCGATTATTGCGCAGATCACTAGTTGCCTTAACTCTGCGCATATGAAGCAAAATTATAATTGCTTTATTCTGGATAGCTTCGTATATTATTGTAGTGGTTGGTAACCTAGTTTACAAGTGTAGTGTAGGTACACCTACAAAGGAGATGAATGATCCGGGGTAAAGCTCTCCGGATCCTGGGGGATGCCTGCGGGTTAGTGATTCCACTTCTTCTATAAGATGCTTCTCATCAGAGACGGAAATTTGTGGATTCCCCGTCACCTGCTAAACATGTAGAAATTTTGAGGGCTGAGGGTACGTACACCCAGGCGTAAACAGGGTTTGAGTAAGAGTGCTAATTTCCAAGCAAAAAACACGCACGCGTTGACGATGATGGAGGTAGGCCTGAGTTGCCTACTGACCCTCCTCGTCACAAGTTGGTGGCAAAATTGTGCCGCTTCGGCGGAAACAGTGGCCAAAAAAGAAACTCAATGTGAACATAAATGAATTTTGTATAATTTTTATATAGTAGGTATTTTATGTATAACCTTATACAAAACTATCAGGTGAGATAACGATCAAACGAAAGCCTCTCAAATAATAAAAAGTATAATGTGTTTTTTTTAATTATTTGAGAAGCTATACGTGTAGTTTGATTTTCTGATACAAGCAAAGTACCTGCATGCTCTTAGAAAGACCACCGGCCGGCGTCGATAGCAACCGATGTGGGCTTTCAAAACATTCCCATACTGCAGACCAGTCCTGCTGGCCACTTGACGTCGACTCGTTGGCAGTTGATGCCGCACCACTGCCACTCGCTCCATCGTCTATGAGCAAAGGACACAGTTTATTTGACAAGCAGTATTTTTTTCAAAAGGTGTGTAGTTTTAATTTGAAGTCAAAGTATTATATTGCACATAAGCTATTTTAGCACTTTTACAAACCAAAAAAGAATAAAATACCCAGATAAGAATGGAACAGTTAGTTCAAGGCGTTAAGGGCCCATACCACCTGATCCTTCATCTTGCTCGCGTAATTCCGATAAAAAATACTGGAAGAACAATCTGGCTGAAATTTGCCTTCAAGACAAAAATATTATATTAATCCAAGTTTTCATACATAGAAACAGATAGAGAGAAAGAAGAAATTTTTATTGGATTTATTTAGATCTTCAATAAATGCAAATACTACATTATGAACAAAAGCTTCCAACCTTCAGCGATGAGGAACTCAAAGTCTGGGTTGATCTCAGCTGGCTTTATCTGCTGCGCCGCCTTCTTTACCAGATCCAGTACTTCCTCTACAGCCTCCTCCACCATTAGGCTCTTACGATTTAATTCTACGCACGCGTTTCTGTCACAAAAAGTGAATGGAAATTGATTAAAATAAAACCATATTCTTTACTATCGGCACTATCGGGTAAAAATGTAAGGTTGGCACTTTGTGTGCACAAGTCAAAATCGGTTAACGGTGACAATGACGGCAATCATTTTTTTGGCTTCATTGTTTGGGTGGAATCAAAATCGGTTAATCGTGTTTGGCTTTTAGGTCAGAACTATTAACCGATTATTGTTTGTGCACACAGAGTATTTTTACCAACGAGAGATTACAAGTTTAGTGTGAAATGAATTTTAACTCGGACCGCTTTTTACTTTTTAAGGACTCAGGACATTTTGTATGAAAGATAAGTACTAATAGCTTCTGCTCACGGTTTCACACTCACGGTACCAGCGTATCAGTATATTACTCCAACGTATATACCTAATATGATTTCTGTTTACATTCAAATTTCATAAAAATTATTATCAATAACAACTTACCGACATCCGCTCTCGACGCACTCTATAAACTCTTCAACTGACCATGGTGTTTCTTCTGTGGAGTTTTAAATATATTGAGCAAGGTAAATGAATACGACATTGTAAGTACTTGAAAAGAAAAAATATAGAAATGCATCCAAATTCCAAACCCAGTAAACATACATCATATAAATCTTACTGGTGGTCGTAAGCCAATATGAAAACAGTAAAAATGATTTGAGTACGGCACTGACCCGGTAGCGATATGAGTGTTATCTCTTGCATGCCTTGCAGTACATAAATGATCCGGTTGGAATAGATGTCGTGCACGCGCGTGACGAGCACGTCGAAGCTCTTGATGGCCTGGTTGGCACGCTCGACAAACTCCGACCAGTCCTCGCTGGTCCAGCATACGGTGCGCAGCCCGGGTAGCAATAGGGAGGAGAGGCGAACCACTTGCGGCAAGAATAACGGCCGCACCTCTAGTTTCACGCGCCGCACAGTTCGCAAGTAGTCCTGAAGAAGGAACTGCAAACAAACATTATGCATCTGCTGTTGTAACCGGTACCTAAAGCGATTACAAAAACAGCTAAAATATAAGCCCTAAACATCTAACTTACATACATTTAGCCAGCAGAGCTACGTTGGCTTCTTGTTGTATGAATGGTTATATTGCTTAAAAGTCAACGGAATTTTCTTGCAACGTCACGCTTATGGCACGTCTAACTAGAGAGACTAATTAGACAGCAGTACAGAGTGAAGATCCACCAACACAATACAACAAGAGAAAAACAGTGTCTAATTAGCCAAGTTTTGCTTGTGTCTGATGGTGGAAAGCTATGGAATACTTCCAATTGCCATTTGGATGAGATATGCATAAAGTGACATCCATCAAAGAGCACAGAGGAGAAAGAATATTTAGATAAGATCCTCAACCCATCCAATCCTTTTTCCGTAGAACCGGAGGAGGAAATAAGCTACAGTAGAGATCAAGGATGCTTGGCTTCAATAGAAACTGACACTTCTAGGAACGTATTCTCATATGTGAGGAAAACAAACAGAACAATAAGAAATTCCTTAACGAAAGGGAACCTTGAAACGGAAAAAGCGAATGCCTATGCTCTAAAGATAGAAAGATTGTTGGACCCTGCAATGTGTCTGAGAATCCCCAACATAATGACCTTTGAATGAGTATCTAATTGCTCAAATAGAATTGCAAGAGTCCGCGATACAGCTTAGCCCAGAGGAGGAGGAAAAGTATTTACAGGCTTTGAATTACTTAAAATTTGGTAAAATGAGGATGACACAAGCGGAGACCTATTATTAAAGGCATATTGACCGTAAAAAGAAAAGGTATGAAAAAATTATTATTGTGAATATTGTTATAATCTTCTTCTTCTTCTCGTGTAGGCAAGTAGTCAGCCTTGGTGTCAGAATTTTTAGGCCGCCCGAATGCTTCTGACTTGGCTTAACGACTATTGTCGTTACGACAACAGCCGGGACCGACGGCTTAACGTGCCCTCCGAAGCACGGTAGCGCTCAGTTCTGAATACCAACTTTTTGCTGTAGCGGTCACCCATCATAGTAGTGACCGCAGCGAACGTTGCTTAACTTTACCGATCGGTTAGGAACGGCTAGTCGTGCTTCGCTATGAGCGCTACATACATACATATATTGTTATAATACAAAAGTTTGATTTTGTTGGGCTTGATTGGTTTTTTTTTGTTTTGCTTTTTTTGTGCATTTATATTATATTATGTTCTAATTAGATTTATATACATGTGCATAGGTACTAGTGTCAAATAATAGAAGTACCTGCAAAGAGTCATTTACAAGTGTGAAGTAGTTCTTTTTAGCATACAGCGAGTGGCACACGATTGGCAATTCTAGGCCCATCTTGACAAGGCAGTCGGATTCACGGATTAGCAGCCGCACGGTTTGGTCCAGATTTACAGCTATGCAGCCACCTTCATCTATCCGCAGCAGCGTATTCGTCAAACTATCATCCACGTCCCATAACTGAAATCATCAATGTAAATAAACAAAAACTGCTTAACAATCTACCTTAAGGTTTGGTAGAGTTGTGGCTTGATGAATCACTTTTATAGTGTTATCTACACTATGAACATGGTTGGAAGAATACTGTTCATATATCGGGGAATCTTATTGTGATGCTGATGATCGTGAGGAAAGTGACATGTACAATTTGGCGGTATCTATGTATGACTGACCAACGAAGGTGGTTGAGTATCGGTGCATAAGTATATCTGTCTTAAAAGCAGCATAGAGTGGAAATGAATGCTGTCACGACTCACGTTCTGGTTCATCCAGACGGCACGCATGGTCTCCTCGTAATTGTTTATGAGTGTACGGGTGTTGGAGTACTTGCGCATCATGTCAGCCGAGGCGGGCAACGCGCGCAGCACCGGGTGAGCGGACACGCTCTCCACAGTCTCCGTCATATTGAACATCAGGCATCGGGCCCATTTTATGCGACCTGCAGGGTGATTGATAACCTTAAATGGTGTTTTTCAATAAAGAGTTTATATATCTATCTATCTTACTTTGATTGCCAAATACCTCTAGCCTAAAAGGTTTAGGTAGACTACGTAGTTTTATTTTGGATTAGTGAGAAATTAGGCAGATATTCCAACTTTTTGGGGGTGAAAAAATCATGGTATCATCACTTGGCTAACTAACTGATTATACCTACACATGACTGTTCCAGTCCTCATATTACAATTTCAAAAATTGTACTGAAACTTGCCTGCAACTGGAGAGTAGTTTCTGGGCAACGGTGGGTCGTCCTTTTGCCTCTTGAACATTTTCATTATCTTATCTACTTCTTTTTCACAATACTTCAAAACTCTATCGTATTTCTCGCTCAGTTTAGTTATTAAAATCTTTTGGCTGACCTGTACATGGGAAGACTATTGTTAAGATACTTAACTAAAGAATAAATAATACAAACTTTCATCGGTAAATACTTAAAATATTTGATGGCCAACATCATATATAATTATATATTAAGCACAGCGACTTTTTTTTGTTATTGTATGAGAACCACAGTTCATGTATTGCTGCGTTATTCTTTTCCGTGCAAGGTTATCTGGAAGAGATCGCTCTGAGCGATAAGACCGTACTTAGTTTTTATATTACTACAGAATTTTGTAACGTTATGCAGTTGATAACACTAGCTTAACTTTTGCAAAACAAACAAACCTTTTCGAATCTTGTTAAAAACTTAATCCCTTGTGGGGTTTCCCATACACTGGCAAAATTATTTTCAATTGTGTTGCCTATGGATTCTCTTAGTGCATTGGTTTTTTCTTCAAAAGCCTGGTAATCTTTGTCGAATTCGTTATTTCTGTAGTCCAGATAGTCGTACTGGCAGGTCGTTACAGCTTTTTTCGCTTCTTCAAAAACATGCATTGCTTCTTCTAAATCTAAAATAAATAGGCGACCGAGAATTCCATAAAAATTTGAATTCACATAAATGTGAAGCATGTGTGTTTTACATTACGTACCTTTACATAACAAGATTTAGTAATAATCATCTACTGTGTTCTGCGTTAATCATCAAATTTAAAAACTGTAACTTTTTTAAAATGAATATCGTGCCTATGGACTAAAAGCTATTAAGTCCACTATCTAAACGTTACTTAGTCGACTCTGAAATATATTTTAATGGAATTTATCATTATCTGAAAGGTCCAGCCTTGCGTAAATAGTTGTATTATGTTGCAAAATCCGGTTACAATGCGATGGCTAATTCTTATTATTTGTTATTCGTGTGGTAGATAACAAAGACATCCTATGTCACCAAATACAGACTACAAGGAACTATATGGTCCTGAGCTATGTTAACTATTGTGGAGTTCCTCATGGGAGTGTACTGGGGCCGTTGTTGTTAATCTTGCCTTTAATATGAAATTGTAAATAGTATATCATACTTAAAAATTGTTTGTGCGATATAATCAGCTAGCAAGCTGGCATAATTTAGATGCAAAAATTATGAAATAATACTGTTGTGAAAATTGACAAAATAAATCAAATCACATTAATATACCATGCAAGTAGATACAGCTCACCTGAAACCATTATTAGCAAGCACTCTTTTGATTATAACCGAACGTATGTGAAAAATATTACATTCATTATAGTTTACTTACCCTCGCCTAGAAGAAGACCTTCCATTCTTTTTTCAAACAGATGATTGTAATCATCCATTAAATCGAACATAGCTATTATCTTATTTAAACGTTTACAAAACGTGTCAAATTTACCAAACACATAATTTTCTGAAAAGCTAAACTGTTCCGTATTAGGTAAAAACGGTTGATTCTTGACGAAGAGATAAGTTTCTCTATATGTTCTGTTTAAATTTATGCAGTGGATCAACTTGTCTCGGACAAGGGCCCTGTCCTGCGACCAAATTGTTTCTTTAAAGCGACACGTTATATACTGCTTACATGTTTCGATCATTTGATTTGTTATCTGTAAAAACATTTTTAATTTACGAATACCTTTAAGTAAGCCCCTAGTTTATAACATGACATATTTTATGCAAAGTAAATGACCATGCATCGTACGTGAATACGTCGACTATTAATTACCAAGAAAGATATGCAACGTATCGTGAAGGTTACGATTCTGAAACATTTTGCCGAAAAATGTTTCTCTGCCGGATGATCCGCCGACAGAATGTTTCGTTTATGGTTAGTTCACCGACAGAACCTTTCAACTACGAACGACAAAACGATTAATTCATGAGCAAATCGACGACAGAGCCTTTCCACTACAAATGATTCGCCGACAGAACCATCCATTCATGGGCAAATCGACGACAGAACCTTTAAACTACGAACGTTTCACCGCCAAAACGATTCATTTATGGGCATACCGACGACAGAACCTTTCCACTACGAACGTTTCGCGAGCAGAACGTTTCGTTTCGTCGACAAAGCTGGTTCGTCGGGTCGTTTAGTCATGGTTTGACACTACCTACTAGTGAGTACCGCTAAACTATATTTTATATGTTATACGATGGTCTTAGAGTGCCTATCTAGTAGGCTATGGAAATTTCCATAGTAACCGTTTTTCAATTATTTAATTAGTCAAGAAGTCTGTCTCTTATACTTTAATAAAAAAATAAACCACCATTTTAGACATTCGTGTAAATCAAAAAATCACCCCGATCAGATCAGATTTCAAAATGGCCGCCATTTCGCATCCGCCATCTTGGATTTTCATGACCACCACTTGACACGTTGGGGTTACAGCTGAAGTGAAACACATAGAAGACCTTATTTTCATTTCATTCTCTTTATCATAAACTGACTGAATAATTGACACATCAATTGATCTCAGCTCTTGGAAGTGGTGGGTCAGTATACTCTTTGCTTCAAACCAAACATCAAATTATGGATATTTGTATTAGTGCAGATTTGTTGTAAAAATTAGTGAATGTGAAATTGTAACGTCTAAACGTGGAAAACATATATTGATTCATGAAGGATATTCATATCACTTAAACAGAAAACGAAACACAAAGTCTATTGTCGGTGTTCGAAAAAATATTCTACCCCGTGCAATGTGACTATCACAATAGTGTAGGGATAACTCCCATTTAGTTATTTCAAAAAATTTTAAACATGTTCATTTGCCGGATCTTGATAAGCACATAGAGCTAGTTTTAAAAACTAATATTAAAAAAAAAACCTATCATTCAATGGATGCACTCTCACAAATTGTTCAACGATGCATTCAAGATGTACAGTAAGGAATAAGAATTTACCAAGTATTCTCAAAGATATACAAGCTGTTGTGATTTCTGATGAATTAACCAAAATTAGCGGTGAAAATTTCCTTATCGGTCACTACACTCACAACGAATAATCCGTATCGTATTTGGAACAAATGAAAATTGCAGGGTCTTAAGTGTAGCAAATAATTGATGGATGGACTGTTGCCCCTCCCCGTTTTGCCAAATATATTCAGTACATGCAATAGTTGGACATCCGAACGGCATGCATAAAGTACTTCCATTAATTTATGGTTTACTTTCACATAAAAGTGTACACTATCAAGAAATATTTTTAGAAATATTAAAAAGTCACACATTACAAACCTAGAATATCGATTAGTGCCCACAAATCCTTACCGATTTTGAACGCGCAGCAATGAAAGCCATAAAAATGGTTCCCAGACTGCTTAAATAAACTCTGCTTTATCCATTTGAAGTATATGGCGTCACATTCGATTAGATGGTCTCGCGAAACGTTACAACAGTGATCCAGCATTTGCCCATAAAATGAGACATATTGGTGCACTGGCATTTTTAAAGGCAACAGAAATTCCTAATGCGCTTGATATTATAAACAATGAAGCTATACCTGATAAAAGTAAAAATGTGTTGCAATGGTTTGAGAAATATTATGTGAGAGGATCATCGATAATCACAAAATCCATCAACACCAAAATAACAGTAAAACGAAGTCCGCCAATGTTTCCTCCAATGATGTGGTCAATACATGATAGCCAACTTTCACATGTACCATTATCTCAAAATGCACTGGAGTCGTGGCACAACAGGTGGAATACCTTATTAGGCCGGCGATATTGGAACATTTTCAAAACAATTCTGGAGTTCCAGAAAGAATAAAAGCACACAGAGCGCACTATCGATCTCATTAATTCCTCAGAACCATATCTTAAAGGAAAAAGATCTAAATTTAAAGATAGGATTAATCTGCATTTGTCAGAAAAAAATAACATGGACATATCGATTTACTTAAATGGCTGGGCACACATTTTTAATTTAACGAATACAAAATAATGTCAAGGTTTTCGAGTGGCGACCACGAACCGGAAGACGCAGCGTAGGCCGGCCCCCCACTAGGTGATCCGACGATCTGGTGAAAGCCGCGGGGAGCCGATGGATGCAGGAGGCGAGCAGTCGCTCTAAGTGGCGCTCCCTGGGGAGGCCTATGTTCAGCACTAGACGTCTTCGGGCTGTTAATGATGATGATAATGATGAATGTCATGTGGTTTTTTTGTATCTATTGTTTGTTGTATTTTTGTTTTGTTAATGATGATGTTAATACAAATTATTTTTAATTGAAAATATTTATGTTTTTGGATACTATTTAGTGACTAGTAGTGCCAGCCGTGAATAACACAAAAATAGTATGATATATAGCACAATATAGTTTAATTAGTAGTCTTAAAAATCACTAAATAAGCTTCGTCGGCGAATACTTCTGCTCGCGAAACGTTTGAAGGTTCTGTCGTCGATTTGCCCATGAATGAATGGTTCTGTCGGCGAAACATTCATAGTGGAAAGACTCTGTCGTTAATTTGCTCATGAATGAATCGTTCTGTCGGCGAATCCTTCGTAGTCGAAAGGTTCTGTCGGTGAACTAACCATAAACGAAACATTCTATTGGCAGATCATCCGGAAAAGAAACATTTGTCGGCGAAATGTTTCAGAATCGATGGTTAGATATGCACTCACTGTGCTCTGTTGCAAATGCGGGTATCTACGTACTAAGTACGTACTACGTACTTACTTTAACCATCAACGAAGAAATTCTTTCAGAAGTGTTGTAAAACTGCGACACGCTATGAATCAAGCGGACGGTTTGCAGCAAGCTGAGTATAGAATCCTTGATCTTGACAGGATCATCAAGGTATAGTGAATGGCAGCACTTCTCCATAGCTTGAATAAATTTTGCATTGTCCTTGGCTTCGTTGTAGCAAAATGTGATTTTGTGATCAGTGTCACGCCAAAGTCTTATCACTTTGGAATTAGCCAGCTGGAGGCACGTTAATGTGAGTTGAACTTCATTATCCTGTCGAAAGTAATTTAATAATGACTGAGTTGGTCTATTGAGATTACGCTGAAAAAACTTCAGGAAAGCCTCGTTTCGGTTCAGTTAATGAAAAACAAAACATAATTTCAGATTCACGCGTCGTTTTTTGATCCAACGCAACGCATATCTTTTGGCTATTTATAGACCAAAGCTTACCTGTAAATAGGAAACCAACTGTGAAAACTGTGCACCTCGTTTTTTCCAGTATTCTAACTCATCTTGCGGTCCACTTGAATCCACTTCACGTCTAAGTTGTTCGCTTTCACTCAGTATCTGTTTACAAATAGTTTGTAGGTAATAAAGGTATATTCGCATGGAAAAATTCATATCGTAAGATTTGTTATGGTGAAAACAATGAAAATAACTAGTATTATGTAGGTTTCAAGTTATTGGTAAATGACTATTAACGGCCGCTTTCAATACCCTACTTTCTTTTAACTGGTAGGTAGTTAATATACAGTATCATATAGTATCATAGACAACTACTGTTGTTATATCGCAATCGGGGGATAAATTAAGAAACTCCAACTGCCTTTCATTTAGGTTACTGGCAGAAAGCAATAGAGCAGCTCTGAAATGCATTTTTTTATTTTTTCTATGTAAAGCTATCTTTAAACTCCGTCTCACGTAAGTAATCCCGCGGCAATAAGTGGAACTACTTTTGAAAGTAAGTAATTTACGTCACTACATAATACATGTACCTATACAGTGATTTATTTACTAAATAAAATCGATATTCACAAATTACTTTATATTGAAATTTTGGGGAGTCTAAGACAAAGAGGTCAGCCACATTCCGTAGCGCGAATGTGGCGACGCCGCCGCGGGATATCTTACGTGAGACGGAGTCTAGTTAGAGATTGCCTCTGGACGTTTTGACAGATAGATAAGCATGAATTGCGGCTAGATCATACCTGTCTATCCTTGTTTACTTGAAATTTAAATAGCAATAGTAGGCATTTTAACTAGTAGTCAAAAGTAAGTTATTGAAAACGGTCGTAAAGGTACAGTAGTGATGAAAGTATAGTACGAAATTGGCCGCAAGTTAGGCCTTGCCCAATTGCACATGTAGGTAAGTCAATTGTATAAAAAAAATGCTATTGCGAGTACGTACTTATAGCTCTATTTACCAGAAAATAGATCAATTTAAACTTTAAGCTGCAGCCACACGGGCGCCTCTGCGAAACAGCTGCGTCAGGGAATCGACTATTCGGTAGCCATTACTGCGCGCGGCGATCGCGGGACGATCGTCTAGGAACACGGGCAGCGATGGCCGAATTTGACGCTTTGCTGACGCTGCTTGTCGCACCGTGTAGCTGAAGCTTAACAGCGACTAACTTCCATGACTTTTTTGATCCATTCGTTGACGCGCTCTTCCAGCATGGTGATGGTGTTAGGGTTCTTAGTCATTTCCTTTAGTTGCACGTGGTCGTTCAAGTTCGCCATGTGCGCCTGCCCGTCATCGAACAGGTTTACTTGATTGCATACATCTTCGCACACTGTCATCAATATTACCACTTTAGTTAAATACATAGTACAGTGAAGGCATAGTGCTTTTAAATAGTTATTTTTACATGTCCCACTGTGTAAATTGACTTCACAATTTTTTAACAAAAATGCTAACCTTTTAGAGCACTACAAAAGGATCTAAGACCGGGCAGCAGCTGATTTTTGACAATGGGGAAACGAGTCTCGTCGTCATCGCCGTCGCTGCTCGGATGGGCTAGTGCGTTCATATAAACATGCTCCATCACACGCTCTATAGCCGTTACCAGACCCACCTTGTCTGCGTTCAAGATTCCGCAAAAGCTGAACAAAGATCGACATGTTTTCAAAAGACATAAAATAGACAAAATAAATATAAAAACATAACTCTAAAGTTCTTAAGGAAACTATTTCAGTGAAGGAAACTAAATGATTCCCCTATAACCAATTAACCAATATTCAAATAAATACTAATAAAATAAGCACTGTTTCTGTTGATTCGAGATATCACTCAAATAACTCCGAAACCCCGGCATTAGAACGCATAAATATCCTAAACTAAATGTAATAAAGAGCCGGTGCCGGAATCTACTTACAGATCTTTATGAAATCCTTCTTCTGGTAACTGTTTACTGACATTTATACGAAACATGTAAATACAAATCCCAGTGAAGCGGACATCCCATCCGTCAGACAAAAATAACTTTTTCTTGAGCGTCACTTGAGGCGGTGGTTGTTTTCCCTGACCTTGCTGGCGAGGTTTGGAACCTTCGGGCTGGGGTCTGTGTTCGATTTCTTCCACATCTTGGTAGTACCAGAGAAGCTTATTCCTCATATGCGGTAGAAATAGTTGGTTTATGTCATCCAGCTACAAAAATTTTAACCAAGTTAAATGATTATATAATATATAACATCTTAATGGTGTGTTGTTGTGTCCTACCAAGCGTTTAAAACAGTAACTTCTATTGCATGGAAATGCCAGTGGCAAAAAAAGCAATAATAACCATGTTTCCTTCGAAGACGTGATCCATGATGGCATGCCGAGGTAGTCCAGTGCCATCGATGAGGAGTTGGAAGGTGAACTCCAACCGGGGGTCCATCTCCCCCCTCCTTGCTTTGCGCTCGCATTCTTCGCGCCTTTTCTAGAATTTAGTTGAATTTCATCTTTACAAGGGAATTGGTAATTTGCGCATGATGGTACTATTTATTCTGAACAGACCTGAAGAATGTCCATAACATCTTCCTCTTCTTCTTCCTCACTTGACCCCGGCTTAATGCCATGAACAAACATTTTGCAACAATGTGCCCTAAATAACTTGAAATAAATTTTCAAGATCCTGTAGAGTGAAGACGGTAACCATCAGTCACAGAAGCAACTCACTCCTGACGGTTGAAATCTACGACTAACTTGACGGTAACGGAATTATTGGCCTGACTTTCTCATCGTTTTGTTAAATGAAAGATTTATTTTTGTACATTTTTAAGCTGTTTGATAGCCGTGACAGCCTTTGTAAGCGGCGTGACTCGAACTATCCGCGCGACAGACCCGAACACAAGGATAGGCGAAACCATTATTGTAATATGCAAATTAAACGGACAAGTAGCGGGTGTCATTATAAAGGGCGGGGGTGGTACGGCATCGCACTTGCTTGCTAATGCCGACGGAGGCACGCAATATTTGAATTGATCACCATATAATTTTCACTCAGACATTCTCATTTGGGCACAACCGGGTAATATGTTTCACGTATGTTGTAATAGACAAAAGATATCTAATTTATCCAGAACACACTGCAGCAGGCCTAGCACGGCGAATTTTTTCTCCCACTTTTTTCTACCTGTCCGTGGAAATTATTCTCTTCTCAAACTTTCATAACACGGCAATGAAGAAAGGAGCAAAATGTTCCCCTCTGACGTTTACCTCTGGATTCCCAGCATTGAGATAACAATTTTATTGAACAACTAGCTTTTGCCCGCGGCTTCGCACGCTTGTGTTATGTTATTTTTACGTTATAGTCTAATAATAGATCATGCATTTCATACCAAACAAAAAATCCATTAAATCTTTTCGAAGCTGAGCACAGTAACCTGTATTAGCATAGGTATAGGTATAACGCAAGCATAGCCGTGAGTGGAAGCTATTTAAGCCATTACCTAAATTTAAATGTTTTGAGTCTAATATAGATTTATAACTGTAAAAGAAGTTTCAAACAAAAAACTACAATTTTATAAGTACCTCTTCATATTACAACAAAAGATCACTTCACTCAGGTATTTAACAGAAGTTTCAGTAAATTTTGTTTAGGTAGTTACCTAAGCAGTCAGGTACGGTTTAGAAAAATATGGAAGAATCACACACGATGATTCTTAAGTTTGGCTCCATACGAAATGAGTACCTACACTTACGCGTTAGCCAGTGTCCATAATAAGTTTATAAATTGCTGGAGATATGCATTTACCTGTACGATGCGTACATAATTAATTTTCTTAATACTAATTAGGAATTACTAATACTAAACCACCACTCCTTAAAGAATCGACAGTTATAATTATTATTATGTCCACTATTTTCCACGCTGTCTCATTTCCACTGCACTTTCAACGTACCTACCTAGTGATGAAAGTGAGGAAGTAGGTAAAATCGTCATTACAAAGATAGTTACTTACCTACTATAACTATAACCTTCTTGAAGTAACCGAGTAATCAATCATTTTTTGCTCCCGTGGTGTATTTAAAAGCCCACAGATCTAAAATATTTTAACTATTAAAAATAAAAACTTATTTCAACATGCAAGAAGAAGAAGAACAAATAAAAAAAAACAGTCAAAAACGAACGTTACGCGCCATGTTGTTGTTAATTCGAGGATACAATTGCCACAATGAATACCTACATATTATTAGATCTAAGTACCTACCCATAAACATTTTTCATAAAATATTTCGTATCATTGGCTAAATACAAATATCGCACTCCGGCTTACTTTAATGCCAAAATAAAAAAGGTTTTTAAATGCGTAGCAATGGTAAGGGTCTATAACTTAAATAGCTATAAGTACTACAGGGGGTCTAGCTAAGATACCAACCACTAACGCTAACGCCTAACGCTAACTCCAAAACTGTATTGAAATGACATTAGCTGTGGAAAAGTAAGCGATTTCCAAAATGTCATCGCAGTACATTTTGGAGTTAGCGTTTGGCGTTAACGTTAGTGGTTGGTCTCTTTGCTAGACCCCTGGTACCTTAAAACTTCCTTGGGGTCGATCAAGAATATAGCAGTAGCAATAATAATTTAATCTACCTAATTAGAATGGTAACGTGTAGTAAGTTTATGTAAATAATACATTTGACCAGATCGCCAATAAAGAATATTGCTCCCGCCAAACCTTATAAATCGAAAACTTGAATAAAAATATTAATTAAGTAAGCTTCAATATTGGCTAAGTATGATAATCGCGTGAAGCCTTATGAATGATTATAAAAAGTCTAAGAACCTACCCTTTTAAACAGTTTTCATAAAATACTTCCTATCATTGGCTAAATACAAATTTTGTCTAATGCCAAAATAAAAAAGGTTTTACAATGCTTAGCAAAAGCTAAGGTCAATAAGGCCGACTTGCGCGTTGAAGAACCGATAGGCACAGATTACTGTATATGTTACTACTATAGGCTAAGCTATAGGTACTATACAATACAATTTTAAATACTTATTTCAAATGGTAACGCGTAGTAGATTTTTGAAAACTAATACATAATACCAGATCGCCAATAAAGAATTTTGCCCTCGCCAGAACCCATTAAATCGAAAACATGAATAATAATTTTAGTTGTGTTTCAATATTGGCTAAATATAATATCGCGTGAAGCCTTATAACTTATAATAAAAAGTCTAAGAAGTTTTTAGTTTTCGAAATTCCTTGTTCTCTGTGTCGTGCTCATATTTAAGAAGGTTCTCATACCTATCCTCTTTTTTAGTTTGGACCACAGATTAACGGAAAAACTTATCTATATGCAATACATATGACTTCCTTGGGTATAGGTACTTACATAATGAAAACATTGTTTTTCTCTAATCTGCATTGCATCGAGCGCAGACGAAGTTATCGCGCGATGTATTTCGCCGTAGCCCGAAAAGTGTGATGCACTCATGATACACTGCCGGTAACGCAGGCGCGCCAATTGTTATTTACTGTTATTTGTTTTTTATGTTATAAATACAAACATGCATTACATTACTTCCTTATTGCTTAGTGCAGTGGGGATTGTTCAGAATGAATTTAAAATGATTGGGGTTCCGTACTCAAAGGGTAAATCTTTATTACTAAACCTCCGCTGTCCGTCTGTCTGTCCATCAGACACAAGGATCTACTCATGAATCGTGATAGTTAGACAGTTGAATTTTTCACAGATGATATATTTCTGTTGCCACTATAACAACCGTGATCCGTATTCAAAGGGACAGATAAACAGACAAATAAAAAAAATTGGTTTTACTTCATATCGATAAGGAATTATAAATTAAAACTATTAAAATTTATTTTTGTAATCGCAATTAATAGTCTCACAGTTAGTAAAACATATTTATTCGCCGACATGCAATATAACGCTACTGCTTCCTCCATTTTATTTAGCCTACTTCGGTCGCGCTGCAGGCAAACAAATTGACTGTGTGTCCGGGTTGGGGCGCTACAAAAACATCGAGAATAGTCAACAGAGATGTTTTTGCGCGCCAACTCAACAGCGAAGGTTCGGGCGTATATGAAGCCATAATAGTAACAGAGTTTTGTTTCTTTAATCTGTGCATCCGGATAAACCCGAGATAAATTTACCGTCAGTAGCACAGAGCACATTTTTTTTCTCTCATCTATGATTAGTAGCTAAAATAAAATTTACCTTTTAACACTGGCTAAATACCTACACTATGTGTGAACCAAAATATAAAAAAAAAAACTTACCTTGAAGCCTTGAAGCGGCCATCTTGTTAAAATCACGTTCCGTTTCATAATGAAATCTTAATCTTTTTCACCAAAAAAAAATTTACATTATTTAAAATTTAATATATCCTATGTTGTGCGCCGGGTTTTTCTAAGCTTATTAGTGAAAACCGCATGAAAATCCGTTCAGTATTTTCGGAGTTGTGCCGTAACAAACAAACAAACAAACAAACAAACAAACAAACAAACAAACAAACAAACAAACAAACAGACAAAATGTCAAAAAAGTAGCTTAACGTGATCAGCGAAAAATTTCAAGCCTGTGTAATTTTTTTTTCGATATCTTGCATTTACAGATTTTTTTATCTCTACAGTTTTATTATATGTATAGACAATGCATGTGTGTACAATATCGGGTCGCTGGGAGCTAAAGAGATGCTATTATAAGCGGGTCAAAAGGGTAAAAAATGTTTATATGAAAATCTATACATTTCATGACCTTTTTTTTTTTTAAACAAACAGACAAGTGGTGAAATAAGTAGTTAAATTTTGTATATAATTTAAAAAAATTACCGTAACTTATTGTAATTCGACTTGTATGAAGAATATACAAATTAAATAATTATGGGTCTCGGCAATTTGTAAATTTCATCCCTTAAAGGGCTAATAGTAAACGCTTACAAAACGCAAATACACCAGCTGAGCAATTGTACAGTGAGTCCGAAATTCGTACCAGAAATCCAGTAGAAAGATTGTGACGAAGAAGAATTTAATGTCAGTTCACCTGCGCTATTCTATTCTTGTGATATTATTTTTATAAAAATATACTAGCTAGCTAGTGCCCACGCGGCTTCGCCTGCGTGGACTATCCCTCTAGAAATTATCCTTTCAAGTCTTTACGTTCAGCCGTTTGGGCTGTCCGTTGTCCGTCAGTCAGTACAGCAAAGCCATTTATATAATAGGTTGTAAAAAAACTTATTTAACCTAGAACAGCGTGCCGACTTCTCCGCTTTGACCTTATTCACGTTTACGTAGGTACTTCTCTTACATTCTTGCTTGATTTGGAGCACTTTGGCATGTTCGCATTTGTGAATGTCAACCAATTTTATCTCCGATTAATTATTATTGTACAAATGTAACAAAAACAAATGCTATAACAATTGACACACAAGTCAAGGCGTGTTCTGAATGGCCAAATTGTCCCGGTTACTGATGAGACAACCATCATCACCATACGGCCTTAGTGGAGATATAATTTCCCCAGCAGTCGTCATCGACTCACTACTTTCAACGTTCCAACTGCTGGGATTGGGAGACACAGGAAGAGTAACGGCCATAGATACTCCATCACGCTATACAAGTGCAGGTTGTTGGATGATGGACGTATTCTAGAATTAATAAAATTGTTTCTTGAACTGCCAGATTCATCAAGATGTTTTCCTTCACCGTGAATGCAAATCCCGCACGAAACTTAGACTCATTTGTTTGCATAATGTGATCTGTGTTTTGGCAATAACGAAAACAACACGTTTTTAACCTATCTATTATTAAGGTACTCACGACCATCTTCTGAGATCAGATTTTGAATCAAATTAGTTCCTTTTTCCTTTACAAAGCAGAAAAAGTACTTAATACATACGTACACTATCCGTTAACTACTTTAACTTTTCAATAGAATCCTTGAAACAAATGAGTAGTCAATATTTTTTATAACTGATTAATGATAATAAATTGTTGTATAAATTAAAATGTGTATAGGGTACCTAAGTACCAGGTAAGGGTGGGTTATTTGAATAGGTTGGTATTCTTTTTTGTAGATATTGTGTTATTGTAGGAATAATTATTTTTAATTCGTATCTCTGACATTTTCATTGATTAATTTGGTTGACTACGTACTTACATAATGGTATGATTTAAACTGAGAATGAAATTCATAAACTGCCGAGACCCACATATATTTTTTATGTTCTTATAAATGTCAGTATATGGGCAAATTTTTTGAAATATTTATTGTAACTTTAAATAAAAAATTACCCCCTTAAAGGTTGATTTTAAAAAACTAAGAAATACTTATTCATTTATTTTTTATACTTTATATGTGCCAAATTTCAAAACTATAAAGTGTAGATTTTTCATACAGACTTTTTTAACCTTTTCACCCACTTGACGGTTTAATTTTCAAAACCTCCTTTTTAGCACGTACCTACGTCATAAAAGGAAACTACCCTCCAAATTTGGAGACTTTACATCCAGCGCACATTTGGCCTGAGCGTTGTTTGTCACCCAGTCAGGACAAAGCCTTCTATATATATTAGATATTAAAAAGTTTTAAATAATGTGTATTATAATTCAAATTAATTGGTACTAACCAACGTTTTTTTAAGTAGATAATATTATAGATAATTTACAATTTCACTTACCTTTATATAATTTTTAAATCTAATTCTTTGCTCTTATTAAAGCTCTATTGGTAATAACATGAACGTTATCAATTAATTTAATATCACGAATACATTTTAACAGAAAATAATAGCCGATAATTGCACCCATGATAATTGAGCAAAAATAAAATATTCAGTTATCATTGTGAATCTAATTTATACACCACACATACTTACAAAGTTACTAATGACTCTCCCAAGTACAGTTAAATCCATTGTAAAATATTTTATCTGTGCACTACATTAAAGTAAAGGAATACAAATAGGTACATTGTTCGATTCCTTAACTTTTATAGCGAATTAGCGAACACGCACACACTCGATACAATATGGAATTATGATGTATCACTTTACATTGCGATGAAAGGTGCGCATAAAACTGGCGTAATATATCACCATGGCAGTGCATAAATTTGGTTAATATCTAAAAAATCCGTTGAATGCGTGTGAAAGAAATCGCGAGACTAAACACAAAACTACATTATTCGTTATGTGTTGCCGACATACTACATATATTAGTATTTTTATATCTGTACGTCAGACGATAAAACCTACCATGGACGTATAGTATTCGGATGCACGAACGCCGTAACTCAAAAAGTTTAGTATAGGGTCTATCGAAAGTTCATAAACTCTCGGTTATAAGATATCTATCTATAACCTATATACCTATACTTATCGCGTCATTGTTATTTCAGTTCTTTTATGATATATATTCTGTGATTCTGCCCGCCGATCCACACGCGTGTTAGGTGTCATTAGCATAAAAAGTAGTCTTAATCAAATAAGACTAGGTATACCCTATGAGTAAATGAAAGAGTCCAGAATGTATAAACCAAATTTCGTTCGATCTTAACAATGCACCATGAAGACTAGTGTTATGAAAATACGTGAAACACTAATACTAAAATTATGGATGATGTATGGACCATAACCACAGATTAATGAATATGTTACTACTAGCGTTTACGTAGGTACAATAATTAAGTAGGTATGCAAATGTCAGAAATACTGAACTTTATACCCAATACTATGTCAGATATTTTACGTCGTCAAGAAACTGACGTGTTAGCATTAAGGCCCAGTGTTTTGTGGAGATATTAAGCTACATTAAGGCATCCGGACAAAGCGTTTTGAATCCTCATTTATAATTGGGACACCAAAGCATCGGAACACATTACCAGCGTCATTGTTTCCTCACAAAGAGTTGTTCTCAATTCTACAGATTCCTAATATAATCTGGGCAACTTTAAGGCTTGAACCGGTATCATCAATGAAAGTTTAGGAACGGTGTAGAGAATGCGCTCATGAGAATTTATTCAGATGTACATATTAATTAAGTCAATTCCGACCCCGTGCTACAATGTATTATTGTGGTTGGTAATACTTATCACTCGTAATAAAAAAATTGTAATACTCAAAATACAAAAAAAGAATGCAGTTGTATCCTAAGTTGGAATTAGAACAGTTAATTGCAGATACAGTGTTTCTTTTTGTAATATTTGAATTGCTATTCAAAATATAGTACACCGCGATATTTTACAATAGCAAGCACACCAACATCTTTGTTTAGTTTTCCAGTACTAATTTATTCCTCAAACTACTACAATAATTAAAACTATACTATGTACTAAAAACTCTACACTACCTACTACAAAGAAAACTAATTCGACAGTATACTGTTTTCGAGTTAATTTTTAGATAAGTACTTAGTTAAGATTAAATTTAGTTTTAGTAATTATATTTTGTTCCCTTTAAGTAAGTTTAAGTTATGTTAAATAAATGACTTGTAGTTAACATTCCATGACAGGTCATTATCGCCCTATTGTAAAACCATTGCTAAGCTTTCCAAATAATGCATGCCACATTTACCTGCATTGCCTCTTCATCCATATCTATACAAAGGTTATTTTTTATTTGCAAATGTTTAGATCACAACCTCATCAAATGATGAACTAATAAAATTATTGTAACATCAGCTTTCCAGTCCATTCCAAAACATGCTCACAAAAATTTCACTCATCAAGCAAATAGTCATACAATACGGGCAAACTACAAAAAACTTTTTATTACACAGAAGTTTTAACAGAAACAAATATGTATCATGTGTTTCCGTACCACATGTCAAGTAACTAAGGAAAAGTTTTTTTGACTGACTAGTAAGTAGCGGCGTGTGTGCGATGTCATAGCATGTTCGATGGCATGTCGGACATAAAATGAAGGGTGCTACGGTGATTTGCATTGCACAGCCCAAAAGAAAATGGTTGCGTGAAGCATGATCACTTTTTATTGGGAAATATTGGCCCGACCTTCACATTCATATTCTAGATCAACGTTTCTTAATCTTTTTCAGCCACAGACCCTTAGGTATTTGAACGCTATTATCAAGGACCCCAAAACAGCAAATTTTTGACCATCCCAAATTGACCACAAAAAATATTTTTGAAATATATTTATTTTCTTTACGTTTTTATTAATGCGTTAGCAGCTTCCACATAATGATTTTTAATAATAACGTGAGAGTTGGTGTAGCTTTATTACTACTATCATAGAGGAATTACGCTTCTTCTATGGCTAATATGATATTCGGCTTTCTGTTATTACAAAAGGCCAATTCAAATCGGCGCATTATTCCCTACCGCTTTGGGTAATCGCATACCATGCGGGATTCTTCCCGGGTATTCTGTGTGTGATTTCGCTCATGTTTCGCTCTGGCCCACTATTTTACCACAACAGTAGCGAATAACGCGCATTTTTCACCTTAGAAGCACGCGACACAACTTTGCCACAAGATAGATAACCAGCGCACTTCAGTAAGCAATAACAACTGCTTATAAATACTTCTCGTTTCTTCACAAATCAATAATACATAAAGTACTGGAATTAAAAAGACTAGCTAATTTTAATAAAATTGTACCTACTTTTTTCTTAATTTTTCTAGCACATTTTTAGCTAATATCCTCCTAAGAATGCAGCAATGATGATATATATAATAAAATAAGGATATAAGCGATCACGGCTTTATTTGGAATTTATTTATGTTCAGAGATGAGATTGCGGAGTGCAGGCAGACCCTTATACACAGATTCACGGAGCCTCAGGGATCCGCGGACTACAGGTTAAGAAACACTGTTCTAGAAAGAGGATTTCAATACCTGTAGGTTGCCATTCTGGGAAGTTGTTTGTAAGTACAAAACCACAGTCAAAAAAATAATAAAAAAGCTACTCTTTACTACACACTTCTTCTTATGTAAAGCTTTTCTATTGATGGCTTCAAATTCTGACTAAACTGTACCAAAACAAGTTTGACGAAAAGCGAATACTGGAAACGAGGACTGGACAAATAACGAGTCTGACGAAAAAAAGACTCGACGAATGTAGAATTTGACAAGATCTAAGCTCAAGTTTTTGATTCTTTGTATTGCTTATGACAAATATCGTAAAAGAACGATTTTTGTAGATGTGTGTCTTGTTCGTTTTTTGGCAACAACTCACATACATCCTCTCTCTCTTATCCACTTATTTTCACCCTCTCCTTCTCCTTTTATACAAATATTATATTAGCGTAACATGCTAACTGCTCATGCATAATTTGGAAATTATGTGTTTATTTATAGCGTAATATTTATTGCAATCTTTTTCATAATTAGTATCAAATGTAAATCCCAAACATAAATCATTAATTCATTCAAGGTTTATTTATAAAATGATTTAGTAGGTATGTAACTATAATAATAAGAATATTACGAATAAACTAATAATTTAAATTTTATCCCAATAACGGTAAGTTGTGCAAAGCAAAGGAGGATAATATCATCTATCTTTATGTGGTTTTCCGTAATCTGAATATTCTTACAAAACAACAAGTATGAAAAATAATCACGACCAATAATACATTATTATTATTATTAAACAATTAATTAATTGTTACCTCAGAATTTTCTTCACTCTCATCCACATTATCGTATTTTGCAAACGCGTACCGTAGTTGGTTTTCAAACTCTTCTCTGGCTTCTGCTTTTTCCAACACACTTAATTTGTTTACATTCATCACTCAAATCAGAATATAGTAAATAGACGATTGCTGTTAACGCATTTGGAATTTAGTTTATTATTTATTGATTTATTTATTACTTGTTATAGTGGTAGATGACTTTGTTGAGTTACACAAGACCATTTACATTTTGCAGCACATAAACAAATAGCATAATGTAGAAGCACTAAGTGTAGGCCACTCACGTTAGGTTTTTATGTGGCCGTGGCGAAAATGTTAACACGATACAAGGTGTAAAGTTATCGACAAAACATGTGAGGTGTTTATAGGATGGGGTGGCGCGGACGGCGTATTTCCAACAATAATTGCCGGCTTTCCATAAAACTTAAACCGGTAGCGAGCATGCATTAGCTTTTACACAAACTTTTTACAGACAATGTATAATTGTTATTTGCATCTTATTTCGAATTTAAATGTCGCAGTTATAATATGGATATGTAATTATTTCTTACAACACCTATCTCAGCACGAAAAGTAAGCCTGAAAATAATAGCGTTATCATAGTCATTCAAGTATTTTGACATCTTTTTGAAACATATTTAAAAAAGTTATGGATTTTGTATGCAAAAAATTTGGGCTCTAACAATACATGTACGCGTGATAATAATGAGGTACGCGGCAGTTATTTGTACCTACTAATAATAGTTAAAACAAAACCGTCACAGTCCGTTAACTTATACAAATAGCATGTACTAACTAAAGCGTCTGAAAACAAGCACAATCGAAGAAACTATTTTCCGCTACCAGTGACACCTCCACGTTAGCGCGGAATATTCAAAACACTTGGATACGGATTACCTAGACTTTGCCGCGTGGCTAAAACAATTCGTTGCTGTATTTTATTTCCATTCAACACTTATGGCAGTAGCTTTTTGTGATATGTGATATTTCTGAATACGTCACCCACTTAGCGCCTACTTTAAAATACCTATACCTATCCTATATATACGATAATCAGTAAGTAGCTATAGTTCCTTCGAAAACTTTGTGTATAAATTATAAGGAAAATAAAGACACCTTGAGAACTCTTTGATTTGCCTCTTCGACCTGCTTACCAATTTGATTTCTATCGACGCAATGCAGAAGACGCTGCAGTAGATTCAGAAAAAGGTGGCGCGATGACCTTGATTCCCGCTGCCCAGACATTAAAAGCTTTTAATCGCGAAGACTGGAAGGAGGGAAGGGAGGGAGGTCTTTGCCCAGCTGTGGGGCGATCATGGTTAGGAGTAAAAATAAACTAACCGTTGGGGAAGAAAGATTCTCGAGTGGACGACGAATTGGAAGGCGCAGCGTAGGCCAGCCCCCCCACTAGGTGGATCGACGACCTGGGCAGAACCGTGAGGAGCCGATGGATGCAGGAGGCAAGCAGCCGCTCAAAGTGACGCTCTTTGGGGGAGGCCTATGTTAAGCAGTGGACGTCTTCAGGCTGATAATGATGGTGATGATGATGAAATGAAACCGTTTTTTTTTTTTATTTAAAAAATCCTGAAACAATAACAATAAAAAATAGGTGCTATAGATTCGTAGGAGCCACTGAATTTGTTCCTGGATTTCGTTCTGGTGATCTCGGTCATGCTTTTGGAAGAACCTATTTATTTACACTTTGTACTACGGACTTGCTGATGAATGAAAAATAAATACAGGATAATTAGTAACACGAGAAGGACCATAGCTAAAATACAACCCATTTAAGCCACCTGTATGGGCGAAAGTTAATAGTTTTCGGGATATTTTAGGTTTAGCTATTTTACTCAAAATACATAATTACTTCTCAAAATAATAATTTTAAGAAGTAATAAAATATCCATAAATGGGCGATTCTACAAAAAATGGGTAGCTCAATGTCTTCAGTCACTAAAACAATGTATAATTATATTTTGTTTATATTTTAAGATTAATTATAAAATAATTAAAAGCCTTTTATTTGGTCACCCAATTTCAGCTATTAATTTTTAATACAAATTTGTAAAACTTTACAATATATTCTCAAAAAGTCAGTACTTTGGCATGTCACAACCTCAAAAGCGCGCAATCAAATAGCTGTGTATTAAATATTACTTTTAATACAATAAAACTTAATATTTCACTATAATCTGTAATGTATTTAGTATTATATAATCACAACTTTCATGATTTATTACTCTCACAGTTTTGTAGAAATAATAAGAAACTTTGTGTTCAGTTTTATTCGTCAGTCCGTTGTGTGTTGTTCGAATTTGAATTTCTCGCTAAATACCGGCGACTGAAATTCAAATACTCGTTAAATTTCAAGGTCGGTACTAAAGTTAGCTGCAGACCGCGCCATTGTTTGGCGACATTACAGTGCCATTGCTAGAGTTGTGTTTGTCGTGTGAACAGGTGCCGATCCAGACAAAATTTCAGTCCTATGGTGAGTCGCTATTTTCTTGTGAATCTGTATTATATTTTAATTTATACATAGTTAACTTTGATTTGTTAAAATGTAGCTTCTTAATATCCAAAAACATCAAAATAAACGTGAGTTTTAAAGATAACTTCAAATTCATGTTTGTTTCGTCAGTCCTTTGGCGTCAGTCCGTTGTCTGATATTGCGCCAAAGGACTGACGTGTTTCCAGGGTACTGACTTTTTGAGCGTGTCTAAGCATTTATTTTTACTTATTTCAGTTTAAACATCATGGCTTCTAAAAATAAACATTCCTAAGGATAGAGAAGATATATTGAAAAGAAGCCGAAAAGGCTTGTTTAGTTAGAATAAAAAACGACCCCATTAAATTAGCTGAATACAAAGATAAGCAAAGGCTGCAATACTTAAAAAAGAAAGCAAAGGGACAAAGAATAAATATTAAAGACATGACGCTACGAGAGCAACGATTAACTACAAAAGAATGGAAAAAATATTCATCAAAATACAGGCAACAAAAACAACTTTTGAAAAATAATACTGATAATCTTGTTCGCCAGAATACAACTACTGACGATAACCCATTCTGAATGAAGATAGAAGAGCAAATGTAGCTTCTTCTTTTTGAAGAAGTGAGCGAAGATATAATTAAAAAGAAGGAATTAGTGAAGAAGACCCTTTTCGAAAAAGTTGTCAAAATTCAATTATAGGAAAACTACACTAAAATAAGGAGTCATGAAGATAAAAGAAAGTTCTAACAAGCTATATCCGGAAATGTGGTAGATAAATACGAAATAATTATTGAGAATACCAAACAAAGCAGTGACTTATAAAACAGGATAAAAAAACGTCACTGTTAAAGTGTAGTCTAGTTCGATTTTTAGAATTGTAAGGGACATAACGATATTACACGTGTCAGAAGGCTGTTTTGAGGACTGAGATAGTATTCTATACTTGTTAACTGTTATTACGTTAATCTTTAAAGCAAAAACAGCTATGTTTTTGTTTCAATTGTTTGCTGATTGCTTAGAAAATGTATATTGTTAAGTTAAACTACCTCAAAGTAGTTTTTACTAGGTGGTAGGACTTTTTTGCATAGTTCGTCTAGGAAGGTACCACCGCTTTGCCAGTTATTCTGCCGCCAAGCAGTAGTGTGCAAGCACTGTGTTCCGGTTTGAAAGGCATTGTAGCTAGTGAAATTACTGGGCAAATGAGACTTTATGACATAATCTCACAGTCTAGTAATCTGTTTACCAGACTGTGTGATTTCTCAGGATGACGTGCGCAAGCCAGTGACACGCGAAACTTTATTATTTTTAAATTCCGGGAGACACTGCAACTGTTATGAGCGGCCGTATCGCTTAACATCAGGTGAACGACCAGTTCATCACGTCATTTTATCTCATAAAAAATAAAAAAGAATTTAAGTTGAGTATAATAAAGTGCATAAGAAGCTTCTTTAAAGGTGGTGAAATTTGTTCCTCACAGTATCACATAGTATTTTTACTGTTACTTAAGTAAATTAAGATTAAAATTGAGACTCAAAATATGTGCCATTATTAGTTTCTAATAGAAATCTTCTAAACCTTAATAAACTTCTTACATATCTCATGAAGTTGTGTGTTTTATCAGTACTTTGTCACCCTCGTCAGTGCTCTGGAAGTCAAATTTGGAAAAATCGAAATATCTCCGCATTTACTTTAAAAAGTGACTGGCCCTATCGTGAGCAAAATATTCATTAGATTAGCTATCTTATAACGCGAATTTGTAGAAATTAGATTAAAAAATTATCATAAACAAAATATCCCTAAAAGTTACCCAACTTTTGTAGAATCACCCAAATACTTAAAATGGGATAACCATGACTAATTATGTTTCTTTTTTGTGCTAAACAAATTTAAGTTCCATAAAAAACTAGGTAGGTATGTTGAAAGTGCAGTGGGAATGAGACAGCGTGGAAAATAGTGGACATAATAATAATTATAACTGTCGATTCTTTAAGGAGTGGTGGTGGGTTTAGTATATGTAATTCCTAAGTTAGTAATAAGCAAATTAATTATGTACGCATCGTACAGGTAAATGCATATCTCCAGCAATTTTAAACTTATTATTGACACTGGCTAAGTGTAGGTACTCATTTCGTATGGAGCCAAACTTAAGAAGGTAAAAAAAATGTGGTAAATAGAACAAAAAACGCGCGGATAATATGTAAAACTGAGCAAAACAGCATCATCGTGTGTGATTCTTTCATATTTTTCCAAACTGTACCTGCCTGCTTAGGTTACTACTACCTAAACAAAAGTTACTGAAACTTCTGTTAAAGACCTGAGTAAAGTGCTTTCTTTTTGTAATATGAAGGAGTACTTATAAAATTTTAGTTTTTTGCTTGAAACTTCTTTTACTGTTATAAATCTATATTAGACTCAAAGCATTTAATTTTAGGTAATGGATTAAATAGCTGTCACTCACGGCTATGCTTGCGTTATACATATACCTATGCTAATACAGGTTACTGTGCTCAGCTTCGAAAAGATTTAGTGGATTTTGTTGTTTAGTACGAATTGCATGATCTATTATTAGACTATAACGTAACAAGATAGAGTCCAAAAACTAAAACCCGACTACCTAATTATTTGAAGGCATTTTTTCCCTCGCCCAAATGAAGGGGTGTTGTATAGTATAACTAATGATTACACTTACCTATGTGCAAAAATGTGTGTTTAGTGATTTTATTTTTTGTTAATTATACTACTACTCGGGCTCAATGGCGTACCTTGGGAAAGGCCTATGTCCAGCAGTGGACTATTACGGGCTGATGATGATGATGATGATGATACTTTTAAGTAGGTACCTACTTCTATCATCTATCATCTATGCTACAACTTTACAAGCGCTATGCAGTTGCACGTTAAACTGAGGTGGGAGGAAGCGATTTTTTTCAAATTACAACATCGTTTAATTCCTATAGTATTGATCCTACAGTAAAAATGGATGGAATCTTTTTTATGGCGAATGTAACATAGTTTAATTTCACAGAAGTAATTGTAATGCTAATCCTAAAGGTTTCTGAGATATAAGCAAATATCCGAAAAAAGTGATATTTAAACACTTCCCCCTCCCCCTACTTACCCCCCACCCTCGGACATTTATAATATATTCATCAGTACATTTCAAAGTATAACTGTGCCAATTTTTAAGGCTACACGAATGATTTCGTCTGTTTGTCTAATGTTTAGCGAATTTTTTTACTATGAGGTGGAATGGATAGGTCATAAAATCCGCCATATTGGGTTTAGTAAAATTTAATGTACCCTATGTCATCCAGAGTGTCAATACGCATTGATTGGTATCAAATTTGATAAAATATGATGAGTAGTTTAGGCACAACCAGGGAACAACAAAACCAGAAAATTCGCGCCTATTTTCATACGTCGGCTATACATAGATATACATAAATATAAAAATTATACATATTTGAAACGTACTCATAAAGACCTTTCATTTGATTCCAAACATGACTAGTTTATCGAAAAAATATTTTTTTTCGTCCGCGAATTTTTTAAATATACCCGCATATTGAATTTAATGTAACTTTATATAGCCTATGACACGCAAAGTGTTAAGATGTATCGTTTGAAACCTTGCTGTTTGAAGTAAGATAAGTAATTTAGGAGATACGAGGGAACATATGAACATACATACATACATACATACATACATACATACATACATACATAGACAGTCAAACTCATAACCCTCCTTTTTGGTAGCCGGGTAAAAGTAACATAACACAAGCGTGCGAAGCTGCGGGCAAAAGCTAGTTACTAATAAAACTTCGGGTTATTAAACTCTCTAAAAAGGTATAACAGTAGGTATTTCTACAAAAGAATACGTAATTGCAGATACCTACAGTTTTTACTTAAACAGCATCATCAAAATCTAATCTAAACCCCTTAACTATCAAAGAACAGGTACGAACCAAAAAAATGTATTTGATTATTTTTCTACAATTATACTTTTTTATTGTATTTCGACATTTTCCTAGATTTACTTGCCATACTATGTATCAATAAACGTTACGGGTATAAACTTGAAATATATATTACGTAGCCTTAAAATTCATCGCGTCGAAATTTTGATACACCAATAAAGTCTAATGTCAACATAAAGAAAAGCAAAAACTACGAGGAAACAGCGATCTAACGGCCCTTAGATCCCTAAAGCAAAAGCCACTAAAATTATTGCAGACTCGGACATACAGACATGTTAAGTCTAACCACTAGTCACTCCTACAGGGCCTGCTCTTTTTTGCACAGGCCTAAATGCTCAACCTTGCTATATTCAAAAAAGCTCATCAATTAATAAAATAACTAACATTAAAAAAAACCTTAAAAACTTGTTATATTTGTTTCTCCGCTAATATTTATGTGTACTAAAAGTACAGTACATTTAATTTTTAATTAGAAATAATTCATCACATACCATAACAAACAAAAATAAACATTTCCATTTGCATGTCGCCAAATGAAACTATAATAAAAGCTTCGTCACTATGCGAACTTTATTCACGAGCCGCCCCACGAAATAGTTCGAAGTTAAATTTTGTGATATTTCACAGTATTACCATAAACACACACGACTCCACATGTTAGCGTGCACGACATGGAACATGCTAAATGTTCGCATTTCACAAACAGTATACCTACCCTACTGATCTCCTCCTCTGTCAACTGCTTCGGTTTAGTTACATCTTTATCTTCCATCTTTTAATAATCCCTTAATTGTTGAAGCAATCACAAACGTCCCCAAACTATCCAATTAAAATAAACGTCCAAACAATACCAATTAAGTTTGTCAAGGAATAAAAAAAAACAAGACCGCAAAAAAAGTCGCCCGTCACGATGCGGTTTTAAAAAACAACTGATAGGTACACATTACGGGGACGTTTTCCAGAGGTTTATTAAAAGAAAGAGAAAGTATGGTAAATTAGAGCAATATGGTTTATTAATGTTAAAAGTAATTCAGTTTGTCGCATGGAAGTGGCGTGATGTCACGCTCGATCCGCAGCCGGTAGCGCCTGGCACCAAAACGTTACAGCCTGATACCGTTTTCGCTCAATACCATCGCACCAAACTACTGTGTTAGTTTGTGGTTCAGCCCAATATCTCGAATAACCTTGAATAATACATCTAATCTTATCATTAGTAACAAAATCGGGTTCGTAGTAACAACCTTAGTCAAATCCGAGAAATTAAACAATACAAACATGGAGCTAATAAAAAAAGAAGGAGGGAATCCCGTCTGATCCGAAACTGAAGCACCCTTAGGAAGACGGAACGCTTCGTACGTACGAGGCGGGGCACGCACACACTCACATCATAGGAAGCCGATCGCCCTACTTTCATCTGACACACATGTGTAATATGTCCGCCATTTTGGGCTTCAGTTCGATGTCAATCAAAACTCAATCCTTCTTTTTTTTATTTCATCCATGAATACAAATTATAATTTTTCTTGTTGAAATAATTTCAAATTGATTTGATATTTAGATGGAATTAACAATGCAGGTTTGTAATAAACTGTTCTTTATTTATAACACTCAATAATTATAAGTATCCATAAATATGTATAAAAAATATATATGTTTGACCTGTGACCGTTTAGTCTGGTCTAACTTTTGGTCTGCTGAATATTAACTTAATATTATAATATATTAATTAATTAATTTAATATAATATAATGTGTATTTATCAACATTAAAAAATACAGTTATTATGTTTTGATATACCTGTGTATGTTACAATTAATTTCATAAACTAACGTAATACATTTTTTTAATTTGTTTTATGGCAATGTTCAGATGTTTATTAACGCTAACGTGTACACTTTGGCAATGTTTTCATCACAATAGGTAGTTTATTGATTGCAGACATAATATGGCCTGACTGAGAGGCCGCTTTGAACTAAGTTCCACTACCTAGAAGTTAAATATAAGTTTTTTTTTTCACACTGTTTCTTCACATTTTATGTAATAGTTAAATTTTAAACGCCATAGGTAACGATATTACTAAAAATTAAACTGACGCAGCACCATACTTTTGTTACAAATTTCATATAAATGCTAAATAACGTATTATTTTGACTACATCACTAACACTATATTCGAAAGTTGTACTTATGGTTAAATTTTGGCGTGGTCCCTTTAAGTCAACATAATGCGAATAACTCTGATACCATTTGGTCTCCCCCAACTTTTAAACCGTTAATTTAAAAAGCCTTATAAAATAGGAACTGTCAATTAGGTACATTTACTTTGAGCACTGTGAGATGAATACTTTTTGAGTTATGGGGTAAATGAAAAAGTTAAAAAAAAATCTTTTGAACTTTATTTCAGATGTTTTAACCACGCCTTTTGTAATCAAAAAACAGACCATAAAATTAATCTGCTACTTTATCAATATTATAACAATTAAGATATAAAGCATATTTTATGTTTTCTGTTTACAGATTTTTTAGGAAAATATATATTCAGATTAATTACCTTACATAAAAAGTTGTATATTATCATACTTTTAAATACCTTGCTAAAAATCATTAATAAGAAAATGTCAGTTCCTTGAATAAAAGTTAATTATGTCATTTAGGTGAACTGCTAAAATGTAAATCATGAGATGATGAATGAGTCCAATAACGAGTGTTTGTATTTACCTACCTCTTTATTATTCCAACCGTTAGTAAAGGCTTTTTAAATAGATCTATTTAAATTAAAAATAATCTATGATCTCGGCCTATTTTTGTATGTCACTGGATTAGAAATCTTTACAGTTGATTTGAATAATTATCTATAATTCTCAACACCAATATTTAGATGTTATATATTGCCGCGACTTCCAGACTGCTGCGAGGGCCGTAACTCTAACATTATAACAACCTTTTTAACAAATTTGGTTTGCGTATAGCATAATTATACGACCTTAATTATCAAACTACCTTCTGGGAAATCGCAGATTAGCCTATTTTGTAATTTTTTATTCTTTATAATTAGTTAAGAATAATAATGATTAGTTTATTGAATCCAAATTAGACAAGTAAGACCAAATCCGAATGATTAAAGTATTACACTATCAAAATGGATTTATTAGCCGTTTGTCTTGATACGCATTACGTCCAGCCAGACCTGTCCGACTCGTGTGCGATAATTCATTTAGATTTGAAAAGAAAATAATAGATGAATATAAAATATGGATTCTTTTGACCTTCATAAAAAGTGAAAGAGGTACTACGATATTGTTAGGAAGGCGATAAGACAATAAATATGAATTAAACCAACAAAATAATCAGCCACTTCACGGTGGCAACCAATACTGTGCAGTGTGCGTCAGGCACGAACGCTGAATTACTCTAGAAATCCGAGACTGTTTAAGCGTCAAGCTTGCAAGAAAATGTGGCAGCTTCAGAATGTCGCAGCCGATTTTCCGTCCTGCAACGAGGAATTTATGAGGGATTTTCTTTTACCAGGATGTCTTTTACCAACTTCTTTTCATTCAAAGAGGGACACAATTGATAGGGTATATTATAGAAATTTATGTACTAATCAGCCATGAGACGCGTAAATTCTAAAATCACCAGCTGAAGGTTTTTAGAAAAAGGGGGTGACGATGTCAAAATATTTTTATTATTGGTTGATAGACTATTAGTTTTTGTACAAAATTAACTGCTAAACTGCTCAAAAAATCAAGAATTAAAACAAATATTTATACTGATGGCACATTTCAATAAAGTAGGCAAACCATCCGGCAAATTTTTACTTTATACTTGGACTTGAATCCAAATACTGAATACCAAAATACCGTGACAATAATTTACAGTCGGCTCCCAGATAACTACAACATACAATGGAAGACTGGGTGACATGAAATATTATAATGTCGATTTTGAACTAGCGCACTTTAAAGCAATAAAAAATACATTCCCGAGCGTGAAAATCAGCGAGTGTTAGTCAATTTGTTTCACTATAAACAAACTATTTAAAAATAGCAGATGAATGAAGAACCCAAACGGAAGTAATGTTATGCGACTCTGTTTTGATTTAATACTATTGCCGACTAATTATTGAAAAGCGCCACGTGGCTCAAAGCAAGATGCTCTAAGAAAACAGACCAAGACTGCCGGCTCTTAAAAAAATTCTAAAATATTAAGTAGAATAATAATGGATTATTTGAAACGTTAAGTGTAGCAAACGAGCATCAATGGAATTCCACGGAAAGGTACAGTCGGCTAAATAAAAGAATAACCGTAAACCCTAATTTGTTCCTCTTAACACTAAAAGACATTATGAAACAGAAGCGCTACCTAGCGACATCATAATAATAAGTAACTACGACTTAGTAATGGGTAACTCGCCAATTTTAAATGAGGATGAGGGGGGACATCTTTTTACTTTGTGAGGCCTCGTGAGGGTCCCCTCATATGAGGTGAGGAATTGAGGAAACGCATAAGCATAAAACGCCGCGTGTGACGCCTCGCGTCTCACTCGCATCGTATGTATCGAAAACACGCGAGGTTTATGCGTACTTACAACTCGAACCTCGCTCCTCACCACCTCGCGCCTCACCGCCTCGCGCCTCGCCACCGCGCGCGGCCGACTTGATTGCGAGTGAGTGAGGCGCGAGAATGAGGAAGGTATTACATTCTTAAAATTTGAGGGACTCCCTCATTTTGCTATGACGAGGGCCTCAAATGAACCAACTCGTGAGTGAGGGACACATCGCTACTACGACTAGTCATATGAAATCAGCGTGACGAACTGCGTATGAACGAACGAAGTAATGGACAAAACAATTTAGACGAATTGCGTTTCAGACAAGCAGCTAATAAATCTCAACATTGTGACAAGCATATTAATAACTCGAATAAGATATAATAATATGGTAGAGTCTAAATAAATTATAATTTTTTCAGTCAACGGAATCAGTCTCTTCATACCTATACAGCGAGACAATCAAATGCTGCCAGCATCTTAGAAATAATAACTATCGAGTCGTGTGGTATACACGATTCAACAAGTAGTTCGCCCCACACTGAGATATTGCATGGCGTGTAATTTTTTTCACATCTTGATATATTATTAAATTGGGTCTAACAATGATCTATAAAGTAGACCTATTATTAGATTTAAGTGAAAGGGTCTTTTATTTGATACCGCACTTGACCCAAGATTTAATTTGAAAATGGCAACCTATCTTGGAGTAATTAAACTACAATATCTCAACAACCTCAAACAATTTGGCTCGTAAACGCACATAAAATACCTAAATGTTGAAATGATTTTAAACAATCCTCGCCACTGTACTTAAGGATCAGACCACTTCCTCTGCTGGGGATTAATAATGTTTACACACTATGCGCGTTTTCCAATGCGTTTTACAAAACAGCGAAGGAAGTTATGGCAATTTATTGTATGAAAACAAATACGATATCTTTGGAGGGTGTCGTTAGTATGACGTGAAAGTATCGTTAAAGGTCGCAGCTCATTACACCAACCCGGCACCCGACCCGCACCGCCTCGCTTTTAGCGGTTAGTATTTTTTTTTATATAAACTTGTATGGGCATTAGGCATGCGCTCATTACATCAACTCCGTATCGTCACCGGATCGCCTCGCGACTCGCTCGAAAACTGTCCGCGCGCGGACGGCGGGTGGACCGCTCGGTGAAAATTAGCTTTGATCACGTGACGTTCACAAGTAACAACGGTGCATGAAAGGAGCCTCCCCGCTGTAACGTACTTACAGATCCCCGTACGTTCGGCGCACTCCGGGCAACAATCAGTCTCAAACTTGATTGGCAAAACTTGACCATCTAGATCCAGCTCTAGAGCCGGCCCTGCGCGTAATCTCGATTAACATCGAAGGTTTCTCGCAAAACAAATCAGAACTGAACTCTGCCGCGAGACACACTGCGACATCCTATGTGTACAAGAAACCCACCGAGATGAAACCCAAAGCCGGCCACACATTCCTGGACTCATTCTTATCTCCGAGACCTGTCACCCAAAACACGGTAACGCAGTGTTTGCTGCTCCTGGAGTAAGAATAAAATCAATCAAGTGTTCGACCCAGAACAATATTGAGGTAATCACCTTAGACCTCAACCACTGTACCGTTACGTCTATATACAAACCTCCTGGAACCCCTTTCCAGTTTGAGCTGTGGACCACCTGTCGACGAGGCGGTGCTGGTCAGGTGCCGGATTGGTGTAATGAGCTGCCACCTTAATGTTCATTCTTGTGTTGTAGAGACGTTTGCTTTGTGTGAGTAAATACGTTTTTTGTAGCATGTTGGAACTGTCATTATTCCGTTAATTTTTTTTGTAATATCGGTGGTCTTCTACATTGTATGTAATTATTTTAATTAAAGTGCTTTAGCTACCGTCGAATAAACAGATATATACACGAATAATCGCTGATTTTCCCTACCATCAGGTGAGACAATGGTCAAATTCTATGCCGGAAGCGATTTGGCTCAATACTTTTGTCTCACTTAATACTAAAGAAAAAATACGTGTGTAATTAATAATGTCAGTCAGTCGGTGCCAAAGCAGCAAATTTCACGGACCTTCAACTATTGTTCAAATTTGTAGTGTGTAGAAACGAATGAAATTATTACAAAATTGGTACAATTAGACGAGTTAGGGGATCTACATCTATTTACGTATCAATTTTATGATAAATTAATGATTTCTTAGTAAAACAGGCTATCACTTGTCGCTAATCAGACTTTTCCCCTACATTTTCTATCAAAAAAATAAGAAACCTTATATTAACTTTTGCCTCCTAATATGCCTCAATCCAAGCCCCAAAATGCCACGATTTCCAATATATTTAAAATCGACAATTTCCATAAAGTCCTAAGTTCTAAATATTTGTTGGTGTGTCTATTTCCAATAAAAGCGGCCAATAAATGAAGGAACATTTCCCCGTAACAGGCCTCAATGCCACGAGTTTCTACATCCAAATTCCAATCTAACCGAACGCGAAAGTACATAAAATATATGTGAAGCATATGAACTTATCAAGGCGTTAGAAGAATATACATGATAATTATTACTTTATATATTATATTACAAGTCTAGACTACAAAACTAATACACAAAATATTATTATTTTTGTAAATGTGAATAATGTATCGAAGCTTATTTTACAAACGTGTTTAATAAGAAACATCTAAAAGCTGTATACAACATTTTATAGCACCAATAATATCAGACGTTAATCACAATAAATTTAATGACATTTAATGCGATTCAAATTTTCTTCAGTAATCATGAAATAATATTGTTTTGTGTATATAGACTACATTACATGGTTTATGAAAATGGCATTCAATTTATATATTATTAAAAACCGCTAAATGTTAAATTTACAAAAAAGCTGCACTAGCTAAGCAGTGCACTTTGCTTGCGATGGCTATACAAGGTGACCTTGAATTGGTATATTATCCCGAAATGGGGGGGACTGGGATCAAGATACCCTACAAGTTGCGAGAGCCTTACTTGAACTTACTTTTTACCATGGTGTTTCAAAACCACCATGGTAAAAAATAAATCCACTCGCAAAATTGCCCATGCCATCGCTACGAGAATTAACAGCGTACTACAAATTCATTTCTAAACACAGGTCGTTAAACTCATTTATGTGCACTCTGTCAAGGACGAAGTTCAACCACCTAGCTCCGCTAAAGCTATTTATTTCGACAAAAACTTTACATGGCATTTCTTCAAAGAAAACTATTAATTTAGTAAAGTCGTAGAAGAAACATTGTCTACCTTGGGGTGTAGATTTACCCCCTTCGGGATAACATACCAATTCAAGGTCACCTTGTATATATCTATAACTATATCATATCTATCTCTTATATGTATAGAAAATGTTATAAAAAATGTTATCCATTTATATGTATAGAAAACTGCACGGTCTAGCGCTATGTACTTATTAACAGTTTATTATAATTATGTTCATAGTCGGGTTTGATAAACGATATTTTATTAGAAACTGTTGTAGTCGATTTGTTTGGGCGGAACAATAAAAACAGCCAATCTAGACAGTGATGTCTAATTTACTTTGTCGCGACAGTTTCTGACCAAGATTTATTGAAACCCAGCGTTTGGTGAAATAGGTAGGTAATTCAAATGGCAGAACTGACCTACTCGATCTGGTGAATAGATGAGTAGACGTTACCAAGCATGAAGCAAAGGCTTAGCTAAGTCATAAAAGTTTAAAACTACGTTCTTAAACGTTGGCATTGTTTGGTTTAATTCAACAGGGGTAACCTCAAGAGAACTATTACGTAGAAAATATTTAAATACTTATTGAGGCTCAATATAGGGCAGTTCTGGCTTTCAAGTTATTTTGTCAGTTAGCCTAACCTATGCTACGTTATAACTAGCCTGGGGTTAGGAAGTATGGTGTTGTGCTGCGCAAACATCATTGCCGTCATCCACTTGAGCCTATCTTCAGTGACGGCGCCTGCAATCGTGCATCCGAACCACGGCTTCTCTTTGCTCCTGAAAAATACACCTTCAATGGAAACCGGAGCGCTAGCATATAGCATTGGTGTTGCAAATAATAGGTCTGAAAAAGGTGACAACGCACTAGTTGGAAGAACCATTGCTGTTCTTTTCAAACAAGTTTGACTGCAACTTACTTTACTACATTATAATATTCTAACTAGTGTCCAAATGTCACGTTTCTAATCTATCGTTAGTAGTTTTGACTGTGCGACATCTATCATCACGACATTGCCTTTTATATTTATAGATTGAAAAAATGTAGCCTAAATGAGCTTTAAATGTAAATAAAATGATTGAGCTATACTGGAATACTACTACAGAACAATTTGATAAGTCATCCGTGACATCACATACATTTTTGCAGTGATTACACGAGTACCTAACTATCTGTGATAGTTACAAGAAGTCAAGGTCAACAAGTCAAGGTAGGTCTACAATGACAACAATACACATTTTAAATCACTAGTAAGCACCTTATTACTTACATGGCGGCGTACATACCTTATTGAGCTCAACCGAAACTCTGGGAGCATGAAATCACAAGCGAATTGTTTGGGTTTAATTTTTAATAATTATTCATATGCTTCGACAAAAAGTGCTGGCTTGTAGGCTTCTTCATACTAATAAATCTGACGAATCATGAATTTCATGTTGGATGAATGATTGTTGGTTTTTATCGGCGTAAGACACACAATATTAAATGGAAGCATGTATCACACACACATCAGCTTAATTACATCTAACGAAGCAAAATGCTTGTTTTTTTATCATAAATATCTTAAACCTTTTTCAGGTTCTCAAGTCACTACGTCCTGTGTAAAAATTCGCAGGTGCGACATCTTGTTACAAACAATATCCACTCACCGTTTCTGCTTATTTCTAGGTATGAACGTGATCGCCCATCTACACTGCGGATTGCGCTTGGGCTCGTGCCCCAAGTACCATAAGATATCTTTGATGTTCCACTCTTCGATCTTGTGGGAACCCTGCAGTGAAACAAGGTTACTTGTGTGAATACAACCATAATACATGTGGTATACACGATACAGCAAGAATAACATTTTTATTATCTGAGGGCAATTAAATAAATCAATTACCTGTTTATCTTTGTAGTAACACAAGCAACCGTTCTGGAATTCAAACATGTGAAGCTTGAATGCTTTCGTTGATTCCGAAGCGATTTTAAGTTCGCCGCAAACCAAAGACATACTATGCCGCAGTGCTTCCATCTCATGTAGAATGCTGTTCTCTTTAACAACTAAATAATTGTCTTTTCTATCTTCTTCATCCCAGTATCCCCAGCGCAACACTACGTCCAAGACTATCTCGTCGTTATGAACTATCCTTCTCATAGATTCTTTACATATTACTTCTTCCAGCATTAGAAGATGAGACTCTAGGTTTGCCTTTTCGCAAAGTTCTATGCACACATCCGCGCATGTTTTGCTTGGTGACAACTGAAGACAATACAAACAAAACTCATCATATACCATACACATAAATTTAAAAAAATATAAATTCGCAGAATTTGCAGGTGACATGACAATCGCAATTGTTAGACTTTTATTATGTGTGGGTTTCGCGTTGCTGTAATTTTATACAGCACCACATACCGCGACTTGGTGGCATTTGGATCGATCGTGGATGTGGATCCAAGCTCGCAGGTCGCCAGCCGCTTTGGGCGCAGACGGCGCAGAGTTACTCATCACCCTGATAAGTACCCTCCTAATGGCCGCCTCTCGCCGCTTCTCGACCTCATTCGGCTCCCATATCGCTTCAAAGTGCGCGATCAGGTCTCGAACTACGAATACTTCTTTTGCAGACCAAGCGGCTTCAACGGTGCTGCTAGTCTGCAACAAAATAGAATACAATATAATACATACAATACAATAGAACCTCCCGCAAACCTTACAGATCTAAGTTACTAGCTACTACGGCCAAAACTCTGTAAAAAATACAAGTGGGGGGGCTCTCAACGTCGAAACAGTGCAAAACTGCATTTAAAAGCTCTTACAAAGTGCTTTGTCTCATCCGAGAACAATTTGTGAATAATAATAAGCATTTATTTTATAACCTATAGATTGATTCAATTATGAATCATTTTGATGAACACACGAATTTGAGAATGCACGAGGCTGTGAGTAATTTTATTATTATTTAGGTATAAAAGAAAATAGTTTTTTTTTACTATATATGAATTTATTTGTTTTTTATTATTTTCTCTTTATAATTACCGAACAGGACTGAACAGTCTTAAACTTAAGTTTTTAAATTAGCTTGCGTGACGCAGAATACAGTTTTAAATAATTATTATACTTTTCCTCCAAGTCACGTTCAAATTTTCCACACTCTTATACAGTTGAATAGGCTAGTTGCCTGCCATTAAGAATTAACAAGTTAGTATTATTTTCATAAAGTGGGTCAATAATGAATGCAATAATTGTAAAAATAAGTAAAATCGGTAGATAAATCACGGAGTAATAAGCTTTTAAATTTTCTGGAAGGGCATCGCCTGTCCCTGTCTCGCAAAACAGACCGCGTGGAGCTTCCTCACATCACCAGTTAATATGTAAACGCAAGTCAGATGCGAGAGATTGTATGAAAAGCTACCACAGCTTAGTAACGAGGCTACGAAGGGCCAAGAACTGACTTCACTGCATGTTTGAGTTGTAATTATTAATTTTAAAATGTTTGTAACTTCGTCATTTTTAAGGTATTTAAGTTTTGTTTTCACGTCTGTTTATTTTTTGAGGAATATTTTTAATTTGTGCAATGAAAAAATATCAGGACACTAGCCTAATCTAAGCCCAAGTTCCTCGATGAAGCCCAATCAAGATTGTGCTATGTATATTATGGGTGAACAACCTGAAATAAACGTTTTTTTTATTTGTTTTTTTTTTATGTACCTGTTCCTAATTTCAGTAGATATGTCTCATTTATCTATTCATTGGGGATTTCCATATCACGCAGGCGTATTTGACACTTTGATATTCTATCTCTTCGTGTTCTGAAATTCTAGTACTCGCATGCCTTTTCTGTTCTTCCAATCAATACTTTATGCATTTGTGCATGTGATAGGCATAACGCATGCGTAGTTACGCCTTGACATTTTAAAAAGTTAAAGTTGGTCTCTTACCTTAATCTGGATTCCTAGTACTAGTACCGCCTATTTAGCTTTCCCAATCAATACTTTATGCATTTGGGCAAGAACGCATGACGCATGCGTAGTGGTTTGATTTTTGTGACCTTTTCTCTCGCCATCTCTTGTGATATGCTTACCTTCACCACCATTCTAGATCATCACCATCATCCATCCATTTGGTATATGTGTGCATTAATATCTACTTCCTTTTTACAAGTTCCTATTTATAAACCTAGGTTATGGCCAAGTTATAGTGTTACTGGTAAGTGGCTGAAAGACAACCCGGCGGCCAGCGGATCACCAGACAACAACAAGAACAATAATAATTATTATTATAGCATCTTATCATATCGCCTGTAAATTAACCTGTCGAGAACCATTTTTGCATGTTGCTGCTAGAAGACAACTAAATGTTACCGTTGTGTGGTATCTGGCTGTAAAAATTGTTTATTTTGTAGATTAGAAATGCTTCTTTCGATATATCGCAATATTTCAATGTTTCAAATTTCAAATTTACTCAAATGTTTGCAGACTCCTCAAATAAAATGACTGCTATTTTATTTAAAAACTAAGGGGATCTATAGGTAGGTTCAATATTTAGTAAATACTACAGTTAACTTGTCGCAAATATTCAAGATCATAATCATAATAAGTTTTTCACCCACACATTTTCTTACATTTCTTGTCCCATTATAAAACTGTAGCCATGTTCCTCTCTTTACATCATATCTCTATCGCCACAACATTTACCTGACGGCGCGCGAACTTTTATATTGGTGTCAAATGAAAAGTTTATTATGTGAAGGTATTGTGTTGTTTGAACTGATAAAAAGTCCTAATGGGTAAACATGGTAAATATACAAAACACTACCGCGATGAATGGCAGAAATGCCTCGTTTTAAAAGTAAGTACCTACTCACCCTTATTTACCTAGATACATTTATACACAAAGCCTATTGTAAATTATGCTTTAAGTCTTTATGCTAATAAAGTCCCTTGTGAGCACATAGAACACAGAAAAACATAAGAAATCAAAAGCTCACCTAGAGCGTGCAAATATAAAAAAAATAGCCAAAATTATCTATTTTTGGTTGGTACACACTTTAAGTGTTAGATTATGTATTTTATAAATATCTTAAATAATATTTTTATATTTTAAAAATAACATTGATTACTTGCATTTCAGGCTATTCTACAACTGACAAAACGGAAAAGTAAGGATATCCAAATCGTTATCCATGTGGCTTGTCATGCATCTGTGAGGAGTATCCATCATATGGGCGAAATGCTAAAGAATATTGGAAAGGGCAGCTCTTTGGAAAAGTTGCAGCTGCATCGAACTAAATGTTCAAACATAATAAAAATATTATGGAGCCTTGTTAAAAACACAATTAATGAAAGAGGTTGGTGATCGCCCAAACTCCATTATCCTTGATGAGTCTACTGATGTTTCATCAGAAAAATACATCGCCAATATGATATGTTTTTACACCACGCAAAAGGCCATAGTAACACTAAACAGACTTCCTTGGTTTTCAAGAACTTTATCATACCACAGCAGCTGCCTTGTACAAATGTACACTGCCTTCACAGATTTCATGGAAGAAATGGGTCTCAATCTGACAAATTTGATCGCGATGGTTGGAACCATGCCGTACATGAAAATAGTTGTATAATTTACCCTTGATTCCATAGCCCGAAACTTTTGTTGTCCTTTACATTTCTCTAAAGCATAATTAAACTAAATATCTTTCAGTTTGTAATTCACCAATTAGTGTCCTAACAGAAGATTATTTCCCCAATGCCATAAACTTTAATATTGATTTCCCTGTCAATAAGTATGAACATCCCGGGGGCTGGCATAGCCTGGTAGTAATGTGGTGAAATGGGCCTAACACGCAGGTTTCATTACACCATCTTGTATAAATTATGATCTCCTGGTACTTCGTTTCCGGTGGTGCAATTTGGATCAATACATTGCATTCTTCCCGTTGCTATCGCGCAAGCGTCGTTTGGCCATCGTAATAATCTTAATGCACGTCACGTGCTCAGAAAAGAGAAAGTATATTATACGTACGCATTTATAAGTAGACACAGTCACGGCAATCTATCTTGCATTATGATCTCTTGGTACTTCTTTGCCCGTGGTGCAATTTGGTTCAATACATTGCATTCTTTACGTTGCATTCGCGTAAACGTCGTCGTGGCCACCGTAATACTCTTAATATACGTCACGTGAGCAGTAAAGAGAACTACGTGCGCATTTATAGTAGATACAGTCACGACAATTTATTTTCATTATGATATCCTGGTCCTTCATTGCTCGTGCTATAATTTGAGTCAATACATTGCATCAACTTCCCGTCGAGCAGGCATCGTACTGGCTGTAGTAACAATCAATGCACGTCACGTGGTCAGTAAAGTGCACCTGCACCTACGCATTTATAGGTAGACATAGTCACGTCGAACCATCTTGTATATGATCCCCTGGTAGTTCATTGCCCTTGGTGCAATTTCGATTAATACATTGTTGCACCTTTACGTCGCGTAGACGTAGTAGTGGCGGACCGGGCTCAAAACATTGCCAAAATGTATGGTTTATATACCAACGCATTTTTAAATAGATCGTCGCGTTATCAAGTTAAAATCATAATATAATTCATTGAAGGTGCAAAGAGGTCTTTTTATTCCTTTCGTCACGCGTAACGCGTAACACTTACATAATAATTATTACGAAAATTTAATTCGCTTGATTCTACGCATATCTAAACCACGGTATACTTACTGATTTATACTAAAGCTATAGACTTTGACAACCTTTCGCTGATAAGAACCAAGAAAAATGACACGCGTGATAGAGAGACAACTTTTTTATCCAGTAATAATTGTGCTTGAGTTTTTATGAGTAAAGGAGAGAGTGGAAAGCAAGAAAAAAACATCGAGTCAAAGTCAACAGGTGTAAGACGTGTGTTGCGCGAGTTTATAAACATGGAAGTGTGGTCCAACAACCAGGTTTCGATCCTCATAGAGCTTCATCAACAGCGTATCTTACTGTGGGATGCCTCAAATAAGCACCATAAATATTATAAACATCCATCGTCACTAACATTACTAACATATAAGATCTTCAGTTCATCCGTGTTCATGGTGCTTGCAACAGTACGGAAATATCGGCAACTCGAAACAAATAATTACATGGTCAATTAAATATCCCGTTCACACACAGTCGACGCGAGGCGCACCGATTGCCTACCGTATTCTGAAATCAATCTTAAGTTTACAGTCTCAAAACAAAAAGATATTTCTGCAGTGGATTCCATCTCACATCCAGCTTAAAGAAAATGATGCTGTTGATTTGCTAGCTAAACAGGCCACAGTAGACGGAGTCCCTTTAGAAGTAGTCCCATTGTATTCCGATCACATAAAACGTGTAAAGGTGCAATGTAGAATAGTATGGCAGGAATACTTTGATGAAAGATCGCGGGAAAAGGGTATCTGGTTCAAAACAATTCAACCATTGATCGATAAGTACCCGTGGATCGATAATTGTATGTTGAGTCGCAAAACGCTGGTAACTGCTTCAGGTAAAGGCTTCGCTCTGCACACATTCCATCTAATAAGTTTGGATTCTTAATGAAAAAAATACCATCACCTAATTGTACCGAGTGCGGAGTACTGGAGGACGTTCAACATATTTTAATGGAGTGTGTGCGGAACGAAGCCCACAGACGATTATTGTTTAGTTGCAGTAATATTTTAGATGTCGGTCTGTGTAACTGCATATTATAATGTCCTACGTCAGATCAGGTCATAGCTTTATATAAACTAGCAGAGTTAGGCTTAGTTAAATAAGGTGTTTTTTTAGTCTTCTTACTGGGCGATGTGGTCGCTCTGCCGACAAAGCCCTTTAAATTTAAAACAAAAATATTTATTAATGCCATACCATCGAGTAGGCATTACAGTTTCCTAATTCGCCCACTCGAGGTCCTATAAACTAGTAAACACAAAAGCATAAAAAAGAACAATAATAACTAAAAGAGAACATAAAAATACAACAATAAACAAGAGTCAAATTACAACTTAGAGTAAGTCTCTACAAACTGCAATGCCCTTCTATAGAACTCTATTGGCGTACAATGGAATAGGTCAAGATGTTGGTATTGGCGCCCCACCGCATTGAGCAAGCGCAGCGCCCGCAACATCGGAGACTGCCGCCTGAGCTCAGTCCGGCACACGGGTACTCCAAACAAGTCATGCCGCCTAGCCCTTATGTACCTGTCTGGAACTGCCAATGATATTTTGGCAAGCAAAAACGGATTGCACCTACGGCCTACCAGGATATTTAAAACATAAACCATTAGAGACACGATGCGTCTCACCTCCAGTGAATTGTATCCCACCATTCCTCTTAAAAATGCACTAGGATATATGTATGGATACCCAACAAAATACCCATACTGCTTAAAATAGAGACATCGTATAAACTTTTTTTGAATTTTTTCTACCGATTGCACATATTTTGCTTCAAACGGACACCAAACAATAGCGTTGCTCTCTAACCTACAACTAACGAAAGCATTGTATAACGCTTTCAAAGCAGGTATGCTACTGATGTGTCTCGCTTGCCTCAGTACAAATCCGAGGGTTCGGAACGACTGCGCACATAACTTGTCGATGTGCATTCGGAAAGACATATCTTTACTCATTATTACGCCCAAATCTCTTACGTTACTTACTCCTGGGATAACTGTGCCTCCAAGCTGATACTGCGTCGACACAGGGTTGTTAGATCGACCAAAAGAAATAATTGAGCATTTACTTTCATTAAAAGCAAGCTTATTCCTTTGACTCCACTGCCAAACATTGCTTACATCCTCCTGCAGTAGAGCACAATCGCCCATATCTCGAACTCTCAAAAAAAGTTTGGGATCATCCGTAAATAACAGACAGCGGGCGGCCTTGACGGTCTCTGGCAAGTCATTGATCATGATTAAAAACTCAAGAGGGCCTAAATTACTGCCTTGACTCACCCCAGAATACGTGTAGTAAGGCTCCGATACGTAACCCTTATATTGCACATACTGCCGACGGCTGCGTAGATACGAGCAAAAGAAACGTAATAATGGGGGAGAGAAGCCCGCCCTAGAGAGCTTCTGAATCAGTATGTCATTGTCTACCGCATCGAACGCCTTTCGAAAGTCAAAGTAAGCTGCATCTACTTGTAAACCAGAATCGGTTGAATCTACCACATATGACCAAAAAGAGAGGAGATTTGAAGAAGTTGATCTCGCTGCCCTAAATCCATGCTGTGCATCCGTCAGCTGACTCTCAAACTGTCGGCTAATTCGACACTGTAGAATGGACTCGAATAACTTCGCAAACACCGACAACACCGCCACTGGCCTATAGTCACTCACGTCTGATCCTGAGTTCTTTGGTACGGGAACTACTCGCGATAACTTCCACTTATCTGGATAATAGGCAGAGTTAAAGCACTGTTTGTACAAGTGATGCAGCGGTTTTCTTAACACTTCACCACAATCTTTAACCAAATAAGGTGGAACGCCATCTGGACCAACGGAACGCTTAGGCTTTAATTGCGAGTCGTACGTCATCTTCTAATATCTCAGATATATGAATACGCGCACTTCCACTATCAATGGTCTCTGAAACCTTTTCCGCATCCAAAGTTGGTGGGTGTGGAGAATACACCGAATGGAAAAAATCTGCAAAATAATTTGCAGCTCTATCATCATCCACATTACCGTCCTGAAATATTTTTTTGGCAATTTTACACTTTGACCTTTTAGATGCAACATAGCTCCAAAAAGTTGCAGGATCTCTACTAAAATCTTTTTCCATTCTGTGAGTATAGCATTGAAAATCATCTTTTAAATTTAGTTTCACTATAGCTCTATATTCCATAAAATTCTTTCGGCTCTCCGGATTTTGGTTAAACTTATATAATCGGTGATGATGCGCTTTTATACGAATATTCTTAATTGTGCGTTCAGTATACCACTCCGGATATATATATCTCGACTGCCTTGTTATACAAAGTTTAGTTGGAACCGAATTATTTATACAGTTATGTAGCACATCATAGAAATAATTTACAGCTAGTTCCGGATCCTCATAATTATATAACGGTGTCCAATCAATTAACTGTAAGCTATCATACAACCCCCTAAAATTGGCCTTATTAAAATTCCACATTCTCGGTCCGTCCGTTTGTCCATGTTGTGCTGGGGAATATGAAAACTCAAAACAAATTTCTATATATAACGGCGGGTGGTAGCTATCAGGCGACACTAACCAATCCTCTTCTCGTTCCACGGTCACGCTTTGACCCAACGCCGTGCTCACCAATACCAAATCTAGAACTCTGTCCATACTGTTCCTGACTTGATTTACTTTCATTAGTTCACAGAACGTCATTAGATATTATTATGTTAGTAATATCATAAAGATGAATTTTAAAAAATGATCCTCGGAGCGACATTGAATATATCGCAAATGGTAGTAACACCCTGTGAGCATCACTACCTTCTTCTACCACACTCAACAGGAGCTGCAGTTAGATTAGAAACCATACGTCATCCTAAGTACCGCCAGACCTTCCCAATTTTTTACGTAATATGGACCATTTTCTACGAGATAAAAACTTTCTTCACAATGTGTCGAATCAAGATGCACAGAGTTCTATCGTAAAGGCATAAATAAACTTCCGTTCAGATGGCAGCAATGTATAGATAATAAGGGTAAATATTAATAAATATGTTACAACAGAAAAAATAATGTTGGTTTTAATTCAATGTAGAAAAATTAGAAAATGGAAATATTTCAGCTACTTACTTATTTCTACGGTAATACGGCACGGTAATTACAGTGTTTATTTTGCCAAAGCAAAATGGAAGGTGTTTTTTTATGTTTTGTGGTGGAAGGCGTATGGACACTATTGAAACAGTGGACTTGCTATCGAAATCAAAAGTATTTAAGTGACCACGCATTTACGGTTAAAGAGTGAATCTTTTCACGAAGTACTACGACCAAGATATTAGGAAAATTCGTGTAAATCAAAACATTCAGGTTAACTAAAGTGTGTTATATTTACTAGACAAAATTGAACACCATTTCGAGTATAGATACAGGAAAGGTAGGCGGGTGGCAATAATTCGCCTACTTTGGTTTTTGTGTACTTTTGTGTTGTTCATACCTAAATACAAACTATAGTTATTTATTTACTGGAATCAATCTCGAACTCCTGTGAATCAGTTACTATATGCTCGCAGCTCTGAGGTTTTATGCAACGGGAAACCACGTATTGGAAGTGGCAGATACAGATTTTAGCGTTGACCCTTGCAACAAGATAGTGAATAAAGCAATTTTAATACTTCAAGATGGAATAATTATTACAATTCTCCGATACATAAGTGGAACAGTTGAAAGTGAAAGCAGATTTCTACAGAATGCTCGATTTTATAATGGACCCCTAAAAATCACCCCTAAACCAAACAAGAACTAAACACAAGGCAAAAATTTCAAATCGCCAATTTTTTTTTTCTATTACATTTGGCAACTGTTTTAACCCGCATAACACAATGCTACATTACTAGTACAATGCACATTTTATATGCATTTCTTTATTAAATCACAATGAGATTTAAAAAAAAAAGTGTGTAATAATTATAGTACCATGGTACCCACACCATCAGTCCAATCATGTTTGGCTTAACTCCGCCCTAGCTCGACTCGAGTGTAGATAGAGTTTGAACTGCTATGGCATAGCGCGAAACCAGTATTAATACCAGGGAGACATGAAATTAGCGTAGTTGCTAGCTGCCTTACCTAGCCAAAGGTAGTACAGTGTTCGCGAAAAGTGATGTTTCAAGTTTGAAATTGTGTATACATATATATATATTTGAACCCATGTTTGAACCAGTATTCTCATACCAGGGAGACACGTTTAGAGGAGCTGCTAGCTGCCTCGTCGAATCAAAGGTCGAAACTCTACAACTGCAAAACTTCGAAACAAATATTTACATATACAAGGGCAGCACAGTGGAAAGGGGATGGTTACGATAAGAATTGTCTATGCACACACTTCGCGTGGAATGCAGTACCACAGACATCTATATAGTTATTAGTAGATGTCTGTGGGCAGTACAGAGTACCAAGCTCCGAAGTGTTACAACGAACTAAGTTAAGCGGCAAGGAATATATTATACATACATTAGGCCGACTATGATTGGTGCGGGCATCTCGTACGTATGAGTGACACTCGGGTGCCTAAATCTTTTTTTTACTCAAAGCTGATGTAGCCAATACCCATACCGCAAGAACTGACTCCCAGGGGGGGGGGTTTGAATTTTATCGATTAAAAAACCTCCATACAAAGCGTCTCCATAAAAATCGGGTGACATGCCTCTATAATAACAACAGCAATAGTCAGTTGCACTGTGTGCCGTGCATTAAGATTTTCAAAACCTTCTGCTTTGACAGAAATTTTCGCGCACATCATCGAAGTTGCTAGTGTTCGTCATAGAAGGACACGTCGAGAAGAACATCATCATCAAAGGAAACTTGAAAGAAATGCAGACGAACATAACTGTACCTAGTTATATACCTTAACAAAAAATATGTAATTGTAATAAAAGACTTTAATAATATGAACGTATTTAAACATTTCTATTTACATAACCGTTAACAAAGTTTCATAAAATCATTCTCCTTCTTCCAAATGTGCTACGCCCGATGAGCTCCAAACTGACCAGCTGGTTGTAATTACATAGTTAAAACGTTTATGTACAACATGGCAACAAAAACGGATCGGAATCTGAACAAGATCGGATTAATACGAGGCAATGCTGGTATTTTTTAACAATATATTCAATATGAAGTTGCATTGCAGTATACTGGGCAAGTGGGCACCTTACTTACACGTTTGCAATGTAGAACAGAACTTGCGTGCAGCCAATTTTACCAGGGTATCAAAAGCTTGTAGGAGTTAGCAACACTTTCTATGCATGTGTTTCAATGCAATGCCGCTATATTTTATATTATGTGCATGTACTAATGTGTGTGACGTGAACACTTTGAAACTCTGCACACTACAATAAACTCGTTCTGAATTCTGAACTCCTGCTATACCATATACAGAAACCTATATACATCGTGTAGCTCGGTCTCATTTCCACACGAAAGAGAAAGGGATATCAGATGGAAGATTTCCTTAATTGGAAAAAGACAGACCTATACTATTTTAGTATCATTTGTTCCCAAATAGATGCTGATGCATAATGGGTTTTGGATTTAATATACCAGTGTGTTTTGTATATTATTTTTTATCTCATATTATGTTGATGATGATGATTATAGACACGCTAACCATAATTGTATTTAGCATATGTACCCTAAATACTATACTTACCTCACACATCCGTGAGAACACTATTACAATGTGTACAACAAATTCAAAACAAAATATACACAGTAGTCAAAACATAACAACATAAATATCTACACAGCAAAGCAACCTTCGCACCGAATTTCTAACACAACGTTAACAACCCACATGGGCCAAACACAAAAATAAACGCATAAACCCCATCCCTTATAAAATTTATTTATGTATAGAAAATGTGGTTAGAAAAGGCCTATCCTGTTCATGCAAATACCAGGGCTACAGAAATGTAAAGCAGTGTCAGCTAAACAGTTAAGAGTGCCTTGCAACGCCATCTAACGTTTTGATATGGAGGCTGTAACAACAGACTATCCTTTGAAACTTGCGAATGAGAGCGATTGGTTTCCTTAGTTGCTGTATTGTATTTTAAAGTTGTCTGAACCAAAGTAGGCAACGCAGCGCCGAGGATTATTAGTAAGCAGAAGTAGCTGTACACATGTAAAATAGCTAATTTGAATTTATCCAGTACTTTTTTTGAACGGGCTAATGCTGTTGGTTTCTACGAGCTATACAGCTGCTGTACATCCAACTTGATAGGCTCCACCATCTAGCAATGGGCACCTATAGAGTGCACAACAAATTGTTTACAGTGACAGCATCACACGCTCGCATGTTCTAAGGCAATCCGTCCTATCCACAGCTTCCCCAAATGTGACACAATCGCGGCGGGCTATGAGAAGAATAAACTAGAAACCGTTAAGCTGAGCTTCACCAGACCCGACTTGAAATATTTTATACGTTTTCCCTGAACCATTAACCTTACCCGACAGTATTGAACAGCCTGCCGAGAAGCTACTTCAAATTCCTTGTAAAAATTTATTATTTGGTGTGTGCAATAAAGAGTTTATCTATCTATCTATCTATCTATTTTTGGCAATTCGGCGATGTAGTACATTCCTAACAAAGAAAACATCAATTATTTTTTTTATCAACGATAGGCTAACATTTGAACACGGCCTCACCTGATGGTAAATAACGACGCGGTCGACGATGGAGAATGCTTGCCCACTATACTGTTTCTTTGGATCAGTTCAAGTAGACCTCGCGTAAATCACTAATATCGAGATGTGTTGTACCCGAGAAGACATTGGGCAGAGAGCCCGCCCAACACTACAGGAAGTTCGGTAAATAAAGATCTTGTAGGTACCGTTTACAATCTATTCAAAGATAAGTTACGCCAATTAATCGGGTCTTCTAACAGCCGTCACTCTCACATGACAACGGTGCCTTGCTTTAGTGGCAAGAGAGTGCAAGTTCGAGACACACTAACTGAGCTCCAAGATCTTCTCAAGAAGAATAGAGGGACCACAGACATGGGGACATCAGATTAGAGAGTGGAAATCGCAAAGCATGGTGGGGTGCATCGTGACCCAATGCCAGCCGTAAGGAAGGTAAAGGAGTTATGTTAATGAGGAGGCCCAAATGGGACTGATAAGTCTGATCCACACAAGTGCTGTGGGAGTGCTATTTTTGGATATTTGTTTCATCTTAAATGTAACCATTTGTCTTACAGCTCAATTGAGATAGACCACGAATGCAGACTCAAGTTGGCCAGCGAATATTACAAAGCCAGACCACGGGACTTTTAGGGTTTAGGGTTTTTATAATATTATTGGTTTATTTTTGTATTATATTTTTTATAGAAATATTGTAAAAACGTAGGTTTAAGTTATGCAAATGAATGAATGAAAATAAATAATAATATTAAATAAATAAAATAAATAAATAAATATCGTATGGGCGTTTCACACAGCGCCATCTAGTCCCAAACTAAGCATAGCTTGTTTGTACTATGGGATTCAGATAACTGGTATAATACTGAGATACTTTTTTGTTTGTAAATACATACATAGAACACAATATAACAACTAGACACAAAACATCACACAAATGTAGTTAAATAGCTGTTTGTGTACATTAAAAAAAAACACATTTCAGTATTTTGTATGTACAGAAACGGCCTTACTTATAAACGCTGCTTAAAGTTAGCCAGTGTTTAAAATGTTCCGTCTCATTTTCGCGCGTGACATTTCAAATCAGTCAAAAGTTGACAGAAGGTTTTAAGCATTGGCTAACTCTAGGTAGCGTTTATGAGTAAGGCCTTAAATGTAAACCAAGATCTGTTAATGGTATACCTGAAATAAAAACCAAGTCATTACTTAATGAAACGTAACGACTTGATTTTTACTATATAATTCATAAAATATTTGAAACACAAAAAATGTACTGCAAAAAAAAATTAAACAACATACGAAATGCAACCACCAGTCTGTCAAACTGTTTCACACATTTTAATTGTGACATATAACAAGGTTCTGCAAAAAAAATTGAACAACAAACCAAATGCAACCTCACAAGTCTGTCAAACTGTTCAGGAAACCAGTTTGGGGTACCTGGTGTCGCGGAGATCCGCGAGCTTTAATCACTTCCTCCATGGTAAGTTATAACAAGTCTCTTTTGGTTGTCTTTGAACGTGAAAAACGTCATGCGTAGAGATTGTCACCACGACAGTAGTAGAGAAAATATAATGGTGAAAAAGATGTTGTGTAGCAGTCCATGTAATATATATTTAAGAATTGATCTGTTGGAAATGAGTTATACGTAGGTCACAAGCTAAAGGCTGTGACTACGATTGGAGGGCACGAGTTTCCATAGAAACTCGTAACCCTGGTGAGTAGATTAACTGGATTAATTACTCTGCTGTATTTCAGTACCTACTGATTGTAGCTAAGAGATAGATACGACAACTGTAGTAGCAAGCCCGTGAATGGGCTGATTTGCACCTAAGGCTCCTGGGGGGCTGAGCATGGAGTTTGTGTGTTTTGTTCTATGGTGGCTAAGGGTTGGACTATAGGGGTGATGTGGAGGTCCATCAAGGGACCTTATGGTCCTGCTCTATGCTCAGTGGGGAGATAGTGGTTTCATAGAGGATTAAAGGCACCTGCCGATAGTGGATTCTTAGAGTATTAAGGCCTCACCAGTCGATAGCGCGCTTCCTTAGAGGATTAAGGCCTCACTATCAGATAGGAACTCCCAAGAGGATTAAGGCCTCACTAGTGGATAGCAATTCCCTAGAGGATTAAGGCCTCACTAGTGGATAGCAATTCCCTAGAGGATTAAGGCCTCACTAGTAGATAGCAACTCCCTAGAGGATTAAGGCCTCACTAGTGGATAGCAATTCCCTAGAGGATTAAGGCCTCACTAGTAGATAGCAACTCCCTAGAGGATTAAGGCCTCACCAGTCAGGAGATGATAGGGTGCAGCTTTGCGCATTGTCCACGCGGTGGAAATGATTTTATTGTATCTATGTTCGTTATTGTATGAACTTTGTAGTGAGTTACCGTATATTACCTATGTTAAATTATGTCGCATGTTGTATTCTATGTGCGAAGCAAAACGTCGCGACATATTTGTTCTCAGGGCTGTGATCAATTCAATCATATATTTAATTTTATTATTTTCTTCATAGTATGGGTAAGGCCAAATACAATGCAGTTGAATGTAGACGCACGTTTAATACCATAGAGAAGAACTTACGAATTTTACAGTCTCTTGGCGAGAATATTGAAGGAAGTCATTTCCGAGTGACAATATTAAGTAAATTTCCAGACGTTGTGAAATATCAAATTAATTTGCGCACAGGAGACAACCCTACTATAAAAGATATTAGGGAAGCTCTGAACGTTATTATAACCGCTATGGAAGGATCAGAGCCAGATACGTTAAACAATGACCGTTATATTATTGAAAAATCTGCCACCACAACTGAAGCGCTACATATAAATACAGACGAAAAAACTATGTACAGGAAAAGGAAGATACACCAAGGAAAAAGACCCAATCGCATTCAGTGTATATTTTGTGAAAACAACCATTATTCTGACCAATGCCGAAAATATAAAACTTTCAATGAAAGGATGAATAGATTAAAAAATAAGTGCTACTTATGCTTTCGATCAGGTTGTGGCGTCGCAAGAAGTTTTTATTTCTTTTCTTCATGCTCTCTGCGAGAGCATTCGAAATTAGAACTTAGGAAAAATAACAATTGAAAATTGTTTACTTTTTGACATAGTCAATCACGACGAAAATTTCGGTTCGGCAAGGATATATTTCATAAGCTCTTGGACAATAAATAAGTGATATATAGTATCGTGCAGTCTTTAATTACCAAAGTGGTGACCCTCGGAACGTGAAGGAGCCCGTGTCTACACACCAACGTGGTTACCACGGCCAGAGTGGTGACCAAAGTTGAGTTACCAAAGCGGTGACTCCTTCGTACAACGCACCTAAACGCTGCGGAATTTCACAGGCTCTATACATATTGGGAGATACTAGCAGCGCGCGAAGCTGACGAGTGACGTCGCACTGCACGGCACGACTGCACTGCACGGCGCTGGCGAGTTCGCGACGTGCAACGCTGACGACGTGCGACGCCCCCCTTGCGAGCGCTTTCTTCGGGGAACAGTATAACGCCCGTGGTCGTGCAACTGGAGCTGCACTCAACGCTACCTAGAGCCAGGTGACCCGCGGACTACGACGATCATATTTCTGGATGTCAAGAGGTACCGAACTTTGAGATTGTTTCGTTCGTGTTGATGATGGAATAATTTGCGTGCATGCGAATATTGAGATAACAACAGATAACAAGTACAGTCACGGTATAAAGTGTTTCTCCAAATATTTTTTGTGCGGTATTAAAATTTATGATTTTTTGTACATTGATAAGGCTTACTTAAGGTGACGGTACATTGTTTAATTAAGGCGGAGCGGATTAATGTTATTTTTTATACAATTTTTATACTGACCTTATTTTATAGTTACTGTTTTATGCTTGCCTTTTTTTTATATACGCATGTTACCTTGCACGCACACCACACCCTCATTTTTTTTCTCTCTCTTTCGGGTTGATTTTGCTTTTTTTCTGTGCACATTCTCGTTTGACTTTCCTACCGGTTTTGGTGGTACAATATGAGTGATAGTGACTTTGACGAATTTAGGCCTGCTTCTACACTACCGCCGAATCACGACCAACCTGGCACGAGCGGCATGGAAAGGATGATCGTAAATAGGGTATCCATCCGCACCCTTCCTTTTTGTAAGGACCGTCCTGCGTTATGGTTTGCTAGTCTAGAGGCGCAATTTAGTATCAATAATATCACACAAGAACTGACAAAATTTAATTTCGCAATTGCGCTTCTGGACACCAACTGCACTAGGGAAGTAGAAGACATCATTATACAGCCACCGAAGGTACAGCCATATACAAAAATACGAGACGCGATAATTTCTAGGTTTTCCGACTCTCGCGAACAAAAGGTCAGACGCGTACTGGAAAAAGAGCAGATTGGTGACAGGAAGCCGTCATCTTTCCTGCGGCACCTTAAATCTTTAGCGGGGCCTACATTTCCTGATGAGCTTATGAAAACTATTTGGATGGGCCGGCTACCACGTTTTCTCCAAACAGTTCTGGCAGCCCAGCGGTTGGAGGAATTAGGAGAGCTCAGCGAGTTAGCAGACAGTTTGATGGAAATTAATGCTCCATCCACATTAGAGTTTTATTCCAGTCATGCGAGCTCAACACCACCGCTAGCGAACGATGACAGCACAGTACAACAGCTGGTTAAAAAAGTGGATGAGCTTACATGCATTGTTGCATCGCTCGCTACTACTAGTGACCATGGTCGTGCGCGCTCCAACCGTAGTCGTAGCCGTAGTCGTTCACGTCCACGCAACCCGGAACTGTGTTTTTACCACGACCGATTTGCAGCTAAAGTATTTCTTCGCGACGACACAGTTCGCCGCCCATTACAGCCTCCATATTCCGGACCGCATCGGATCCTTAAGAGATCGGATAAGACATTAACCTTGGTTGTAAATGGAAAGGAATCTACCGTTAGTGTAGATCGGGTGAAGCCTGCGCATCTGGATCCTGGTCTAACATTAAGTAGTGGTGCATCATCTACTCCGCCTATGCCAGCTCCAGCTGTAGTCGCAGCTCCTGCCTCAACACCTGCTCCGGTTACCACCAGGGCTGGTAGGAGGGTTAGATTTAGAGAAGTGCTTGACTTGTAATTATAGTTTATTTTTATTTTTTTCTAAATCAGTTTTTCCTTCTCCGTGGGGGGGTGATGTGGAGTCGCAAGAAGTTTTTATTTCTTTTCTTCATGCTCTCTGCGAGAGCATTCGAAATTAGAACTTAGGAAAAATAACAATTGAAAATTGTTTACTTTTTGACATAGTCAATCACGACGAAAATTTCGGTTCGGCAAGGATATATTTCATAAGCTCTTGGACAATAAATAAGTGATATATAGTATCGTGCAGTCTTTAATTACCAAAAGGTCACACACAAAATGCCTGTAAAGTCATTACCAAATGCTTTCATTGTGGCAAGAAACACAACCGCGCTCTCTGTTATAAAATTACAAATACAAAAATAAACACAGACGGAAATACAAAACCTCATGGTAAATATATCTCTTCACCCGATATCATTAAATGTACTAACTCAACATCTAAAATATGCGATTCTTTTCTGCAGACCGTAGTCGTGAAAATACAAGAAACAACCACTAGAGCGCTTCTCGACTCAGGCAGCCAACGAAGCTATCTAACCACCCAGACTGTGACAAAACTTAACTTAATTCCTGATAAAGAAATTTCACTCATGGTTTACACATTTGGTGCAGTCAAACCTAAAGAGATGACAAGCTTATCAACAAAAATAACTATCACAACAAAACGTAACGTCTCAAGAAGGATCAGAGTTAACATCGTGCCACATATTATACACAAATTACCAATCGCCACAATGAAACACAACGAAAACATAGATTTCCTAGCAGATGATGATTCAGTTGGAGAGACAGTTGATTTACTTATTGGCAACGATTTTTATTTCTCTTTTATGAGAACAGAACATATAATATTACAGGAAAACGTATACTTAGAACTCTGATTTTGGTTGGTTACTATCTGGAAGTATATTTGACAACACCAACGAACTAGTAATATCTATTATAACCTATTGTCAGTGCCACCAATCAGGATGCCCATATTTCACAGAGTCAGATCTACCATTAAGAAACATTGATATGCAATTTTTGTGGTCACTAGAAAGTATTGGGATTGTTGACTCACCTAAAATTACACGGGAGGAGGAAGCAGTTAAGTTTTTTAACGAGAAAACACAGTTTAATAATGGCAGATATGAAGTAAAATGGCCATGGGTACAGTTCCCGCCAGAAATGCCAACAAACTACGGCCTTGCATACGGAAGATTAAAGCGCTTAATAAAACGATCTGATAAAGAAATGTTAACAGAATATGACGCTATATTAAAAGAACAATTAGAAGCCGGTATCATTGAGATTATAAAACCAAAGTCACCATCCTTACAAACCAATCCACCCATTTATTATCTACCACACCATATGGTAAAACAAAAAGGGAAAAGGGGGCGTCTTGTTTATGACGCGTCGACAAAAGTCGAAAGGTGAAAAAAGCCTCAACGAATCTTTATACAGTGGGCCATCTATGCTCGAAGACCTCACTGGATTATTACTAAAATTCCGGACAGGAAAAATAGAAATTACTGCTGATGTGTATACGGTATGTGTAAAATATGTATACGGAGCATATAAATCATCGATAGCTTTGCGCGTGACAAAAATCAAGTCAATACAAATGAAACTAATACGACTTGATCTTAACTACATCATTCATAAAATATTTGAGACATATAAGTTCTGCAAAAAAATTGAACAATTAACAAAATGCAACCTCACAAGTCTGTCAAACTGTTCAGGGAACCAGTTTGGGGTACCTGGTATCGATTGATCCAGGAACCTGGCGGATGGAGGTAATAAGTAGACATTCCTTATAAAACAAGCAAATAGTACTCTATTTGCTTGCTTTATATCCACGAAACTAAATAATCTTGACCATATCAGTACGTTTCCCACGAACACAACATGGTAATAATGTTAATGTACATTCAGGAAACCAGTTTCCAGTTTCTTTAATGTACACTAAATGTAAAAAAAGATCCGCCGATGGTATGCATGTAATAAAAACCAAGTCAATACAAATGAAACGTAACGTGACTTGATTTTTACTACTTATTATCATTCATAAAATATTTGAGACATAAAAAGGTTCTGTGAAAAAAAAAACAATTCAACAACAAACGAAAAGCAACCACTAGTCTGTCAAACTGTTTCTCACATTTTTATTATGATTGAACACTAATGCAGACTCAAGTTGGCCAGCTAACATCACAGCCCAGACCACATCGCCACTTCCCCACGAATACAACATGAATAATAAAAATCAATCAATCTCATAATTAATCAAGTCATTTGTGTGCTAATACATGTATGGCATAGCTTGATTCCTTCCTTGACACAAATATAGTTAAATAGTTGTTAGTGTACAATCAAGAAACCACATTTCGGTTTTTTGTATGTACACTTAATGTAAATGTAGTCATTACGTTATGAAACGTAACGACTTGATTTTTACTATATTATTCACTAGCTACTACCCGCGGCGTTGCCACGCGTGGACTACATTATATATGGCTATTACGCTAATTATTATCCTTGATATTCCTGGACCAATTTTGATGAAATCTCCACTCATGGCTACTTAAATATAGAATTTTCGATGATATTTCGATAAGTATCATCGAACTCATGATTAATTAAAACCTATATTAAATTAAAATCTAGGCTTTCAAAACATTTTTACAATAGGGCAAAGTCTAGCAAAGATACCAACCGCTAACGTTAACGCCAAATACTAACTCCAAAATGTACTGAAATGACGTTTCGGAAATCGCTAACTTTTCCGTAGCGAATGTCATTTCGATACATTTTTGGAGTTAGCGTGAGGCGTTAGCGTTAGTGATTGTGATCTTTGCTAGACCCTCAGGGCATTTTACATAACATGTTTCGTACACAGATTAGAGAAAAAATCTACTTCGTATCATTCCAAAGAGTATTATTATACTTCTGTATCATTCAAAGAGTATATACGTAACGTAAGGGTATCATTGGCCCACTGCATTAGCCTATGGTGGTAATAGTATGCATTGGCCCTCAGACCTGTGGGCCAAACATAAACGTCATGTAATGCCAAAAATAGGCGTAGCAAGGGTCAAGATTATACTCCCAAGGGTAAAGCTCTAACTATCACGGTTCATGAGATACAGCCTGGTGACAGACAGACAGGCAGCCTGACAGACGTCGTCAGTCCGTTTTGGGTACGGAACCCTATTACTAAGGCTTCGCTGTCCGTCTGTCCGTCTGTCACCATCAGGCTGTATCTCATGAACCGTGATAGTTAGACAGCTGAAACCTTCACAGATGATATATTTTTGTTGCCGCTATTACAAAAAATACAGAATAAAATAAGTATTTAACCCCTTAAATACTTATTTTATTCTGTATTTTAGTATTTTTTCTCTCTCATACATCAAACGTTTTTTTGCTAGTTTTTATAGATAATGATACGGAACCCTTCGTGCGCGAGCCCAACTCGCACTTGGCCGATTATTTCTCTAATCTGCGGGCACTAAGTATAATTAACATGTTTGTATCTTGAATGCAATCGATTCATACTACTTACATATTATTTGATGGTATATCTATTTTACTCCAAAAACCCTAAACAACCTGCAAGGGCTTAAATAGAAAAACTAATAATGGTTAATCAAATCTAATAAATTGTAAAATTTCATTCCACTGTTTAATGCATATTACTACCGAAATTAACTTCTATTACTCTTTGTTCATGGCCTTACACACGTTTTTTTTCTTTAATTTGTGCCTCCAGATGGACTTTACGTGAAACATGTGCAATATTCAATAACAACACGACGAAAAATTACTATACTTAACACTGGCTAAATACACCATGTGTGGAGCCATAATACAACATAAAAAAAATTACTGTGACACAAACTAACCGTCAGTAGTAAAAAAAAATTCACCATGAAGCGGCCATGTTGTATAAAATTCCGTCCGGTTTCGTAATGATATTTAATAATTTTGACCAAATTTTTTTAATGATATTTGTATTTTAATATATCCTATGTTGTGCGCTGGTTATTTCTAAGCATATTAGTGCAACCCGCATGAAAATCAGTTCAGTATCTAGGGATTTGTTCAATAACAAACAAACAAACAAACAGCTACAAATTATTGTCCCTAGATGGCGTTAGATACGATAAATTAGAAAATGTATGGAGAAGGGTAAAAAGCCTTGTAGTCCTGCATCGCGGTTACGATATTTTTTGAACAATAGAACCTATGGGATAAATTAGATTTGACATCATTATGTGTGTGTTCCGTAGCGCATCAGAATTACACATTTATTATATGTAGGGATAACCAATTGAACATGAAACGAAATGCAACTACTAGTCTGTCAAACTGTTTCTCACATTTTTATTATGATTGGACACTAATGCCGACTCGAGATGGTCAACAAACATTATAGGCTAGACGGCCAGACCACATCGCCACTTTCCCCACGAATACGACATGATAAAAAAATAACGACCGAAAATCACATACATAGCTGATACTGGACCTCAATTGGGATTCTCTGTATCTAGGGACCCAGGAACTTCGAGAACCATGGCCGTACAACACCCAGACACAACAAGTATTAGCACTCTTTTTTTCTGTGCACAAATACTTGTCCTGACACGGGAATCGAACTTCTGCTTCCGAGTTATGAGCTAACCTGCCAACCACCACACCACGGAGGCTGTCAAATAATAATGCAAGTGTACATTTATAAACCCGTTTGGGGTAGCTGGTAGCAATTTTATCTAGTTACCAGAGGTGGTAAGAGACTAGTACCACGTCTGGTAACTAGACTAGGAGTACTAGGTAAGCAATGATTACAAAATATGTCTACGGAGCATATAATTCATCGATAGCTTTGCGCGTAACAAAAATCAAGTCAATACAAATGAAACTTAATACGGCTTGATTTTTACTACATCATTCATAAAATATTAGAGACATATATACAAGGTTCTGCAAAAAAATAACTAATTGAACAAGAAACGAAATGTAACCACCAGTCTGTCAAACGTTGAGAACATTTTTATTGTGATTGGATACTAATTCAGACTCAAGTTGGCCAGCAAACATACCAGGCATTTATAGGCTCTGGCCTAGAGAAAGTGGCGATGTGGTCTGCCACATCGCCACTTTTCCTATGGATACAACGTGGCAATAATGTGAATGCACATTCAGAGAACCAGTTTGGAGTATCCGGTATAAATTTATTCAGTAACCTGACGGATGGAGGCAATAAGTAGACATTCCTTATAAAACAAGACGTTGGCCCCACGTGAGACCTAATTGAAAAAAGAAACCTGTTAGGCCCTATGGGACCGAAGACGTGGGGGACAACAGGAACAACCCAGCAAATAGAGTATCCACGAAACCAAATAATCTTGACCACATCAGCACGTTTCCCACGAATACAACATGGTAATAATGTGAATGTACATTAAGGAAACCAGTTTACAGTTTCTTTAATGTTCACTAAATATAAAAAAAAAGATCCGTCGATGGTATGCATGTAGTAAAAACCAAGTCAATACAAATGAAACTTAACGTGACTTGATTTTTACTACTTATATCATTCATAAAATATTTGAGGCATATAAAAAGGTTCTCTGAAAAAAAAAATTGAACAACAAACGAAAAGCAAACACCAGTCTGTCAAACTGTTTATCACATTTTGATTATGATTGAACACTAATGCAGACTCAAGTAGGCCAGCTAACATCACAGCCCAGACCACATGGCCACTTCCCCCACGAATACAACATGAATCAATCAATCAATCTCATAATTAATCAAGTCATTTGTGTGCTAAAATACATGTATAGCATAGCTTGATTCCTTCCTTGACACAAATATAGTTAAATAGTTGTTACTGTACAATCAAGAAACCACATTTCAGTTTTTTGTATGTACACTTAATGTAAATGTAGTAGTAGTTATGAAACGTAAGACTTGATTTTTACTATATCATTCATAATCAATTGAACATGAAACGAAATGCAACTACTAGTCTGTCAAACTGTTTCTCACATTTTTATTATGATTGGACACTAATGCCGACTCGAGATGGTCAACAAACATTATAGGCTAGACGGCCAGACCACATCGCCACTTTCCCCACGAATACGACATGATAAAAAAAATAACGACCGAAAATCTCATACATAGCTGATACTGGACCTCAATTGGGATTCTCTGTATCTAGGAACCCAGGAACTTGGAGAACCATGGCCGTACAACACCCAGACACAACAAGTATTAGCACTCTTTTTTTCTATGCACAAATACTTGTCCTGACACGGGAATCGAACTTCTGCTTCCGAGTTATGAGCTAACCTGCCAACCACCACACCACGGAGGCTGTCAAATAATAATGCAAGTGTACATTTATGAAACCCGTTTGGGGTAGCTGGTAGCAATTTTACCTAGTTACCAGAGGTGGTAAGAGACTAAGTACCACGTCTGGTAACTAGACTAGGAGTACTAGGTAAGCATTGATTACAAAATGTCTACGGAGCATATAATTCATCGATAGCTTTGCGCGTAACAAAAATCAAGTCAATACAAATGAATCTTAATACGGCTTGATTTTTACTACATCATTCATAAAATATTTGAGACATATATACAAGGTTATGCAAAAAAAAGAAACAATTGAACATAAAACGAAATACAACCACCAGTTTGTCAAACTGTTTCTCATAATTATGTTGTTCTTTTGAGACAGGGAGACGTTATCTCTCCGAAAGTGTTCACAAACGCTTTGGAAGATGTTTTCAAGCTCTTGGAGTGGAAAGGATCTGGCATCATTATAAATGGCGAGTACATCACTAACCTTCGTTTTGCCGATGATATAGTTCTAATGGCAGAGTCGATCGAAGACCTTAGCACTATGCTCAACGACTTCAGTAGAGTCTCCCAACAGGTTGGTCTTAAGATGAACATGGACAAGACGAAAATCATGTCTAATGCCCATGCTCCACCTATACCGGTGATTGTTGGGAACGATACTCTCGAAGGTGTCGACAAATATGTGTACCTAGGACACTGTCCAATTGGGCGGGTGCAACTTCGACAGAGGTCGCACGAAGAATCCAACTCGGCTGGGTAGCGTTCGGGAAACTTCGACCTATCTTTTCGTCCAAAATACCGCAGAGCCTGAAAACAAAGGTTTTCAATCAGTGTGTGTTGCCAGTGATGACATATGGAACTGAAGCGTGGTCTCTTACTGTTGGCCTCTGTTGGCCGCATTAGTAAGCTCAAAGTCGCGCAGCGAGCCATGGAGAGAGCTATGCTCGGTGTTTCCCTGCGAGATAAGATCCGGAACGAGGAAATCCACAGAAGGACTAAAGTGACCGATATATCCCTTAAAGTTAGCAAGTTGAAATGGCAATGGGCCAGGCCACATCGCTCGCAGAACTGACAACCGATGGGGAAGAAAGGTTCTCGAGTGGCGACCACGCACCGGAAGGCGCAACGTAGGCAGACCCCCCACTAGGTGGACCGAGGACCTGGTGAAAACCGCGGGGAGCCGATGCATGCAGGAGGCGAGCGGCCGCTCAAAGTGGCGCTCTCTGGGGGAGGCCTATGTTCAGCAGTGGACATAATTTCCCCATTGGTACTCATTACATTTATTTTTCGAATTATCGATGGAGTTGTCAATTCATAGACATAGAGGCAGGAGTTCCATGTTTGGTAGCAAATAGTTCAGATAACATCCATAAAAACCACAAACTGAATACAATCCTCGAAAAAGCGTGGAGAAAAAAAGCGCACCCACTGTTTGATAACAATATCAGGAAAACCTTTACATGTATCCCTGATATTGTTATCACGTCACCGTGATCTAACGATCCCGGCGACGGCCTAATGACCACAGTGGAAGTAGTTCCAAATACTTCTCAATTCGTGTGATTTTCCATATTTTTTTGCCATAATAAAGATTTAAGTCTTTAAAATTAAAATGAGACGATTGTGTAGCTGTGAAAACAAGACAAATTCGGCAGTTCAAAATAAATATATATATCAAGTCAATAAACAACGTAGGTACATACTTATTTCAAATCCAAGAAAGCTCGACGAAGACATAACAGAACTTACCGCGAGCAAAAATCGGTGCTTCAGAATTGTTACACAATTATGGAATGGAATCGCATTTAGGTTCCAAATAATCTACACGATTAGCTGAGCCAGCGACTGAGACCGGCGACTTGCGTTACCCCAAGCGGAACATTAATTAGAGCAGTCCATCCACCCTCATATTATAATAAGAAGCCGAAACGGTAATATAGCCGTGAAAGGAAATGAGATATAAAAACCTAATGACAGGTTTCAAGCGATTTGCAAGCATACAGGGGGTTCCCTGTTCTTACCGCAGTAGCGGGCATGATAGTTGGCGCCCACACGGAGGCAAGGTTCTCCGCGGTCATCTTGTTGGCGTGCGACATCGTATGGAGAAAATGTAGATGTGCGAATAGCTTGCGCGCCGTGTTGCGTGCGACTAGCGGAAGCGACGACATCACGCGCCGGTATTCGCTGTGCCGCTGCTTTTCGTCATCCAGCTCTGAAACGTGCAGGGTTGACGGTAAGCATCAAAAAGAAAAAACTTATCAAAGACATGATTATGTACATAGGAAGTACATAACAATAACGAAATAGAACCAACGCTTTATTTCACATTAAAATTATAGGCTGCACGTAGTAAATTATATACCTTTCGATAGAATAGACAACTTCAAAATTTCAATATATGTTATTATTTTTAAAATCAAACTTTAATATTTTTAAATACTTACCTAATAATAATTTTGACTTGCAAATGTGCTAAAAATAGTCTATTAACAATAAAAAAGATGTAAAAAAAAACTAACCCTGAAAGGGTATGTACCAATGTGATGACCATACCACCTAATAAATTCATAGATGGTGACGATGATATCCATATTTATTTACGCTTATTTAATATTCTATTGTTGGTCTAAGGGTTCACATCCTTAGATCCTTGATACAAAAAAAAGGCCGATTTAGTGAAAAAAGTTTTAAAAACATAAGTTGTAAAGCGCGATCGAGCGAGCGCGTATGATTAAAACTGCCGCCACGCTACGCCTGAATTGGTAACTAGCCCTCATGTGAATCTGCCTGAACACACCTTTAAATCTTGACGATAAATTCTTAACTTGAGTATTGGAGGGCCAGGCGAGAACGTAAACGGCTAAAAAATACATACATAAACGCGATCGTTGTTTTTTTAAGAACCAATTCCATTGTCTACATTATTTAAACTTGGTAACATAGCAGTTCTGACAGCTTTCGATAGGTGGTGCAATTAATGGGAAAACTGTTAGCTATCAACCCTTCTAGGTAGGGTATGTAAATAAATCTTGTAAGTTTACCACCACTGACATGGTCAGGCTAGCACTTAAATCAATATTATGCTAACAGATGGCGCTATTTCAATCAACACTGGAAGGGAAAACTTCCGTCCGCCAAAGCGAAGGTGAATCTTTACTCAGCCCTGCACCTGCTTATTGTATTTGAGCCTTAATGGTAGGTATATTATATCAAGCTAGCAGTCAGAGACGAAAGATAAACCACATACTGAAGTAGGCACTATCACCTTCGTGAAAATTAAAAAAAAATGTCATATTGCTGTCATACCATCTCGTAGTTATATTTTTTCCCACTACAGTAGTCTGGTTGATTCTAAAATGGCTTCGCTGCGTTAAAATCATTAAACGTATTGTCTTGTATGGTAGAAGTATAAACAAACTGTATTTTGTATACTTACGCCCCTCTGCACAAGTTTGACAGTTCCTATGTTCGCACTTATCCCTATATGACGTACCTACTGCAACTCATTTGGGTGCAACATAGATTTAATTTATTACTGAACAGGTCCATACTTGACCGCGGTCTCACCTGATGGAAAATGACGACGCGGTCTACGATACACGCTTGCCTAGAAGATACCTATGAAGAAAAGAATAGAATAATTGCGAACTTAAGACCTGTCAAACATGAGTGCAGACGAGAAATAATTTTCTTGCCAGCATTATTATTAAGATATGCGTCGATATCGGAGCTTAGAAACTAAGCTTTAATAAAATAATTTAATCTATTTGTTTGGAAATAATAAAGAGCACCAAGATTATCAGTATGTTTTTAAGTAACATCACGTATAGATTATACATTTTTATAAATAATCTCCGCGCAAAATTGAAAAATGTTAAAAAAGTCAATAATAAAAATATTTAAAGTTAATTATTTTTAGATAAAATAGTGCAATGGGGTGGTGACATAATATAATATTTTACAATAATTTCCTTGAAATACTAATCCGAAATCTCGAATCAAAATTATACCATAAGTAATTGAAAAATACCTGAAAAAGTTTCATATTTGGCTTGTAGATATCAACGCATATTTTAATAAGAAAGGTGAAAGGTGTGAAAGCTACAGTTTTGAACACAGAGGATTTGGGTACAAAACAGTAATAAATATAAAATAAGGAATAAATTAGAAATAATGACACAGCACAGCACAACATAAATAAACAAATATAAAATAATTCAAAAACTAAATAAAAAAAATGTATAACACTTCAGTAATAAAATATTAAAGATTTTTAATTTTTTTTATTACAACACTTAGAAAGTCATGAAATTACCTAAGAGTTCCGTAACAAAACCAAAACCCTGATATGTCCAAATATAACAGCCAAATTTGAAAAGCCTGAATGAAATATATTTTATTTTTATCGAAACTGTATTTTCGAAAAATGTTTCTTATAACTCGCTACTCTCAAAAAAATTTATCAAGTAGGAGAAGTAATGTTACAGAACTCTGTCGTAAATAGGAAAAAATTACATCTCGTACATATTATTCGCTGTGCGTACCGGATAAAAAGACACGCAATATAAGTACTAAGTAAATACACAGTATAATTTTGATCACTACGTAAATTCCATCGAAAATGTTAGACATCCGCAGCGGCCTTATTAATAAACTTGGAGGAGCTTTGGACTAGTTAACCCACCTTTTGTCTTTTACGACCAAGTTCGATATTCGAATAACAAAAAAGGACAAAAGGTAGTGTAACTATTAACTAATCCAAAGCTACTCCACGTTTATTATTAAGGCCGCTAAAAACTATATTCGCCATACATCAATAAATCACAAAAGCTTTTGGCAGGACCGGTTCAACCGCAGACTTAACCTTTATAATGACTAAATTCAACCACGTTGAAAATTCACAGAATGTTTTCGCAAATGCAAACATTTTAGTCTAGAACTCTCTTAGATGCTGTTTCCAATGACGAGCTTAACTTATAACCTGATCTTACCCTACAATCACTTGATTCAATCAACGTGGTTACAATACAACACAACCTGTATTTTAAATCAATTTCGACGTCCCACTTTCACCTAACCATACTGGTTACAAATATTGGTAACTCAAAAAGGAGAGTTAAGAATAAACTTATCAGAATTAGCAACAGAAAAGAATACATTTTTGTCAGTAAAAACTACACCTGTAAAGTGGTGGATATTTTACTGTACAGCAAAACAAAATAAATAAAAATAATTAAATAAAAAGTTTACAATATCAACTTACAAACTAGTTTACCCGCAAGCTGAACGCTGCGGTCAAATATCTTATCAACTAATCAAATGAGTATATGTATTGTCAGTAATAGCTCGACTCGGTGGATAATGTTCTCGACGCTTTCCTCTCCTCTCTCTCTCTCTCTCTCTCATTCTCTCTCTTTCTTCTGTTTCAGACCACTTATTCCACATGTTGGTGACGTCAGCCTTCATGGGATTTTCACCCACTTCACTACCTTAGACTTATACATTATTATGCATAATAGATGCATAATAAATTGAAAATATTTTACGTAAAATACATCACTTTACCCTTGATATGTTTAGATTAATTGTTAATATGGTTATTGATCAATACTATTTATCTTCAATGAGGACTAACATCAAAAAACAGAACGAATTATTAATCAATCAAATTGATCCGAAAATTGAAATCATCAAAGATGCACTTATGCTTCAGGAATCGGTAATCACTTTTCTTGTATGTTCATTTTATGTGAGCCCCCATTTCGATAGTTTTCTAATACAACATTCATATCAAAACTTACATAATAATGAACCGTAATGATAGACGACTCCTTTCCAAATTTCCAAAAAAAAAAAACCAATCCCAAACGCAAATGCAGATCTAAATTATTATTACTGATGTCTTAATATATCCCTTGCTGGACAATAAGGAACTGCGTTACAAAATGTACAACCCGTAAGAATATTTCACAAGCACGCTGTAACAAAAACCCTCATTGGTCGGGTAATTCCTGCACTCTACGTATATCTGACAACCGATGGGAAAGAAAGGTTTGAGTGGCGACCACGAACCTGAAGTCGCAGCGTAGGCCCGACCGACAACCTGGTCAGAAGCGCGATCGATGGATGCAGGATGCAAGCAGCCGCTCAAATGCTTCAAATGCCTCTTTGAGGGAGGCCTAAATTCAGCGGTGTCTTCAGGCTGGTGATTATGATAACCTGGGTCTCTTCAAATCAAGAGTGAATGAGCATCTCATGGGCAAACGTGCTCCACCTTGGACCACTTCTTCACTTCCCATCAGGTGACATGTCACCCTAAAAGTTTTAGTCATTTCCAAAACATGGAAAAGACAAGGCCACAACGGGTTTAAATCTATGTGAATAGAAGCGACATAGGGTTGCTGCCTAGTGTGTTAAGGGACCAAATTGACATTCAGTATTACACAATAAATGTAGGCACATTAATACTTCTAAGTTACAGTTTCTTATATGCTAAGTAACACGATAGACAATTTGGCACAATATCGAACACACGTAGTCAAATTGAAGTTTCAAGATAATACTGGGATTAAGTTTTATGTACCTATATAGAGAAGGTTATTTAAAAAATATTGAGATAACACGATGACACATATTAATGAGTAAATAGTAATGAAAAACACCGACCTCAGATATAAAGATAAGTCGGTAAAATCACAATCTCTGACCATGAAGATCTCCAGGTACTCCCTGTAAAGGTGGAGGCAAGACTCATATACCATATATTAAAATATAGAGACAAATCGATGTTTAAATGGACTTAACGTTAATCTTCACGATCGGGCCAAGTGAAATTAACGGCAACGGTAAAGGAGGTTGAGTAGCAAACGTAGTACAGCCTCCCAGCCTTCCTCATAAGGTGTGGGGTACGTTGTAAAAGACAAGCGGGTAACGAGGTCCGTCACCGGCGGAGGAGGATACCAACCGTAATTGCCGGGTGTACGAAAAACATGGATAGTGGGAAGGTTATAGATCCATCCCATACCGGGTTCGATATCGTCCTCCGCGCGTATTACAAGCTCGTTCGACGGTGCCGCCTCTATCATATCCCGATGCATCGTGCGGTGTGCTACATTGGTGCGAGAGGCAGGACCGTCGAATGGATACAAGGACATAGCATCCATCGCAAGTAAAGCTTTAGCGCAGTCACGGTTGGTGCAGTCGCAGAGCGGGAGTCCATCTAACCTACGTCGCCTGCGGATTGTGAAGAGAATGCCAATACCTATAGCGGAGAGGAGGGCGTCGTATTGCGGTCGCGGTACGAGTGTGTCTGGCAGGTCTCGGAGGAACCGCTTCAATACTCCGGCCACGTCGTGCTCTGAATGCTCGCCCACGCTCAGTTGTACGGACCAAGCGTCGCGGCGGAAGCTCCCGAGAAGCGATGCCAGGGTGCAACTACCGCCCGCGCGACGGTATATACCCTCCGAAAGGCTACCTGGAATGCCACCCCGAAAAACACTTATGCACTAAAGTCTGATTTCACAGTCTATTAATCTGATTAAGAGATTGTGATGTCTCAGGAGAACGTTTGCAGTGGTCACGCGAAACTTTATAATTTTAAAGTACTGAGTGACACTGCATTTAGTTATTATTAAAGTAAAGTAAATTGTTTACTTTTAGCTACTTAAGTAGACTCACCATCATGATCGCCATCATCGTCATCATCATCATCATCATCATCATATCATCATCAGCCCTCAATAGTCCACTGCTGGACATAGTCCTCTCCTCCAATCCAATTTCTTTCAATTCCATTCTATCTCATCCAATTCCCGCCAGCCACTCGGCGCTAGTTTTCACTCCGCCTAGTCGGAGGGCGACCTACACTACGTTAGCCGAGTAGACTTATATATATATCACAAATACATTAATTATTATACATTTATTACAATTTTTTTGACATGGGCGGCCGCGATTATTTTCCAATGGCTGGCATTTCACCGACATTTGTTTTTGGTGCCGTGTGGTCCCGGTAGAGAATAGGACCACCCCGTTACTTCACACACATACACACCCTGAAGAAGTCTACAGCTGAGCTGAACATAGGCCTCCTTATTAAACGCTACTATACGGACGCTTATCATAATCCACACGGCCACCGCGTTATAAAACCAGATATATGGAAATTTGCGGAGAAATTAAACATTGTAAAGTTATACCAAGATACGCATAAAATAAAACAGTGAGCTTATGTAATGTAGGAATAATTGAGAGTACCGTGAGCGTAGATGAAGCTGATGCATTTCTCAACGATGACGGGGACATTCTCCTTGGTTAGCTGCTGGTGGTGAATGTAGACCCCATTGTTCTGTGCCGCCAGCTTGATCATGTAGCGCCAGCCCTGCACCGCAGATTAATAACCATGAAATACAGTACCCCTGTACGAGTTTTACAATACGTGAATACGCGCGAATCCATTGTACAAAATTTGTACTAACATTTTTGTTTATCAACGTGTCCGCTAGGGGCGCTGCACAGAAATGTATGGGAGAATAGGGAGAAAACGTAAACGAATCTAGTTTTAGTAAACTATCGAAACTCGTACTAGGGGTACAGATCAACAGGTGCATTTATCTCTTTCACTTCGCTATGGTTAATTTTGACATGCTATCAGGTTTAATAGTATGTTAATTGTTTTTGTCTATAATTATAGCGATGGTTCATCATCAATAGCCTGAACACGGTCCTAGAAAGCAGCACCTTGAGGCGCTGCTCGCCTCGTGCATCCATCGACTCCCGCAGCTTTTACCAGATTGTCGGTCCACCTGGTGCGGGGCCACCCTACCCCGCATCTTCCGGATCGTGGTCGCCACTCGAGAACCTTTCTTCCCCATCGGTTGTCTTTTCTGCGAGCGATGTTGCCTGCCCATTGCCATTTGAACTTGCTAGATCGACGGTTATTATTAGATAACAATAATTAAAATTTTAAATCAAAAACTGGTCTTAACTATATCCCAATATTTTTTAAATACCTTTTACCAGAATATAGGTTGATTTTACTTCCACCTAGGACGTACTTGTACGAGTACCTATACAAGATACCAGGGTTGGCATGCTCGTTTCTATAGATAATGGTACGGAACCTTTCGTGCGTGAGTCCGACTCGCACTTCGTCGGTTACATAAATAAACGTACAAGTCCCCCAGTCGCAAATCCAAAAAAGAAATTCCTTGAAACATTGTGATTTTTTTAACCCAGCAATGTACAATATTATCTTTTACCTTCAAGAGCTTTTCGTGTGGGAATCTCAAATAAAGTGTGGCGTGGGTGCAGTCCAGCACCAGGTTGGGGCTTCCGTCCGAAGGGCACTGGATGATCGTCTGCTCGTCGGCGTCTTGGGTAGCTGCGGACAACCACAACGTAATATTATAATATAACTATGTTTCCTTGTATGTGTAACAATATAGGCATAGGTATGAGTATTCTGAAAATTCTAACCTACGATACACATACTTGGATACTAACCAAATTAAAGAAGTCCAAACAAAAAGACGATGGAGTGAAGCATACTCGATGTAAAATGTCCAACTTTAAATTGCTACAATCCCCTCAAAGACTGGCATCAGTAATGCGACATAAATATAAAAACAAAATGGCACTGGGTGCACGCAGCACGCATGAATCCAGTAAGGTATTCGTCATGATGCCATGCTACGGAGATATCTAAGGGATCTCTAAGTTTTAGATACCTCATAGGACCGCATCATGGTCAACTTCACAAAATAGTGTGGCATGGCAACGTAGCGAGTAGCAAACTGCACACTCAAATCAAGCAGACTCGTGGAAGAAAATGCAAAAAAAATAACCCCCGGTGGTACATTTAAAAAATGGAGTATATAAAACTGATTCACACATCATCCCCACACTATTTTTAAATAATATTATGTTGGCTTTCCTATTTATGTATCTGGAAATCAAACAGAAATTTTAATGGAAAGGTTCAAGTAATGCCTTTATCACAAAATAAACTCGTCAGAAGTTCACAATTACACTGGCTTATTGGTCAACATGGTCAACACTATTTAAATAATAATATATAGCAGAATAGTTACCATAAATGTAATAATTCGTTCAGATTTACCGACGGCACTGTTGCGATCGCTACGTTCACGGACTAAAAAGGAATAGCTTGCGGGTGGATGATAATAAAGTTATGGGCAAACGTAGCGGTCTACCCTCCGCACTCGATTATATCGCACCGGACCCGCCTACCACGCACACTGCGACAAAATTTACTCAACACTCTCTAGTCAGAGACCGTGACAAAACAATGTGCATCTCACTACGGCTACGGTCGTAGCTATTAGAGTGAAACAGTTCACTCGCGGTGCGTATGTACTGGTAATGTGATGCTGCACTGCCACGAAGACCAGTTATTATATTATCCTTCACGAATGTTAATTATGGCAAAGTATTATAATTATCTTTTTGGGCTTCGTTTCTCGGGTTACGATTTTATACCGAATGATACGTGACGATGGGATGAAGATATACAACTTGCGACGTCAATACACCCTAAAGATTATCATTTACATGGAAAAACAGCTTACAGACCTAAAATTAAAAAAAAAACACACACTCCCCCAACATTCACACACACTTCACCAAACATTCGAACCTAGACACAATACACTACTCACACAATGTTTATTCAGTAATTCAGAGTTTTTATTTATCTTAGATATAGACTTTTTAATATTGTAGGTACAACTTCTAATTTTGCTGTTTATCAGGTCTGATCGTCATGAAGCAGTGTTTGAAAGATAGATAGACAGATAAACTATTATTTGAAACATCGGGTAATGGGGCGTTTCACACCTCGAGCGGTTCGCACCGCGGTGTGAACGACCTCTGCTATTATAACACTTGGGCCATATCATCCAATTTTGGAAATAAGCTATTTAAGATGTGGATTAAACCAACTGGATTTGAGGGTTGTGGTGGATATAACTATGTATGGAAACGTCAGAACAAAGACAGCACTGACTTATGCTGAAGTACCAATAAAGACTCCAGTAAATGTTATTATCATCAACAGCCTGAAAACGTCCACTGCTGAACATAGGCTTCCTTCAGAATGCGCCACTTTAAGCAGCTGCTTGCCTTCTGTATCCATCAACTACCCGTGGCCATCCACCAGATCGTCGGTTAGTGGGGGGCCGCCTACGCTGCAAAGTATGTGTAAGACCATTAAAAATTTATGTTTGCTGACTAGTAAAAAGATATGATAAAATATTTACAAGAACGTAAACGATATTTTGTATATGGCATATTTAAGACACGCCCCAAGTGTTTTTGCCAAGCATACGCCATTCATTCTGATGTCGGATGAAAGAGTAACAAACTTACGTACTACTACAATACACATACGAAATTTCGCATTCATAATATTAATGTGATAATAAATTGTTTTGATGAGTGAACGTTTTTCTACCAGCCAGTACAATTTTACACTGTTTTTTTTCTTCTTTCGATAGTGGTGCGAATGTCCCAACCAAAAATAAATACATAGGCAATTCACACCGCGGTGCGAACCACTCGTGGTGTGAAACGCCCCATTACCCGAAACATCACAATACAACACATTAAAAGCTAAAAAAAAACAACTCTACAAAACTGTAGGTAGGGTGTTAATGCAACACCAGACAACCGTTGTCTTTTCTAGACAACCGTGCACGGAGAACAATAATACCTAACGCAAAAACATAAGTGTGAGCAGGCAAAGCTTGTCACAAAACACACAACATTTGAGTTAGAAACAATATATACTGAGAATTCGTGATGTATTTTGCCAGATGATTCATAAAATCAGTAACAAGGGTTAAGCTATGATAGGTACTGTTCATAAAGAATGTACCATCTAGAAATCTAAAAATACCTCACGAGTTGGTATCGTTGCGAGTCTGAATAGGTATCATCAGGTGAAAGAATCTTCTTTTGTTCTGTAACTGGTAACGGCCTACTATTGCACTTACACCGCTTTCAATCATGATTCATGCATGACATACTAAACTAAACTTTACAAGGCCATTTTCAACCGACTTCAAAGAGGAGGTTTTCAACTCTTTTTTAATGTTTGTTACCTCATATTGCCGTGTAGTTCAGGATTGCGAATAGGACCACCCTGGGTGCTGGCTAACCGACTAAGGAATATCCAGGAAATAGGCAGCATTTCCTTAGGTACGTTGAAATGTTCTATGATCAACAAGCGGCCTGCCTAGCGTGGTGATTGCGGTACATCTCCATCCATGCGGTGCATCACCCCTCCCCCTATGATGAGTGTCAAAGTAGGTTTTTAGGGTGGAGACTTATGTTCAGCAGAAGACCTCTCCCGGCTGATAACCTACCTCATAATATCTCCGTCATTCATAAGCCGATTTGGATTTTTTTCAGTATGCACTTTAAAGTAATTACATCCGTATGGTATGACAAAATGAGCATGTGCATTTGTTGCTCTGTGGATATGGTATGGAGACAAAGTTAGCAGAAATACTACACTGATAATACGGCTCTACGGCAGAGCCGTATTATCAGTGTAGTACTTTATACGACATAAACAATTTTGAATTTGAATTTGAAAGCGAAAAATAAAGATTTTCGTTTCTTTGTTTGTATTTTTACCCGTCGTTGTGAGGAGATGGCAACAACACGATAGCATAGACAACGAGAATACAGATAAAGACAAAATAATGCAAGGCAAAGCCAATAAAGCAATGATGGTTGACGTCAGAGCACACGTGCAATTGCGCATACCGAAGCATATCTTTTCTTTCTATTGAAAACGTATTCAAGGCACACATGCGTTTGCGCCAACCAGATCACTTTTTACTTTCTTTTTAAAAACGTATCTTAAATGTGCTTTTATGCGGGACCCGTTTTAACATTTAGACCCAATCGCATAATACAACAAAGTACAAAATCAAAACAAGAATAACCTATAACTACTTTTTTATAAGTACCTACTTATAAGACTAAAATATGAGCGTTATTAGTTGGTATGTACCGGATTATTGTTGTGGATCCAAGTGGAGGAAGCCATAAACTCCAAACGACAACGACAGACACCTTGTTGCAAAGAAGGATGGCAAATCTTATGCATTTTCAGTCTTGCATTCATTACATGAATATCCTCATTAGAAAACTGGGACATCGTATTATTTCTTTTTTAGGGGGGTAGACCAGTTTTGCCGACGAGAATCGAAACTTTTCCCAAATCAAGGCTCCATTTTTTTAATGGTGCTTGGTTAGCCCAGACGGTAGACAAAATTGTGCTTTACCTGTTTTACTCCATTTCACAAGTGACATAAAACGGGGAAAGAGGATTTTGTCTACCGCGCGTGCTAACCCAACAGGACAACAATGATAACAGCTTTCGACCAGTAACAAGCCATCCGGTTCTATGCGCGCGCGGATTATAACTTGACAATGTAACTAGGTCGCGTGCGGACCCACTTGATCACAAATTGACTTTTGAAACGCTTACGTTAACTGGTCTTTGGTTTAATTTGTTCCAGTTATTTTATGAGCGCTCTTAGGATGATAATTTCGATGTCTTACAAAGAGCCTTCGAAATCATTCCGATAACAATGTACCTTTATAGTTTCGAGGGACACTGCAAATGGGGTGGCCGTTTCACTTAACATCAGGTGAACGACTATATCGTCATGTCATTCATTCTCGTAAAAAAGTTGCAGTAAATATGTCCCATTCATTATATTATGCGAGGCAACTTTTATGTCTGATACTGTGAGTGAAACCGGGGGGCGCGGCGCCCCGTTTTTTATATTACGAGATTCAATCAACCTGCACGAATCACTTTTCAACAATGGATTAACCATAAAGCAAAACCAGTCATACACAACTTTTGTTGTACGATACAACTAAACATATCGGGACAGGAGCGGTTCTTTGCAGAGATGAATTGCATTCATCATGATCAGCCCGCAATAGTAGGTACCTACACTGCTGGACATAGGCGCGCCTCTCCCAAGCTTCTCGTCTCGCCTTGCATTGCATCGTATGAAATGTCAAGCGGTACCGCAAAACATTATAGACCCATATAACTATTTTGAATTGTCGCCTAATTTGGGGAATGCAGGAAATTTTAGAATGAAGAGCTCCCGCGGTTCCCTATGTGTCTACTGAAAATAAACATTATTCTCAGCACCTTACAAGGCTCGAAAGTAAATGGTAAGGGCCGAAATTAGCAGTTTATTATTTTCGAATAACCAAGTGACACATGTTGCATTTGATTTTGTTTCCATAGGTGTAACAGGTAATTTAATATACTAATATTATAGATGTTTAAAAATCTTATAGACCAGTATACTATACACGACAAGTATTTATGCACAGAAAAAAAGCGCAAATACCTGTGTTCAGTGTATTGGTTTTGTGGGACCATGGTCCTCGTAGTTCCTGGGTCCTTAGATACAGGGAATCCTAGTTAGGGTCTAGGATCTATGTATGTGATCGTTGGGAGTTAGAATATTCCTGTGTCGTCATTTCTGGTCCATAGTTGTTAAGTAATAAAGGTAAGCAAATACTCACTAACGCATCTGGTCTTCCTTAGGTCGATGGCGCGGACGGTGGCGTCCGTAGCAGTGTAGTACACCAATATGCGACGGGTGAGCATCAGCCAAGCACCGCGCCACTCCCCAGACACGCTCTCCTGCAGAATCACATCAATCATTACAACCCCGACCTTTAACTGTATAATAGTACGAGCCAAACTCAATGGCGGCTGTGAAGTCTACGCGAATCGCTGCGCAGTAACAAAAATTAGAAGTGCGCGAGAAGAGGTAAGCGGTGTGCGCAGCGTGCGGAGGGGCTTGTGGCGCACTTCACTGCCGCCATTGTGTTTGGTTCAAACTACTAATGAGGAATTCAACAAAATACAACTGAGCTATGGATGGTTCAATACTTTTACTTATTTAAGTATATTATTTATGTTGTATGTTAGAATGTAATGTTGTGTGATGTCCTGAAATAAATGTATTTTCTTTCTTTCTTTCTTTCTTTCTTTCAATAATCCTACCGTTTACACCACAGAGAAAAAAAAAACGCTTCCTCTATAGGCCAAGCGTCATTTGTTTCATAGCTCTGTGGTTTACAAAATATTTAACACCGCGCGGTCTATCGCCTCTACAATCATAGAATAGATATAATTATAGTACTACAATAGCGGTAGATCTGTTTCGTGGCGGTAGCGAATAACGCTCAAGTGATTTGTGTTATCATTAGATGGTCCACTTCAGTGGCCTTACCGCGTAAGCCCGGTGGCAATCGTAATCGTGTGCTCTCTTGCTCGCACTCAAGGGCTTGTACATTGGCACAAGCAGGATGGCAGGCGATGTTCATCACCAGAGTTCTTACACGGTAGGGCTACAGATTAGCAAAATTCTATACAATACTAAGTTCATTTAATTTTTTTAAATGTTTTCGTTCGTTTTCTTTCATATGAGAGTAACCAAAAACATTCACGTATGAGCGTTGTTCTGTAATACGACCCTATGACGTTGAGTTTCAAATACGATATGTCATCAGTAATACCCGGTCTATGATGTATATTTTTATCATTGGATCTTTACCTCCGGGCAAGATACCATGATAAGTAATTGCTGATTAAACACGCACAAGTTGATAAAAATATCTGCACATCTAAACCGAATACCATCAACTTCTCATTATACTGATGTACCGCCCATAACCACAAGCAAAATAACAATTTATTTATTCTATTCTGTAAATTGTTTAGACATAAAATTATATATATCGGTCTTATTCTATTCTCTATGGTTCAAAAAAGTACCGCCATACTTTAAAAACAAGACTATCAAACCAACATACGGTACTTTTTTTAGCTGTTATTCGGGCTCTAATATCAAAAAGCCGATGGCGGAATTTGATACACTATTGTATTGGTATTCACCGATATTGGAACGTACATACTGTGAAGTGTCAGGTTACTGTTGTATTTTTACTAATTATATCTTGACCTACTTGTAAAATGAAACAAAACTGTTTATTACGCGTATTTAATCTTACATATTTGACTGCCAACCGATCAAGTAAGTATTGTAGCCTTGAAAGCAAATAACAATTTAGACAGGACAAGTAAGTTAAATTTCTCGAGTACCTTCACGACAAATTGAAGGTAGAATAGTTCATAATAACCTTTTAATTCTGACAATGAATGACGTGACGAGCTAGCCTGATTTTAAGCGACACGGCCGCCCATAGACTGGTCATAAAGTCTCATTTGCCCAGTAATTTTAATAAATTCCCTTCAAACCGGAACACAGTAGTTTGCATACTACTGCTTGGCGGCAGAAAGACTGGTACCTACCTAGATGATCTTTACAGAAAAGTCCTACCAGGTCACTTAGTAAATAAAAATGATGTTTTTGTGGGGATACCTATTACTTTATTGCTATATCCACACCTTCGCAACACACCACAGAATAAATAATAGTCAGACTACATACAAACCTATCTAAACATAAGTAAATGTACCTAATAGAGCATGGTGCATGCACTGCAGCAGTTCAAAGGTGAAGAAACGTATGTGGCGAAGCCCTTGTTGGAATCTATATTGATAAATTGGTAAAGGAAACTGCAATTTAATGCGAATATTTAGTTTGGATTGTGGGGAGTTGCAGATCCTATTGATTGTAGCTTTGATCCTCTAAGATTCTGCTTCTAAGGACTAAATACTAATATAGTATACACAAAATTACTCCACTATTAATATAGCACTATTAATACTCCACTATTTTAAATCATATAATTATTTAGATGGTTTAGACCAGGGGTGGCCAAAGCGTCGACCGGTCGACCGCGGATCCATTTGCGGTAGCCCGCCAGGCAAAAATTGGGATTCCATACTTTCGAGTAAATTCAGGTGCACTATTACATAGCATACGTGCTATACCACCACATCTTCGAGTCGAGGTTCAGTCACAAAACTTTCAAAGTAGTACCTATTGTCCATTATATTACAGTGGAATTAATTCCATTCGATCCTTATTGAGTTATTACAAATCGATGGTTCATAGATAATTTTTCACGGTAGCTACGCTCGTTTTTTTTTATAAAGGCAAAACAACTAGAAACTTAATTTTCGCGTTTGCTTCGCTCGCACTGTTCTTTTTAGTAAGAACACTCCCATTACAGTGGCGTTCATTTCTACAGTCCAAACGCTCTGATTTTTCGGGCCCGCTACGCTTGCGCTAGGGTTTTGTGGTGTTTCCCTATTTATCTGATTCAGATAAATTACTACCTATTATGAACTTATTTTTCTGAAATCTACCCGGACATGTTTCAAAAATTTTCGCGCTCACTACGCTCGCGGGTTTTTCTGTTACTTTACGTCCCTGTTATTACGATGGGTTTCATTTCTACAGTCCAAAAGCTCTGACTTTTCACGCTTGCTGCGCTCGCGCTTTGGTAATACAGCCTTTCAATGTTTTTCTGATAGAGCTTTACTCGCAAATATACCCTCTAATTAAACTTATATCATTAGAAACAGTACCGTTATTAAAATCTTTATAAAAAATCTAATACTGTGGTATCGGTAGACCGCAGAGCTAATTTGAATCATAAAGTAGACCACATGCTTTAAAAATTTGGCCACCACTTGACTGGTTTAGACTGTAACCAGTGCTGCCAATTGCGGGGAAAATCCCCGATTTGCGGGAAATTAAGGGTTGCAGCGGGGAGAGCGCGGGGAATGACCAAAATCGAGGAATTTCGGGGAATTCAGACCTTGCTTTCGGTGGGCAAAAATATTTTTTTGTAGATAAAAAAGTGTTTCGCCCTCGCTTCGCTCGCGCTTCTATTGTTTCTATACATACATTACATTAATCTGAAACCAGCGCACTTGTACTGACATAATAATTCTGTAAAATTGTTTATAACACTGGTTTGGTGCCAGCAGCGCAGCACTGTTCAGCTTATATGCCAGCATAAATTAAATTCCTTAACTATTGACTTTATTTTTATTATTCGAGAATTGGTAATTATTATTGATTTCCCAAAAATTTAAATACAAATAACTTAAGGCGTTTTATTGCACATCAGCACTGTGGAATCAATTGCTCAAATGGCCATACTTATTTTCTGGATTCTAAAATGTGGCAAATACAGAAATTTTTCGCGCTCGCTTCGCTCGCTCGCGTTTTCATATTGCACTGTCATTGCTGCTTACAAAACACCGCGGGCGGCGCCATACTGCCATCGCGCTGCGCCACCGAAAAGTTGTCTTAAGTTAGGACTTGGCTCTTAGTCGCGTCGTGTAGTTGTAGGGAAAAATAATCAGATGGATCCGGCATGAGAAATTCCGGATTTGGCCCAAGGAGGGCAAAGAGTATGTAAACTAACAAACAAACAAACAATAAACAAAAACAAAAAAACAATTGCAATTAATTAATTGAAATTGAAACTATGATGCAGGGGGGCAACTCTGTGAATAGTAAGACTACGGATTTAGTCTAGATGTAAGTTGTATTTAGTAGTATATTAAACAAACCATGTATAAAACGTAAAGTGTTTTTGTTCCAAAAATGTCGTTTCGGTAAATTAATCATAAAGATGCGGGGAATTTCTGGGAATTGGTGAAACTGACGCGGGGAATAGAGTTTTTTTTATTGGCAGCACTGACTGTAACTCTTAGAGCATCTATAAATGGAGATGTTAACGTTATAATCCGCAAGTACCATTTTCAGCATTGTCTGCTAATTTCTAAGCGGGAACTGGTTAGACACGCATAGCATACGCTCGAACCGCGCGTGTAAACGGACGCCGCACAATATCTTAAAACATGCACACCGTTATATAAACTAGCGTATTTACGCAGTGTCTTTACCCACATTTTGTTATTGTAGATGACCAAGTAGCGCCATATGACCGGCAGAGGGGAACACATTGCCTTGCCACCTCCTTTTATAAATGCTCTAAGCTGTAACTTGACATTTAAAAGTTTTAACGTTAGTTTAACAGTTCCTGAACATTATAGAACTATTATTATTTTTTCGGACTTATAGGTTATGTGACCTTGCCGGACCAGTATCAGTCACAGTGTAGCTTATGCTGCAATAAAGATTGAAAGATCCTGAGTTCGCACTTATCCCTATACGGCTTTTCTACTGCAACGCATATTGGATACATCTAAAAAGATAGGTGAGAACTTAAAAGCTGTCAAACTCTAGTGCAAATGAGCATTAGACCATAGGAATAACTCAAGTTAACTCAGTGCGGAATATGAAGCATAATGGCGATGTGTGTATTGTGTTCATGAAGTGAACCTACAATCAATCAAACAATCAAATCATTTATTTGCATAAAAAGGGTACATTTAGTTCTTATAATATTTATTATGATGATCATCCTAATCTACCAATTATCTGGTGTGCACAACCTGGTACAACCTGGTTATAATTGCAAGGATGCAAGAGGCAAGCCGCCACTCAAAGTGGTACTCTGTGGGGGGGCCTATGGAGATCTTTAGTCTGTTGATGATGATGATGAAGTCAGTATAGTTGTCAACGAATTTTTATGCCGAATGCAGCTGATGTGTGTTCACTTTACAATGCTCCCAGTGAGAGGACTGCTTCTTTATCTTGTTGAACTTCCAAGGACACATTTAAAACCTTCAATTGAGACTTTCAAGTGTCAAACCTAAGTACCTACATTCTAACAAATAAATTGATTTGAATTTGAATTTGAATTTGAATTTACAAACCTACCTTGAGGTAGCACCATCCCAGTCTGGTGTACTCAGCAATGTATTGAGGTGGGAAGCCAGAAGTGAGGTGCTCAGCTATCTTCTGTGCCCAGTTGCGGCGCTCTGACACGCTGGTGCAAGTGAATATGATCTTACGCGGTGCTGAGCGGATGGATCCAGCAGACATCATGATCTCAAAGTAGTATGTGTTATGGGTTGTGCTAGAAAACAATATTATTATTTATTCAGGTTATATAAAAACGGAGGAAAAAATACAACTAAATTGTGAACATCCTCTTTGAAGATGGTTGAAAAGGGGGTTACTGAGAGGGTCCCCCCGGACATCCTGAGAAATACTTGAATGATTATCATCTACTTGTTTTTCCCAGTTATTATGATTGAAATCCAAAGTACCAAAGCAATTTTGACCCTATGAGATCTACCTGAGAGAATATCCTATCAAAAAAAGGAATTTTTCAAACCAATTTAATTAAATGATAGAGGTACAAGGTAACAAACATAAAAAATACAACCTGACCAAACAACTCAACAACAAGGATGAAGAATTCTGACTGCAAGTGGTTATAAAGCTCCACTTCAATAAATAGAAATGGGATAAACTCACCTTGATGACAGGGGTAACACAATTTGCAAGCAGTAGAAGATATCCAGAGGATGGGCTTCTTTCAGCACTCCATTAGTGGGGTCACTGTAGCACATCAGCTTTTGATTGGATAGGACACAATAACGCGACTGAGAATTCCTAAAGAGATCATCCATTGCCTGCCCCGTGGTTCTGTACAGGGTGCCGCTGTAATATGGCACTGCCATTTGATTAATTGATGGCCGTTCCACAACATCAACCTTTACAGCAACTGGTTTAGATGGCTTGTGCAACATATCCAGCTTCAATTTACGCGAAAATCTAGTCATCATAGAGTTGGTGTTAGGTGTGGGCTTCACTTCTTCGCTGGTGTTTGGTTTATCCTCAACTTCTTCAGCCACATACCAATTGGCATTACTCTGCCTTACATCAAGGGCACCTTCTACAGGCTGTTTTCCTTCTTCAGATAACAAGCTGTCGAACCTCTCTGGAGGGGTAGGTGGGTTGTAATAATCGGTTTCCGCAAAGTCCCCAAAGTTATCTTCATGGTGGTCTGTGGCCACAATGGTCCCATAAGTATCCGCAGTTAAGAATGACTCAAGTAGAAGAAGTTCATTACTCATACCTTCATATTTAGGAGCAGATGTTGTTGCATTAAGTGGGTCAAATTCATATATTGTGCTGTAACTAGGGCGCTGAGTTGTTGATGGCATGCTATTTTCAACATCATCATTATTGGTGCTTGAATGTATTGGCAAGGTCCAATTTTCATATAGGGAGTTTTGACGCACAACTTCTAAGTATTGGCTCTTCTTTTTGCGACGCTCTGGCACATCAGGCAATGATTTTGAACTAGCAATACTATTGGCTCGTGAAGGCTTTGGTGTGTCATATGTGAGTTGTGCATCAGAATGAATGCTCAAAAGAGCATGATCAAAGTCATGACTATCATGAGAGAAATTACTAATGCTATCAGTATTAGAATCCGAGTTATTGCTGGAAAACAATGACATGTCATCAAAGTTTTGAGTGTTTAAATTGAGAGGTAAGAATTCTGTCCCGCCTTGAGCACCTTCAGCTTCATTTTTGTACTTCTTCTGTTCCAGCATTGGGGAATGAAATTGTATGTTATCAAAGAAACTAATATCTGCTGCAGGCAATGACATGCATCTTTGTGCATCAGCAACTTCAGACAGCTCTGTCTTTTTGGGTCGGCGTAATTTCATGCCAGCCGTTTTGGTGCCTTCAATAACAGACTTAGTTACAGAGTCTCTCACTGCTCGGGATGTTGTGAGTGTCTTTTCTAACGTCCCTTTTGCAAATTTCGATCCGTCGATAATAGACTTTTCAAGTTTCTCATTAGCATGAGAGACTTTCATAGACACATCATCTTTTATCTGCTTTGATACAGTCCCTAAAGACCGTAAAATGTCTGAGGCAGTAACCTTATCGTTGTTTGCAGGAATCTTAGTTCGTGGGAGTGGCACCGGCCCCGTCACCGCTGTCGACGATTCTTTCATTGCAAGGTCGGACCGTGGCTTCGGCACGGGAGGAGTAGCCATCATTGACGTATTAACACTTCCTCACAGTTAGGTAGCAAACGATAACATTGTTCAAATCTACAAACAAATTGTTTTGTTTTTTGTTGTGAGTCACAAGGAGTATGAAATAGAGTCAGTCCAGAGATGTGTAAAGAGAACACAAAACGTAAGAATACTGATCAATGGAACTGCTCCAAGGCATTTGCAATATTTTAGAACAACGGAACCGTAATAAAAAGGAAGAGATATAATCAATATTACAATATTACTCACAGTGTCTCGCAACTCGGAGTAAACAAAAAAATGTATGGGGACGTAGAAAATTACCTACCAACATTGAAAAATTACCGGATCATAGTCTGTGGTACACTTAACGTAGTTAGCCTGTGTCATTTGGAATGAACTAAACAAAATGTCGGACATGTCACATCTCATATCTCATTTATATTTGTATCTTCTCCTGAATAATACGGTGCTGTTTTCAAGATATTTGTGCAAATAATGATAACTAGACATGTGTAAGTAATGCAAGCAGTGGTGCCAATAAAAAAATTTCCATTGGGGAATGGAAATTTTTTCAGTTTCGCCAATTCCCCGAAATTCCCCGCATCTTTATGATTAATTTACCGAAACGACATTTTTGGAACAAAAACACTACGTTTTACTTTACGTTTTATACATGATTTGTACCCTATACAACTTACATCTAGACTAAATCCGTAGTCTTACTATTCACAGAGTTGCCCCCCTGCATTATAGTTTCAATTTCAATTAATTAATTGCAATTGTTTTTTTTTTGTTTTTGTTTATTGTTTGTTTGTTAGTTTACATACTCTTTGCCCTCCTTGGGCCAAATCCGGAATTTCTCATGCCGGATCCATCTGATTATTTTTCCGTACAACTACACGACGCGACTTAGAGCCAAGTCCTAACTTAAGACAACTTTTCAGTGGCGCAGCGCGATGGCAGTATAGCGCCGCCAGCGGTGTTTTGTAAGCAGCAATGACAGCGCAATATGAAAATGCAAGCGAAGCGAGCGCAAAAAATTTCTGTATTTGCCACATTTTATATTCCAGAAAATAAGTATGGCCATATGAGCAATTGATTTCACAGTGCCCATGTGCAATAAAACACCTTATGTAATATGTATTTAAATTTTGGGTATATCAATAATAATTACCAATTCTCGAATAATGAAAATAAAGTCAATAGTTAAGGAATTTAATTTATACTGGCATTTAGGCTGAACAGTGCTGCGCTGCTGGCACCAAACCAGTGTTATAAACAATTTTACAGAATTATTATGTCAGTACAAGCGCGCTAGTTTCAGATTAAAATAATGTATGTATAGAAACAATAGAAGCGCGAGCGAAGCGAGCGGGAAACACTTTTTTATCTACAAAAAAAATTTTTACCCACCAAAACAAGGTCTAAATTCCTCGAAATTCCCCGATTTTGGTCATTCCCTGCGCACTCCCCGCTGTAACCCTTAATTCCCCGCAAATCGAGGATTTTCCCCGCAATTGGCAGCACTGAGTGCAAGTGATATTACAAATGTCATATAACTCGGCGCGTACTGTTATATCACACCATCACTCGAGGGAATGAAGCATGACACATGGCAACATGACTCTGGTGCAATGTATCTCTAGTCTGTGATACGTTATGGATTCCGAGCGGGCGGGGCGCCCCGATTTGCAGCTAATATCACGCGTAATGTTTCATCGCGCGCCATGCTTAAACATTACACGTGAAGTTAGCTACAGAACAGTCATGTTAGGCCGTATTCCGATTCACGCTATAATCGATAATATCGCGTGTTCCCAATTACCGTACGAAAATATAAAAACGTGAGCGCTGTCAGCGATTATAGCTCTGAATCGGAACACGGGGGTTGTTGAACATGTTACAAATGTTACGTTCCGTTACGTATAATTACATAGAATGGGAAAGATGGTAGTTTATGAGGGCCATAAATTCATAGATGCAACAAAGTTATCAATTATATTTATCTTTTGAGATTTGAGATTTTTAATTATGAGTAATAAAGTTTAGTCGCATAAAATAATAGGTAGGTAATATACATTAAGTAAATATGATTTTATATTATGAGATTTATGAGTTTAATTATTCCGTAAATCTCCTGTGAAGATAATTTTTGTCCGGAAATATTATTTCTGTTATTTTTTTGTTTTACAGTTTACACATGTTTACAAGTGATAAAATGAATAAAGTAATGCAATATGTTAGTATCCCTTATTACAGTTATTACCCGACATAACAACCATCACTGACATCACTGTCATGTTTGAAGTCATGTTATATTACGAAGTTATATGACTTCGCTAGGTAATGCCATGTAACATGGCATTACATTCTACTGTACTGTTTCGCACATGTCTAATGATAACTGAATAGAGAACTAGATCCAATTTCTGCAACAATCAAGGAGCTAACATCAGCAGTTCAAGTGGATGCGTCACATGGTGTTTAATTTTCATTACCATACCACAAAGAAAACAAGGCGCCTGTTTGCATACAACTTTATGAAATTGAAAGTTCAATTACGACCTAGATAATTTAAGTTAATGTACATTATGACAACTTGAAAAAATTAAGTATGAAATAAAAAAGTGAAATGAAAACGTTGGATCGTATGAGAAAATATTAGGTTTTTTTCAATTAAACCATTTATACCAGTTCAAAAATACTAACCTAACGGTGTGATATAGAAATCTCCAGCATCGTTGATTGTTGTTGATTGATTGTCTAACCAGTTTTATTTTTACATTAACTATTGGTTTTCCTGTAATATAATCGTGTGAGAAACAAATAAACGTATATTTTGCTAACAAATAGAGGTTTATTATTTTGTTTAGAAGCATATTAAAAATAATTAGGGTCATTTCTTTCTACCCATATTTATTAGATTTATCGATATCGATGCAATACCGCACAACCCTACAGAAGGGTCAAGCTCTAGTATCGAACCAGGCAAGCACTAGCTTTGACAGTTGACACATTATTAACGATTCGTTCATTCATTCTGCGTTTGCATGTTGACCATATGTATTTAGGTTTGCATGGTTGGTAGCTAAAAGTCTCTGAGCCTGAAAAAACGTTTGTGCGAAGACCCAACTCTCAAAACGAAATGATTCTATCCTCTTTGATTACTCACCTAGTAAATTATATACTCTTTGTATTACTCATACCACAGAGTACATTGGTAAAGACTGACTCATACCAACTCATACTCAGCACGACCCACAGAGAACTTTGCTATATACTGAGCACGGCCTATAATCCTAGAACAAGGAACTTATACGTATTGTCTTAGAACAAAAAACTCGCCCTTATTTTGTATACCATATACAAACGGTACATTTCAAAATGACGTATTCCTCTGCCTCCGCACCTCATGCATTTTCCCCTCTCCGACGCCATTTTTAAAAGATAGAGATGTTTCGATACTACATGGTAAAAGTACCTAATCATATCAACACAATTTTGTTTAATATACTAACTACTAACTAAATCCCATTGCAAAAGGGCGTGAGACAGGGAGACGTTATTTCTCCGAAAGTGTTCACAAACGCTTTGGAAGATGTTTTCAAGCTCTTGGAGTGGAAAGGATCTGGCATCATTATAAATGGCGAGTACATCACTAACCTTCGTTTTGCCGATGATATAGTTCTAATGGCGGAGTCGATCGAAGACCTTAACACCATGCTCAACGACTTCAGTAGAGTCTCCCAACAGGTTGGTCTTAAGATGAACATAGACAAGACGAAAATCATGTCTAATGCCCATGTTCCACCTATACCGGTGATTGTTGGGAACGATACTCTCGAAGTTGTCGACAAATATGTGTACCTAGGACACTGTCCATTGGGCAGGTCCAACTTCGACAGAGGTCGCACGAAGAATCCAACTCGGCTGGGAAGCGTTCGGGAAACTTCGACCTATCTTTTCGTCCAAAATACCGCAGAGCCTGAAAACAATGGTTTTCAATCAGTGTGTGTTGCCAGTGATGACATATGGAACTGAAGCGTGGTCTCTTACTGTTGGCCTCATTAGTAAGCTCAAAGTCGCGCAGCGAGCCATGGAGAGAGCTATGCTCGGTGTTTCCCTGCGAGATAAGATCCGGAACGAGGAAATCCATAGAAGGACTAAAGTGACCGATATATCCCTTAAAGTTAGCAAGTTGAAATGGCAATGGGCCAGGCCACATCGCTCGCAGAACTAACAACCGATGGGGAAGAAAGGTTCTCAAGTAGCCACCACGAACTGGAAAGCGCAGCGTAGTCAGACCCCCCACTAGGTGGACTGACGACCTGGTGAAAGCCGCGGGGAGCCGATGGATGCGGGAGGCGAGCAGCCACTCAAAATGGCGCTCTCTGGAGGAGGCCTATGTTCAGCAGTGGGTATCTACGGGCTGATGATGATGATGATTAAATTTAGGGGACCAGGGGCTGGGGCCGGGGCCTAGGTCGGCTAAGAAGAATCACCTAGGAAGTCAAAGGCGAAAAAAATGCATCGACTGACGGTGACATCCAATCGACTGAGGACCTGCCTTTGCCAAATGTAGACCTAAAATTATTTTAAAAAAACTAAATGTCATATTCTGAAGTACCGTGCTGCTATGGGTTGTATGAAGATTACTGTCTGATACGATCACAGATAAGAGAAAAAAAAACTCTGTGGATACGATCCCCTACCTAGTCTGTGATTACCAAGGAAATTTATATTAGTATACGTCAAGGAACTTATACGTATAGTCCAAAGACTTTTTATCCAGACCACTAATACGAAATTAAAGCAGGGCAAAACCGTACACACCACTTTGGGTGTGATTGATTCTCAGCTGTCAAAATCAAAATCAGTCGTTACTTGGGTGTGCTTTTGAATACATACCAAAAAAATGCCGTCTTGCGTGATAAAACTGTGCCGAAATCACTCGAGGCACGACTCACAGAAGCACACGATCACAATTCACTTTTAAGTGGCCTTAATCATGTATTTTTATAAGATTATTTTAATTATTTCTATTTGACGAAGAGTATTTCACATTTCACAATAAAAAGTTGACATGTCAAAATCAGTATTGCCACACGACATCTGAATAATTACCCGATTTCTTTTGTATAGATTTCCAACAGATCCCCCCATGTCTAGATGGGCCCTTATTCCGTATCGATTCCTTACTTTAAAACCACGCGAATTCCTTGTCTTACAAAAGAAATCTGCAAAACACTACTCTCTATGAAACGAAAACAAAACCGCGCGAAATGAATTTGGAATTGGCGCGATTAGAACTGTCAAAAATCATATGTTTTACCGAGACGCGTTCCGAAACATCAACACATAAAAAGATTATGACCACTTATGTCAATATATTTTATTCAAAATAAAGATAACTTTAATGTAAAGCGAAGGTACATCTAACGCTGTGACACGATTTGAACAAGACACGATAACGACGTGGTTTCATATCGTGTGGAATCTATCTTTCCATAGAGAATAAACGCCCTGATCGTTGGATAAAAGTAGTTCGAAAAAGTCGAAATGAAGATTGGTGGAAATCTAATACTCGCTCAATAATATGTTTAGGGCATTTCTATAGTAAAGAACACACAGAACACAGAAGTGCAATTACTGATAATAGTTTTATTGTCAACTATAGGCGTTCCACGCGCCCGCTGTTTTCCCATTTTTAAGGTTATTTTTTTTACCCTAAAATATGAAACATTATTTTGGTTGAGGCCCAGGGGGTCTAGCAAAGATCACAATCGCTAACGCTAACGCCACACGCTAACTCCAAAAATGTATCGAAATGACATTCGCTACGGAAAAGTTAGCGATTTCCAAAATGTCATTTCAGTACATTTTGGAGTTAGCGTTAGTGGTTGGTATCTTTGCTAGACCCCCTGTACCTACATAACTGTTGTTCTTTAATCCCTTTAACTTGGTAATATTGAAAAACTCGTGAGTTATTAAAAGAAATGTTGAATAAACTGCTGGTTATACTTAATTTGAATCCTTTTTATTAAAAGATTGCATGAGCTATCTATAGACCTTTTTCTTGTCTATAGATAGTATGATGGTAATTAATTTTATTATTTTATATTTTTTAATGTAGGCGTTATATTTAGGTAGATTTGTATTTAGGTACCCGACTAAATTGGGTAATACTATTTATATGGTATGTTGAAAGAGGATCTGACATTAGAAGAAAAAAAAATGTGCTCTATGGTTTGATTCATGGTCAAACAAGGTTAAGTATGGAGACTTCGATTCTGGACCTATGTAATAGGGGGAATTCTGTGGTATAGTCGTATACTAACTTACTAAGTATACATTTAAGGATGGTATAAGTCATATGTTGATGGTATAAGTAGTATACGTATAAATTCTCAGATAAACTACCTGTATAAATTCCTTGTTTTATGTATACTATGACCTCTGGAATGCTTACCACAGACTAACAAGGAATCAAACATTATACAATAGTACCCTTTAACTCGAGTGAGAGGCGGTTGAGGCAACAAGATTAAACGACAGTGTATGATCAAATTTTCATTTACGTCCGCAATCATTAAAATAATGTATGTTGCGCGTAATGGGAAACGCTCTTATATAAGATTAGGCATATAAAGTAAAACAATTTATAAGTTCAGAGCAATTTGGGTGAGACTTGAGATTCAAGCAGTTGGCAACTGGAGCAATTTGTCAACAATGACACTTTGACAAGATTTCAGTAGTGATGGGCGTTTTCGCTATTTTTTGATACCGATGCGCATCGTTATCAGGGCACCGGCATCCGATTCACGCATTGTTATTTTTGGCATCGTTGCACAGTGTTCCGGTTACGGTATATTGTAAACTGATGCGGATGATACGATTGGCTTCGAAGTTGGATCCCTACCTAGGCGATGTGCGTTGCTTCTACCTACTTTTTGATGGATATGAATAGATGCACAACGATATTTTGGGTTTATGCGTTTTTACTGAATTTTCTAAAATGAAATAAATACACTTAAAAATAATTCAGTAAGTAATCAGTTAGGTAGGTACGTGTATTATTACATTTTAAAATTAAAATTTAAGAAATCGAACTTTTCTATTCTTTGAGCTGATAAAAAAGTTAAAAAATAAGTTCTTTAACCGAATAATTACAGGAAAACCTCATAGATGGCGTTAAAAGATACTCCACGGTGGAGACCACGCACGATTCGGTCAATATCGGCATCATCGCCCATCGGTGATTGTATCGGTGTGCGTGCGAACGAGACCGCATCGCATCGAGCAATCCGCTCCGCATCGCGGCAACGCAACGCAGAGATAATACGGTGCCGCGATCCGTACGGTGCGCATCCGTTTATCTATATTTGTGGAATTGGATGCCGGCATCGGGTACTGGCATTGATATCCCGCACCGTTTTTTTAATAACGGCCAAGACTAGATTTCAGCTGTAGTTCCAATTTTCACCACGTGCCAAAATATCCTTGTCGCGCCGGAGGTACAAGAAACTTTTGGATGACCCGATCCTATCCCAATTCACGCTGTAATTGCTATAATCGCTCACAACGCTCAAGTTGATTATTCAGCGTACCGATTCTGATATTGCGCTCACGACTTTGAGCGCTGTCAATGACTCGGAACAACCAATCATGGACGACGATATTGCAAGATGGATGGCGTCGGTCATGATCATGACGTTTACAAAGATTTCGTTGTCGCACTCACGGCCACTCGGTATAGTCTTACCAAGTTATCTGTGAACAGAAGAGCGTCGCTGCGTTCGCACCAGTGCTGCCATTTTATGAATAATGGTCGAATATGAGGAATTTCTACAGTACATCTTTTAACATAGTTGGATGTGTTTTAGTAGGTAGATAAGTAAATATAACCTGTCCGCTTTGTAAGACTTAATTTATTTAATGAAATTGATGTGGTTGCTTTTCATCATTAATTTTCATAAAACTTCACTACAGTCATGTACAGCTATAAGCCAATTAATAATAAAAAATATAAGACATTCCATTAAATATTACTGTAGAACATTATATACATAATGTTGACGATGTTAATTTCCCTCTGATAATTATTATACTAACTAATCCGGAACGAGGAAATCCGCAGAAGGACTAAAGTGACCAGGGGGTCTAGCAAAGATACCTCACGCTAACGCTAACGCCTCACGCTAACTTCAAGAATGTATTGAAATGACATTGCCTACGGAAAAGTAAACGTTTTTCGAAATGTCATCACAATACATTTTTAATTCATATTTACTTAATTTTACTAATTGAACATTCATTAATACGTGACACAACCAATACAACCCACTTTCATAAATTTATCCACACTTGTAGTTCATTTTACCTACCTCTTTAGTTCGGTAAAAAATTTTACAACTTGTAGTTACGTGTACTTGTAACGACCATAACAATTGTTCTTGGGGATATTACGCCTCTCAAATAGTGATGTACCCACACTGCCCAATAGTCTTTGCCGTTATTCGTAAATCTCACACATTTGCACAAAATTACATTTGTTGTAGGGAGAGTAAAAAGTAGAAAACTTTCTCTACGCTCTTTCGCTAAAAGTGGCTGAATGGATTTAGATCAATGTGCAATCTTAATCTTACGAAAAATGTATAAATCTGTCATTTTAAAATAAAATTTTCGAATATTTAGTAGGTAGGCTAGTTGCTATTATATTATTTATATTATGAGTACTGAAACTTAATTAATTAAAAAAATGATAAAAAATCTTTTATAAAAAAATTAAAATTTCTTAAAAATTCTTCACTGCAGCGGCCTACTGGGTCCAGTAGGCCACCCGGCACCACTCTCTGCGCAGCTGCCCACCGCCCCACCAGGCACTCCTAGGCTGGGCCTAGTCGAGGCCCAACAGCGAGCTGAGGCGCGCGGCACCTATTCCTGTACTGAAGGACACTCCACACTCCGCAGCTTCCCGCTTTGCACCCGGGCGTTCCTCGGCTGACCGACCACCTGGGATCCACCAGGTCTTCTTTGTCCTGGCCTAATCTCCGTGGTGGAGCCCCTTTTGCCAACCTCACGCGTGGATCACCGAAAGACTACGTCTAAAGTTATGTTTCTTTGCCAATAAATTGTAATTTGTTCGTCAACCCCCAGTGAGAAAGGGTGTTCCACAGACTAGGTAGGGGATTTTATTGATTTTGTCATTCTAGGTACAAGTCAAAAAGTAATAAACGTTAGGGAAACATATAGTAGGTCATAACTCACAGATATGGTATGAAAAGGCTAGGTAGGTAGGACGGACTTATTTGTGAATATATTAGTGAATGCATAATATAATCTGTTATTTAACTGTAGGTTTCACTATAGTGTGGTGATTATGACATCAAAATTTAAAACTTTAATTCTTTTATTATTGAGATGCATTATTTTCGGTTCACTGTCGAAACTCATAAATTCGATGAGTTGTCTTAACAGGCATGATGACTAAAATTAATTTTTTGCATAAATATATTCCTCAAAAGATAAACATTTGTAAAAACAAAAAAAAATATCTCATTAAACGACAAAGTTACAAGCATTTTAAAAACCGGAAAAGAAAGAGATAGCTCAAACGGCCAGTGACGTCAGAGCAATGTCGTCATAGTACCTCATTACTAAGCTGTGTAGTTTTACATACAATATCTTTGGCATGTGACGTCACAGTACATAGTACCTGTGGAAGCGCTCTGTTTCGCGAGAAAGGGACAGAAGATGCCTATGGAAACTTTAAAAGCTTATTATTCCGTGATTTATTTACCGATTTTACTTATTTTTCAATTATTGCATTCATTTTTAATCTTCTTTGTAAAAGTATTATTTACATGTTCATTTTTAATAGTAGTCATCATGCCTATTATTGTTTTGTTACATAATATTATACATAAAAATGTTACTAGGTTATTTCATAATAATGTGTTTCAACATACTTTTACTAGGTGGGTCATCATCATCATTAACAGTCCCAAGACGTCCACTGCTGAACATAGGCCTCCCCCATAAAGCTCCACCTTGAGCAGTCACTCGCCTCCTGCATCCATTGGCTTTCCGCGGTTTTCACCAGATAGTCGGTCCACCGAGTGGGGGCCGGCCTACGCTGCGTCTTCTGGTTCTATTAATATCTAATTTTCATTATTGTATTAAAAGTAAAAAGTATCGAAATTCTGCAGCACTGTTTGGTTAGGTTTATTATATATCGATACATTGTGTAATAGGGGTCACTTCCCTACTCACGCATACTAATGCATATTTAGATACTCACACCAACAGAATATGGACACGCATTTTGTGAATGTCCTCCGTCCATTCTGATTCTATGTTGATGCTACTTGGTCTGTGTATTTTTTTTCTTATATTTTGGCTCCACACATAGTGTATTTAGCCAGTGTCAAGTATTATATTTTCATCGTGTTATAAAATATTTCACGCAGTCATGTCCTAGTCATAGTCATAGTCCAGTCTAAGTCAGGTAGTCATATTCCAGTCTAAGTCGTGCTACAGTAAAGTGGTGGCAACTTTACTAGAAGCTTCTATGGAATTTTGGAAGCAACACGAAAACTCGCGTTTCACCACATTATATCACTTGCCCTCACTCATGCTCGTAATTCAGCACTTAATGCATAAAACGCCCCAATTTTAAACATTAACACTGGAAAAGCAAAAGTTTTGAAAAGTAATACAATGCAACGACGTGAACTTTTCCGCGTTCCCGCCAAAAACCCTGCGGGCTTACCGCGGAAGGATTCCGATCTTCATCGTACTGAAGTTCATTGCCGGCCAGCCAATCACAAGCGATGAGTCGGCTTCAGCGTACCGGCTATGATTTCCACCGATCGGCATCGAACTCCATTCAGAGTGAGTGAACAAAAGCAGTGTTTTTGACAGATATTCGTACCGTCTAAGTCCAATGACAGTACTCAATCGGAATCAATCTGTCAAATGAAACTGGCAGGTATTTCGGTATGGGCTTCAAGTATTATTATATGTTTTCGCGGTTATATCTCCATTTTTTATTCATTTGACGAGTGTAGATTTAGGTCTAAGTTTGATTAGATTTATTGTGATATTTTAAGCATCTCGACATTGATATATGGAAAAAGTGAAAACACCGAACTAAAATGGACGTTGGTACCTACCTATTCCAATGAATACAAACAAACAATGAATAAGTGCTACAAATTATCCATTTAAGTATGTCTACCACCCTACATACCTATCCCACAGAATTACAGAAACTTATGGTGGAATTTACAGCTGCATGAATAAAATGTCAATAACAGTTGCAGAAGTCTTCTAATGTCCTTGGACTTTTTAACATCGATGCTCTATCGAGGGCTCTATACGTATATATGGTGAATTCTGTGGCTCTACGACGATATATTTTCTTGCCTGAAACGAAGTTTGTGGGTTCATCATGAAAATCGCAGTTATAAGTGTCCAAGGACTTTAAACACAATGATGAAAAATAGCAATTAACTTGTTGAAAAAACCACAGTTGCTGGTAGGTATACTATGTAAACTTTGCTCAAGCAAGACCTTGCAGTACTTGCAGGCATGGTAATATTATAATAAAAGTACCTAGTCTTTATTTCTACGCCAACCTCCTTCTATAGGTAAACATTGCATAAAATTGGAATAGTTAATACATGCTTTCTTTGGGGTTTTGGTTAACTACTTATTCCTCTGATACTACTAATTATACCTAAGGGGATTAATCTATACGTACCTACTTATTATATACACAGGTAAGTATACCAACTTCAACAAACTGTTATAATGTTAAGCTTATTCAAAGATGGGTAGATAGCGTGTATCTGTGTGGGAGCAACTGGGTAGCTTTCTATCAGTGAATTTTTTCCAAAGTATTAATAGTCAGTGGAACTAAAACATTCAGTTTAAAAAATCCTATGTGTTAGCTTAAAATCTTTAGTTAACATACCAAACTGTTAAACCATCAAATATACTGTATACAGTTTACCCGCACAAGCTTTCACATTTTCATAATCATCATGCAGGATAATATAATTCATTTATTTTATAATATGTATAATTCAGGTAAAAAATTATTGATATATTTATGTTTTTTACCTACATTACCAGTACCTATACTAAAAGCAGAGAGGTAGTGTTAATGTAAATAGCCAATCTATAAGAGGTAGGCTTTAAAACATCTCAGTAGTTCAATCAATTGAATTGTTAAAAGGACTACTGAGAATAGACAAGCTATGTATACTACTTCTTTGAATACTAGTAGGTACTACACCTATTTATTTTTTAAATGTTATTATCAGTGGTAAAGGGGCAGACAGGCAGCCCACATGGTAGATAGTAAGTGGAAGTAGGATACTAACCCTACAAATACCTAATCATTTATTTATTAGAATACATATTGCAAACCTGTGTAAGATGCCTGATGTAGGCATAAACAGTCTGTATCACAGGTTGCCAGGCCCCACTTCCCAGACAATAATCATATCTATTATGTGTTGACAACCCTTTTTGACTAAATATTGCAAAAATAATATAACAATTGTTAATATACTTATATTTCAGGCATCACACACACACCTCTACTATCTTGTCTACAGTGCTGGCACTGCTGTTGATGAAGACTGATGCGACTAAGCCAAAACTATACAGCCATAAAATTAAAAGTACTTAGGTTAACTGCCTACATCAAATTTGTCTTGCCTATTTTATGAACCGGGGACATGTTAAAAAGATAAAGAATTAATAGGTATGTAAGTAAAACAAATCAAATTTTTCATAATATATTAATAATTGTGTAATCAATAAAGTAATAATCCAAAAATACAAATTATGAACATAACTAGCTCCCACGTTTGGTACCTACTTAGAAGAAATGCAAGAAATAAAAGGCTTTTTTTATGTTATTTTTATTATTTTTTTAAAGTAAAACAATATACTTTTTGTTTCCATAAACCATTTATTTTAGGTTTAATTAAATAAAGTAAATTTGGTTACTTAATAATATCATTTATCGTTTTAGTTATCCTTGTAGGTAAGTTACAATATCAATTTGTACTCTAGACTTAAATACTAGAATGAAATTGTTAAGATACTTAGAATGCACCATTTCTAGATTTTCATGACTGCAATGCACTGACAGGGATATGGAGGTGCTCTCTGTATTTCCAAAATCTTCCTTCAGCACAGCACAGTAACTTCCTGATTGAACGCATTGTGTGTCTATAATAATTAATTAGGCAGCATATAGGATTGCAGATGCAGTCATACTAATCCATAGTCGATCCACATAATCCACATCTATAATTATAGTATTTTTTCAGATACCTGTAACAAAATATAGCTTATTGAGGTACCTACATATTCATAGAATAGGAGTACCTATCTATGTAATGAAGATTTGAAGGTAGGTATGAGATGCACTATGTATTTCCTAAATCCCCCTGCCAGCGCAGCACACCAACTTTCTAGTTGAACGCTTTGTGCAGCTGTAATTATTACACAGAATATAGAAATGCAGGTGCAGTCATACTAATCCATACCTATAACAAAATAGGGCCTTATAAACACCACTTAAAGTTAGTCTGTTTTAAATGTTCTGCCTCGTTTTCCCGCTTGAATTGTCTTGTGGCTATAGAAAACACCCGTGTGGTGCTGCCAGTATTTTACTACAAGTGCAAGACTTGCAGCTTTATAAAACGCAGAATGCAATGTATAGTTCTCTGGCTTATGGGTGCCTACCTTGAACTGAAGGCTATAGCCTTTTATCATTCGGAAGGGCTCCTTTTATCGTTACAACCTCTGAGCGAATCAGCACTGCAAGTGCGTCGTCACAGCCATGTCACAGTATAATTAGTTGCGATGTGAAAAAAGGACGAATCATGTTGAATCGGAAGCCTGCCTCGTCATAGAAGAATAACGCCGCCCAGTGATATTGAACGCCATCAGCATTTGAATGCTTCACGCTTCACTTAAATCACATATCGTATTTTCATAAAAGCTGAAAGAGAATACCTAATTACCTACACTAACCCAATTATTTAACTAGATGTAAGAGTTTTAATAGAAAAGTTCGAAAATATCATTTTGCAAACAATTCTTGCTATTGCCTAATTTGTTAGTGTTGCCAAGTCAACAAAACAATAGAATAGCTAAGTAATTGTGTAAAACGGCCAAATGCGTGTTACGGTGCGTTGCAGTGAAGCAAGATTTCGTTGAGAACAAGTCCAGGGATATTAAAAATAATCGATTTTTAATGGTCAATTATTATTTATTAAAAAGTGGATTACTATTTAAAATCGATTTTTATTGGTCTATTAATTTATCAAAAAATCGATTATTTCAAAATAGATTTTACTATTCTGGTTTAAATTTTTTCTACTGGGATAATATTATAATAAGGCAACATCACTACCATATTCAATCAAAACAAACGTTTTGGTTTTGATTGAATATGGTAGTGGAGCAGTGAATGGAGCAGACATCGCGAATATGGAACCAAAGGTGTGAAACTGAAAATAATTTACTTATGTAGGTACTCAAAGTTTTTTTTTTATATACTTATCGATCTTTTTTAAATGACTATATAGTTCTATAAATAATCGAATATTACATACAATATTACATTACAAGAAAACCGATATTTGTATCGACTTTTTATATCGATTTTAGGATAATCGATTTATTTCTCTTTAAATCGTTTTTGGAATAGTCGTTTTTTTTTAGTCAAGATATAATCGATGGTTAAAAAGTCGATTTTTCCTCCCCAATCAATGATCATCATGTCATCAATAGCTACATATTAATAAAAAAAAACTAAAACAAATAAATATCTTTTTTTTTCTTTCTTTCTAAATTAAGTAAAGTTCGTATTAAATAAATCCACCAAAACAGCGTCACGGCTTTCACTACCACTAGAATAAAACAAAACATACGACGTTGTTCTGTGAAAAGCAACTGTCGTACCTATCGATCTCTCGACGTATTAAAACAGAATTAGTAGTACAAATAGGTAACGTAATTCGATTATGAAAGTGAATTAGTTGCTAATTTCATAATCGATTATAAACATTAGTAATAGCAAATAAATCGATTATACGAATGATTCATATTCACCCACGACTAGTGTAAAGCCGGGCCTGGGGCTATTTAGTTAATTAATAATAATAAATTAATCAAAAGCACAAACTTTTTCAACCACAAAATATCTGTTATTGATATATAAAAATAATGTGAATTTTTTAGCTTCGGCCACATTTTTCGATTTAGGTAAAGAAAGTACATAAATATAATAATATTAATAAAGTTATTTACTTTCAAATTATAGCTAAAAATGGCCTTTTGAGCTATATTATTCATTTACTGGCAGCATACGCATATCGCATAATACAAAAATAAAAAAAGAAGATTGACAACAACAGTAGGTCACTTTTGACACTGACAGTCGGGACAGAAAAAGCGTTTCGATATTACTATAATTTCGGGATAAAAATTTAAAGCGCATTACATGGCAAATGTAGACATATTAACATACTTTAGCTCATCTTACAGCTTAATAATCATATTACAACTCTCTGTTCCACATCTTTCGACATTATTTTAATGCCCCCATGTCAAGCCCCACGTGCCCCTTAATTTTTTATTTGCTGAAACGAAACGCAAATCGGGGGCGAATTGGGTTCATTCTGTGTTCAATTCTGGTAGTTCATTTCATGTCCATTACGATCCAAGCTCATAGACAATCCCCTTTAATCGGCATCAAATAATCGTAATGAAGATCATTGAAACGTGGTGAAGTTCGATGGATGAAGACGACCGGTACTAGACAATAGGCCCACTGGTCTGTGGTTCCCGCCATGACGTTCGTAGTGATGTGAATTATACTTGTAATCGATGATTTGTAGGTTTATAAAACGCTTGTAACTAGTAACTTGTAGTTACTTGTTCTTGTACCTGCTACAATAAGCTACAATTGTAGCTTTATGAAACGGGGCCCTGGTAGCGTTCTCTTTGTGTGGTAGTTGGTGGTAGTTGTTGGATATATTACTTTTCTCTATGGTTGGATCCCTACACCTTAGTGATGGATTCATTAGCATTCACATTCATTTTTAGCATGTGAAAACTCAGTTAGCATTTCGCAAATGAAATGTAGTTGTGAAATTCTGTGAAATATAATATGAAACTTCTTTTCAACTAATTTAGTTCATTTTGAACTTAAATATTACTATAAAGTTTCATTTCATTTTTCATTTCATTTTCATTTCTCTTTTCATATAATTTTTCATTTCATATCTAATTTTAATTTTCATTTCATTTTAAATTTTTTTCATTTCATTTTAATTTTTTTTCCATTTCATTTCATTTCTTCAAATAGCATAGCAATTAGCATTCTAAGACTTGTGAATTAGCATGTTTATGAAATTTACGCAAAATCGCATTAATTGCCATTGCTACTACACCTACACCACAGAGTACATTGGTAAAAACCTACACTCATTATAATTATCTGATTCTGTCGATGCCAAAGACTAAACTTAATAGCAAAAAATTACAACAACAAGCCAACAATCAAGAAGATTATTTTCATCATCCGTTGATTTTTTATTACAGGTAGGTTTATTAAATATATAGCTGTAGGTAGCTCATAGAGTATAACTTATAAGTATTGAGGTAAGGTAGCTGAGCTAAGTAGGTAGTAGGTAGGTAAGTATGCACAAACAAGTAGAGGATACAAGTAAGTATGTGCCCTAGACCTCCATCACATTAGTGATAAAAATAATGATAGAGCCATGACAGAGCATAAAATAATGTGGTAGAGGTTTTTATAATGAGCTGGTAGTAGGATGGTAGTAGGTACCTACATATTAAATAGCACCTTTAACTTCAACCCTCAACCCAAAGGAAGTCATTGAACACGCAAGGGCTGGCTTGAGTCCCACTCGGCACCACAGAATAATAACGTTTTTAGTTTTTAGTGATGCGTATTCTGTACTCTTTTTTTATTTCATCCATGCTGTACCTACAGAATTCACCCTATTACATAGGTCTACCTATCGTCTTAATTATTGCAAGCATATCCTCTACTTAGTTAGTGATTGCAAGAAACAAACATGACTAATCCGTCCTCTTGAAAAAATAATCGTACCATATGTTACCGAGGTGGTGTGCCGGTTGCGCAGGTCGGCTTATAACCCATAGGCGGCGGGTTCGATTCCCGTGACAGGACAAGTATATTAGTGCAACAGGAAAAAAGCGCAAGTACTTGTGCTGTGTTTGGGAGTTGAAGGACCATGGTCCTCGTAGTTTCTGGGTCCCTAGATACAGGGAACCCTAGTTAGAATCTAGTGTCACATAGATGTGTGATCGTTGGGCGTTTATTATTATCTACGTAAAACAACTAAATGTGCGGTGTAAAGGCGAGATGACGGGTGTTTTTTGCCCCGGGTGAAAGACAATAGAGAAAGTAACCCGCAGCCCGCAGTAGTGTAGGTACCTATCTTATATCTACAGACTGTGTCCTGAGTGACTGACCATCACACTGTACCTACCTACCCCAGATAATAAAATACCTACAGTACACATGCCTCTTCCCATACAACGGAATAACGCGGGCTATTTTACGAAATATTTTATTTCTGCATAACGCAAGATTATCAAGAGACATTTATTGCGTGTTGGCGAAGTATTAGGCCAAATGAATACACTGGATACTAACCAGTAACTCTCTAGACACGATTACTGCATTTTTTTTCAAGAACGGGTTTTTTTTTATTTTGTACCTGATGGGACCCCATGCTACCTACCTTACTATCTGACTATTAGACGTACACTCAAAATAATTAAACTATTTTCCGTTTATGGAAACGTGCGTGGGAAAAGTGTATGTCATCATCATCATCATCATCATCAACATCATGAAGACGTCCACTGCTGAACATAGGCCTTCCCTACAGAGCGCCACTTACGAGATGTAATGTAAATAGCTATATTTTTTTATGCCGTAATGGACATACGTTTTACGATATTTCACCTGATGGTACGACGTTGCCTGAGGTGGAGCACGTTTGCCCATGCGATGCCTATTCACTCACCTGTAAAAAAAGGGTCATACGGGGTGTCGAAGATTGTGTGAAGATAGATAATACGTGGGTCAAACCGCGGTCTGCGCGCTGGCTAGCCATGTGCTTTGTGCTTGGAGTCCTAGATACTCGCCGATATGGAATAACTAACCCTATAACCACTATAACTTACCTTGTAACGTATAAGCACAGGAGACGCTGCATACTCATAGTGGCGTAGTACGATTTCCTGAAAAGATGCTATACCTATCTATCTAGGTACCTGTGTCTATACCATTGTCGAAATTGGAGACTATAACATCACCTGTTTATACAAAGTCCAAACAGTCACATAAGTAAAATAAATTTTTAAAGTCAAGTGTTCATTTATTGAAAACGAAGTTGCAGCACGACGATTATAAAATGTATATAAAATATTTTTAGACAAAGGGTCTGGAGTGCTGTTTGCTCGTAGTTTGGCTATTACAATATACTTAACTGTTATTGTGAATGAATGTGTATATATGTGCGTGTTTGACAACGAGAGTCCTGGTGCGTCCGCCATGCGGCCGAAGTTACAACAGAGCCCGAGTCGTTGCGAGTGTGCCCGCTGCCAGATTGCGCGCCAGATTCTCTTCAACGCACAGGTGTAAAATTCCCATTTTACTTAATTTTATGCTGTGCTGTGCCGACTGTGCCGCGTTCTGTAGGGCCTGGGCCTGGGAGAAATATAAGTCTGGCACCAAGGCTGGGCCTGAAGTCTGCTATTTCAATTGTGTCATAATGGTCCATGATTCGTACCATAATGACAGATTTTGACACTAATGGTAGTCTAAAAACCATAAGTAGACTACCAATAGTGTCAAAATCTGTCGTCATGATAGATTTTGACACTAATGTAGTCTACAAACTATAAGTAGACTACCATTAGTATCAAAATCTGTCATTATATGGTACTATTCATGAACCATTATGATAAGTGAAATAGCAGACTTCGGGCCCTGGACCCGTGCGGAAGGCTACTTATGGAGGAATACGTGTGCCGCTGTTGTACTTATTGCTTTTAGTTGTAGGGTAAGTATAGAGCTGCTTTTGAGTACCGAATTTGAAGAAAGCGGCATCGGCAGCTTGACGTTGCGTCGTCTTGTATGTAGTGGATTATTGTTAGAGCTCACACACTTGGTTTGTTTGTACCTACCTAGTTTTACATCGCCCGAAGACGTCCACTGTGTTGAACATAGGCCTCCCCATAGGGGGTGAGTTTGCCTTAATAAGCTCCACGCTGGCAATGTCCATAGACATACACACACATCAACAAAGTCTAGGGATACGTTATTTCGAAATCAAACATAGCTTGATTGTTTAAAACCTATTTAGTTTCCTTAAAAAGTTTATATACAGATTGAAACCTTATTAATTCCTTTTTCGAAATTAAAAAATTAAAATGAGAAACATATGAAAACACATAAAGCACAGCGCAATCTTCTGAGTACCTTAATTACGAGAAGTTGCATTGCATTTTTTTCAGGTGTTAAGTTGGGATAAACGGCTTAAGTTGTTTTTTTTTCTTGTATGCATTGATTGTGTAAGCTCTTTAGCATTATGCCACGCCGTCATTTGACTCGGGATGAAATGTTACGAGCAGTTGGCATGTTAGAAAACGGTGCTATACAACGCAATGTTGCTGAGGCTCTAGGCACAAGCCAAAATATAATATCCAGGCTGTGGTCACGTTATCGCGCTACTGGAGACGTGGTGGAAAGGCACACGGGTAAGTATCGTGTTACCACTCAAAGACAGGATCGATTTCTCCAAATTACCGCCAAAAGACTACCCAACATCACAGAGACGCAACTAGTGCAAAGGCTCCAGGAGGATCACCAGCTGCTAGTTAGTGACCAAACCGTACGAAGAAGGCTACATGAAGTTGGTCTTCATGCTCGCAGACCGCTACAAGTCCCAGCGCTGCGACGTGGCAATCGCGGTAGGCGACTATCATGGGCTCGAGAACATTTGACATGGATTGACCAACAATGGTCATTGGTGCTGTTCACTGATGAGTCCCACTTTGGATTTCATCCAGATTCCCAACGAACACGCGTTTGGAGAACTCCAGGTAGAGTCAGCCGTCTCCGACATCCACAGGAGGTTCACCCTTACCAAGGCGGGACAATCATGGTGTGGGCAGGAATACGGATCGGCGAACGAACCCAGCTCGTTTGGATTCAGGGCATCATGACTGCCCATAAATACCGTGAGGAGGTAGTGCAACGTGTTATTGTCCTGCTCAGAGCCCAAACGGGACAAGAATTTCAGCTTATGCATGACAATGCACCTTCGCACACGGCGCGGCTGGTGTCAGCCGCCCTTCGAGAACATGATGTTCAGGTGTTGGATTGGCCTGCACAGTCGCCCGACTTAAACCCAATTGAACACACCTCTGACATGTTACAGCGAAGAGTATGGAAGGATTTTCCGCCCAACTTGACAACAGAACAACAACTTTTTGAACATTTACAAAGAACTTGGGACCGCATACCCCAGCAGAACATTGTCATTTTAAGTATGGGAAATCGTTGCCGCTGTGTAATTAGTGCCAGAGGAGGCAATACCGATTACTAGCTATCAGATTTGATAAGATTAATTTTAATTTAATTTAATGACCCGATAGCTCGGGTTCGATTCCTACCGGGGACAAACATTTGTGTGATGAACATAGATGTTTGTTCTGCGTCTGGGTGTTATATAATATTCTATGTATGTATTTACAAACAAAAAAGTATATAAGTATTGTATCAGTTATCTAGTTCCCATAGTACAAGCTATGCTTAGTTTGGGGCTAGATGGCGCTGTGTGAAATGTCCACACATATTTATTTTATTTATTTATTTATGAAATTAATTTAAAAGGAAAAAAGTTTTTACTTGGTTAGTAAATTTCTATGACTTTAATAATTTAACACTTTTATTAATAAAAAAAAATCAAAATTGTATCATGTTGTTGATGTTTAGGTATAAGGCATGAAATTACCCATAATTCTTCCATTTACACTCGTAACAATTTTGTTATGGTTTTTGAGATAAAATGTTTAATATCCCCTAGACTTTGTTGATGTGATATAAATCTATGGCAATGGCATACATCTTTGCAATTGTTATCGTAGTAGATTATAATTCAGATCTAAGAGAATGTTGCATGAGGATAGGACCACTTGCATCGATAGCCGCTTCACCAAATTAACGTATTAGATAAAGGCTATTTATCGTTTATTTTTGTGTAAGTATATAAGAAGCTTATAATTTATAGGCACAGATGTACCTATACCTTTATGCCTATAAATTATGTGTATCACGTAGCAAAACCTGCTTCCTATATAGACACGACAACGATATAGATATAGACGAATCACGATTGATAAATAATTTACAAAAAATTGTAAATTTTTTGTGAAAATAATAGTAGGTAGTTGGTAGGCAGGTAGGTATGTTGTGTACCTATCTACTATTATATTGTACTTACTAGGCAAATGAATACAGTCCTTACGAGATGTGCTCACATAGTGGGCAACAGGAAGCGTTGATATAATGTCACAGCAATCTTATCTGCGTGTTAGCGTATTAGGTATTTGGCTAACGTTATCTTTTATAATATTATTTCCCTGTCCGTTAAATAAAACAACAATCACAAAGGCGTACATGAAAGGCGAAGATTTGTGCAGAAAACGCTTCGACTCGATGATACTCAACTAGACTCCAATGATATTCCAATCACAATGTAATTGGAATACCATTGACATGTCATTATTCCAATTAGGTACAATGTAATTGTCATCATCAACAGCCTGAAGACGTGCACTGCTGAACATAGGCCTCCCCTAAAGAGCCCCACCTTGAGTGGCTGCTCGGCTCCTGCATCTATCTGCTTTGTTTGACCAGATAGTCGGTCCGACCTACGCTTCGTCATCCGATTCTTGGTCGCCACTCGAAAACCTTTCTTCCCAAAATTTTTGAACCTTTCTCAATATTTCCGCTACTCTCAACCTCAACAGAAGCTACGTAGTTCTGGGTCTACTTCCGGCATTGTATTTCCGTTACTTTATTAGAAGTTTCTCTTCTTACCAAATTTTTCGAAAACATTTTTTCTTTTAGCTCTTTCAGATTATAAGCCAAGTTAAAAAACCTTGCAAATAATTTGCAAAGCAAGTTGTATGTTTTTTGTTGTTGTAGGTATACCGGTATATTATTATGTAATATCGCGTAAATGCTAAGTATAAAATGTTATGCTAATATCTCCACCAATAGGCATGATGACTACTATTAAAAATGAACAAGTAAATATTACTTTCATAAAGAAGATTAAAAATGAATGCAATAATTGAAATATAAGCAAAATCGGTAACACAGAGCGCCCCCACCACAGGCCCCCACAGTTACTATGAAAAATCCACTCGTGACGTCACATGCCTGTAATCCAGCTACTCTACTAGGGGGTAGCAAAGATCAAAGATCCCTTTCCATTAGCGTTAACGCCAAACGCTAGCTCCAAATGTATGGGAAGGACATTTCGGTAATCGCCTAATTTTCCGCAGCTAATGTCATTCCCACACAAAGATTATAGAGCCCGTTGATAGCTCGTGAACATAATTTCTCCCCAACACGACTCACTTGCACGGGCAGGGGGCGAAGTTATAAAACGAGACAGTCATAATGCCATACTAACTTAATCCCAAAGAACCAATTTTGATTGTTAATTACAGGTGAGTGAAGCTATAATGTGAGGCTGACAGGAGCGCCAGGGTGCGTGCACGACGCACGTGCGTTGTCGAGCGTGCGACAGGTCCGCGGGCGCGGGCCGTCGCTGCCGCCGCCGGGTTCTGCGTCGGCGCCGGCGCAGCTACAGCAGCCACAGTCGCCCCGCGGCCGCCTCTGAACTAGCACGTAAGCGAAGCGCACGCACCGCGCTCCGCACGCGACTCGCGCACACATCATGAGCTCCGGCAAGAGGAAGCTCTCGTTCCTGGGATTCGCCCCTCAGGTCAGCCGCAATTTGTTTTACTCAAAACCTTAAGATTTAATGCGAGCCAATTATTATCACTTTACGTGTCCTGCATGGCGATACTTATTGAACTATCAGTTACCTGTTATTTAGAACTGTAATGTTTTCAATGTGGACCAGCTGGTGGATTCAGTTAATCTTACGTAAGCCCGTTATCGTTGCGGAATGGTTCACCCTGGCGTGGCGCAGCGCGTAGCGTACCTATCACAGTTTCCGCACAGGGCACTCTACTCTGGCACTGATACTGGCAGGTCTGGCACCGGAGAGCGCTTGTCTGCTCATGTTTGTGAAATACACATTGTTTGGTGGTCGAACTAATTTCCATAATAATGGTAATTTTCATTTCAACATACCTACGTAACTGATTTACTAATTTTTGGAACATATTGATGGTAAATAGTTTTAAATTAACGTTATCCATTGACACTTCGGCTTCCTTTAAGTATAAGCCGTTACGGCTGTAAACTTAAAACTATCAAATAGAGTTAATAACATCAAACCAAGCAATCAGTTTTGTAATGCAATAAAAGATTAATTAAATATTTAAGAGAACCTAAGATAATATTTTACCCATTATTTGAAATTGATAATAGTATTAAACCAAGAACAAAATAGGTACTTAAAACGGAAAATTAATTTTCCTGTAGCCAGTTACCTTACTGATAATATCTACATGTACAAGTTACTTACCTGTAGCTGTAGCTACAATTTTCTTTTCACCTCACTAGCTCGGAAAGATTCTCTTTGGCATTTGAAATCTGGGCGCAAAAACGCATTTTATCCGCTAGCGAGCAGTGTTTTTAAAATTCGAACGTTTCTATTTAATAATATTCTCGCCAATCACAGAGCTACAATTCGTTACTTCGCCAATAATGGCCAGTCCACTGAAAATTCATTAATATCTACTAAAATATACGTATAATACTCCTTCGTCTTCTCATTCGCCAATCTCATTTTTAGAATAAGTAATCGCACTGTTCGCTACCGAATAGTATTTATATACGCTATCAAGCACGGCAACTGCATGAAAATGGATTAATAACACTTTTTCTTTAATGTTCAAAGAGTGACTGGACGAGCTAGTCTATTACCTGATGTTAAGCGTTACGGTCACCCATAACTATGAATGAGCTAAAATTTTCTTAGCATTTTTAACTGTTTCCTTGGTTTTTCCTCGCTGTAGTGAGGTGACAAGGATCAACATTAGTTACCTTAGTAGCCCAATCTAAATTCTGCTCAGAAAATACAGAAAAATAAGAGCATACTCATGATTAGGTCAGTAGCAACATTCTTCAATTTATTTAACATTTAAACTAGTACTGCCTACCTATTAATAGGGTGAGTTGCGAGTGAAAGCTTTTACAGCAAGAATATAGGCTGAAAATTGAAAACCTACCTCAATAATTTTATTAATCTTATTCAAGGTGGCATGGCATGATATGTTGTATGAAAAGCATCGCACCATAGAGTCTGTCTTTGTATCTTGCGTCATGGCGCTCATGACCTATCCTATATGGTACCGAAATGTAGACAGATACCTACTCATAGTGCCACTAGTCCACCAATTCCAAATTGCAAGTAATGCAACGAGCAGCTCGCTTCAACGCATTAGGGGTTGATAATATTCATAAGTTTTTTATAGTAGCTAGTGGATATTATTTCAATACTAGCTACCTACACTCTATATGTCATAAAAGGAAGATACCCTCTAAATATTAGCTCTCTACGTCCAGCGCTTCGCCTTGTAGGTACCTACATTGTCATGACGTTGTCGGTCAGTCACTCAGGTCCTCGGCATAAATTCTTTTAGATAGCTATTAATTAGGTAATTTATCCGGAAAATTCATAGGTATACTAATTCCTGATATCTGTTCTGTTCAGGTAGGTATGTCATAATTTTGTCTTACAATACTCATCCATAATTATGTTTATTTATGCGTGCCGTCCGCCCGCTGACAACGTTTAAGTACCTAGGTAAGGTGACGGCTATGACGGCTCTCTGATAGCTCCGCTGCGCTAACTGAGACATGTCACTCGCTGCCCAACGGTGTTGCTTCCGGACGTACCACTGAACGTCATCTAAATTATAACAACACCATTGCAAGGTCACACGTCAAGCAAATTCAACCAGTTGATTAAGTTTTACATTAGACGAATACACATAATCGCTAAAACAACAAAAATTAGCAGGTGATGTCATTTCACAGATGAGTGACGTGAGTAAATATAGAAGTGTGCAGTGGTCGCCGGTGTCCTTTGTTTGCATCATCATGCCGCTGATCAGACTAGTTATACTTTACTTCCAGGGAAGTACGCTACGCAGATGCAATCGCGTTCTCATTAGGAAGCCTCTTCAGAAAGATGCTTGGTTTAGTATAGAACATTTTGTTTTTAGTGTACACTCCTTTTTTTCGTTTAGGCAAGGCAAAATCTGACTCCAGAGACAGTCCCTGGTGCCTGATTTTTTAGGCCACCCGGGGCGTTTGACCTGTCTTAGTGGTTATTGTTTTACAACAACAGCCGGTTGGTACCGACGGCTTAACGTACCGCAGCGCGGATAAAACATGTATTTTGTGAGAGACTATCAAATGTTCTGTGAATATCAAGCATCTGAAGCGTCAATCAATCATTGTAAAATGGACAGCCTTATTCTGTACTGAATTACTAAGTGACTGATTGACATAAAATGTTTAGCCGTAACAGCCTCTGTGTTGCGGTGGTTGAACAAGTTGACTCGTAGCGTGGCGGCGGTGGGTTCGGTTCCCGCGACTAGACAATCTTTGTACACAATAAAACGCAAAACATACTTGGTCTGAGTCTGGGTGTTATAGGACTATGGTCCTCGTAGTTGCAGGGTCCTAACTAGATTCAAGGAATCCTAATTATGGTCCAGGATCTATATTGTATGACTGTGATCTTTGGGAGTTATATTTTGATATTATTAACTATTTTATGGTACCTACTTAATAGAAATATGGCTCTAACCTTAACGTAGAGACTTCATATTTGGAGGCTTACATCTTTTTATGACGTGGGCCAGTACTTTAAGGTTTTTTTTTACCACCAATTTAGTGCTCTATGTTCAACAGACAACGTGTTCCAACTGATGATGACGAACAGGATCAAGCGGAGTATTAAAAATTATATAATTTATATTTGTTATATTTTATCATATAGTAATAAATCATATTATATTTATAAAGCAATAAAACGCTACTTGAATCTATTGAAGTTAGGTGGAAAGTAATCCTAAACAACTAATATACAATTCTTTTTTCACCTCACTGGCTCGGAAAAATTCTCTTTGGCATTCGAAATCTGGGCGCAAAAATGCATTTTAATCGCTAGCGAGCAAATTGAGGAGTTAACCACAGATCTGCTTGAAAAAAACCTTTTTTTCTTTTTTGTTTTCTTATATATTATGGCTCTACACACACAGTGTATTTCACCAGTGTCAAGTATTGATTTAACCTTCTTGATTTTGCCAGTCCACTGAAAATTCATTAATATCTACTAAAATACTCCTTCGTTTTCTCATTCGCCAATCTTATTTTTAGAATAAGTAATCGCACTGTTCGGTACCGAATAGTATTTATGTATATACGCTATCAAGCACGGCAACTGCATGAAAATGGATTAATAACACTTTTTCTTTAATGTTCAAAGAATGACGGGACGAGCTAGTCTTTTACCTGATGCGTTACGGTCACCCATAACTATGAATAAGCTAAGATTTTCTTAGCTTTTTAAGCTGTTTCCTTGGTTTTCCTCGCTGTAGTGAGGTGAAAAGTTGTGTGTATCACTCGTCTGCAAAGTTTTTTTGCGTCTCGTATCTTCGAAACTTTGGCTACGCTCAGGATTCTTCATTTGAACCGCTCGCTACGCTCGCGGTTCAATTCTGGAGTCCTTCGCTTGCTCAGGTTTCAAATCAAGTACTCGCGCCAAAAACCAAATTTGCACCCTTGTATAACAAATAACTATTATTTATTTGAAACGTAATAAACCTACCTATATTTTTAGTTCACCTAAACTTTGCTTTAGTAGTTGGCTTTTTAAATTCTAAATAGTCAATTGAAATAATAAGTCACCGTAGTACTTACTTTTAGTACCACAGAATAGGTGTATTGTATTTTTTTATTGCGGTTTAAATGGAAGAAAAGATCGAAAGCCATTTTCAGTATATGCCATTCGAATGTGGCCTATGGCACTATGCTCTATGGACATCCCACATCGCTCGTAGAACTGACAATCGAAAAAAGGTTCTCGAGTGGCGACCACGAGCCGGAAGACGCAGCGTAGGCTGGCCGGCTGGCTAGGTGGAACGACGATCTGGTGAAACACGCGGAAGCCGAGGGATGCAAGAGGCGAGTAGCCGCACAAAGTGGCGCACTCTGGGTGGCCTGTGTTCAGCAGTGGACGTCATTAGGCTGTTTATGATGATGGTGATGATGAAATACCTAACAGCTAAATACACGCACAAGGGTATAAAAAGGTATGTACCGTCTTTGTATTTATTATTGGAAATTGTCTGTGAGCATGCATTTTTTCCGCCGGGTAAGTTGCCAACTTTTTATTTGGCAAACAGGACAGTTATTATGAAATCCCAAACACATTCAACGGTTGTATGCCTTGTCTTCATTTTGGTTCGCATAATTTATTGCTTTTCTGTCCATCCACATTTTTTTTAATTTTCGAAACTAATATTTTAGTTTGCACTAATTAGCACCCATCCCATCACTGGTAGACTTTCGTAGTTGACAGCTATAAAACAATTTAAATATACCATATATATATATATATAAAATGGCTAGGTAAAAGGTACTAAACAGATTATAGAATAAAATAAATAATAGTAGTAGCTATAGTTTATTAATTCTCTCCGGCTGGTGAGTTTTTTCGGAATAGTTAGGTTTATTCCGTATATAGTAACACCATAAAATAAATAAGAAATATTTAATACTGCGTAGAATACGTAATAATTAAGGTGTTGATGAATCAACATTATGCCCTTACATTGATAATATTATAAAAAGTTACGGCAAAGCACGTGCACTCGATACGGCCTTGATAAGACCACTTGTGAACTTCACTTATATTTAGTTAAAACACGCCGTCCGCACCAATACAAACTTTGTTAGAGAAGTTTATTTTATTTTCACTAATAATAATGTTTAAAAACTACAATAGTTACGAACTAATTAATATGAAAAACGTGATGAGGGAAGGTCAAGCGGCGGAACTAAAGCTTCTAAGAAAAGCTCTTACACAACAGTTCAAGAGACGAGCGCATTTTACGGAGTGTCATAGATGAAGCAAGAGTTCGCATCTCGAGCACGACGCATTCTCATCTCACATGTGTTCTGGCTGGGCTGAGGACAAGGCAAACAGGTTTTCACCTTCTGGTGACGTTTCAGACACTTCTATTCCCACTTCTATACAATTTGTATTTTGTACTTTAGGAATACTCAAAGCGATAAACTGGTGTCAGTCGTCCCCACAGAGCATTAAAGAAAACGCTTCCTCTATAGGCGAGGCGTCATTTGTTTCATAGCTCTGTGCTCTGTGGTCGTCCCAATAACCGTGACCTTTGTTGTCTTTCCTATTGACCATACCTTCTAAATTATTCTAACTCGTATTATTTTAGGATACGTATTTACAACTGTCTATTAAAATAAATGAAAATTAATTTAGTAATAATACAATTTCTCTTTCTCAACTAGATCACAGCTTACGATCTTCGATTGGCTGTACAGGTTTTCTTGGACCATAACTAAGAAAACTCTCCATCTAGTTACCTATATTACAATACAAATAAAAATGTGAGAATCATGAACGATTCATCAGTTTGGGAGTTATACGTTAAACTTACAAAATTACGAATCGAGTAGAACTTTGATAAAGAAATAAGAGTGGAATGACTACGCTATAACAAATCAGGTTTTATAGTAATTCTGGATGTACCTACTAGAAATTTCACTGGGCCATTTTTTGCCTAACAGGGGTCTATCCGTTCATGAGATGAAATGGTAAGAATAAAAAGGTTGAAAACCCTGACGAACATTAGGGTGCCAAGAAACACATCTTATACAAAAGATTACATCGCGCATGGAGTTATATTATTATTACTTCTTTATGTTTGACGGTCTCATAGTTTGTGCCCTTTGAATTGTGTATTGTATGTCTACAGGTGGCAACTCAGCCCCTGCCCCCAGCTGCCTCCTTTTTTTTCATTGTAAACTGTTGTAAACGTTCAAAAGCTCATTGGGAACATTTTCGCAAACATCAAAGGCATATGAATACAATCAAACACGGGTATATCACAACTAGGCCTTATAATAAAGTAGGTGCTTTTATTCGTCTCAATTCTGCGTTTGGTGTATATCCTTTCATGATAGTGACGATGATCGCGGCCGTGCTCTGACTAGATTCTTAGTATTATTTGACGCTGACTCATTTTAAAATTTTTACTTATCTCATTGGCATGTTTGTTCAACACTTGAATTAATTACCCCTCTACTGCCTATCTAATTTAGTCGTAAAGTTTATCACATCTCGGATAAGCCCAGCCAGCGGTGCTCCCCGTCATGTCTACCTCTACTACCTACATTTCTTCCTAACACGATTGCTATATTTGGCCAACAATAAAACCATAACGATATCAGGTTTCCGTGTTAGATTGATGGAAAAAACAGACCGGTTATGTACATAATATACGTAAGTGAGTGCTATTATAACTAATATGGATATTATTTAATTCGTTTTCATATTTTTTATAAAACATTTTTATTAACCATAATCCTTTGTCCTGATTGACTTTCTGATCTATATTAGATAATCAAAATATTCAGCACTTTTAAATCGTTTTTCTAAATAATAAAATAACACAATTTAGGCTAGGCGATTGATCATCACAATACTGTAGGTATTTATTGAACGGGCGCTACCACTACAGCATCATGTCTAGGGGTGCGATTTTGCTCTGCAATAATTCACTTGTTTCTATGCAATTTCCATTGTGGTGGAGCTAGTTTATTGCGACTCAATGTAGGCGGCAAAGCTCGCCGAATACATTGGGTAAGTAAGCGCTGAGCCGAATAATGTTCGTTATTCGGTTCGGTTCAAAACCCATGTTCGGCGCATCCCTAATCTATAGAAACATGAAATGATGCACTCTTCTTTTATTGTAGGAACGTGAAATGTAAATATTCTTCTTTTATTGTGTAGCGGAACAATTTATTATGAAAGGATTAAAAAAAACTTAACCCTTCAGATGGGACGGAGAGTAAGGGCTGTACTACTATGGTACTACTACTGTAGGTATTATATTATCTGGGGTACTACATACTATCTCGTTTCCCATGAGCGAAACCGCTGGCACTTCTAAATTTATTTTTAATGAATATCATAAAATTATATTCCTTATTTTTTGTCTCATTTATGAATATTATTATTAATAATTACCGATAACATTAACGTGACTGAAAACAAACCTCGTACAGTGTGGACTTTTGACACTGGTAAAACATTCAAATAAAACTTTGACCGTTTTAACCACATTTTTGTGCGTATAATTCCGATTTAACTATATGCTTATTGCTTACCTACACCATACTCTATTTATTATCTTTATTTGGTTTATGAACAACTAAAACTACGTAATACCAATTGCAGTTTATCGTTACGTTCAGTTTACGGTTTTCAGTTCCGAAAACTCCCTGCACCGACACCATCAAGGAGCAGGCCCCCAATCAGGCTCTATACTTTTTAAGAGAAAAAGGAGCCCCTCAGTAGTGCTAAAAAATAGAGGAACTAATTACTTACTAAATAACAGTTTCATATACCTAATCTTTTCCTTTTATTATTACTAATTTACTACCTATAATCTGAGAGCAGACTTGTATGTGTTGCGAGGTAACTGCAGCGCATGCAAACTATTGCAAACATACCACGTAGGCACGTGCTGTCACCTGCCTCATCAATTAGCGGTCTTAGCACCTACCCAGGACCGCACGCTCGCACAGCGTCTGACGTCAAATATACTTTCATGTTATTTTTATCAGGCTGACATATCTATTAACACCACGTCCGTATCTGAATCTTGGACTTTATTAGCACAAATCCGCACTGATTATATGGAACTGTCACGCATAAAACGGCTAATTGGATTGAGTGTAAATATACACACATAAGTATGTGTGTAGACATGGTTAGTAGCGTGTAAACCCTTGGCCCTTGAGTATACACTAGGCTTGGTGTGTGTTACACAAAAGCTGATAGTGATGTACACACTACACAGGTAGGTAATGCTTTTTCCCGCGTGTTTGTGAACTATACTCCGTACAAACCTTTCGCTTAAAATCTGTATTGTAACATGTTTGTTGCTAAAGGTGCCCGCGTCGCGGAAAGTCTACATTTTCGCAATATTACCTATTATGTATAATAAATAATACAACTATCTTGACACGTCATGTTCACTAAAATAAATATATAATTATAATAATAAATAATAGTATTGATAGAACAATAACTCCACCGAGTATAGGTATTTCTGATATGATAATGATAACTGCACCCGTTCCGTATCGCATGGCAGCACTGGCCACTGGCACGGGCAGCACCCATCCGTGGCTACACCAACAGGACTCGTTATATCAAGGATATTTAGACGCAATGCAAGATAATGCTCCTTTTTATCGCAACTAATTTGAGTCATGGACCACCACAACGCTGGGAAATTTTCCCGTAAAACAATACAGAATTTATCTGCGGCTATTGTTTTGATTATGCAGATAACGCCTTTTAGCGCAGTGCGAACGGCTGCTGTAGCCCTGGAGCTACTGTACTTAACTAGCCCTCGTCTGGCCGTGCCGGATCCGCTCCGATTCGCGCAAGACCGCGACCTCCACTGCTTTGCTATGGTCTTTTCATGGTGCTGCGCACGTTTTTATTGTTTACATTTTACATTACATTGACTTAGGTAATAATAAACAAACAATGAACCGGTCGAATGAACCTTACAAGTTAATTAGGCCTGTACGTTCTAAGCCTCTACGTTGTCAATTAATTTTCAACGAAGGTCCATGGACCATTTTTACCAAAAGCATGGCAAAACGTAAAATATACATAGGTCTGCGATCATAGTTATAATAATATAATTATATAACATAGTTTAATGAAACCGGGCGAAGCACGGAAGTAAGTAATTTTATTATTGTTTTATTGTCATCTTGTGTCATAATTTGATTTCGTAGCACGATCACTATAGGTATTATCGCCTATGATAGTTGACTTTTGAACGCGTATGATATGATTTGTCTGTCATAGGAAGATAACTGCGGAATAATACAGTGCGTCTACCTAGAAGAATAATTATTATTTAAAATGATAACAAATAATTACAATCTATTTTAATAAAGAAACCTACCTCTACAAACAAAATCCTACACATGAACATGATGCGTGGCCTTGTATGCGTGGTAACTAGGTATAATAATCTCGCAAGGAAATGCAGGGTGCACCTTCAATGTAGAGCATGAAATCTATTTGAAATTCGATGTAGGTATATCGGCGCTCCAGATCCCGGTACCGGTAATGTCGTTAGATCGGGATCTCATCTCCGAGAAGGGCGGCAGCATGACGGTCGGGTGGTGGGCCTGCGGGCAGGGAGAGGGGTGCTGCAGTATCGACCGGCGACCCTGACCTTGTCGCGCTCTGCGGAGCGGCTCGCATCCCGCATCCCGCACGCCGCGGCTCATGCTGCCTCGCCTACCACGAATTTTATTTACTTCACTTTCTTCTTTGAGTAACACTTTCTTAGTCGGAACGAAGAGGCTGCCAAATAATGTTAATTTTATGATCATATTTTGTGACTCGTACCTAAGTTGTATATCGTACTCACCTGCACGTATCTTGCTTGTTGACACACCATATCCAATAAAATATTATCGTAGCGTTAATGATTCAATACAATGAAATTAACTTACCTTTTAGGTATAATAAATCTGAGTTGGTGTGTGAATTCGTGTTTCGGTTTAAATAGTAGGTATAATATGCGCCAAAAAATTTAATTCAATTTTTTATGAATAGTAGGTACCTAATTTGTTTATTTCTGAACAGCTAGGTGTAGTTATATACCTACCTACTATATTATTATATTCTATGGTACAGCTCCAACTCCGAGCTTATTTTATTTCCGCTTGATTATTTATTTACCATCGTAATGAGATTGTCCAAGCCAAAAGCAGCGTGACTCTCGGTTATAAGTGGGTTAAGGACGGTTTTATAAAAATAATGAGAAGTTTTCTTAGTTTATGAAGTGATTTATATAAGGTTACGTCTATATAGGGGGAATTCTGTGGGTTACGTATACACAGGATAAACGTAGCCCTGTTGCTGCCTCTCCGCCTCTCTGCGTCTGAACAAACGGAATAAGTTACTGAACTGAAATTTTACCACCGAATATGAAAATAATAGGTAATGTAACACATGCACATAGGTAGGTACTTACCGTGCATATTTAGATAAAATTTCAAATATATTCTTGAAACCCTAAAACATGTGTATTTTAGGGTTTCAAGAATATATATATAGAATCTAGAGCCCAAGTAAATAGAGTAGAATAAGGTACGAACATAAATGTTATTTATTTTACCTTTAATAGGTCATTCAGATCAGTACTTGTTTAGGATCGCGTTACTCAACAGTAATAGAAACCTTATTCTCACTCAGGTAGGAACGGCTATATAGGAATTAAAGTTGATAACGAATACTGCGTGTCCCTATTATATAGACGTTGCGCGTTGGCAGTCCACGGCTTCATAACCTTGTCAAAAACTTATAATATAAAGAATTAAATGGACTAACTTAATATGTGCGCGTCGTCAAAACATAGTATGGGTACTTTACGCTGACCTAGAACCTTGGAAGGCATAAATAAAAGCTGAATAGTACAAGGGAAATTTAAAATCTAAAACGTCTATTATGTAGGTCATAATAAAAAATTATGTTAAGGCACGCATTGTAGTTTCGCCATTACCCCTCCTTGGTGATTAGGAATTATAGGTAGGAAGAAATCTAAATCTAATTGCCTTGAATGTAATTATCACAAGTATATCTCTTTTGTGTTTAAAAAAATCACATTCCTAAATATACCCGAAGACGGTACCGCGGTGGCCTGATAAAGAATGCACCTCCAAGCTTCGAGTTGAATCAGCTTACTTGTATCATACATCTATGTCACACACAGCCACGTTTCCTTATTGACATTATACAGGCGGGCAGTGGAACGCGCGCCGCGCCGCGATGTCTGACGCGGCTCTAGCGCCGCGCGTGGCCTTCTACCACCCTTGACCCTCACCTGAGCATCGCGCGCCGTCGCTGCGGGTCGCTGCTCTGCCGTCTAAACTAAACTAAACCATAATACTGTGACTAAACCGTTTAATCGTATCGGTTAGGGTTGCTGCTCGACTCTTTTACACCACTGACACTGTGATCGGCGCGTCCGAATTTTTCTCTCACGTTTTATAAGATCACGTCCATGAACACTGTATTAGTATTAGATGTCTTAGCCATAAACATAATATGGACATTGTTGCGTCGCAATTTTTTATTCTACATATTTGTAATCTTTGCCGTGATTACATACATAATAAATAAATAAATAAATTGCTTTATCTTATTTTACGTAAATGAATGACGTGACGAGCTAGTCGTTTGTTTGGTGTTAAGCGTCACGGCCGCCCATAATAGATGAAGTTTCAGCCGGATGAATTAAAATTTCGCGTGACACTGCCTGCCTGCACATTGCACGCCATAAAATATAGATACAATGCCCTTCAAACCGGAACCGGCACAGTAGTAGTGTCAATAGTTCAACCTCAAAATAGATACTTTCCGTTGCCGTTGGTTATTAAAACGAGAGAAAGATTTTTCTGTAAAATACGTAGAACTCAATATAATATAACTTATATCTCAGTACATTTTATCAATATATTATACTTTACTTTAAAATCTAGGGCACTATTACCCTTTTAAAATTATGATGTTGAATGTCTCATGAGACATTATTATAACTGGGCCTTTCAGACTTATTGTCCGCTTTTGAACATTATCCTGTTGTTAGACAATGTACTCTCAGTCCCGACTCTCTTTTACCTACTCACTTGTCTATCCCGCGAGTTAAATTATTGTTAAAAATAGTCAAACCATTGACAATGAAATAAATAATAAATCAAACTACCCTAATAAACTAAACTGCATAAAGAATTAAACCTACCATGCTACCATGTCTATCTCTGTCATTTCCTTTTTTTTTGGTAGTACCTACCTAGAGTTTACTTAAGCATATAAGTACTAAGTACACATATTATGTATTTTTATGTTCTGTACTTTGTATTACATTGAAAATAAGTAGTTGAAAATGAATATCTAGTTAAGTGCGCTCGCCCATAACAATAACCGTAACCAACGTTGAGCTATGTTGTTTTATTGTCTTCTAATACTGTTATTTAATCTGTACCTCAATCATTAAAATACAAAGTACATAATTCTGTTTGGCAACACACCAGAAAGTAGCCATGGGTTTCTTTTTAATAAACCGAGTTAAATACAACGACCCAGAAGGATTAACGTAGCGTTACAGTAGGAATCTATTAATGATGTGCGATGCAGGTAGAAGTAGTTATATTACTTCAGTTAGTTACTAATTATTAATTATTAGTATTTGATACTGGATCAGTAATTTCATAGATATTTCCTTTTTTAGGATCGACCGTACTTACCAGGTTAATATAAATTATAATAGAACATTTTACACCCTAGTTAGTCTTGCGTACTTTGTTGTTAGTTTGTCATTTTGTTTATTTTAATTTAACCATTACCTTATCTTTTCCCACATAGTAGGTACGCCAGCCCCATACTGATAATACTTACAAAATCATAGCCTCAACTATTTGTAATAATATAATTCTAACGCAACGCAATAAATAAATAAAAATCTTAATTTTTAGACCTCACAGTTTATGCGTTATGAAAATTCTGGGCGGGGTAAAAAATATCATATACACCCATTCCAATTGAATTAAATTATCTTAATGTTTGTTATAAATGACGATGGGGATGTCCCAAAAAGAATCATAAATCTTTAGGAAGGAAAGGGGTGGGTTAATAATAACATTAACAAAAAAAATGGTAGGTATAATGATGACCACTCCTTCACTGTACAAGCCGTCCGTTTATGGAATGCGCTACCTGTGGACATTCGCCATGCCAAGTCAATCACTATTTTTAAAGACATGGTGAAGAAACATTATTTGTCGGAACGATATTAAAAAAATTTTTTCTCGTATTCTTTCTATACTTGTCTAGTTATTACTAATGCGTCAATGTCTCTTTGCTGTTCGTATAATTAACGTCTTGTTACTATTAATTTGTCACTATATATATTAGTATTTATAAAGTTTATATTTATTTATTTATATATGTATGTATTAAGTAGGTATATTATTATTTAGGTACCTATATATTTAGATTGAATAGCACCAACCACATTTTTAAGATTGTCTTATTCCTGTCCATACAGAGGTAGCCTGGAAGAAATCGCTTTATGCGATAAGGCCGCCCGATGTTCTACCATTCTTTATGTTGTATCATGTGTATTGTTGTGTTTTTTGGTGTTCAATAAAGTATTTTTGTATTGTATTGTATAATAAATTAAATAACAAAATCTGGTAGCTAGTCATTTCACACAACTTGCATGTATTAACAAACCGCATACCCTAATGATTTCAATTTATGCATTAGGGACGTATCGGAACCGTCAAAGCGCATCGTTGAGCTTTCAGCATTTCAGACTTCCGACCCGAGTTACACTATAAGAGCGCGCCTTCATTGCCCCATTGCCCGCGCTCTCGCAAACGTTCATATTTTTGTAATTTTTGTAAGCCAGAGATGGTGGTAGATACTCTCGTTGATAACATATCAATGAACTCTAAAGAGCTTAGAAGATGGGTCGCCACAAGGCAGGTTCAGCTTATAATGAGATACCGGTAGTACCTACCTAACAGTGTGTTATATTCGTTTGAAAATGGCACGGTATAATCCTTGTATTATACATGGATAAGATACCTACGTATTTACCGTGTGTGTATACATATAAGTATATTTAATAATACAAATCTTTTTTCTATAAGTACTTTATGATTGTTTCTAGTTTTTAAGTGATATTATTAACCGTATTTATGTCAGTCAATGGCAATGTAAGCGACGTCGGATAATGGCTCAGGGATTCTACTAAAGCGAGGAAATTAAAGAAACTGTAGGTGAAGGTCTTCAGAGATGTGTATTTTTCCAAAACGATTGACAGAGTCTATTAAGTCATTAAGTCACATTGGTACATATTCGATTCTAATTTTTAAACTATTTTTTTATAAGAGATCGAAGGAGGCGCGTCGTCTACATTTCTCCCCCTCAGTGCTTCAGCACTCTTCATCAGGGTCCATCGGTAGCAGAGCCACGCGCGTCACCGGTCGCCGAAACGTCCCTCGACTGGTTTTGACGTCGACCACTCGAACTCGCCCATAGCCGCCTGGATATGTCTTCTCCACGACTCCCATCGGCCATTTGTTTCTGGGTAGAGTGGTGTCTACAACAAGGACGAGATCTTCTTCACGCAATGGCCTCTAATATCGGTTCCATCTTGTAAAAGAACTAAGAATAAGCGAGAGCACATCTGTGTGCGCATGCTTCAATATGACGCGCCAATAAGCAACTGCAGCATAAGCAGTAAATGCGTCGCAAAAGTGTGAAGCTCATTCGCTTTGCGTTCGTTACTCGCCGATCCCAATTTAGTTTCTGCGCAACGTGAGTACCATCTCGGTATGTGCAGATCTCGAAGTCTCATGAGTTGTGACATCTAGTCCTCTTAAATGAATCGAATAATTAATCTGATATCATCTCATCCCAATGAGTTGGTATCAGTTTTCCAAATAGCCTGTAAAGTGATCTTTCCTTTAATTGTAAATGGCGCTAAAAAACTTATAAATGTCAAAAAATTACAACATTCGTAGCAACTCTAGCTTAGTCGGCTTTGTTTTAGTCCAAGTAGATCCTTAGGTATTTGCTTAAACGACAAATCAAAGCCAAATGTGTCGCGTGCAGGGTACCATAGCAACCACAGAGTGCGTTCCGATAAGCTTTCTTTGAATATGTCAACCGTTTTATCGTTCAGAGCAATTTTAGATATTCTTCGAAGTACATTATTGTTGCTACTTAGAAAACTTCTGATTTCAAAACCTCTTTGTGTATAGGTGTAGGTTATGTTTTCAATTGATGTCTTCACGTCATGCTCTCGCTGACTATCGACATAGGCGTCCATGTAATGGCATGATCGTGCTCTTTGGTTATGAGCCTTCTGTCGTGGTATTTTTGTAACACCCATCGCGTCAATGGAAAATGAGCTCTTAACCTCTTGATGCAGTATATTGTCGGTATCTTCGCCGGTACTTACATGAAGTATAGAATGTTCGTTCTCAGTAGGTAGCACCATCATTTCAGTAGAGAGCAGGTGGCAGTCATTTTTAATCTGTACATTCACTGCGCCCACAAAACCATGCACGCACCAGCCTAGCGACGTCTTAGTTGCGTATGGTTCATTGACGAGACCGGAAATAAAGCTTCGTGGCGCCAGCAGATGATAATGATCGTGTCCGATAAGAATCTTCGGTTTGACGTTACCGGTGTAGGTCAGTAGCTGGTCATTATCTCGAAGGTGCTGGTATTTTTGTATATCTGAATGAGATATGGTTTGCGTAGCTAACTCCAGCTCTTTCATCTTCCGAGCGTATAAGGTATACTGTTCTCCTTGGCAGTTAGATATGGTGCAGATGATGTTTTCTACCTCACATGTAATTTTGCTGGATGTCCATGCGCTCTTCGCATTCAGTGTAGCTATGTTGCCTCTCAGCCCAGCTTCCTCGGCGACATCTGCTGATATGAGGCTTAGGGCTGCACCATCGTCTAGCAGGGCATAAGTCTTGACATCTCCCTTCGGCCCATGTACAGTTATCGGCACAACCTTTAATAACAGTCGTGTGCTCGTCCTTACTACTGCGTGAGCGACTATCTCAGTTGGCGGCTCTTCATCCTCATCGTCTTTTTTATCATCTCCATCCTTCTTCAACGGCCAGTGTAGCAAGCGGTGATGACCTCGGTTGCAACCATAAATATCACACTCCTTCGCAGGACACGTACTTTTGTTGTGCCGACTCTCAAGGCATTTGAAACAGAGCTTGTGTATCCGAACATAATGCCAGCGATTGCGACGTAGCGCTCGTTTAAATTGCGAGCAAAATGCTAGAGCATGTTTATTTGTTTTGCAAAACTTACAGTTGTCAGATACATCAGTCATTTTTGAAGTTGACGGCGTTGCGTGTGAAATCTCATTCACAGGATGTAGGTTGTATGGCGTTCGATAGTCATCTGGCCTCTTTCGTACAACCTGTTCGGTATGAGTCACAATGTGGCTAACTCCAGCCACTGCAGTCTTCGAAGCTTCGATACGCAAAAACTCCGCGAGTATTTCGAGTTTCGACCTCTTTTCATTGGAGCAAGTGAAAAGGTAGTCAGTCCACTTACTTATAAGCGTGCTCGGACACTTCGAAATAACGACTGTTAGGAGTTCTGGGCTTCGTAAATAGTCTTCTTCTTTTATCGCTTTTACTGCGGCTACGTAATTCATGACTTTGATTGCAAATGGAACGATGTTGGTGTGATAAGCTGAAGGTAGTGGGGCAATCTTTTTCAACTGCTGGACTAACTTTAAAATTATCGCTTCCGGGCGTCCATATCTTAGTTGTAGCGCATCTATTATAGCAGCAGGCGTCGTGTTTCCCATTAGAAGTGACGTAACAGTTTCTTTAGCTTCGCCGCGCAGACATTTACGAAGTCGCCATAGATTTTCGATATTTGTGAAGTTGCAGGCTTCTGTCGACTCTAAGTAGAACTGTTTGAATTGGAGCCACTCTAAGCAGTCACCATCGAAAATAGGTAAATCTCTACATGAATTTATCCTTGACAAGAGAGCTTTGTTGTTTACATCGGCTGCCGCGGAGTTGAAGGCATCTTTAAGTGTATAGATCAGTTGTTGAATATCAGTTGGCACCGCTCGGGTTGCTTTTACCGGTAGTTTCCTGCCGTCATAGTGCATGTGCGGGCCCTCATCATTCAGGTTACTGCGCTCCATCCAATTGTTTACCTTCTCCAGTGTGTCCGTAGTAGCTACTGAGTGAGTTTTACGACTCCTATGTGACTGCTCCTCCTCAAGTGCGGCTACTTCAGCGGCCAGCCTCATGTCTATCAGTTTTGCTTCGCGTCGTGCAGCCTCGTTCTCGCGTCGAGCGCCTTCATTCTCGAGTCGGGCCTTTGCTTCCGCAGCTTCCAACTCGAGTCGCTTTATCCGTGCCGCTACACTTGACTGACTCGATCTTCTACTGACCTTCTCAGAACTGGCAATTTCTTTATCCAGCTGCTCTGGTGGTACCTCACGAACTTTAGTCTGTTCTGCCTCCCTTCTCGTAACGCTTCGCGTTTTTATACCTGGTGGTGGAGTTTTGAACATTTTTCCTGGCCTCGATGTTCCGGCTTACGACGTGTACGAAGCCTGGTTTTACACGATCCGGTTCTTGAAGGGCCAACAATGTAAGCGACGTCGGATAATGGCTCAGGGATTCTACTAAAGCGAGGAAATTAAAGAAACTGTAGGTGAAGGTCTTCAGAGATGTGTATTTTTCCAAAACGATTGACAGAGTCTATTAAGTCATTAAGTCACATTGGTACATATTCGATTCTAATTTTTAAACTATTTTTTTATAAGAGATCGAAGGAGGCGCGTCGTCTACAGGCAGTAACTCAAAATGTATGTAGGTAAGTAATAATAACCATAAAGATAGTCATAAATTTCTTAGAACCAGGGATAGGACTCGTCAGCATGCAAATACTGAGATAAATTACATTGTCAAGCAGAGTTGTGATGCGTAATATTTCTTTAGAAAAAACAATCCAGGTCATACACAAGATTTCATATAGGTGGGTACTTAAACACTGCTCTAATACAGGAGATCACACATGCGATGCAATATTGCGGATGCTATGAATAGATAATATCTTGACGAGTCAGATGGGTCTGCAAGCTTAACCTCTGTACTTTAACACAAAAACTTACAGAAAAAACGGCCGTTTATTTTGCTTATCTTGTATTATTTGCACCCACGAGTAGAGATGGTGTAGTGCTATTCTCTCACCAGAACCAGAACCACACACGGGAACATCCAGGGAATGGGCAGCAGCGTTCTCGTAAAAATCTGCTGCGATCACCGAGACGAGATGAGTTTATTTATCCTATGTTGCATTTATTTACTTAACTTTATATCACAAATGTTGTAACGCAGTTTTTTTAAACAGTTGCGTAAATTTTTCAGGTCATTAGGTCCTTACAGTCTATTTTGTAGTAGGTAAGTACCTAAACAATTAATTACTTTAGAATTCGATATTTCATATGCACTTAGTATTACCACAGATAACATATAAAGATGACTAAAATTATCCGCAAATTAATTTGTAAAATAACGATACGCAGCCACCTGCTGCTTTAAAAATCATAAATACTAAAGAAGAAGAAAGTACGATAAAAGCCATTGCGGAACTTGTAAAATACGGGACGCGTAAAAACCACGATAAAAACATGTGTGAAGGTCAGCGTATAGCAACTAGTTAATGTTAAGTTGTTTATTATTTAGAGGTTAGGCGTTCTTAATTAGGGTAGTTTCGGGTGCGAGGGGGTTACGGGAGGCAGGAGGCTTTGCGAGCGAGGGCGGCAGGCACGGAAGCGGCAGTGGCTGAGCCGTAAGCAAGCCACCCGCCCGCGCTCGCGGCGCTCGCCCGCCGCGCGTTTCGCGCTGTTCTGATATAAAAATTATGACGACGCACTTCCAAATAAAGGTAAACAATAGTACTGTACTGTTTATAAACTTCGGGCTACGCTAGTAACTAGAGCAGAAATATTTATGACGATAAACGTTCAATTTACAAAGTAGACGTGCGTATAAACTTCTCGTAAAAAAAATTTTAATGTTCAATTTACTTACACTGAAATTAAAAAAACATCTTTAATACAACGATCACGTACAGACATTGGAAAGTTTTAAAACTGCAGTAAAATGAAAATAAATACGAAGCACCCACTGGCACACAAGGCAGTCGCGCGAAATTTGTTCTAGATTGTATAGATTATCACAAACACCTATAATCTAATTATGTGAACAAATAATAGCACTTGTATGAACCGTTATAAAGGGGGAAGCTCTGTGTTCTACAGAAATTGGTAGGTATCCGTTTGGTGTCAGGAATGAAATATTCCTACTATAGGCCCCAACTGAGAGACTATAGAGGAGTAAAAATCTTTCGCCCCCATGGGCGAAGACTTAGAGAGCGAGTAGGAAAACCTGAATATTATCCTCGATTTGAAACTTCGTCCGTATTTACCTACTACTAGCTGACCTGCGCTGGCTTCGCACGGGTTACTTTTACGCCCTAACCATGTCCAGAGGAAAAAGAAGTTGAATGGATAAATATAAACGAAAAAGATGAGATGAATTAATGAAACGGCGAAAGAACCAGGTGCGTTAGCACCTTCATTTCATTTGATTCAGTAGTTTCGGTGTGATGGTCAGCCAAGATAGTTTTGGCTTCAGTATAAATAATAAAGAGCCCCCAAAAAAATCTAAATATTTTTAATGTACTTACGTTATTGGACCTGTTACAGTTTTATTATAAGTATAGTTAGATTTACTGCGTCCATGCCAGTACCTACCTCAAGACTTGGAACGCCTACCTGAATTATATTATTAGTAGTTTTCTTTTAAACGGGAGGAATTTGAATGTTCGTCGTTATTTGTGCTTAAAATATCTTACTCTATATATTATTTATAAAGTACCCAATAGATTATTATGTTGGTGGAAATAACAACCGTAACCCTTGTTATTTCCATGGCTTTAGAATATAATTTAAGAGTTTGATTATAAAATATCATCATCATCAGCCCGTAGATGTCCACTGCTGAACATAGGCCTCCCCCAGAGAGATAAAATATAATACAGAATAAATCATTACAAGTACACTTATTTGGTGATGGAACAGACTTCCCCGAGCCAATAATTCATAGCTGTAATTTGATGGCCGAACTTTGTGCACGGACTTCCGCTGACCTCGAGTCGATGCTTCATGAAATTTTGTAAAGTTCCCTGCCGGCTGCCGGCTGCCCGCTTAGGGGCAAGCTCTACACGCCAACAACACTATTATCAATAATTCTACACCCCTTCTATCAAATTAGATACCTAACCCAATACCTAAGTATTTCCAAGGGGTCTCATCAGGTACAAACGAAAAATAGCCCGAACGTGAAAAAAATTTAGTGATCGTGTCGTGAGCTTTACTAGTTAGTGTTCAGTGTATTCATTTAGTCTCGCCAACACGCAATAAATGGCGCTTGATAATCTTGCGTTATGCAGAAATAAAATAATCCGTAAAATTGCCCGCGTAACGCGTTACTCCGTTGTATGGGATGAGGCATCTGTTACTGTAGGTACTATATTATCTGGGGTATTACTTAAGTATTGAGTTAGGTGGTATTTTCGTGGTAATAATTGTGTTTTCATGGATCCTTGGAAAATACTTCGAAAATTCTAAGAATTCTCACTTGTTTGATATAAAATCGCACACGAGCGCGTGAACAGATTCCTACCTAGTAGACAATTATCCAAAAGCGTGAATATAATTCGAGACAATAGAACTTTTTTATGTATGAACTAATAATCACAATCAATTGAATCCCCCGAAATCTACCCCTGGAAAAGGAAAGGGATGGAATCAGGAAAAAAGTTTTGAAATTAAACTGGTTGGGGAGGAAAATTGTGGAAATCGGTGTAATTTGATAATTTCTAATTACTTTGGTACTTTTGTTATCTGCTGCTGAAGTATAAGCAAATTCTATATAAGTACAAAACGAACATCATAGGCATTTAAAAATCTAGTACATCTACATATCATCAGTCGGACGTCCAGCATGTGGGCAGTTATCAATTTATGGTGAATCGGTCCCAGTCTTTTCGTTTTTAGTAATGAATCTGAAATACAATTTCCATGTTTGTACTGTTTGTACTTGACTTGTTTGAGGCAATATACATGAGGAGGAAAAATTCGAAAAAACTCTTCTTGTTTCTTGCTTTTCTATGTGACTCAATGATTTTTTATTAATGTAAAAGTACAATAATAAATTACATAAATAATGTGGTTCCTTTAAAGATATCCGTAACCTGTAAGTGTAACTTAGGATAGTAGTAGTTTATAGGTAGTCTGGATTTTTTATGTTATAGTTCCGGAATATTCTATGTGATTTTGAACATAGGCAATACAAATAAACTTTTTCTGCGACTTACTATTATCTATTATGCAGCGCGTCGTCGTTACACTGGTTAATAGTAATAGATAATAAATAATAAATGGAAGGGAAGTTATACGGACGAATTCACTGTGTTTATTAGACCAAATAAGTGCTCAAATTGTAGTTGCATTGTTACCGTTTATTTTGTTTGTAAATCAAGATAATTACGTTTACACCACAGAATTCGCCCTTTGGTTTACACCAAAAGATTAAGAATATCGAGATAGTTGTTCTTGCTCTAGTTCTTTGCCCACCTTAGACTTTAACATTATGTAGGAAATACAGGTACTTACGTATAAAACTCGGTCGATAATTATGATAAAACTGTCTATAATAAGACAGTATAAAAAGACATTTTAAAAGAGTAGAGTCGGAATTCAACAAAAAATATAATACCAAAAAGGCAGGACCCACACTGCAAACCTCCTTTATCTAGTCTTCTAAATGTGTTGCAAAATCTGACTACAAATTAAAATATGAAGTTATAGAACGTTGACATTTATATACTTACTACATAAGTACATAAGTACCTATGTACGTATATACCTATACGTTTACAAACTATTCCGGTCAAGTGAATCAACTATCCTCGGTGGAATAAATATAGGTATTAATTTGTAAACAGTCCATTAGAGTAAGATTGTTATTGTAATAGTTCATAGTATAGTGCCTTCACATTTACATTCATATTACTGCAGAAAAAAAAGCTCATCTATGCTGGAGCTACTGGTTTAATTCCGGCTAATAATTACCGGTTAAGGTGCTGACAGGACCCAATGCGAGCACGTTTATTACAGCAGACGAACTTGAAACTTCTCTTGTACGTTATAGGGTCGCTTTATGCATAGCAAAAATATGGCGATTACGTTACGTTGCACTTCGACTTTTCCATTTTTTGGTACAAATAATTAGTTATAAAATAAATGCTTATTGTTATAAAAAAAACAAGCTTATAGACGGATGCATTGAAACATAACTTATCACTATGATTTATTTCAATGGGGGGTCTTATTCTAATGTAACATTTTAGGGTGATTGAATGATTTTTTTGAGGACTCTACGATTTTTTTTTATCGAGAATATTTTTGTAAGTTTGTTTTGGTTTCTGCAGATGGAAAGAAAATATGACCAACACTAACGTGCATTTTTTTTAATCCTGTAAATGGAGTACATTTTGAGACAATCTTGTTAAAAATAGTCGATTTGGGAGCATTCAGCACCTAAAACGTCGTGAATTAAATACGCCCCCTTTTACTGAAGCAGTTTGTCGGCGTACAGACGTGATAACAAATCTATAAATATAACGTATTGCATATCATCATACCGAATTCTATGTGTACAATAATTGAAACAACAGCGTGGAACTGTGTAGATACGATAGACCGGTCGAACATCCGATAAATTGTCACTAACATTCCTTTTCCGGCACAGAAATATTTGCCGAGTGTCAGAATGTTCATTAACGGCAACAAGCTGCAAACTGAATGAAATTGTTTGTTGAGTTCTACGAGCAGAGCCCTTTGTACGACGGGGTAATAGAGGAATTCGGGAATGATTTCGCCCTCGGAACTAACGTGTATGAAAAAATATAACAGGATTATTGCTGATGGTGCAAAAGGTATCAAAAAACCGAATACCTTGTCATTGCCTACACTGCGTAAATCCACTGATCAACAATAAAAAAATATCCCACTTGAGAGTAGTAAAAACATTCTAGGTCTGAGATTTTTTATTATTAATAATAATAATAAATAATAATAATTAGTTATTAGGGTTCCGTACCCAAAAGGTAAGAGCTAACTAAAAAAGGTAAGAACTAAGGTTCCGCTGTGTCTGTCTGTCACCAAGCTGTATCTCATGAGCCGTGATAGTTATAGATATTTTTTGTGGTACGGAACTCTACGTGCGCGAGCCCGACTCGCACTCATAACCGGTTATTTTTGTGTTACTATGCTATGTTTTATTATTGATTTAGTGAACCGATTTTTATGATCATTTCTTATTTTACCTTAATTTGCGACGATTAGATACCATGGTTGCTGTAATAATAGAACAACTGGTATAGATTATGTGCATTCGAAAGCCAAAAAATTGTTAAAATATACTCATCTTCTTTTATAAGAGTGCCGAAATAGGTACCTACTAAAATTTAGTTAAAATTTAGATAATGCGAAACGGAATCAATACAACACCACTTATATTATACATTTAAATACCTAATACCTAAAACATGTCGTAAATAGCACAAGCGAAATTAACTCATGTCATGTCCTAGCTAAGCGAATTGCATAAAACTGTTCAAGTGCGATTGTAGAATAAAAATGATCATTTCAAACCTTCGAGGATAATCACGTAGTTGTTTACTTATCACGGTCAGAACGAGAAAGATAAGCCAAATACACGAGTACAATATCTTCAAGTAAAATGATTTCGCTCATGTTGTTCTGAAGTATTCAGTAGCAACTTCTGATAAAAGATGAGTCGGCGATGGTCCCGATATTACTCCAGGATACTTTTCAGTAGGTAGTATAGGTAAATGCTCCTATAGGAACATAATATATACCGTTTTACATATTTTTGAGCCACCAGTGGATCATTCCAGTTCCAGTACATCCAACCGGAATAGGCGCGATCTATTCCGGTTGAATTTAAGGACTGGAATGATCCACTGGTGGCTCAAAAATACTTTAGTCTTATATATTTATTCCAGTTTGATCCACCAGTAAGGAATCATTACAAAATTGAAATATTATATTAACCTTAAAAACAGCGTTATTCCAAAATTGTTTATCATTTATACGAATTTGCATTTACCTTACAAAAATACTGCTAAAGTTTATAGTACACAGGCTACTTACTTACTCGAATATAAAAAGATCTATGAAAACAATCTGGTTTGGTGTAAACATACACCGTCTCTTTGTCTCCCAATCACGTTAACAGCCGTACCGAGAGTCCTTATTGAAACAGTCGCTAAACAGATCCTTCTTTATTAACATAAAATAACTTAGCATTGCAATGAGCTGTTTCTGTAGCTGAAATTGGTGACGGTGCATAATAATACAAAATTATCGTATAGTTTTGGAAACAAACTTTTTGAAATACTGGTTTTTTCATAATCTTTTCAATGTGACCGCATGTGTTGTAGCTTGTAGCGCTCATTTGTGAATATAATGAAGCAGTTACCCAATACTTCATGTTCTGTAAAGGCTTCTCCACACTTAGTTGCTGGTGCAGCCGGTGGTTATGCCGCCAGTTCTGGCAAGCCCGACGGCAATCCCAGTGACTATTTGAGCTGCGCGACCATAATCCTTAGATAGATAGATAAACACTATTGCAAACACACCAAATAGCCTCCTTATGATGCCGGCATAGTGTGTAGGATTGCTGTAACTTGATATGTTGTTGCAGGCGGCGGGCGATGATGAGGTGCAGTTGGACGAGGAGATGGATCGAGTGGTGTGGGGCGAGGGCCAGGGTGCGGCGCCGCCCGCGCCTGCGTCTGCGCCGCGCCGCGACCACGCCGCGCCGCCTCCACCCTACGCAGGTAGTTAGCTGCCCTAAACATTGTTACCTGATCCATTAACTCCCGGAGGTTCTCCCGATTTTCGTCTGACGATCTTTTTCATTTCCCTTCTATGGACTTTTGGAAAGGACATGAAATTAGAATAAGTTCAACGCCGCTTAGCGGATGACATATCCGATTATGCAGCATTACGTGGAGATCATTAAAAAAAAATGACGTCGTATTTTTTATATAGGTACGACCGAATAGAGATTTAGTGTTGCTTGTTTAAATTTTTTTCATCTTTTAAATGTTATTCCACCTAATTGTTTTTTCTTTGACAAAAAAGTTTGATAGTCAATAGTTAGACCACATTTCTGTCTATCACAATTACTTGATAATGATGCAAGCCCATCTGGTTTTGTTGCAGAGGGCCCCATGACAGACGCGCAACGCATCGCTGAAGCAGCCCGCGCCACATACTCTGGCTCACCTACAGCACAGGTTAGTTTTCTACCACAGAAGCCAGTATTTCTACGCGTGTATAATTTCACATGAGGAAAAATGATTTTTATTATTTAGGTCACTATTTCATATAATACCCACTTGTGTCAACCTGAACCTGAGGGGCGTTTCTGGTAATTGACCAAGTGAACGCGAAGTTGCCTCCGTTTCAGCTTGAACAAAAATACTTTCGTATGTACGGCGGATGTTCGGCTGTTCTGCTCCCCCTACAGAATCGCATCTCACAAACGATTTTCTGGAATATATTTGTCTATTGAGTTCGTGAACGTTTCGAAATGCCATGGTGGTTGAAAACGTAAAAAATAGATTACACCTACAACTCAAAAAGTCGTATTTTTAACTTAAATTACTATATAATTATAGTCTCGATATAATATACAACCCCTTGTCGTTTCAATCATGTGTCCGTCATCTTTTCTCGGACTTTTGTGTCTTTATCAGAATACACATGTGACTGATGAAATCTTTAGCACCTATAAACTAGATAATTATGACTAGATAAGTATATTTTGCTACTTACAAATAATAGTACATCGACTCGACTTTGGACTGTGGGGTTGGGTGGTTTGGGGTGTAGGGGTTGTGTGTTGTAGTATATTTGAACGTCTTAAATATAATAATTGGCATCTAGATCTGGATTTGCGAGCTTTCTGGCCACAAGGAATTTGTGCTCTCACAGGCGTAAACTAAAACATCATGAGAGAACTGATTCTGTGGCGTTTTATTCTATAGGGAAAGGAAACTATACTACCAGAGAGCATAGATATCTTCTGGGTGCAATGATGATGATGAATAAAGGCACAAGTTCGTAGCCGAATCCACGCAGCAGCAGCAAGCGACGTGTCAGCGTGACACCTACTCTATGTTTCTCTATGAAATGCCTTCAGGCAGTATCGCTAGCTACGGAAGGTCTTTCATTGAAATAGATACCTAGTTACCTACATAGAAACCAGTAGTGTACGAACTAGTACCCTAAGACACAGTCGTCTAATAAACAGATGTCGATGATTGCCCCTTTTAAAAGCATCATCCACCCGTCGCCAGCCTGTATCAGTCCATATCTGGAGAAATGCCTCTCCTGCCAAGGGCGATAGTATATGCCTCCTATCTCCTGTGTTATAATGAGTTTAGAAAATATGTTATAGTTAAAGTTACCCAATTGACATACAACTCAAATTAAATGAAAAATAGTAACCAACAGAGCACCTATTTTTTGAAGTCAGTTGAAAATTAACGACTGGTATGACTTCACTCCCACTTGTATTGAATCAATCATATCGCACGAACATGACTATTGACTCGGCTGCGATCGATACTTTATTATCATGGAATGGTAACCTTCCCCTTGCTGACGTTCATAGTTAATTGTGCAAGTACTTATTACTATACTACAAGCATGTATTAAATAATAATTATAGTTATATCCTGACAGTCCTTTTTTGTAAGATGCTCCTGCCACAGAACAAATTAGTCAATGTAACCATTTTTTTATATTACATTTTTGGCAACAAACAGCTTAAATACTATAATAAATAATCATTGAGTCACTCAAAACATCATAATGAATAACGCGTATGTATAGGTGACGTTATGACGAAACTGGTGCAAATACATTTTAAATCAAGCCGTTAACACATCAGTCATGAAGGTGTTTTCTCATTATCTCATTATCGTACCTAACTTCGTCGTAAATAGTGGAACACCCAGCCTTAGTTTCAAAATATGTGAATGATGTACTTGAAAGCTGCAGGAAGTTTAAGGGCAGTAAATTAAAACAATTATCTACCGTTCAACTCCCTCGGGAGGTATACAGGGGAAGATGGAGCAGGAAGTATCAACACAATATTAGATAAGAGGTTATATAATTATAGGGGAGTGCATGCAGTCTCATGCCATCAATGTGCAACATAATTACATCATCGGCGAAACCCGCTGGAGCTTTCACAGTAAACAAACGGAGCGATAGATGATAGATAATTATATCCTGTTGCATTAAATCAAATCAAAAAGTTACAGAGAGGGAAGATTAATTATTATTACAGTTATTTATCTGTTTAAAAATAAGCAGGTGACGTGACACGTGTAGTTCCTTTTATATCTAAATTAAATGATGTACCCGTCTTACCTAATATAACGATATGATATAATATAATAAGACTGCCAGAGTGGGCGAGCTTTTGTTACGTATCCGAAGAGCGTGTCTACACGTGTCTACGAGACGCGCTGCGATGAGGAGAGTTAGCGTTATCATCGCTTTTCTCTAATTAGTTTATGCTAAAGGGCAGTTAACTTGTTTAATTTTGGTTACTTGCAAGTTTAATGTCAGGGACGAACGTGCCGAAACTGAAATATCCGTAGCCTTCACTGGTTCGAAGGACGCGCGGTGAGCTTCGCGCTAGGCGGCGACATCGCTCAGCACTCCGTCGCAAATTATTAAACAATCAATAAGTAACGTCGATGTGCCTGGCCTACCTCACTGGTTGGTTTTGAGGATATTGGAGCCTCAGTGCTGTGCAGGTGCTCCGTCGGATCGCAACACCTCGCGACGTCGCCGGCCACTGCGTCGGTTGCTCACAGGGATGACTTTAGATGAGGTATTATTTGTTAAACTTGAAAACGTATTCCTATATTCTAGTGTCAAATCAGTCTACATAAAGTAATATTAAAAGGTAGCCAATTAAAAAAAAAAATTATTGTAAGATATTTTCAACCGTTACTCCAACTCGTGGACTTTCTTCAATGTAAATTACTTTACTTTTCAAAGTATTTTCTATTACTTTCCGTTTGAAGCAGCAGCTCCGGTCCGCTATACAATCATTTGCTCCATTACGGTAACCGAGTTCTTGGATAAATACCTCGCGAACGTCTTGTTACATTATTTAATTTTGCTGGTTTCAAAATTTGTGAAGATGTTTATTTTTAATCTAGCACTTATTTTATAGCCATAATTTAGTCATTAATGGGGTATGCAATGAAAATATGGTTGTTATAGATATGGCAAATATGGTTTTGGAGAGTAAGTAACGATAATATTATCTGGTATAGCCAAGCCCTCATACAAATAATTAAAGAAAAATACAAAGCGTACAGGGACTGGAAGCGCTATAAAAATCCCAATGACTACGCTACCTTCGCTGAGCTTAGACAAAGACAAAAGTTTGTACAAGATGAGTGTTACAAGTCTTATGTTAATTTATCACAACGTAGAATCAAATCTCACACAAAATATTTTTGGTCATATGTAAAGTCAAAAAGGAAAAATATTTCTAACCACCCCCAAAATATTTCTTGTGGCTCTGTGACACTTGACGAACAGAATGATGTTTGCTCCGCATTTAATAAATTTTTGAGAAAAATTTTAGGAATCCTACCTCTGGCTATGTTCTTAATGAGTCAAGTAACGCTGAGGCTCAGCGCTGAGGCCTCAATTCAACCAACTTTTATTTAAAAATAGAACGGAAGTAGCGTCATTGAACGGAAGTAGCGTCATCGTTTCTGCAAAAGGCATGAGCTAGGGGAGAGTTTTCCGTTCTATTTTCAAATAAAAGTTGGTTCAATCGAGGCCACAGCGCTGAGTCTAGCAGGTAGCGATAATATTCCACCGATATTCTTGTTCAAGTGTGTAGTTCCGCTGAGTGCTTCTATATTATTATACTATTTCCCCAGCATCTGGAAGCAAGCTCATATATACCAATTCATAAAAAGGGACCAAAAACAGCTATTGAAAACTATCGCCCCATTTCCATGCTTGATGTTTTGAGTAAATTGTTTGAAAGGGTGGTTCACACTCGAATATACCCCGTTATTTCTGCCTCTATACCCGTAGAACATCATGGCTTCATGAAAGGGCGATCAACCACCACAAATTTAGGAGTTTTTGTTGATAATGTTACTAGTGGTATGGAAGGAGGATCTCAAGTGGATGTGGTCTACACGGATTTTGAGAAAGCCTTATACCGTGTTGACCACATCATACTTTTGCACAAACTTTTTGAGCTTGGTATTCGAGGCAATTTGTTAAGGTGGATGGAGTCCTACTTGCGCAACCGCGCTCAAGCGGTAATTGTAGGTGGATTCTGCTCAAATTTTATTGAGGTTTCTTTGGGGTACCGCAAGGTTCTATTTTAGGGCCCCTAATGTATGTTGCATATATATATGATATTAGATACTGTCTGCAACATGCGCAGCTTCTCATGTATGCAGATGACACCAAAATCTACAGAATCATTTAGATTGTCAGAACTTACAAACAGACTTAGATATATTGGCCGTATATTATGCTAGAAATCACCTTGACATTAATTTAAATAAATGCTCATTTGCTTCGTTTACGCGAAAAAAACTTCCAATTATATTTGAATATAATATCAATGGCATTAAAATAATCAAAGTAGATTGTATTAGGGACCCAGGGGTAGTAATGGATAAACATTTAAACTTTAGGTGTTATCGCAACCATAATGTTGAGGATCATCAGGATTCATGTAATTATCATCATCTTACTACCCTAAAAAATCGGCGCAAGCTTTCTGACATGTCACTTCTGCATGGACTGTGCAACAGATAGTCCAGATCTAGTTTCAAAAACCTAGAGTTTTGTGTGCCAAGAAAGCGAACAAGACATACGAATCTTTTTGCTGTATCACACTCGGCTACTAATTATGCCCAAAATTCACTCGTTAGTCGATTGCACAGAACTTATAATAAATTATTTGGCTCCATTGATATTTTCCACATCACCAATTTGAGCTTCAAACGGGAGGTTCTTCAAATCCTTAATGATGAGGGTGCAGCTGGAGTCAAAACGGGATAACCCCAAAATCACACGCAAAAGTAGGTACATGTTTACAAGCATATAGTGCATACTTTCGTTGTTGAACACTAGGCACTAGACACACTACAAGGGAAGACACTATTTATTATTAGGTACTATTATTCTATTTATATAAGTATTTAGTTATTTGGTTTTATATCTGTTTAGTGATTGTCGTTTTTGCTTATACAAAGATAAATTCGTAAAATGTAAATCCATTATTGGCTTTTAGTTTTGTTATAAGTTTTATATGTATTTGATATAAGAGCTGTGGATTTTGTTACAGAAATAAAAAATAAGTATTATCCATTATCAGTATTATCCAAGCGAAGGTTTTAAGCTTAGATCGTCTGTCATAGAGTAGGAGGTATGAGAAATAATTAATTAAGCGCGCTTGGGCTGACCTAGAGCAGTCAGTGGAATGCGGGTTAAACGACACATGCCCTTGAACTTAATGGTTTTGAGCGAGTTTCCACACGTCCCTTACTGTCTTTGATTGATGAATAATATTATGAAAGTCGAAAGTATGAAACCCGGGGCAGGGCACACTTATAATCCTAAAAATCTTTGACTAAATATTTGTTAAACGATTCTCTACAACATCTGAAGCCCGCTATAGACAACGTATTTCAGAATATCTCATAACGACAATATTATCCAAATATTACTTAGCATTAAGGACGAGACTTTTTAAAACAATAACACACTTCCAGGTGAATTAATCTATTATGAAATGAAAGGCTTTTCCATCATTTCCTTCCTTCATTGAGTGCACCGCATTGTGCTACGGTAGTGCTAATCTACTGTGCTACACGGCCTACGCTATGCCTGCAACGGAATCGGATTGTTACATCCCCACATACCATGAAAAATCCTAAAAATTCTAATAAGAATAGCAACAAGCGTTATCCCTCTATAAAAATCATGTAGTGATCTGACCATGCCATCCTCAGATTCCTATACTAATAATAGTAATAATGTACTATTATAATTTACCAACTAGACTTTGGGCGACAGCCAACGGATAAGGAAACTTGAGTGAATAGAAATCACGGAAATACATTGAAACATAATTCGACTATATAAACTGTTGTCTTTTATTCAGAAAATAGTAATTACCAACGTGTTCTATTTCGCTGGACAGGATCTTAAATCTTAATGATGGGCTATTCAACATTACTACAGATAGTATATGGTAATTACTTTACTGAGTCATAAATTGGCAACGCGCTGGACGCGTGCCTAGAATAGAAACTAATTAATTTCTCAAATAATTCAACATTGCACTGCATTACGAAGCTCACGCTTACCATAGGGTTCTTTAAATCCAACTGGACGCCAAATGCTTCAGGACAATGGATTTATAAGTGTAAACGCTGCACCCACAAGTCTCGAATTAAATTACATTTTCCAAGCGATTTCTCTGATCGCGTTTCTAACCGGAGTTTACTTATTATTGTACTTACATTTCTATATAGTACCACAGTACTTGCCTACTTGCTCTCTTTGTTGAAGATTGTTTTGCATATTAAAAGTAGTTTGCTTAAAAAGCTTTGGCACAGCTTTGGTGAATGAGGTAGGTAAGAGTAGCCGCATATACATAACTAACGATATTATATACAACCAAAGTTGTCTGCCGTCAGGTTGCTAATACAGTTAAATTTTCTCCAATAATGTGGGGAGATGGAAGAGAAAACTCAGTTAACTGGTTACCGGGACACTTACCTACATTTTACCTATGCAAGCATGGATCTCTGCATCAGCGTTATTGTTGTGCCACGTATGCTTTGTAGCTCCACTGAATATCGCTTACGCTGTTTCGTTTCGACTAAATTCAGCAGTTTCGTTTGAGATGGTTAAAAGTAGAAACTTAAACAGATTCAAATGGTTAGTCCATTAAACTAAAATTTGTTATAGCAATTCCAAAGACCTAATGTTTTTGTACTAGATAGGCTTACTGGCCACATTTCTCCGAATATACTGTTTGATGATTTTCTGAAACCAGTATTGTTAAATGCAGAAAAATGAAAATAGCTTTATTGAAAGCTTTTATTTATTTTAAACTTCATATCTTGGTCAATCGCCCTCATCACGCGTGTACTTTGTTATTGGTACATAATAAAGTATTTAACTTTCTAAGTATTTACATTTTTAATAATATACAATTAACGACATGATAAGTAAAAATTACAAAAAAACTACAACTTATAAAATTATTTACAAAATTATCCAGATATTAAACACTTCTCTGGATACTGTATAAGTCAAAGAATTATAATCTATAAATACATAGAGTATACTGGCCTATGTTAGCCGGTAGGTGGCCAGCACGAGTAATGGCTAGAAACATTTGTAAAAGTTTCCACGAGGGGTTGCGTACGCAGCTCATTCCATTTTCAATCAGCATTCAGCCTTGCAATGTTGAGAGCAAAACAAAAATAAAACACGTAGTCTTTGAAGAATAACATCATCAAGGTTTTAATTCAGCTTCCGTACTATAGGTATTCTTTATAGCAGAATCGAACAGCTGACTCGTGTAAAAATAGAAACTTATATAGTTTGTTGTAAGAAAAAAAAACGGAATGTTAATTTTAAACTAAATTGATTCGTCTGGTGCAGGGTAATCTGGTAGGTAATACTAATACTTATATGCTATAATCTCGCGCGGATCAGCCGCCGGACTGTTTGTATTCATACGATATATTATTATAAGTAGTACCATAGTAGCTAATAAATCAGAGTTAATGATGGCGTACTTTTACGAGCACTTTACCACATGTTACTGTAACGATGTTAATGATCGAAGTACAGAATGTGTGGTAGTAGTACGGGGTTATTATTTATTCTGTGATTGTGTCGCAGCTGTCTGCGGCGGCCGCCGAGGACCGGCACGTGCAGTTCGACGGAGCGCGCGCCGAGCAGCTCGCCGAGCCGATCGACGACGCCGATGACGAACGCCGCCACGAGAGAAACGCGTAAGTGGTGGCTATTACGTTACACTTACAGCTTTTTAATTGTCTTTTCTTCGCCAAGATCATTTGTCACTCTTAGACATTGTGTTTATTATGGGTTATATCCCACAGTTGCCCGCTACAAATTAACAATTGTAGCCTACAATTTGTAGGCGATAACTTGCACTGAGTTGGTAATGTGTGTGTGTAAAAGACTCAGAGCAGGGATGGGAAAGATTACTGGATATTGTATCTAGTGCCTGAAATTCAGGTTCTGAATTATACAGATTGCCGGTACCTTAATTACACATAAGTACTTGTTTACACCTTTTTCATTAGCGGATTCCGTTCTGCTCCAATTAATCCAGCTGAAAATAAGCACTACATAATAATGATGTATTTATTAACTTTTTTATTGTACCTAATCTCAACTGATCTCATGTAGATCAGCATTCCTACGATCGCAGCACGGACGTTGATATGATGAGTTTGTCTCGCGGAAATGGCACCTGAGTTCGATGTGCCAAAAATAGTTACCGTCTTGACATTGGCATTGTACGGAGTGGCACCGGGAGTGTAGGGCGCGAAGTGGCAAAGCGAGGAGAGCACTAGAGCCGTGCGTGCGCGTGCGTTCGTGCGTGCGTACGAGTGCGTGCCGTGCGGCAGTATGCCCGTCACATACTCGCGAGCTTCCGAGCTCGCACACCAGCGGTGAGACATTGCCACCATCACACCCTCACCTCTTGCACCCTAGTTTTATAAAACAGATGAAACGCACTCTGAAACTACCTGTCTAGTATGTACTGCATGCCTGTTTATTTAGATTTTGTATTATTATGCATTCGGCGTGGTTGTCCCTGACTGCAGTAGATGAAGGTAAAAACCAAAGAATATATAATTTACTACGTACACCATAGAATAACTACTTACCTAGAAAAAACATATTTATAAGTAGAAATTTAGGATAAATTTTGCTTAGTTATTTCTAGGTATAAGTAATGCACTTAATGCTAAATGAGATACTTAAGATAGATACAAAACTAATACATACAAACCAGGTGAATTTGACTGTTTTGAAGAAAAAAAAAATATATAAATTACAAAGAGTGGGCGTCTTTTATACAAATGAATATATATCAATCAAATCCAATCAAATTGTTCAAAATATTAAATTTGTAATTTCACAGCTCTTCGCTGCGAAATTACAAATTTATTTTACAGCACAGCATTACTTTTAAGCTGTTATTACTTTTTGTTTTTTTTTCTACCAACTTTTCCCTTAAACATGTTAACGTTTTTAACGGATATGTTATTATTATAATACATTTTGACAGTACACACGTTTTTACTTTGAAATGTGATCCTTACTCAATTACCCATGTAAAATCGTGCAAGTGAGACAATTGTGAACGGTTACCTATTGTGATCAATGCGTTTCGTTTTAAGTGATTCCTAATAAATTGAATTCATTTGATATTATAACTGATACATTTATCGGAACAATATAAATGCGATCACGGTCATTTCCATCACACCGAGTAGGTATACTGCGCCGACCGATTCATTATAAACGCTATGACACTAAAGTGGCGCTCTCCTACATACTATACAACTTGAATTCTCTGCCTTCAAACGTATTATTTGCGTATTTTATATATGAATGACATTATATATGAGTGGTATTTTATGTATGATCAAAGTCGATGTAGTTTGTAAAATAATAGTGGTTCGTGTACCCCATCAACATAGAATCATAGTGTACCCCTTAGTTAGATAGATAGATAGATAGATCAACTCTTTATTGTACACCTTAAGACAACAAAAATTACAAAGGAGAAAACTTAATTAACTTATTCGTACAATAGGCGGTCTTATCGCTTAAAGCGATCTCTTCCAGACAACCAATAGAGCATTTAGAAAATTTTAAATGCTCTATGATGTATCCCTCTTAAAAAACTTAGTAGGTCCCCAGATAATATAATACCTACAATCTGCTCTCATGGCAACCTGGTAAATGGGACCTTCATTAGGTTTGGTTATTTACATTATATAGGATGAGTGCCCACGGTATTTACAAAACTGACTACCGCACTTCGGGGGAACCGGGCATCACTGGGCATCAATTAGCACGAAAACATGGGTTAGAAGCTCGAGGACTACATCACAATCACTGAGTTACTTTTCTACATAATATGGAAAATCTCAATATAACGACGACAGCAGGTATGATTAAATCGCTTCTAAATATTACTATTATCGCGTTAAACCTAAATAGCTTCACATTTGTGTGATGAACATAGATGTTTGTTCTGCATCTGGGTGTTATATTGTATTCTATGTATGTATTTACAAACAAAAAAGTATATAAGTATTGTATCAGTTATCTGGTTCCCATAGTACAAGCTATGCTTAGTTTGGGGCTAGATGGCGCTGTGTGAAATGTCCACAGATATTTATTTATTTATTTATTATAGCTGACAGCCGATCATAATATGCGTAGGCAATAAAAGCTATGTTGTTCTAAGGTATACTTACGCCTTTTTAGGGTTCCGTACCCAAAGGGTAAAGCGACGCCTGTTATTAAACGCTCCGCTCTGTCCGTTTATCTGCCTGTCTGTCTATTTGTCTGTCTGTCACCAGGCTGTATCTCATGAGCCGTGATAGTTAGACATTTGAAATTTTCACAGATGATGTATTTGCCGCCATAACAATAAATACAAAAATTAGCATAGAATAAGTATTTAAGGGGGCTCCCATACAACAAACGTGTTTTTAGCTCGTTTCTATAAATGGTACGGAATCCTTCGTGCGCGAGTGCGACTCGCACTTGGCCGGTTATTTATCAGGTTGACTCTATAATGTCCATAGCGCACTTTTTCTCAACGAGTATGAGACTACGGTTGCTAACCTGGTTAGTCCGAAGCGTAGAGCTTTTAAAGCTTTTTCTTTGACCTACTTGAACTTTCCTTTAAGGGAAACCTTTCTCTATTGTTCTTACATCTGTGATAAATAAAACGATAGGTACATTCCTAAAATCCCTACCAACGATACTTATTGCATTGGATACATTTTTGAATTTTAATTAGACTAGAAATGCCAATCAGCTGTGATATGAGAAACCAGTAGGCATTTTCAAGAAGCTACTACAAATGCTCACTGGATTGTTACGAGATAATTTATCGTGCGCCAAATATACATGCAAACGCATATTCACCTGCGTTTGGTTAATGATTCTCGTTACAGATATTATTAATCAAGCTTATACCCATACATATACTACGTGTTTAAAAGCGGTACCGTATTCCGAAAAATTTTCGTCTTCGTTTTTCTTTATTTTACTAACCAGCGGGTGTGATCATAGGTATGCTTATTATCTATTCTATGGCTGCAGAAACAGCAACCCGACAATTCATCAAAGAAGTCACTGGACATACACAATACGTAGTATAATTAGATATTCTTTACCATACAGTTCAGTTTCAGTACCTATTATAGGACCAGGTACACACGAGTCATGATTTTCACGCGCCGTTGAACGATTACCCGCATGCATGATTACCCCTCAAAAGATGCAACGCGACGTATGTACTAACAAAAGGTTACATGAAGTTGTATGCATTCCTTTGTTGTTATTTACTAAGAGATATTATGTAGCATCTCAAGGCTACCCACACGAAAATGACCAAAACGTTTACTCTACACAGGTAGAGTACCTATAATAAACATTTGATGAAAAGGTTTAGTCCGCACATTTGGTCCTCAGTCCACACTGTACAGACAGACAAATCATTATTCGTGGTGCAGGTATTATATTATCTGGGGTGGTGCTAACGGCGGTGTACGCTAATTATTTACATAGATGTTTTGTGGAGACCTTGTCAGCTACTTTGACACGTCAATAACGAGACGAGGTCTTCGACTCAAAATATTTTTAACATTTTGGTCCTTTGTTTGAGATGCTGTTATTTATGTTGTTTTAGCAATACAATACAAGAATTATTCATAGCCGCGGCGGAGTGCGCTTATAAGCCTGTAGCTACCGCATGCTATAGATTAGATATCATTATTTTGTTATGTCCTATAAATCTAGATCTCGCAATGTACCGCGCGATAATTCTAAAGTTCTGTCTCCGTGATGTACTTTATCGTAAGTCCAGTCAGCTATACCTACTATCATAGTAGAGCTTAAGGCTTATTTCTTCCCTGTGTTTCATTCTCTCTATTCCATGATTCCAACGCCGCTGATATTAATCGTTAGTAACTCCTTATTTTACATCCTTTAATTATAAGGTGAGGGTAGCTAGTGTCAAACAAATTTCTAACGGAAAGCACTTACACGGGAGAAAAAACAACATTAGGTAAACGTAAAGTAGTTACGTACAGTACGATGTGAGTGAGAGCTTTTTAACACGTAAACAGATTCTTTGATTATGCCACAGAGCACGACAAAAATTACGCTTTGCCGAAGCGCAATTTTTAATGCTCTGTGGATTATGCAGTACACTGTTGTATCACTAGGTAAATTTTAAAATATAATATAATCGCAACGTCTCAGTTTGGGACTAACCTACGTACGCTCTTGCAACACTCTGCAGCATCGACAACCGGCTCTTGAACTAGTTTGAAAGTTAGACAGGACGCCACAAAATTCTGCGCAAAATCATACCACCATTCTTGCTTTATAGATTATTCAAAAAAGAATTCTTTATTTCAAATCACCTGTGACCTAAAGTGATGGTGTTGTTCCAGACGGCACTTGCACCATAAGCCTCGCAAGTACTCCCTGCAGGAGGGCGCGCGAGGAGGCGGGACGGGCGCCGCAGGTGCAGCTGCGGGTGGTGCTGAGGGTGAAGAGTTGCGCGAGGCCGACCGCGCTGACCTGCTCGCACACCGCAGCGAGGACCCGCGCGCCTTCCGCCGACATCTCATACAGCCCAGGGTACTCAAAATTTCCATTGGAATATATTACTCTGCCTGCCTGTAGCATCTTACCGGCTTCACTTTTTTGTATGCGAATGGGCTTTAGTTTGTCTACAAGCCACTTGATGTGACGATGCAGCTAAAGCGCAAAGGTGGAACCCGCTGTTGCGTTGCCGCGTTAACCTGATGTATCCAAATACAAAGCAGGGCACGATTTCTTTCCGCTACTGTACCCGCTTCTCTTCTCTTGCCGTTCAATCCTACCTATTCTTATTGCTCCTCCTACTCTCTTCTCTTTAACAGAGTGAGCATAGTGGCTTTATCTTCGTTGCCAGCGATCACTTCACTTCTGATCAATTTCTCGTTCTTTTTTGTGCAAATTTAATTGACGCTTTGTTCGCTATCTGATTCTAAAATAAGTATACCATCAACAGGGATCAACAGTACACGTAGGACGCAAAGATGGTGAAGATGGCGAAAAACTTCAGAATATACTGTCTGATGCAGCGTACAAGGCGCGGTTCGACCATAGCCCGCACGCGGTAAGCACTCTATCAGCAATTTAATCGGTGAATGTTTGCGAATATAAGACATTCAAGCTTATTAGGTAATCAGCATTAGATAAATAAAAGTTTTAATCTTTTTTTTATCTACTAAAACGCGATTTTAGATTATTTTGGCGTACATTAATGAAATGCGAATGAACGATTAGGCAGTTTGCAAATATCAATAGAAAAGCTTGCACCGCGTTGCCAGTCCGCGGCTGCTCCAACATACAACCGTGCAGAGATGACGTCGGAGCTCGGTATGATGCAGGTGTTCGTGCAACTGGATGAGCTGCTGTCTGGCGAGGATGGCGAGGCGGAGTGGAAGGAGACGGCGCGCTGGATCAAGTACGAGGAGGATGTTGAGGAAGGGTCAGCGCGGTGGGGCCGCCCGCACGTGGCCTCGCTCTCCTTCCACTCGCTGCTCAACCTGCGCCGCTGCCTCGAGACTGGCGTCGTGCTACTCGACCTGGATGAGAAGGACCTGCCTGGCGTCGCCTACAGGTACACATTACTTCCCCCTACAACTGCTGTGTCATCTTCTTTGAACATTTGCATCCTGTTATATGGCAAGCCCTGGTATCGCTGCCTGGCGATTTTGATTTAGAGGCTATATCAAAGTACTTACCTCACTGATCTCTAGTATACAACGTGCTAGTAGATATAATGGAGATCAGTGACCTACCTTCACTTTATTTGCGTTTAGATTGGGGTACTTTTTAGATGCTATAGGTACTTAAGCGAAGGCATGTTACAGATTTAAAGACAAAGATTTACGAAGGTATAGGGTCAATTTTATGGACATGCAATAAAATATACGATTTATAGCAGTTAAGTACTGCCCTGGTTAGGTACTTCTGTAAAAAAATGTTAAGTATACCCAGGCGTATTTGCTTGATCATATAAGTATTTCTGTGAATCAAAGTCTTGAACCCTAAGTAATCAACGTAATAATTAATTATATACCTAGCCCAAAATGTGTAAAACGCAGAGGCATTTCATGTGCATCTTCCTATTCTCTCATTATCACACAAACTTAACATTTTACATAGCTCACTAAAAATATTTTCACAAGCGAATTCATAACAATTTATCAATGTGTTTTCAAACGCGTTTTCTGCCTGAATAGCAATATATGAATAACTATTAGATTGAATAATCCACCCGTTTGTTTTTACATTTTATGTAGTAAGTATTAGTGCCTATCTTAACAGTATTAAGATTCCAGAAGAGATAAGTTTTAGATTTACTGTATGGATGTGTAGTATTTGCTAAGTTACTTACTACCTAAACTACATACTTGAAACACTACTACCTAGTACGACTGATACCTATAAGTCGTACCCTGCTGGAAACAACGTGGACGGTTGCCTAATTTGCTCGATCAAATGCACAGCAGGTATTGTATTCTGAGACGAGATATAGGTAGCTGTGCCAAATGTACCTATCCCTAGATCATTAGTAACTGAATGTACTCCGTAACTGTCTAATAATTGACAGGCTGCGCTGACTACGTCTTTCAAATATAGACTTACCCCCATATTCTTAGTCGTTACCACGAGATTACTCCACTCCACTCAATCTCGAATTAACCTCATTTTCGTGTTTTGGTATTTTTAATTGACAATATATAATATATTTTATGGTGACGCACTCTGGGGGAGGCCTATGTTCAGCAGTGGACGTCTACGGACTGTTGATGATGATGATTAATATATAATCTACTTGACATTTCCTCCTTAATTCTTCTCAAACGAGGGAAGCGAAGCAACTGTTAGCTCAAGGTACATCGCGATGTACCTTGGGTTTCCCTCAAAGTTGAGTGGAAGTCGGGTGAAGGATTTTTGGGGAAGGTTTTAGAATACGGGGGTCAATAGAATAAGTAGAATAAGTACCTATTCTGGTAAATTACGTGGTGTTAAATTAAACTATAAATGCCTATAAATAATATAAAAAATGCTGGCTCAATAACCGTTAAACCTTTTATAAATCTAAGTGGTAACACAGCTAATCAGTGGCCTAAAACGGAAATTTTATAAATTCTGAAATAACCTTCACCTAGCTTATTTATAGTCAGTTAGTCACAGACATATAACACTATATTGTAGTAAGTCTGCTTACTTACATAAGTAGTTTTAGATGTCAGTGTGTATAGTATATTCTAAGCCTTTACCAAACCCAAACGAATGAATTGTCGTTCTAACGCAAAAGACAAATGGCCCAAAAACTGACACGGGCTCTAGTGACCACTACCAAGAAATCCATGGCTAAAACTTATTGGTGTTTTTCTTCCCTTCTTTCTTTGACTTTAGTGTTCTAACGTAAGCCTGCGCGAATGAATCATGGATACAGGTATTATGAAGTTGGTATGATGATGGAGTGATGGTGTCCTCAACAAAAGTTTAATATTCAGGGTGGTAGAGAGCATGGTCACGGAGGGGCTGATCGAGGAGGATGACAAGCCAGTGGTGATGCGGTCGCTGCTGCTGCGGCACCGACACGTTCACGATGACCGCTTCCGCTTCTCCATCAGTGGCAAGAAGCAAGCTTCCTACACTAGCCTGCAGGTATGTCGCTCTACCGCATTGCACGCAACAACAAGCTTTTCATATTTTATGACACAGTGGATGAATCCACGCCCACAGGGGGCTAAACTAGATAAATTGATTTAAATATAAAACAATATCTTGCCATTATAACACAGATGAATCAGAATGAGTTATTTATACAGCCTATAAAAAATACAATAAAACCAAAGATGTCATAATGTACAATAAAACACAGGGTATAATGATTTATATCCGGTTATACGAATACGATAGAATAAAATGAGTACTTAAAATTGAATAATACAATATTTAATATCCTCAACATTTTATAAGTAACAAGTAGCAGATTATTAAAAAGTGCTGTTTTAAGAATGATTTCTCAGCTCTTCGCTATACCGTGTCATAAGTGCATTATTGGGTATTCTTGGCGATACACATAACATCATCAGCCGGCAGACCACTGCTGTACACAGGCCTCCCTCATATAACGCTACTTTAGACGCTTATCGCCATTATCACCACGCTTGGCGAGTGGCCACGCCAGGCAGGAATATCCAAGGAATGGGCACCACGCTTCCCATCCTTTGTGCTGCAGTGGTCCTATTCGCAAACCGGGACTACACGGCTTGGATCTGTACTTTGCTAGAGCCTTAAACTTATTTTACCTATAGCTAATAGAACATTAAGACAGCCTCTATACTGTACTCAGTCTCACAGCCGAACAAGATCTTTCCCATAATATCACTCATGCGTGTGCCATTTTAACGCAAACGTTTTTATTCATTAGACGGATATAATTTGGCTTAGCTGTAAAATGTTTCGCACGTTCACCGGCTGAATTGGTATTTCATTGGTGCCGCCCGTGGCAATATAATTGAGTACGGTGTCGTTGGTACGAGTGAACTCGTTTAGTATCAACCAGTGCTGCCAATTGCGGGGAAAATCCCCGATTTGCGGGGAATTAAGGGTTGCAGCGGGGAGAGCGCGGGGAATGACCAAAATCGGGGAATTTCGGGGAATTCAGAGCTTGTTTTTGGTGGGTAAAAATATTTTTTTTTGTAGATAAAAAAGTGTTTCGCCCTCGCTTCGCTCGTGCTTCTATTGTTTCTATACATACATTATTTTAATCTGAAACCAGCGCGCTTGTACTGACATAATAATTCTGTAAAATTGTTTATAACACTGGTTTGGTGCCAGCAGCGCAGCACTGTTTAGCCTAAATGCCAGTATAAATTAAATTCCTTAACTATTGACTTTATTTTTATTATTCGAGAATTGGTAATTATTATTGATTTACCAAAAATTTAAATACAAATTACTTAAGGCATTTTATTGCACATGATCACTGTGGAATCAATTGCTCAAATGGCCATACTTATTTTCTGGATTATAAAATGTGGCAAATACAGAAATTTTTCGCGCTCGCTTTGCTCGCGTTGTCATATTGCACTGTCATTGCTGCTTACAAAACACCGCGGGCGGCGCCATACCGCCATCGCGCTGCGCCACTGAAAAGTTGTCTTAAGTTAGGACTTGGCTCTTAGTCGCGTCGTGTAGTTGTAGGGAAAAATAATCAGATGGATCCGGCATGAGAAATTCCGGATTTGGCCCAAGGAGCGCAAAGAGTATGTAAACCAGCAAGCAAACAAACAAACAAACAATAAACAAAAACAAAAAAAACAATTGCAATTAATTAATTGAAATTGAAACTATAATGCAGGGGGGCAACTCTGTGAATAGTAAGACTACGGATTTAGTCTAGATATAAGTTGTATATAGTAGTATATTAAACAAATCATGTATAAAACGTAAAGTAAAACGTAAAGTGTTTTTGTTCCAAAAATGTCGTTTCGGTAAATTAATCATAAAGATGCGGGGAATTTCGGGGAATTGGCGAAACTGACGCGGGGAATGGAGTTTTTTTTATTGGCAGCACTGGTATCAACACATTTATTTTATCAACTTACATTCAGCGTGAGATAGCGTTAGCAGTACTTACCTATCTATAAGGGTTGCTGCCGCTATAAAAATCATGTCTACCTACTTATGTCTTGGTCTAGATACCTTATCACTTATTGCAACCATTATCTCTAATAAATAATACCTATACGTCATGCAAAAAGTTCGAAATTGTTATTTCAATACAGTGTCATGGGTTTCCGTGGCCTTCAAAACAAACCATATTATATTTTCCGGAATGTTTTTTACGGGTGATAATTTTATTTAAAATATTTGCTTTAAAAATTGAAGTGATGCTTATAAGTAAAGGAAACATTGGTAAACCACAGCTGATAGCAATATATAAGTTAGAACAACATGAAAGTCGTGTACGTAGGTTTTTAACGGAAACATCACGCACAAATTACTTACACTGAAAACCACCAAATGATTACGTAACTATTACACTCACAGAGATCGATTAAATTATCTCTATTTTTTATACTTATATCTTTTAGGTTGCTCAGATTAACTCTACACACAGTTTATAGACTCTTCTTCTGCTTTTTTTTATTTATTTTTTATGAGAATGAATGATGTGACGAGTTAGTCGTTCTGCTATACCTACTTCGGCAATTAAAATGCCTTTTCCGACAATATAAAAGTTTTGTTATCGTTAATTTAATATCGCTACTATTTGTGTAATTGTATGTAAGGGTTTTTCGTAATTGTTGTTTTCATTTATTTTATTTTATTTTATTTTAAATATTGTTAATAATTCTGTTTTACAATGTATCCCTAGAATTATCAGTTTATTAGCGCTCATGCCGCCTGTAACACAGGTATACCCGAGTGCAGGCACCATACAGTGTAATGACTTTTTTTATATTCATAAGACTAAGACACATACATACCTATGGTATGTCACTTTTGACACTTACCTAATGTAATTTTTGAATAATTTTTTCAACCTCGCAGAAGCCATATAAGAAGAAGTTGAAGTTGAATAATTTTTTTTTATTAATTTAGCAGCTTATTTTGTTATTATTATTATTTTATTATTCATTTATTTCAGTTAGAAAAATACCCGTGATGTTTTGACCATAAATATCATTCCTAGCTCCCTGCATAATGGAATAGGTACCTACCGCCTGCGAAGATTACACGCGCAGTCTTCCTATAGGGTAGGAAGCGGAAGGCAAGGGCCTTTGCAAATAAACAGAACTCGTTGAATTATATCTGGTAGTATCGTAAATGATAAATAAAAACATATCGACTATGATAAATGTATGAGATAATCTTCGGTGTCAGATAACAAGTCCCATTTATCGAAAGTTGCCGTCGATAGCGTCGTTTGGCACGTATCGGAATGTTTGTGAAAATGTCCCAAGGTTAATCCGATAGGAAAGGCTTACCGGCCGCGCGTAACCGCAGCAAACAACTCACATGAAATAAATTGATTAGGCCCTTAAGATCGTCAATATTCATAATACGTACCTATAATGTATATGGTATATGTATGACCAGCGGCAGCGTGCGCAAATCATCCCATTCGCACAATGTCAAATTATCAATTATTATCGGCCTGTTCAGCAGTAGACGTCTTCGGGGTGATGATGATGATGATATGTCATCCTCAAAATTAAAGCAATAAAACTCAGATAGATAGATAAACTCTTTATTGAAACACACAACTTATAAACAAAAGTACAAATTTAACGGAAGTGTTACAATTGGCGGTCTCATCGCTCAAAGCGATTTCTTCCAGACACATAAATGCATGAAAAAGAATAACGCAAAAATATTTGGACGGCGGTTTCCCCAAAAAGCTGTTCATAAACGTACATACTATACAATAATATAAAATAAACATCATAATAAAAACTGCATAAACGTAGTACATATTGATAGTAGACATACTACATATAAGTATACATATTACATATTATACTTATATCAATAAAAATAAATAGATATATTCCTAAGTAAATAGCAGATAATTATTATAGGAATAAAAAGAGCTAAGTAGACAATAGTGTCAGATAGCTAGAGCGAAAGATAAAACTGTTTAACGCGCTCAGTTAATTAAGGATATTATTCAGATGTACAATTACTGTACTCGCGTATAATGAAACATTTATTATGAAATCTAGCATACCACTAGCGGCAACTAGGTATGAGTAACCAAGGCTTCCATACAAAATATTTGACGGTAGTCGATAACGTAAATATTTGAATTAACTAGTCATGAAAGTCAGGTCAAAAGGCCACCACGTAGTGATGTAACTACAATGTAGAACGATTGCAGGTAAAAGCTTTATAAGTAAACCAACACCATTTGCTTTCCCGTTCGTGTTTAATATTTGTCAAATAAGATGGTCGCAGTAGATAGATATAATAGGCTTGTGTCCTGCTATTAAAAATTAACAAGTTAATATTATTTTCATAAAGTAGGTTAAATATTAATGCAATAATTAAAAGAATTAGTAAAATCTGTAAATAAATCACGGAGTAAACTTTAATAAACTATTAAACTTTTAAAATTGTAATAAGCTTTTAAAGTTTCATCGCCTGTCCGTTTCTCGCAGAACAGAGCATCCCCACAGCTACTATGTAACTGTGGGATATGACGTCACATGAAGAGATTGTATGTAAATCTACCACAGCTTAGTAATGAGGTGCTATAAAAGTGGAAGAAGTGACGTCACTGCGCGTTTGAACTGTCTCTTTCTATTCCTGTATTTTAAAATGCTTGTAACTTTGTCATTTTTTGAGATATTTAATTTTTGTTTTCACAACTGTTTTTGTTTTAAGGAATATTCTTAATACGTGCAATAAAAAAATAGCACGACACAAGCCTATTCTTGATAATAACGCATACAACACTGTAATCATTTCATATTGTTCACCGATGGAAGTTTAATTGTAATGGTTGCCTACAATTGCCTATCAGTGTTCAATAATAATAGGCCTTCTGACATATATACCTACTACGACATAATAATACTATTATTTACTCTGTGATAATATTTCGCTATAGAGTCCGTGGTTTATTGAATGTCGTGTTGACATGCACATCGATATCTTGTCTTTATTACTTTATATGAATAATTTTGAATACATACGTATTACCGAAATTTCACTACTCACATGAAAATAACAATGACCAATATTTTTTATGATCAATTTATCACCGACGAATCTTTACATCAATGTTAACTGAAAGATAATTCTCTCTAGCATTAAGTTCACTTATGTACATTTTGTTGTTTGTGCAATAAAACATTTTCTCTCTATGAATAGTAGGTAGATAGTGCCCCATTCCTGAATTTTTCATACCTTTGTTTTAGGCTTGTAGGTAGGTACTAGGTACATATAATGTAAAAATGTCTGCATTAGTCGCGATATCTCAAATGTGCATAACAGCAACATTTTCGTATTTACCACTGCCAATTTTCGGGACCATTACGAAAACACATTCGGGATTGTGATGACTCACCAATTTTACTACTAACACCTAAATATTTTGAATGTAGGTTTGTGTCTCGCACATATCATGGCTGCTCTACTACTGTAGGTACCTACATGTGCAAACACTTACACCCAGTCGAAATAAACAAAGATCATTAGGATGTACACCAAACAGCATCCAAGGGGTTGGAACCTTTTTTCACATCTCATTTTGATTTTTTGTGTAACGAATTTTCCTTAGATATCAAGAAGGACAACTACTACACTTGGGTGCATAAAATTCGTACATGTATAGATTTTCATCAAATTTTCAAAAATAAAAAAAAAACATGTTTGTTTTTATTTTTTTGGTATCTAATATTAAAGTTTATTTCAAAACCTATCCAGCAGTACCTTTTTTGTCCTTATACCACGTCTACTTAGTTAGTTTTGGGTAAATGTCTGAAGTACCTGTTTTTTGTGTATTTATAACATAAAAGTTAGGGGTTGAAATTAAATTAAAAACATGAAAATCAGCATAAAAACTTTTTTATTAATAATGGGTGTTCCCTCCCCTAGCCCGAATGACTGCTTCCATGCGTTTTTTCATTGACTGAACTAAAGTTTTTATAAAATCTTGCGGTATGGCCTCCCATTCTTCTTCAATCGCATGTTGCAGCTCCTGGAAACTCGTTGGGGCAGTGTCTCTGGCCCGAACTCGTTTTTTTAGCTCGTCCCATAAATATTCAATCGGATTGAGGTCCGGGCTGCGAGCTGGCCACTCCATGACAGGCACCGCAACCTCTTCAAGGTACTGGTACACAATACGAGCCGTATGCGGTCTTGCATTATCTTGCATGAAGATGAAGTGTTCTCCAATATATCCCGCAAATGGTACAACGTGGTCCTGGAGTACTTCCTCAATGTACCTTTGAGAAGTGAATCCCCTTGATCGGCGGCCAGGATTCGCTCCGGAGATGAAAATAAGTTCAGTCTTTGCCTCCAGTGATATGCCTCCCCAGAACATGCATGATCCATCGCCGTAAGAGACTCGTTCTTCGATGCAGCATTGTTGAAATCGCTCGCCTGGCCTTCGGTAGACTCTTCCTCTTCCATCGTTGCCATGTAGGCACATCCTGCACTCGTCAGAGAACAGAACTGCGCTCCATTGGTCTTCAGTCCATTCCAAATGCTCTCGAGCGAATTGAAGGCGGGTTTGTCGGTGGGCTGGGGTCAGTTTCGGTCCATTTGCTGGTCTGTGCGCAGTCAGATTCCCTTCCCGTAGTCGTCTTCTAACTGTCCATCGGCTGACATCGACTTCACGTGTTTCTTGGAGACGCTGTCCCAATTGAACTGCATTCAAACGCCGATTGCGCAATGCAGTAGTCACAATAAAGCGGTCGTCACGCCTTGTTGTGGCACGGGGTCGGCCAGATCCTTGGCGCCGTTTGAAGCTGCCAGTCTCTTGATACCTCTGCCATACTCGACGGACAGATTACCTAAACTACCCTTAAAATGCACCATTTTATACCTGTGACAAGTAGTGCGAGCGTCTCTACCTGTAACGAGCGATTTCGGGTTATGCTATTGTATTGTTGTTATTGTATTGTTTATAGAGGTTGATGGTCACTCGATGTGTCACTCAAAAGCCTACGTGTGCATTTTGTTTTAATGGTAGTAACATATTGCAGTACCGTTAAAATCGCAAAAATAAAAATGCAGCGAAAGTCAAAATGTTGCATACGTGCGAATTTTTTGCACCCAAGTGTATATAGCATCTTTCCATTTTAAAAGTTCATCGTCATCTTCATCTACAACCTAAAGTCGTCCACTGCTCAACATAGGCCCACAGAGCGCCACTTTGAGTGGCTAAACACCTAACTATTTCACCTACTACTTCTAGTTGTGATCAAAATTCAAAACAGAAACACCTCCTACTCCTTCTTCTGTCCTTTTCCGCACAATCTATCATTCATACCGTGTTCTTTCGACATCTGCATTCATCCAATCCAAACTCTACAATCAAATGAAGAAGTTTACTGCACAAGCGTGATACACCTTGGACAGCATCGTCGCTGTTCAACTGATCGTGGACAAAAGCTTGTCGAATGCTTTGTAAAATGCAGCCGAAACCCGAATACCATGCAATCCGTTACACAATTTGTCACCTCAAACTGCTGAATGGGCCTCTACAGGATGCGATTTGAATGATTGTGTTGACAAATCGTGTGGCAGAGTGTATGGTGCGTCGAGTACTTTATGAGGTGAGTGTGGTGCGCAGTCGCTGTGGACGGAAGAAGGCGGCGTGGGCCCGGTGGGCGCAGGCGCGGGGCGCACGCGGTGCTCGCTGTGCACGACGGGCACGGGCGGCGCGGCGGCGGCGGCGGCGCGCGTCTCCATCGCCAACACCTGCCGCCGCCACTCGGCGCACCTGATCGTATGCGCGCCCTCCCCTGTGCGCGAGTGTTCCCTCTCTCCCGCACGTTCTCTTAGCGCCATCACTGATCGCACCCCATCGCTCGCATTCGTGTCACGCTATCTCTGTGTGGCTCGGCAGTCGCAGGCGCAGACGTTGCCGACTTTATTTCCATAGGCTTTTCGACTGCTGCTCCTGAAGCCGAGCTCACGTTTCGTAGACTACATTTTTATTATTAGTTCGAGTTATTCAGGAGTAAATCATGCACGGTAGTTTAGATTTGTAAAGAATACATTATCCTGTAATTTGTGACGAATTTCAGTTTCAATTAGCTTAACTTTAGACAAAGAAGACGTGTCATTTTTGAAGTATATTTATTATTTACGTGTTATAAATGGCTGTCAGTGTACGATGTACGTAATTGTAGATACTTATAAGAAATTATTGTTTTGCGCTTTTTAGGTACGAACACTGCATCAGTTCGTTTAGTTGTTGCTGAATACTTGGCTAAATTATAAAAGTCCGTTAGTAGCTCTATATTACGTGGGTATGTTTGTATAATTTAATAGTTATAATAGGCTATGTCTTGAGAAAATAAAATTAAAAATATCCCAGAGTTGCAACCTATCAGTTTACCTAAAGATTTTTTAAATCATACATTATATCATGCTGAATATACCTTTATCTACCTACTTCATAAAGGATTTACAATGTGATAGTAATAACATAACAAGGTAATAACTGACTAATGAGTGGTCCCAATTCCTTGTCACTAAAAAGTTTCAATTTTGGTTTTCAATTCAAATAACGACAGCAGTTGTAAGTATTTCCATTAATTTTTGAGATTGCTATTCGTTCACTGTTGAGGGTGAGATGTCCGACCCGGGAGTCGGTCGCTAGCCCTTCCATTGGCGAAATGGTACATGTAGTCGTGACCGTTGACCGGTGTTTGCGCGTGTTTGCAGAACTTGTCGGACAGCAAGCGACGGCGCAGCTCATATGCGCTGCCGGCGGATGCACGCAAGAAGTCCTCGGCGGCGGGGCTGGACCTGCGTGAGGTGGAGTACCTGGCCGCGACGGTGGGCTCGCAGGAGGAGCTACGCCGCGGCCAAAACGACTCGCTGATGAAGCGCATCCCCGGCGACGCGGAGGCCACCACCGTGCTGGTGGGCGCCGTCGGCTTCCTCGACCAGCCTACCATCGCGTTCGTGCGGCTCGCGCACGGCATCCAGATGCCATCCATCACCGAGGTCCCGGTGCCGGTGCGGTTTATGTTCATCCTGCTAGGGCCGAGCGGCGCTGACCTCGACTACCACGAAGTGGGTCGGTCCATCTCCACATTAATGTCGAACCCCTCGTTCCACGGAATCGCATACCGGGCGGAAGATCGGCGTGAGCTGCTCTCGGCCATCAATGAGTTCCTGGACGACTCGATCGTTCTGCCGCCCGGTGACTGGGAGCGGCAGGCGCTGTTGCCGTTCGAAGAGCTGCGTGCCAAGAGTGAGATGATCCGTCGACGCAAACAAACAGCGCTCGAGCGCAAGCGCGCTGCCAGCACCGTGCCACAGCCGCTGCCGCTCGACGAGAAGAAAGCGCTGCTGGCGGCCGAGGCCGGCGGCCTTCCACCGAAGGAGCCGGACGACCCGCTCTCCAGGAGCGGACGTCTTTTCGGAGGTCAGTCATCATAGTCTAGGGCTACCACTACCACATGAATTTTCTTGATCTGGTTGCCGTTATTCCTGCAAAAGGCTGAGTTTTACATTTTTTATCAAATTCGTTTATCTGCATTCTTATGTAATTTATTCTTGTCAGACAGTCTTGTCTAAATAAGCTTCTGTCTATTGGGTGAGCGCTCTGGATATAAAATCAAAGTGGGTGCGTTACGTTTCAACTACTTATACACAGTGGTATAGGGAAAAAACAATAGGGAATAGATTACTATCTATTTTTCTCAAAGTTTTTTCCCGTACCTACTCTGCGCGGTACGTGCGGATTTTGTATCAGAACTCACACCGTCACAAGTAAAAATTTCACGTGTGTAAGCTACGGAAACCATGCAGGTGGCGACTTTTTTACAATAGCTACAGGATCGATTACTGACAAGTAAATCAATTATTATAGATTGAAGTTTCCTTTTTCTCGTAATCTGCGTAAGAGAGTTTTCTGCTTATAATGCTAAGTGCTAAATGTGCCTATAAGAATATGGTAACTTGAAGCCATTTTTTTTCCAGGCGTGATCCGCGACATGCGGCGCCGCTACCCGCACTACCTGTCCGACTTCAAGGATGCGCTCAACGGGCAGTGCTTGGCTGCTACAATCTTCATGTACTTCGCGGCGCTTTCCTCCGCCATCACCTTCGGCGGCTTGCTCAACGAGAAGACATATGGACAGATCGGCATTTCGGAGACACTGGTAAGCCACGCGCTCTTTGAAAATCATCGAAGAAACCTCGTATGTTGTATGGATAAAATTTCAACTGTTTGACTATCACGGTTCATAAGATACAGTCTGGTGACAGATGGATAGTAGAGCCTTAGTAATAGGGTAATTAACCCCGTTTTACCCTTTGGGCACGAAACCCTAAAACCTATTTCCCCTCCAGGTATTCACATGCCTAGGCGGCATCGTGTTCGCGCTAGCGGCCGGCCAACCGATGATGATAACCGGCGCGACGGGCCCGCTGCTGCTGCTCGACGAATCGCTCGCAATGTTCTGTCGCTCGTACGGGTTCGACTTCCTTGCAGCGCGCTTCTACTGCGGCCTGTGGATGATTGTGATCGCCCTGTGCGTCGCGTCCGTTGAGGGCAGTGTTGCTGTTAAGAAAATCACTAGGTATAACTATAACAATTTCAAAACTAATAAAATCATCATCAACATCCTAAAGACGGCCACTGCTAAACACAGACGCCGCTTGTCATAGGCCATAATAACGACGCTAGGCAGGCAGCTCGGTGATTGCAGAAGATTTTAATGTCCCGGGGGGAATCATCATCATCATTAACAGCCTGAAGACGTCCACTACTGAACATAGGCCTCCCCCAGGGAGCGCCACTTAGAGCGGCTGCTCGCCTCCTGCATCCATCGGCTCCCCGCGGCTTTCACCAGGTCGTCGGTCCACCTAGTGGGGGGCCGACCTACGCTGCGTCTTCCAGTTCGTGGTCGCCACTCGAGAACCTTTCTTCCCCATCGGTTGTCAGTTATACGAGCGATGTGGCCTGCCCATTGCCATTTCAACTTGCCAATCCTAAGAGCTACATCGGTCACTTTAGTTCTCCTGCGGATCTCCTAATGGGGAATGCAGCTGCTCATTTCCTGGATATTTCCTTAGCCGGCTTTTATATGGCACCTACGGAAATAAAGGGGGTGGTCCTATTCGCGAACCGGGACCACAAGGTTCGTAAATAATAAAAAAAAGCCATCGTAAAAAATCAGTAGGATTCAACTAGCTTTCTAATAAATAAAAATACCCATAAACATTACAACTTAGATACTTTTTTGTTTGTAAATACATAAATAGAATACAATATAACACCCAGAAGCAAAACAAACATCTATGTTCATCACACAAATGTTTGTCCCGGGTAAGAATCGAACCCATAGCCCTCAGTTCAGAAGGCAGGGATACTACCAACTGAGCTATCGGGCCCGCTAAACGTAACCACACATTACAGGTTTACGGAGGATATATTCGCGTTCCTGATATCTTTGATCTTCATATCGGAGCCGATCACGTCGACGGTGGGCGTGTACCGCGCGCATCCGCTCGGCATCGACTACTGCCTCTTTGGCAACGTGTCTGCAGCTAACGAGACGACAACTGACTTCAACACCACTATCACAGGTATCCTCATTTCACCTATTTACATAACTACAACTACAAACTGTCAAATTCATACAAATTTTAGTTTTAATTGGTTACTACAGTAATAACTATCTATCTTTTTATAAAAGTTTTCATCCGCCGTAATTTGATATGGAGACATAGCCTCATCAGTAAGCTCTAAGTCGCGCTACGAGCTATGCAGAGAGCTAATGCTACGTTGAAGTAGCACTGAGCAGGCTACAGGCGACAGAATCGACAACCGATAAAAAGTGGTTCTCAAGTGGTAACCACGGAGCGCAGGCTGCCCTTTCACTTGGTGTAACCGCGGGGAGCTGATGGGTACAGGACGCAAGCAGCCGCTAAAAGTAGCGCTCTATACGGGAGGCCTAGGCTTAGCAGTGGACATCTTCGGGTTGATGATGATGAATCAATAAACCAATTGAATTAAGAACCTCCATTGTTGCAATCAGTTGAAAAAAGAAATAATAAGTGTGGTTTTATTTGGTCAAACAAATTAGGTAAAATGTATGTGTATGGTATATCCGGCTTGGTCTGATCTTCCCTGGTGGCGCTTCCCCGTTACCGGGGAGGATGAAAAAAAAATGTCATCCTCCCCGGTAGCCTCTACAATGGCGCTCACCGGGGCTGATGGAACAGACAAAGTGTCATCTGCCCCGTTATAGTCGGATCGATGTGTTAGCTCATTTACCCCAAAACCAAATAATAAATCCCAGGTAACGCGACCCTGCCCGCTCCTACGACCGCGACCGCAGTCGTCACCGAGCCGCCGCACCCGAACACCGCGCTGTGGTGCACGATGCTGACTCTAGCCACCTTCATCATCGCATACTACCTGCGTATCTTCCGCAACGGGAAGTTCCTTGGGCGTAGTGTAAGTTTCATTCTCTCATCCGACTTATTCTTACCCTCCAACTTATCCTTCGCAAGGAGCCGGTGGATGCAGGTGGTGAGCAGCCGCTCAAAGTGGGTCTCCCTGGGGGAGGCTTATGTTCAGCAGTGGACGTCTACATGCTGTTAATGATGAACTTATTCTTATGCCCTCAAAGTGTTTCAATTTAGCAAAACGGTGGAGGCAAGAGGTTAATAGGCGCCAGTGGACAAAACTTTTGTTTAATGCCAAAGTGGGCATACGCTTTGGCGTATAAGTATTTAGCCTCTAGCTAAAGAGTTTAGATATAACCGCGTCTCTAGCTAAGGGATTATTTTATTTTTTATTTTAAGTAAACATCCAACCAAAACTCGGTTTTTCTATGTTTCAGAATAAATGTAGTAAGATAACTAAGTAAGAATATTTATCATTTCATAATTATTGACTAGACGAAGCTACACACAACATCAACAGTCAGAAAACGTTCACTGCTGAACATAGCCCTCCTCTTAAAATTGCCATCTTGGCTTACAATCACTCATGCTTGGCAAGCACCTACATATATATTATGTGATCGAAGTAGTTTACGAATATCGATAACTAGCTGCAACTTTCGATTTCATACAATTGAAACTTGTTCAAAATGCTTTATCATATCAAAATACTTTTTTTTGAAACATATAACTTATATTTAAATCCATTCTAATCTTGAATGTTAGGCCCGTCGCGCACTGGGCGACTTCGGCGTGCCAATCGCGATCGTCCTGATGGTCGGCGTGTCATGCCTGGTCCCGGTGTGGACGGAGAAGCTGCGCGTGCCGGCGGGGCTGAGTCCGACGGCGGCGCGCAGCTGGCTCGTGCCGCTGAACCCGGGCCTCGCCACCATCCCCGTGTGGGCTGCCGCCGCGATGGCACTACCGGCGCTCATGGTCTACATCATCGTTTTCATGGAGACGCACATCGCTGAGTGAGCACACATGCTTATATTAACCCTACGGTTTCTCCTACTTTTGCACCTACAAGGTGACCTTGAATAGGCATGATGACAATTTTTTTTGTTACACCGTGATTTATTTACCTATTTTACTTATTTTTTCGATTATTGCATTCATTTTTAATCCTTTTTTTATTATCGACTAGGCCAGCGTTTGACCACAATCTCACCTGTTGGGAATCTTTTTTATGAAAGTATTATTTACTTCTTTATTTTTAATAGTAGTCATCATGCCTATTAGTATGTTATCCCGAAATGGAGGGACTGGAACCATCATGGTTCCAGTCCCTCCATTACCACATAACATACTCCATCCACCCTACGAAACCTGAAAACCTGCATGGTACAAAAATAAATCCACTCGCGAAATTGCACGTGCGATCGCTCCGAGAGTTATTAATATTATAAATTCATTTCTAAACAGATCGTTAAACTCATTTATGTGCACTTGGTCAAGATCAAATTCAACCACCCAGCTGCGCTAAGGCTATTTTTAACGTAAACTTTACATGGCATTTCTTCAATGAAAAACTATCAATTTAGTAAAGTCGTAGAAGAAACATTGTCTACCTTGGGGTGTAGATTTACCCACTTTCGGGATAACATACCAATTCAAGGTCACCTTGCATAGTGGGAAGGAGAACTTTTTATTTTTAGTAAACATATTGTATTAAGCTTGCTATCAAATTTAATATTATGAGATTAAGCAATTTGTAAGGTTTCCTATATTATTATATCAGTTTTATGACTAGCCTGATTACCTAACCAATATCCTAAAAACGAATGTGCGAATGATGTCTTTATTTCTTGTTTTTTTTTATTTCTTTTTGCCAAAGCGAAGCGAATTGTTCTAAAACTGAAACCAGAGTAGGATCAAAGATTTTCACATTCTCTAATTGTACATTTTGCGTGTGGTGCCCATTTTGCGTATTGTACAATTTGCTCCGAAGCGTAACGTTTATGTTAAGGGTACTCTTCTGATAAATGGAAAATGAGGGAGATAGAACTATTCAAACTTAGATCATTCCCTCTATAAAAAAACTTTAGTAAACGACATGGAATCGACACCAATGCGACCATGGAAACTGTTACGAGTTCTTTCCTCAAAGTGTAGCTAAAAATGAGACTTCATCATAGTCACCTGAAAACTATTGTAACTTACCCGTTAACCAAAGGGTCTAACTGAAAACCAGCATCAGGTGAAACCAGCATCAGGTGTTGTGTACACCTGCATGAATGCTGAGATAAGCCCTTTTCAAAACCACTGTACCTATATATTTACTCTTTTATCTCTTTTTTAATACTTAACTACTATTTCTATGTCATGCATTCTTGTTGTTATTTTTGTGAGAGTTGAATAAATATATTTTCTTTCTTTTTTCTTAATTTTAAAGAAAGACCATACATTTGTTCAAGATATTAATTTGTTTACAGGTTGATAGTCGACAAGCCGGAGCGGCGGTTGAAGAAAGGCAGCGGGTTCCACATGGACATAGTGATAATGTCTGTGGTGAACGCGATGTGCGGCATGTTCGGCGCGCCGTGGCAGTGCGTCGCGACCGTCCGGTCCGTCTCTCACGTATCCGCGCTCACCGTCATGTCCACCACGCACGCGCCCGGGGACAAGCCGCACATCGTCGAGGTTAAAGGTAACACCCTAGTTTTTGTCACCACAGGACTTAATCGTGTTCTAATCACTAGTAGTTCTGCGAACTGTAGACCTCGCGAGCACAAACGGCTTTGCAACCACGCACCATGTTGTACTTATAGTACCCACGAACTCAACCTTACGGCCATCTGGACAACCTTTTGACCGATTCTGTTCATATTTGAAATACTGGTTTAGAATTGAGTACCCAACGCTTATGCCAAATATGAAAATTGACACTGCTGCAACTTCCCCCTCTTTTTGGGGAACTACCCCACCAATCAAAAATTGCCGACGACAAAAAAAAACCCTGATCTTGTAGAGCTCGTTTCATCAAGATTCGTTGAAAAATGCGACCTATACGCAAGTACGTACGCAAAGCAGAAGCAAAGTTTGGCAAATTGAAGTAGAGATTTTCGCTCGCTTCGTTCTCTCGGTCAATTATTTACCTACTTACTTTGAAATTTTGACCAAAATCGTATTGGCTGTGTCACGAGTACACTTTTATGTTCTTTATTGCCTAACCATTTAACCACTGCACAACCCCGCACCCTCGCACGTAGGTACCCATATCTGTGCGTTTGATTTAACGATACACAAACTTTGAAACTCCGGGATTGTATTGTAAATAGGTAATTTTTTGCACCGCTAAGTACCTACTGGTGCAAGCAATCCGGTACACTGCGACACAAAGAATCTCCTAAGCTAGATTCGACGTCACAGTGCAAGGTTCTATGGCCCAAAGTGTGCCATTTCAATTGTTCTAACCATTAGTGGCAAAATCTGTCACACGATTCATGAACCATTATGACACAAATGCACTAGCAGACTTTGGGCCCTATGCTCCCATTTTGGTCGTTCAAGTGTACAATGTTAGGCGCATCATGTGAAGGTATTCTGCCGCCAAGCAGTAGTGTGCAAGCACTACTGTGTTCCGGTTTGAAGGGCATTGTAGCTAGTGAAATTACTGGGCAAATGAGACTTTATGACCTGATTACACAGTGTAGTAATCTGATTACTAGACTCAGGATGACGTGCGCAGTGCAGTGTCACGCAAAACTTTATTATTTTAAAGTTCCGAGTGGCACTGCAACTGTTATGGGCGGCTGTATTGCTTAAAATCAAGTGAACGACCAGCTCGTCACGTCATTCATTACCATAAAAAAAAAGTTTTATTAGTAGTGTAGGTAGGTGTATGTGTGTAGTATTTTATTTTTATACTAGCTGCATCCCGCGGATAATCCAGTAATATAAGCGGTCTCTGTTCCGAATTTCTTCCTAATCTGTTCAGCCGTTTGAGTGTGAAACAGTTACGCACACACACAAAGTTTTGCCTTTATAATATTAGTAGTGAGATGTATGATTGTTTTCGCAGAACAACGTCTGACGGGCCTGCTAGTAGCCCTTCTGGTCGGTATATCAGTGCTAGCGTCAGGCTGGCTCCGTCTCGTGCCGATGGCGGTCTTGTTCGGCGTGTTCCTCTACATGGGCATCTCGGCACTGGGTGGCATACAGTTCTGGGACCGCTGCATCTTACTGTTCAAACCCGTCAAGCATCACCCACAAGTGCCCTATGTTAGGAGGGTAAGCATTACTTTTGTATTAGGTACAGGGTATTATATTATCTGGGGTACAGGTAAGCATCGTGATCCCAGTTTGCAAAAGACAACGCCATCTCTTCCCGTAGTGCTGCATGTAAGAGTCGGCTAAATATCCAAGGAATGTGTAGCAGCATTTCCTCAGTACATTAAAATCTACGATCACCAAGACGCCTGCCAAGCTCGATTACGGTAATGTGTCAAATAATGCTATCTGGAACAAGCCAGTTTTCGCCCATTTTTTTTTCTTTTTCTTTCTCTTTTTGTTATTATCTCTTTAGTTTGGCATGCGTTATTTACTTCACCTGTATAGCTTATTATAAAAGATTGAATTTGAATTGGCCATGTGGTCCGTATGAACACTACCGGAGAACACGTTAACCCGGCCGGTCCCGGATGTTGTCGCAGGACAATAGTCGCTAAGCCAAGTCCTTTGGATGACCCAAAAATTATGGCACCAGCCCACCTAACTCGAAAATGCTACATTGTCTCGTGAGGGACAAGACTATGTTAGCGCTTATGTGTGAGGCGGGCAGGGCTGTCCACTCGTCTACAAAAGAAGAAAAGATAAACAATATGTTTATATTTTGACTGGCCTGATAGCCCGCCTTTTGAACTAAGTACTTATAGGCTGTGAGTTAGATTCCCACCCAGGACCACCCAAACACTTTTGTGATGAACATCGATGTTTGTTCTGTGTCTGGGTGTCATATTGTATTCTATGTATGTAGTTACAAAAAAAATGTATCCAAGTGCTATATCAGTTACCTGGTTCACAGAATACAAGTTTTGCTTAGTTTGGGGCTAGATGACGCGAAATGTCCACACATACTTTATGTAAGTACATGTAATTGAATGTCCCCAGGTACCGACGCTGAAGATGCACCTGTTCACGGTCGTTCAAGTGTGCGGTATCATCGTGCTCTACAGCGTGAAGTCTTCGCGGTTCTCTCTGGCGCTGCCTTTCTTCTTAGTGCTGATGGTGCCGCTTAGGATGTCACTTGCGTATATCTTCACTCCGCTGCAACTACGAGCGGTGCGTATCTAACTTCACGTTGCCTTTTTCATTTCTTGTTTCGACTTTCGTTGCTCACCGTTCTATTTTTAATTTGTACCATTCTTCTTTCATCATTATCCGACATTTTATTCAGTTTCCAGTTTGTATTTCATTCTTCCTTTTTTTATTTCATTGTAGGTACGAACCAGTTTTTCCTAACATTTTGATGTCCGTATGTCTGTCACTAAATACTATTTCTCAGCCATGGAGACAGAAAGATAACAAAAGGGTTATTTACCGTGTAAGAAATCTAATCAATGCTAAATATAACTTACCTATCTAATATAAATTTTATTGTAATAAGCCAACAATTTATGTATTTCAGCTGGACGGAGCTCAAAAAGACATTGACAAAGATGACGAACCAGACTTCTATGAAGAAGCACCTCTACCATAATAGAGCAGCTTTAATACTTGGTACCTATAAGGCTCTATGATGCAAGCTATCCGGACCGTCGGTGCAGCTCTATATACTAAATTATTATATAAGTACTGTTAATATACATATACACTGAACATGTCATTACAAAACACCTATTCAATTATTATGGTAATCATAGTTTGGTGGAGTCAATACCATTTTCGTATTACCTAAGTATATAGTACTCATAGTAGTTACCAATAAAAATCAAAGGTTCACAGCTTATTAGGTACTTAATCTTTAGAAATACTACTTTCAAAGATAGAAGTAGAACCATCCGTCAAATTGTACTTATTATGTATAATATTATGATGAATATTTCAATTCTATTATTTTATTGCCAATATTGTAAAAGAGTACGAGTACATATTTTTACTACGTACTCATATACTTAACCTTAAAAACTCAATTAGTAATTACTAAATATACATGTTGTGGTTTATAAACCAGGATAATTATTTATCTATAATATTTATTTATGGTTCGAAAAAGAAAAATGTATGCGTATAATATGAATGATATTTTGAAATTTGTCAAACACTTGTATTAATTATGAATAATTATAATATATATTCTTGATGGAGTAGTATTTTGTATAAGGTTATGAAAAAGAGTCAATATTTATTATACAAGAGTACCTTCTTTGTATATCTAAGATGATTTATCTATTCTTATGTATACTGCGGATATAGGTACTTAATTTATAACATAACATAGACAATAAGTTCTAATCAAAGAATATTCCATATATCACTATGCCATATCGTTAGAAGAAATTAAGTATGTTTAAGAATCGTTAAAAAGGCAGGAATGTAATGTTGTAATAGTTTTCCATAAAGAATATTTATTGAATGTATTTTGAACTGTTAGATATACCCCGGGTTTCTCGCATTTGGTAAAGTTAAACTCGTGTCAACTTAAAAATACTGAACGTTCATTGGTTGCCTGTTAATCATCAGGTATTTTCAAACGGAATGCTCTATGGTTGCCTATCAGGCATTTTCAACTTGAAAATGATGAACAGGTAACCAATGAGCATCCCGTATTTTTAAGTTGACACGACACGTATGAGCAGAAAAACTCCTAACAGCGTGAAAATGCCACTAATCTAAAAAGAAGGAGAGAAACCGGTGGTTAGTAGGTCTGTGGTGAACGAGACAATACGCGATGTGATAGTAACCAGTGAAAGGTCGTGTGTAACACGTTGTGAAGTCGCGGACCGTGATACTTTACTTATATATTTACTAATTAGCACGGATAAGTATTCACTGTTTGGATAGTTATAACGTTGTGATATAGTTTATCGTAGTTGTAGTGTTTCACCTTTCATTCACAGCTTTATATCCGGGGAGCCCGGACTTCAGACGCACCTAAATTGTGATACCGCGCTGCTCGTTCGACGCCATATCCTAACGCGTTCGCGCCCCTTCCTAAACTCCTTGGATGGATTTAAATACAATTTATTTATTTATTGATGTAGGTTAGATCAAGATAAATATTTGGTTTTCTATCAATAACCGCGGAAATATCTCTGCCTTGCGGAACAATACTGTGAGTGCTCGGCCATCGAATACCCATGAACACGAGCCAAAGTAACAGTGCCAAAGAAATATTAGTAGAGTCGGTAGTTATACAGCTAATGTTAGAACATTTGGTCTTTGAGCATTTATAAAAGGAGGTGGCAAGGCAAGGCGTACCCCTCTGCCGGTCATATGTCACTATTTGGTCATATGCAATATCATATTGTGCGTGTAAACACTGCGTAACTACACTAGATTATATAACGGTGTGCGTGTTTTAAGATGGTGTGCGGCGTGCGTTTACAGGCACGGTTGGCGCGTGTGCTATGTGTGTTTACCTCGTCCCCCGTAAAAATCGGCAGAAAATAATGTTTGCGGATTATAACGTTAATATCTCCATTGGTTAGATGCTCTAAGTTCCGGGTTGAGAGAGTGGATTAGTGGAGTCGGACGGGACGCGCGTGAGGTAACTGGCTCAACTTCAACTCACGTATCACTCGCGAAAAAAACATAAATTACCTCTGAATTCAGTACACATGGATTTGCGTTATATTAATAGCTAATAATTACGCTTTTATATGTAATTAATAATAACGACACCAGTATTAAAAGGGCAGCATCTGTGCTGATTAAAACAGAATTATCAAGTATTACAATGCAATCTAATGTAACGATTTCCAAAGGTTAAATTCTAATAAGTTTAAAATATTTATCGATTAAAGCACTTGTTCTTTTAAATAGAAAACATAGCTTTAATACCTAAACATAAATAGATAAATAAGTAACAATTATTCAAGCTTTGGCTAAAAGAAAATATGCACAGGTCTCGAAATTGTATTTTAGTACTTTTCACCTGCCGTTTAAAAATTGTTTGATAGTTATTGTAATAATACGTCTTATAATCTGTTAGTCTGTAATAATAATAATACATTTAAAACGTCGCGTAGAACGAGGTCAAGCAGCTGTGGCTAGTAATTTGGCTATTTCCAACAACAACTTGGTAGGTATTTTATTCATCCAATTTCGTTATGTTAATCCATAATCGCTGGCTAGTTAGTAGTGGCCCCTCAGCTAAATTGTTTTTAGTTTCTACGTACGCACTGTATAATCATATTATACTTTACTTAAAACATTTACATAAATACATATTAATATTACAATATAATATGCATATCTGTATAACATATCTTTGTATTGAAATACTATAAAAACAATGTAGTAAGTATGTATAAATATGTACTTATGTTGGATTTTAGGAAACGGAAGACTGTTCCCTTTTGTTAGTGGTGGTGGGAATAATGTAAGAAGAGAGGTGGCCATCGAATGGACATCGTATTATTATATTAGATGTACGATACATCGCATTGTTCTTTACTTTATTAAGTAAATATAGTTGTTAGGTCAATTAACTTATTGTAGGTACATATACTTACATATTAATATAGCTACTTGCACACCATACACTGGATTCTCTGACCTGTCTACAGCGCTTCATCAATCAATTTATTATACGTGTTTTTAATAAATAGCATATTTTAATAAGCAATAGTTTGTGTACGAGAAGATTAAAATTTGTGACGTACAAAATAAAATTTTACTGTATAAGTAAGAAGGTATAAACTGTAATGTTATCTACCATCCATGTACGGACGGAAGATAAAACTCTCTTTCCCCGGTTTTAGTCAACTCGACAAATAAGCAAGTATGAAAAAAGTAACATAATAAGAGAAAAGACAATTTTGTCTCCACTCTATGCTAACCCCAGCAGTGGGTGGAGCCTTGTCCTGTTAAGTGGTTAGATCATAAATCTGGTACTTTCAAACATAATTATCATAAATTGTTATATTAATAAAATTAGGTACCTACTTACTCAGACTAAATAGATACTTACTTAGAAGTCTGAGATATAATTTAAATGTTAAGTACAAAGACAAAGTCATAATTATTTTGTAGTTTTTATGTTATAATTTATCTATAACTATTATTTTGTTACGTGATGTTGGTTAGTGATGCAGGTATTGAAAAAATATTACGTTATTTTCAGTATGTGGGTACTTATAACTGAAATGCACAGTAATCTACGGAACGCTTTCAGGCTCTCATGGCCTTAAACCTGAATAGGCATGATGACTACTATTAAAAATGAACAAGTCAATATTATTTTCATAAAGAAGATTAAAAATGAATGCAATAATTGAAAAAATAAGAAAAATCGGTAAATAAATCACAGTGTAATAAGCTTTTACAGTTTCTGGAGGGATCACCTATCCCTTTCTAGCAAAACAGAGCGTCTCCACAGGCACTATGATAAATCCACTTGTGACGTCACATGCCAAAGATATTGTATGTTAAGCCACCGCAGCTTAGTAATGACGTGCTGTGACCGACCCAGCTCTGACGGCCGCGGTTGTTTGAGCTATCTCTTTTGTATTCCGGTTTTTAAAATGCTTGTAACTTTGTAATTTTTGGAGTTATTTTATTTTTGTTGTCACGAATGTTTATCTTTTGAGGAATATTATTAATTTATACAATAAAACATATTAGTCATCATGCCTATTCTGTGACTGTACTACCTACTAGGTATAGGTACTCTTAATTACCTATTCGTAATTTTATTGAAGAAAATGTACTTGTGGCTTTTTAACTGTTAAATGCGTACCTGGCTATACTCCAGGCCGCTCCGGTTCCATTTCCGGTACAAACTTATTATTTATTTCGAGTTTCAACCATGCGCCGTGAATTAAGTTTTTGTATTAAGTATTACTTATTATTAATCAAAGGTTTTACTGGCCTACGTGCGTGCAAACTAACTTATGTCACACTATTTATTAGTAGTCTTTTAAGTTGTTAAAATGTTAAAAATAAAATAATCTTCCTGAACCAGTGTTATTAATTTTATCTGTGGGTCATCATCATTAACAGCCTGAAGACGTCCACTGCTGAACATAGGCCTCCCCCCGGGAGCGCCACTTAGAGCGGCTGCACGCCTCCTGCATCCATCGGCTCCCCGCAGCTTTCACCAGGTTGTCGGTCCACCTAGTCCACCTGCGTCTTCCAGTTCGTGGTCGCCACTCGAGAACCTTTCTTCCCCATCGGTTGTCAGTTCTACGAGCAATGTGGCCTGCCCATTGTCATTTCAACTTGCTAATCCTAAGAGCTACATCGGTCACTTTAGTTCTCCTGCGGATTTCCTCATTTCAGATCTTATTTCGCAGGGAAACACTGAGCATTGCTCTCTCCATAGCTCGTTGCGCGACTTTGAGCTTAGTAATGAGGCCAACAGTTAGAGACCACGTCTCAGTTCCATAAGTCATCACTGGCAGCACACATTGATTGAAAACTTTTGTTTTCAGGCTCTGCGGTATTTTGGATGAAAAGATAGGTCAAAGCTTCCCGAACGCTGCCCAGCCGAGTTGGATTCTTCGGACGACCTCTTTGTCAAAGTTGGACCTACCTACCTAATTGGATCGTTCCCAACAATTACCAGTATAGGTTAGTGTCCATGTTCATCCTAAGACCAACCTGTCGGGAGACTCTACTGAGGTCGTTGAGCATGGTGCCGAGATCATCGAGTGACTCCGCCATTATGACTATATCATCGGCAAAACGAAGGTTTTTAGGTCGCCATTCATGTTGATGCCAAATCTTTTCCAACTCCAAGAGCTTGAAAACATCCTCCAATGCGTTTCTGAACAGTTTCGGAGAAATAACGTCTCCCTGTCTCACGCCTCTCTGCAATGGGATCTGTTCCGTACTCTGGTCCTGTAGTCTGACTGACATAGTGGCCTTACTGTACAAACACTTCAACACTTCGATATACCTACAGTCAATTTGGCATCGCTGTAAGGACTGCAGCACCGCCCAAGTCTCGATTGAATCGAAGGGTTTCTCATAGTCCACACACGCTAGGCATAGCGGCCGATTATACTCTTCGGTCTTCTGTATAATCTGGCGTAGCGTATGGATGTGGTCTATGGTGCTAAAGCCTTTTCGGAAACCGGCTTGTACGGGAGGCTGGAATTCATCAAACCTGCGTGCGAGACGATTCGTAATGACCCTAGAAAACAGCTTATACACATGACTCAAGAGCCAGATGGGCCTATAGTTCTTCAATAAGGTGTTAGCACCACCACGCTCTTGTGCCACGCCTCATAAATTATTTTTATATTTAAGTAATCATGCACATTTTTATTTTTGTAAACAATGACACTTTGGTAATTAAAGACTGCACGATACTATATAACACTTATTTATTGTCCAAGAGCTTACGAAATATACGCATCGACCAACAGAAATTTTCGCCGTGATTGACCTGTCAAAAAGTAAACAATTTTCAATTGTTATTTTTCCTAAGTTCTAATTTCGAATGCTCTCGCAGAGAGCATGAAGAAAAGAAATAAAAACTTCTTGCGACGCCACATCACCCCCCCACGGAGAAGGAAAAACTGATTTAGAAAAAAATAAAAATAAACTATAATTACAAGTCAAGCACTTCTCTAAATCTAACCCTCCTACCAGCCCTGGTGGTAACCGGAGCAGGTGTTGAGGCAGGAGCTGCGACTACAGCTGGAGCTGGCACGGGCGGAGTAGATGATGCACCACTACTTAATGTTAGACCAGGATCCAGATGCGCAGGCTTCACCCGATCTACACTAACGGTAGATTCCTTCCCATTTACAACCAAGGTTAATGTCTTATCCGACCTCTTAAGGATCCGATGCGGTCCGGAATATGGAGGCTGTAATGGGCGGCGAACCGTGTCATCGCGAAGAAATACGTGCGTCGCTGTAGCTAAATCTTTGTAGATAAAATGCGATGGTTCAGCGTGCCGAGAAGCGGGTATGGGACGTAGAGCTTCCATACCACGTCTTAGATCCGTGACAAAATCCGCGATGTCACTAGGACTTGCAGGTACTTCTGGAGGCACTATGAGTTCACCAGGCAAACGGAGTGTCTCCCCATAGACCAACTCAGCAGAAGATAATTTTAAATCCTCTTTGAGGGCCGTCCTCATGCCGAGGAGAACAAGTGGCAACGCTCTTGTCCATGTGTTAGCATGGCACATTAGCGATGCCTTAAGCTGGCGGTGCATGCGCTCCACCATGCCGTTTGCGCAAGGGTGGTAGCTGGTGGTGCGAATTCGTTTTGTGGCGCATACATTTAGGAGACGTTTAAACAACGCGGACTCAAATTGGCGTCCTTGGTCAGTTGTTATAACGCTGGGTACTCCAAAACGAGATATCCAACCGGATACTAACGTCTCTGCCACTTCCTCTGCAGTTATTGACGTCATAGGCCATACCTCAGGCCACCGCGTGTACCTGTCGATAGCGGTGAGACAATAATTATATCCACCGGAATGCGGTAGCGGTCCTATGATATCAATGTGGATGTGCTTGAATCTGCCAGAAGGTGTACCAAAATGCCCGAGAGGCGACGTAATGTGTCGGGTAACCTTACTGCGCTGACAGTCAAGACAAGAGCGCGCCCACTTGCTACAGTCCGAGTTAATGTTCGGCCAAACGTAGCGCTCAGTCACCAAGCGAACAGTTGCCCGCACGCCAGGGTGGCTGAGTTTGTGACAGCGGTCAAATGCGGCGCGTCGAAAAGGTAACGTGAGATAGGGACGTGGTCGACCAGTGGATGTGTCACATAAAACAGTGACATTAGTGCCTGGAATCACGATAGATTCCAGTTTGAGTGAAGAATTGTCGCGCACTTTGGCTAGTTCTTCATCAGTATCTTGAGATTCAGCGAGTGCAGCGTAATCTTCTTCCAGCGAGATTGACTCGATGCGAGACATGGCATCAGCTACGACATTATCAATGCCTTTGATGTGGACTATGTCCGTGGTGAATTGGCTGATAAATGACAGCTGATTCAGCTGTACGGGTGGCAACTTCTCCCGTCGCTGTACAAAAGCATAAGTAAGCGGCTTGTGGTCTGTGTATATGGTCGCATGCTGGGCTTCTAAAATGTGCCTAAAATGCTGCACGCTCTCATACACAGCCAAGAGTTCGCGGTAGTACGCGGGCCACTGTGCCTGCTTAGCGTTAAGCTTCCTGCTAAAGTAGGCCAGTGGTTGCCAGTCGTTTTTGTCGCCGATGCGTTGCTGAAGGCATGAACCCACATGAGTGTTCGAGGCGTCTGTGAATAGGCCAAGCGAAGCATTGCAGTCCGGATGAGCTAAGATAGTAGCGGACATTAAGCTCCTCTTGCAGGCTTCAAAACACTCCTCGAGCTCAGGCGTCCATATGAACGGCTTATTGCCTTTGCCTTGTATTGCAGTAACGGCGTCGATTAACGGCGCCTGATACTTGGCTGCATCGGGCAAAAAACGACGATAATAATTCGCCATGCCAATGAACCTGCGCATGCCTTGTACAGTCTTGGGTTGCGGATATTCCACCAGAGCTTGAATTCTGTCCTCTGGTGGACGTGTGCCTGCTGCATTGATGCGATAGCCAAGGAACGAGACTTCTTCTGCTCCAAAAATGCTCTTAGTGACGTTGATGACAACTCCATAGTCGTGCAGCCTCTGGAATAAAATTTCCAGGTGTTCTGCATGCTGTGCTGGACTGCTGGAGTACACTAGGATGTCATCTACGTATGCAAAGCAGAAGTCTAGGCCTCGCACCACTTCATCGATAAATCGCTGAAATGTCTGTCCCGCGTTACGCAACCCAAAGGTCATGTACGGAAATTCGTACAACCCAAACGGTGTAATGATTGCCGTTTTGCAGATGTCACCTGGATGGACTGGGATTTGCTGGTAGGCTTTAACTAGGTCTATTGTGCTAAACACAGTAGAGCCAGCTAAATTGTGCGCAAAATCACCTATATGCCGAACGGGGTAACAATCTGGAATAGTGCGGGCGTTCAACGCACGGTAATCTCCACAAGGACGCCACGTCGAATCTTTTTTGGGTGCGAGGTGTAATGGAGAGGACCATGAGCTGCTCGACGGTTGAGCAGTACCAGCGTGAACCATATCCTCGAACTCTTTCTTCGCGATGCGGAGTTTCAAGGGTGCAAGGCGGCGCGGTCGAGCTGTAACGGGGGGACCATCCGTTGTATTAATGTAGTGCACGGTGGTATGTTTAGGTTCCCGTGGTGCTCCAGGTGGTCGCGTGATACTTGGGTACCTAGCCAGAATCACAGTGTATGGCGAGTCAGGCAAGGATACTACCTTGACGCTTGGTTGGTCTGCTGCACGAAGATCTGCGGCAGAAGAAAGTCCAGTCTTGCCATCACGCAGTCTGCCTTGGGTGCAGTCAGGTAGCAAGTGGTAGTGTGACAAAAAATCCGAGCCTATAATAGCGCTCTCTACGTCTGCCACTACGAAACTCCACTTAAACTCGCGCCTAAGCCCTAAACATAGATTTAGCTGCACCAAACCATAAGTGCTAATTTTAGTACCATTTGCAGCAACTAAGTCATATGGCTGTGGTTCGTATGTGCGGTTATTAACATACCGACGCGGTATGCAGCATAAGTCCGAACCAGTATCGACCAAAAATTTTTGGTTTGAATACCGGTCGGTTACGAAAAGACGGCGACTTGATGTAGAGCAATCGGCTGTCGCCTCTACCGACCGCTGCTCTGGTTTCCCTGGATGTTAGGTGAAGCACCGGACCAATTGCAGGGCGGTACGCACTTGCGTGCTTTGGCTGCAAATCGGTCGTGGTAAAAACACAGTTCCGGGTTGCGTGGACGTGAACGACTACGGCTACGACTACGGTTGGAGCGCGCACGACCATGGTCACTAGTAGTAGCGAGCGATGCAACAATGCATGTAAGCTCATCCACTTTTTTAACCAGCTGTTGTACTGTGCTGTCATCGTTCGCTAGCGGTGGTGTTGAGCTCGCATGACTGGAATAAAACTCTAATGTGGATGGAGCATTAATTTCCATCAAACTGTCTGCTAACTCGCTGAGCTCACCTAATTCCTCTAACCGCTGGGCTGCCAGAACTGTTTGGAGAAAACGTGGTAGCCGGCCCATCCAAATAGTTTTCATAAGCTCATCAGGAAATGTAGGCCCCGCTAAAGATTTAAGGTGCCGCAGGAAAGATGACGGCTTCCTGTCACCAATCTGCTCTTTTTCCAGTACGCGTCTGACCTTTTGTTCGCGAGAGTCGGAAAACCTAGAAATTATCGCGTCTCATATTTTTGTATATGGCTGTACCTTCGGTGGCTGTATAATGATGTCTTCTACTTCCCTAGTGCAGTTGGTGTCCAGATGCGCAATTGCGAAATTAAATTTTGTCAGTTCTTGCGTGATATTATTGATACTAAATTGCGCCTCTAGACTAGCAAACCATAACGCAGGACGGTCCTTACAAAAAGGAGGGGTGCGGATGGATACCCTATTTACGATCATCCTTTCCATGCCGCTCGTGCCAGGTTGGTCGTGATTCGGCGGTGTAGAAGCAGGCCTAAATTCGTCAACCTCACTATCACTCATATTGTACCACCAAAATCGGTAGGAAAGTCAAACGAGAATGTGCACCGAAAAAAAAAAAAAAGAGCAAAATCAACCCGAAAGAGAGAAAAAAATGAGGGTGTGGTGTGCGTGCAAGGTAACATGCGTATATAAAAAAGGCAAGCATAAAACAGTAACTATAAAATAAGGTCAGTATAAAAGTTGTATAAAAAATAAAATTAATCCACTCCGCCTTAAATAAACAATGTACCGTCACCTTAAGTTAGCCTTATCAATGTACAAAAAATCATAAATTTTAATACGGCACAAAAAATATTTGGACAAACACTTTATACCGTGACTGTACTTGTTATCTGTTGTTATCTCAATGTTCGCATGCACGCAAATTATTCCATCACCAACACGAACGAAATAATATCAATGTTCGGTACCTCTTGACATCCAGAAAATGATCGTCGTAGTCCGCGGGTCACCTGGCTCTAGGTAGCGTTGAGTGCAGCTCCAGTTGCACGACCACGGGCGTTATACTGCTCCCCGAAGAAAGCGCTCGCAAGGGGGGCGTCGCACGTCGTCAGCGTTGCACGTCGCGAATTCGCCAGCGCCGTGCAGTGCAGTTGTGCCATGCAGTGCGACGTCACCCGTCAGCCTCGCGCGCTGCTATTATCTCTCAATATGTATAGAGCCTGTGAAATTCCGCAGCGTTTAGGTGCGTTGTACGAAGGAGTCACCGTTTTGGTAACTCAACTTTGGTCACCACTCTGGCCGTGGTAACCACGTTGGTGTGTAGACACGGGCTCCTTCATGTTCCGAGGGTCACCACTTTGGTAATTAAAGACTGCACGATACTATATAACACTTATTTATTGTCCAAGAGCTTACGAAATATACGCATCGACCAACAGAAATTTTCGCCGTGATTGACCTGTCAAAAAGTAAACAATTTTCAATTGTTATTTTTCCTAAGTTCTAATTTCGAATGCTCTCGCAGAGAGCATGAAGAAAAGAAATAAAAACTTCTTGCGACGCCACAACACCATAGAGTAACTTTTTATACTTGAGGTACTTAATGACACTTTGACTAGATGTTAGGCGTGAGGCGTATTTATCGTCACAGGTAAAAGTCACTGATAAAAGAAAGTCACAGTCAGTCACAGCGACAAAATACCTCCGGGAGCAGCGACACTGTGACTTGCGCGCGAATCTATGAGAGCGTGCTAAAGTAATAGGTGCATCCTTTTCTCACGAAGGCGTCTGTAGCGTGCCAGAGAGGGACAAACCTAGTATTTTTTTCACAGGAGCTGTGACAGCGACATGTTTTGCCAGCCGTCAATTCAAAAGTAATAGGTGCATTCTTTTCTCACGAAGGCGTCTGTAGCGTGTCAGAGAGGGACAAACCTAGTATTTTTTTCACAGGAGCTGTGACAGCGACATGTTTTGCCAGCCCTCAATTCAAAAGTAATAGGTGCATCCTTTTGCACATAGGCGTCAGAGAAAGACACACCTATTATATATCTACATCCTGTAACCGTGACTTGTGCCGCGAGTAAAAAATACTCGCTAGTATTTATTCACAGGTATTTGTCACAGCTATGGCTGAGTCACAGTCACAGAGTCACCTAGTATCTCGATTTACCTAGTACGACCCACCTCTACTAGATGTCAGCGGTAGTTCCAGTTTTCGCCACGTGCCAAAAGATCCTTGTCGATCTGTATAGTAGATTTTTTTTCTCTAATCTGTGATTTGTCAAACCACTGATTTAATTTTGTCCTCCATGTCCTCCATGTCCAGTCACAGTTCCGATTCACGCTAAAATCGATAATATCGATATTATCGCGCTAAAAACGCGTACCGAATAGCCGTGAGCGCGACAACGAAATCTTTTGGAAAGGTCATGACCGACGCCATCTTGCGATATCGCCGTCCGTGATTGGTTGTTTCGAGTCATTGACAGCGGTCAAAGTCGTGAGCGCAATATCTGAATCGGAACGCTAAATAATCAACGTAAGCCTTGTGAGCGCTGTGAGCGATTACAGCGTGAATCGAATACGGGGAAAGTCCATTGAGCTCTCACGGGGTCTAGCAAAAATACCAACCACTAACTCTAACGCCTCACGCTAACTCCAAAAATGTATTGAAATGACATTCGCTGCAGAAAAGTTAGCGATTTCCGAAATGTCATCCTAGTACATTTTGGAGTTAGCGTGAGGTGTTAGCGTTAGCGATTGTGATCTATGCTAGACCCCAGGATGACATTTCGGAAATCGCTAAATTTTCCGCAGCGAATGTCATTTCAATACATTTTTGGAGGTAGCGTGAGGCGTAAGCGTTAGTGGTTGGTATCTTTGCTAGACCCCCAGATGAACTACCTGATTGAGCTACATGAGGACATAGGAATGTGACGTAAGGAGGGAACAAAGACTTTTTATCTATGTAATAGGGGGAATTCTGTGGGAGGGAATTATTTTTGGATTATGAAATCGATTATTCCAAAAAGATGTTTTTTAGAAAAATAATCGATTTTTTAAAATCGATTTTTTGGAGTATTAAATGTCAAAAAACCATAAACCGATTAAATAAATTTTATTTACAGTAGTGAGCATAATTAACCACTACGCCAAAGACCAAAGAGTACAGTGCAACTTAGTGACCGAATGCGCTGATTATGTGCATCGAGCGCCCAGATGCACATAATCAGCGCTTTATATTATAGGGCTACAAAAACATGTTGAATTGAATGCCACTGCAACACAAGACACTAATTTAAAAAGCGCAAGCAGAGCACCCATGAAAAATTTACAATCATACACCCGAACAGATTTAGTTATAATAATTTTGGGAATAAATCAGATGCTTATACTATATCGAGTTATAGCCTCTTATCCCTCTGAAACCACCACTGCTCAGTGCTCAGATATGTATATGTTTTTGAAATAATTGAAGTACCTACCTACTCGTTTTCCCATAACTTATCAAAATCGAAACTTACGCTTACGTCACAATTGAATAACAATGCATGCGTGTTTGATATTGCTGCTGGGAGTTTAAGAGTTAATCTAATTTTCTCCTGGAACTGCCAATTAACAGAAAATCTAGTGAAGACAAACAAGACTTTAAAAAGAATGCGCGAGCGCAGTGAGCGGAAAAGTTCACCTTACCAGCGCTATAGGACTGTATTATGTAGAAATAAATGCCACTGCTATAATCTAAACTAAAAATTGCGATACGGAACATACGAAATTAATAACCGGCCTAGTGCGGGTTGGACTCGCGCACGAAGGCTTTCGTACCATAAGCTATAAAACCGAGTAGAAACATCACGTTTGTTGTATGGAAGCCCCTTACATACATATTTATATTATTCAGTTTTTTTAGTATATTTTGTTATAGCGGCACATGTGTGAAAATTTCAATACTCTAACTATCACGGTTCATGACTCATAGCCTGGTGACAGGCGGATAGACAAACAGACTGATGGACAGACGGACAGTGGAGGTTTAGTAATACACAGAGACGGGCTAAGTGTGTCTGCGTGAGGTTCTTTCTAAAATTAATTTGTCGAAATCTCACAGGGTATTATTGGATAATTTTGGCACCCGCTCCGTTTGCGTTTTTTAGGATTCCATACCCAAAAGGTAAAGCAAACCTTATTACTAAGGCTCCACTCTGTGTCTGCCTGTACTGAGCACGGTTGCTGCTCATCATCATCATTAACAGCCTGAAGACGTCCACTGCTGAACATAGGCCTCCCCCAGGGAGCGCCACTTAGAGCGGCTGCTCGCCTCCTGCATCCATCGGCTCCCCGCGGCTTTCACCAGGTCGTCGGTCCACCTAGTGGGGGGCCGGCCTACGCTGCGTCTTCCAGTTCGTGGTCGCCACTCGAGAACCTTTCTTCCCCATCGGTTGTCAGTTCTACGAGCGATGTGGCCTGCCCATTGCCATTTCAACTTGCCAATCCTAAGAGCTACATCGGTCACTTTAGTTCTCCTGCGGATCTCCTCATTTCGGATCCTATCTCGCAGGGAAACACCGAGCATTGCTCTCTCCATAGCTCGTTGCGCGACTTTGAGCTTAGTAATGAGGCCAACAGTTAGAGACCACGTCTCAGTTCCATAAGTCATCACTGGCAACACACATTGATTGAAAACTTTTGTTTTCAGGCTTTGTGGTATTTTGGACGAAAAGATAGGTCGAAGCTTCCCGAACGCTGCCCAGCCGAGTTGGATTCTTCGGGCGACCTCTTTGTCGAAGTTGGACCTACCCAATTGGACAGTCTGCCCTAGATAGACGTATTTGTCGACAACTTCGAGAGTATCGTTCCCAACAATTACCGGTATAGGTGGAACATGGGCATTTGACATGATTTTCGTCTTGTCCATGTTCATCTTAAGACCAACCTGTCGGGAGACTCTACTGAGGTCGTTGAGCATGGTGCTGAGATCATCGAGCGACTCCGCCATTATGACTATATCATCGGCAAAACGAAGGTTAGTGATATACTCGCCATTTATGTTGATGCCACATCTTTTCCACTCCAAGAGCTTGAAAACATCCTCCAATGCGTTTGTGAACAGTTTCGGAGAAATAACGTCTCCCTGTCTCACGCCTCTCTGCAATGGGATCTGTTCCGTACTCTGGTCTTGTAGTCGGACTGACATAGTGGCCTTACTGTACAAACACTTCAACACTTCGATATACCTATAGTCAATTTGGCATCGCTGTAAGGACTGCAGCACCGCCCAAGTCTCGATTGAATCGAAGGCTTTCTCATAGTCCACAAACGCTAGGCATAGCGGCCGATTATACTCTTCGGTCTTCTGTATAATCTGGCGTAGCGTATGGATGTGGTCTATGGTGCTAAAGCCTTTTCGGAAACCGGCTTGTTCGGGAGGCTGGAATTCATCAAACCTGCGTGCGAGACGATTCGTAATGACCCTCGAAAACAGCTTATACACATGACTCAAGAGCGAGATGGGCCTATAGTTCTTCAATAAGGTGTTATCACCTTTTTTGAAGAAGAGCACCACCACGCTCTTGTGCCATGCCTCCGGCGTTGTACCTTCAAGGATGACAGAATTGAATAACTTCTGGAGGACTATAAGTAGCGGTCTACCACCCGCTCTCAGAAGTTCGGTCGTAATTCCATCCTCACCTGGCGCCTTGTTGTTTTTAAGCTGTTTGAGGGCCATTCTAATCTCGTACAGGCTGACGTCCGGGATATCTTCGGTATAGTGTCGGACTAACTTGGCTCTGGTGTCCTTAGCTGTGTTAGTAGCGGGCTCACGTGTCGAGGTGTATAACTGTCCATAGAAGTTCTCAATCTCTCTCAGGATCTCAGGCTTGGATGAAATGACACTACCATTCTCGGTCTTCAGTTTTGTCATTTGGCTTTGCCCAATAGACGAATCTTTTGCGAACACCTTAGAGCCTTGGTTCCGCTCAATTGCGGCCTCAATACGTGAAGTACTAAAAGCACGCAAGTCGTGTCGTATGGAACTCCAGATACGTCTATTGAGTTCACCGTAGGCTGACATATCAACTGAAGACTGTAGTTTCATTTCGCTCCGGTCTGCCATTAATTTAAGAGTGTTTCCTGAGAGTTTCTGAGTCCTCTTTCGGCGTTGGGTCTTGAAGAACTCAGCTCCAACAGCTTGGACAGTTTCCACCAACCCGTTGTTCAACTCGTCCACTGTGTTGCAATCGGCAAGGCACTGGAAGCGATTTTGGAGTTCCAGCTGAAAGCCTTCGGGGTTTTGGATTTGGACAGGGTTTGGACGGAGCGTAGACCTCACCAGACGCGACCTTTCAAGCTTGACATTGATATTCAATGTGCCTCTTACAATACGGTGATCGCTACCGGTTTTCACCTTGCTGATCACAGAGACATCATCGAATATTCGCTTCTTGGTCGTCATCATGAAGTCTATCTCATTTTTCGTGGAACCGTCGGGGCTTATCCACGTCCACTTCCTGGATGGCCGCTTCTTGTAGAAGGAGTTCATCATAAAGAGGCCCTCCTTCTCCATGAAGTCAGCCAGCCTTTGTCCCCGAGGGTTCCGCTGCCCGTATCCAAATGGCCCCACTCTCAGCTCATCGCCATTCCTTGTGCCCAACTTCGCATTAAAGTCTCCCATCACAACGGTGAAGTATGTTTCGGAAGTATGCATGGCTTCGGATATATCCTCATACATAGCTTCTACTTCATCGTCGGAGTGTGCCGAGGTCGGTGCGTATACCTGGATGACCTTCAACGAATACCGTTTGGTTATTCTGAGTATCAGGTACGCTACCCTGGTCGACACGCTGTCGACTTTGATCACGTTGTTGACGAGAGACTTGCGGACGAGGAACCCGACACCACCTTGGGAAAGTTGGTCTCCCTCCCGGTAGAAGAATAAGTTACCGGAATTTAGGATTATCGTGTCCTGTCCCTGTCTTCGGACTTCTGACAATCCCATTACATCCCAGCGTAACTTACTCATCTCCTCCTCCAATTCGACCATCCTTTCGTCAGCCCTCAACGTGCGCACGTTATAAGTTGCCAGGGCCAGGGGTCGTGTTTGGTGGGGTTGGTAGCCGGGCGTCTTCCGGTGATTCTTCGCACCCCCTGCCCTGCCGTTACCATGACCGCTACCGGAGCCACGGGATAGTAGAGCCGCCGGGGACTGGGGGCCGTTATTGTTTGTGCTTGTCATTAGGGGGGGGGGGGGGTTTGCCATAATCACCACGCTTGGCAGGCGGCTTGGTGATCGCAGTAGATTATGATGGTGGAGACCAAGGAGAATGCTGCAGCCCATTCCCTGGACGTTCCCTTAGCCGACTTTTACGGCACCCACGGGAAGAGATGGGGTGGTCCTATTCGTAACCGGGACCACACGGTTGCTGCTGCGGGCATCAAATTATTGTAATAATTTTGTCAGTACATGCACTTTGATTGATTGAAAATAAAGCACATAAAAATTATAACCGCATGCGCAGCGAGCGCGAAAATGAATTGTAATAATTATTATTGTAAAACGACCAGATCTAAATCCGCCCCTGAACCTGAATCCACCCTTGTTGTTTACACTGAACGCCCGTGTATTTGGTAGGTGTGTTGCCTTATTATTCTTAATACCAGCGGAAAAAATCGAAATCAAATTAATAAAGCGATTTTATAAAAATCAGTTCACAAAAATCGGGTTTACTAAAAACAATCGATTTTCTTAACATCCCTACCCTAAATACAGGTGGCGACGCCACATGACACGGAAGTACGCGGAAACTAAAAATCGACGTTCGATGTCAAACAAACAATCATCATCAAACAAAAAATGTCAGTCAGTTGGTTGATTGCACATAATGGCGGTGGTGTGGTAGTGTTGTTTTCCTAACTTTCTCATTCCAGTTATGTTAATGTTACTGCAGCGAATGGTCACAGCCGCCGCAATATTCGTGAACTCTGAATACTAGGAGAAGAAAGATAGTAGTTGTGTCAGACCTCGTAATGAAGGAGTCGCATATGTCGCGTCGTTAGTGTTATTGAATTAACGTGTGTGGTGGTGTCTGCGGGAGTAGTGCGGGCGCGGTAGGAGTGCTAGCGGCGCGATGGGGGCTCAGCAGGCTAAAGAACGCGGCACCGGCAGCGGCGCGTCCATGCGGTCGGCGCGGAAGCCGCGGGTGCCCAAGGACCCCCGCATGCTCGGCTCCAACATATTCACAGAACATAGCGGTAAGTCGTCACTTAGAGATTTGTTGTCGCGTGTCTGGTACTTTCACCTGGCCCTTACTTATCCGAATCTAAGACTTGAGATTGATGACTGACTATTTGACCCACTTTTTATACATTCCATATCAATACCATATTATAATATACCAAATACTATAATGTTTGTCATACAGGTTTTATTTTTAGGAATCTCTTATTTCTATATGAAGAGCTCATCTCTCTGAACTTATTTTATGGGCTGAAAATGATGTTAATATAGCTATAATTAGCAATAAGATCTTCATTGATTGGTATCAACATTTGAAGTAAATAGAACACTACATACCTATCTCTCAGTTTGCTAAATGTTAAATACTATAATAACACCATCTATATTCATAGCAAATATTTAAACATTAATTTAAAACCTGAGCAGGATGGTATTGAATTTCCTCTTACCTACATTATTTTTAGTACATAATCTAAATTAGTATGTGTGACTGAGACAATGTTTTGGAGTCATGCAGTCTAGTGTCGTGGAGTGATTACTGTTCTCTGGAAGAAACTAAGCTTAAGTGTCTAAATACTATTTTCCTCTTAAAAACATATTAATTTGAATTAAAATAACACAACTTTCTAAACAAGGATTTTTAGTAAGTATTCTATCATCATCATCCACAGCTGTTTACATCACACTACTGGGTATAGGCCTCTAACAGTTTAGGTCAAATGATAGTCATATCGTAAAATAGTCAAAAATAATTATAGGATTAAAATTTAAAAAATTATCACAATTTAAATTGGATTCAATTTAAATGAAATCATTTATTTGTTACAAATTGTCTTAGGTATGAAAACACAAGGGAAATATAAATTAGATAATTATCATGCAACAACAAATCAGCATCAATTCTTTCATAAGTAAAAATAAGTCATCATCATTCATCATCATCATCAGCCTGAAGACGTCCACTGCTGAACCTAGGCCTCCCCCAAAGAGTGCCACCTTGAGCAGCTGCTTGCTTCTTGCATCCATCGGCTCCCCACGGTTCTGACCAGGTTGTCGGTCCACCTAGTGGGGGGACGGCCTACACTGCATCTTCCAGTCCATAGTCGTCACTCAAAAACCTTTCTTCCCCAACGGTTGTCAGTTCTACGAGCAATGTGGCGGGCCCACTGCCACTTAAACTTGCTAATTCTGAAAGCTGCTATTTATTATAAATGCTGGTATTTATGATTTTTATAGCAGTATCGCCTGCTCAGCGTAATGTACAGATTAATTTGTAAAGGAAAAATAGCTACCGTGAGAAGTAGTCTCATGTCCGAATTTTTCCTTCATCTTTACAACCTTAATTGCTTAATTAAGCTTGTAAATTGCTTAATTTTAATTGGGTGTTCTAGCAATAGGAAAAAAAACCTTTACAACCAACCCAACCCAACAAAGTATTTTAGACGAAAAGATAGGTCGAAGTTTCCCGAACGCTGCCCAGCCGAGTTGGATTCAACGTGCGACCTCTTTGTCGAAGTTGGAGGATAATCTGTCCTACATAGACATATTTCTCTACAACTACGAGAATATCGTTCCCAACCATTTACGATATAGGTGGAACATCGGCATTAGACATGATTTGCGTCTTGTCCATGTTCATTTCAGACAAGACGACCTGTTGGGACACTCTACTTCTAAGTCATCCAACAGGTAGGTCTTAAAATGAACATGGAGAAGACGAAAATCATGTGTAATGCCTATGTCCCACCTACACTGATAATTGTTGGAAACAATACTCTCGCAGTTGTCGAGAAATATGTCCTTAGGACATAGACTGTTCCATTAGGTATTCCATCTTCGACAAAGAGATCGCACGAAGAATCCTACTCGATTGGGTCAGGCCTGGATACAAAGGTTTTCAGTGTGTGTTGCCAGATGTCCGGCTAGCATGGGCACCGTAACAGACTTTTCTCGACACTTTCTCGTGAGTGTCCGTGAAAGCATTATGGTAGCGCCTAAATGTGTCTCACTCTAACAAAGACGACAAGTTTTTTTGCAGTGCATGCTAGGCCTGCTGCTGTCACTTTTGGCCTCATTAATTAGCTCAAAAGTCTCGCAACGAGTTATGGGTAGAGCTATACTTGGTGTTTCCCTGCGAGATAAGATCTGAAACGAGGTGATTCGCAGGGGAACTAAAGTAACCAATATAGCTCTAAGAATAAACTAGTAGAAATTGCAATGGGCAGTCGCTCATAGAAGTGACAACCGATGAGGAAGAAAGGCTCTTGCAGGGTTCTTGCCACGAACAGGAACGGAAATGGACGTAGGAAGCGGGGCAGTTGCTCAAAACGGCACTCCCTGGGGGAGGCCTATGGTTAGCAGTGAACTCTTCAGGCTATTGATGATGAGTTTAGCGAGACTAATGGAGCGCAGTCGTTTTTTTTTTATAAATATTTACATATCTTAGTTCCTTTTTTTATGTATACTAGACTAATTCCCTCTTTCTGACCTATTTTTGATCATCCGATCTAAGCTTAAATTTGCACAAGCAAAATGGATGAAAAAGGTTTATTTATTTTTTCCATTCATGTTGTTAGTTGTTTGAAATGGTTCAACGACGTAGACTATTTTTTAAAGCAGACCGATTGCAACTAATGCGATTGTACATTCTACGTTTACAATATTGTAACTATTGTAAGTGTTATGCAAAGCGAATGTAGTCGAGGTCCCTGTTATTACGTTGTTAGGAAAAGCTTGCGTTTCCAAAATTCAGAGATAATTAATTTTACGTCTTAAGAGAAGCGTACATCCCCTCTCCCTCCTATTATCAATACAAAAAGTGCCAACGATTTTCCACCTTTTAATATCAACCGATTTTAATGATTTATTCATATGATGTCTACCCAGTAAACAACTATGTTCGTACGTCTTCTTTTTTAATTAAGTTTTTACAATATCTTCGTATTTATACCCATCTAAAGTTGAGAATTGTTGCCAAAATCAAAAGATTTTGATAAGTTTTATAGATAGTGAAAACCGTTGGCGCCCGCTTATTCGTCGATAAATTCACTAATGAACTCTAACTCTATGGTCTCTATCGTCCGTGCGGAGAGCAGAGAGACGGCAATGACATTTTCAAATACCAGGATCCAGCCCTCTTAATTCCCCTTCTTCTGCATACTCCACCGTCTCCCTCTATTCGTTATTTTCTACAGTTTCCCAATCCTTTCTCTATTCATTTTCCATCCCCTTCGTCCTTACCCTCCCCTTGTTGTCCAATCCCTATCTACTATAATTTTATTAGAGAGATCTCTGAATAATAAACTTTCGGTAGGTATGTGATATGAAGCCAGTAGTTATTATAATAATGGCGGCTGTGCGAAAGGTATTCATCACAGTCGTCCGTGTTTTGACTTGTTGCGGGTTTCGATTAACAAACGTAAGAACCTACTAACTCCAAATAACACAGCAAGGGCATTAAAATTTTAAAATTCTATTTTGTCTGTCTTTTTGAGAATTCAGATAGACCATATTACCACTGGATGAAATTTGCCGCCGTTTGCTGTAATGAATTCTTCGGAGTTCTGAACAGGTTCTTACATCTGTTTCTTCAATATGGCTTCATCCAAAATGAACTTGAGTCATTTTTAGACGACTCCCACCCGCTCCATTCCACCACAAGACGGACGACCGCGAATACGATTAAATAAGGTACACACAGTCATTTCCTAGAGGTTGGATAAGTAAGGGTGGGCGTAAGGACTAAAGGTTGGGGGAAATGATGGTGCTGGAGGGAGGCCTCTGCTCCCTCTAACACCATCCTTTCCCTTACTTACTTACTACTATAACTACTTAGGTTACTTAGAGCATAATAAGATCTCTGTTTTAAATAAAGGTTTATTAATAAAATAAAATTAATTATCCCGGGCGATGGAGGGGTGGGTCAGCTTCTTATTATAGAATAGATACGTTTATGTATGTAGTTAGGCTAAGTTGCTCTCAAAACATATATTATACACACGCACGTGCATGTGATTCGTGATAAGGATGCAATGAGTTTATTTTAGTAACACTAGAATGTTCAATTAGAGCTTATTGAAACGGCATCTAATCAAGCAGGCGATGTGAAACAATTATCATAATAACAGCAAAATTAAGAGAAATCAGATGAAACACGTATAACCTTCCAGTAAGGATGAATTCTGGTAGGTCAGCTAATTACTTGCAATATGTGCGCCGGCGGTAGTCATCGCTGCGACCTACCAGCTCTGGTTACTAAGGAGGGATTTATAACATGTTATCATGTCAAGAATAAAGTACGTAACACAGTAGAGATTTGTACAAATAACATAGAAAATATGATTAGGAGAGGTTGCCGACCGGCGAGGAATTTACTCTTGCCCGCCGCTAACTGGTAGATTCGCACCGCGACGAGAATTTCACCACAAATGATTAGATGTCGTTTTGACGAATTATCAGTTTGTCCAAGGATACTGTGCAGTGCATATACATGGGCCGTTTCTCCGTAAACTGGGCAACTCGTTGTCCCAGTCCAATTTTACATTGAAACAATGGAATTATTATACATGTACACGTATTTCCGACGTATCTGCAAAAGATTCATTTCTAATTTAAAGGTGCTAAGGCCTGCGCTGAGGTCCCCCTTAGGTTGTATTGTGCATTAGGTTCACTGGCTAGGTAGTCATCCCTTATTCATATACAAGTAAAGCCCAAGGTTATTTTACTCATCTTCATGATGCAATACATTATAAAATACTCTAATGTGACTGTCGGCAGGGGCGCGTCTTCAAGTCAATGATTTTCTTTTTGATGATTGAACTGAATTTTTAAGGTTATATTATAAAAAATAAATAGTTTATCTGGTTGTTAAATATTACGTACCATAAGTAATTAAGACTTACCATATAAAACAATTGCAGATCACTACAAACTGACTTGTAAGTAATAAAATTAAAAATATAATCTAGGCTATGCTACAGCTACTTTATAAAAGGAACTCAACAGGCAGAAATGGTGTGCATAATTATTCATAACCAGCACGTAATTGCTGCAAGGTGAAAGCGACCATATTAGATAGGGCGATTTAGCGTACAGGTTGGAAGCAAATGAAAACGTCTAAATCTAATCCATCTATCAAAGTTCAAAGCAAAAAGTTAGGTTGGTATAATATGATGGGTGATCCAATTTTAGTTTACTGCCATTCATTTAAAGAAAAACACGATACTGATCATGGTTTCTGAGTTTCATTTCTTGGGTTATCTGTATTTTATACCAGTCCAGTACAAAATACGCCAAAGGGAGCCAGCATAAGAAAGGCCTAAATTCTGCGAACGACGACGAATTGATAAATCTGGGTCTTCGGCCACACTATCGCTCACAGCAGCAATATTCTCGGCTGAATGCACGCCACGATGATGCAGATGCACACGGCTTGCCCTATCTCCAATGCTTACAGTTTTTTCAAAATTTTCACAAGGTTGCGATTTGTCGCTAAGTAGGACGATTGGTTTGACCATAATCTTCCCCTAAAAGTCTGTATATACTGGGTGTAATTGGATTCATTAGCATCCTTTGAAACTAGGTACTTACTCCTGATACCGGTCACTTGTGGGACTTTTGGGTAATAAAAATAACTCCAAAAAATGGAACAACTTAACCAAATGCTACAATACAAAATTTAACTTAAATAATGAAGTACTGTTAGTAGATACTAGGTATAACGATGAAATGTATCAAAATCATCCGTGCCAACTGCGTTAGGCGCCGCGGCAATCTTTATAATATTCAATAAAAATAATTTCATTTACACTCTTTACTCTTTAATAATCATCTATAAATGGTGTACTATCACGGGCTCAATTTATGCTAATGATATATACACTTTTCTCACAGAATTGTTATTTCTGTAGAATAACTGAACAATTTTAACACGTTGCGCCGTAGTTAAGCGGTTCATATAAATGTTAATATATTATCAACTTCAACTCTTGGTTAATGGCCTTTGTGGAGAGGTGACCACAATTTTGCCAGTGTCACGTGGACTAAGATAGAACCTTAAACTAGCATTTGACGTTTCAAATCTTTCAAATACACGCCATTATCTACAACTTTTTTTTACAGTGTTGTCAATATAGGAAACTCAATTTTGGATCACCCGTTATAAATGAAGACGGCAACCGAGCCAAGCTGTCATGTGGTACAATAGCATCATTGCTCTACATTAGCATACAATGCTGGCAGCTGCCACGCGCTTGCAAGCAGACAGCGTCGCGACGCATTACGTTGCGCCACGCAAACATCTTCAATGATACTCGGTGCCGATTGGACCCTCGCGTATGTTCCGCTCAACATCTTATTTCATTTATTGCAAAGATTGCGTTTTAATTGAATCAAGCATAGTAAATGGGAGAAGCTGGCGGATGATAGGAATCAATATAGAAACTGCATTAAGATGGCCAAAATCTGCACGAATGAGCATGGTTCGACAAGCTTGCGGACAAGAGAGCAAAACGGCGCGACAGCGAAGTCGTCGCAACACACGCTTGTGCAAGGTGTGGATTGGATGCACCATGCTGCTTTCTTATTGGCATTATGCAGGCACCAAATCCGGTCATGATTATGATGACTCTTGACATCTCACAAAGTTTTGGCATTACTACTTATCACCGCAAGCTTTACCTTTTTTATTATTGGACAGGCTTGCGTTTGACCCCTATCGCACCTGATGGCAAGTGACGATGCGGTCTAGGATGTAACGCGCTTGCCTAGAAGATCAAGATACACTCTCAATTTGATGACTCGAAGATTGTAGTTTTCGGGAAATACGAACGCTGGCAAAGCGCTACCTATTTGCGAAATTGATCCCAAGCTCAAGTTCTCCACAAGTTTAATAAGTATGATACTCATGACATACCCCCATACTGTTCGACTTGAAAAAGACCCAGATTCAGTCATTAATAGGCCACTGAGGTATCATCGCTTCAAAATTGTTCCACTTATTAATCTAATCTACGTCTGGATATCTCACATCGCGCGAATCGTGGCAAGGTCTCTCAATAATAAGTAGATGTGACCGCTGATTAAAAAGCATTGATAGTGATAACTGAATATAAGTAGTAATGTATTATGTGCGTTAATTTATGAGTTCATATTGTAAATCAGACATTACACTCAAATCAATTTCAGAAATCTTTTTTTGGCATGAAGAAATCCTAAGCTCATGATTGCAATGCAACAGGAAAAATTTAATTCCTAATTTGAACATTTCCACACGCCAATCCCCTTTTCATTGCGATTTGACAATAATTATGGTCGGTTGCCGATTTATTACTAGTTTTATGATATAGGGCCCAAGTTGTCGTGTCGTTACACTCGTGTGTATGTACCCCATTGATTTAATGATCGTATTGTTGACAGCCAGCCATTGACGCATGAATATTAAATGCTCAGACTTACAAGGCGCTGACCTTTAAACGAAATTATCTTGGACCTAGTAGGTAGCCAATAAACCATAGAATATTTTAATAATTATTATCTATCGATCCTCAAATTAGAGTCATACAAATTTTCTTAATTCGGCAATAATAAGTTCTTCCGTTATGGTATGAAAGCCACATAAAAACAGGCAAATTAAATTATATTATATACCTCTATAGGGATATTAGGCCCTGTTTTGCAGGCTTTCGTTGATAATCCTTAAAATACTAGAAATATATCTGTCTCTTACATTGCCGTCTATTTGACAAGAACAGCAACAGTATTAGATGGTTTTAGAAGTTTTAAACCTGTCAACTAAAGCCTTTAAATTGGCCCAGTAGCTATTTATGGCTCGCATCATCGAAGGACGCTAGGTGGTAGGACTTTTCTGCAAAGTTCGTCTAGCTAGGACTAGGTACCACCGCTTTGTCAATTATTCTGCCGCTAAGCAGTAGTGTGCAACCGCTACACGGTTTGAAGGGCATTGTAGCTAGTGAAAATACTGGGCAAATGAGACTTATGAATTAATCTCACAGTCTAGAATTTTTTTAGATGGTGTGGTGGTTCAGGATGTTGTGCGCAGTGTCACGCAAACTTTAATGATGAATTCCGAGTGACACTGCAATCTGATATGAGCGGCCGCTTAACATCAGGTGAACAACTGGCTCGTCACGTCGTTCGTTTACATAAAAAACGCTCGTTGATAATTTTATGAATGAAATCTTGACTTAGCACCAATACACAACTGAGCGTTACATCGTTCTGAAATACGGGTCTATGAGTTAGGCTTGAGCGCGCCTACTATACCAGCATGTAGCGTAATGATCATTAACAAGGTTAAGATTTTTTGTCTAATTCCGGTCCGACACGTCGTGTGTGGCTGGATTTGATTGGATAAAAATACATATAAAATTTTTCCTATTCAAAGGTGTATTATCTAAGAAGCTATACTATAAAAATATTTTTCTGGTCTGACCAAGAAGATTAAAGAAAGAAAGAAGAAGAAAGAAAATACAGTTGCGTGATGTCATGATATAGGTCCCGACTCAGCATGCAATCAAGGTCTTGCGACCTCAATAACTGATTTTCAGTCGGAACCCATCATCATGACATCACGAACTTCAGGACAAACAAATCAACATAAAAAAATTAAACAATAATGTAAAAAATACATGACATACAATAACCAAAAAGAGAAAAAAAAATACAATTTGATATGGTGTGCCGTATTTAGCAGACCACAGACACTGTGTCACTGTCAATGTCATAATGCAATGACAGTGACACGCACTGCCATCAGATATGGCTGCCCGTGCCAAGTAGGACACTAAACAATATTTATTTCCTGTTTCGCCATATCTAATAAATCAGTGGAGATGAATTAATCGTGTCGTGATCCACGGTAGCAGACTAAAAAACATCAAGATCTGCGGATAGTAACGAACAGTGATATCTTAGAGCAGTATGAGTTGTAAAAGTGCCTTCCATAATTTACATGGTTTTACTAGAGGTTACATAATTATGCCTGAACTGTGTGCTTATATGATAAAAAGAAGCTTGAAAGATCTCAAACAGCAAAAACAAAACGTGTCACTACGTCACTACTAAGTGAGCTGCAAAGACAAATAACTATAAATGAAACCGCGCGGCAACCAGATGAGGCTCATTACGTAAGCCTTGTCAAAAGGTTCAATAGTTAACAGAATTCCACCCAATCAACCCGAACATGACTCAAACGTAAGTACCAACTTCTTACCTACATAATACCTACTCCATATAATACTAGTCTATAAGAAACACCCACTGAACACCGAGAAAATTTATTTATTTTTACATTTATTATTACCTATTTAATTTTTCTGGTCATTCATTAAGTGCAACCTTAAATGTCTACTAAATGCTTGCACTGCTTTCAGGCTTCGCAATGGTGGTGGAATTACGTTCCATACCCGGCTTGCAGCAAGGCTGAAACTTCCGCGAAAGGATGCTGACCTGTGGCGAGGCGTCCGGAGCACAAATACTGACATCCTGGCTTCATACCTACGACTTTCCTGTGCCCAAATTAGTTTTTTGAATAAATACTCTGGCTGCTGGTTTTTTATAACACCGAAAAGTAAGGTTGCAAAATGTAGCTGCCTGCGAGCATTCATTTTCATTAAGTTTGCCCGATTAAGAAAAGGAGTCACATGTGCACGAGCAGGAACTTTAAAACAAAAACGGGCACAGGCATTCTGAACTCTTTGGATCAAGCGCTCTGTTCGTGACAACAGACATGGACCAAAAACAACATCGGCATAGTTAAGCTTTGAAAGTATGAGAGATTCGCAAAGTGTCAACCTGAGATCCTCACTAAGCTCTATAGAGTACCTTTAAACGATACAAACAGTTTCGTACAGCTTCTTGCACATGGTGCTCAAAGTGAAGTTGAGCAATCCTAAATTACGAGCTTCTGTAACATGATCTATTTTCTTATTAAGGATGGATACTTGAGGACAAAATATCTGCTACCTGCTTCTTTGACCCCATTACCATATATTTGGATTTGATTGGGTTTAGTACCATGCAGTTAGTTTTAGACCACATAGCTAACCGATCCAGATCCTGATTAATATTCCTCACGGCTTGGCTTGTGTCTTCCGGGTGAAAATGCAAATAAACTTGTAGGTCGTCCGCATAGATGTGATACTGACAATTTTTTATACATTTTATTATGTCTGCACTATACAGAATGAAGAGAATTGGCCCAAGAATTGAGCCCTGCGGGACACCTCTGAGATTGTAATGGCAAGATGAAGAAGCCGTTTTACCATCAGGACCAGTGACCTCAACAATTTGAGACCTTAAATACAAGTAGCTGTGGAACCACCTTACTGCAGTAGCGCTAAAACCATAATATGACATTTTTGCTAACAAGAGAGGAATACTGATTGCATCAAATGCACGCGAAAAATCCAGCAGCACAAGGATTGTCCCCATACCCCGGTCCTGAGCTGCAAGTATGTTATCAACCACATCAAGCAGCGCAGTTGCAGTACTATGTTTCTTGCGAAACCCTGATTGAGCTTTAGGCAAGATTTCTTCAACTTCAAGGTATTTCATCAACTGATAACAAACAACTTTTTCTAGCAACTTAGATAGACATGGCAATATACTTATAGGGCGAAGATCACTTATTGAAGTGATATCTGTTTTTTTAGGTATTGGTCTTATAAGCGATACTTTCCATAAATCTGGAAATGTTGCAGATGAAATAGACAAATTTATCAATTTAGTTATGAAAGGCAGCGTATCGGGCAGAGTTAGTACTATCATTTGTAATGTAATCTGATCGATACCCTCGGCATTTGATGATAGCTTCTTAATTACATTTGCAATAACATCCTCATCAACCGGTTCTAGATGAAATTCAGAGGTATTGAACCAGTATTCAAAATAGGTAAGGTTTGAGATTGGCACCTTATCATTCCCAGGAACATTTAGAAAGTGTGAATTTATTAAGTTGGCATCATTACAAAAAGAGGGGATTTCAAAACTATTCTTGCACTTAAAAGTGAAACGTTACTGTATATGCGGCAGCTTGGCGGCCGGTGTTTGCACAGGGACACGGCACAGGCAGGGGCGGGTGGGAGATGAATCAATCGATCATTTCTGCGGTGCCACTATTGGCTAATTTAACGTGAAATATGTAACTATGTTCTCTCTGTTTTTCACTATCTGCATCTTTTGGTGTAGTCCGCATGGAAAAAGTTTTCCGCGGGTCAAAAGTATCATTGTGTTACTCCAGCTCCAGAAGCTAACCTATATTTCATTTATATTTTATTCTTTATAAGCAAAGTATTTGAAACACATGATGGAAAGTGACGAACCTGTCTACGATGGTGCATGCTTGCCTAGAAGATACCTAAATACCTATCAGATTTCAAATCAATTTCCGTGTACAGTTTCAGCGCTGAGTCACTTTCTACGTTATTTTAGGACCTTTTCAGGCTCTATTTAAGTATTATATTGTGCGTATCAAAATCTTATTGGCCTAATAATCAAATTGCCTTCTTTTTATAAAGCTATACTAATTTCACCAGTCACTGAATCACCGAGGCATACCGAAGACAAGTTGTGAGCAATTTTCCTGGTTAACTTTAATCATTTTTCATTATTATTATTAGCATTTTATGCGCTTTTATTTTAGCATTTACCTGGTCAACACATTTTCAGGTAAACCTTAAGGTTGCCCACAGAGCATGAAAATAATTCATTTCGCCCCGGCGTCGTTTTTAGTGGTCTGTGGGATTGACATGCAGTTAAGTAGCGTTAACAGCAGAAATTGCTTAAAACGTAGGTTTTATTTAAATTTGTAAAACGTACAAAGTACCTACATTATTTTATCCGTATAGAGATAGATTAATGTGCCGGCGCGCGGCGTCCGCTGTAAGTACACTGTACAAATGTACATGCATGGAATCAGGCACGCGAGACGACTCCGAATGGCTACTGCGAGACGGACTGGTTTGAGGTTCCCACGCGTCTGCCACTCGCACTTTCCCATCAAACACTTCGCTTACATACACCATTCACCTGTAACTATTGCCTAAACTAAAATACCTTCACAATGGCATCAGCATACGACATGTTCAAACAACAGACGTCTGTGGATGCTTATCAACACGATGTTTTGTACTCGCACTACTCGCAGGTGACGTGCGCCAAACGCAACTAAAAGCAGTAAACGCAATGTAGTCAAGTGGGAGATTGTATATGGAACGAACCTTGTGTACTTATTTATGTTGTGGTTGACAGTTTCTATTATAATTTTTTTGTGTCAATGTGGACGTTCTATGAGCGCGCGTTTGTATGTAATTTGAACTATCAGACCACAAAATACATTAAATATAAGTACAGTACAGTTTGAATATATGTACAGACCTACTGCAATTTAATATTGCATGTACTAAATTAAGAGTTCAATTGGTTGTGCAGTTCCTTAACAAGGAGACGTACTCAATATGGTGCAGGAGACCTTATGGTCTACATGGGCTGAGGAAATATCCGCTCGGACGGGACTTACAATGCATCTGCCTTGGAAACATACACTCAACATAATATAATCAAAATAAATAAATAATGGTATATTATTTGCCTTTCAAAGGTACCAATATCGTAGTGAAATGATCGTAACGTTGTTAGTTTTACCATGGGGTCCCATCAGGTACGAACAAAAATTGCCCGAACTTGAAAAAATGTAGTAATCGTGTCTAGAGAGTTACTAGTTAGTGTCCAGTGTATTCATTTGGCCCAATACTTCGCCAAAACGCAATAAAAATCGCTTGATAATCTTGCATTATGCAGAAATAAAATAATTCGTAAAATGCCCCGAGTTTTTCCGTTGTATGGGATGAGGCATCTGTACTGTAGGTATTATATTATCTGGGGTTTTACTAACAAGCGAAAAATTTGGCATTAAACTTTCCACTTCATTTAACAGTCAATTTGAGCCCTATGCCTTCTATGTCGATCTTGGGTTTCTTAGGCACTTCCGCCTGCTGTGATTTTCACCCCTGCGCCAATCCCTGAAACCTTATCTTTATTTTCTACTTTCAACAATGCTGTTGATTATGCCCGTCCTTTCTATGGTTTTATACTGGGAGAGGGCGAGCTTCAACGGAAGAGGCTTACTATTTACTACCACAGAGCACGAAATAATAATAGCCCATGCGATGTGTAATTTTTTTATGTTCTGTACCATCTATGTTCTATACATTGGATATGTTATATTTGCCATAATATTCAATTATATGTAAACGTTAGCAAACGGACATAAAATCTCTTTTGCCCATTGATTTTACACTACAAAGATAAAAGTCCTACCACCTAGTGATAAAGTTCGATTAAACCGTAATGCTGCAGTGCATTCCCCTTCGTCGCACCGTTTCCTTTTAATGTAGGACGCACGAGAATTTCAATTGCAGCAGTACTGGTGCACTCAGGATGATATTAAACTGTCCTTAACTTCTTGCAGTGAAATGTCTTGATTATAAGCGAATGCCACGAATGTGGGGAATGTGAGCAAGCTCCCACCAACACAATTAGATCTAGATGGACATAATTTACTAATATAGAGCTCGTAAGTTCGCGTAACAAGTCATACAATAAGAAATTCCATAACTACGTCGACTTATTCCAGTCTCATTTTATGTTTTATGACAGTTTGTTGATGCAACGTCTTAACGACCGATCGCAATAGTACCTGCCTGTGGCTAATCCTAAAAGAGTTAAAACCATCCTGCCATCCTGAACAAAATGGATTATTTCAGCGCCAATGCACTGAATATTTCAAAGGTCTTAGTAAGCATTTTAAAGAATTTGTATGGAATCGAAATGCTTGCCAAAAGCAAGTCGGACCATGCGTATTAAAATAACAGAAATATAACTGAATTAGAAGGAATCAAACTGAAAGTTCTAGGTCTAATTTTGTGACACGTGCTACATGAAAAAGAAGATTGTTTATTTGCGTGCGAATTACCTGTGATACGGTGGCGTGTCGCACACTGCTGGCGTTGGCTCCCGCGGCGCGGCGCGTGAGTCACTCCGTCGACACCGTGTGTGGCTATCTTGAATATTATTCCAGACACAGCTTAGAACTCGCGTCACGTCCGCCCTTACGCTGACACGCTACCTGTACACGCGTTTATAATACACTTTTAATTGGTAATAATAATATATCACTTTACTTCTACGCTAAGTAATGACTCGCGAACTTTTAAAACTGCATTCAAGTCCAATGTTTTGTCCGGATTCTAGGTGCAACAAACATTCTTATTTGTTCCAAACAGTGGCAAAATATGCAGGAACAGTATTTTATAAATATGACATGGTAATCCTTGCGAAAAAGAGGAAATGCACTGTTTACAGCATGAAGCTTAGCTGCAGCATTTTATTTCTGGATCCCGGATAAATAAATGTCAACCGATTTATCGAAACTGAGACTGCCGCCTGTCACAACAGAGAAGGCGCCCATATCTCTGGGTGGCTAGTGGCTACACCGTAGCGCAACTTTGACTATATTATTTCCCTATTTTCCTTCTGGAGCTCTAACATAAATAACCTGCAAATTCACCCCGCTTAAGTAAAAATAGCGTCTCATATTATGTGGAGTGATAAATATAATGTAGTGTATTATATTTCTCACTTGCTTCTCTCTTTATAGTAGCCTCTATAAGTAAAGAATTTTCTGAGCTAAATTAGTGGGTCTGATTACTTTAAAATGTATTTTTATACAATGTAGACTATTTTGTCGCTTTCTCCAAGGGGTTTACACGGGAATGAAACGATACTGAATGTTATTTTAAATATTTTCCTCAAATGAATATACCTAGGCAGAATTACTTATTATATTTAGTAGTGTGGTCGGTTGCCGTATTTTTATCACATTTGCCTGTTGCCAATGCGCAGCAGGTCCAACGCTAATTTGCTAATCTACATGGAACAGTGCTAGCTGTCTGATAAATTCCAACGTACTACCTAATTAACTCAAACTCACAGCCTTCGTAGTATTTATTTTCAGTTTAGTACTACATTACTGTAGGCGACGCACCTCTTTCAATCTTTTATAAAAATGGTGTTCAAATTAGAATGTTACGAATGTGACTTAACGTACTCTTTCATGGATTTTCACGAAAAATATACGCATCAGAAGACCGTTTAGCTACCTATTTCTTTCATTTATTTATTGAACACCAACACAATGTATATTATTACTATTTAACGTGACTAAATACTAAGGGTAACATGGTTAATGTCATCGCAGTTATAGGCGCAGACTGCTTACATTTAGCGAGTATTAAAAGTTAAAAGAATAATATAAAATAAAAAGTTTAGAACAACTTAAGCATGCAGAATAATAATTGTAACGACAAAAAAAGTCATTCCTGCTTTTTCTTATTCCAAGCTTTAGAGATTCCCCTGAGCCATAATCCGATGTCGCTTATAATTACGATCATTGGCGTTTGATTAACATGACACGCAACAAACAAAAAAAACCTTATCTGAAATTCGCCGCTTCTGAGATAAACAGAGCATAATTTTATCAATTTAACGTACGTACAATTGGAAGTTCAAATTAATAAGAGAACAAGGTATCAAATAAAACATGCGCTTTATATCGAGGGAGTAGAAAGCAAAACTCCCAGGCCTTGATTTGATTTTAAGCAGGCTGGGTTAGCAATGAAATGTATATGGATGCTTAACCTACCGATAATTCCAAGGATCCGATTCGCTCTATTTTGCCGGTTTATACGCCCTTTTTACATCTGATTCTGTGAATAACTTTCCTAGACAAATATCCATTGAAAAGCGTAATTTACACATTATAAATTATTCATTTGATCATTTCAATATTTAATCAATTAGCATATAACGACGACCGTCGAATGTTGTCCATGGTATTATCCCTATCGATCCACTCGAGGCTATCCTACGTCGACCATCACTGATGACTCAGCCTGCACCGCGCCAATGTAAAAATCAGTTCACTTTCAGCTGTGATCTTTGTTAATTTGAGTAGGTATTGGCCAATTTATTCAACCATGAATGTGCACAATTTTTACCATTCACCCGATAATAATAATATTTGTGCACATTTCACATTTAGCCCTAAACTAGGCATAGCTTGAACTATGGGAACCAGGTAACTGACAGAATATTTAGATACTTTTGTTTGTAAATATATAACAGAATGCAATATGACAGCTAGGCACATTATAAATACATAACTATATATTATGTTCATCACACCAGGGTGGGAATCGATCCCATAATCAGTTCGGAAGGCATAGCTATTACCAACCGAGCTATCAGACCAGTCGCCATAATCAATGTTCGCTATGAATTCACGCTAGAAAACAAAGATAAATATGCTGCTGGTAATTTAAGACGCTGAGTATCTTTTGGCTACTGTCTATTGCCAGCTATGAAAAAGCCTGCTGTATTGAGCAACGCTTAATTTTCCAGGATATAAAGTAAAAATAGCTAATATCTAGATTATGATAATGGTAATGTCTTTTTTTTGTCAGTTCTATCAGTTCGGTTCATAGTGTTAGCATCCGATCAGTTCCATAATTATTACAATAGGCGTTAAAACCACAAACACAAACAGACAGAAAATAATAAATAAATAATAATAAATATGTGTGGACATTTCACACAGCGCCATCTAGCCCCAAACTAAGCATAGCTTGTACTATGGGAACCAGATAACTGATACAATACTTATATACTTTTTTTTTGTTTGTAAATACATACATAGAATACAATATAACACCCAGACGCAGAACAAACATCTATGTTCATCACACAAATGTTTGCCCTGGGTAGGAATCGAACCCACAGCCCTCAGTTCAGAAGGCAGGGATACTACCAACTGAGCAATCGGGCCCGTCAATAATATTTATCTTTTATATACCAGTAGGGATTATAAATCATTTGACCCACTTACCACGAGAGCGGGCGAGATAACGTATAACCTATATAATTATAATTATCAGCACTCGATTATCCTACGTTATGGATCTATGGATATTATATGACCTTTATTTGTATAATCCGAATCGTATCTGAATCTGGGGGAACTTTGCTGTACCGATTGTGTCATAGCCTCTCCGTGTCTAGATTAAAACTGTAACCATCACAGAGCTTTGAAACATATGACGGCCCGAAGCCATTTTTTTTTGCTCTGTGGTAACCATGATAAAATCTCTATCTAATCTTATATGGAAGAGAATTTATAGCAAAACCAGGGAGGGCTAGCTAATAGACAAATAATTATGCTAATTAGTGATATGAGAACACTTGCAGCCGACACTTTAACCGGGAAATAATGTTATTTTACAACCTACTGTATTTGATGTAACTATTATGTATTAACTTTCATGTATACGAGTATAAGTATACCAAGTGAGCATAAAACCAAGAGCACCCCTTGCTTCTGTTTATTCTTCATTATTCAATAATTATACAATATAATATTGTACATATATGTACATTAAAACTTATCACTTAGCAAACCAAACTAACCCGTGGTATACGTTTCATGTTCGACTGCTGTAATAAACGTGCTCGCATTGGGTCCTGTCAGCGTCTTAACTAAACTTACCAAATACTATACCCTCATTGGTTGACGATAGCCGATGATATACAGGCAACCAATGAGCGTTCAGTATTTTTAAGTTGACATGAGTTTAACTTTAACAAGAAAGCAATCAGTCTTGAACCCGGCTCACCATCTTGCTCGCCAACCAGAAAAACAATCCAACACTTAATTTTCAAAATAGAAACAAATGAATAAATTCACGACATTAGAGTGTAGAAGTAACGCCGGCATCGGTTATGTTCCAGAAGCGCTGCTCCAGAGCCGGCCGCTACCGCACATCCCCGACTTGCCGGACGGCGAGGGGCCGACCGCCGGAGCCGCGCCCGGCACGCCGCAGCCCCTCGACACAGCTAACAGGTTTACCATCATACATTTCTCTTCTCTATATTATAATCCTACTTGTTCGACTGAAAATTAGCGCTGGCCTTACTTCCTTTTCAGTTCTCTTAATCGATGTTAATGTCGCTCCAAACACTTTAATTTTATAAATCTCATCAACTTGATATGTTTGCTTCTGACCAGACAAATTGAATTTTCGTTACTATTCGATTACAGAAAATAATATCACAATTCCGATGAGTTGTTATATTCAAAAAAGTTTGTATATGTGTAACTGTTTTAGCACTGTTTCTATTTACCATATAGAGCAATATTTTGATATATAGTAATAGTGTCCCAATCAAATAAATGGATGTGTAACATCTATGCCAGCTGCACGTATGCGTTTAAGCTCGTTCGCATAACGAGCTATCTAGGACGTTACGTTGGGGTTTAACAATGTGCGCTCCACTTCGCCAACCGTGTAGTTTGCGGCCCTGCAACGTGTGCAGCGGAGTATTGCTGAACATGAAAATGCTTTGTACATACACCGCCGAGTGAATCGTTCTCTGAGCTTCTCACTACTCTGCAATGCTTTGTATTGAAAAGATTTCAAACTGAAAAGATATGTACGTAAAGACACTATTTTCTGAGTTTCTAGTCTCATAGATCCATGAAATAAGAACGCAATAGTTTGTATAGCCGTACATTTTAATTATATCCCTATTTTAATTATAAACAGCTCGGAAACCGGTATTCAATGAATACAGGGCACAGACTTGAGAGCTCAGCGTCGCCTGAGAGTGCTTTTTCCTAGAAATGGAACGTTTTAATTAAAATCTCAGCCTTACATTATTTTTCATAACTTTTGTTCTGTTATTAATAAGTCTGTGGACCGAGCAATGAGAAAAGTTTTAAGCTGTATCCATTTACATATTATAAAAAAGTTTGTTTTTTATTGAGTTGTCTATTCCTCGTCAAGCAGACCATACGGCAGTTCCCATATCCGATAGACTAATGCTGATGTATTCTCGTCAGGTGGACATCCAAAGAAAACCTGCTGGCACATCATGACGATGACGACCCGCAGCTGTTCGTGGCGCTCTACGACTTCCAAGCAGGTGGCGAGAACCAACTCAGTCTAAAGAAAGGTAACTCTTCGTTTTTTAACGTATTAATGGTCATCGTGATCACACAGAAGATAAATGAAAATTGGCCTCTGTCATATTAAACTCTACAATGAGCTGTGGTCAGCTCAGCTATCGATTCAGCTTAGAATCAGAACATTGGTCATTTAAAGCACTTTCCCAAATTAGTTCTTGCCGATATATTTCTATGCTTTCATAATGTTGTTTCTTTATTAACTCGGTCTTTGTTAAATTAATTTTTATTCATCGCTATAGGCTAATAACACAAATGAATGCGGGAGATTTGCATTTTAGCAGACTCCTAAATTACTTTCTTAATTTAAAATTGAAATATGCATGAAGTATCCTTAAGATTGTCTCTATATCGAGATATCGCTCTACGAGCTCCTGGACCTCCAATTAAATTGAAGCATCCGCAAGGCAGCAGCATCCAATTAGAAATCATTCGCCTGAGCCAATTAGGTATAGACCATCAGATTCCGTCGGTTAGTCGAGGAGGTGCAGTGTGTTGCTCATCAGCGTATAAGTAGCCATTATGACTGTCGTTTTGAAAAGTAAAAATATTACAGGCACTATACGATTTACAGCAGAACATTTTATAACTGGCCCCCTCCTGTAGGTATATCCTCTGAACCGCCTCCCCCTGTCTGCGCCACTCTCGGGAGAGCCAGTAATCGGCTTAAATTGCAGTTCGATGGAGTTGTTTACTGTCACATTTCAATTTGTTTACAGCTGAGTAAATTCTCTTCGATCCGCCTGGATGATGATTTTAATATCGGTAGCGAATATAATACTTATATTTCTGTTATAAATAAATGGGGTTTGTTCATTGACTCATTCTATACTATGGACAACGCTAACATTATCAACATTCTACAATATCGATAATTTAAACTATCGTAATTAATTTACAGGGCGGTTATTCTCTATGGAAACACAGATTCCACACGATACAAAACCACGTCGTTATCGTGTCTTGTTCAAATCGTGTCACAGCGTCAGATATACCTTCACTTTACATTAAAGTTATCTTTATTTTGAATAAAATATATTGTTATAAGTGGTCATATCTTTTGATGTGTTGATGTTTCGGAACGCGTCTCGGTAAAACATACGATTTTTGACAATTCAAATCGCGCCAATTCCAAATTCATTTCGCGCGGTTTTGTTTTCGTTTCATAGAGAATATTCGTATTAGTTTCGCAGATTTCTTATGTAAGACAAGGAATTCGCATGGTTTCGAAGTAAGGAATCGATACGGAATAATGGCCCAGGTCAAACCATAGTAAAATTATAATATTCCTTATTAACTGTCCATTAAAAAAGAATGCCCTAATACCGCAGCCCGACGAACCGTATTATTTTCCGTGGCCGGTGTGGTTGTTGATCAAAAAGGATATACAGGGTTACAGGAAAAATCGTGCTAGATCCGTTAAGGGCGTGGAGTACCCATCATTTCTGACTTATTTCACTATGAAACACCCTAGGCTAAACTTAACCCTTTTCGAAATATTCGACTTTTAATTTTTTTTTTTTAAATATTTTGTGTGTCTTATTATTATTATTATTGCATTTTTACATGTGTAATAAGATGCTTTGGGACGTCAATCAATAAAATAGTACATAATATAATATTTAATAGACTATAGTAGACAAGTGAAAGTTAAGAAATAAAAAAATATTTGAATCTGTATTTTTTTCTAACGGATATCTAAAAATAATATTATAAGTTTAGGCTAGGGTGTTTCATAGTGAAATAAATTAGAAATGGTGGGAACTCCACGCCCTTAGCGGATCTAGCACAATTTTTCCTGTAACCCTGTATATAGGTATAATTTTGTGGTCGGATATAAATAGATAACTATATAGGTTTACCGTTTCGCTTGCGACACTATTTTATTTGTAAAATATAGGATTAAGCTCGTTCATTAAGTTTAATACTGACTGGAGGTGAAACTTTGCCTGTCAGAAGCTCCCTGTTCCGCTTGCTAAGTTTCTGACTAATTGAATGGAATTGTCAGCACTATCTTGATTTAAACTTGCGCGATCTAAGAATTATTCAGTAGGTACATTATAAATACATTTATTTCATAATATTTTGTGCCGGATATTAGTAAAACCACCACTAATGCATTAATAAAAGCTACGACACTGTAAAAAAATACCTTTTGGTTGTACGAAAGCAATTGATGTTCATATAGAACTACATGCTGTCTGTTCGTTTCTATAATCACAGCATTTAAAGCGCCCCTGTCATCGAGACACCGATTGGTTCATTGTCTCGCACTGCCCAAACTAAGCGTGTGTTGTTTGACGCACAGGTGAGCAGGTGCGCATAATGAGCTACAACAAGAGCGGCGAGTGGTGCGAGGCGCACACGTCGTCCGGCAGCGTCGGCTGGGTGCCAAGCAACTACGTGACGCCGGTCAACTCGCTCGAGAAGCACTCGTGGTACCACGGGCCGATCGCTCGCAATGCCGCGGAGTACTTGCTCTCTTCGGGTATTAACGGCAGCTTCCTCGTGCGAGAATCCGAGTCCAGTCCCGGGCAGCGCAGCATCTCGCTGCGGTATGAGGGGCGCGTTTACCACTACCGGATCAACGAGGACGCTGACGGAAAGGTATGAAATGACATTTACGAACCGTTTACTTATCTGTCTTCCGGGGGGTCCAACCTTCTTTCAGTGTAACATCCGTTAGGTGTAGTAGCTTAGACTATAATGGATGATTGCCAGGCTAAATTCAAGTATTTTAATTCATTACGACTTGTCGGTGTCATTTCCTGTGAGTAACAAGAAATTTATTTTAAAAGCCCAAATCACAAACTGACTCCTATTTAAAGACGCGTACCGAGTACCAATATACGAGTGAATCAAATGTGCGATTTGCATTTTAGATCTGAGTATAACATTTCCAAGCAATTCAGAGGCCGTGGCTGAACCCCTACTTAACATTATTGATCAATTGCCCACAGATGTAACTATCATTTGATTGAAGCACAATTTGTTGCATCGAAATAAATTTATTAAGACACAATCACAGCTCATAATGCGTATTGCCAACCGGCTGTTTTCAATATAAATGATTGTTGTTCTTACTTGTTATTTTACTTTTATGATAAATGCCAAGAATTTATTGTATGTTTGTTACCAGTAATGGCTAACTTTAACTGACTACTTCTAATTGCACCGAATTCAAATCTCTGCGTCCCACTAGGATGAATTTACGCGATCAATGTTTTGTGGAAAACGAAAACATAGCGACAGCCTACTTGCCGAGATTTTATAGAATCGGATATTTATGTTGTGCATGTCCAGAAAACATAAAAACTTTTTGTTTACTGGGGTTTCGAAATTTTAAAAGGAAACACCAAAGTGTTACGGTTACATTTACTTATATGGGAACATGAAATAATACGGCTATGTTAGTCCCCAACCCCATTAATTCAGATTAGACGAATTTGTCCAATAACAATGTTATTTCTTCTGCATGAATAAGTTGTAGAAAATCCTGTTACCATATTTAAGTATACTGTTTACATGAAATATATGTATATACAATACAATGTCGGAAGCGCCTACGTAAAACGCTCTAATAGTGATACTTCGGAGACAATCTTGTCCTTCAGATATCATCGAAATCGGTTGGACACTACAAAAGGTACGGTAGGCCTAGCACGAATAATTACGTGCGCGTAAGTGTAACGTTAACGTAAGGCGGTTGTATGGGGCGCTAATCATCAATGCCATACAACAGACGTACGCTAACGTTACACTTACACGCGCGTAAATATTCGTGCTACGCCTACAGGAAATGCAATTATGATTATCTCACTTACTGACACAAAAACAGCTCTAGATGCACGAAACGCTTGCGCTTGCAGCAATGCTCGCGTACTTTGCTCGCACTATCGTGTCACGGTTGACCTGTAATGTAACATTCAACGGGCTTTTCCAAGAAAACGACAGCCGGGTCGTGTGTTCGGTGCTCGTCAGTTATAATCATGCTGTACCTACTTTGCAGATTTACAGCTGTACGTTTTACAGGTGTTCGTGACGTCAGAGTCTAAGTTTGGCACTCTAGCCGAGCTGGTCCACCACCACTCGGTGGTCGGCGACGGTCTCATCACGCAGCTGCTATACCCCGCGCCGAAGCGGAACAAGCCGACGGTGTTCCCTCTCGCGCCGCCCGACCATTGGGAGATAGACCGCACTGACATAGTGATGAAGCATAAACTCGGCGGCGGACAGTACGGCGACGTTTACGAGGCGGCGTGGAAGCGAGGAAACATCACCGTGCGTTACCTACTTTCTTTTTCTTACTTTTCATATCTTCGAAACGGAGACACTTACGGTAGGACTAGTCCGTCAATTCAAAGTCGCTCAGCGTGCTATGGAGCTATGTGTATCTCTGCGGGACCGATATAGTTCGGCAAATTACAAACCTGAAATGACAATCGGTCGAAGAACTGATAACTGTTGGAGTATACGTGTTCAAGTGGAGACCGCGAATCGGCGGACGTAGTGTAGGGTAGCCTGCTGCGAGATGGAGCGATGATATAGGCAAGGTAACTGGCTGTAACTGGAAAATTAGAGCCAAAGCCCGGGCTCAGTGGCGTGGACTAGTACATAAGCTGATGATGATGACATCTCATATCCTCGGGTTCAAATCCCGTTGGTAAATTCCAACTGTTCCTTTACTTTAAATCTAATAATAGTACCCACGTACACAATAATTAATTGTAATCGCCGTCCTTCCATGTAAGACTACAATGACATTGTTGTATTCACTCCGACCAGCACGTAGATCAGATGTGCTATTGTGGATATTTTTGTACCAAAAAATAATTTTCATGGAGATTTGATTTATTCAGATGCCGCTATGTGAAATGTCCAGAATGGCTATCCTAATATCTAATAACAGTTAGTTTCTTCTTTTCAGTCTTTATTTTACCTTCGCATTGGTAGTATTCTAGTAGCCTGAAAACCCGAATTAAAGAATGTATCAGGCCTAAGTGAAAATACAGAAATAGAAATATACTCCTGAAAGATCCAACTCCTTTCACGTCTTCCAATGCGCTTCAGTCGCGATTAAAGTTTTATAAGGCTGACCTGAAAAGTGCGTATAAATATAGTATTCGAAAGCGATTGATCGATTCTTTTACACTAATAAAAGAATCGAGCTAACGACTGGAGCTAACTAGTTCGATTACGTAATATGTAGATACGTTTTCTTTTGTTTGCTCGAACGCTGCATGTGGTCGTTAATACCCTATCATGCTACTACCTCAACCATGTCAATTGTCACCGTGTCTAGACGTGGGGTCGGGAAAATCGATTCTACACTTAAGTATCGGCTATTTACGCTGTAACGTATTATATGACTGCTTTGAAAGCTTCTTATCGTACCGGCAATAATGCTCTTTGCTTGACAGATACCAAGATCTGAAAACTGGGGTGTATTTTTAACATTCTTCTGTGTAACCATAATGTAAAATTATATTACCATTACCTGATATAATTAAGACTAAGCCATTTTTTATCCTGTTTTATTACAGATCCCTATCGGTTATGTCTCCATAAAAGGCATTATGTCAAATATCACATTCTATTTTCCTATACATATAGTTATTTGTCCGTGGGGATAAGATCAAACACTGCAAAGCTCATAACGAGCACGCTCCTAGCAATCTCGGCAGTAGTGTGTGCACTGATCAGTAAACAGAGTACCTATACTCTGCGGCTGGCCACGGCAGCCTGTCCGTATTACAGGGCTAGCAATTTGCTATCCAATTCAGTTAAGCTGCCGTGAGCTGCCGTTGGTTATTTAGCTCTCAATGTAGCCTCAGGCACGTTATCGTCATGTGAAATTGGAGTTGATTAATTGCTTCACGTTTCCACGTGTGCCAATTATTATTTTAGGGTATTTTTCCTGAAAAGTAAAAAGTTACTTTCATTGCGCGCCCTATTGGTGTCTCTGGCAATACTTGTGCTCTAAATAAACCCAATCATATTTTTATGCCAAAATCGTAGCGGTAGTCATGTGAATTCAAATAAAGTTTGAATGTATAAATCATCAATAAAATTTCTGTTTGTAATCCAAAGAAAAAGTAAAATACGAAGAAATGATCGGAAATGCAAGCGGGGAGGCAATCTCAGTGCCTCCCCGAAGACCCTCATTTCCGACTCCGTCACGGTAATAAGCAAACCTGCCGCCGCTCTAAACTAGCATTAAACTTTCCAGTATAGGTAACTTTGCGAATAATCAAGCTCAAGAGTTTTAAACCTCCTGAAATGTTGGTCCCATTGAAGATTATTGACATGTCTGCACTGTTTTTTTATCAACAACTGTTACCATTTACCGACGGCTATTTCACGGTAGCGTTCAGCTGTAAATACCACTTTGCTATCTATCATCTAAGTCATCATGTCACCTAATTGCAACCGAACGAAACCCAAAAATGTATGGAGTTTACATTTAATTTTTGGTAAGGGCTAATCCGTCATCCATGCCGAATAAATTGGCTACCGGTGTAATTTTACATCTTTTACCATGAATGCACACTATTGCACACGCTAATTTATTGATCGCACGGATTATTGAGATTTATGATTCTTCATCTCAGCCGATCTTTTCGCTTATGGATCTGTCCCAGAGCGATCAGCAATAGCTTCAATTGATAATTGACGATATTTCTGCAGGTGGCCGTGAAAACGCTGAAGGATGACACGATGGCGCTGAAGGACTTCCTCGAGGAGGCGGCGATAATGAAGGAGATGCGTCACCCTAACTTGGTGCAGCTGCTTGGCGTTTGCACCCGCGAGCCTCCGTTCTACATCATCACGGAGTTCATGTCTCGCGGCAACTTGTTGGAATACCTCCGCGCTGGTTCCCGCGACGCGACGCCCGGAGCTGTGGTCCTCATGTACATGGCGACACAGATCGCTTCCGGCATGAGCTACCTCGAGAGTCACTCCTTCATACACAGGTGTGTTGCACCATCATCGTCTGAAGACGTCTACTGCTGAACATAGGCCTCCCCACCAGTGAGCGCCACTTTGAGCGGCTGCTCGCAACCTGCATCCATCGGCTCTCCGCGGTTTTTTAATCAGATCGTCGGTCCACCTAGCGGGGACCGGCCTACGCTGTAGGTGTGTTACATAGACCTCGTACCCCACATGCAAATTTTCTACCCCCGACTCTTGGCTGCCGATTTTTCCCCTTATTGGTTGTTATGGAATTTCACACTGGTGATTAGGCGCTTTAGTTTTCTACTTGTTGAGGTTAATACAATAAAATTAGTTTATACTCGAGTTTACTGTTTTTGTTATCGTGAACTCTCACTGGTATAAAAACTAAACTGTATACTGGCTTGCTACGAGACCCGAGTTGAACAGATACGAAAGTTCAAAATTACATAGGATTAAGAAGCATTTATATTTATTTCATACAAAGTTAAGCTCCATCAAACTCCAGAATCTAGTGCAAGCCGAACTTGGGCTTGTTGCACTCAACTAATTAGTTCGTTAATTAATTTGTATTGAAACTGAAGTCGTTCGCTAGACCGACGCGGCGCGCCACGTCAACACAAAACTGCCGATCGTCTGAGAACTTTACTTATTGTGAAGTTGTTGGATTACAAAGTTTTGGTCGTACTTAGAATTAACTATACATAGATGAGGCGATGAGACACTATTATGTATTTTATTTCATTGCGTATGTCAAGTACCGTATTTTATTAAAGAACGGGTGCTAAAAGTATATAATTTGTCGTTAGTTTATTACATAAATCTCCAAGTTATAGGGTAGCCTGATAAAAAGTCATTGAATAAACCTGTGACGAAAGTCCCCAGGACCAAGACTGAATCTAAAATATGTTTACAGTTTAGTTCTATGTTTAAAATTCTTACTGCCGGATATTATCCTATAATATCTCAAAATAATTGTATCCATGGTGGGGGGTCACTTAGTTTTTATTTTTCCCATTGGCCCACAAGTGGGGCAGAGATAGTAGGGATAAAATAAAAAGAAGTAACTATCTAAGTACCCTACAATTATTCATTATTTTGCATAAAATACACACAGTCGAACTTAGAACCTACTCCTTTTTTAGAAGTCTGTTTAAAAAAATAGAGTATCGAATTAAAAAAAAAATGAAAACCAGTACAATTTCATCCAAAACGGGCTTGATAGTGTTATTGTAGATGACACTACCAGTTGTAGGGCTGGTACTGCCGTTGCAAAAAAAAATGGAATAGAAAATCGGCCAAGTCGGGCCCGCGCACGAAGATTTCATCTATAAAAACGAGCGTAAAAATCACGTTTTTTGTATGGGAGCTCCCGTAAATATTTATTTTGTTCTGTTTTTTGTATTTGTTGGGACAGCGAGCGGCAACAGAAATACATCATCTGTGAAAATTTCAACTACGTAACTATCACGGTTGATAAGATACAGCTTGGTGACAGACTCAATTCAGTTTCAATTGTGACAGACTGGTCTTAGTAATATCCCAGATAATATAATACCTACAGTACAGATGCCTCATCCCATACAACGGGATAACGCGGGCTATTTTACAAATTATTTTATTTCTGCATAACGCAAGATTATCAAGCGGCTTTTATTGCCTGTTGGTGAAGTATTGAGCCAAATGAATACACTGGACACTAACTAGTAACTCTCTAGACACGATTACTGCATTGTTTTCAAGTTCGGGCTATTATTCGTTTGTACCTGATGGGACCCCATGGTAATATGGTCCGTTTTACCCGTTGGGTACTATAAAAATCGAGTGCGATATTCCAGGGACCTGGCGGCTCGCAACTGCCTCGTCGGCGAGAACCACCTGGTAAAGGTGGCGGACTTCGGTCTCGCACGGTTGATGCGCGACGACACATACACCGCGCACGCCGGCGCCAAGTTCCCCATCAAGTGGACGGCGCCCGAGGGACTCGCCTATAACACCTTCAGCACCAAGTCTGACGTGTGGGCCTTCGGGATCCTTCTGTGGGAGATTGCTACGTACGGCATGTCGCCTTACCCCGGCGTCGATCTGGCTGACGTCTATCACATGCTTGAGAAGGTAACCCTGCTTTTCTGTTCTTGTGTAATGCGATGCGCTCCTAAAGGGTTTTTTACATCACATCAACAGCCGAAAGACGCTCACAGCTAAACATACACATTCAAGTTCTTAAATTAAGTTTCGACGGGCATTGCCTTTATTCTTTTAACCAGCTAATTACTATAATATAATAACTACTGCTAAATTGTACTAGCTACACTACAAACGACAACAAAAAAATGGAAAAAAAATTGTGTATCTTAAATTAAAATCAAACAATAATAATTAAGAATTTTATTCAATAATATAAAAAAAACAATAGGTGAAGCAGCCCAATCGTCGGTGCACACCGACGCCAGCTGTTACCTCAACAAACCGTGTTAGTTTCTAAACAATACGTACTAAACATTCTTGCATTTCCTAGCGCGAACCTAAGGTTTAGTAAACATCATTACGTAAAAACCTCGGTTCCGGCTTGCGCCTACCACCTTACTTATTCAATGATATCGCGGTTTCCCATTGCCGAACTAGTGTACTTGATCGGATACTGGTCGGGATTGGACTGGTTGATTTATAGCAAGTTACAATCGCGAACAAAACGCGAAAGGCTGAGTAGTATTAATGACAGAATCAATGCTGCTCAACTCTTCAAAAAGTCATTCAAACATGTTAATCATATCAACCTGTACAGTGACTAAGAAAAAGTAAAGATCCTATCCAAAACTAGCGCTGCAAATATTTAACGCCGCTTACGTGACTTATTGGCCATTATAAAGTGCGCCGGCGCATGTTTACAAACACTGACTCATATTACATTCGACTTGTTGAACTATATTTGAAACGATCGCCAAATCGATCAAATTTTTAAAGCTGTGTAAATTATGCCAACATCAATGTTACATTTGGTTTTCAACACTGTGGATCAAAATCAAATATACCGAACAGAGTAGGTCGGCTCACCATCTAGCTGCGACTGAATGTTTACAAAGTAAGCACGTAGCAGAGGCAACGCGTCGCAAATCACAAGGGACGCGCTCGTAAGTGAGAGGAAGAGTCCGCAATCCTTTGAGGGCTAGCAATGCGAGGCGTCAGAACAGAGATGCTTCTTGCACAGAGTGCACTGCGGCCGGCTGACTGCGATCCGGGAGAATATCTCCGACGCTGACAGCTCCTTGCTCAGCTTGGAGCACATGGAGTATGAGACCGTCTTCTTGGAGAAGTCCTTGGCGGGGACGCAAGTGCGCGCGCGGACCGGCCCGATCTCCTGGCCCGTCTCCACTGCAATGGGAAACCAGAACCCTTGAATATCGCACTCACAGAAAATGACGACAAGCTCTTCTTTTTATGTTAATGTGTGACGTGACGACTTGTCAATCGCCTAATTTTCCGCGTTTCGACCTCCATAACAGTTACAAGTTAGTTTTTACAATAAACTATTCAACTATCAATTCAATAATTAACTAATGTGACTGTGGCTGTAACGACAATAAATGGTTTCAAATAATAGTGGTATATGACTTACCAAGCTTAGCAGATTCGGAAGTGATCACGATGCACAGGAAAGCCATGCCGGGAATGTAACAATCGATATTTGGAACCTGCAAAAACCAATATGTTGAACGTTAGCATAATAACATATAAATATGAAATTAATAATGATAAGATAGGCATTTTGTAAACATGAGAAATGGTCCAAAAGCTGAAACAATAATAGTTTTGATGTGCCCCGCATTGTTATTGAAATTCAGAGTAAACAGACATAAAATGAAACTCATGCCCTAGCAGTATGGGCGTATTATACTAACAGTAATGTTGGTATAGTCAGGATGGTCCGGGTCCCAGCAGCCGGGGTGGTCGAATGACAGGCAGTTGTAGCACTGGATACCCTTTGTGGCCGGGGACACGAACTTCTTCTGCTTCACCTTTTTGTGTTTGCCTGCAACATCAAACTAATAATCACTTATAGTTAAAAATGAACTAAAGATGGTCGACGTTCATGTGAAAACTGTAGATTGTACCTATGTATTTTCGAGTGTTCTGTGAAACAATAGAGGATTTGAAGTGAACGTGAAAAGCAAATGGTATAAATAATAAAATACTCGTAACTGTCGAGTTGTTTACCAGATATTACGTATGGGAGTGTGACACACAACTTTGACCATTAATTAATCACAAAACTACTCAAATGCGCGGAGAAACCAAAACTCGCTTAACCTGGAACACGAACTAAAACTATTAACAGCCTTTCGATGGTTCATAGTTCCGGCCTAGTATTTCAACATCCGATGGCATATCTTTTTGAAAAAGGATACTATGTTTAAAAAACACTTTCAAACTGGACAACAAACAACGCAGAAAATAATTCGTAAGATAAACTCACCGAGCACCGCAGCCGAAAGCAGTAGAAAATAGACGATGGCTTCCTTATAGCAGTGCATTGCAAGTTTTGTAGTGATACCACTAAGTAAGAGGCGGGAAGATAATTATGTGGTGGCTTTGAGAGCTCCGAGCAGCGACTGGGTGCAGAGGCCCGCCCGCCCGAGTTTATACGCGCGGCGAACAATCGCGCGTGTTTGTACCGTGCGTCGCGGGCTGATAACACCTACACAGGTTGATTTCTCTGAGGAAACCTCTTTTCAATTTGAACAAATTATGTGATAATTTTTACCTTGTTGTATCTCCAATGGTTTGAGATTTTTATAGCCCTTATGAAAATGCATTGAAAATTTTCGTTAAAGAATTTAACACAGCCATTTCTGGTGATTGAAGATAAAAAAATTGGTCCAAATAGTATTAGATGTATGTGGTCCAAACCTTGTTACTTTTCATTATTTTACATTTATGAATTTTTTAATTCAATAAAATGTTTCTTTCAGGTTTAAACTGTAAATTTTTACCATAAATATAGAGCTTAAGTTTTGGGAAAATTCGTGAAACCAACCGCGAGAATACGCAAGACAATACGTAGCGTCAAACGCATACTTTGGGAACCCAACACGCGAGTAAATCACAAAACCGGCAAGGAGGTTACTACACAATATCGTTTGCGGAGAGTGTGAATTCGCATTGAAATTTTGCTAACTCCCAAAATAATTATGAGAAACCGCAAGCTGCGCCGTGAGCGATGCTCGGGCGTCCTTGGCTCTTGCTGTTTACCTACTGTTCCGGTGTAATGTTCAGGATGTTATTTACAGCCCTCTTGTTTCTATTCCTTTGATTCTACACCGTAAATGCCCAAGTTAAACAAACACGGCTAATGGAATGGGCGTTAATTTTACCGGGTAATGTAGCTACAATATAATGCGGCGAAATAATAGAGAGTTTAAAAATAGGCAAAGCTAGAGCCACGCTATTTAATAGTTATATTGCAGTTTAATTTAAAAATCGTTTCAGAACGATCGCTTGTTTTTTTTTATTAACTCTTCGTTAATGATAAATTGTGTATTGCAATTTGTTGCAATTGCAAGTGCAACTTATTATGTATCCACAACGTGTCATAAGGTCATAGAATAGTATCGTATTTTAATTCTATAACCATGCATAAAAAGTCATTAAGAAACGGACACGATGTGCATTTGTTTTATTTTCCAGTGACTAGGGCTATTTGTATTTTATATTATTATTTGTTGTTTATACGCGTGCAGCCGAGTGCGTACACAAATGCACGAGTAATTCGTACAGAATCAACAATGCGGCTGCGCCGATTGTTTCTATTGTAATTGACATCATACAATCGAACATATTGGCGTTATCTTGATCTGTTCCAGTCATCAAAAATCTTTCCTTTTTTACATTGCATTTGAAACAAAAGTGAAAAAAATGGTGATGCTAAGAAATAAACTGTTCCATCGAAGTAATTTACACTCATTATTGTTATTTTTAATAATTATTTTAAAAATATATAATGCAAAATATTAATATTTTATATATACCTTAAAAATGTTTCTCGAATATAGTAAGTATTTTCCAATAAATCAAATGTTTTCTGGCCTTTATACGTATAAATTTTTACTGTATACATATTTTATTGGTTTTTTTAAAGGTTCCCGATCCCTTTCTGAGCCCTGTAATAAGTTACTTAACTACTACTAAAATGAACGAGTAATTGTTGTTTTAGAATAATTATGTTACTGAACAATGTAACAAGCTATTGAATAAAAACACGTAAAGTCGGTTAATTTATTTCACGGAGTAATACGATTTTAAAGTTTCTCGCAATTGTCGCAAAATGGAGACTGGCACCTTTGCACAAATGTGACGTCACATGCAAGGAGATACAACGAAGTAATAATTTCTGACGTCACTGTGCGTTTGCGTTTTTGTCTTTCTGGTTTAAAATGTTTGTAATTTTCTCATTTATTGAGATATCTGCGTTTCGTTTTCACGACTACTTATTTTATAAGGAATTTTATATATTTATTAAATAAAATAAAAATATATTAGTCAAATATTCTAGTGCCTTGAGGTATAACCGTGTCGTGGTATTGGCAGGGTTACCGCATGGAATGCCCGCCCGGCTGCCCCGGAGCGGTGTACGAGCTGATGCGCGGCTGCTGGCAGTGGAGCGCCGCCGACCGCCCGACCTTCCGCGAGATACATCACGCGCTAGAACACATGTTTCAGGACAACTCCATCACTGAAGGTAACCCTGCACAAATCGACAACTCTAGAAAACGTCTGACCAATTAATAATCGCGCGGATCACGGCACAAATCTTTCGTTGCGTTGCGTTAAACTTTTTGTCTAAAGATGTCGATTGTTGTAGCTCACTAGTTGCGCCTCGCGGATAAAAAGTATCTTCTGTGTTAATCCAGCGTATAAGCTATCTGCAGTTTAAATTTCATTCAAATCTGTTCTGTATTTACAGATATAGAAGGTAACAAATATTCAAACGCACATACATTCTTTTTTCGCATTTATAATGATTAGTGTTACTCCTGCTGCACACATATATGAAAACATTTGTTGAACTTATAACTTGATCCTTTGATATCATTAAAAATCTTAAAACTGCATACCAATAATACGTAACAATCGCTACAACTGCCATGGTAAAGTATTTTTAGATTATGGCTTGCCATGTTTGAAACCTCACCACCAGCTTGTTTGTGTGTGTATGGTGATGTACACGTTTCAAACAGAAGTGGAGAAACAGCTACAAGAGGGTGGATCGGGGTCGGGCACGCCCCAACTTGGCGGGAAGAAGGCAGGAGCGGCAGCGGGAGCGGGGGCGGGTGCGGGAGCGGGAGCGGGGGAGCGAGGCGTGCAGCTGCGCCGCCCCACCAACCGACGCGGGAAGCAAGCGCCTACACCACCTAAACGCACCAGGTAACCGTCCTCATCATTACTAGGGTTATTTAGAGGGATAGAAGCTATTTGTACCCCCAGGTATGTTGGTATCTCCAGCGCACGGCAGGTGGGAGTGGGAGTGAAGGGAAGGTGGAAATGAAAAGAGGGGAGGAGATATGTTAATAACATCTCGTTAAGATTACTTCTATAGAAGAAGCAACCTAACAAGAGGATGTAAATGTTTCTCTGGCATGTTTTTGGTGGCTACTTTGGGAATCGGATCGACTTTGGGAACATCATTTCTAGGGTTGAACTTTCTGAAAAGTGCAAGTACCACCGCTTTGCCAGTTACTCTGCCGCCAAGCAGCTATACTACTGTGTTGCAATTAGAAGGGCACTGTAACTTGTTAAATTACTGACCGAATAAGACTTTTTGACCTGATATCACAGCCTATTAATCTTATTATTAAACGGTGCTGATGTTTCAGGGTGGCGTGCGCAGTGTAATGTCATGCGAATCTATATTTTAGAGTTCCAAATAGCACTGCAATCATCAAAGAATTTATTATTATCATTTCCGTAATTTGATATTCAATGAAGAATGGTTTTTCATTTCATAACGAAATAACCAGGGTTCTCTCACGAAACCCAAATTACGTTCACCGATACCGTTAACGCTTTCCCATACAAACACCAATATACTTATTATGAATTAATACACATGAACTCACAGTGTTGCGTTTGTGTGTAGTAATTGAACAAGTGAAGTGACCATCGTATGCAAAAGTTATACTTCGATGACACTTAAAGAAAATAGCAGTAACTGAGACGTGGTTCATTAAAAAATCAGTCTTTATTCAAAGTTGATATTCGTTCGAACTTCGCGATAGAATCAATTCTCATTCAAGGCGTAGCGTTGCATCACCTAAATTGATTATGGTCAAACGTTTTTAATCTTACGTTGTATTTGTCTACTATATCACCTACGTGAAGTATTAGCCAAGTATGATATATATCTGACCGCGTGGTTCATTAAAGAACATGCTTGCCCAATGCCCATGCCCAATACTAGAGGCCCGTCGCACCGTGTTAACCCCTTTACTAATAAACATGTGTAGCGAAAGAATAATTTAGTGTATTGCCTTACTCTGGTGAATTTGAAATTGGCGAAGATAAAACAAGAAGAAGCATTGAGTAGCAATACCACTGTTTTGCAGTGTTTATTGGTAAGGAGTAATTGTTTAAACTAAAGGTATTTTGTCCGCGGGTGGCCGTCTAGGCGTATTGTGAAGGTCCACCAAGCAGGCAGGTGTGTTAGCTCACGAGTGACGCACAAATGTTCCAGCTTGCTGTCGTCTTGCAGCTCGTTCCGCGAATCCCAGTATGCTGGTGACGAGCACGCACACCACGACGAATCGCTGACGTCACTCAACGGTACGTACGCACGCACGCATTAACACGCACACAGGCACGCAAATACGCAACGTGATTGTCGATACAATAACAGAGCATTACATAAATTTACTTTTGAGACATGACACACATCGTAAAACGGTCCCGACAAAACTGACAATTAATATTATAACTGTGGACTTTGTATTCTTGAATGTAGTAATTATTAGTGACATACGCACCAAACACAAACATCTATATTTAACAGTATATCTTATCCATCGATGACAGTCAGTTCTGTGAATTGATTTAATGTAAAGTTATTAACTCTTGGCCTTGTTAATCTTTTGAAATAACCGTTTTTGGTCGTTAGTATAACACCACGTCTATTTCCGTACGCGTGTGTTTCTATGAATGAATGTTGTGAATAAAATGATGTATAATATATGTTTCTTTATAAATATTGTCAATGCTTTACGGTTGGATTCGAGCAGTTTTAGTTTGTCGTCGATTCCTTCCGACCAATCCCTCAAATCGCTTAACAAAAGCCAAATGAAGAATTACCGAAAGAGTGAACGAATAATGACGGATGAAACAATAATAATTTCGCTTATCTCGTATGAATCGAAATCGAGTACACTGAAACTGCTCGATAACTTGCCGATCGTCTTCCAAATGTCTAATGAAAAGAAAAATAAGTTTATATATCCTTGTTTTTATGTTTGCTTTAGCTTGCAGCATCCGCTTCAACGTTGCTGCGTTTGTTGGATTCTGTTTGTTACGTTATGTTGCTAACACCGGCCACCTCACACTGTCTGATAGTTTCATATATAATTTATTATATCCAATGCTTGTATTAACATTTATTTTTTATTGGTTTTCCGCTCGAATACTCTGTCGTGTAATATATGTCGTCTTAGTTGTAGGGTTTCGCGCTGTGGTGCGGATTGTCCGCCCGTAGCGCGTCTCCACGTCAGTTTAAATAGCGTTTTCTGTCTGTTTGTCCGCTCGCTCAGGTGTATAGCGATAGGTTCGGGCACTTCGTAAGTATACGTCACGATACGCGTAGATACCTTGTTTATTCATTCATATTCATAAGTACTTGTCGTGTTCATTTTTCATTATTAGATTATTTTTATATATAAAACGTTAAAATATTAACTAAGTATAATCAATAAACAAAATGAATGTGTATATTTTAATTTAGAGTTAATTTAATTATTATATAACATAATTGTGTATTATATAACTAGTATACAATAATTAATTATGTGTCTTCCATAAAGTATGTAAACTGACTTCAAAAACGGAGCAAAGTGCATGCGCTTCTGGTCGGTTGGTAGGATCATTGTTTTAATGTGTAGTATATGTATCATATATCAATTGTGGGTTCGTTTCCCGATGAAATCACAATTTTTTGGTTGCCCATATTTATAGGTATTATTTACTTGGCAAGATTCGTACTGAACAACAAAAAGCCGGTAATAACATCGCGAAGCGAATCCTCTATCCTAAATCCTCCAAAATAATATATTTTCATATACATAGTTTTAGTTTATAGTTCAGACAGCGTTACGTTTTATGATTTGCATCGTTCAGAGTCTGTGTCCAGAGATGATCCTTATAATTCTTGTCAATTAAGTCGTGCATAATGAACATGCCTCCAGTTGCGTATTTAGCCTTGCATCACGTCGATCGCATGCGGTGTTGTTTCTATGTGAATGTGGTTTCTGTGGTTTTAGATTTACCGAAAATATTTATTTCATAAACATGCGCTATTTTGTTAGTAAGAAATAATATAGTTATGTAATCATACTGTGTTAAATGTTGCTCGTCCGTGCAGTTCCGTACTTCAATAAAATGCTAGCATAGCATAACATTATTCGAGTGAAATGAGATTTATGTGTTGTAAAACTTTGTTAATGTAAACATGTATTTGAAATCTCATTTTCACATCAGAACGTCACAGAGAGCATTGACATTACGAATGAGATTTATCAAAACAAAGATACGATATGTACATAAGGAGACTTTTTGTGTATCGGCTGTTTCAGTTCAATAATTTACATGACATAACTTGTTTGCTTGGTGTCATGGAAGTTTATCATGTTTTTCTATCATTTATTCAGTCGAAATAATTTTAGAATTACTAGTGTTGCTTTCTTAGTTTCATTTTATTTTATTGGTAATGGATTATATCTTTATTATGTTCGTCGTTTTTTTTTATTATTATGATGAAATTGTTATTAAAAACTTGAAAATCAACGTATAGACAGCGTCGCGTTTACATAGTTTCCTAATTAGTGTCTTAACTAATATGCGCACGCTCACGTATAAATCTGCACGGGTACCATGACCTGTACAAATATCAACGGATCTCTCTTTTCTCTCTAGAAAACGTTGACCAATGCGCAAAACGATCACGCATGTCATAAACCTTTTGTTGCGTTTTCATTGGTCAATCGCTTTCTACAGCTCATGTTGTACGAGGGGAAACTTTATGCAATTGTTTTGAAAGTGGTACGATGTTGTAAATGTCGAGAGAGGTAGTGTAGCATGCAGTTTGTGTGTCAGGCGGGGGTCGGGGCGGGGGCGGGGGCGGGCGCGAGGCGTCCTCCGAGGGCTCGCTGGCGGAGGGCACGCCCGACACGGACGAGTCCGGCGGCGAGGGCCGCCACCGCGCCAAGCGGCGCTACCACCACCCGCACCACCACGAACATCACAAGGTATGTACACACACGCACGCACGCACACGCATACACCAGCCGCCGTAACCCCGGCCCGTGTGTTCGCAGCAGGGGGTGCAGGTGGCCGCGCTCGAGGTGCAGAACGTGAAGCGCGCCATCAACCGGTACGGCACCATGCCCAAGAACGCGCGCATCGGCGCCTTCCTCGAGTCGCTGCGGCAGAGCGGGGGCGCGGGGGGCGCGGCGGGGGCGCGCGAGCCGCTCCCCGAGGAGGCGCGCTCGCTGTCCCCGCGCACCGGCCGCGCTCAGCCGCACATGATCCGGTCCAACTCGTCCGGCGGCGTGACTGCGGCGCCCGCCTCGCCCCGCGCGCCCCGCGCCGCCCCCGCACCCGCGCCCCCGGGGGGTGCGCTGCGCTCGTTCGCCGGCTCGCCCGCCAAGCCCCGGCCGCGGCTCGCTGACCTCGAGTTCCCGCCGCCGCCGCCCGACCTGCCGCCGCCGCCCGAGGAGGCGCCCGCGCTCGCACCCCCGCCGCCGCCCGATTGCGGGCCCGACGCCTACGCCGCGCCTCCGCCGATGCCCAGCCTGCAAGCGATGCACGACGCCAAGCAGGCGATGAAGGAGATGCTCGAGCTGAAGCTCGTCGCCGAGATCAAGGAGCGCGCTGACAAAAAGAAGCACCGGCTGAAGGAGTCGCCGCCGGCGGAGGAGCCGAGTGCGGCGGCTGAGCCCGTGGATCCCGTCACGCGGCTCGTCTCAGAGCTCTCTGAGAGCCTTAACATGACGCGTCGCCCCTCGCACGCGCCCGGAGATGACGCCAGGGAGGGTGCACAGCCCATCGACTTGAAGGCGAGCCTGCGCAAGACTTCCTTCTCGAACAACAGCGACCGCCGCGCGGAGCCCGACCTGCGCGGTACAGACTTCAAGTCGCAACTGAAGAAGGTGGAGCCGAACAGGAAGGGCGCGCCGGCGGGCAAGGAGGAGGAGAGCGGGCGCTCCATCATCGACTTCAAGGCTCGCCTGCGGAAAGTGGAGAGCGGCGCGGGCGCGGTCGCCGGCGGCACTAACGGCACCGCGCGGCGGTCGCCCGGGTCGCCGGAGGAGCGCGCGCGCCGCGAGGACGAGGACGGCTCGCAGGACGAGGACAAACGGCGCAGCACCGGCAGCATCAGCAGCCTCAAGAAGCTGTGGGAGAGCAAGGAAAGCGAGGAGCGCGTCAGCCCCAAGCCGGAGGGCGGCTCGCCGGAGGAGCGCGGCCGGCGCGGGGCGGGGGCGGGCAAGCGCAAGGGCGGGATCTACGCGACGCCCGCGCCGCCCGCCACCGCCGCCGAGGACGAGCCGGACCTGCTCGCCGCGCTGCGGGCCTCGCTCGACTGCTGTACTAATGAGGTAATGTTCTCTATACTCTGCCTTCATAACCGTGTTGATTTGTTTTTTTACTTTTAATGTCTAGATAGGCCACTGTCAATATAGCCTTTTTTTTTTTAAAGAACTCAACGTCAAGTTTATTAAAGTAGGACTCAAGACACCTTTGAAATGTAATGTGAATACGGCGACGCAACGTGTAAGTAATATTGTAGTTAACCGGTTGTGGTCGTCAGGTGCGTCGCGGTTGCGGCGGCGGGCGCGGCTCGCTGTGGCGGCTGCAGACGTCGGAGCGGCTCTCGAAGCTCGGGGCGGCGTGCGCGGCGGCCGCCGGGTCCTCCGCGCCCGCCGCGCTGCGCGTGCAGCTGCGCGCCGCCGCCGCGAGGCTCGAGGCCGAGGCTCGCGCGCTAGCCTCGCCCGCGCCGCACTCGCACCACCTCGCGGACGCGGTCGACACCGCGCTCCGGGACCTCGCCAACATCGTCAACAGGTGACTCTAGCCGCGGGGCTCGAGGCCGAGGCTTAGTGACGTAGGTGGTCAGGTGGAGACTAGAGGCTCGCGCGCCAGCCTCGCCGACACTGCTCTCGCACCACTCTCACAGACCTCGGTAACTGCGTAACACTAGTGACGGAGGAAGGGGGAAGGCTTACGTGCTGTATTCTTAGACTTATGGAGATCGTGATCGTGTGCTCTATTGTGTGCAAGATGGCAGGCGAAGTTCATGTCCAGAACAGTTTTACACGATAACGGTGCTGGTCCGGGACCTCGCTAACATTTTCAACAGGTAACATAGGTGTTAGGTGGAAACGGGAACGAGGCTCGTGATTGATTGTAATGATTAGTTTTCCCACAAGAAAAAATAACGAAGTTTAATATTTTTATAATAATAAATACGTCTTATGCTAATTTAGGTAATGGAGGCAACCCGTGTGAAAATTATCATAGAAATCGGGACAACCGATTTAGCTTGGAAGCAACACAAACACGTTTCACTGTAATGTATTAATTAGTAGGGATTCATTATAACGATGAGCCATAACTATTGTTGCAGGTAAAGAGGTGAAAGCCGCCACAAGTGATTTCCATCGGTCTCCGCGATGCCGCGCCGCCTCGCGAACAATGCTTAACTACGTCACTGTATTATAGATCAAATCAATTCTCTGGATCGTAACGACTCCCCTCTACAACCGTATATAACCGACGAAGGCGACATTCTTACAAATGACCACCGAATAAATTGTAAAAAAAAATTCATAAAATATTTCAATATGTTGACAATGATTCGTCAATGTACATTTGTATATCTTTACATTAAATATGACATTTAAAATAATCAACCAAAGAGAGTATATGTATAAACTCAATTTTTATTGGAATACCATGTAAGTAGGTGTTACAATAAAATACTCTCACTTAGAATTAGTTAGAATAACAAGTCCGCACGCGGTTCAGTGCAAAGAAAAACGACGCGGGCCATTTTCTATAAGCTTACAAAATTGACATGTAAAAATACTCTTTATTAACCATAGATCTATATATCAGGATATGCCCGTAGGAACATTTTATTTACTCAAAATGGTGTGGGGAAAAGTCAGCGCCATCTCTTAGATTACTCAGGAACTACGATGAGAATGGCCCTATCGCTGCCATTATGTCCGTCAATGTTTATGTTTACAATGAATATCCCAAATATAAATTCGATTATTTTCGTACAAAACAGAGTGTAATATTGAAAATATTGACTTACTTGTGGTAAGAAACTTTGTATTTCTTTTTATTGCACTTTAGAGTGTAGTTTGTGCAACCCTTCACAACACAACTTGGCATATTTTCTTTGAGACACACGACCGATATCTTCTCACTTCCAACACAGACTGGGCGCTAGTGGATGTCAATCTGTGAAATTGACACCCTCTTTGAAGCGACGGTTTAATCTGTCATTAGGCCTGTCCTTATATATATGTCTATGTTATTAACCTAAACTTATATTATAACGTGCTTTTTATTGTTTGTGCATGTGTGAGTGTATCGTAGCGACAAGCCTGTGTGCGTATGAGTCAAGACTGAAACTCAGGACTGTAATCAGTGACCGAGCGAGAGAGTCGATGTTTGAATGAATTAGAGTAGGAGGTACGAGGCCTAATGTGGGCACAGATATAGACCGCTGCTGTAAATGCTATTCTTACAGATATGCTATCAAATATAATAACCATCTAGTTTCATTCTCAAACACAACATTTTATGTAAATAAATGTTTCTTTTTTAAGTGCCAAATAATATGTTATAAGATGTTTCCCATCGGAATGGAATTTAGGAAGAGTTGCTCAGTAGCGCGAATGGATTAGTTGGTCAGGAAGGAAACATAGTTTATAATTATACTATTACTATTACAACCAATATTCAAAGTATAACCATACCCAGTACTCGTAGAGTTGTAGCAAGTAGTCTTCCCTCAACATTCCACCCTTCCCCGTAGCTGTACTGAACATTAACAGACATTAAGCATTTACTCAATTTATTAGCGTTATTATAATATTATACTCTTAAGTATATTTGTATTCGGACCAATAGCGATGCTCCGCCCGCTCCGCTAAGACTGTCGTGACTTATCAGTTTCGGGCCTATCGTTTTGACGAACTTTGTTAAAACAACTTAATTGTAATACTACTTAAGCGTAGCGTCACTGAGGAAGCGACGTACTTATCGATGTATATCTTATCATTATATTTTCTAACTTACCGTGTAACACTTTAGGTATATAATTTGGAACAAGCGGCGCTTCTATGTGACATGGTTATTTAAGTTAGCGTACTGTGATACGGCTTTTGAAATTCGATTTATTAATTATGCTCAATTTTTTTTCCTTTATCATAAATCGTATTAATCGAATTTTTACGGTAATTTTAATGAAATGCTTGTATGTACTCGTGTGTACCGTAGCGAGTATAGATCGCCGGCACTCGCGCGAAGTGACCGAGGGCTCTCGCCACTCTTATATGGAATATGCTAGTCTTTATTATTATGATAATAAATGTATATCGCTAAGAATAAATATATACGTAAGATTTTCAATTTATTAGTTATAAATGCTATCTATACGATTACACTATTTTAGTAACCGATGTATCGTTAAGGATTTTATATGTCGCCCGTGGAAGCAGCCCCGCCTGCCACCGCAGATGCGCTCTCTCACTCGCTCCGATATATATTATGTATCTACGCTTTTGTTCACGTACTCTTTTCGCAACTAACTTTACCTATTAAGTCGTATATCGCCCATGAACTTCTGATATTATCTACCTATATTTAGTCAGGACGATAGAAGTTCACAGACGATACATTGTTTTAAATTAATAATAAATGAAATTGTGATAAATGAATTGACGCGATAATACTTACAAACCAAACGGCGAGTGTGCAGAGTCGAGCATCATGAACAAATTTTGTGTCTAGATACTACTGTGTGTCTATTTATCTTATCCTACTTACATTGTTATTATTATACATACATTGTAACCGATGTGTCATACATAGCACATAGTTTATATAAACTACATTTATATTGTTCTGATACTAATTTCTGAATAGAGTGTAGTCAGCATTTTCTGTAGTGACGATTTCACGCCGCGACTATACTAGGCGCGTTATTAATAAACCAAAGCTCGACTTTACCTTTTTAATGTATAGACGCTTGTGTACCCTTACGGTATATTATTTATCAAAGACACACATTGGACGATATCCTATGAGTTGTGTTGACGCAAACCGAAAACTGGTTCAACTGATTTTCTGAAACTGGAACGTGCAAATCACTTTTGATTAAAGATCTCAGCACACAAATGTGCGATTAAAATAGAAATTGTGAAGTAAGTATTATATTATTCAATGAACTAATAGAGGGCTCAACCAATCTTGCACGTTTCAAGTGATTAGTAAATTGGTGCAGTTTTACCTTCCTACGTATCGCACGTTGTTTCCATATGGCCTAGCATGCGCACCTCGAGAAAACTTATCGCCGCTGTCAGAATGAGACGCACTCAGGCGCTGCCATAGTCTTGTCACGGTCACTCACGAGATAATGTCGAGAAAATTTTGTCGGGGTGCGCATGCTAGCCCGGCATGACTATATAACGTTAATATGAACCGCACTGATGGCGTATAGTATCTTAATTTCCCTACTATGGATATGTATAATGTACCTAAGTAATAAAATCCAAAGATACCGGCATACGCAGTGTTCTGTACAGTAAGAAAATTAGTACGTTACAGAATGTTTAAAGTTATTTCTATATCCAGTTGTAATCGCATACCGGTCGGACGATACTTAACGTCATATATTGAACATTCATCGTATGTAACTACTTAGTTAAGATTTTTTATTACGAAACGAAAACATTCATCGTTAGCCCAGGGCAAAGGTTTTTCATTAGATGAGCACAATACAATTATTTCGGTCATAAATATAATAAAAATCTACTGCATCACTAAAGTTATAATAAGTTATAAATGTTATAAACTTTTTGAAAAATTATATTTATTGCATAGTTTTTATACCATAATGGTGTAATTTAAGATTGTTTGCTCATTTCTGTACTGTTTGAATTCGGACTTGCATTCCATCCCATTAACACCAGTCCATAACATTGACCATTTGGTTGTCTTTACAAGTAGTACGGACGCATGTTACGTAGCACTGACTATAATTATATTTATTTTGTGGCTAAAGAGCGCAGAATAGATACAATTATAGTCTAGGCTAGGAAGCAATATTCTCTTTATTGATACGCGTTATATTAAGTACATTCCTATTATAATCAACATTAGCATCAATCGGCAATGACCGATGAAAATTTTCAAAATGTATTCTCTCGTTGCTTTGTCAAAGTCGTTAGTAACATAAAAGTTAAAGTTTTATTTTATTATATAAAGCAAGACTAGAGCTTCTTTTAATATAAACCTGCCCGAAAACGTGAATGTTTTCGTGACGTAGTCTGAATAATAAAACGGCAAAGATTACTAATCGAAATATGTCACTTATATGTATTTGAAATATGAAATGAAATATCATATTAGTATTCAAACTTTTACACTTAATCGAAATCTAATTATTGTATACCAGTATTAAAACAAATTCGTACAATTGTAATGGAATTAAATATTTCTTAAAGACATAAATTGTTTTATTGCTTTGCCTTTCTGTTTAATTAAGGTATCACTTGGGTTATGTTTTGCCTCGCGGTCTCGCTGGTGGGAGACAAACACAATCAGGGCGGTTATTCTCTATGGAAACACAGATTCCACACGATACAAAACCACGTCGTTATCGTGTCTTGTTCAACTCGTATCACAGCGTTAGGAATACCTTCACTTTACATTAAGTTATTTTTATTTTGAATAAAATATATTGACATAAGTGATGGTAACTTTGATGTGTTGATGTTTCGGAACGCATCTTGTTAAAAATGACGGTCGGTTTTGTTTTCGTTTCATAGAGAATAGAGTTTTGCAGATTTCTTATGTAAGACAGGGAATTCGCGTGGTTTCGAAGTAAGGAATCGATACGGAATAATGGTCCAGTGGTGTTGTATATATTACTTAAATAACTAAATCCAGCATTATCAAAAGAGATTTGTGCTCAACATCATTTCAGCACACGTCAACGTGTATCATCAGTCTGAAGACATCCTCCTGCATCCTTCGCCTTCCCGCGGCTTTCACCAATCCATCTGGTGGGGGGCCGGCCTACGCTGCGGTCCGGTTCGTGGTCGCCACTATAAAACCTTTTTTCTGTATCAGTTCTCAGTTCAAGAATTTTTCCTGATAGTTTGAGCATAGTTTCTGGTACTTGTCAAGTAAAATAAAACAATATTTAATTACATAGCGTTTTATATTGATATAAAGATACCTACTACTAATACACAAGGCAAACGATAACATTAATTATTCAACATTTCCAGCTACAGCCGAGCGTTTACGTGCTTCGCACGGACACGGAGCAAACTCCCGCGCAGATATTTATGAAGCTGACATTGTTTTACGAACGTGTGATCAGTGTTGCCAACGCAACTAACTAGAAGTGGCCGAAAACTTTCAATTCAAAAATAAACTGATTACACGTACGTATTCTTGTCTATTCGACATAATCTTCCATCCTTTTCGTTCATATATCTAAAGGATTTTAGTCGTAATTGGTGAGCATTTAGGACTGGGCTCGTAAAACAACGGCACAATTTATAAACCTTAAATACATTATCTGAGAGAGATTAGGGAGACAATGAGATGAGTTTTAAACTCGTATAAGCAAGCACAGAGCCGGCTTTCAAGGATTTATGGAGCAAACTGATGTCACACCACACGTGCACTACCGAAGCGAAGTGAGCTTGGAGTGCTGTTAGCACGCATATGTTCTAAAAGTTTAGATACGCCTAAATCTTTATAAGTCATATAATACTAATAAAATCATGTACGAATACAATTTGCATGCTTAATTTAGTCACAGTGACTATTTATTCTATCGTAAAAGATGAATGTTGTTCGATTTTCAAGTATTAAATCGTTACATAATATAAAATAGAAAGAAGAAGGAAGTGCGCTTAAGCAGATTTAAATAGAAAGTGCAGGTACATTCGGTTGCACACCCCGTTCGCACGACGATTTCACAAATTGATGCATCAAACTGTACAATACACGCTAGTCAAACAATAGTTTGAAAGGTAATCAGACCATATTTTAACATAACTCACGCTGACATCTTCCTAACGCATCTAGCATATAATTTCTAGAAGCAACACATCCAACTTTAATCTTTACATAGCAATTGAAACTTAAGTTAATACATTAAAATCTATTGTCTTTTTGGTTCTGATTTGGGTTATAAAGGCTTTGCATAGCAATAAAGTACATCAATCACAAACACATAAAATATGTAAAAATTGGTACAGGATACTTTACTTTGCACAAACAAAACAAACAAGTGTATCTATTTGCTAGGAGCAGACATACACGATAACAAAACTGACAAAAACAGTCCTCTAAAAACATGTATTTGACACTTAAGGGAACTATTTTCAGTCTATAAAAATGTATTCTCAATGATTTTGTAAACATTGCGCATACTCGCAGACAGGTGACGGCGTTGCGACAACAAGTCCAATGTGAGCGTGAAAACGGAATGTTTTGAGCTCTGAGGTATATTGGTAATAAAACCGCGATATCAAAAGACCGAAACACAAACCAGCAGACTATCTACACTACTAACTAACAGATGCCTGACGCTCGAGCTGCGTAACTAAGTACGCCCCTGTACCATACATTTTAAGATTTAATAGTTTACGTAAACTTAGACCACTCGACTCTGCAACGCGATGCGAGCTTTTAATCCAGCCTAAGCATTATCACTAACTACTAACATTGATAAAATAAGTACTTGTAAAATTGGAATGATCCCTTTCATTGGAGTATCTGTTTTAGTGGGTTAGTTATAACGTACCGCGGAGACGAATGGGAGCGGGGTCACCCGAGGGGTGTGTCGTGGTTGCGGGGTGGGGCTCGGCGTCTACCACAGCTTGTTGTGGTAGAACTTGACGTCGAAGAAGCCCTTGTCGGTGAGCTGCGAGTCACGCCGCGAGACGGTCGAGCCGGCGGGGGAAGGCTTGGCGGAGACGGCCGCCGGCGCCGGCGCCGCTTCCACCTGCAGCGTGCACGGCCGCTCGATCGCGCGCACCGACGGCGACGGCGACGGCGACCGACACGGCGGCGGAGACGCCGGCGCCGGCGACTCAGCGCTCGGCGCCGCCACATCTTCTAACGATGCCTCCGCAAACGCAGAGCTGCTTGCAATCATTGCAAATTTACAACACCCACCAGAATTGACAACATTCAAAAATTTCAACCCCGAGTTTTATTATACGTGCTTTTTATAGGATAATCTCGAAACGATTTACGGTTTCGGTACTTTGCAAAATGAAATGTTGTTAATTTATCCTTCCGTAGGCAAACAAATGTAGATCTTTCTGGTGATACACCAATCCTTAAGGTAATATAAAAAATCCTCACTCCTCCAGAGTGGAGGAGAGACTTTACCAGTGAACTGAGATATTGCTAAAACTCCACCAAAGGCAAAGGTTACTTCTATTTAAATATCATCATGATATTAAAACGTACGTCTTCCAGAAGGGAAATAGTTATAAAACCTGGCAACCCAAGCACACAGCCCAAGCTGCACAGTTCACTCGTAAGCTATTTTTACCCTTAAATATGCATAGTACCGCTATTGCATACTGTGACTCCTTCCGCTTTCAAAACTTCGTAACTGACGACAATTTTTGATGATCATAAATACATACATTATTAATTAAAAGGTGCCAAAAAAGGCAGTTTCACACTCAAACTATAGGTATAGAAAAAGCGCTAAAATAAAACATAACTAAAGCTTACAAAATTCTTAGTTATGCAAGGCAAGAACGTCAAAATCACATCTTTCACAAATGCCTTGGCTTCTTATTTGAGAAGAATAAACGCGGCGTCAAGTAAGACACAAAAGTCCCGCTAGGACTTGTATAATCAATGGAACAAATAATTGAAATACTGGGAATGGACGAAAATAATAATGAAATAAAAAAGCGTGAAACCAAAACATTTATGTACCAATGATATTTTTATATTGAGTATTGAACCAAATAAAGCATAAACTGCAATGGTTGAAAGTTTTGATAAAAACAAATATTAAAACAATGCGATCTTTTCCGAGATTTTTTGTTATTACTCAATTTATTAATTGGACATTTTTCAGAATTACTAGGCTTATTAACCCCCAGCTACAACAGACAATCCAGCCCACTCGCAGAATTGCTAACATTGCTTGGTCTTTGTCTTTCTTATATCAAGCCGCTACATTTTACTACTTGTTGGGTTAACGGAAGTTGAGACTAATTGTTCAAAATATATGTAACAGTATAAAACATCGATTAGGAAACAAAAAAGTATAAATAATCAAAACTGTTTATCCTGTATGTGTATGTATATGTATATTACCAATCTTTCCAATCTTCGCTTTCGTTAACCAAACTCAAAACTTTACTTTGGTCAGTATTTATGTGCAAAATAGCAGTTTAATACTTTCGTATTTGGTAGTAATTACTAAAAATTAAATAGCAATTAAAATTAAAAACGGAATTATAATTAAGCAAACAAAAACGTAGATACGATAAATAACGATAGCCACTAAATTTATCACAGTGCAATAATTATAAATCATTTTTGTGTCTTAAAATTAAGTATAATATCAGTTTTATCAAATGCAATACTTACCTACACAAAAATTTATATTGTCTATATAGCCTTAAACATAAATGAGACGCCAGACCCACCAAGTATACTTATATTATACTAGTGATCATAATATGTTATTTATTTAGTTATTATTATTTTTCAAGTCCGTTAATAACATAATAAATCATGAAAGCATTTATGATATGACAATTATTAATAAAGATTTTTAAGCAAACACAACAATGTAAATTCTTGTGAAATTATAAGGTATGTTAGCATTAATTTGTCAATGATATAATTTATTATCTGTTCCAACGATGTTCAATTCCGCATGAAAAATAAATAGACGGCGACACCAAAATCAGAGATCAATTTTAAATTGTTTTTATGCATGTATAATGCTATAATTTAAACAATATGTACTTATTGCAGATACAAATCAACCGGGCCCACAGATTAAGTATAATTAAGATTAAATAAGTACAGAACTAAGGCCAAATTGAATTATTCGTAGCATAACAATGATATATATGATTATATTTTCTATCGTCTTTTTGCGTCATAATATTTTTATACATAATACTGATTGTATATTAATAAATGCATTATTAAAATCCAAATAAGCGATTTTTAGCGTAATATAACACCACAAGCGGTGCACAATGGCTTTGCTAATTGATTGTCTGATTCCATGTAAAATAAATTACATCATTACAGAGATCATGAACGACGATAGTAATTTATTATTATGTAACATAAGCTAAAAACAAGTCTTTCAATTTAATTACAAGCATAAATAATAACTAATAACACTCAGCTCGAAAACGTAAAACGCCTACAATAAATGCAACTGATAGAACGAAAATAATTTATAAATATACAAAAGCTTAGCCAATGTTGATTATTGCGACAAAAGTAGGAAGCGAATAATCAGGCCGCTTCGGGTAAGATGCCATGAAAACTACATAAAAAAAAAAAAAATACTAAGTAATTTAAATCGGCTCACAACGCGACTCCGAAGCCTGATTGCATTTTAGTCAAAAGGACAGGACTTTTTTTTGCATGGAACTCGGGTGTTTATTCTAATCAGCATACGATTAATGTCAAATGAAAGATTAATTATGAAGGATTAATAATATTTATAAAAATAATTTTTTCATGCCTCCATTTTTTTATATTTGGCTTTGAACAAAAATATTTTTTGCTTGCAATAATGGAGCTGACTTATTGAATGTTATATATTACCAGTCGCAACAGTTTTGTTGTGGGTTTCATCACAAAGTAACTATTGTTTATTCTGTAACCTACGGGTTTTATCCACAGATTAGACAAAAACAATCGAGTTTTATCACCTCGTGCTATGTTATAGTAAATCAATGTCGGAGGTTTCGAAAAATCCAAATTATCACGGATTAACTTTATGGGTAACCCTGTATCTTATGCCACTATTAACATTTTGATTATATTAACACCCAACTATAACCCTCTCCGTTGGTACAAACTTTGTAGTATATTGAATCAATTTGCAAGCAATGGGTCATTTTTTGAAACGTACTAATATTCGTATTATTTTTAGCGGCATGGAACAATCCATGCTTCATTGATTTAGATGAAATGACTTTTCTTTATTAGGTGAAGTATAAGCAGTATATCCACTCGAAGGATATTCGAGTGTTCTTAATCTCAGATATTATGTAGCTCGTAAAATTTACTTTTGATTGCGTAATTTGTGAGTGACACTCATAATATATTTAATATATTTCAGATCCATACAAATAATAAATATGTAAGTATACACAATACAAATCTAAATATTTTGTAATACTCTTACAATACGTTGCGTATTTTAAATTAATGATTGTTATTATTTGATACAACAATTCGTTCTGATTGTTCGATAGAAATATTTGGAGCGGGGTATAGCTAAAATAAATTATAATTTATCTAATACGCAGCACAGAACGGGCAAGCGGAGGCGAGCGCTGTCAGTAGATCCGATTGTAACGCGAACTGTAGGCAACCAAAAATAAAATTAATCTCATTAAATAATGAAGTTGAAAAAATCAGTGTGTACCGGAAATAATGTTGTGATAAAGAAGCATAAGATTGGTGTGATTCAGCGAAAAAGCAGCGTGGAAACGTTGCCAAAAAAACGCGAACTACAATCACGTAGAATTAAGGTTCAAGGTGGTCGATTTAATGTTATTCTTACGGGGAAACAATTATGTTAAAGATAAACATATATTTCCACGTCAGCATTGAATCAAACATTAAAAGGGAAACTCAGATAAAATCTTAACTCAATATAGTCGTCATATGATCATATCTTGGTCTTATTTGAATGGTAGAACGGTTACATTTTCAAAAAGAAAACCACCACCTTACTATTCATTTTAAGTTTAGCAGTATACCATAATCCCAATTATAAGATTGAATCTGGTTTTTACCGATGTGAACAACGAGCGCAAGAACATTTCAAGCAATGAACACGTAGCAACCATACACCATGGTTCATAAATGGCCGAGCGAAGTTAAATGATGGATAGTCTAAGGCCCACTTGCAACCACCAAAAATAAATCTTAGCCAGCAGCTTACTAGCATCAACGAATTTTTATTTATTTAAATTTTATTTACACCAAGGGCATGGCCGGTGCATTGCCTACCCTTAGAGAGGACTCTTTTAATACTTTTCTTGAAGCTCTCCATACTGTAGTTATGCGGAATAACCTCAGAAGGAAGATCATTCCACATCTTGCAAGTTCGTGGAAGAAACGAGCGCAAGAATCGCGTCGTATGAGATTTCCACGTGTCTACGATATGTGGATGCGCTTTTTCACGTTGCCGAGAAGTTCGATAATAAAATCGACAAGACGATGGATGAACATGTTATGTAACAGCGCTACATGTCAAAACAACTCAAAGTCATACAACTCATCTGAACTCAGAGGAATAGATTGAGTTGCCTTTAGCGCGTTTAAGGCCTAGTTATAACTTAATACCGGTTGTCGCAAGTGGGCCTTATAGATGCGTGCTTTAGGGATGATTAACTAAATCCTAAATTAAATTAAAGTTGCTTATTTAACCAAATACATGGTTATATACAAGATTGTAACACTAGTAACCTCTTACCCCTTACTAATAACTTCTGCATAACAGTAGAATAGCTACAAAACTACTGATAACCTCATGTTAATTTACCAGATACTACATACTCATTGGTTGACGACAGCCGTTGATCAACAGGCAACCAATGAGCGTTCAGTATTTTTAAGTAGACATTAGTTTAACTTTAACAAATGTACCTGAAACCGGGGATCAATGTTTTATCCTCTTTTATCTTTGTCTAAGTATTTTGATACGAGAGAAACAAAAAAGTAGGGGGTTAGAGTTTAGAGTGCCCATAGTATAGGTACTTAGGGAAAATGGAAAAAACTAAATGTTACCTCAAGCTCTTGTGGTCAGCAGATCCGCCTCCGTGTATTACCTGGAACACGATTTACCACGTTCTGACTATTTAAAACTACACTTGCTCTTAGAATAAAATTTGTTTTAAACTCTACCTTACGATAGGAGAAAGTTCTCAATTATGGTTTTAGTTAGTACTGCAGCCACAACAAGCTAATAATTATAAAGTCTTAAACGCCTAAAGGTAGCCGTGGAAATTATCTCATTTTAACACGATATGGCGTATGATTATAACTTGTTAATATCGTTACGGGATTTGATTTTATCTCTAAAATTTATTTCTTTTAATGTATTTAATTTACCAATATTCTAATCTAATACATAACTTTTATGGTACTAACACTAATGGGTAAACAACCTGTTATTTATTTATAACCTACTTTGGCTGCCACTGATTCCAATCTACATTATTTAAATGATGTGTTAATAATATGAACTTTAAGATCAGCTAGGCGATTATGTAACTTGATTGCAACCAATAGAAACACAAAAATGTATGGATTTGACAGTTTCAATACGCAGTTTATGTGCATAGTTACTATGAACATTTTTATATTCGGAATGAAATTTCTCCTGTTGCATTGCTGTCAAAGTTACGTAATCACCCCACTGATTACCGATTAGTAAATGTCATTGGATGGGGTAAGAAAACGGCACACGCATAGGACCAGACTTACAGCTGTCAATTAACTTTAATCACTGCCAATGTAGGATCTGTAAAGGCAAGCAAGGTGTACAACTTTGATATTTATCACTAACATTTTTGGTCCCACCTTTACAAATGTATTGTAAGTATGCAAACCGAAATATTAATATATCTACGTATATTCTATATTTCTATCAGTTATCTGGTTCCGATAGTACAAGCTAGGCGTTGTATAAAATGTCCACACTGTTACAATTACCCAGAAAAGCTTGCTTATGTGACAAGTACTCAAGGTTGGTTTTTAATATGCTTTATACTCACGTTGGCGATAGCAGACTGTGGCTTCGGAGCGGTGAAGCGGCCCACGCCCGGAGAGGCGGCAGGCGTCGTCACGCAAGACTTGCTACAACACACAACAACTCAGAATAAGTACCTATTGAACCCCCGAACATTCGCGAAACCGTACGACAGTCGCGCGGTCAGTGCTCTGCGTGAACACTACCCAGAAAATTATATAGAATTTCAATTGCGTGGTGAAATCGAGCCACAGCACATCAGAAAAGCTGGATAAGCATTCTGATGTAACATTCGTTGGCGTTATTGGGAGACTTATTAAATTAAATCCAATTACGAATATTTGTACGCCTGTACTAATAGGCAGAATTTTGTTGGAAGAATTATGTGCTGATTCATCTATGCAATATTGTAACCCAAATTCTCACAAATAAATTATATCATTTCAGTTACCTTCTATTTTATTGGTACTTATTCAAAGCACAACAAGGTTAAATTAAACTTCATTTCTTAAGTTTAATGTAGTCTTATCTACATAAGCCAAAATGTGGTCTATATTTCACGAAAATTATAACAACACAAATCGCTTATTAATAAACGCGAAAACTAGATCAGTTACTCCAACTTTTGTTCTTTTTTTGTCACTGGAATATCGAACTCGATCGAAAAGGACCAAAGCCGGTTTAACTAACCGTAGCTACTTCACGTTTATCAATATGGCCGTTTATTATTACAATAATGAATATATTTTCTATTTTCGTAACTAAATTCAAGAATGTTTTGACAAATGACCCAACGCCTTAAGCGAAACTAATGCCATAGTAAATGAATAAAACTAGGGAAAAGGTAGGGTGGGAAAAACTAGGTTATATTACGGTATGTTTATTTGAAAAGAGCTACAAACCGCTAGCGAATGATACGAACCCGGCATCCATAGTTTTGTTTAGTCTATAATATCTCTTGTTATCTTCCAAGATCTGCCGCCGAACAGAGACTGGCTTTGATCTGAGTGACATTTTATTATTTCAATATACAGCGTGATTCTTTCAACTGGCTGTGGATTGACAAATCCGATAGCTCTCTATCGAAACGAAAAAATGCTCAAGTATCGAGGCGTATGTTATTTTAACATTCCATAATGTTGTTTATGGGGATTAAACCCTCGGAATTAATAATAATATTATACATGGTTAACTATAGGAAACGTCTAAAACTAAAAGGGGCATTTCGAGCATTTTTTGCTATTCTGCATACTGTTACGGACGGATTTGGCCACTTACGCCCAGTTCAGTGGTTTTCATACACAGTACAGTGTAATTGCGCGCGGTAATTAACTAATTACCTACCAGCAGCTAGCGGGCCTATAATTCGGTGGGCTTCCTTGCGCGATCGTTTTTTAGGCTTACGTACCAAAAGGTAAAGCAAACCCTACTATTAAGGCTCCGCTGTCTGTCTGTCTGTCTGTCTGTCAAGAGCCTGTATCTCATAAACCGTGATAATTAGATAGTTGAAATTTTCACACATGATGCCGCTATTAACAACAAATACTTAAAACAGAATATGAATATTTAAGGGGGCTATCATACAACAAGCTTGTTTGTTGATCGTTTTTATAGATAATGGCACAAACCCTTCGTGCGCGAGTCCGACTCGCACTTGGGCGGTTATTATGAATTTCAGTTATGTTTGACTATGTACATTTTCGCAATTTCGCACGAACCGGAAGGCGCAGCGTAAGCAGACCCCCCACTAGGTGAACCGATGACCTGGTGAAAACCGCGGGGAGCCGATGGGTGCAGGCGGCGAGCAGCCGCTCAAGGTGGCGCGCTCTGGGGGAGCCCTATGTTCAGCAGTGAACATCTACGGGCTGCTAATTCAAACGATAAGGCGCAATGAGCAATATATTTGTTACTCAGTGACTATAAATCTGCCTTATTAGGTTTGTCTTTAGAAATCAATACAAACATAGATTAATTTTTATATCCTAGTAATTAAGTACATCTAGTAGACGTAAAGGAAAATCTAAGTTTATGGGACTCTTAACCCTTTACAAAAGGTTTTTCGGAGTTAGAAAAAATATATTTTTTTAATTTAGCGTTATATTTACTTATACACTTACGGTTACCTCCGCATATAGCCAAGAAAAAAAAACGCAATAAAGTTTTTATTGAAAACGTACCTGATTGTTTCCAGGTTATCGAAGAACTGAGGTGAAACAGCAAAATTGTTGTTCTGTCGCACAATACGGCCCATGCCGTAATTTTTGATTAGGAACTGTTCCATCTTCGGGGACGGGCCATCCACTGCCATAAGGTGTGGCGAAGTTGCCATATCCTGGGGACCATTTATAGACGTTAGACACACGACGTATAACAATATCTCACAGTGAAGCTCACTCTCCAAACAAAGACAAGCGGATTAAGGCGTCTTAAAATCATGACGTCCTTTTCTGGAGGTCATAATTTTAAGTCAGGTAAGTCAGTTTTCAGTCCCTGAAAACGTCCACTGCTGAACACAGCCCTCCCTCAGAGCGCCACTTTCAGCAGCTGCTCTTCTCCTGCATCCTTCGGCTCCTCCTCGGTCCTCACCAGGTCGTCGATCCAAAAGCATATTAGTGAGGGGCCGGGTTACGCTGCGTCTTCCAGTTTGTGATCGCCACTCGAGAAACTTTCTTCCTTATCGGGTGTCTGAACTTTGACGCTTCTGCTAAACTTCTACTTTAATAAATGAATTGCCTAAAATATTTATAAGATTACAGCACAGTAGATTAAGTAGTACAGGAAAATAACAACTAAATAAATAAATATATAAATAAATAAATAAATAAATAAAATAAATAAATGCTTATTTTATTTTCTTGCAAGTAGGTTCACAAAAATATGAGTATACGTATACATAAAGTTCATTCCGTGAACAACTTAATAAAGTAACTCTTCCTATAACGCAATAAAGGGCAGTTCAGTTCACGAAAATACCTCACCGTTAGATACGAGTAGGTTCAGTACCTACCGTCCTAATTGTTTACAATTTTGTAGAGCGTTCAATACGAGATTTTTTTAAGGCCACTTTCTTACTTGTAGCATGTGGTCAAATAGCTTCCGGCCGTATCCGTGGCGCTGCCGGTCGGCCACCACGTAGAAGTCCAACACGCAGAGCGGCTCCACCTCGCGCGCCCGGTCGCCCTCGCGGTCGTCGAACAGGTACAAGTGCTTCCGACCCACCTTCAGCATACCGATCACTTCGCCTTTGCCACTGAAACCAACGCCAGACATTAATACGTTTCCTGACATAACTTTTTTTTAATTAATGACGTGACAAGGTTATCGACGCCTTTGCCCACGCAAGTCAGTAAATACGGTATTATTGGTTAAAAAAACTTGTAAATAAATACCTAAATTGTTTAGGGCAGTTCTGACGATCATAAAAATCATGAACTTGGTTTCAGTTTTCATTGAACTTACTGAGTTTTGTATTGAAAGGTTATTAGAGGCTACCTAACTTCTTTTCTTACACAATATTTATTTGTTTATACTTTAGAACAAATTAATGTACAAGGGAGACTTAAAGAAGGCTACGAAGCATTATGTACCAGTCAACCTGGGTATGCAAGTTAATAATCGGTGTTTACTCGTGGTCATACTGTCAGATCATATTTATTAAAAGAGATTTTACATCCACCTGTAGATATAAAAACTTAACTGCATGTTGACTTAATAATTTTGCACAGTAAGCAAAGTATAATGTTCAGTAGGGTCGCTCAGCTTAACATAATGAGTCAATGACAGACAGTGATAGAAGGCCAATTAACTAGTAGGTACATAAAAGGTTAACCTAACTAACAGTATTCTTATTATAGTATTACCCCTAACACTTTAAATTTGTACTGACTGAGTGATTGTGATTACTGATCGCTATTTTGATGGTTAAATTAATGCATATGCAGCACAGCTAAAAATTATGACAAAATTGTTATACATATTAATATTTCACACCAGTATTCGGTGTGTGAATTTAACAGACAGACAACGTGTCCAATAAATAAATAAATAAAATTGTTCAGTTTTTATTGAGATACCAAACCCTTTAATCATAACCGTATCAATGAAGGTTCGATTCTATTTATTTCAAACTAACACAACTATAACTATATAGTCCAGTCAATGAATAGTCAAAAGGGGTGGGGGGTAGAGTGAATGAGAGGGGACCTAAGCGATTTCTTCGGAAACTTGTTAAGGGTGCTCAGGAGATAAACATACTAAAAGTCCTGGCCCCCCAGGGGTGAGCCGGAGGAGGGAGGGGGATCCAAAGGTCCAAAGGAGGTGCAGCTTAATAAAATTCATGGAGCACCTACCACCAAGTGCAGAAGTGGCTCGGCTCCTCAAGAGTGGGTGGAAAACCCTGGTACCAATAACAATAGTAGACTCGCCAGCAAAAGAGGTCCTACTATAAACGATATTTTGTCACTACACCCAAAATTGTGGTAGTGGAAAGGGTATGTATCAAAGCAATGGTTCAATGGCATGCCTTCACTGCCAAGGGAAATGCCTCAATGATGCGTTGATAAGAATGATGGTGAAGACAATTTAGGACTCTATTAGCATAAATCACCATTCACTGAGGATGATGATGCCACCACTGAGGATGAGGATGTCATCAACGAGAGAAACGAAACTTTGCCAGGACCCTCACGACCTAAGAGAAAGCAAACATGAGTGCATATTTGATAAAAGTATTTTTAGCCAATTTTCACTTTTCCGAAGCGTATAGCTCAAAAACGGTTGAGAATTTGCTTAAGTTTATTACAACAAACTTGTAGACAATTTCATGAGCTTTCATACAGTACCTAAGATTTTTTGTTCTAGGACACACCGTTTCCGAGTTATTGACAAAAAACCCAAAAGTGGCACCTTTGGACCCCCCCTCCCACCTCCGGCGTCCCCTGGGGGCCAGGACTTTTAGTACGTTTATCTCTTGAGCACCTTTAACAAGTTTCAGAAGAAATCGCTTAGGTCCCCTCTCATTCACTCTACAACTCCTTATTGACTGGACTAATAGTGTAAGTGCAATCAATCGCATTAGCCAAGTAAACAAAAACAAATAGAAAATAGACATAGCAATGTGCAGGGCGCGTGCTGGCAACAATCATTGTTAATTCGCAAAAACATGCATAATAATGTTAATAGTTCGGCAAATACTTTACGACATTTGCATGTGCTAGTAACAAAATAGAAATTAATATAAAATGTGTCGTGAAGCAATAGACCGGAAGACGCATCGTAGGCTGGCCCCCCACTGGGTGGACCAACGACCTGTCAGAACCGCAGGGAGCCGATAGATGCAGGAGACAAGCAGCTCTAGGGCAGAAGCTGCGGGTGCCCGCGCGGGCCCGTACATAAATTCTCCGTCTCGTGTCCCTTGGAATCTTGTTTTTAGCACCGATTCACCGAGCGTGGCTCTGTTGTACGGACATACGTGGCGCTCTGCGGATGCCTACGTTCAGCAGTGGACGTCTGCTTCTGCTGATGATAAAGCGATGAAGATTGAATTTATAATGACGCGTAATGGCGTGTGTCGTGGTTCAAAAGTTGAAAACCTAAAATGATCTTGCGCTTTCGGTAGAAGCACACTATTATGATGAAAGTATTTAGGTTGGCGCCCTTGGTAGTGAACACTTTCTAGTTTTGAACCTACACCGAGATAAAGGACCGAAAACTAAGTCTTCTAGAAGAGGTCCACACTTACAGTACTCGGCTCGCTAGCTATTATAGGCAGCTACTAAATACACTAATCGTGATATCAAATCAAATATGTTTCCCGGTATCCTCAGCTATTTGTAATTCATAGATATATTGTCTTTTCAAGTCAGGAGAATTAAACGCTCAGTCAAAAGCTAACATGCCTGATAAAAATACTAAGAAATAAACGCTAGATATTTGCAAACTCAAGATATTACACATACGCACGCAAATACATTTTTATTACTAATACATATCACACCTAGCATCAATAGCTGGAAGGCGTCCACTCCTGAACACACCTCCCCTAGAAAACACCACTAGTGACGCGCTTATCATGGGGGGGTTTCCATATAATAACTACGTTTGGTGATCCCAGAAGATTTAAAATTACTTAGGAAAATGTCGTGCTGTTCATTCCCTGGATATTCCCTTAGCCGGCTTTTACGACATCCACCAGAGAAGAGATGTGGAGATGGGATGGCTCACCGAAACCGCACGCTACACGACACGCAGAATTATACAAAGTGACCTTAATAGGTATTACTTATTTGTATATTATTTAATTTCTACAGCTACTTTAGATACAATACTATTTCTCCATTGAAACATAGAACGTTTTATTATTTTGCGGCTCATTTAACAGACAAGTTTAATTATATTGCGTTTTGTTGACTAACATAAAAGCAATTAAAAGTTAGGGAACATTTATTATTAGATGATCGCCCACATGGCATGGACCCTGACTAGATCAGAAGTCGAAACAATGAGTTTAAAATCTTATAATATTATATCGGTCATGAAAACTCGGCCATTTGTGTTGATAACTTGATTAACCCCGTAAATATGGCGCTACCACAAAAATCAGCAACCATCATGAATAGGAGACAATGACCCGAGTCACAAATACTTGTCACGGCTTCGAAGTCAGACAAAAAAAGTGAAGTGGAAACACTTCACAGTCGAGGGGACATCTGGCACGCCACGCCGCGCGCCGCCATCCCCTCGCACGCCATTTACACAAACACCGAAGAAAGTTTTATCAACCAAAAGAACTATACAAATTATAAAATTAATTAATTTAATTAAATTAAATTCCTATTGATACTAAAAAATAAATTCCTATTAATATTATTCGACGATCTGGTGAAAACCGCGAGGAGCCGATGGATGCAGGAGGCGAGCAGCCGCTCAAAGTGCCGCTCTGTCGGGGCGGCCTATGTTTAGCAGTGGACATCTTCAGGCTGTTGATGATGATGATGAATATTATAAAAGTAAAATGTAGTCTGTTGGTTTGTAGATTGTGCACGTATAATATGGCTACTTACCGCATTACCGGGATCAACATTTTGTCCCGAAATAATGAGTCTCTGAGAAAAACCGGAAGGAACCTCAGGACGGTACTAGTATAGTTCCGAATCAAGCGTGATGTTTAGTTAGATAAACATCAAGTAGGTGGACATCGTGATTAATGTACCGGAGTAGATTGAATTACTGTTTATCAAGCCACTATAAGGCTTTTAGCAGTAACAGCCCGAGTAAACTGTCTGAGAAATCACAATGTGGGTTATCAAAATATCGACCAAAATGCAAGAATATACGACTAAACGATTTGACGACGACGACGACAGCAACGACGAGAAAACGCTTCGAGAAAGCGGGGAAAGCATTATGGCCTCATTATTTTTTACTCAATAAAGTGTGTTATTTTATTCTAGTTACAAATTTACAATTCATTGCGCGGTGGTTTCTACAATGACTGGGGGTCGGTTCGGATTCGGATTTCCCACAGCGGGTTTGCTGCGCTACGGTATTAGTCACAAAACAACACCGTACCGGAAAGAATTGACAAAGTTCGTATATTATTGCGATTGACCGACGAATTTAAACTGTGGCCACAATAAATAATAGTACTACGTATTATGGCCATGTCTCATGCTAGTATTGTGACGGGTCCGCTACGTATAGATTATGTACTAACAAACTGTCGCAGCTACTATAAAATTAAAATAATAGTGGCTACCCGTAGCCACCAAACGACTCTACACTGTGTGCCAGGAGCGTCAGGCAAGTTTCTTCGGCCACATTATGCGTCTCAGAGGCACGACTTCGAAAAATCGGTAATAGCGGGTCAAATGCAGGGAACACGCCCCAGGGGCCCCATACCAGTACGTTGGTCTGATAGCATTGAGGCAACAGGAGAAACTCTACAGCGGACAATTGCTCTGGCACAAGACTGGACAAGTTGGAGAGCCTTCTTTGAACATGGCCACGATCCTCATCAGTGAGGGAACGACAAGAAAGAAAGTAGCCACAATTATAATTTTTTCCTAATTTCTGCGCCCTACATTCAAGTTTTTTATTTGATGCTTTATGGCTGTAGCAAAAGAATTTGCTGTGTACTTCGTCGAAAAGCCTGGGTCAAAACATGAATAGAAGTCACCATCCTTCTTTGAAATATTGATTTGAGCACCGATTCAACTGAGCGTCATCTATAAAATGGATCTATAAAGCGCTTACTGCAATGCCTTAGGTGTAGGTACGTAATTCAAATGTATTGATATTCTATTCTCCAGTAACCAACATAACGGAAAGACCCGATAGCGACCTTTCTTGTAACACAAACAAAGTTTATATAAAAGAAACAACCTGCGAAAGGCCTTTTTGCCAACGACAATAGTTTGTGGCAATCAACATAATCAATTTGCTAAAAAATTGTGTCAACGGTTCTAAATTCAGGCCGGAAATCGGAATAATAATGAATTTCCACAATGATCCAAAATTCTTACATACAATAGAAACGTGTATACAGCCTGATTAATAAACACGCGAAAATAAGCGCGCGATATATTTTTGACATTGGAATATTGAACTCGAATGAAATCAAACATAAATAAATAATACCCAACGATCACATACATAGATTCTGAACTCTACTAGGATTTCCTGTATCTGGAACCCAGGAACTAAAGGTGATTTTTTTTAAATTAACCATTTATTAATAAGGCTAATGTTGTTAAATTTTCAATTTCGTTACTTGTATGTCTTTGTCACGAATAAAACAGCTGAAATGATTGGGTTATGTTACTATATGAACTTTACTTTTCATCCAGGAAATAGATTGAGCATGAAAACGAAAAACGTTAGCTATACGCAGGGTGAATCATAAACCGAGGGGGCTTTTACGTTTCGATATTCTTCATTGTTTCTGATTTAGCCTGCCACACCCACTTGACTTGACAGACTTTATGGATGTCGAAATTATAAGTAACCGACAAAGTGCCAGTCAGACTTGCCCACAAAGGGTCTGTATCATTATCTAGAAAAACGAGTAAAAAAATCACGTTTGTTGTAAGGGAGCCCCCTTAAATTTTATTCTACAAATATAACTATATAAAATACAACAAAACCTAAAAAACCAAAAAAAACAAAATACTAAAAAACAGTATTTGTTGTTAAAATACATCATCTGTGAAAGTTTCAACTGTCTAACTATCACGGTTCATGAGGTAACAGACGCCCACGCCTGTGACAGATGGATGAACAGACAGACCGACCGAATGACAGCGGAGCCTTGGTAATAGGGTTCGCTTTACCATTTGGGTATGGAACCCTAAAAAGAAATGTTGCTTTGTTTATGTGGTTTTGTCTCTTGTGACTCAGATGAAAGAACTCAACTGCATCACTAAGCAAAATAAGCTACAGCTACTTCATGGTAGCATGATCAATTGAGAAACTGGCCTTCTAAGCCCATGTTATATCCATTCTTGGTTTGTTTAACAAAACATTCACTTCTCTGATAGACAAATAATGATCATGAGCCCTAAAAAAATGATGATTTCCGATATTGATGTTCGCCTTCTGAAAGTTGGCTGTTTTGCTACATGGATATCTAACTTATAAGGGCAAACTATTTAAACTGTTCATTAGACCTTTCACACTGTTATCTATTGTTACTTTGACATTTCATAAGGAGGCAAAATAAAAAATAATATTACACCCTCCTGCCAGACCAACTATAATCTCTTAGTTGACAATAAATAATGGGCAATATTAATTGATCTATTGTCAGTGGTCATTAGGATCCTGGTCAGAACCATGGGGAGCCATTGGATGCAAGAAGCAAATAGCTGGTCAAAGTGGCACTCTATGAGGAAGGACTATGTTCAGCACTGGACATATTCTGAATGATGATGATGATGATGATGACGGACATTGGCATTTTATTACATTAAAGTCTTCTGTGATCACCAAGCTATCAGCCAAGTGTGGTGATTATGGCAAGTCCTCCTTATGATAAGAGTCCAAAGTGGTGTTATGGGGGAGGCCTATGTTGAGCAGTGGACATATTTCAGGCTGATGATAAATGTTCTGGTTAATTTGCACAAAAAGTAAAAAATCAAAAAAAGTCTATGAGTTTTATTGCAAATAGGCTATTCATAGCACTTTTGAAGTCACAATGTCAATTATTATTACTTACTATAATAATAGCTAGCCTATTACAATAAGTGTTTGACAAAAAAGAAGTTCTCTCTTCCACTACAGGTGCAAGCAATACGGCACAATGCAGAATAGAGAACCCCAATCCGTAGCTCCGATTACACCTGTAAAGAAGAAGCTACAAAAAACTTCACAGTGACATCATTTTTTGTATAATTTTTTTTATATTGTGTTACAACAATAGTTTTACTTAAAATTATTACAGTGGAACATACTATAAAGTGCCTACACTGCACACCAGTGTAAGGTGTGCAGTGCAGTACTTAATATATAAATAGAAACCAAAATTAAATGATAATATAGCAAAGCAACAATATTGTACCTAAGATTTCATAACTTTGGAGCTTGAGGCATTCGGGCCAAGCTTTTTTGTCTGACACATAATCATTTATTGTGTAATAGGCTTTTTCCATCAGCTTTGACTTAGTGGACGATGCTGGAACAACCTAATTTATAACTCTTAGTGGATCCAAGAACCAGCCTATTCAATGATATAATTATTTATATACCAACAACATTAGCAGTTCTATGCGAACAGTAGACCTCGCGAGCACAAATTAAACTAAACGTTTTTGCAATCTAATATCACATCACCAGCCAGAAGACGTCCACTGCCCAACACAGGCCTACTCCGCACAAAACGCTACTTTGGAGTTTGGATCACAGAGTCGGTACTTGTTTTGTTATTTGTACTGCCATTTACCAGGGATGATTACAATGTCCCTTGAAAAACTCAGATGATTATGGGAACTCTTGTCACCGGGATTCAGAAATAACTGAAGCTTGAAGCAATGTGCCATCTATATAAAAGTTGTCGAAGTAATTGAGTAATTAGGTACCTATACTTGCACAACCAAAAATTCCAGTATCCTCACGATACTAACCAATTAGTACTAAATTCAGACCTTACGCCCTTATAACTCGATAACCTCTTGACCGATTTTGCCCATATTCAAAACACTTATTTTTAGAATTGAGAACTCTCTATTTTTACTAAATATTATCAAAATAAGCTTGTAAATAGTGCGGCAGCAAACTTCCCCCTTTTTGGGTCAAATACACCCCAATCAAAAATCGCCAACAACTAAAAAATTCCCTGGGCCTGTAAAAACTTGGTAAGTTTCATCAAGATTTGTTGAAAAATGTGACCTGTACGCAAGTACATCTGGATAAACAAAAGCCGATTTTGGAAAGTTGAAGCAGAGACTTTAGCTCACTTTGTTTGCTCGGTCAATAATGCAAGACTAATTTCATAATTCAAAAAACAAAAGAAATGTATTTTTCAATTAATGGTGCAAAGCTATCTAGCAAAACATTGTAAGAGAAAAAAGGCCAAATAGGCATGAATAACTATAACACAGTTATTATATATGAATAGTAAATATAGTAAACTTACTTGTTGCCATGAGAATCTTTTAAGATATAGAGCACATAGGATGGTGAGTTGCGCAGTTTCTCTGCAGTAGTGATGACCTTGTGAAGCCCCTGTGCTGCAGCTGACTGTTCTCCTAGTTGATCTATTAACTTTGACAAGCTCTCCTGCACCATCCTGTATTGGAACATTAATTGTGTGGAATAGTTGTAAATAGGGAAAGTTATGATTCACCATAATTAGGAATGAGCTGTGCATGGATTGCTAGGTTTCTTTCTTTTGGCTATATATGTGGTTCCAAAATTAAGTAATAGGCACTTCTGACAACTCACTTTTTAAGTAGGTGTGTCATATAACCTTGATGGCTCGGTTTGATCAGAACATTCATTATTACAAATTATAAAACTAAATAGGTAATCAGAAACCGCTCCAAGGCAAAATTGATTGGACCTACCTTACACTCCTCACGTCCCCTTGGTATCCTTGCGGAATCAGCGTATAGCTCAGTTTCGTAATTTCTTCGGGCAGCATGTCATTAACGCTCATCTTAGCCCATTCCATTTTTGTATGCGCTTACTTATATTTTTGTAAAGACTATTAATTTTGCCGAATTTGACTGGCTTGCTAATTGTTATTATAAATTGATTGATCTTTGTTGTAATTAAGGAGGAAAGACAGGATCACAGAGCATATAAAGACAGGATGAGGAATTGACACAGAGTACATTGGTAAAAATTGAAATGAATTGACGAACACTTTCAGTTTTTACCAATGTACTCTGTGGTTTTTACCAATCCAATGTACTCTCTGATGCAGTGTTGCCAACTTTATTTAGTAGGGAATCGTACCTTTGACGTGACAAGATCGTATTTTCTTACAATTTCCCAAAAAAATAGTACGCTTAGAAATTTCAATGAAAAATGCGAAATTATTTAAATAATTAGTAATTAGTTAGTACAAGTGCATTAGTAGTATTTTTAATTATTTAGATACGTTGATGCAATATTTTAAGGTCCACAATATTTCACATTTAGCATTTCATAATTATTATATTTGTTTTATAACGGGCAAAGGCTATTTTAGCATTTTAGATACACACGTTGAGCAATTTTCTCTGGGTACCAGACTCCGGCCACATTTCATAATGATGTATGAAAATTCCACAAACTACCAAAAAATGAGTAGGTACGTATTTTAATTAAAAACCGACAAGCAAAATTATTTGGATAGCAACTACGTTAATAAATAAAATGAGTAAGACGATTAGGTTTTGTCGCGTGACGGTTTGGTTTATAGCTCTTTCGCCTCTGTCGTTATTGACCTGTGTTATTGGCTTTTGGACAAAATGAACTTAATTTATTAATTTGGTTACGAAGATTACAAGCTTTGCAAAAGGTCGTATGTTTTGCGTAGTATTTTGGATTCACGATCGTACATCGTACCAGAGCCAAAAAGATCGTATACATACGATTTAAATTGTACGGTTGGCAACACTTGGTGTGAGGATCACCGACCGACTAGACCACAGATTAGGTAGCGATACTACCATATGACCTTACTAGAATCTATTAGAGTCTACGTATGACTAGACCACAGATTACTTATACGTAGCAAGGACTAGACCACTAGTAGATTTTTTTTCTCTAATCTGTGGACTAGACCAAGGAACTTATACATATACTATACCTCTGGAACGCTTACCATAGACTAACAAGGAATCTAACATTATACAATACTATCTATGATTGGAGTTTTGGCGGGAACGTGAAAAAGTTCACGTCGTTGCATTGTATTATTTCTCAAAACGTGTGCTTTTTTCAGTGTTAATGTTTAAAATTGGTGGCGTTTTACGCATTAAGTGCTGAATTACGAGCATGAGTGTGGTCAAGTGATATAATGTGGTGTAACGTGGTTTTTCGTGTTGCTTCCAAAATTCCATAGAAGCTTCTTGTAAAGTTGCCACCACTTTACTTGAGCATGACTTAGACTGGACTATGACCCGACTTAGACTGGACTATGACTATGACTAAGACTTGACTACGTAAAATATTCTAAAACTCGATGAAAATATACAATACTTGACACTGGCTAAATACACTATGTGTGGAGCCAACATATATAAAAAAAAAAAAAAATATATCTATGATTGCCTTTAAATCTATGACATTAAATCCGATAATAGGCTGCATCGTGTCAAGAGAGAAAAGCGGTCCTGGAGAGATAGGAAACGTGAGAGCCGGTTGTCTTTTTCTTAAGAATACCAGCCCCCCTATTACGAAGGAGCTAGCGACGCTGCTGACGCGTACCTGCAGCTGAACTGCTGTCAAAATTGTATGAAAACTGACAGCAGTTGAGCGGTAGACGCTAGTTAGCAGCGATGCTAGCTCGTTCGTAATAGGGGCTGTAATCTGTCTGGGGGCTTTTATATTTATAAAACGGCAACACCTTTTTACCAATGTACTCTGTGGAAGTGTGCAATGTACTCTATAAATTATATACACTTTGATGTACTCTGTAGGCATTGTAGGCAACACTGAGTTTGTGTAATTTGTGTGTTGTTATTTATATTTTTATCAGCTAAGTTGAAGTTGAGGGTAGTACCAAAGATAGAACCTCCCCTTCCTTCTTTCTACCTCAAAACTCTTGAATAAAATAAAAAGCGCCACATGGAATTATCCCTCCATCTTTCTTTTAGTTTTAGTAAGTTTTTACCATCAGCGCCATTGTACATTTCTGCAGCAGGTCCTATGCACTTGGCGGGTCCTATTTTTGCTTCAAAGTTTCTCTGTTATTACATTCTTTACCATGTCTATGCGTAATGAGGCTCCTAACAAGCTCGACAAGCTGTTTAAGCTTGATTTTTATAAGAAACAAGAACGCTGGAAGCTAAGAAGTGCCAACTCAAATACAAAACGGTAAGTACTTTCGAAAGCATCGCCACCCATCTGTACAAGTGCTCAATTTGTACAATGAGGATCCGTACTGTTATAGCAAATTCAATGGTTATAGTATTCGTATTCACATGATTATTAAATTCTTTATGACATAAGAATGATTTAATATCTTTTTGAATTATCCATTGGACCATTATGGAGAATTGCTGATGGTCCTTAGCAAATGTGTCTTTTAGATCACATAAAGCTCGGAGCTCGAGCGCGCTATATCAGTCACGTTCAGAAGTTAGATCCCTTATGATTAGTTGAACACTAATCAGAGTGGATTACGGCACATATGAGTAAACATTGTAGAGTCCCATAGTTTCTTACGAACTTCAATGACTTCTGCACTCTATTGTTTTACCTGCTTTATGAAGTTTTTCTCTTGATATCCATACTTTAGTTTTTCTCGAAACATGGAAAATTTAGTAAAGCAAATATGCCTGAAAAATTTTCTCCCTCCCCCCCCCACTAGATACCGACGACCAATAAAAAATACTTCATTAGACTATTATAGGTTAATATGTTACTAAAATAAATTGTCTTAAATCACTAGGTCTATATAACTATAACCAATGCTTACATATTGACTCTTTGTTTCTACAAGCCATTTTATTATGGGGATACTCTGTTAAATTGTTAGGTAATATCTTTTGGCAACTGGAAAATGAATTGAAAACAAATAATTTGTTGAGTGTAATTTGTGACATATTAACACACTGAGGCACCGCATACCAATCATGTACTTTGAAATTCATATACAATACGTAAAATAACTGATTGTTGGCTTCGTATTTACGGTCTGGTGACCTAACCGTTACAAGCAGATGTTAAGCCATAATGAGGTTCCGTAATGTTTTTAGTTATGAATGCAGATTTATATAACTTTAGACCAAATTACTAGCGAAGTTAACTGAGTGGCCGCGACTTCATTGTGATGGTCGCCGTTAGTTAGCCAATAGCCACGGGCCATATGGCCTAGGGCATGGCGATATTGGACTTATGCCAATACAGGTATTTTTTCGGTTTTGATATTTTAAAAATCAGGATTCCGGTATTTTGTATTTTTCGGTATTGAATTATAAATATTAAAAATGCGTAAAACCCGATATTTTCCACTCCACACATCGTTTTAGACTAAATGAATATGCCTAAATTATTATAAAAATTGTTATTTTAACAAACTGCCCTCTAATATTTTAAATTAGGGGTACACATTAAGGCTTCATACTCAAAGGGTAAAAGTAAACCCTATTACTGAGGCTCCGCTATCCGCCTGTTTGTCTTTCTGTCCGTCTGTATGTCAGGCTGTAGGTATTTCATGAACCGTGATAGTAAGAAAGTTGTAATTTTCAGAGATTATGTATTTCTGTTGCCGCTATAACAAAAAATACTAAAAAGTATAATATAATAAATAATTAAGAGGGCTCCCATACATCTTGCCAGTTCACATACACACATGAAAGTAGCTGGCACATGCAAGGAGCTGGAGCAAGTGTGCCAGCTACAGTCACTTATAGTGTTGTGGTAGGCTGAAAGAGTATTTTTTAACCTTCAAATAGGTAGCTACCGCCCCAAAATTAAATTAAATTTTGTTCTAGGGATGCTGGTGATACAACTGAACAATCCCCAACAAGTCGTGAACCAGCTGAAGAAAAAATCACAAGTTTAACTACAGGTAGGCATAAACCATACATTTGGTAATTGTAACTGGGCTTAATCGTCTTCTAAATCTATATACAAATAGAAACACCCATCACGCTGGAATTACTGTACGGATTTTGTTGAAATTATGGTAATGGTTAATTTTCCAGAATAACACTTAGGATAGTTTTTGTATCTAAAATGGTCATATACGGGTTGCATGTAGTAATAATGATGTAATTTTTATGCAAGACTATTCTGTGTATGTTATTTTCATATTTACTTACTATTTATTTATATCTTATCATCAATCAATCAATCATCATCATCAATCAGGGTACATATAATAAAACTGTAACTGGGCTAAATCTGTACATTGAATATTATTTAAAAATTTTGACTGCTTTACATATGGTTGAAATAAAAAATAGCTCCATGACTTTACACTTCTTATTTTGATATAAAAATAAAAACAATTAATAGAGGACAATAGCACTACCTAGTTTTTATCTACCTATTACAGATGATGATAAACCAACTATACTGGCACCGCCTGTCGTAGACCACAACGGTGACAATTCAGAGGATGTTATTGTCGTAGATGACTCACCTGTTGCATCTGTGAACAATTTAGAAGATGTGATTGTCATAGATGACTCACCTGCTGCATCTGTGCCCTGCCGCCAAAGTGTGTCGACCAGGCTCAGTCTACTCCTGGCTCTGAGCAAGAATATGGAAGCAGAGACCAACGAGTCCCAAGCATATGTTGACACTGTAAGCTGCTGTTATTTTTGAATGTTTAGTTTTTATAGCTCATTCGTGACTGTTTAGTATGTGGTCCCACTTCGGTTGGGTGGTCTTGAAATTATTTTGAAGATATTTAAATATTTATATAAATACCTTGATTATTAACAATAATTAAATATAACAAAATGTTTTAAGCTGTGTTGTTTTTTTGTTGTATTATTGTTGTACCGATGAAACTTTTCTCTATTCCATTTATTATTTCAACAGATGAGCATTGATGAAGTTCCTTTAACTACCCAAGAAGATTTGAATGCCATAGTTTTTGAAGAGAATCTCCTGGATGAAGGTAATTATATATACTTACTGAATATAATTAAACTAAATATTAACCACTCATTTGTTTGCTTAAATGCAGTTATTATCAGTTATCTATAAGGTTTAAGTATAGAGTAGTACAGTATATTTAGTTTTCTCTATACAATATTCTTATGAAAATACTGTAAAAACCTATACCTTTCTATGCACTTATTGCATATCCTCAGCCAAAGTTTCTTACTAAATTTCTACAGATCTACTACACTACAAAATACTATAAAAAGCTTAACACTCAGAATCCTGCAGGCAGCAGGGCCAAGTCTTACCCAGAGTCTATAGATTGTCAACGTACAAAATCAAAATCAAAGTGTTTTATTTTAAATAGGCTATTCATAGCACTTTAACAAGTCAAATGTCGTTAGGTACATACCTAGTACCTACTCCACTCCACTTGGTCTGAGAACTAGTAGCTGCTGACCGATGCGCTGTTTCACACGCATGCACTATAGTTCATCGCGGTAAAAGTAGGCACTCTTATATGCTTTCGCAGGGCTCCGTCTATATCCGTACATTAAATAATTAAATATATAAAATCTTAAGGCGAAGGGTAGGGCCAGATAAGCAAGTCGAATTTCGTTCAAATAAACATCGTCCATAACGTCGCGTCGGGTCGTAGACTTAAATATCAATTCAGTCTGAACTTCCGCGTGGCGCTTACGACAAAGACAACGCACGAATTGACTGATTTTGGAAGTTTTTAATCAATATCTGTGGATGAATGATTTTTTCAAAATGATGAATTCACATTGTGTAAGTACAAGGAAATTTTTTGAGGTACGTTTGTGATTTTTTTCTATAGAGCTGAATTTATTTATCTTGTATTTGCGTTCATCACAAACAAGTTAATGAAATGAAGTACATGACATATTAAATTCAAAGCTCCACATGCTCTAATTTCGTCAGTACACGTGCCAAAAAACACATTGTTTGCCCTACTCTTCACTTTAAAGTCCGTCACACACGTAGCTATAATATATATAGGTAGCGCTCATAGCGAAGCACGACTAGCCGTTCCTAACCGATCGGTAAAGTTAAGCAACGTTCGCTGCGGTCACTACTATGATGGGTGACCGCACCAGCAAAAAGTTGGTATTTAGAACTGAGCGCTACCAGTGCTTCGCAGGGCACGATAAGCCGTCGGTCCCGGCTGTTGTCGCAAGACAATTGTCGTTAAGCCAAGTCAGAAGCCTCTGGGCGGCCTAAAAATTCTGACACCAGGGCTGACCACTTGCCTACACGAGAAGAAGAAGAATATATATTAATATACCGTACTATAATATACAGGGTTACAGGAAAAATTGTGCTAGATCCGTTAAGGGCGTGGAGTACCCATCATATCTGACTTATTTCACTATGAGACACCCTAGCCTAAACTTAACCGTTTTCCAGATATTCGACTTTTAATATTTTTATTGAAAATTGCCGATTTTTATGCAACAAAATTTAATTTTGTATATTTTGTGTGTCTTTTTACTATTATTATTGCATTTTTATATGTGTAATAATATGCTTTAGGACGTCAATCATTAAAATAGTACATAAGTTAATTGAATAGACCGTAGTAGACAAGTGAAAGTTAAGAAATAAACAAAAAAATTATAAACTGTATTGTTCTCTAAAGGATATCTAAAAAAAATATTATGGCAGTTGTTCGGCAGATGTGTTATAAAATATCTACGTTTCATCAGCTTTCTAACGAGGTATAATAATCTAGGGTTTGTATTACATTTCGTGTAAAAAATAGTTGGAACGCTCCAGATAGCAGTTCTAACGGTCTCGGTATCTTGGTTGTCAGACTGCTTTTGTGCTTCGTACATAGTAGATGTGATATCGTTTTGCTCTATTTCTCGACTTGGCTGTGATTCTGGACTATTTCTTCTGATTTGTGATTACTATGCTTGTTAACCGGACTCTGATTTGTACCTGTGATACGGAAGTGTTGAAGATGACGTCCTACACACCTGAGGAATATGCTGATATGCTTATTTGTTACGGATACTGCGATTGTGTGTCTGCGCAAGCTCGCAACGAATACATAACTCGCTACCCCGGTCGTCGAGTGCCGGATGTGGCCGTTCTTGACAGAGCTTATCGAAGACTTCGAGAAACTGGCTCTGTTTTGAGACCCTGCGAGAAGATTGGACTTTTGCAGATTTATGCTAAATGCTGACGTAGAAGACCCAGATTTTCTAAGGAATATCTTGTGAACGAATGAGTCCAAATTTGATAAAGATGACATAACTAACTATCACAAGGCCCACCCATTACTGGGCCCCAAAATAACTAAGGAATCCCAATATCCAATCATTTGATTGGACCTTACTTTCTCCCGGATAATGTAAATGGGGAAAGCTACGAAAATTTCCTGAGAGCAGACTTGAGTGATATGCTGGATGATCTGCCACTCAACCTGATCAGGGACATGTGGTTCCAACACGATGGCTGCCCTGCCCATTTCAGGAGAAGTGTCAGAGACTGGCCGGACACAAATTACCAAACCAAATGGATTAGACGAGGTGGGCCGTTGCCATGGCCAGCAAGGAGTCCGGACCTAACCCCCATGGATTTTCATGTATGGGGGCTCATGAAAAGTCTTGTGTACAGCGAGCTAAATCCACTTTCGTCTGTGGCAGACTTAAGAGAAAGGATTGTGGATGCAGCAAATAAAATGAGGACCACGTTGACCACTGGAGTAGTGAAGACTGGTCTCCGTAGAAGGATGCGACAATGTATCAGAAATAGAGACGGCCATGTTGAACATGAACTGTAGAATAAGAAAAAATTGTGTGAAAACCTTTAATAACTGACATTGCATGCTTACCTATTGTTTTATTTTACTTTTTAGGGCTAAGTATAAATTTTCTTCTCCACTGTCGCCTATGAAACTAATTTTTTTTCAATGCATTTGAATAAAATCCTAGATTATTATAACTCGTTAGATAGCTGATGAAACGTAGATATTTTAAAACACATTTGCCAAACTACTGCCATAATATTTTTTTTAGATATCCTTTAGAGAACAATACAGTTTATAATTTTTTTGTTTATTTCTTAACTTTCACTTGTCTACTACGGCCTATTCAATTAACTTATGTACTATTTTAATGATTGACGTCCTAAAGCATATTATTACACATATAAAAATGCAATAATAATAGTAATAAGACACACAAAATAAACAAAATTAAATTTTGTAGCTTAAAAAACGGCAATTTTCAATAAAAAAATTAAAAGTCGAATATCTGGAAAAGAGTTAAGTTTAGGCTATAGTGTTTCATAGTGAAATAAGTCTGAAATGATGGGTACTCCACGCCCTTAATGGATCTAGCACGATTTTTCCTGTAACCCTGTATATTATAGCAAGATTCCACACACGGAGACGATGCTATAATATATTTTCCTTCATTTCATTGATGTCCGGCCTAGCGTTTGCACGTGTTTTGTAATAAAGCGTGATTTCAAAACATAGTAGGTAATTATGAATTCAACAAGAAGTGAATTGTTATTGGATTTAATTGACAGTTCTTCAGATGACGATTCCGATTAATATCATATATGAGGTGGATATAGTTTTTATGAAAAGTAGTTTATTTATGATTTGGCTAATTTAAATGACTTGTACCTGAGGTAGCCTAAAAAGTGACCAGTCGCCAATCAGATTTTTACGTCGCCAATACCTAGTCGGCGAAAAAACACCAATCAGAAAATTCAGATTGTTAAATACACTGACATGTTATGAAATGAACAGGTATTAATGACAGAAAAAACGATGAAAAAATTTTTGGGGATTCCAAAAATGAGTTAACTTTGCCAGACTCTATCTTATTTATATCACCATTGTTCTCAGCTGCCTCCTCTTGTCCTTTGGAAGAACCAGTGACCAACCAACATCAGGGCTATGATGAGGGCTCTGAACAGGATAAAGGTGAAGATTATTTCCCCGATGTAGACCTCCCTTATAGTCCGATACAAAATTGTTACAAGCTCAACATGAAACGGGTGAGTTTTTCCACTTTTGATACTTAATAAGAACAAGTTATTTGCTATATTGAATCGTTCAATCTTTTTTCAAACCTTTTTATTATACCATTATCATAAAGTCGTGGCATTGGTTTCAGGAATCTACTAGTTTCAATCAAGAAACTTACGTGAATTTTATGCGCGAAATACACGATGCGCCGCACTCTTCAAACACGAACCTCGACTTTAATTATGGTAAACATATTTTCTACTAACTAGATTGGGGCAGCGCCTTCTATTTCGTTTTATTTTATTTGGGTAAACAATAGGTACACATTATAATGATAGCTTAGAAATAATATGCAGTGAAGGTACTCAATGCGATAAGCATAGGCTTAAAATTATACGATAGGCGTTTATTAGGTGCCAAGTTCAAACTTGATATCAATATCTGGCTGCCAAACAGGAGTAGTTTTTTTTACCTCACTAGCTCTGAAAGATTACGATCTGTTTACTTCCTTAAATAAACAATTGTGCAATATATGTACATATTTTACAAACGCGTACCCAAAGGGTAAAGCGAACCCTATTATTAAGGTTCCGTTTTCCGTCATCCCTGTCTGTATGTCTGTCCGTCTGTCACCTGGCTGTATCTCATGAACCGTAATAGTTAGACAGCTGAAATTTTCACAGATAATGTATTTCTGTTGACGCTATAACCACAAGACATACTAAAAACGGAATAAAATAAAAATTTAAGGGGGCTCCTATACAACAAACGTGTTCTTTTTGCACGTTTTTATAGATAATGGTACGGAACCCTTCGTGCGGTGCGCGAGTCCGACTCGCACTTGACCGGTTGTTTCGAGTTGTAGGGTTTTGTTTATACTTCCGTTTAGCAGGGATCTGTATGGTAACAGTGTATTATTTTCATTTTGTTGTTTATAAAGTTGTCTATAACGATATTTTTTTTTAATTCTCACTCACACACTCGACAGAGACAGTAGGCAAAGCATTTTACTACTGTCTCACCGGATAGATATTGACGACGCGGTCTAAGATGGTGCATGCTTGCCTAGAAGATACCTGTTTACTCTAGACTTGAAGACTCCCAGATCATAGTTAGCTGGAAACAATTACGCCGGCAAGGTGTTCCACTCTTTGGCAGTTCGCACAATGAAGTGCAGTGCTTAGTACGGGTTGATGGAATTTCAACCATATAAGGGTGCCATGTTTTCGTGCGTCTTGATGTCCGATGAAAGAAAGGAGATGGAGGAATATGATCGTGTAACTCCTTCGCACACTCTTCAAAATGCAGTCGATAAAAAACCGATAAACTGGCAATTTTACGTCGGTGTTCAAAATTGTGGAGCTTAGCTTCCACCGACGCATTAATACCAATGTTTAATCGTGTGGATATGAGATTTTACCCTTTCTTTCAAAAAACCAATTCGATATCTGGTTATATAGCGATAGGTGGTAGTTAAAAATTCCTCAATTTTATTTTTGTATACTCGGTCTCGCTCGGTCCTACGATATAAATTGAGTTGAAATGGTTTCAAGTTAAAAATATAAAGTTTAGAGCCTAAACGATAGATCGGTATGTTTTTAAGGAAGAGTGTTGCGTTCTAAACTGCATAATCCTTTTCAGGCAGTAACGGTTTTATTTGTTTTAACAGAGCCAGAAGATATAGACAGTTGCCGGCTGGCCGAGCTGTCGCCTTATCAACTCTGGCAAGGACTCACCAGATACTCCGTGGCGTTGCAGAAATTGTTGCAGGAGAACACTTGCAGGGAAATGCTTTATCAACAGAGGGTAAGTCGCGTTATTCATAGTCTGGCAGATAACTTGAGCACGTTGGTTGAGGCACCTCCCGAGTAACTAGAGTACGAAAAAATGCCGCTACCTGCTGCATACGTTGCTTTGAGCGAGAGGCTACTCTTTGGCTTCGCTATTTACGCTACCACATTGGGTAGCCGTCGCTTACTATAACTTCATTGTTTCCAGCAATATCAGTCGACAGACGCAATCAGTAGTACCTCCGAAGATGACACAATTCTGGCTGCATCGTTCTATACGGTGGATGAGAATAGATACAGGCGCATTCGCCGAACCCACACCACCTATTACTAGATGCCGAAACCGATCACCAAACTTATAAAGGTCAATTCGCGTCGCGTTAGTGTCCAAATCAGTTTATTTTTTCTCGTCTTACTTTTTTTTTCTGTTAAGTTGTTTATTATTTTTTTAGCGTTTATGCCTACTACTTATTATGGTGCCATGTTTATTTCCTAAAAATGTAATAATTGTATAATAGGCTATTGAACTGATATACATATTTTTATTGCATAAATAAACAACTTACAAAACTTCTAAAACACAAACAAAACTCTCAAAATAAACAGTCGTGAAAACAAAAATTAAATATCTCAAAAAATGACCAAGTTACAAGCATTTTAATATACAGGAATAGAAAGAGACATTCATTTTATCCTACTTGGTCATATACTCTTAATTTACTCTTTTTATTTGCTTCATTATTTTCTTATTCATTTACTTCTACAGACTCCCGTTTAGGACTAATAAATAACTTATGTATCTGCGTGTTTGAGCTGTCTTTTCCTATTCCAGTATTTTAAAATCCTTGTAAATTTGCAATGTTTTGTGATAAGTATATAATTATTTGGTTTCACGATTGTGTATTTTCGAGTACTTAATATAATTTATTTATGCAATAAAACAGTAGCAGTCCAATAGCCTATTCCTGCATTCGCCCAGTGGAGCACTTGAGATAATATTATATTACAAATATGTTTAATGTGATATAATCGTTATTTTAAAAAGCGTGTCGCGCGTAGCTTATAGCTCTGTGTTCTTAGCCGATTGGTTGTCCAACGCTCGCTGCGGCCAGTGCATGAATAGGTGACTAATGATGTCTACAGAGCTAATCGGGGCCATGCTATGTAGTGAGCCCCGGTCGCTGTCATCGTATGACAGCCGTTAAGCCTTAAAAGAAAACCTTGGAAGACTCGAAAGTCCCGGCTGGCCTATTCGAGAAAAGGAAAATTGTAAATCTACTACTGGTTGGTGGTTACAATCTATGTTAAATAGTTTAGTAAAACATAATAAATTATATTAAATTATTATTAGAGGATAGAAACAAATCAACCATGATACACCTTTATTAAGGCGGGAGCTTCCAACTTTGAAGGGCTTCACATTCACATACATTTCTGCTTCCTTATCGTAACATGTACCACCTCAGTACAGAAAGCACTGTCGATGTGAAAAAATCAACTTACTAGCGAACAAATTAACAGTTAGAACTTAAAAAGAACTTGTATATACTTTTGCGGATTTTTGGGAAGCTGTCGCCTTAAAGATTTTTCTTGATTGTTCTTGGTTAATTTAATTTATGAGAAGTTGAGTGCTCTAGCAGATTTTAAAAAGGCGAAGGTTATCAACTTTTTATACGTATATTTATTTGGTTTTGAGAGTTTAATTATATCGATTGTTACTGCTTTTTTATAATTAAAGTAAAATTATAGTGTTTTAAGTTTAATTAGATATATAACTAACAGTGCTCTAAGTCCATAATGTTTTAAGAGTGCCATTATTATAGCCGTGAAATGTTATGTAGGTACTTAATTTCAATAACTATCTTATTGAAATTAAGTACATACATTTGGAGTTCTGGTGGAGGTTTTTTCATAGACTTTTTTTTATTTTTAGTATATTGAGTTTATTACTGCGTATTCAACGGAGAAATTATTGTATGTAAACCAGGAAAAATATCAAAGGGGGGTACTTCATCGAAATATTGTGTTGAACAGCTTCAAAAGGTCTATAAAGATTTTTTTGCGATCTTGAATAGACACTTTTTTTCATGGCCCATATAAAAGTTCGTTTCAATGTTACTATGAATTATACGAGTAAGCAGAGAAAGAGAAATGTAAGCATGGACATATGCAATGTACTGAAAAACGAAATTCATAATTCATATGAGCTCAAGTTAAGTTGTCGAATTTCCCCTCCACCCGTAAAAATTACTTACAGGTTTCTTTGGTTACTATTACTGAATCTTCAAAGGACTTTAAAATCACGCGAAACGCATTTAAATTGAACAAAATTTAAAATTTTATGTTATATTAAGAGAAATTAAATTATTTTAGTAAGAGTATGTGGGTAATAGGTATATTCTAAATAAAATCTATTATACGTACTTACTATTAAGAATTTTGTGATAATTATACTTTAAAAAATTGTGATTGATGTAGATAAGAATATAATATAGAATATGATTCAAAGTTTTCGGCATATGCGTAATGCGCGTGTCTAACGCTTAAGTGTGTAAACCTAGCCAATATTCATTATTACTTTTAGTCAAAAGTGATCTCAAACACTAACCAAAAATGTGAATAGCTTTTTGCCAATATATTTAAACATAAGTACACGCTAGGCCTAATTTTGAAGGCTTTAGTTGACAGTATTTAAAATACTTAAAATATATCCGTCTCTTACATTCCCGTCTGTTTGACAAGAACAGAAACAGTTTTAGTAGTTTTAGATCTGTCAACTAAAGCCTTTAAAATTGGCCCCAGTTTTGTTATAATTTAAACTAATTAAGAAAAGCTCTCTGAAATCTTTAGTTTTTAGCCAGTCTTGTTGATTTTATATGCTGGTCCAAGTACAGAGTTGTGTTTTAAAGTATTATTATACATACATTAAATTTATAAGATTAAAACAACGTAGTACATACCTCATTTATATTATGATCTCAAGTCAACACAGAACTATTAGGATATTAGTATTACCACAGATATTATAATAGTATACTACTTACATTATAATGACCGAACATACTCTAACCATAATTATCCAAAAAAAAATATATTTTAGTTAATTTAAGGTTTCTTATTTATCTCCATCCATAGTGTTTATCATTGTAAATAGTTATTCACTACCATTTTTTTTTGTCTTCATGTCTGCGGATCGTAGTAAATTTATGACTTTCTAATTAATGATTTCGATAGTACATATACTTATTTCGACATGTACAATTTTCTCTGCATTAAACAATATGGAAAGTACTAGAAACATCATCTGACCTTTGACCCCTAAAACCGTTGATTTAAGTACATGTTTACGCACTGATTCAATTGTTTCTTTGGCTCCTTCTTTAACAACTTTAGAACATTTGAAATTTATATTGTTTCTGATTTGTGGATCGGTTTCATAAGTTGTCAATCAAGGACTCAAAGCTTGTGTTAACTCATACCTAACTATACTATTATATTAAACTTAAGAATTGTTCACTGTATATTATTAGATGAGCGAATTCCATTCTCTAACAACTAACAAGTAATTTCTGTAATTAGTTTAAGATTTTTGATGATTTTATTGTGGTTTAAATATACAGCTCGAGAAGGATCTAAGATTATAAACATTTGTTTTATTGCTTATATACTTATTATTGTCCAAAAAAGGAAACACTCAGTTCTCGTCAGAAAAATAGCCTTCTAATTTGTTTTGACGAAAGCGGAATCTGACATAAGTGAACTAAATCTATTGATTTGAAACTGCCCAGTAAGTACCCGCCGAGCTAGCAATAATGCCGCGAGACCTGCGGGCCTACACTTCGCTTAAGAGCATAATGTAACTACTACGCAAAAACCTTGTCTTGGTACACAATGGAAGAGGCTAATTCATAAGAATCAAATTCTCCCTAGAATCTTTCATAGAACTTGGATGACGCATAAATACTGGCGTAGGTACCTACGTATATTATACAGCAACCGAGCGAGTACCTACCAACCAGGATCAACAGACAGGAATAGTTTTTATAAGTAGATATTTAATTATAGTTGAATTAAAGCCGAAGCCAATACTGATTAGCTCTAATCCTGTTGTAATCCGGCAAGGCTTCAGTCGGTCCAACGGCAGCCACGGCAGGGCACCGGTCATACAACATTTTCTCTGCACAATCACGAAGTTCTTTGACTTTTATTTTTGAGAGTCCATAAAATTTATCCTCTAAAGACTGCCTGCTGCATTTGTACAAGACCTGGGTTCCTATATCATTGCACGAGTTTATAACACCGGTCACTTCTTTTGCAAACTGTAATTTTAATATGTTCTTGGCTCTTTCTATGTCTGTGAACTGCGTAGTTAGACATAGGTGCATCCATTGGTGTTGAATATTTTCTACCATGTCTTCTATTTTTAATGTTTTCGCAACGAAATACACGCCCCATAACCCGATATCTCTATATGTAATATAAAATGACTCGAAACTTTCGCACATGTCTTGGCATGCCGCTGCTCTTGCTACGTACGAAGCGTTACCTAAACCACCGCCTTGACTTTTATGCCATTTACCTATGATCTTGCTGGCAAGTAAGTATTTCAAATAATCCGGACTTGTGTAACCTGGAGCTTCAAAAGCTATTGCTACATGAGCGAAAGGCATGTCGTCATTGCGATATACTACTTGCGATCCGGTAAATCGAGATGGTCCTTCGTCGGATTCGCAACAAGGATCGCCAATTAAATGAGATAGTCTCTTACAAGCGAAGCTCACTACGTCATCATGCTTAACGTTCCCTGAAGTGACTAAACAAAGCTTATAAGGCTGGTAATGTTGACCAAGAAAATTTATCGCAAAACATCGGTCAAATCTTGCTACATTCTTACTAGTTCCAATGACGCTCTGTGCTAAGGACGTGCCTTGGAAAGCAGTCTGATGCAGATAATCGAAGGTAACAGAGCGCGGATCATTCTCTTCATCCACCATTTCCATGCAGATATTGTACTTTGTAGCTTCAATTTCATCGAGGTTCAGCTCCAAATCAGTGATAATACCGGCCAGTTTATCGAACACATCAGCAGCATACTCCGAGGGAAATATGCCAGTGAACTTTTGGATATCACGCCTAGTTTCGCCCGTCATCCTGGCTCCCATGGCCATAAAAGAGTTTTCGAGATCCTGTCTACTTAACCCACAGCATCCCTTAAAAGCCATGTGTTCTAAAAAATGGGTAATGCCATTATTGTAAGCGGTTTCAAATCTAGGTCCAGCCTCTATAAAAAGCGACATACAGGAGAGGGGTGTTGGCGTATATTCGGTTGCTACTCGTATGCCATTTGGAAGAATGGTTATCTGTGTCCCGGGGCCACACGGGTCCTTTGGGAAGCAGCCGGGAGTGCAGCACTTATCAGAATATACTGTTCTCTTGAGGATATAGTTTGTTATGGAGTATGGTGAGCGAATAGACTTCAGCATTTTAATTTCCTTGTACCGGCCGGTAATGGTCCCCGTAAAAATTATATTCCTTAGTTTAAGTAGGTGCCTATCTGGTTTTTGTTAAAAATACAATATGAAAGCAAAATACACATAGAAAGAGACCTTGGGTATTTTTAAAAGTACCTAACAGGCATGGAGCTATTAAAAAAAGAAGCTCTGTGGTACCTAATTTACACCAGAATATATATAGCAAAGTTCTCTGTGATTTACACAAACTAAGTAGAGCATGCATGGATACAAGCTAATTTATATTTTTCTTTAATCTGTGGGTACCTGGTAGTAGATCCTAAGTATACTTGTATTCTCTACTTAGTTTGTAGTTATATCATCAACATAGGAGGTATATACTCTGATAGGTATTATATATCACTGTTTATGGATATTCTATCGCTAATTTTGTATACTCTGTAGTGCGGACAGCTGTCAGTGTCATGTCAACAGAGAACCATGCTCTGATTGAAGACCACACCCAATGTTAGATTACGCTGAAGAATAATTAAGCTAACCATGTAAGCGGTGTATGAATAAATACTTTATAGCATGTATGCAGTGTTTACATTTGCTTAACATGGATACCAAACACACAAACATGGTGTCAGGTGAATTCAACCAACCGCTCCGCGGGATGGATTTCGACGGCAATCTTGTTGAAAACTTCAAGTCTTACAAACAAAGGCTTGAGATATACCTGTCCGCCACGGGATTAGATGAAGCCAAGGATAAAAGAAAAATAAGTATACTGTTGAACTACATCGGTGAGCAGGGCATCAAGATATACAACTCATTTAATTGCAGCGGGGAAGAAACTTTGACACAGGTTATAAGTAAATTCGAAACATATTTTGCCCCAAGAAGGAGCCTGACAATACAACGGAACGAGTTTTTCATAATTACGCAAAACAATACAAGACTAGAAGAGTTCTTCCAAAAGGTCATTAACCTTGGCAATACATGTGAGTTTGGAGATCTTAGAGAAAGTTTGACAGCTTCAAAAATAATAGCTGGGCTTGACGCAAAATACAACAGTTTGAAAACAAAACTCATGGCTGAAGATGACAAAAAATTGACTGTGGACTATGTCATGAAGTATCTGCTCAGCGCGGAAGCCTCCAGTAGGTATATTCAGGAAAAATGTGAACAAATCAATGATAATAACAACAGTGATAATATATTGTTTATAAACAATAAAAATAAATTCAGTAAACTCATTAGAAACTGTCGTAGCTGTGGCTCAACACACAACATTAATCAGTGTCCTGCCTTTGGGAAAACATGCTACAAATGCGAGAGACAAAATCATTTTTCCAAAGTATGTCGGAGCGCCAGAAAACAAAATGTTAGAAAACATGTGAATGTCATAGAAGAAGCAAAAATCCCAGAAGAAAATGAGGAAGAAGGTGATTTTTTCATTGGGTATGTTGGAAATGAGATAATTCAAGAGTTTACGGTAAAAGATAGAAAATTATCTATAAAAATGGACACTGGTGCTGCCTGTAATGTGATTGGAAGTGAGGTATGTAAGCAACTTAAATTACAAAACTCAGAAATCTTGCAATGTGACAAGAAAGTAATACAACTTGATGGAAAATGTGTGCCAGTTAGAGGAACTTGTTGGTTAGAAATTGTTCATCCAAATAAGAAGAAATTTAATATTAAATTCATCATTATTGAAGGAAATATCCCCACCCTACTTGGCTGTAGAACATGTTTAACCTATAATTTCATAACACCAAACACAAATCTTGTCCAAGTACACAATTTAAGGTGCGAGAATGGCAAAACAGCTAATCTGATAAAATCTTTAAAAACTAATTTCAGTGAGCTGTTTGATGGCGGTCTTGGGTGCATTCCTGGGTCAGTGAACATACAACTAAGCAGTGATGCAGTCCCAACCGTACAAGCAGCTAGGCGTGTTCCATTTTCATTAATGCCTGAATTGCGCCAGGAACTAGATAAAATGGAGAAATTAGGTGTCATCGAAAAGGTAAATAAACCTACAAAATGGGTAAACAATTTAGTTACTGTTAGAAAACCAAATGGAAAATTGCGAATTTGCATTGATCCAAGGACTTTGAACAAATATATTATACAACCCAAATATCAGTTGCCAACTCTCGATGAAATTAAAAGTAAGATGGAATATGCTAAAGTATTTGCCCTACTCGATGCCTCAAACGGATTTTGGTTACTTAATTTAAATGAGGAAAGTTCAGATCTATGCACATTTATAACTCCATTTGGTAGGTATAAATTTAAAAGGCTACCATTTGGTATTTGTTCTGCACCAGAGGAATTTAGTAGAATAATTACCCAGATGTTTGAAAATGTAGAAGGAGTTATCCCATATGTGGACGATTTATGTATTTATGCCCAGTCTGTGGATGAATTAAACGAAAGAATAAAACAAGTGTTAAATATTGCTTTAAAAAATGGTATTAAATTTAATGAATCCAAGTGTAAATTCTTTGTATCGGAGCTCTTATTCTTGGGACACAAATTTACTGCAAATGGTGTCTATCCAGATCCTGGTAAAGTGCAGGCAGTGATGAATATGGAACACCCAAAAAATAAAAAAGATCTAGAACGGTTTTTGGGCATGTGTAATTATCTTTCTCGTTTTATTCCAAACTACTCTAAAATTATAGAACCACTGCGTATATTAATGAAAAAAGATTCTGTGTTCACCTGGGACAGCAACCAAGAAAATGCGGTTAACATGTTGAAAAAAGCTTTGTGCAGTAGTCCATGTCTGGCCTTCTTTAATAGTAATCAAGACATTGTGTTATCAGTAGATAGTTCATCAACAGCCATGGGAGCAGTTGTTTTACAAAATGGAAAACCCATTGCATTTGGGTCCCGATCCCTAAATTCCACAGAACAAAATTATTGTCAGTTAGAAAAAGAAATGTTAGCCATAGTTTTTGGTTGTTATAAAATGCATCAATATGCTTATGGTCGTAAAGTACATGTTGAAACTGATCATAAACCTCTGGAGACATTGTTTAAAAAACCTTTGCACAAAGTACCAGCAAGGCTGCAAAGAATGATGCTAGCCGTACAAGGCTACAATTTAGATGTGAAATACAAACCAGGTAGATTGCTGTTTATTGCTGATACATTATCACGTAGTTGTCCTGATAGTGATAATGTAGAATTAAAGATGAAACAACTTTCTAAGAACTTAATATGCCATGTGAAACTACAAAGAGATTGTCTACCTGTATCTAACGTTCAGTTAAAGAGAATCCAAACAGCAACAGGATCAGATCGTGTGCTGAAAATTGTCATAGATTATATAAAAAATGGATGGCCAAAGAATATTGAAAATGTGGATCGAAACCTAAGAAATTATTGGACTTTTAGAGATGAGCTAAGTTTATTAGATGGCATTGTATTGAAAAATAACTTAATTGTAATACCAGAATCCTTGCAAACGGAAATGCTGAAAAATATTCATCAAGGGCATGCGGGCCTTAATACTTGTAAAGTCAGAGCCAGAACATGTATTTTTTGGCCAGACTTGAACAAAGATCTTGAATTATTTGTTAAACAGTGCGAACCTTGTGCAAAATATAATCCAAATTTACAGAAAGAGCCATTGATCAATCATATTATTGAGAAAATTCCTTGGCACAAGGTTGGCATTGATATCTGTACTCTTGATAACAATGATTTCCTTGTATGCATGGATTATTATTCAAAGTATATTGAAGTTTGTAAACTTGACAACTTGTCAAGTGATTGTGTAATAATAAATTGTAAATCCATCTTTGCACGACATGGCATACCAGCAATTGTGACAACAGACTGTGGTACACAATTCACTTCGGAGAAGTTTCAGGCATTTGCTGATATCTATAAATTTGAGCATGTAAAATCAAGCCCTAAACATTCACAATCTAACGGACAAAGTGAAAGTGGGGTGAAAATATTTAAAAACATTTTTAAAAAATGTAAAGAGGATCAATCGGATCCATACTTGGGTTTGTTAAATTATAGAAATACTTGTAAAACGTACATGCCATCTCCTGCTCAGTTATTATTTTCTAGAAACTTAAATTCATTGTTACCAATTCCAAAATCAGAATTGAAACCTAAAGTTTCACATTACAGTGACAAATACTACAAACATTTAGAATCTGTAAAAAAATGTTATGATAAAAAGTCCAAAGCTCTTTCAGAAATAAATGCTGGTCAAAAAGTATATTTTAAAAAATCTCTTGATGCAAACTGGTCTAGAGGCAAAATTGTAAGTAAATGTAATGAGCCTCGTTCATACATAGTGGGGGATGAGGTAGGGAACAGGTATAGGAGGAACAGAATATACATAAAACCAAGTCATGTGAGCAATAAGTTTAATAACATTGAAAACAGATGTAATCAAATTAAGAATACAAAATTTAATTTTATGAATGATAACCAAGTGCCCAATATTTCACCTCCTGAAAGTCATCTTGAACCTGATGTAGTTGAGATTAGTAATAACAGCAGTGAAAGCATCACTAATGATCCATATGATGAAAATGCTAAAGATTCTGTTGGTGATTCTCTAAATTCATGTGAAGAATCACCAACCAATAAGTCAGTAAATAGTGATGTTGATGAGCCTAACCGCAGCTTGCAGAGGTTTGAGGACATTAACATCTTACCTGGTCCGGGTCCTAATGACATTGTTAATACAACCCGCAGTGGACGTAGAGTTAGGAAACCAATTAAATTTAAGGATTTTGTTGAAGGTTTAGATTAAGTAATTAAGGAATATACAATAAGTTTATTTGTAGAATAAGTTTAGTATCCTTTAATAATAAGTAACTTTTACTTTATTTTGTTAAAAAGGGGGATGTTTATGGATATTCTATCGCTAATTTTGTATACTCTGTAGTGCGGACAGCTGTCAGTGTCATGTCAACAGAGAACCATGCTCTGATTGAAGACCACACCCAATGTTAGATTACGCTGAAGAATAATTAAGCTAACCATGTAAGCGGTGTATGAATAAATACTTTATAGCATGTATGCAGTGTTTACATTTGCTTAACATGGATACCAAACACACAAACAATCACAGAGTACTTCATAGGTATTATATACTTTACCAATGTACTCTGTGTTATATACTTTTTGGAGTACTTTTTCAGTTAATTTATTTGAGAACCTGAATCATTATAATAGTTTATTATTAAATAAATACAAAAAAGGACTATGTTACAGGTTACAAAACAATTACTAAAGTTGAGTTGGTGCCCTCTTAAAGCTAGCCTAAGACATTACCCGTATCCTACACAGTTTGTACACTTTCTAAGGAATATACCTCCCATGCAAACTACCAAGTTGTGTAACGGACTCACGATCGTCACGGAGGAGCGCGAGTGCTGCAATGCTTGCATCGGCATTTACGTGGACGCCGGCCCTAGAGTTGAGAGCGACTTTGAGAATGGTATCACACACTTTTTCGAGCACATCGCCTTCAAGGGCACCTACGCTCGCAGCCGGACCATGCTTGAAGACCAGATGTCGTGCACTGGAGCCAAATTTAAATGCCATACTACCCGCGAAACAGCTGCTTACTATGCAGAGTGCCTTAGTCAGGATGTGACGCTCGTTGTAGACATTTTAACCGATTGTGTTTTTAATAACGCATTCTTGGAAACTGAGATCGAAAATCAAAAGAAAGTAGTCTACTTGGAAATGCTGGAACACGACAAAAGTGCCAATGGGTTGCTAGACGACTATTTACACGCGACCGCATTTCAGGGCACCCCGTTAGCAAAGACTGTCATGGGACCGAGTAGCAATCTTTACAACTACAACAAATGCACCATACCGACGTTTATGAATAGATTTTATGACGCCAATCGCACGGTTCTCGTCGCCGTTGGTGGAGTAAAGCACGATCAGATGGTTGCTCTTGCGCAACAGTACTTAAGCAAGTTGGAGCCAACTAAGTGCATAGATCACGATGTGTACAGATTTACTGGATCGGATGTCAGGTACCGGAACGACTCAATGCCAGCGGCAAACTGCGCTATAGCTGTAGAAGGACCGGCTCTTTGCGATGAAGACAACGTTATCATGGAGGTCGCGTCGAACGTCATCGGCGGCTGGGACAGATCTCAGCCCGGAGGCGTGGACCACGGATTCCCTGTAGCGAGAGTTAGCTCTACGAACTTCAGCTGCGACGCTTACAAATCCTTCAACATGAATTACAAGGACACGGGCCTCTGGGGTGTACAGTTTTTAGGTCCGACAAAAAATTTGGACGACTTAGTGAGCGAGGTTCAGGCGGAGTGGATGAGTTTATGCTTCACGGTGACCGAAACTGATGTCGAACGGGGAAGAAGGCTTTTGAAGACGAAGCTGCTGTCGAGGAACGAGAATATGACGGCGACATGCCACGAGATCGGCAAGTGGGTGATGTACCAGGGGTTCATGCCGCCGCTGCACGAACGCGTGTGCGCTATAGACCGCGTTCGCGCTGTGGACGTGCACCGCGCCTGCTACCAGTACCTGTACGACAAGTGCCCCGCGGTCGCCGCCGTGGGACCCACAGAGGGACTAACCGATTACGTCAGAATCAGAGCGAACATGTACTGGCTTAGAGTATGAACCCTTCAACTATTGCTCTTTGTAAACGTTGCTGTAAATTTAAGTTGTCTCGGGCTTTACTTAGTCATCAAGAGCGTAAACCGGTCAGGATTTTGAAATTTCAGGCCAATTTACGGTTACTCGATGAATAATAATTCAAACTACACATTTAGAGGCCGATAACTGCTCTGCGATTTCGATAGGTAAATCGACGGCCAATTTGCGCAAAATTCCATAAGTACAAATAAGTGTGAAAATGGCGTGAATTCTATTGATGTATAGTTTATCCAAGATCTGAATAGGGGCTGCAAGCTGGACATTATAAGCCACCAAACAGCAGGTAGACAATTTTATCCTATCATCACGTGTAGTATTTTTTGATCTTATTTATTAAATTTGAATTGAATAAAAGTACGTAAGTATATTATTCGCAAAATAAAGCCAATATCGCTATTGTATTCAATTAAATTCGCTTTTGATAGGTCGCGTTTCATGGTCAATTAAAAATCTTTTTCACATTCAAAGCAGTTTTATTGATTAAATATGCGATTATAAGTTCAAAAATACCTATTATGTAGTCTAAAAAGACAGGATGGACCTTGGTAGAAGTTATTGAAATCTTAAATGAGGTACAGGTATCTAGTATCGAAGGTACAGACATACGTAAAGCTTATCTAAAATTATGCTGGATCGTGTCGTATTAACATACTAAATACATAAAAATACATTTTGCGTCTTAAATTATGAATGAACACAGGGCTAGCCAACGATTTAAGTTCACAAAGAGGGTAGGAGCTGAAACGTCACCCCTCTTTGGGAAAACGAACATTTCCGAATATACATCTTACACCAACTACCCAACAGTTAATAATAATTAATCATTACAATCACAAACAGCTATTTAAAATGACAGCTGTACTTCTCTCACAAGGCACGCCGCTGAGCCATTCTTTAATTTTGTTTCAACGTATCTTACGCCTGTTTTTTGAAATTTTACAAGCTTCATGACAAACGTTTAATAACTATTATTTTATTTGAGCACCTCATAACAATATATTGTAGCAAAAAATTAAATAAAATGTATTCATGGACCTAATAAATAATATTTCAGTCATGAATATATCATTGATTTTGTGAGGTTTATTATTTCTACTATTTATTTTGATGTTGTATCGTTGTTAAACTATTTGCTCCAACAAATATAAGATAACCAACGAAAGAAAAAAAACATGTCTACTTCAGATCTAGAATTTTTACGGTAGGTACAACATAAATCTACGGTCTAGTTTGGCATAATGTAACATAAATAAGCTTTCGCAAACTGCTGTAAGAAAAAACTATATCATTCGCATAAACAGACTAAAAAAACAAACTACGACGAGTCACACAGCATTCCACTAAAAATAAGGAAAGGTAGAAATAAAACTACACAATACAAAATTATAATTTATTATCTCATGTAAAGCTACAAAATATAAAAATATAAAAAACTGAGTATAAACAATATCGACGTAAGGTCAACATATTACAATATATACATACACATTCAGTACTAAAATGCAGAAATAAAAATAAAATTTTCTATGGATAGTTGAGTGTCCGAGAACTTTCGACAGTTTTAAAAAGAAGGTTAGTAAGATAATGATGTGATGATATTGTGCTTATATAGGGGACCAAACAAAATCTTGGTTTCTATCTAATTCCAATTGCAGGTTTTGAACATCGTTTATTATCCCAGTTGAAGGCATTGATTGATTGTTTTTTTAGAAATAATAAGAATACGAGTAAAGGTGTAACCACCAGTTAAGTACTTTTCCAATTGGGTACATATAATGAAATGGGAAAAAGTGTTTATTTTAATTAGCCATCGAATCCAGGACAACAGACCTATCAAACATGCAAAATAAAAACATCGATAAAAACTTAGAGCTTTTAGAAAGTTGCTTTGATTTCAGCTCTAATAATAGATATATTGGAATTTAAACGAAATTGAAACAACTGTTACACAGAAAAATAAAACGTATAAATAATGTAAAAAGAAAAAAAAATGCAAGACATGACTCGAGGCAAAGTCGTAAATAAATCACAACATAGAGAGCGTTATAATATTGATCGTTACAATAAAAATAAACTACATATTCGTTGTAAAGTTGTTAATACCGTAAAATTGACAGAATTTAGAACTGACACTAGTTATTGTAAACGAGTAAAATGTGGGCCTTCAATATTTATATTGGTATAAGTATGTTATAAAAAAGAGTGTAGTAAAATGTTCAGGATAACAATTCAATTATTTATAAACCGTTCTAAACATTGAAACTGCGTTTTAAAATAATATGTTCATGAACAAGAAAAATGAAAATGTACAGCATTATGCAACGTTTACCGCGTCCTGCACAAATGAGAAGAATTATTATTTTTTTTAAGTTAGCTACCTATAGTCAAAGAATGAACTGCTGCGACTGCAATTTTCGATTAAAACCCAAATAGAAAAAAACGCGCTATAATCATCGTTACATTCGTTAATTTAATAAAAATTGACGTTTTATGAAAGGTAAAAACGTCAACACTGCACAATATTCCTGTTCAACACTCGTGTTTCGTCTTACTCATACAAAATGGTATCGTAATACTCACAACCCTTGTTACAACGATACAAAGACATCGTAACTTACAATCTTTCGTATCACAAATCTCTATACATTATTTAGGTCTCAAGAGCTAGATTCTACGCATTCAAAAGCTGCTTTTTAAACATAGCTTGGCTTCCATGTAACATGAACATTGTGATTTACATTAACACTATGATATAAATAATGTTAGAAGCCGTTTATAATGCCAAAAACAGCATAATTAAGAGATTCCATCTCTTGGGACGAATGTAATATCACCGCGTAATTTTGACCTTATACTTATCCAAAGATTCAAACAGCACCTCTTCGTTTACAAAATTGACTTTCCTTACGCAGTTAGTATAAAATTTAAAAATGACATCCTAGGCTCGCTCATACTAACAACGTAATACGTCAGGGCACAAAAATAATGGCCACTGGCATTTACGGTGACAGCGCCGAGTGTGCCTAAGCTCGTTTTTTTTGTGTTTAGCTATTGAAAATGAATACCTTGCAACAGAGAACGTCTTCATGTTGGGCACTTTAAACATTTTTATTCATGACAAAGAATGAAGTGAATTGCCCCTTAACACATTAGCTTAGCGTTGTACATAAATACTGGCCAATTGTTTCAATGTAATACTTAAAGAACGTCGCGTATTATCACTCGGGATCTTTTAAATTCGTATACTTACATTAAAGCGAGAATCATCGGTTTAGAGATTTTTTTGAGCAACCTGATATTAAATTTTAATGGTATAATGACAAAATTATTGTGATACATCTTTTTATCCTACTTAATTATTATGGTATTCACATAATCATTTATATAAAGATATGTTTTATCTAGAGGGGCTATTCACTGTTCAAAACCAAAAACAATAATTATAACCATTAGTGGGAATTCCCTTAATTGAAACGTGTTTGAAAAATTACATTAGTTTCATGTTTTTTATTCTTATTTTTTATTGTAGCATTATAATATTCAATTATTATTTATATAACACATTTATACACGAGTCATTTCAATCGCGGTTTTTAATTTTGAGTTTTTAATTGTTTATCGTTTAGATTCGGTTTAGAGAGATATGTTATTATTATAATACGGAAATAATGCGTCTTAACGAAAATACTAAAAATCTTGTAAAAAGACGAAAAGTGTATAATTTTATGTTATAATACAATATAATCGCAGTCCAATCGTATGGCATAAGAGTAGAAGATCTAGTTTAACCGACCGATCAAAAATTGGTGGTTATATAATGCTGATTTTTTGTTTGATACCTGATAGAAGAGAAACAAGTAATACGTTAACATGACGGATAAGATAATATTAGAAATTGCGAAACGTAACGCGATTATACCAACATTTAGCAATTGTCATTATTTCGGCGTCAAACAAAAAATCAGGATATTGTATAGTTACAATAAACTTACAATCTAAAAGAGTACACTAGAATTTGTCATGGAAACAGATCTACAAGATAAACTATATTTGAGCACAAGTTATTAGTAAAATACTTATACTTATTTATAATAAATACTATGGAATGTTCATTGTTCACGATTATGGAATGTATATATTATAGAAGTTTTAAGACTATCTTATATTATTATTATTATAAGGGACCGCCAGACGTGTTTAGTTTTATGATATAAAAAACACTTTTAGTATACTGACTGATCATCGCACCTGCTTTCGGTCGTCGAAGACGGCGGCGTAAAAACGCACGCGTATCACCATATTTAATTTTAACAGTTTACGGAATGCTAATGATTTCTTTCAGGTATGAACGCCTTGTCGAAAAAATGGTAGCCCAGACGGTCACTTGATACATAGTAGGTACTAAGATAAGAGTAATGTTAGAATATCTATTTGGCCACATGTACTGAGTATTAACAAAAAAAATACAAAGATGTAAAATATAAAAAAAAATCGAGCGCAAAATGGCCCTATTGCTTTTATAGTGAACGCGCTCAGACACGGGACAAACAAAATGACGAGAATCCATGTTTAAGGTACCGAGATATTGAAAATGCTTTATTTGTACTCATTTCTTAAAAAATATATATAGCCGAAAACAAGTACATATTATAATACTGAGCGCGTTTCACACTAAACCTGCTTGAGTTAGCTGCATCTCTTCTCTCTACATACTATACTTTATAGCATTGGTATGAAACAAATTTGGTAAAAACATATTACAACAAACGCTTAAAAACTAAACAGCTACCGAAACTACGAACTTTTCTCATTATAATCTCCTTTTATACTTATCACTTACATAACTAATGTACTTATGTCATAAATATTATATATAGAGAAAAAATCTAACGTTCAGGTGATTATGCATACTTAGTCTACTGGAATGTAATAATAATCATATTATTTTTAAAAAGAATGTTAGTTTTACTACCCCTTATTAATAGTGGTTAAATACCCAAACCTTTGTAAAATACATCGATTATGGACGCATCCATTTTCCACGGTACGCACGTCCGTTCGTAATATACATATTTTAAACTAGTCCGAGAATATAGGTCGGATTTTCGATTATCAAAATTTTACGTAATGTAATAATGAACCGTGTACCCCGGCCGAGCCGACTCGCGCGACGGACCGCGTGCGCCGTACTACGCGTACAAGTCTATAAAGGTTCACCAATATTACTTTAAGAGAGCTAGTGACTAATATTTCGACTTCGATACGATGGGATCATTCTTCCTTACGTTAAAGCTATCGTAAGCTCGCCTTTTGAGACAAGACCAGAACAAAATTTTATTCATTATTTTTACCTATTTCAAATTCGAAACTCGACAAATACCTACATTTCAAAAATGTCTGTTTTTAAAACGTTACTTCATTATGACATATTATACCCTCCTTCATAATAAATTCGTGGCTTAGGATTTGGCAATCGATTACGGTGAACCAAAGAGACCACAAAAATATCTTACTTGTTACAGTCATTCAAAATAATATATTTGAGGTATAATTTTTTATAAACCTTAACACAATCTAAACTACCCTTGTATAATATAAATTCAAAAACCGTGATATTAAACAATAAACTATCCGACTAATCTTGTACGTATAAAAATTTATCTGATATATAAACGGTACTTATAAGAGAGTTAACTTAATTAACTTAAAAACTAAGTAAAGCATACGATGATTGTTGATTAAAAAATACAAAAAATATATAGTATTTTGTACTGTAAGGTTATGCTTTTAGTTCTTACGGTGATAATCGCCTTCGTCATTATTAGCATAATCAAATTGTTTTGATAAAAAATAAATGTTAACATTTTGTACATCCGTCATGGAAATGGCAACGTTGTGTATTAAAATTATAAACTAAACTTGTTCGGCCTAGCTGCCTATATAACCTTGTACTTGACAATATCTATGAGTAAGATGGTTTGATTCCTCCTCGCTTTTGGCTCAATCTTTTATTGTTCAAATTAACTTTCAATTTTCTATTGTAATAATTGGTTTGTTGCCAAAAAACCAATTAAAAACATAAAAGAAACAATTAAGTATACAAATTGAATAAAATCGGTTATGCTTATATATCACTTTTGTATTGTACCTTTCGTGGTTTCACAACACAATATTTATAAAGAATCGGTAGAAAAAAAAAGAGTCAAAAGCAATCTAAGCCACTATTTATAATAATTACGTAAAAGTAATTAAAACATTGTTTCAGTCTTTGGAATTTGTGTTCTGGAATGTAATTAATTAAAGGGTAAAATAAAGAAACGGTGCGTTTCCAATGAGTTTTTCGTTCGTTGTTGTATGCTCTGCACACGGAAGGAGGTAACATATAAAATGCACCTAGCATTAATTCTTTTGAAGAACCCCGATATTGGACGAGGGAATTTGTTCCCATTCATATGTCTGAAACGCATGTCCACAATACTCAATGTTTTATAACACTACATAATACGTCGTGTATAAACTCCAATAAATATATAGTTACATTATACTCAAAAATAAATAATCATGACAGTAGACTGCCCCCTTTACTTGTATCTAAATCTACAGTAATATCATATAAGAGTATATAAAATGGCATAAACACATTAAAGTACGTTCAGAGAGTCGTTATAAATTCTAATAAAAATAGACAATTAGACATGCCCCGTCTAACAAACGTATAAACTAGAGAATCGGTTTAACTAAGACAAACCGATTTCTGTTTGATGAAACAGAGCTTTTAATGTAGTATACTACATACCTATAATAGTTATGATTATCTGTGATGCTGACATCGTCCGAAAATCTGGTAGGAAATATCGGCACAGGGGCGCTATCTACACGTGAGATTTATAGTAAACAATTCCGCGTGTGAAAGTTAACGCGTGTTTATTAGGAAGCAACCTAATAACCTAAGTTTGACCTATGCTAGGGTAGCATGAATCTTCTATCAAGCCTATTGGTATCGTATTACACAATGATCGATATAATAACATGCTGAATATCTAATCGATCTTTTAAGTATTAAATAAAGAACGTCCATATATGGCGCTACCAGACTACTCGAACCAACGCATCTTAATCTCGTGATAAATCGATTTTAGTTCTGCGAGCATACATGAAATTCCGAAACATAATAAACGCCTCTTTATACATTTTATGAACCATTCTCAACACTCAAATGTGCTCTAAGTTGGATAAATACCAAATATATTATCATCCAGATACATTTATCAATTATATATGTATCTACATCGATTTCAGAACTAATGCCGATTATTAAATTACGCCTTAATCTCAATCAAGTAAAGGGGATCATTGGTATTGGTACAGCGTTCAATACAAGGTCCAGACGTAGTTGTTGAAATAGCAACGCCTGGTGAAAATCTCGACCAAGAGCTCGGGGTCGACATAGTCCTCTTCGGGGACTATGAACCTTGTCAATCATGCGCTCTCCACGTCCGCTTCCCCCTGAGGGGTCATGGCCTCGGCCGGCCCGGGGAAAGCGGGGTCTGCGATGTTTACCTTTGCTGCATCAGGGCCCGGCGCGGGCGCCGGTGATGGAAAACTGCGAGTTCAAACCTCTATGTTACACTCTGGGCCATTATTCTCTATGAAAACACAGATTTCACACGATTCAAAACTACGTCGTTATCGTGTCTTGTTCAAATCGTATCACAGCGTTAGGAATACCTTCACTTTACATTAAGTTATGTTTATTTTAAATAAAATATATTGACATAAGTGCTGGTAACTTTGGATGTGTCGATGTTTCAGAACGCACCTCGGTAAAACATGTGATTTTTGACAGTTCTAATCGCGCCTATTCCAAATTTATTTCGCGCGGTTTTGTTTTCGTTTCATAGAGAATAGAGCTTTGCAGATTTCTTATGTAAGACAAGAAATTCGCGTGGTTTCGAAGTAAGGAATCAATACGGAATAAGGGCTCTGGTTTAACCTCCACCCTAGTACGAATTTATACGAACCCACTACACTAGAGATTGGGACGTGGTCTCTTACTGTTGCTCGTAAGCTCGAAGTCGCACAACGAGCTGTGCTCGGGGTTTCCCAGCGAGAGTTAAGATCAGAAACGAGCTGATCCACAGGAGAACTTCTTCTAGGCAAGGATGTATCACCGTAGACCACACCGTCACTTTCCATCAGTTGAGATTGCGGTCAAATGAGGGACTATTAAGTTGTAAAAAAAACTAAAGTGGTCGATATATCTCTTAGAATATGCAAATTGATATGACAATGGGCATGGGCAGGCCACATCGCTCGTCGAACTGATAACCCTATGAAATCCTTAGTTATCTATGTTTACGGTTATCCTACAGCGCCCCCGCTGTGCTAAGATTTCATATGAAAATATCTTACGGTTCTCGATATTCGAGTACCTACAGTATAATACTTTCGTATAAACTCGTACGAGGCGTAGAGGGATCGGATTCAGATTGATTTTAGGATATAAACAAAAACAAGCATTCAGAAATCGATTTGCGTTCGGAGAGGTATTGGCGAAACGGGGCTTAGTTAAACTTTTTATTAGATTGATTCCACGCGATTAGTCTATGTAAACAAGGTAAAGATTATACAATTTACAAGAATGCTACATCTTTAAATCCTAGTTAAAGTCACGTGCCAGTGCGACTGACTGGTAGGAAGTTAATGCTTATTTATATAAACTATAACTTACTTGTCATATTCAGCCGAGCCAAGACCTGCCTCGCCGCGCCATTTTCCTCCCACGATATTCTGGACGCTGAAAATAAAAACATTTATCAACGTGCCGTAATAGAAATTAAACTCGACTAACAATTTCAATTATACTAATATCATTTAATTTTTTAAATTAACCCTCATACTCGGCTGGCGTACTCCTCACTGTAGGTAGAGCCTAACTGAATGGCGGATGTGAAGTGCGCAGCAAGCCCCCTGTAAGTACACCGCTTACCTCTTCCCGCGCGATTCTACGTTTTGCTACTGCGAAACGTTTCGCGCCGACTTCACATCCGCCATAAAGTTTTGGGTAAACTTTACGAAAATTTAGCACACAACCGTCATTTTTAAAACATTATTGATGGAATTTACTGACTTCGAAACAAGATATTACAAAAATTCAGACTTAAAATGATTTAATCAGACGTTAACCAATAATCGGCAGTTTTAGATATCAATCTCAAAGTGATGATGGACAATGGGGGGCCAATGGAACAATGTTAATTTAATTTGTTTAAATATAGATACTAAAGTAACATGCGAGCACGCTCTTAGTTTAATATTTGAGAAGCACGTTGCATACAATCAATCCATAGAATACCATTACAAATAATGTACAATATAACAGGTTTCAATAAAGAATACATCTGAAAAAAGCCGAGATTTTCATGCTGTCTCTTCCCCACTGCAATTAGACATAATAGTGTAAGTGTAAAACAATATTTACTTGCATTAGTCAGAATAGACTCTTAAATGAAAATTTATAATAAATCAATACTCACTTTACCGTCACATTCATAATTAAATCAGCAGACCTGGACACCAACTAGGATTCCCTGTAGATCCAGGAACTACGAGGACCGTGGTCCCACAACACCCAGACACAGAACAAGTATTTTTGCTCTTTTTATTCTGTGCACAAATACTTGTCCTGTCACAGGAATCGAACCTGCATCCGAGCTTTGAGCCGACCTGCTCAACCACCAAACCGCGGAGGCTGTCTAAATGATTTGGTTCCACTTTTATAAGTGTTTTGGAATGGAACGGGTTCTTATGTTTCCTCAAACTTATGACCAGGCCAGCAGCCCTACCGCGTAAGCATTCTGGTAATGAACATCGCCTGCCATCCTGCTTGCGCCAATGTACAAGCCCTTGAGTGCGAGCAAGAGAGCACACGATTACGATTGCCACCGGGCTTACGCGGTAAGGCCACAGGTCTTAAAGGCCAAAGAAATACGTACGTTTTAGTATTACGTGCTGCATCTCTTACCATCAGGCGAGTTAATAGTAAAACTATAATGGGATAAAAAGAGGCGAGGGGATACTCACAGCCTCATCTGCTCGCCTTGCGTGCTAAGCTGCGCTAAGTACGCGGCTTGCTTGCGGTGGTGGTACATATGTACTCGGAGGCAGGATGGGTTGCGCATGCGCTTCTGGCAGATCTCACACTGCAGCGTGCCTTCCCGCGTGTCGTGCTTGTCCCGGATATGCACTTTCAGATTGTAACGGTTTGCGAAGAACCGGTGGCACGACGGACACTTCACCCCGCCCGTTTTGCAATTCCAACCTATTACGATTGGGTAGTGGGTGGAAAACAAAATGAAACATAAAACAAGCGTAAAATAATAAAAAACGATTTAGAAAAAAACACATTTAAAATTAAAACAATAGGTTAAACGAAAATTAGATGCATGCTTTTTTAATAACGTTAGGTGTTTCCAAAAATGAGATTACTATGAGTGGACCAGTCAAATGTTTCGTTACTTCGCTTAAAAACAAGTTAAATTCACTACACTTACCAGATTCCTTGGCAGACTCCGGCAACACAAGCACGCTATGATACAGATCGTTGTCAAAATCGATTAGCGGTTCACTGCAATTGTGCAAAATAAAACAACTAAATAAAACATAAAATAAACGAAAAAAAAGTGTATCTACAATACGAGGGTCAAATAGGAGTCAAAGCAAAAATAAGCTTCACCTAGACTATGTGAATGTTTGAAATTTATTTAAGGAGCTTATAATATTTATAGTATTTTTTACAAATACGTCATATGTCGCGGAGTGTAACGTCGCGCCACAATGTATCTATTTCTGTATATTTTTATTGAATGACGTCACGTAATGGCGACGTGCCACTTCGCGACAAAATTGAGGGTAGTCGTAGTGTAACAAACCTGTCATATCCGTACTCGGTGTTCTCTGCGTGGGTCGGGCTGTTATCGTTCACTGGGCGCGGTTTCTTTTTCATGCTGTAGTTGTTTTTGGTGGGCGTGTTCTTCAGCAACCTGCTTGGAATATTGACTTTTTCATTACGGTGTAACACATTAATCAATTAATTTACGATTTATATGTAGTTCATTATAATTATATGGTTTCTAGCCGGTTTCGGCCAAGGCGACCAGTATTTCTACTTGAGTAAGACAAGACAAAGCTCCGTTGTGTGCCTTCATTTATGACTGTATCTTGGCTTTGAAAGTGCGCGAGCATATGCTAGTTATAGTTTTTTAAAGGCGTTAGTTGACAGATCTAAAACTCCTTAAACTGTTGCTGGGACTGGGAATGCTATTTATTTATTTTAACATTATCAGCAGTCATAATACCCATGGGGTAACGACCTATTTATTTGTATTAGTTCGAGAATAAATTAATTTATATTTTTCTAAACGAAGCGAAGTTTGAATTCACTGTTCCCCATCCCTTTACCTATTCCGCATCTGCAAGAATTGTTCCGATATCGACACCGGACAAAGGCTGCAGTAAAACCATTAATTACCCTTGATCCTGGGACAGGGCAATATTCTATCTATTACTGGCGTCGTTGAGTGTCCTTCGTTGCAAAACACGGATAGGTACCTATTACACGATAAAGTTGCCCGCGTGGTCTTTGTGAGTAAACTTTTCCCGTGAGTGCCGTAGAAACTGGCTAAGCGAATAGCCAGTAAATGAGCAGCAGCGTCATCGTCGGTCATTAAAAGATGCCTGCCAAACGTGATGCGGCGGTTTATGGAGCCCTATGTTCAGCAGACTTCCGACTGTTGTTGATGATAATGATGATTATGATGATGATGATTTCTCGAACCTATTCAGTTAATACTTTACAAAGTTTGCCGTGTAGGCTTTTTTTTATATTTTGGCTCCACACATAGTGTATTTAGCCAGTGTCAAGTATTATATTTTCATCGTGTTAAGTATAAAATATGTCCTAGTCATAGTCATAGTCCAGTCTAAGTCAGGTAGTCATAGTCCAGTCTAAGTCATGCTCCAGCAAAGTGGTGGCAACTTTACTAGAAGCTTCTATGGAGTTTTGGAAGCAATACGAAAAGTCACGTTTCACCACATTATATCACTTGCCCTCACTTATGCTAGTAATTCAGCACTAAACATTAACACTGGAAAAAGCAAAAGTTTTGAAAAATAATACAATGCAACGACGTGAACTCTTCCGCGTTCCCGTCAAAACTCCCGTGTAGTCTTTGTGTGAAAGGAATATCCAGGAAATGGGCAGCTGAAACGTCGCCGGTTATTAAAAGACGCCCGCCAAGTGTGGTGACTATGGCAAACCACCCCTATGATAACACCCACTAGATGGACCAACGATCTGGTGAAACCGTGGGGAGCCGATAAATGCAGGAAGTGAGCAGCCGCTCAAATTGGTGCCCTGCGGCGGGGAGGCCTATGTTCAGCAGTGGACGTCTCCCGGCTGATGATGATGATGATTTCTCGAACCTCTTAAGCGGGCTACGTTGTTCCTCCTTGACGACGATGTCAGGCTCTGGCGAGGCTTCGGTGGCGATGGTATCCTCTCCGCCCGGCACCCACTCAGCTTGGCTGTCAGCCGATTCCTGGCGGGAAGGAGGTCGCGGCGGCTCTTCGATCTTCGGCTGCTTTACAGGTGGAGGCGATTCACTCCGCTACAACCACCACATTAGCTATTTACATTTTTAACTATGTTTGCGGCTCTTACATACAATAAATTATTGCGCGCCCAGAGATCTTTGGTCGAAGGCAGAATCAACTACTGACTCGAGTGAGACTGCTTCAAAACGACTTCTTAAATCGCTATCTATACTTACATACTTATAATATACAGCTGCTTAAAACATCTACCGTAATCCTAAATCCTTGGAAATTCCCAGCTGGGTGAGTTTAACCAAAAAGTATAAGATTAGCAAGTTGAAATGGTAATGGGCAGGCCATATCGCTCGTAGAACTGCCAAATAAACCGATGGGAAATAAAGGTGGCGTGGCGACCACGAACCGGAAGACACAGCGTGGGCCAGCTTCCACTAGGTGGAATACCGATCTGGTGAAAGCCGCGGGGAGCCGATGGATGCAGGAGGCGAGCACCTGCTCAAAGTGGCACTCTCTGGGAGGCCTATGTTTAGCGGAAGACGTTTTCAGGCTGTTGATGATTATGAAGAGCTCGTCATTGGTTTCTTTTTAAAAGTCAATATGAAGAACTCTCTCGTTACCCTGTAAGTGCGTATGCTTACCTCCCGGCCTCCAGTGAGGCCCTTGACTTGCAGTAGCTCAGCGGTGTGCAAGAAGCCCGAGAGCTCCTGCTGCCGCACGTGAACCTCCCCTCGATACATGAACTGGAGTAGCTGCTTCAACTCCTGGTGAGCGACGTCCTTAAGGATCACTATCGGGTGCTCGCACGGATTCGTCTGCAACCAATTAAATAATCAGATAATAATAAGTGGCCAAGTGCGACTTGGACTCACGCACGAAGGGTTCTGTACCAATTATCTATAAAAACGAGCAAAAAAAACACATTTGTTGTATGGGGGCCCGCCCCCCTTAAATGTTTATTCTATTCTAATTTTTAGTATTAATTATTATAAGTAATAGCAACAGGAATATATCATCTGCGAAAATTTCAAATGTCTAACTGTCACGTTTCATGAAATACAACCTGGTGACAGACGGACAGCGGAGCCTTAGTAATAGGGTTCGCTATACCCTTTGGATTCGGTTTGGGGAACCCTAAAAAGTTAACACTCCTACACTGCTTCCGAACAAAATAATACGTCAGCAAAATTATAGTGTACCAAACACCAAGCAGAAAATAACTTTTAATTGGATTGAGAGTTTGGAGCTCGAGCATCGTAATACGAGGGCCACTAATAAAGTGCACCTACTTTTATTTTAACTACAGAAAAACAAATTAATCGCAGGCTGTTTCTTGTCAAAAAAGGTAGATGGTTCAAAAGTGACCGATCACTTGGGATTAGCGGAAAGATTATACAATGTAGCAGTCATACAATGAAATATAAATAATAAATAAATTTATTTCATCTCAAGAATACAACATGTTCGGTACATTCTAGGTAGTAACGTGTGAAACAATTTAGTTTTAAAATAGTTATACATTATAACCGTACCCTTGGGAAGCCTGCAAACCTGCACTAGGTCTCTGATGAGCCTGTACAGCGGGCTTCCAGTGAATCACCTCAGTCACGTCAATGTGCAGGTTAGAACTTTTTATAAGTACTATATTATTTATATTTATTAGTACAAGGTAATTGTAAACATTTTCTTTTGTTCTTGGATGAGGATTTTGTGTTATTATTACTATTGATACAAACTATTAATTGCTAATATGTATAGGCATTTAGACAAATATAGTGAGTGAGCGGAATGTGTGCTAGGGTGTGGTGGGGATATGTGTGCCTGCGTTAGTAAGTATGTCCATTTGTTTGTATCTTGTCGTGTTGCGTATGCGTGTGTGTCAGCTTGTGAAGGTATGTGTCAAGTGTAGTATGTAAAAGTGCGACGGTAATCAAGAATACAATGTCAAATAGGTTCAGTTAGACATCATTCAGTTGTAGTCATCAATTTTTCGGTTTCTTTGTAGTCAAGTGTAATCAGATGATCTTTTAAACTTTTAGCACAATTATATCGGTTTTTTGTAGTCAAGTGTAATGAATCGACTTATTTGATTGTAAATTGTTGACCCCATACACGTAAAACTTTTAGCACCAAATTTAGTTCGTGCACTTGGAGTTTTAAACACAATGTCTTTTCTACGTTTCTTACTTCTTTCATTCATGATATTGGAATTGAAATAACTTTTAATTGGATTGAGAGTTTGGAGCTCGAGCATCGTAATACGTGCCACTAATAAAGTGCACCTACTTTTATTTTAACTACAGAAAAATCAAATTGATCGCAGGCTGTTTCTTGTCAAAAAGGTTCAAAAAGTGACCTATCACCTGGGATTAGCGGAAAGATTATTATGCAATGTAGCAGTCATACAATGAAACATACAATGAATTGTGTAAATGCAATATTGCATCGGTTTCAGTACTGCAATGATGATTTTATAGCCACATAGTTCTTTCTTTCAACTTTACCGACGTCCTAGAGCAGCAAAGCGCCCCTTGGTGACCCTATTGGGGCTAATGACTAACCTAAACCATAGGCAGTTAGCAGGAAAAATAAATTTCGTGGCATGCATTAACAATCATACTACATGCCTTATGCCGATACAATAAATTTTATACCTAACACAAATTATTTATTTCGGAGCATACCTGCATGCTCCCCTCGTGCATCTCAGCCCTTTAAATACATCTAATCGATTGCGTCTAGACAGGGCGCATAGGGCATATAATGAGCTAGCTATGTACCAACGCAGTTGCCCGAGCGCCCATCACCGTTGCCACGGTGACAGACACCCATCCCTACCTCCCATTTTTCCTCCCTGACTACCCCTTGGCAACCCCCGCCGATGTAGTATTCTGCAAAACTCTATTGTCTGACAAAGGGTATATGTCGAGGGTCGTTGCACAAGGTTAGTTTGGAGAAGCTGTAATATGAATAGTTGAAGTTGAAGAGAAATGTTGTTTTGTAAAGTGGATGGGTATTGTCTCAGACATAATTATTAATATGTCTGTGGGTATTGTAAAATTTACATCATCTACACTACCTACACCCATGATTTACAATGTCGAATTAGACTTTGGTATACCTAGTGTTGCCGATCAATAGTCGACTATCGAGTTTTAATCTTTAGCCTATCGACAGCCAAGTTGTCGAAACACTATTGATAGAAATATCGATAATATCGATAGTACCGATACTATCAATAGCTTAGATTGAGGCAATACATTGAATGAGCGCGATGCTATCGAACCCATCGATAGTATTGTTGCTCGTTAATAAAATACTATCAATCGATAACGATTCAATACGATTGTTTTTTGTTCACCAGCAACAATACTATCAATAGTATGTCAATAGTTTGTTCTTTGCGAGCAACGATATTATCTCTTTTAATAGTACCTATTGCCTCGTTTTTAACTATCGATACTATCTATAAGTCAAAATGAGCTTCGCATGGCTTATTTAGATGAAAATAATAGTCAAAGACAAGGACAAAGTAACACATAGTTCGGCAACACTGCTTTGGTGTATACTTTTACCTGTACTCAGTTTCCATTCACAAAGTTTTAATGAGAAAATATAAAGCTTTACTTTATGACGCCAATAACTATTTTAAAGAAAACCGCTAATTAATTTGGCTAAATATAACACAAGCTTGCGACGATAATGGCAGTTTTTAGAGTAAAAGCATCAAACATTACAAATTCAATCGTACCATCTATTAGCTGGTAAAGGTTAATTTATTAAAACATAATCCTTTTCAATAAGAGGTATTTCTGCTCAATAGCCCCGGTTATGCATGAAGTTATAATAATTATGCGACGCCAGACCAAAGTTTTATTAAATATTTCCATTCAGTTTTACTAAAAAGAGATCAAATATTATACATATTGTAACAAAGCGCGACTACGAATCACAATTTCAAACTACCCGAAATCTCGGCGAAAGGACAATCAAAAATTCACAATTAGATAGAGCCAAACTACTTGCGAGTTATTGTTTTATCAATTCTATTCAGGAACACAAGAAACAAACAATATTTAAAATATTAAAACAACTTACAAATGAGTGCAGGTGATTACAACAGGATGAGTGCGAGAGCAATAGCCACTGGTAACGTAATAAAAATGCGCGGGTCTCTAGCAGCTTCCAGCATCGCGCATGCGTCCCAAAACCAAAGTGCCGAAGCCGCTGAACTACGCACAGTACAAATATGATGCAGTATTTCAAAAACATACAGGACACAAGCTTGTGTACATAGTACATACTAGGACTATAGCAATACACAATATATGCAAGACACATTTACAAAACTTTTTGGTGTGATAATGGCAAATCTTTCCAATGATTAGCATCCAAAGTGGCGTTTATGGAGGGGCCTATATTCGTATAGTAGTGGACGTCTTCGGGCTGATGATGTGTGTGCGTGTGTTTTTAGATATTCTATATGAGCACGCTGAATTTAACAAATTTTAAAAACCTTTTTCAAAAAATATTTTAGTTTTTGTTCCAATATAAACGGTAAGCACGATCTACTACTGTGCTAAATTATGGGTGCCAGTCGGTAAATAATACACATCGAGCTAAAGGGGAGATAATTGGCTAGTGCCGGCTTTGTAGTGTCACTACGATGACACTAGCCGGTCGGTTATCAGCTTTCTGCTAGGCGATCGCCGAACTTTATTGCAACAACAAGGACTTGGCAAAAATTGTTCAAATCGATTTCCGGGTTACAGGTCTTTTGACAAACTCATTTCATACACATCCAATGCTGTACGATCATTGGTTACAGTCAATAATCAACAGGCAACCAATGAGGTTTTAGTATTTTGTGTGTTAATTTGACGAGTTTAACAAACTTAAACTGGTATTTTTTTAAGATAAGCCAAACTTGACGAAATGAGGACTTGGCAAAAATTGTTCAAACCGTAAGCACGTAACTCATGTTGTGCACGTCTCGTCAGCGTGTATTTGAGTTACTCGATGTATTTTATAAGTTGAGTGAAATGCTATACCAATGCAATTATTACGGCGCAGCAGCATCCATATCCATAATATATATTGATGCTTGTCTCACACACACTATCAAACTATTGCATCTGTGGCTTACACGTGATTTGGTGTATGTACGTTGTGTTGTAAGGGTAGGTGTTTATGTCTCGTTATACACGTAAACGGAAACTTGTACAGACGCCTTTGTTCATAATTATATCAAACCAATCAGGTGCTATTCGTAAGTCACTGACGCATTAAGTCTCTTTTATTAAATAAACACAAAATATCCATACTTAATAAAATGCGAATTAATTATATTAAAGAGTGAGTGTCATTGGGTCAATTTGGGTCATTGGTATCCCGTGCCACATTCAAACGTGTCCATGTTCAAGCCCTGTTTGGCGCTAATATGATTCGTATTATAATATATTTGTGTGTAATTAATTGCACATAACACCAACACGAGTTAGACGAGCTGTTACCTATAGAAGAAATGCGTGCTGGCTCGGACCAGCTGCTATTTGCCGAGATGCGTGATGGACCAATTATTGCGACAGGATTCAGGAGTCAGGCAGCACCTAAGCCTCAAATGAACGTGGAGCTGCAAGCACATCGGTTAACGCTCTCATATGCAAACAAAGCGATTTGCTTCCAGGTTTAACATGCAAACAGCTATAGAGTGAAACGTTCCGCGATTAAAATTTTACTCATCTTCACTACTTATCGTAATCAAGAAATTTCGTATTTCTTAATATACATCAAACGCAAAATGTTTATTTAAATAATACTTATTAAATTTGTTCTTAAATCGAGAATTTAAATCGAGAGTGAACAGGTTATCAAGGCAAGCATGTTAGATACTAGACATAATATTGGTGTTATAGTGGTCAAACGCAAGCCTACCTGTAAAAAATGCTCGCATGGGTCGCATTGATTATTTCTGTAAATCTTCCCTCCACCTGCATTGGGTTTGCTGCCGTTTGGGTCCTAGAGGTACCACCCCGTCAGAGGTATTTTCGTTAGACATTTAAACTTAAAAAAGAAAACAAGCGTAGCTTAGTAATAAACAGCAAAATATTAAGGAAATAGAGATTCATCCGCACTAAATTGGAAGTTGCTACTTAACCACCTCGAGCGAGAGGACGATTTTACAGCTGGTAGCAAGAGGAGCGTTTATACCGCTCGAGGGTGGCTAAAATGGATCATTTTCGGATTTAGGGACTGTTTGTAGCAACGAAGTGGTGCGTAACAATGGATTTGTGAATGAAAATTGTGCACTCGAGGTGCGAGGTTTTTGTGGAAAAACGGAGCCTGCGAGTGCAGTTTTCTATAGAAGTCGCGCGCAATAGCGCACACACTGAAACGCATTACGCAAACACACAAAAACAATTAACAAAGAATGCAGCGATGTATTAACTATGAAAATGGAACACACATTTGTTCGATCGGGTTGTTGGCCCGTGACATGATGAGCCGTTAATATAATTATTTATAAAGTATTCGAATTCGTAGAAGCGTGCGAAATCTATACTTGGCTTTCAAGAGAGGAAGACTGGCCCGTTTTTGTGTATTTTTTTGGACATTTCCTTGCGCCAGTGTGCAAGATTGTGTGCGGGCGAGGTGTACCCTAACCTAAATCTAATGTTTTCTTGATGAAGCTACGGATTGCATGTCAGAATCAATGGCAATATGTAGATAATTGTTCTGTTTCATTACATTATTTGCACTAATTTTAATAGGCTTGACGCTATAAAGCACTTAATAGATTTGCGGACTGTACTGTTTGCTGCTGTTTGATTGCTGCGTGTGAAATGCAAATAAATTGTAATTGAAATTGATACCAATGGATGGTACACTAACATTGCATGAAAATTTGTGGAAATGTGAAATGTGTAAATGTATAGCACATTTCCACATTTCACATTTTCGCTTATGTGATCGTTGGACATTTTGTTTATCCCTACATATAATAAATGTGTAATTCTGATGCGCTACGGAACACACACATAATGATGTCAAATCTAATTTATCCCATAGGTTCTATTGTTCAAAAAATATCGTAACCGCGATGCAGGACTACAAGGCTTTTTTCCCTTCTCCATACATTTTCTAATTTATCGTATCTAACGCCATCTAGGGACAATAATTTGTATCTGTTTGTTTGTTTGTTTGTTTGTTTGTTTGTTATTGAACAAATCCCTAGATACTGAACTGATTTTCATGCGGGTTGCACTAATATGCTTAGAAATAACCAGCGCACAACATAGGATATATTAAAATACAAATATCATTAAAAAATTTTGGTCAAAATTATTAAATATCATTACGAAACCGGACGGAATTTTATACAACATGGCCGCTTCATGGTGAATTCTTTTTTGGCTACTGACGGTTAGTTTGTGTCACAGTAATTTTTTTATATTGTATTATGGCTCCACACATAGTGTATTTAGCCAGTGTTAAGTATAGTAATTTTTCGTCGTGTTGTTATTGAATATTTCACATGTTTCACGTAAAGTCCATCTGGAGGCACAGATTAAAGAAAAAAAAAACGTGTGTAAGGCCATGAACAAAGAGTAATAGGAGTTAATTTCGGTAGTAAATATGCATTAAACAGTGGAATGAAATTTTACAATTTATTAGATTTGATTAACCATTATTAGTTTTCTATTTAAGCCCTTGCAGGTTGTTTGGGTTTTTGGAGTAAAATAGATATACCATCAAATAATATGTAAGTAGTATGAATCGATTGCATTCAAGATACAAACATGTTAATTATACTTAAGTGCCCGCAGATTAGAGAAATAACCGGCCAAGTGCGAGTTGGGCTCGCGCACGAAGGGTTCCGTATCATTATCTATAAAAACTAGCAAAAAACGTTTGATGTATGAGAGAGAAAAAATACTAAAATACAGAATACAATAAGTATTTAAGGGGTTAAATATATATTTTATTCTGTATTTTTTGTAATAGCGGCAACAAAAATATATTTATCATCTGTGAAGATTTCAGCTGTCTAACCATCACGGTTCATGAGATACAGCCTGATGGTGACAGACGGACAGACGGACAGCGAAGCCTTAGTAATAGGGTTCCGTACCCAAAACGGACTGACGACGTCTGTCAGGCTGTCTGTCTGTCTGTCACCAGGCTATATCTCATGAACCGTGATAGTTAGAACTTTACCCTTGGGAGTATAATCTTGACCCTAGCTACGCCTATTTTTGGCATTACATGACGTTTATGTTTGGCCCACAGGTCTGAGGGCTAATGCATACTATTACCACCATAGGCTAATGCAGTGGGCCAATGATACTCTTACGTTACGTATAAATTATATACTCTTTGAATGATACAGAAGTATAATAATACTCTTTGGAATGACACGAAGTAGATTTTTTTCTCTAATCTGTGTACGAAACATGTTATGTAAAATGCCCTGGGGGTCTAGCAAAGATCACAATCACTAACGCTAACGCCTCACGCTAACTCCAAAAATGTATCGAAATGACATTCGCTACGGAAAAGTTAGCGATTTCCGAAACGTCATTTCAGTACATTTTGGAGTTAGCGTTTGGCGTTAGCGTTAACGGTTGGTATCTTTGCTAGACCCCCAGACTTTGCCCTATTGTAAAAATGTTTTGAAAGCCTAGATTTTAATATAATATAGGTTTTAATTAATCATGAGTTCGATGATACTTATCGAAATATCATCGAAAATTTTTCTATAGTTAAGTAGCCATGAGTGGAGATTTCATCAAAATTGGTCCAGGAATATCAAGGATAATAATTAGCGTACCTACGCTGTTTTGGGAAATATTATAATTTATTATTTCATCCATGATTAAGACATGTCATTTTTACTTCGTGGAAGTGATTATACGAGCAGAAAACTCAGTGTGGCTGATAGAAAATCAGTTTTTAAAAATAAAGTCATTACCCAAACCGAAACCTGAAAAGTAATGTAGTCCACGCGTGGCAACGCCGCGGGCAGTAGCTAGTTTATAAAAAACGTAATGTGCTTGTTAAGCGCTTCGTTTGTAATGAGCTTTTTAGACGAGCGGATGGATATTGCACAGGCGAGTGAATTCGTCTGAATGCAGTCGATGTTTATATCGTGGAACTAGACATATATATAATTATATACCCACTTGAAGTGTATTTCCTCCTAACAATCTCCTGGTATTGGAAAATATGAAACCAGTGAACTGTGCAATACAAAATGTTTTATTATTTATCTTTTATTTTTGCATCGTCTGTAGCTTCTAGATCGCTACTAAAATAAATTAGGTATTTCTTTCTTTTTATTTTTATACTTCGTTTTGTATAAATAACCGCCCAAGTGCGAGACGGGCTCGCGCACCACGGGTTCCGTATCGCTGTGTATAAAAACGAGCAAAAAAATCACGTTTGTTGTACACATTTTATTCTGTTTTTTAGTATTTGTTGTTATAGCGGCCACAGAAGTACACCATCTGAAAATGTTATCTGTCTAAATATCACGGTTTATGAGATACAGCCCGGTGACAGGCGGACAGACGGCAGGACAGACAGACAGCGACGGAGCCTTAGTAATAGGGATCGCTTTACCCTTTGGATGCGGACCTCTAAAAAGAAGAAAGATGTGGGTAGAAGTCGAGCTAAGACCGCTACTTTTTTCTTGTCAATAACTTCTACACTAGTCTAGACTCTCATGTACCTTGCCTTTAGAACGAGATTATTCAAATTCAATTCCTGTACTCGGTATCGAGTATCGTATCGCTAAATATTAAAATGAAACCCCTTATTATGTAGGTAATAGTGGTCGTAGAGCCGCGTTACTGGATTTCATAAAAATATTCAACAGTAACTCGGTATTTGAATAAACAGAGCCGCACTCGCGACACCTCAATCTTTCCGCTCACCCTCGCTGTTAATGGTGTTCATCACTCATCACTGATTCACTGAAGTGGTGGTGGTCTAATATTTTTCCGTAATACCCGCCCAAACACACACATTCAAAGTGACATTATCAAAAAAGCGATTTGTATTTTAAGTCTAAAATAAACGTAAATAAACCGCATTCCAAAAAAAAACGTTGGTGCTTAGAAAATTATTCAAATGCAGTGTTGCCTAGAAACTAGAACTAAACAGTGGCTAAATTCACCTTTATTGAAAGGCTTTACCTACATATTACGGCCATCTGTGAGTAAGGGGGCGTCCATAAATTACGCTAGGCGTTGAGGGGGAGGGGTCGATCCAACTCTCACCCAATCTCATCCAAATATCGCGTATATTATTAAACAGTGTAAATTTCGTAAAGCAAGTCGTTAAATTGAAGTATAACATATTTTTCATTGAAACGTAACTAAACCTAACCCATCAACAATAATATAAATCACTATTACACAAAATGCAACAAATATAGGAAAAAAAATTAAAAAAAGCAAGATGCAAATGCTACTAAGTGGTTACAGTAACCCCGCAATTGTTTGATTTTCACTGGCCAGCCAAGGAGAAATCATCGAAAAAATTTGACGTGAGAATAGGATGCGCGGGAGAGGGTCAAGCTAAATCTCACGACATTTCACCAAGGAGAGAAGGGTCGTGAAAAATCGTCATAAATCTTACTGAGTATTAGATGTTTGTGCTATAAATGAATGCCTCACGTAAATTATAAACGCCCCCTACCATCAACTGTAGGTAAGGTTGTTCTCAGAAATCCATAAATGTGAAACAAACGACAGACTCCTATTCTAGATTTGTGCACAATACACCCTATGTTGGGAATGCTCCCAATAAGGGTCCTGTGCAGCCTAGTTGTGTGAAAGAAACCTGCAAACCATACCAAATGGAGTGTTATATTGGAAATCAACGGCCAAAGTTGTTGAAGTCCTGGTCAGTTAATCAAACCATGTAATTAGAGAAAGCATCGCCATCAGAACTGCATAACAAAGAACAGCTTGTAGCTTATAGTTAAGTTTTGTGCTGGAGATCGCCGGATATAACTGTTAAGGTACTTGACAGTTGAGCATTGCACCACAACCTTTGAAGATATCCTACATGAAACTCTTCAATGATAAACAGTTTAGGTATCATAATGCCTATGAGATGTGATGCTTAGAAGAAAAGCGTGCAAAAGTAAGAGTGATAACCTGTATTTAGCTTATGAGTAGGCCTGTTCTTATATTATTTATTAAGAAAACTGTTGGTTTTCCAAATAAAATAAAATAAAACTTTTCCTAAAACTGGAAAGGAATTGCTTTGTCTATTTTTTTTTTGTGTGTGTTTTTACTAAACAAATTTTTTCAAAGGTTACCCAATAATATTAATCTGTTATATGACCAAGAAATTAAAACGATCGTTTTTCCAAAATATGATGCCATGTACTATACACTATCAGAATTTGATGCTGATAAGGACAAAAGGAAATGGCTCATTTATGCGTTTTACTTTTTACTGACTGAATTTCATTATAACCCATAGGTCCACTGTAATAAGATTTGATCTAGCCAGCCAGCTCACAAGACTAAAATACTTTTCTTCTTCTTCTCTGCTCTCGGATTCAACAAGAGTGGTTTATTACAACATCTCAAGTATAGTGGGCGAGAACCAAATAATGTGCCCCTCCTGTCTTTGTTTTTGATTGAATTACATTCAAAGACCTACTTTTAAACAGTAAAAATAATAACTTATTGCTTGGAGGTCCCAGCCATTTACAGTCAAAGCCACACTAAACAAACAGACCATATTTCACTTTTATAATAAAATTATGGATGTTATAAATAATTTATAAAACAATTGATAAGTCTAAAAGAGTTTTCAAATGGTTTTCTGTGACACATTTAACAATCTTTTGTTGTAAATTATATTTAAATTATTGTTATCAGTTGGTGCTTCTTTTGTTTGTAAACAAACAGCAACCATTCCTTTATTATTATGGTATGTAAAAAAACCTTTTCTGATTAAATTGCTAATAATTCATTAGCTTTCAGGATATTTAAAGCAATACAATCAGGATACATAATATGAATGTTAGTGTTTATAGCAAATAATATTTATCATTGCCAATATTTACATGCCGCAGCTACCTTTGTTTCATTGTGATTCAAATTTGTAAGAATACCTAGGATTTTAGTTAAAAACTTGGTGTTTGGTGTTGAAGCAGGTCACATCCTAAAACCCAATGTAAAGTTCTTCTAAATAAATAAGCATTATCTAGCCAGCTGAACCAACAAGGTCGCGTTACCTGCATGCAAAAATACGGAGAATTATGGTGAAAAACAATGAGTCATACCTTGAATAATTCCTTGAAGTAAGGGCTGCATACCGACAGGATTAGCTTGTGTGCATGTACATACTGCCCTCCTGCTGCCAGGGTCACGTCCACCAGGTCTTCTCCCTCCAGCAGTGCGTGAAAAGACTGCGACAAGTTCGAATGGAAGTCGTTCCATCTCAACGAAAACTGCTCGGGCATCGCCATCATACGCTACTACTCTGACTAACCGCCTTGTAAACCCCCGCCAACGCCCTTTTAACGCTACCTGTAACACTTTCAGAGTAACTACGCGTCCCTATGATAATACATCACTGAAAACGCAAACAAGTATAACTGCCTACGTATACGTTTAGAACTCTCCAATCTACACCTTCATGTTATATTTAAACTAACACATAACAGCTACGCTACCTTCAACTGTTTTAAGTTACTAATAATTTAGTTGGCATCGCAGATACAGGCGATATTTATCAAAATGTCGCTCCAGTTTGTTCACTATTCCTCACAATGCACCGTTCATTGTCCGTCCGACGACCGACAACGTCATGTCAGAAATTATGAAAACTGAATTTTGCAAAGCTAAAGTATAGTAAAAAGTTAAAAATTGTTAAACAAAGTAATGCGTTTATCGTTTTAATAATTTAATTTAAAAGTAGAGAAAAATAATATATTTAAAAATGAAATAATAATTTATCTATTTGCCATAGATAGTTTTTTTTTTGTCGTATCGTATTGTAATTGTAAAAAAGATTGTTAATCTGCGGTTGATAGTGATAGGTAGGAGCGGTTAAGGATATTGTATACCCACAGATTAGAGAAAAAAAATCTACTATATGTATACCATAAAATTATCTGGAAAGTGGAAGGCTTACTAGCCATCACAGAATTCCCCCTATTACATAGGTCCAGAACCGAAGTCTCTATACTTAACCTTGTTTGAACATGAATCAAACCATAGAGCACATTTTTTTTTCTTCTAATGTCAGTTCCTTTTTCAACATACCATACAAATAGTATTACCCGATTTAGTCGGGTACCTAAATAAAAATCTAGCTAGATGTAAAATGTAAATAATAAAAATTATATAACGCCTACATAAAAAAAATATAAAATAATAAAATTAATTACCATCATACTACTATCTATAGACAAGAAAAAGTTCTATAGATAGCTCATGCAATCTTTTAATAAAAAGGATTCAAATTAAGTAAAACCAGCAGTTTATCCAACATTTCTTTTAATAACTCACGAGTTTTTCAATATTACCAAGTTAAAGGGATTAAAGAACAACAGTTATGAAGGTACAGGGGGTCTAGCAAAGATACCAACCACTAACGCTAACGCCAAACGCTAACTCCAAAATGTACTGAAATGACATTTCGGAAATCGCTAACTTTTCCGTAGCGAATGTCATTTCGATACATTTTTGGAGTTAGTGTGAGGCGTTAGCGTTAGCGATTGTGATCTTTGCTAGACCCCCTAGGCCTTAACCAAAATAATGTTTCATATTTTAGGATAAAAAAATAACCTTAAAAATGGAAAAACAGTGGGCGCGTGGAACGTTTATAGTTGACAATAAAACTATTATCAGTAATAACACTTCTGTGTTCTGTGTGTTCTTTACTATAGAAATGCGCTGAACATATTGTCGAGCGAGTATTAGGTTTCCACCAATCTTCATTTCGACTTTTTCGAACTTCTTTTATCCAACGATCAGCTAGACTTGAATCTGTTGGAAATCCATACAAAAGAAATCGGGTAATTATTCAGATGTCGTGTGGCAATACTGATTTTGACATGTCAACTTTTTATTGTAAAATGGTTCTAACTCTTCGTCAAATAGAAATAATTAAAATAATCTTATAAAAATACATGATTAAGGCCACTTACAAGTGAAATGTGATCGTGTGCTTCTGTGATTCGTGCCTCGAGTGATTTTGGCACAGTTTTATCACGCAAGACGGCATTTTTTTGGTATGTATTCAAAAGCACACCCAAGTAACGACTGATTTTGATTTTGACAGCTGAGAATCAATCACACCCAAAGTGGTGTGTACGGTTTTGCCCTGCTTTCATTTCGTATTAGTGGTCTGGATAAAAAGTCTTTGCTAGCCATATAATGTGAAAAAATTGAACCTTATCGCAAGCTAATAACGTTATTTTTGTGTTAGCAAATGGTGTGCCATCTTTATAAAACCATGCCTTTTCGTTTTCTCTCTAATAAGGCTTTTTAGAGCCTTCAGTAAAAAATACAAAAAATATTATGATTGCGAAAAAATCGTAGCTCAAAACTGCCCCCCCCCCCTATAGTATCACTATTAAGCTAGCAGCACTGCTGACTCGCGTCAGCCACTCAACTGCTGTCAAAATTGTTTGAACTTTGACTGCAGTTGAGCGGCACATACGCGTCAGGGGGTCTAACAAAGATACCAGCCACTAACGCCAAAATGTACTGAAATGACATTTCGGAAATCGCTATCTTTTCCGCAGCGAATGTCATTTCAATACAGTTTTAAAGTTAGCGTTTGGCGTTAGAGTTAGTGGTTGGTATCTTTGCTAGACGCCCAGCAGCGCTGCTAGCTCAATCGTAATCGCTAGACACACTGTCCGAGAGGAAAAGACATAGTAGAGAGTAGAGAGGTAAATAATGGTGTTTTTTTTTGGCAATTGTTTAGCACATTTTTGCCAGTGTCATGTCGAAAGAGAAATAAAAACAAAAGAATTTAGGGCATCTGAAACAAAAGAATAATATCCTATAACTGCCAACTACACGACATTATTACAATAAATGGGCAAAATATACAATGAAGAACAATAATTGAATATTGTGGCACGACTTACTAGGACAATTGTTAAATGAAGTGTCTTTGTGGTCTTTATTTCAGTGGAACCCACCCAAATTCGACTTTGACATTTATTGACGCCGTTGACGTTTAGTCTATTGACCACAGACTAAAGAGAAAAATGTCGCTTGCTATTGACGTAACAAAAGAATTCCTCACTTGACAACTTGACATCAGTGCTGCCAAGTAAGGGAATTGTCGCCTTTTTGGCGAACCTAAAGGTGCCTTTAGAAAAAGTCGCCGATCGATAGTTTGGGTGATTTTTATGTATGCTTACATATTGAATTATCGTCTCATATCAAATAAAATACTCCTCAAGGCTCGACTGTTTTTGGCTCCAGGAACATCCTGATTTAAACTATAACTGGTGCGCAATTAATATGACAATCCAAAAAAATGCCTATATAAACATTAGGGTACTGTTCGTTAGTTGGTTGGTAGACTTGGAAGCAACGGCTCATTATTGACAACAGACTATCCCGTTATGCTATTTTAAAAAAGCCGGTTTATTAAATGATTTAAATAATAAAAAATGCTTTTCGTAACTCGTTATTTTTCGTTACGAGTCGCTTACGCTAAGAATGAGAGGCTTTTTAGTTAGACTGAAATTAGTTACGCTGCTATAGTATAATATTTTCGTTGTGTGTTACATTGCGGTGAAATAAACACAATTGCATTTTACGTATATATAAATTTTAAATTTGGGGAATTGCCTTGTTTTCAATTGGCGCTTGGCAGCACCGCAATGAGGTTGAATTAATATCACCACTCAAAGTACTCTGTGATCACCACCTAATCCACAGAGTACATTGGTAAACCTAATCTGTGGTTGAAGGTGAATTATTGAAGTTATTCAAATCAAATTCTATTAAATTGATCGATAAAATATCATTATTTATAAAAGAACTTAGAAATTGTGAAACTTTAGGTCGAGAGATTTTGTTATTCGTTTTTGCCTGGAAAAGCTAAATACATATCCCTCGCTCGCCTGTTGAAACTGAAGTATTTTATGTTCGTTTCCACGAGCACATCACACGTTTTATTGCAAATTGAGAAGAGATTATGTGGCGTTTCGTGATCATATCTTAACTATTACTACTGAAAAGGAGTGGTGCTCAACTTGTGAAATACTGTGATCTATTCCAACTAAGATGTCGGGTCCAAAAGAAATGGAAGCCGAAAACAAAGCGCAGTTCATCAAAAAAGTGCTCAGTGCCGTATTCTACGCCGTGTCGTCGTTTATGATTACTGTAGTGAATAAAACAGTACTAACAACGTATTCCTTCCCCTCATATCAAGTACTAGGCCTTGGTCAGATGGTGGCAACAATTATGGTGCTGTGGATTGGACGCCGCGTGCAATTAGTGCAGTTCCCGCCACTGGACAGCGGCGTGGCGCGTCGCATCTGGCCGCTGCCACTTATCTACCTTGGCAATATGGCAACAGGTCTTGGTGGCACTAAAGAGCTCAACTTGCCCATGTTTACTGCATTGCGCCGCTTCAGCATTCTCATGACTATGATCTTGGAAAAAATCATCCTTGGAGTTGAAGCATCTTTCCCAGTGCAAGCTAGTGTTATGGCAATGGTTGGAGGCGCTATTATTGCTGCAGCTGATGATGTTACTTTCTCCTGGACTGGTTATATTCTTGTACTACTCAATGACGCTTTTACGGCCGCTAATGGAGTGTATATGAAGAAGAAGCTGGACTCAAAAGAGCTAGGCAAGTATGGACTGATGTTTTACAATTCACTTTTTATGATTGTACCGGCTTCGATTGTAGCCTGGGGATTAGGCGACTTGGAAAAATCTGTGCAATATGAACATTGGAACGATCCATTATTTTTGAGCCAGTTTATGATGTCCTGTTTAATGGGTTTTGTACTATCATACAGTGTGATGCTGTGCACACAGTACAACAGCGCTCTGACTACAACCATCATAGGATGTCTGAAGAACATTCTTGTTACATACCTAGGAATGGTAATTGGGGGAGACTATGTGTTCTCTTTGCTAAATTTTGTAGGCTTGAATATCAGTGTGTTTGGAAGTCTAATGTACACGTATGTTACGTTTAAGAGGAAGCCTGCTGCCCCGTATGTGCTGCTAAACAGCGCAAAAGTTGATACTGTATAGCAGTCACTAGATTTGTATTATAAGCACAAGAAGCAATTTTCACTGCTTCAGGTTTACGATAAGTTATAATTAGATTATAACTATGCTGATTGTTGCCAAAGATAAACGGACAGTGTTTGAGTGAACAGCAAGTAAGTGCACTAGCTGTTCCTTTGACACAATTTTGTATTAATTATGTGGAAAATTAGGTTTCATATATTGAAACCCAACTTTAATATATTATACTAGTAAAAGTTAGTACATTGGTGTTGGGTCTATCCAGAATATGAAATATTACAATCATGTGTACTCTGTATTTAAAAAAATTAATACTATTTTGGTCTAGATTATCAGAAGGCAACATTAATATTTGCGGGTTTGGGTCTGAGCCTCCACTCATAATTGAAAACTTCAACGTAATTTAAATCTATTATTTAATTAAACAAATTTTAAACCAAGATCAATTCAGGTTCTCATTAAATATACTCTTATTATAAAGCACCTTTTAATAAATAATGTTTTTTCTACATGTATAATTTATACTAATAGGTGTATTACTCAGAGTTAACAAAAAATTTTAGGAAATGACTGACAGAGTTTTGAAGTCATATTCCACATTCTCTAGGTACCTACTTACTTGGGTTTTAGCTTCTTGTGAGGGTGTATGGTGTCAGAATAGACTTATCTGGATTTAAAAAATAGTTGCCAATTGCCAATACTTTATATGATGAAATACAATGTAAACAAGTTGATGTAGAGATATGTTTCCAACAGTACATACTTGGTCCCAAGGAGTTGTACTTGAATGGGACTAAAACAAGAGTTAATTGCCATATAAACAAAAATACATGCTGAAAGTAAGTATATAAAAGAACTGACCAATAAGTTATTAAAAAATAGGATCCAATAATAGGTATGTTACTACCAGTTTTTATCCAGTGTTTTTTTCATTACATCTTAGGATGGCCAACTTACTGTGACATTTGTTTAGTACACAGCCGCATTCACATTGATATGGTTTGAATTGGTACAATTATAAAATAATTCTTATTAAATCTCTGTCAAACAATTTTATGATGCTACTATGCTATACAGCAAAACTAGGTGGAAATATTTTTCATTACCTAATTTTTTATATCTATTATTGGATCTCTAATTAACAAATAAATAGACTATTACTTACACCAGCATGGGATGTAGGATGAATCTTAACAACTCATTTCATCATACATGGCTATACACAAGGTAATATAATTTTACTTTATATTCTCTCATAGAATAGGCAGGTGGCACAACGGGGTGAAATGGTGTTAATGGTGGCTTTATCACTATAATAATCTAATTCCCTTCTTGCAACTTTAAGCAAGCTTTTTTCCTGTTCGCTAGGAAAAGGAAAAAAGCTAAGGAAAGGATGGACTATTAAGATGAGGCAGTTGGACAGGTCAGATACCATTGTAGCTGAAGATGCGTTTTAAGATGTTTTTGGAAAGTTTGCTACATTCGCGATGTCATAACCTTTTGCTCTTGTTTGATCATAAACTTGACCTAGGTATTCAATTAATAAGAAATAGCGAAAGTAATCAAAGTCGGCTTAGTAGTTTCCTTCCAAGATATAAGAGTTCGTAAATATTCATACAAACATACATCGGAAAAACACCTTTTTGGAAGTTGATTAATAATTGGATTAGAATGATTTTGAGACAGCAAGTCAAAAAGGAAGAGGGGGTAAAAGAAAGAACTGTATTCAATGCACTTAATCTTGAAATGGTTAAACATTCATTATCACCGTAATTATTTATGTGTATCTTACTTACGTGTTCGTACTTATCTACTTATTTCGAATATATTTTTTGGCGATGGTGTTTATGTTGTGTGGTAGAAAGGTTTCTAGTGGATATTCGATTTATTATTTTTATATGACGTCATCGTTGAAAAGGTGTAGTCTTGTCGAAAGTCTTCAAAAAATCGTGTAAAAATCGCTCAGCAAAACCAAACTCGTTCAAAAAATGTGTTGTCAGTAACTGTTGAGTATTGTTTTTTCAGTACTATTTCGGGTATGTTTCCCCTGCAAGCTAATTAATATCGGTTGTACAGCCATTGTAAAAACTAAATTACCTACCATTATTAATTAGGTTTCATTACTAATCAAAACGTACATGAATTGGGTAGTAATTCAGCGTTATCAAAACATTATGCCCACAATTTATGTTACTAACCGATTTAATATTGCAAAGCAGTAAGATTTATATTCCTCCTGTTGTTTTACAACAATAATAATCATAATTAATGGCTTACTACAGAATTGGTTTTTGTGTATGGCTGTATTTGCGCTCTATGCTTGTACCTGATTACATAATAAATGTACCAATGCATTTATTACCGGCTCCTTTTACGTTATGTTACTAAAACGCGGTTGAGTTGTTATCATTTTTATAGTTAGTGATAATATTTTGTAGCTGCCACGATTAAGAATAAAGTACTTAATACTGGGCCATGCTGAACGATCTAAACGCCACAAAGATGAGAACCGTATTCAGCGCATTAGCTTGGGTCTTGTTCTCACTACTATACACACTTGTGAAAAGCAATATAATTAAAAGTATGTGTTTCCAACAAACGAAGTGCTCGAGCTATGTTGAATGTTAGCAACGGTCTTAGTGCTGTGGATGGCACAATGCTTGAGATTGGTGCGACTACCTTCGCTGGATACTTGCTTATGGCAACGTGTCTTCCCACTACAATATCTTTTCATGGGCATCAAAGCAACTGACTTTGGGAGCATACATGGGATGAACTTCTCTGTGTTTATCGCCATACGTCGCTCCAGTACTCTCATGACAATGATCTTCGAAAAAATCATCCTCGGAGTTCAAGTGTCTTGCGCAGTGAAAGCTAGCGTTATAACAATAGTTGGAGGAGCTCTAATTTCTGCAGCTGATGAAAACAATGATGATGACAAAGCTGTATCCTTCTCTTGGACTGGGTTCATTTGTCAGCTACTCAATAACGTTATCACGGCGGCTATTTTAGTCAATTATAAGAAAATAATTAACTGTAAAGATGTTGGCTTCTATGGATTGTTGTTTTATTATTCGCTGTTCACGATTTTACCTGCATTAGTTGTAGCCTGGAATTCAATTAATTTGTATGGGTTAGCAGTTGCCATGTTATGGATTGACTCCTTATTTTGGGTATATTTAATGATATCGTGTTTAACAGGTATGTTACTATCGTACAGTATGATGTTATGTACTCAGTACAACAGCGCATTGACCACATCGGTCATAGAATGTCTAAAGAATATTCTTGTTACATATATCGCGTTTGGGGTACAAAATGTTTCATGGTTAAAATTTGCAGGGTTGCTTATCGGTTTGATTGGAAGCCTTGTGTACGTGTGCATTGCTTTCACGCGCATATCAGTTCCCGCTAATCTACTGTTAAAAGAGTCTAACAGTACCTTAACAATCGTTTAAAAGTAAATTGTATCTCTGATAAAATAATTAGGTGAATAGTCATACATAATATTAAGTAACAATCCTTACAGTATATCGGCCTCGTTGTCGCTCGTGTGTTTTTGTCTTGTCATCAGGTACACTTTTAAACATTGATTAAGTTTAACTAACGGGTTGAGTTTTTATGCAAGAAAAAAAAGATTACCAATGAGATTACCAACAATGTATCCTACTATATTAATATGTAAAAAATTGAAGATACCTAATTCACCTAATAATTTTATTGAGAATCAAGTACCTACTTATTAACACATGGTTTGAAGCCTGCGCTATACGTTTACTTTATTATCCTATCGATGATAATAAAGTAAACGTATAGCGCACTAAACCTCGAAATAAAAATGTAATTCGATCATATTTTGTTTGGAACTATAGCTAATAAAAGAAACTGTTTTCTATTTTGTTTGTTTAAAGACGCTCGCCGATGTGTTGGTTAATTTGTGTAAGGAATTTTTCGCTTGCAAGTGGCTAGTGGCTGCAGATTTTTATCTGACCATTGCGCAGCGAGCCCTTGATATATAGACCACATGACCACAGGACAGAAAAATGTGTTCTGTGATTCTGTGCTTCCCAACTGCAAGTGGAGCTCCAGATGGCCTTACATGCGCACCGCGAGAAGCTTGTAGTCGCTGTGAGAGTGAGATACACTTATACGAACCATAGTTTTGTCACCACAGAGCAAAAAAAAAAAATCCGAAGCGTCATTTGTTTCATAGCTCTGTGCTTGTCACGGTCTCTCACGAGATAGTGTCGAGAAAATTTTGTCCCGGTGCGCATACTAGCCCGACAGGGCAGTGCGGTCGGAACCTGCCGTGTTCCCTTTACTAGGTATATTTTTAGGCACTGAGGCACTATACCGCAGGGGGCTTTAGTGGACCGAATCACATAACTCAGTTGTAAAATAACTGGATACGTAATATTCCGTATACTTTAAAAGATTTCCCTGGATGGACGTCTTCTGGCTGTTAATGATGATGATGATATAAATATACTATATAAATTACTAATTTAGGATCCAAAGTATAATGTACGCAAAATGTAGTTTTTTTATTAATTCCTTGCTTTATTAATTTAATCAGGTTTATGATGATTAAGAAAAAGTACTAACCAAATCATTTAGAAAAATAGTAACTACATGTTTAAAAGTCCTTATCAAAACAACAAAAAGCCACAAATAAGGCGACTTTAATAATTTTACATTTTCAAGTAACTATTGAAATAGTTATTATTATGGTAACGTTTGGTATATAACATAATAATTATTTATGTATATGTAACTTGGTTCATGTGGTTTGTGTTGTGCTTGACACCGAGGCGCGGGTGCTGTCTGTAAATTGCTTCAATAAAATTACATTTTCTTAATTCACAGATTGAAATGGAAGTAAACACTGAATATAAAAGCTTAACGATGAAAATTATCAGCGCCATATTATTCATCGTGAGCTCACTTATGATAACTATTGTGAATAAAACGGTACTATCAGTGTACTCATTTCCATCGTATCAAGTTATTGGTTTGGCTCAGATGTTGGCGACGATCACAGTGCTGGGGATTGCCAGCCAAGTACAAGCAGTTCAGCTCCCGTCGTTACAAGTCAGCTTACTGCGCCGGATTTGGCTATTGCCTCTTTTATATCTTGGTAACCTATGGACCGGTCTTGGTGGCACCAAGGAGCTAAACTTGCCCATGTTCAACGCCCTGCGGCGCCTCAGTATACCCATGACTATGGTGTTAGAAAATATAGTCCTCGGAGCTAAAGCATCTTGCGCCGTGCTGGCTAGCATTGTAGCAATGGTTGGAGGAGCTATATTAGCCGCAGCAGATGATATAACCTTCTCTTGGACCGGATACACTCTTGTGCTAATCAACAATGTAGTTTCGGCTGCCAATGGAGTTTATTTGAAGATATTAGATTTCAATGATATTAACATATATGGTTTATTGTTTTACGATTCATTGTTTATGTTTCTGCCTGTCTTGATTTTCACCTGGTTAGGAGGCGACTTGTATTCTTCTACCGTTTGCCAGCTTTGGCATGACGCGTTATTTCTAGGCTTGTTTTTGTCATCGTGTATATTGGGTTTATTTATTTCATCCTGTGTGATGTTGTGCACAAAGTACAATGGTGCCCTGACAACGTCTATTTTGGGAAGTATGAAGAGCATTTTTATCACATACTACGGAATATTATTCATGGACGATTATGAATTTTCTTGGCAAAATTATATGGGATTAAATGTGAGTTTGGTTGCATGCATTACATACACGTATATCGCATTTAAACAAAAACCAGCTACTGCTTACAAGAAATTAATAAATAACGAGAAAGATAAAGAAGACGCCATGTAGAGTAGAACTTCTTTATTAAAATAATTAATCTGGCCAAGCTAGCAGTTTATTTCTTACCTTACAGCCTTATTTAATAAACGTGGAGTTGCTTTGGACTAGTTAAATCTTTTGTCTTTTTCGATTAAGTTCGATTATCGACGAAAAAAAAACAAAAGTTGGAGTAAACAATCGAAAACTACTCCACGTATATTAATAAGGCGATAGATCCTTTTGTTGGGTTTTTTCACAATGGTTAAACACAGTTAAAGTAAGCAATGGCTAAATTAAAACTAGCAAATTCTATATAATAGCATAGATAGGTACTTATTCTAAGGCTAATAGTTACGAGATTTTAACCATTGGTTACCTAGCTATTGGTGAACCCCTCACCGCCCCTATCTATGAGAGATTTTGAAACACCGTAGTAAGTTTAAACATAATTAGATCCAAGATGATTACACACTACAGCACCCGTTATTGCTGTTTATCTCGTGATAATTCCAAGGTGCGTTTAGCATAATATAATTATATTTATTGAATACTTAAATCAATATTTTATGCACAGTTATGTGATGCTTTTCTTAAATGGCCGCCATTTAATGCCACTTGAGGTAATTACTAATTAGGTTTATTTTTATAATTATATTGTGTTTATCTTTGTTCAAACTCGCAATAAAATTGTGTATTTACTTAGGCTAATATATTTGAGGGTAGAATGTAATAAAAGATCTATCTAAGCTAATCTAATCCCATTGATGTAGGTAGGTAAAAGATTTAGAAAATTTGTCGGCTTCATATATTACAGTGCGATCAAGCTCAATGTGGGTCCGCCTGTGAAGTCGGCGCGAAACGCTGCAAAGTAGCAAACATGAGGTGTGCGCGGAAGAGGTAAGCGGCGTGCGCAATGGGGGGCTTACATTTTCTAAAATAACAATTTTGTATGCACTATTTTAAATTAAAAATATTTTTATGTTTGTATGAATTCCAACTTGATTCAAACAAAGTTGATAACAATAAATTGAATTATTTTATTAATATTTTTATTAGTGTAATGGTGTAAAACTAGTGTGAAGTGATATTCTAACAATGTTTCTGACAGACATATTGGTACGATATCACACGATAATTTTGTAATATTATGTAACATGGTAAATGTAAGTTGTAGTAATTTTTATATTGTGTAAACTTGTAAAGTAAATTACAATTAAATTATATAAATAGAAATAGTATAGGATTGTGGAATGGTTTAGTGGTTATTGTACGCATTATATTTATACATACTGTAGTTGTTTCGACAACTCTCAAATACATCCAGTGAAGTTGGTCAATTGTTTTGAAGACCAAAGATTAGTAATCTTCAATTCGCCATTCATCATTATTTAAAAAAGAACAAGCAAGTAAATTATAGTCGAAACCAAAGGTGCATAAAGGTAGGAAGCAGATTTTTTGCATCGCAATGTTTTTTTACATGTAACGATTTTATTCAATGTGCATACTGGCAGAAATGAGGATATTTCAAAAGGATTTCAATTCAAAAGAATGTGCTATTGCCAGTCAGCGCTATAATTATTTTTATTTATACCTTGAGTTTTAGTCTAAACTGGGGCCGTACTGTGAGCTCTTAGCGCGATCCAAAACAGAGCGTATATTGGATAGCTTGTCAAAATCTTCATACAACAAAAACAAAGCGATCCAAGATAGGCTCCGTTTTGAATCGCGTTAAGAGCTCACAGTACGGCGTCTGTTCATATAAATCTAATCCTAAATTAGGTGTTGGCACATTGAAAATAATAGGTACAAATACTGTATAATTCGCTCACAAAAACTAACGTAGTGTAAACAGTACCCCTACCCTACCCCAGTGCGAGTTTATTCCAATCTACGTGCGATGCTGTACTATACTGTACTTACTCTTGAGTGTAGTAAAATATTTATATTAAATCGAGCACAGTGCCTCCTAGCGGTAACTATGGTAACTATGCGTAACTAAGGATTACTACAAATTAAATGTGGCGCTCATGTTCAGCAGTGGACATATTCAGACTGTTGGTGATCATGAATAACATAGAATAGATAGCGTGTAGTACCTAATGTACATTCGAATATACTCGTACCTACTAGAAGTACAGGTGAGTTATGCTTTGGAAAAATCCAATTAAAACAGTACATAATCCATAGATTTGTGAAGTTTTAAGTTCTATTTGGATTCAATAAAGTAGTTTTAGTCTTGTGAGTTGTGATACGACGAACAGAAAAAAAGATTCACAAGTCTATGGCTATGTATAATAATGGTTAGAGAAAACTCAAATATTGTTTTGTGATCAATCGTTAACAATGAAATTATTCGTGTGATCCATAATTGTATGTGGCTGTGCTATAATCATTTTTGGCTACTAATTTTAACTTCCTATTATTAATCTTAATTAATTGGCTAAATTTATACCTATTTTACTGTAAGTTCCTCTTCAAACAGCGACATTAATCGTGATGGTTTAAGCATTTACTTTATATTTATACAAAGTTTATATTAATACACGTATTTTTTTTATTAAAAGTGACGCCATATTTTTGTGTTTAAGTAATTAATTTTATCATCAGCGTGATAAATAAATTGAAGTTGATGTGTATATTTTTGTATTTTTCATTTCATAACAAATAGTTTCTTTTTCTATGTTATTATCCTATTGGCTTCTCCCGTCACATAAATTAGGTATTACGTACACTTATGTACATTCTGGCCACCTTTTAATAAATAGGTTCTTTGACGAATAAATATTAATCTGTGGTGTTATTAAAATTTGCTGGCATCTGGCCCACTCATCTGATAGTGGTTGTAAAAATTCCAGGAGCCTTAAAATACTGAATTATATGATGAGGAGGACGAGGATGAGAGGATGATATTTTATATGATTGGCCTGATAGCTCAGTTGGTAGTAGCTCTGATCTGAACTGTAGGCTGTGGGCTCCATTCCCACGCGGGGCAAACATTATTAATTGTGTGATGAACATAGGTGTGTGTTCTGTGTCTGGGTGTTATATTATATGTATATATTTACAAACGCAAAGTTCCTATCTAAGTATTTATATCAGTTATCTGGTTCCCATAGTCATAGTATAAGATATGCTTAGTGTGGGGCTAGATGGCGCTGTGTGAATGTCCATTGTCCTTACACTATAATTATACCAAATGATTCGCTACGGTATATCGGGTTAGGTTCAATAGAGGGTTAGGAATGAAAATAATTTTTTTTGCTGTTCCTGTGCTGTTAGGAATAAACCAATATGTAGGTAGCATACCCACATCCTGTTAGGAAACAACAATGATATTAGCAAAAAAAAGAGCTAAAAGGAATTATAGTACTTTGTATTTATTTATTGTTATATAAATGACAAATAAATTACTAAATAATAAAATCACTCATCATATCATCAGGCCTTCACCAAGATAGGGTGGTCCCTATGGAGAAAAGTACGCGTATGGTCATAGTATCATTGAAATCGGCTACCCCATAGTTAGGATTGAGAGTAACGAAGTTTTAGGACTGGGTTAACTGCATAACATATCTACATATTGGACGAACTTTTGTGAAGTCGATGTAAAATCGGAAAACCCCTAATGCGCTCCTACCCCCACCAACTGCAGCACAACGGCAGTTTCAGAATTTGTTCTAAAACTATGACTTTCAGCCGGCCCTTAGCGGTTGTATTCTCTTTGGCAGCCCCAGAGACGAGGTCAACCAACAGCCTAAAAAGGACGAGGTGGAATAAACTAGCAAAAAGGTCTCTTGCTTGACAGATGGATGGACAAACAGGTAGGTTATAGGTACGGAAGCCTAAAAATAACAACACCACGTAAATATCAATAGTTTATTACATAAATTATAGCCAAGCTTACATTTCCATTGTATCTAAACAGATTTGTTTCAAAGGTAAACTGTCTAATGTTAAACTATATGGCCCTTAATCCAAAAAATTAATTGTGTCTGTAAAACATTATTTGTACTAAAAGGTGTTTCGTCAGTGTGACGACGACGATTTACAAAACACTTTTTAGTTAATTAATGAGATGGTCAACTTTTTGGAATATGGGACTTTTTATAATATGGCACGGAGGCGCGAGGCTAAAATATAATCGAGTCTGTCAACAAACAAGACTGCTGGCGCCTCCGCTCTCTATGTAAGAATAAAAGAAATCTTATAAATAAAATCTATCATCACTATGAATTACATTAATTTATTTAGGCTATGATTGGTGTTACTACGGTTAGACTAACAGATTGTTGTTAATTACTCCTAACGATTTGCGTAAGCTTTTAACTAAGTACAAATATTTAAGGATTAGGTATATTGAATACAAAAATCGGTAATATATCACAAATTCCTTATTGGTTCTTGTCGCTCTGATATACTAGTGTAAATTGAACACCTTTAACTCAGTTTTGAATTATAAATTACATTAAGCAGGGTAGAGTTTGACCACGTTTGATGACGATGCCACGCTGCGCCTGGTTAGCGAGCTGGAGCCACACAACACAAAAAAATCATATTTTGTGCTCTGGCGACAGATTCAAAATTGAGGGTAGGTAACTAGGTAGCTAACACTAAAAAAATACCTACTGGTCTAGCTGACCTATGGATCGCAAACTCAAGTCACGTCATTTATTCCTACTTGAGCTGCTAGTTTAACTTATTTAGAACTCTAGGTTAGACATTATTTTATGCTTGTAATCAATTACTTTGTAGGCATTGTAAATTATACGATAAGATACGTGTCCAAGAAAGGTACCTATGAAAATGTTGGTAGGTATATGTGCTCTACATAAAATAAAAATCATCAAATGCTTTTAATCGAACATCAAAAAGATGGTATCTATTACTAATTAATTCATGTATCACGATAAAATGTAGCGTTACCAAACACAACGCCAGCATACATAGACGCGGGTGGATGCTAGTATATATATATATATATATATATATATATATATATATTTTTGTTTAATCTTTAAAGGCAAAGCATTTGACTACTGTCTCACCTGATGGAAAGCGATGACGCAGGCTACGATGGTGCATGCTTGCCTAGAAGGTACCTGTTCACTCTAGACATGAAAACTCCCAGATCATAGTTAGCTGGAAACAAGGACGCCGGCAAGGTGTCCCACTCATTGGCTGTTCGCACAATGAAGTGCATAGCAAAACGCTTAGTGCGGGTTGATGGAATTTCAACCAATTATTACCTACAATAAAAAAGCTCGATGCTAGATCAAAGCCTTTCAATAATAGCTGTTATAGTTAGGTACGGTTACGGAGTTGTGTTGAAAAACATACTTGTCAATTTACTGGTATTTTGTTACATGCCAAATCACCAATACTAATTTTTGGGTAATATTGTTAAATAAATACTTGTAATATTTAAGTAATGCTTTGTCCACTGACTTGATCTGTGCACATATTTTCATAGCGACAAGAGCCAACATTGCTTTTCAGAATAAAATAATTAATAACGGTCGCAACCAGATAGTCTAAAACTGTTCTAATATAGGCCAAGTTTTATTGCTTTGGGAGTTATTATCTGGAAGGTAATATAATAAATATTTTTATAAAAATTTATTTTATGTCCACTTTACATAACACTAACGGCAAAAAAGAGTGATCAAAAAATTTATACATTTTGTTAATAATTGGCGTTTTCATTTTCGCCGCCCATTTGAACTACTATTTATCTCATGTGGTAAAAAAATCTACTAAGTACCTCTACCGGAAATATGGACATAAAACTTCTGTATTTCTTACATCTTATTCGCCCAACATATATCAATAATTTCTTATCAAATACATTTAATTATTTTATTCTAACTAATATATGAAACAAAACTATTCCAAAATAAAAAAATTTAATCGATTAATAACGATCTTTTTGAATTATTGGTGTTACATTAATTTGTTGGAATTTGTTTTGATATAATAAATATTATTATAGACTGCTTTCATTTGTTTACGCTCTTCATGATATGTGGACCACTGAGTATTGTGAATAAAAAAATGGCTTATTACTTTTATACCTATTTCGTTTTAACCAACATCATAAAACTTGCACATCAACTTTCTATGTAATTGCCCAGTAGGTACATAAATACTTATATTATACTTCTGCACCTTAGTATACATTTGCACTCAGCGGTACACAACGTCGTTATTGCTAATTAATAGACTACTGTATTTAAAAGAGCGGGGATGACATTACTATCACCTAACTTTAACCTTCATTTAATAGCTAAAACAGCAAATTATTGTTTTAATAAAACTTGAAGATATTTAGCTTCCGTTAGGTTTGAATGTGATTCCCGCTAATTATTTTAACATATTCTCCATAAATAAACGTGACATAAACGTGACGTATTGTGAAGAGTAAACAAAAATTACAGTAAACCGGATATTATACAAAAACTTTGATAATTACAAACAAATAAGATATAATATTTACTCAGTGATATCGCATGATTTTAATAACGAAATTCTCGATTGGATTCAAAAAATGCAATCTTCACTTTTCAGTATTATTTTCTGCGTGACAAGCTTGTATGACCATCTTTCATTTTAGCCGTCATTATATTCAATGTGCGCCAATTTTTAGGTGATATTATATTAACCTCATGACATGAATTATTTCTATAGAATTATACAACAGTGGAAAATAAATGATGCTTACGTACATCACTAGTAGTACGAATGCAGGCAACCGTAAGTAAAAGATAACTTAATTAACAGGCGTACGACTTACACAGTAGTAAATAGAAAAATAAATACAAAATAGCAACTTTTGTAAAAGGATAAGGAATCAAAATAATTCTTAAATAAATGCCGTAAGAAATTGTGTTCATATTACAAATATATCACAGAAAATACAAAGCATAATAAAATAATACATAAATCGTCAACAAAACAGCGCATCCTATACGCACTTATTTGTATTCTTAAATTAAATTTGTGACAGACATTGATTGGCTCGATTGAAATAGTTAAGTACTAATTATTTTATTTCAACACAAGTTGTGCAATGAAATCATTAATTCATTACACTCATTTACTTTACTTCAGTTTGCTTAAATCCTGAGGGATTTAGCTGCCATTGGCAAGACCCCGATTCATAAAATGTTTACAATAATAATTATGCTTGACAGATTTTTTTAAGAGCTACATGTACATACAAGCAAATGCAATCAATATTTTATTGACAAAATTATACCGTTATACGACAGGAGAGTAACAAAAATAAAACACCAAATTAGATAAGTGACATAATAAAAGTTTAAATATTATTAAACCGATTGTACCTCATAAAAAAAAATCGACACTATATTTATGAGGTACAGTCAGTTAAATAATATTTAAAATGTTAACAGTGGAAAATTTCCTCTAAACATTCGTCTGTCCTCGGCTTGCAATAAAGCTTGCGTTCTGTTGCACAATTTATTTAGAATTTGCTGAATATAAATTATTGGAGAAATCAGCAATATTATTGGAAGACTAACACATGATTGACGAAAAAAATGTGTTGTGAGAAATGTGTTTATAATCGTACACATAGCCTGCCTATGTCTACGATTATAGACATCGAAGATAAATAATATTTAGCACAATCAAATTATACCACTAACATGGAAGACTATATTTTATAAATGGTACATACCATTTTCTATTAAAATATAATTTAACTAGCACATTACTTTGATTGCATTTGCTTGTCTCTGTATTGATATTGTAACCAATAATACAATAATATGACATATTTATGGCGACCCCACAAAATTATCATTTCATTTCAAGAAACACCATTTTATGCATGCATTTTATTCCTTCGGTCATCTACAATTTAGTACCTACGCCCAGCAATTAGCTACCAGCACACCAACGAAACATGTATAATTTTTAGTTCCGAATAGTCAATATTCAAAATAATTTAAATGAGTCAATAGGAGCCAAAATGCAAAAATATAAATACCAGAAGAACAGAGTGAATATTGGTCGATAATTCACACAGCACCATCTTGCCTCAACTGTATTTTATTTAGGCATTATTTATTTACATACGAAATAAAATATTTATAAATAAATTATAACTACGTATTTGCCATAAGACAATAAGATTTGTTTTGTTTTTGTTTGGTTTTCACGCCAATACTGCTGAACCGAGTTCACTGCCGAGATTAACATATCTTTGTACCAGAAAATTTAGTTTTAGTGAAAATATTGGTCACCGCAAATTGGTCTAAAAGGTAAAGTAATTACCTAATAATTAGCCATTGCCAAACTTAGGTAGTTTTATAAAAAGATGGGCATTTGGAGTTTCACGGCTATGACACTAGCCGAAGGAAGGATTATGGTAACAGTAGTATTTCAATAAATTTTTGTAGCTGGACAAAATGGAGCGTGGATTTAACCAGCCTCTTTTTGATGGAGTGGAAAAGCCTTCGCAGTGGGGTTAGGCGATATGCCACAACGGACATAACTCCTAAGTCTAGCCAAACGAGTCGGGTAGAATGGATGATACTGAGAAGGGGAAATAGAGGAAAGTGTACTGTCACATACAGTAGAAGCGCAATACGAAAAACTCTACGCTTTTCTACGCCTGAATCAGAAAATAAGATCTTTACTGCAAGTTAGATTAGTACCGTATTGCCAGATACTTGCACGTCAAGCAGTAGTGTGCACTGTGCACTTTGAAGGATACTAGCTAGTAAAATTACTTTATGGCCTAAAACTAGGCAATGGAACTAATGGGACCAACCGAATCTCAGGCTAGAACTCTTAGACTAGACTGTGCTGATGACTCAGGATGACGTGCGCAGTGAAGTAGTATTGAACTATAATTAGTATAATAGTAGTATATAGAACTATAATTTGATGAGTAGCACTGTATCTGTTAGGCGCGGTCGTGACGCTTAATATCAGGTGAAGGACTAGCTCATCACGTTATACAGTTTCATCAGCGGAATTACCTAGAAACTGGTACGTTAGAAATAAAGATTAATTTCTCTACACAAAACATCTATATTCGTAACTAATTTATAAAAATATTTATGTTTTCATAGCAGTATCGTCTGCTCAGCGTACCTACAATCAATAGATTAATTTGTTAAAAAAAAAAAGGGTAGCTAAACAAACACGGTACCTTAAGTAAAGCATATCTCGGCTTGGGGGATGGAAGGATGCCTTTACAAACTGATCTGACTGATATTTATAAGAACCACTCCGACTTGGAGGAAAGATTGATTGAAGATTGATTATAGATAGGTGCACATAAAGAACGTGACGGGGTAATTTTATCATAATAATAATAGGTATAGTATAACAACTAAACCCCGCGGTTTCATTTGGATAAACAGAATGTGTTATTCGTAATATCTACACACGAAGGTACTCTAGGTACCTAAAATACACAGGTAAATAAAACCTTTCGCATTTATAATATAGCTTATGTATACACAATAATTTAATAATAATTAAAGTATCCTTTGATATCTTTTTAAATCGAGTTTTTTTTTAAATTATAGACCATAATAATCAATCATATTTGACGGGCCCGATAGCTCAGTTGGTAGTAGCCCTGCCTTCTGAACTGAGGGCTGTGGGTTCGATTCCTACCCAGGACAAACATTTATGTGATGTTTGTTCTGTGTCTGGGTGTTATATTGTATTCTATGTATGTATTTACAAACAAAAAAGTATCTAAGTATTGTATCAGTTATCTGGTTCCCATAGTACAAGCTTCGCTTAGTTTGGGGCTAGATGGCGTTGTGTGAAATGTCCACACATATTTATTTATTATTATTAATTATATCTGCTTACTTTAACGGCTAACTGTAACCGCTTCGCCAGGCGGGCTATGTCAAATACCTGTCACAGTAACTTTAACTGTGATTATGGTGCAACTCAGCCTAACTATTATCGTGTTGGGCAATTCTGGTGCTGGCGAAAAGTTTCAATATCAGTTAAAAGAAAAATATAAAAATAATTTAAATTGGACCTTGTAACAAAAACACAATTTAAATAATGATGGTAATAAACAGAAAGGTAGCTGGCCTTATTGCCATCTAAATTTCCGCTTAAAAACCATACATACATACATATTTGTTGATGTGCATAGGCATAATCGCTGAGCATAATATTATCTATAACAAACATGTACACGCTGAGCCAGTACTTTGACGGTTAAATCTAAAACAAAAAACCAAAAAAATGAGTATCTGTGAGACTAATAATATATATAATTATGTAGGTATATAATAATTATCAATGGTGAGTATGCAAATAAAACATCAAAAGGAAGTTAGCCCAGAACCAGCATACAAAGTATGTAGTAAGTACCCTTTTCGTAATTCAGCTGGCTTTTGTGAATTAGACAAACCATCAAGTCACATTTTTAAGAAACTAAACTATAATTTAGATAATAAGTCAAGAATCAATATATCCATATTTATACTGTAGACATAAAGGATAAAAGAAAAAGGAAATATAATATTGAGCAACTGGTTAGGTTTCTTAACCGTTAAGAAAACAAAAAGGTGTATATTTATTAAAAAATGCACAGCTTATTACAGAAGTGGTAGGTAAAAAAACTGCTCAGCAATGGAATGGATATAAAATATATAATTATATATATAATATATACTAAAAAACAATGGGCTAAAATATTATTAAAATAAGGCGGAAATAATAAGCAAAGCACTTACAAATATTGGCAATATCTGCTATATTAGGTATCTATCACTAAATTGTTCGCCATGTAAATAAAAATTAAACTATAACTAGCATTTGATCAAATAAATTTACAATCAGTTTGGTAGCTTATAGTAAATCAGTACTGTAGCAAGTAACAGTATTACAACCAACAGAAAATATGTCAAAAATTTATTAATTTATTAAATGTCTAAGCTTAAATACTGGAGTGTCGGAAAACGGCATTTATGAATTAAAACTGCGCCCGACATGGCATCGATTCGATTATATAAATACATATAAGGTAAAACACCTAATGCTCGACAAGGAACTAAAGGATGACACTTTCGAAAAAAATCCTTCCTGCTAAGAATAATAAACAACAAATCTATTTGACTACGGATCTAAAAGACGCCTAGCGCCATCTATGACACATGGTCAAAAACTTATAACACCTTTGCTAACAAAATTTCAAAATGGCGTCAGTATGCAGCAAGCAACGCGGAAAAGTAGACACTTGCTTTGTGATTCTTGCACATTTTCGTAAGGAGGTTGACTTCGGTCAGGTATGATTTTGTTATACATATTTACGATTTTTGTGGATTCAGTGTTGATTTTAGAAATATAAAAGATTCATTTGTATACTAAGACTATTGTTTTCATGGTTAGTTTAGTTTTTGTAACAATTGTTGTTGTGTCTACTATTAGGTACCAAAATAGGTAAAAAACTAAAAGATGACACGTGTGTCATCTATTAGGTTGCATAAAAATTTTCAAATTCGTACAAATTTAGCTTCTATTCCATGGGTATAGAATACTATATCAATTTTGTTACTTTTACTTTACTATGCCTAATAGTAGACAGGATGTCAACTATTGGGGTAAGGTAGGTGTCAACTATTGGTTTTGTTGATTTCAGATTTGGTTGAGTGTGATGCCGCCTATAAAAGGTCAGATGTTTAGATACAGTGAAGCTGATATGCAAGCTGCCATAGCAGAATGCAAAAGAGGTGTCGCGACAGCTACCGCAGCAAGAAAATATGGAGTGCCAAGAATCACTTTGTTAAACAAAGTAAAGGGGAAGACACCTTTAAAGCGTAAAATGGGAAGAAGCTGTTATTTGTCTGATGATATCGAAAAAATGCTAGTAACATGGACCAAAGCAATGGTCAAACAAGGGTTTCCCATCGGGAAAGATAATTTACAAGACAGTGCAAAAAAAATTGTTGATGAATTAAATGTTGAAACCCCGTTTAAAAATGGCAGACCTGGGAAAAGGTGGTACAACAGTTTTTTGAAACGTCACCCTGATTTGATTACGAGACAACCACAAAATTTGACAGCTTCTAGAGCTTCGGTGTCTACTATACAAATTAAAAATTGGTTTGCTGAAGTCGAGACTTATCTAAAAGACAATGAGTATAGGGACATATTGAATGAGCCACAACGTGTGTTCAACATGGATGAATCAGCATTTTTCCTTAATCCAAAAGGAAATAAAGTCTTGGCTGCTAAAGGAGAGCGGTCAGTATATCAAAAAATTGCCACTGATGAAAAAGAATGTTATACTATACTTCTAGGTGGTAATGCTGCCGGAGATTTATTACCTCCTATGGTAATTTTTAAGTATGATAGAATCCCAAAAGAATTGAGCTTGTCTGTTCCTGAATCATGGGGCATTGGGCGTTCAGACAATGGGTGGATGACCATGGAGACTTTCTATGAATATATATGTAACATTTTCAACAAATGGTTAGATGACAACAACAGTGCAAGACCAGTTTTCCTGTTTATAGATGGGCATACATCGCATCTAAGTTTTCATGTGAGCAAATTTTGCTCGGAAAATGGAATTATTCTGGTAGCACTTTTTCCAAACGCGACACATTTGCTGCAACCAATGGATGTCGCAGTATTTAGAAGTCTAAAGGGTGCATGGAGAGCTGCAGTACATTCTTGGCGTTTAGAAAACATTGATTTGCCAGTTCTGCGCAAAGTACATTTTTGTCCTTTGTTAAACAAAGTTCTGAAGAATACAATTGTACCAGAAATATTGCAAAACGGGTTCCGTAAGTGCGGACTAGTGCCCTGGAATCCTGACGAAGTGTGTTGTATTATGGAACCACCAGCCAACAAATTAACTGATTTAACAGAAATACAGAAAATAGCTAAAATTAAGGAGTTGGAACTGGGACTGAAATTTTTGGAAAAACACATAGATACCGAAAAAATTGCAAACTTTAAAAGCTGTGACGGATATTATGATGGTGACAGAGAGGACATAGGATTATTCAAATTCTATAAATCAGTTGTAACATCTTTAAATAATTTGATCAGTCACAACACAGGTTCGCAGTCCATCAATATATCTGAAACAACTCCCTCACTCATCATTAATAGCAATATTGATGAAACACTGGATAGTCTGACAGAAAATCAAAAAACAAAGATTGGAGCACCTCCTATTGTGACTAATGATGATATTAATACTACATTATATATTCTTGAAAACAATCATAAAACCCCTAATAAAGTAACAGAAAATAATATCACCCAAAGTCCCCAAGGAAATACGATTAAAAGTACAAATGCTATAGTAATGCCGTCCACATCAAGAATACCAGAAAAATCTCTGAACGTAATGACAATACCAAGTCCTTTCAAAAGGGCTTTGTTTTGGCCAACGCCTAAAGACAATATAAAAAAGAAAAAGAAAGAAAAAATACCTTCTGTTATAACGTCAATACAATGGCAAAAATATCATGAGGACAAAGAAAAGAAAAAAAATGAATTAGAAGGAGAAAAGAAAAGAAGAATGGAGGAAAGAAAGAAAAAGAAAGAGCGAATTGAAGAGGAGCGAAAACTCAAGACTGCTAAGAAATTGGCTAAGAAAACCATAAAGACTGTAAAAAAGAAAACTGTTAAGACTGACGATTATAGTAGCAACTCAAGTTCTGAAGAAGAGTGGCAAGATTCTGGAGATAGTTTAGATGATATATCTGACGAGATTGAAGATGATGATTTAGAAATGGGTAATGCACAGGAAAATAAGTTTGAGAAAAGCAAGATCAAGCAGGGTGACTATGTGATTGTCAATTTTCCTGGTAAAAAGAAATATCACAGGTTTCTCTGTATTGTCCAAAATATTAATGAAAATGGTGAAATCGAAGTTATGGCAATGGTAAGCTGTGATCCAAACAAGACTACTTTCAAGGAAAACGATAAAGATGTTAGCATTATAAGAGAATGCCAAATCGTTGAAATTGTCGACACACCAAAAATGATAGTTGCTGGTGATAGAATTAAGTACAAATTTGATTTTGCGTTGCAGGTTGATGGATAAGTATAAGCATCTTTTAATAACTTCAACATAAATATATACATGACTGATTATATTAAAATATTATGTTTCTCTAGTATTTTGTTATGAAAACCTACTTTAACTGTGATTTAAAGCCATGTCTAAGATTAGTGCTAAGTGCTGTCAACTATTAGTGGTAACGAATTTTGGAGATGTCATCTATTAGTTCCTATTACAAAGTTAAAAAAAATAGAAACTTATAATTAAAATATGTTGATAATTAAAATGTTTATTGTTACAGAATAGTTCTAAGTATATCTTTAGTAGATTAAAAAAGTTTTTACTGTAATGTAATAACAAAATATATTAAAATTTGAATACTGAAATTTGTATTGTTCTTAAAGTGTCTAGCATTAGGTGTCTTACCTTATTGCAATTTTTCATAATACAAATTAAATATTGATTGAAAATGTATCATGGTATTCAATTATCAATTTAGTAACATAACATAAGATGGCTGTATTCCATTGCTACCACACGATAGAAAAATGTCCGAAATGTCTATAAAACACAACCAAACAAATACACAATAGTAAATCAAATATTCTTTTTGACTACATACATTCAGCCTTTATATACATGCGATTTAAAGGGATAATAATGCTACAACATGATAAAAATATATTGTTGTGGCATAATCTAAGATTAATTAAGTACTTTATTTTTTCATCACATTAATGTAAGTAAAAATTACTAATGAAAGAAATGAGTATTTGACACTAACCATTACAAAAATGTCTTTAAAATCATACAACAAATCTGCTTTTCATGTTTCTTTATAGGCATATTAGCTAACTACTGTTTAATTAATTTTCTAATATATTATAGAAAATGTTTTATCTGCATGAGCAGAATTGACTGTTGTCATAGTCTAATCTCTTGTAAGTACAATTAAAAATGTACTTAAAATTATTTATTATATAAAATCATTCTTCAGAAGCATCACATTTGATTATTGTATTATACCAAAAGTCTGACCACTTTAAGTCCTGAAATGCATAATTATTGCTGTGAGACTGTATGTGCTCTATAACTAAGATAAAATATGTTCTTGTGTATGATCCTGACTAAATATAGATAGCTACCATTATAATAATTAATCACCATTATGTTTTCTGTAATCTGATAAACTTCTTTCATCTTGACCCATGTAATGGAAACTACTCTGATTTGGAGTAAGTTGCTACTAAAATAAGTATGTATGTAATTGATTGATTCGTTGTATTGTATCTATTAAGACGGTTGTTTTAATAAAGCTTTGTGATGCTATGGATGAACATGTTCAAAAGTAGGCCGGTTCTCAATTTAGTGGTTTTCATAAGCTTCAAGTATCCCTATCCTTATCTATTACAACATTTAAAAATTAGAATATAAACGGCACATTATTAGATAATTTTTTTACAATATGAAGGTATCTTAATAATCTAAGTCTATTCTATGGCAGTTCTTTAAAAAAATATACAAAATGCATTTCATTACTTATTCTCGAATACTGAGCAGCACTGGAGATTGTTTCCATGTGAGATCAAGTTTAATCATTAGCTGCACACACTAGTCAACACAACACTTCACTCTGTCAGTTTTACACTCATACATTTAGACGAGAAAGCCATAAGGACCGTTGCCGCGAATCTGCGCGCGCATACCCTGAACGCTGTTCATAATCTTCTTCTGGTGGCCAACCAACGTAACACCGAGAGACGCCAGCTGGTGCACCGTCAGGTCGACCACCGCGTCCATGTCCACGATGCCGGCTGCCCGGAACTTTTCTACATAGCGCGACATTTTGATACACTCCAACCATTCCTCCACCGATGAGAATTGGATCATATCAGGAGTATCTCCCGCCAGAGGGTCCGCTGATCTGTTAGGTGCAATCTTTCGCAACGTTTCCGGACAGCGAATTAATTTATCGAGAGTTTTGACGATGCTCGCGAAGGTTGGTCTATGTGTGCGTTCTTTCTGCCAACAATCGAGCATGAGTTGGTACACCGCTTCAGGGCACTCCATCGGCGCCGGCAGCCTATATCCTTTTTCTATAGATTTGATCACATCTTGATTGCTCCAATTCCAATAAGGTCTCTCCCCGAAACTCATCACCTCCCAGCAAACAATACCCATTGACCAGACATCGCTTGCGGAGGTGAATTTCCTGAACGCGATGGCTTCAGGTGCAGTCCATCGCACCGGGATCTTGCCACCACGTGTGGTATAGGCACCGTCAGCCGTAGATTCGATCTCCCGAGAAAGCCCAAAGTCAGCAATCTTACACACAAGCTGGGAATTTACAAGTACGTTGCGAGCGGCAAGGTCGCGATGAATATAGTTCATTTCGGATAAATACTGCATACCTGTGGCGATGCCACGAAGCATTCCAGCCAGCTGTAAGACTCGAAATTTACCATCGTTAGCTCTAAGGAAGGTGTCGAGTGACCCATTTTCCATGAATTCTGTAATTATCATAATCGGATTGCATTTCGTAACCACTCCTTGCAGAAAAATCACATTGGGGTGTTCAAATTGGCCCATTATGGACGCTTCAGCGAGGAAATCGCGACGCGCGCGGTCTGTAGAGCCAGCTTTGAGAGTTTTAATTGCAACATCTATCTCTTGTCCGCAGCTAGTGGGCAGCTTAAGCTTGCCGCGGCAAACGTTTCCAAACTCGCCGCCGCCGATAATAGCTTCTATGGTGATACAAGAAGCGTCGATCTCTCTGGCAAACTCTCTTATTGCCTGATTTGGATCTTCGTAAGTGTGCGGATCTATGTACGTACGCGACCCGGTGCCTGCGAATAATGGAGTGGTAGCGTTGCTGCTAGTCTTGGTAGGTCGTTCTGGTCCAGTGTATACCTCACCGTTGCGGTAGTTGAGCGCGTTGCAGTCACTAGGCTGCTTCTTGTCACATTCGTCGTCAGCGCGAGCCCGTAATACTAATACAGTAGCAATTATAGCCACCACCGAGAGCACCACTAGAGCCACCATTACTCCAGCTACTAATCTAACCTGTGCACCTTCCTCTTCACCTACAAATGTAGTCTCAAGTACAGAACCAGTTCGTGCATAAGTTATACCACTAAACTCACCCCACCCTCTCTTCATCTTGGCTCTTACTCTTATGCCATATTCAGTGTCTCTTTTAAGTCCAGTTACAGTAACCGGTGGTTCCTTCGTTATTTTCAATGTAGCATTTGCCATTCTATCCATGTTATCCTTAGGAAAACACTTTACTTCATAGCTTTCTATGATATCATCAGGATCTGTAGAATCTATTGGTGGTGGGTTCCAATCTATAGATAATTTGTCACTTTCTACGTTTGTTACTTTAACTTTGGTAACCACACTGACTACAGTTGCCTCAGTTACCGCTGTTATTTCAACTTTTTTAGCTGGTTCTTTTGTAAGTTCTGTGACACCATTTTCAGCAAAAACTTGGAATTTATACTCAGTTACCGGATCTAAGCCAATAATAGTGACCCTAGTGTTGTTAAGCCCTAAAGCAGCAGGCCTATATTCAACACTTGGGCCGCAGTTGGAACAAAGTACTCTATATGTGACATCATTACGGCCTCCAGTTTTTTGAGGTGCTTGCCATGCTAAAGATATTGAAAACTGATCTGCAAATGTAACAGTAAGATTATCCGGTGCAGAGGGTGGTTGCGTACAGGGTATATTTTTGGGATCTTTAGCTGCTCTAAAAAATCCAGGAACACACTTGCATTCAGCAGCTGCTAACGCTTTTGATTCTGAGTAATCTGGGCATGGAATACAAGGTTCATCACCAGTATGCGACTTGAACTTTCCTGGTGAACATTCATTACAAACTTGGTTCTCATGGTCAGATTCAAATCCAGGGCGGCACTTGCATGACCCTCGAGGCAAAGTCCATTTCCCATCACCTTTACACATATACACAGGTGGTTCTCCAGGAGTCTTTTCAGCATTTTCCACGCATGTGCCATTAGCTTCTTCAATAACGGTCACTTCACGACCTGTAGGAGTGGCTGGGAATCTAGCAAAATTGACTGTCACTTCAGGACATGTAATGTAGTATACTTTTACAGCTAGAATGGATATACATGCTCCCTGATCCCTAAATGCAAAGTAAACTCCTCTCTTTGTTACTGCTATACTTTTTACTTCAGTGTTGATGTCTACATCTGAGTTAGTATTAAAACGACCCTCACCAGCTGCAATGCGGCCAACCAGCTTGTAGCTCTCCGGCTCCCATGGGGGTTGCTCGCGTGTAGCAACATCAAATTCATAATACAGTAAACTGAATGTCTCCTTGCAACTGAGAGCATTACCAGGGAACAATGAACAGTCTCGAATGGTGAATTTGATTTCAATGTATATTCTATTAGCATTTCGCCGTTCTATGAATGGTGTCCAGAGCCAATTGTTGACATTATGATGTGCGACGTCGCACACTACGTAAGAGCGCCAGTTGATTTGTTTCTCAAAGTTAGTGTAGGATTCCTCGAGCCAGCCTGGCGTGCTGGCCTGCGCGCCATACGGGAAGCGCGTCCAGCCTAGCGTGGCCTCCGAGGTGGTATCTAACAGAAGAACCTGCTCCGCACGCGCGCCCACCGCCGCGACCGTCACCACCACCAAGCACACCCACCACATCATCGGCTCCACATAATCACGGCACACGGCACGACAACACCCGCACCCTGTTAAACTATCTAGTTATCACGAAGGCGACGCGCGACGCCGCTACATAATGTAATGTCAACGAAAGTTCAATTCACATTCGACACTTCACAGAATAAAGGACGGCCTAGTCATTTCTCCGTTCGATGTATTTCGACTATGTGAACGTATTATTCTCGATTCCCGCGATGTCAGCAAGGCAGATGCTCGCGAACTTTCGTGTTTGTTCCGTTGAATTACACATACACTAAATTAACACTAGCCTGAGTGAAGATTCCACATTTTTAATTTCTATTGATTCCGTGCTACACAGATGACTCTCTTGACATGGACGCGCAGCAAATTTTTGTAATGTTGCCATGACAAAAAAACCTTATGGGTGCGTTCCGGTTGGTGTACGTATAAGTTCCTTGGGTTGGTGTTATTTTTGATCACAAAAAGTCGTTCCGCTAGCAATAAAAGTGAATACATGAGAGCTTGTGGGAGTCTGACTTTTAAGTTCAAAAGGTTACCGAGTTGTTTTCTCTAATCTGTACCCCTATTACGAATGAGCTGGTAGCGAGACCGACGCGCGTCTGCCGCTCAACTGCTGTCACTTTTCATACAATTTTGACAGCAGTTGAGCAGCAGACGCGCATCAGCAGCGATGCTAGCTCCTTCGTAATAGGGGGCTGGTTGGTCCAAGCCGTATTTCGATTCACGCTATAATCGATATTATCGCGCTAAGAACGCGTACCAAATGGCCGCGAGCCCGACAAGATATCCCTTGTGTAAACGTCATGAGCCATCTTGCGATATCGCCGTCCGTGATTAGTCCTTTGATGAGGGAAGTAAAAGAATGTGAAACATGGTCACGTGACGTGCGGCACTTTTTTACCACAATATGGTGCCGACTCCGCCCCATTGCTTACTGCGTTTGACAGTTGACGACTGAGGTACTAGCTCAAAATACCACCAGAACATGGCGGATTTTTTGCCACAGGGCGGGGCGGTTTCATGTGACGTCAGAGACAAACTATTATCAAAAATGAAAGTTGAAACGGAATACTCGTCCCTTGTTAGCGATTTCCGAAATGTCATCCTAGTACATTTTGAAGTTAGCGTGAGGCGTTAGCGTTAGTAGTTGGGATCTTTGCTAGACCCCCCGGCAGCACTGGGGGTATATCAAAGCTCCCTCACGCTAACGCTATCGCCAAACGCTAACTACAAAATGTACTGAAATGACATTTCGGAAATCGCTAATTTTTCCGCAGCGAATGTCATTTCAATACATTTTGGACTTAGCGTTAGTGGTGATGATCAAGCCATGATGAACCTAATGGGTCAATTAACTTCCTTGCTTCGAGAATTTACAAATAATGAAATTTAATTTTAATAAATACATTTTCAAGCTTTTATTATGATCTATGTAATGAAATTTAATTTTAATAAATACATTTTCAAGCTTTTATTATGTTTTATTTTGACGGGCCCGATAGCTCAGTTGGTAGTATCCCTGCCTTCTGAACTGAGGGTTGTGGGTTCGATTCCTTCCCGGGGACAAACATTTGTGTGATGAACATAGATGTTTGTTCTGCGTCTGGGTGTTATATTGTATTCTATGTATGTATTTACAAACAAAAATGTATAAAAGTATTGTATCAGTTATCTGGTTCCCATAGTACAAGCTATGCTTAGTTTGAGGCTAGATGGCGATGTGTGAATTGTCCACACATACATATATATATATAATGTAGGGTGAATTCTGTGGATCTATGTTACTTGTTTAGCTGTTTGCAGATACCTTTGAGTTAAAATCCAGATCTAAACGACTTTTTGCAGCTTTACTGTTCCAGGATTGTAATTTGTTGTGGTTTTGTGCACAAAAATTGGAAAGAGTTATTTAGTTAGTTAAAGGTGATAGAAAACATTTGGAACATCTATTCTTGCCTCTTTATTGGTGTAAGTCATCTAAAACTAAACATTACATTAGTATAGGTGCCAAATTACATTACAGATTTACAGTTTAATCTTATTTTGATCTAAGGCTTCGCATAATTCTTCTATACTTGTGTAAATATGATTTTCAGCTAGTGCAAGACTGGCATCCCTTGTTATGGTTGAAGCTACTAGCAATGCATGCCAACCAGCAGCTCGAGCACCTTCATAATCCCGTACTAAGTCATCTCCAATGTGAAGACACTCTGAAGGTTTAAGTGATTTATTGCACACTTTTATTGCACTGTTAAATATTCTCTTATCTGGCTTGCTATAACCCACCTCATATGATGTTAAAATAAAGTCAAAGTTATTATAGAGACTGATATTGTGTAGTATGTCAGTAAGACGTGGATCAAAATTAGAAATGATTCCAACACACAGTTTATTCTGTCTCAGAATGTTAAGAAGTTTTTGGCTCCCATCTACAACAGACCAACAGTTTGTAGTCTTGAATTCATTAATGAGCTTGTTGGAAATAGTGTCTATATTTGCACACTTAGGCAGCTGGCCCTGAAATGTTAGTTTAACTACCTCTTTCCACCAATTCTCCCATGTCAGATCACTCCTACCAAAATTAGGATGTTTATGTTCCATTTTTTTGAAACTATCCTTCATTTGAGATTTTAGTATCTCATCAGTACCAGTGAAACCATATTCTCGAGCTACAATACCATAGTATTTCCATGGTGGTATTTTAAACTTTAATAGAGTATTTGTAGCATCAAACGTTACTAATTTAATTTTCTGCATACTGCCGCTGCTTGTATCACAATCCTTTAGTTTTAAGGGATTCTCACCATATTAAATAAATATTTTGTAGGTAGAACATGGATATAGAAGTTAGGTGGTTGGTGTGGTGCTTCACAAAGATTATACATAGATGAGCATTATAGAATACAGTGAGGTTATTTGAATACACTGTTTTGATAAACTGTGTTCATTGTACAATGTAAATTATTATTTGTACATTATATTTTATGCTGTCTTCTAAAATAATGAAAAGAGCTCATATTAGTTCACTGTATGTTATATATAATATGTTTTTTTCCAAGTATTTTCGATTCTTACATTCTTCACCTCCAACTCTTAGTTAATGGACTATGTGAACTATATTTTAATGGATTTATACTTATATCCTCTATTTAGTTTATGCGATTTTGTTTTGTAATTTTGTTATTTTGATTAATTTCACCAGCTCAGCCAGCTGTTTTATATCACAGAACACTTTTATCCTGACATTTTTATATACTCTTTGCTCTTTGCAGTGCAGCAAAGAGTATATAATTTACTACGTGTGCTCACAGATAACTTGGCTATTAGGGATGTAAAAAAAATCGATTATTAAAAATATAATTATTTTTTTTGGTAAAAACGATTTTTATTACTCGGGTTTTTATTACCAAAAAATCGATTATTAAATAATCAATATTTTTATTTTGGTTTCGATTTTTTTCTGCTGGAATTAAAAATAATAAGGCAACACTCCTACCAAATTAACGGGTGTTCAGTGCAAATCACAAGGGTGGATTTAGATCTAGTGATTTTAAAATAATAATTATTCTAATTTATTTATGCACTCGCTGCGCTTGCTGTTATAATTTTTATGTGCTTTATTTTCAATCAGTCAAGGTGCTGTACTTACTGACAAGTATGATCATAACAGATTGCAGGATCATTCGGAACTCTAAATTAATAAATTTTGTTATCGTCCATAAAATATCACGTGAGGTTAAAAAGAGGGGTACGGAAAAAATCACGAAACATGGTATATGGGATTCTAAAGAATAACCACGCCACTTTCGCTAGTAACCAGGCATCAACATCGACATTGTGCCTATATTTGAAGATGGTGTTCTAAAATGATGTAAAAGAAAAACTTTAAATTTCACATGATTTGGCATGGATTCAAAACCTCACCATGCTGCAGCACCAGGGGTAAAAAGTTACTTAAAAACACGTAATCAATGAACGACCCTGTTACCGTGAAACTGCACTGCGCACGGCATCTGAGACATCACACCGTCTAGTTATAAGATTAGTACACTGCTGCTCAATCGGATCATAAAGTCTTATTTGCACAGTAATGTTACTAGCTGCAGTGCCCATCTAACCAGATCTCAGTAGTGCTTGTACTACAGCTTGGCAGAAAAATAACTGGCAAAGCGACATTACCTACCTAGACAAACTTTGAGACAATGACAAAGTTAACTAATTATTACAGGTAATTTTAAATTTTAGTATAATGTCCCATATTTTCAAAAATCGATAAGGTAATAAAACTTCGCTAAAACCCTAACGGCCTTATTAATAAGCGTGGAGTAGTTTTGGATTAGTGTATTCGGCTTTTATCTATTTCGATCGAGTTCAATCTTCCAATGTCAAAAAAAAAAACAATAGTTGGAGTAACAATCAACTAGGAATGTATTAATAAGGCCGTAGGTGCACGTTGATTTCATTCGTTCATTCATTTATCGTTCATTTTTCTTCGTGTATGCCCATCACTAGAGATTACCATACTGTTAGTGTAAAGATATGCGTGGAGTTTTGGCGGGAACGTGAAAAAGTTCACGTCGTTGCATTGTATTATTTCTCAAAACTTGTGCTTTTTTCAGTGTTAATGTTTAAAATTGGTGGCGTTTTACGCATTAAGTGCTGAATTACGAGCATGAGTGTGGTCAAGTGATATAATGTGGTGTAACGTGGTTTTTCGTGTTGCTTCCAAAATTCCATAGAAGCTTCTTGTAAAGTTGCCACCACTTTACTTGAGCATGACTTAGACTGGACTATGACCTGACTTAGACTGGACTATGACTATGACTAAGACTTGACTACGTAAAATATTCTAAAACTCGATGAAAATATACAATACTTGACACTGGCTAAATACACTATGTGTGGAGCCAATATATATATAAAAAAAAAAAAAAAAAAAAAAAAAGATATGCGTAACCACGCTGTATTAGATACTGTGTGCGTATTTTAAGATGGTGTGCGGGAATTGTTATAGTGTGCGTTTACATGAATAAAATTTTTGATTTGAGCGTGTGCTATGCGTGTTTACCAAAACCCCGAAGGCTTTTAGCTGGAACTCCAATGTCGCTTCCAGTGCCAAGCCGATTGCAACATAGCGGACGAGTTAAACGGCGGGCTGGTGGAAACTGTCCAAGCTGTTGGAGCAAAGTTCTTCAAGCCACAACGCCGAAAGAGGACTCAGAAAGCTCTCAGAAAAAACTCGTGAATTAATGGCAGACCGGAGAGAAATGAAACTGCAGTCTTCAGTTGATATGTCGGCCTACGGTGAACTCAATAGATAAATTTGGAGTTCCATGCGACACAACTTGCGTGCTTTTAGTACTTCACGTATTGAGGCCGCAATTGAGCGGAACTAACCCCCGTATTCTAAAACGTTTCACCAAAAATCCTTCACTTGACTTCTACTTAACTTTGAGGGAAACTCAAAATACATCGTGACGTACCTTGAGTTGACAGTTGCTTCGCTTCTCTCGTTTAAAAAAAATCGACGCAGAAATGTCAAATTGATTATAAATTGTCAACTAAAAATACCAAAACACAAAAATGAGGTTAATTCGAGGTTGAGTCGAGTGGAGTAATCTCGTGGTAACGACTTAGAATATGGGGGTAAGGCTCCAAAGTGTTTGCAAAGGATTCGTCTGTTAGGCAAAACCAAATGACAAAACTGAGGACCGAGAATGGTAGTATTATTTCATCCAAGCCTGAGATTTTGTAAGAGATTGAGAACTTCTATGGACAGTTATACACCTCGAAACGTGAGCCCGCTTCTAACACAGCTCAGGACACCAGAGCCAAGTTAGTCCGACACTATACCGAAGATATCCCGGATGTCAGAGCTTCTGAGAGCGGGTGGTAGACCGGTACTTTTAGTCCTCCAGAAGCTATTCAATTCTGTCATCCTTGAAGGTACAACGCCAGAGGCGCGGCACAAGAGCGTGGTGGTGCTTTTCTTCAAAAAAGGTGATAACACCTTATTGAAGAACTATAGGCCCATCTCGCTTTTGAGTCATGTGTATAAGCTGTTTTCGAGGGTCATTACGAATCGTCTCGCATGCAGGTTTGATGAGTTCCACCCTCCCGGACAAGCCGGTTTCCGAAAAGGCTTTAGCACCATAGAGTATAATCTATTAGGATATTTGGTATCAAGCCTCTTTATAGGTAGTACGTAACTTCTTTATTATGCGCCTGTCTGTCAACGATGAAAAGAAAGTAATGATGTCGAATAGACAATTGCCACATAAAAAAAAAATAGAGCTGTCAGAGACAATAGCAGGAAAAATTAATGTTCGGAATGTTTTAGTTTTATTATTGAGAAGAATATATTTATTTGTACAATGGAGCAAGGCGATTTTCCTTAGGTAATGATATCCCGGAAGACTCTTTACATTATATATGTAAAAGGTTATGGGCGATAAATATAACGTGAAGAAAATTTCGGCGGTTCATAAAGGAGTACACACACCAAGGCGGTATTTCTCTCCCGCCCGCGGTAGCGGAACATTCCGCGCGGGATACCGCGCGGTATTCGCCAGGTAGGGCGGAACTTTTACCGCCTAGGTAAGCGAAAAGTTTCGCGGTCTCGCGCGGTACGTTCGCCCGGCCGCTGGAGGGTGATTCTTTTAACAAAATACGATTGAATGGCCATAGAATGGCTTTTCTTAGGCGATCGTACCCAACAGATTATGTTGTACTCCCGCCAAAACAAACAGGGAGAGTTTAAGTTACTCTGGCTTACCGTGCCGCGACCACTACCAGTCTTGCACTCCGCGAGTGAGTAATTCATCTCTGCTAATTTCATAAAAACATGCTGATAAAATGCCTTCCTGTGTCTTTAGTTAGATACTATTATATCTAAACCACTGCAAGAGACAAGAAAAATTTAACACGGTGATTACGGCAATAGAGTGCAACACCGATATAACTGGAAGAAGTTCAGATATGCACTTGAAATTTGTAAAGGCACGTCTCCTAGATGAGGAAATGAAAGTAAATGAAAGGAAGAACAATGAGAACATGACTGAGACTGCTTTTGTCACATGCTACTACTGTAACAAGCTAGGACACATAGCGAGAGACTGCTACTCTAAGAAAAGAGGTCAAGCAGTAGATCGAGATGATACCGAGGAACTGCAAGATTTCCGCAAGGTACAACACGAGGTTATCAAGGAGCCACACGAGGATATCAAGGGACAACACGAGGCTATCAAGGAGCATCACGAGGCTATCGAGGAATACCACGAGACAATGAAGGAATGACAATGACTATCAAGGAACAGCGAGGAACTAAGAAAGAGCGCCAGACTATCAAGGACGAAGACATGACAAGCGACAGCAAATTTTTGAAAGGAGAGGAGAGACATACGTTGCGACTAAGTCTTTCAATCTTGCTATATTTTCGAGTCCCGGGAAAAACATTCGAGACTCGACCTGGTCTCGAAATTCCCGAGAAAAACGAGACTTTCGAGACTACATCAAAAGTAGGTTTGAACTAGTTTAAGCAGTATATACGAGCTAATCAAACAGTTAAAAACTCAAATACAAGCAAAAATAACAAGATTTGTAAGATTTTTCTCTAATTTATCTGCTAGTGAACACGTCGCATCTATTATTTTTCACTTTTATGAAGAAATGTATTCACTTCAACAGCTAAAAGAGTTCACTGCTAAACATAGACCTCCCCCATAAAACGCCACTTTCGACGCATATCATTGGATTTGCCATAATCACTGCGCTTGGCAGATGGCCTGGTAGTTACAGAAGATTTTAATGTACCAAGGACCTTCTTTAGCGTAGGGAATCATCAAAAGCCTATAGGGGCCAAAATCCTTGAAAAGGTTCCCGTAATCCCGTGTCCTATCAACAATATTGCAGCAATAACATAGAATTTAATATAAGTTTAGTATGATAAAGTTCAGGACTTAAGTCTAATGAATAGCGTAAACACGAATTAATAATGTTTCTAGTAGTGGTGGGCTGTAGCGGCTTTCTTGGTTAGCGAAACGAAACTATCTATCGAATATCAGTAGCGGTTTTTGAAACGCGCTATTACAGTAACGACCGATAGCGGGTTTGAACATAACGTGCTTTAGCTATTAATACGAGTAGATAGCGCCTTAAAAGGTGCGTTCGAATAAAACAATAAGCGTTGTAACTCGCTATGGTGTATTAAATAAAATAAAAATAAATAAACACGGTGATGATTATAAAGAATATTTACATAATTATTATTTATTTAATTTTTATTTTGACGCAAACGCTTTACAATAGTTAATAATTTGAAATTACGTTTATGATTAAAATACCTAGACCTATTAAATTTTATAATATGGTGGATACTCAAACATCAAATAACATTATTTATTTATGTAGGTCCTTATATTTAAAATATTCGTGAACACTTGTCCATAAATAAAAAAACCTTAAAGAACCACTAAATTCAGGCAATAGACCCATCAAAATAGTTTTTTTTTACTATATAAGTAAGTACTTATAATTAAAATGAATAGGCGATTCGGAAACTTGGGAAAAGTTCGCGTCGTGCCTATAAACTGTATCGCACTCACATAATCTTCAAGAAATATTATAATCAAATTCCCATAGAATACATAGTTTCCCAATAATACAAAATTCAGAAAAAAACTCATCTATGGGCTTATATTATGTATCATATAGGTACCTCAATAGTACGGGACAAATTAAATAAAGTCAACAAAGCAAGTGCGTATGGAAAAGACAAAAATATCATTATAGATATTTCGTTTCGATCAAACCGATATTCAAGTAGCGCGTAGCGCGTTGGTCTCTCGTTCCGTTATATTGAGAATAGAGCTACTGCTGCCGATAGCGGTTAGCGAAATTTTAGTGAAAACCGTGAGAAATTAAGGAATATCTTACAAGAGAAGAAGGAAAGCTAAAGTTTAATCAGAAGAAACTGATAGCCAAAGTACTAGAAAAATTTGGCATGGAAGAGTGCAGAGGAGCATACACCTATGAAACAAGGAGTTGTTATTTCGAATGAGGAGATAATACACGATGTACCATATAGAGAACTTATTGGATGTCTGACTTATATTTCTACAACGTCACGACCAGACATTACGTATGCAACAGCCAACGAAGACATTGTGGATATCAGCCAAAAGAGTACTGAGGTATCTCAAACAGACTGCAAACAAATGCCTCACGTATACTAAGTCGAATGAACTGAATTTAATAGGATATTCAGATGCCGATTGGGGAAGTGAAAAGGACAACAGGAAAAGTGTTAAGTGGTTGTGCAATATTTCACAATGGTAATTTAGTGTCATGGTTTTCAAAAAAGCAAACAACAGTCGCTTTGTCGTTGGCAGAGGCCGAATATGTAGCAGCGGCAATTTCTACATCGGAATTGGTTTATGTTAAGGGTATTGCAACGAATTTCAATTGTAACAACAATGAAACGTGTCTTTTGATCGATAATCAGAGTGCAATTAAAATTATTGAGAACAACGTTAATAAAAAACGAACTAAACATATTGACATAAAATATAATTACATAAAAGATTGTGTTAATAAAAAGGTCATAAATTTATCCTATGTACCAACGAATGAGAACATAGCAGATATATTCACAAAGCCATTGAATGCTGTGAAACATAATTATTTTGTAAATAAACTTAAGATTGATTTGTAAATGATATTGAAATATTTAAGGGTGCGTTATATTTGACAGTTAGTGGACGTTATAATGTTGTTATGATATGAGTTAAGTTTTTATTATTGAAGTGTTTGTTCAGTGTTTATGTTTTTTGTTAGCAATCTTAAATTAGTAAACGAATTTAATATTGAGAGGGGGGATATTTGGTATCAAGTCTCTTTGTAGGTAGTACGTAACTTTTTTATTATGCGCCTGTCTGTCAACGATGAAAAGAAAGTAATGTAAATAGAGCTGTCAGAGACAATAGCAGGAAAAATTAATGCTCGGAATGTTTTAGTTTTATTATTGAGAAGAATATATTTATTTGTACAGTGGAGCAAGGCGATTTTATTCCTTAGGTAATGATATCCCGGAAGACTCTTTACATTATATTATTATATGTAAAATAATCGACCGTTATGCCTGGCGAACATTTTTATAAATACAACAGCCACGAAAACGTCCTCGCGGGACGCACGCGGCCCGCGCACGGAGAAAAATACTAGTGTTATCTATATTGTTCCTTAGTAATAGATTTAGATCGGTTTCACTGTAACCATAATTACTTTTAATTATTGTAAATTTAATATAGTATTTTGTTTTGTTTCAGTATTTTAGATTCATCTCTACTTGTAGCTCATAGCTGTCTTCATACTCATTACCTACATGTGCCAAAATTTCTCACTGAACAATCTTTGTTTAATGTTCTATTTTAGTCCACGTGACACAAAATTATTTTAATTATTTCTATTTGACGAAGAGTTAGAACCATTTCACATTAAAAAGTTGACATGTCAAAATCAGTGTTGCCACACGACATCTGAATAATTACCCGATTTCTTTTGTATACATTTCCAACGGATCTATGTCTAGCTGATCGTTGGATAAAAGTATTTTGAAAAAGTCGAAATGAAGATTGGTGGAAACCTAATACTCGCTGAACAATATGTTCAGCGCATTTCTATAGTAAAGATAAATATCTGACAAAAAGAGGCCACCATAAAATAAAACACGGAGCTATACCTTCAAGGGTAACACAGTAGATACTTTTAGTATCATGTAAAGAGTCATATGGTATTTCATGATTTCAGTAGACTATCATGTAGTAAGTAGTAGTAGAATTTTAAAATTTTAAAATAATAGATATAATTTGGTAATGTGTTTATGTTAAAGAACCTAGGTCCTAGAATTGTTATTGTAGAATATAGTTTTGGTATTTAGGTAGTATTTATAAAAAGTCATTAAGGGTTTTTTTTTCTTAACCGTTTGTGTCCCACAGCTGGGCAAAGGTCTCCCCCATTTCCTTCCACGCATCTCTAGCCAGATTCACTCAATTGGGCTGATGTGCACGTAAGTTACATACTAGCTAAATGTGTATATTATTAAGAATAATGTGACTGAAGACAATTATTATCGTTCTTTCTTGTCAGTCCATGTGTCAAACACATTTCCTCACACCTATGATAAGAAATAAATTTCATGTAGGTATACCTACATACATATCTACTACCATAGTTGAGTTGTAAATTATATTATAATAGTTATAAAAGTATAATAGTAACTGTGTAAATAGTGATTGATAAATGTATGTTACACAGAAGTGCAATTACTGATAATAGTTTTATTGTCGCTCACTGTTTTCCCATTTTTAAGGTTATTTTTTTATCCTAAATATGAAACATTATTTTGGTTGAGGCCCTGTACCTACATAACTGTTGTTCTTTAATCCCTTTAACTTGGTAATATTGAAAAACTGTGAGTTATTAAAAGAAATGTTGAATAAACTGCTGCTTATACTTAATTTGAATCCTTTTTATTAAAAGATTGCATGAGCTATCTATAGACCTTTTTCTTGTCTATAGATAGTAGTACGATGGTAATTAATTTTATTATTTTATATTTTTTTAATGTAGGCGTTATATAATTTTTATTATTTACATTTTACATCTAGCTAGATTTTTATTTAGGTACACGACTAAATCGGGTAATACTATTTATATGGTATGTTGAAAGAGGAACTGACATTAGAAGAAAAAAAAAAGTGCTCTATGGTTTGATTCATGTACAAACAAGGTTAAGTATGGAGACTTCGGTTCTGGACCTATGTAATAGGGGGAATTCTGTGAGTCGAGTCTAAAAGTCAAAAATCGTATTTATAATGGTGGCGTGCACCTATACCTCCATGCGTGCACCACAGCAGAATAGCTCTCTGTGACAGCAGAGTACATTGTTATTACCAATGTACTCTGTGGTAAATTGGTAAACTGGCGTGTGCTCAAAAGAGGATATAATCACTTCGTTTGCTCCATAGCAAAGCTCTCTGTGGTGTGCTCCGAAGAGTATATAATTTATGGTGTGCTCGTTCATGTTGTGATGTGATCACGTTGAGATTTTATTGTATATATTCCACCCAATTCCTATTTATTCGCGGCTCCGTAAATAGGCTAATAGGACAGCATACAATAAATACTAAATACAATATAAATAATTGTAACATTACACACTACTCACATAATGGTTTATGTTAAAGGAGGTAAGAATATTTCTCGTACCCTTGAAAACTGCGAAATAGATAAACCAAAGCTTTATCAAAAGCCACGTCAGTGCCTATCATCTCCTAATAAAAGCGTTTAATTTAACGACAAGTTATTTCGTCGTATTTTATTACCTGATGTTGAATTGGTGTTTTCTTTACATTTTAAGCTATTAGTAATCAGTAATGTAAGTTCACTAAATAACTTCCTACTCGCCTGACTCATTTGGTCTAGAATGTTCTATTTCAAATGCAGTCTAAGTAATTGAATATTTTGTTATGAACTAGAAGGAGGTGGTGCGTTTTAGTGGATACTATAGAATCCAAATTAAAATAGTGTGTAAAATAGATAAAACTATTTATTGCATCTTTAGGGCAATTTTCACAGACAGAGTGACGGAACGTCACATAGAATATAAACTTAAAAATAAATTAGGCTATAGTTCCAAAAAAAATAGTTCCAAAAGAACTAAGCCATAAGGCTGTTGCTCACCACTACCTTTTGTTACACTTGCTACTGTGTCTGCCTCAAAATAAGAACATGTAATAAATATTGCGAAATATTTTATAGTAAATGTGTATGAAATGTAACAACATAAGTTTCCATACATCATATAATTGTAAAAACAACAACTGAATAAACTATTATAATACCTACTGGCACAGTACAACTGCACTTGACATTATATATCATGACATTACCTATTAAATATCTATTAAAAATTCTACAGTACTTACTCAATAACATAAACAGGTAGTTTTTTATTAGGTCCATGGGTAGAGTTGCAAGAAAAAGCTGTTAGATTTTGCAGATTAAAAAATATTTTTTCTGTGACATAGTTGATATTATAATTTCAGATGGGTCTGTGGTGGAGCAAAACCCCAGCATATTTGCATGGTTTTGGGGTATCATCAACTTCGTTTTTCTCTTGTGAGTATTATGGCAATAGTTATAACTTTGATACCCATTACTCACATATTGTTTATTAACGGGATATTTAACACAATAATGGTTATTTGTGCAACAAGTTAATTTTTGCTTTGAGTGCTGATGTTGAATCCCAAGCAAGTGAAGGATCCTAGTATTCAATCACGAGCGTAGCGAGTGATTCTCAGTTAGAATCCTGAGCAAGCAAGGGATTCAAAGGCACGAGATGCAAAAACTTTGCTCTCGAGTAGCACATACAACTTTTCACCTCAGCAGTGAGAACATCATTACAGGTAGGTACTTACCTAGTAACTAAACACTATTGCGTTCCCGCCAAAAGTAAGTATGACAAAGAAAAAAGTTCTCTCCAAAACTCCATATAAATATAACCTAAAGCTGGCTAAATAAACTTACCGCAAAGTCATATTATTAAAAAATCACTGTCTCACGCAGTGAGCAAAATACGATTTTGCACACTGTTTTCTCGCAGCAAAGGGTGCCATTTCGAGCTGCTGAGGTGAAAATGAAGTTTCTTCGATGCCTTTACGAGTTAAGCTGTTTGAATCAAGCTGCCTGTATAGTGTTATCTACTGCTACTACTGCATAGTATAGCTCTGAAATGGATGGAGTAACGAGCAGTGGTATTTAAATAATTTTAGCATTGTCTTCTCTTGCTATACTCTATCCGCCGAGTTGAGCTAGTATTCCGTTTTTGAAATCTTCTGTTTTTATTTTTTAGGTTTCGGACACTTTTCAACCCCAATTTCAATAAACATGGTGACAAATATGTGAGAGATTTCAGACCGCCTGGCAGTGGGTCAGTATAATTATATAATTTACAATATTTGTTTTAAGGTAAATAATAAATGAATAATAAATAATAAATAAATATTTTGAGTAGCAAACCAGCTTAAGGTGGTACGTCACACTCAGCGCCCAAATTCAAATTTTCTTGCGTTTTTTGCTAGTAAGTATCATTGGTTTAGCAACAATTGGCAAAAAACGAATTTTGCCTTGGCTTTTTAGTTTATTGCCAGTTGTTGCTAAACCAATGATATTTACGTGATGTTTTTAATCCTAATTTGTTGACACATTCTATTTATTTGCGGAAAACTAGTTATCATGTAATTGCGTTGAGTAATTAAGCTATGATTAGCAAAACAAGCAAGAAAATTAGAGTTTGGCGCGCTGAGCGTGATGTACCACCTTAAAACAAACATCCATATTGATAAATGTGTTGTGGCTCCCGATTAGTTATACCATCTTTTGTCTTTTTCAATCGTTTTTTCAATATTAAAATGTCAAAGAAAGACAAAAGCTGGATTAACTTATCTACTACCCCCCATTATGGCTTTATTAATAAACATGTAGTAGATTAACTGTAATGGTAAACCGAGATCAAATATGATACTTTTTATACCAGAAAATGATAGAGTTCTTGAGAACAGAGAAATAGTGTGATTAGCAAGTGATATCTCAGGTATCAGTACATAAATATTCGAAAATTTCATAGACCTTTACATATTAGTTAAGTAGGATTACGCTAGTTTCACCTACAGCACTTACTTTCAACATACTTACATCATATTAATTTTAACACACATATTTAAAAAGGTTTATCGTATTGTTTCAGGCCTCCAAAGCCACCGTCAAGGAAGTTCGGGGGCTTCGGTCCTTCGGGCTCCGGTCCCGCCCCTCCACCGATGGGTGGCGGCTGCGGCTGCGGTGGATAAGCACCCCATCCTTAAAGAAAACTAACAAAGTAACCTCACAGCAGACAAAAATGTTTACTTCCATTTCAATTACAATTAGAATAAGAGGCGGTTCCGCAATTACACCATTATTTGGAAACTATTACATTTTTTGAGATAACAGTTAACCCGGTTTCTCATCAACATCAACTTTAAAGCTGAATCTTCATTGGTTGGCCTATTGACCAAAGGCTATTTTCAACCAATGAGACTACAGAATTTGGCATTTCGTGTGTTTAGTTGGCGAACATACCAGGGAATAGCTAGGTCTCAGTATTGTAAACCACCAGTAAAGCCAAACAAAATGTAATCTGTAAATTAATTTGGAATGTTACTTTATTGTATGTCCGTGGGCCGTATGCTTGTTTGCTACCTATAGCATAAAAATATAAAAATATAAATGTTTATTTCAAAATAAATGTAAATTTTCACATCACCAGACAGACGTCGACTGCTAAACATAGGCTTCCCGTATTAACAGAGGTTTGCCATAATCGCCATCCTTGGCAGGTGGCTTAGTGATCGCAGTAGATTAGGTATCTTCTAGGCAAGCATGTAACATCGTAGACCGCGTCGTCAGTTTCCATCAAGTAAGATGGCGGTCAAATGCGAGCCTATTCAGGTATAAAAAAGATTATAATGCAGGCGAATGAGAAATCTACTGCAGCCAATAGACATGATGACTAATTAAAAATGAACAAGTAAATATTACTTCCGTAAAGAAGATTAAAAATTAATGCAATAATTGAAATAATAAGTAAAATCGGTAAATAAATCACGGAGTAATAAGCTTAAGTTTCTACAGGAGGCATCTCCTGTCCTTTTCTCGCGAAACACAGCGCCTCACAGTTACTATGAAAAATCCACTCCAGGGGGTCTAGCAAAGACCCCAATCGCTAACGCTAACGCCAAACGCTAACTCCAAAAATGTATTGAAATGACATTTTGAAAATTGCAAACTTTTCCGCAGCTAATGTCATTTCAATATATTTTTGGAGTTAGCGTTTGACGTTAGCGTTAGCGATTGGGATCTTTGCTAGACCCCCTGGCGTCACATGCCGAAGAGATTGTATGAAAATTGAAAAGCTACCACAGCTTAGTAATAAGGTACTATAAACGACCTTCCTCTGACGTCACTGGCCGTTTGAGCTATCTCTTTCTATTCCGGTTTTTAAAATGCTTGTAACTAGGTAATTTTTTGAGATATTTAGGTTTTGTTTTCACAAATGTTTATCTTTTGAGGAATATTATTTATATTACAAGGCTAATCAGGGGGCTGGCTATAAGTTACTAAAATGGTATATTTGAATATCAATAAGCAATATTATTTTTCTTTCTGCGTACATTTTATTAATACATTCTAAACTATTGTAAGCTGTGAGAGTACAGTTTTAATACCAGTTATTCCATATTATTGTGTATTTACCACAATACTTACAAGAAATTATAATAATAAAATTTATGTATATTAATGGTAGTGTAAATGAAAATTTAATAGATTAGTTAAGTGCTGTAGAAAAGATATAAAATAAAGAAAGCCTGATCCTTGACAGTTAAAAACTAGTTAGGCAATCTATGGATTCATTTAATTTACGACAACTTTTAAAATATTATTAAGATATTCATGTCAATAAAGCACTCATTTCACAATGTATATTAAGGGTGAGTTTTTTCACCAATAGTTAGGTAACCAATGGTTAAAAACTAACAAATGCTAACCATACTGTAGGTGAAACATTATCTGGGTCAATTGTAAAAAAACGGATGTGCGAAAAGCTCGTGTCACATTTACACAATTAATTAATATGATTTTTTTTGCTATATTTACACTTAAAATGTTACACTTTGTAAAGCGAGGACTCAGTCAAGTAGACGGGATGCCACAGATTATTATTAAATATCTTCTACGTCATCGTTGCTGCTCGAACGCTAGACATACCAATTACTTACATGTTTTTGCATTTATAATATTAGTAGAATGGAGCTAATAAAAAAGGAGGGAATCCCGTCTGATCTGAAACTGAAGCACCCTTAGGAAGCCGCAACGCTTCGTACGTACGAGCGGGGCACGCACACACCCACGTCATATGCAGCCGGTCGCCCTACTTTCATCTGGCATAGTATACGTATTTACGTACCTTGCATTTGACACACATATATTATGTAATATGTCCGCCATTTTGGGCTTCAGTTCGATGTCAATCAAAACTCAATCCTTCTTTTTTATTACATCCATGATTAGTAGTATGTTGTACTATTATTAATTCTGTATGATTCTTTGTTAGTAGTAATGAATGATTGTCTTTGATTCTCTCAATCACAGAATTCCCCCTATTACATAGGTCTAAAAAGTCTTTGCTCTCAATATGTTTTATCTATAAAACCATTGTTATGCAGTTCTCCAACACTCATATTTAGTGAAACAGAATTTTGGATGTCATAATCATCATCGTCAACAGCCTGAAAACGTCCACTACTAAACATAGGCCCCATAGAGAGAGCGCCACTTTGAGCGGCTACTCGCGACCTGCATCCATCGGCTCCCCGCAGTGTATAAAAGCGAAAGGGACAGCAAATGGTGCTGTTCCTTAATGCTTGACAAGGACCGCAGTAGTTTTAGAACTGTCAAATCAAAATTACTATTGATTTTTTATATCAGCTTTAAAATTATAAACTAAAGATCTTATTTGTTTTTGATATTGGCTAATTATTTTAAGTTAAAACTAAAACATGTACTTATTGGTATTTGATATGCACCCCTATGTAATTGTACATACCTACTTTTAAAAATTGCATAGCTCTCGGTAGTTATAATGAACTTGTTGCATAGTTTCAATTATTCTATGACATCAACTAAATCGTTGGTCAACTAAATCGATAAAAAATAAATAAATAATTAAAATAATTAATAATTATATAAATTATCCGAGCGTAGTTACGGTAAACGCGCATTAGTCTATAGTATATAGATTGAACATTGAATCCGTTCTGTAAATTTTTATTGCAAACAAAATGTAATATATATAAAGTGTTCTGAATTGACTATTTTCTTTGTAATTCATTATAATAGTCCCCTGCTTTCTGATACGTATCAACTTTAATAATAGATCGTACGTGAATCCGGGGGTGTGTATGTAATATTTATGCTTTAATTATAATCTCATATCGCAATATTGTTCCTTTCCATTATGATGAATACAATATAATAAAATAAATAACACTGGCTAAACAGTATTTTTTTATACTCAAACGCTTTGCGTCTGTATTTCCCTAAAACTAAAACCTTTCTTCAAATCAAAAGTGAACAGGTATCTTTTAGGCAAGCGCGTTACATCCTAGACCGCATCGTCAGTTCCCATCTGGGCGGTTATTCTCTATGGAAACACAGATCCCACACGATACGAAACCACGTCGTTATCGTGTCTTGTTCAAATCGTGTCAAAGCGTCAGATATATCTTCACTTTATATTAAAGTTATCTTTATTTTGAATAAAATATATTGACATAAGTGGTCATATCTTTTGATGTGTTGATGTTTCGGAACGCGTCTCGGTAAAACATACGATTTTTGACAGTTCAAATCGCGCTAATTCCAAATTCATTTCGCGCGGTTTTGTTTCCGTTTCATAGAGAATACAGTTTCGCAGATTTCTTATGTAAGACAAGGAATTCGCGTGGTTTCGAAGTAAGGAATCGATACGGAATAATGGCCCAGGTGAGATAGTGGTCAAACGCAAGCTTATCACACGTTTAAAAAAGATGAGTTCGCTTGAATAACATGTACTTAAAATAATTATTCCTTGCTTTTACTATGCTATCAACAAACACCCTGAAACGTCCATTGTTGAACATAGGCCCGCACAGAGCGCCACTGAGCGGCTACTTGCCCCCTGCACCTGCATTCATTGCATCCATCGGCTCCTCGCTGTAGCGCAGTAGAATAATATCCATGATCTCTGTCTTAGGTCTGGGTATGATATCAAATAAATAACTGACAATCGCAGTCACGTCTGTATAGTATTAGATGACTGTGAGTCACGTACGTAGTGTCACGGATATTATAACTTTTGTTATAACCATGCACGCATTTGTCACTTGATGAAGTAGGGGCCAGCTACAGCAGCTTGCACTAAAATTTACAGCTCAGCAAGTACCCAAATGCGTTGCAGTAGGTGGACATAGAGGGATAGGTAAGCGTTAACTATACTTATCGAACTTTAATGCAAACAGCCACTTGATTATAGGAATGAGTCTTCCTAGCAGTTATACCTACCTACCTTTATATTAGTACCTACTCTTCATTATACTTTTTGGTAATAAGAGGTGTGGTTCAGCTGGCTAGGGCGTAAGACCCACAACCACAGAGAGCAAAACACGCTTCGTAATATTTTTCAAAGCTCTGTGAACGCTACCGACTAAGGAAACCTATGTCTGGTACACAGTCTCAATTAAAAATGACCATGACATTATAATAAAACAAAAGAAAAGATAATTGAAAGTATTTATTTTGCAAATGGTTTAAAACGACTTTTACAATGACAACAAGCGCATTAAAATAAGACTCTTAACCCGAACTGTAGTGAGGGGTTTACACTGAAAGTAATCTGTGCTTTTAATTCGCGTTCTTGCCTGTCTGTTTGATCGGTACCCACATGGCACATACCACTTTCATTTTGCAATGAGCTAGGGGCTATATAGGGAAGCAGAGGGTTGTGCTCTGAAACTCAAGAACTGATAGTGCCCTAGACATTAAAAATTCTAAAGATTTTATTCATAGAACTTCCCAGGGAACGCCGCTAAGAGCGGCTGCTCGCCTCCTGCATCCTTCGGCTCTGCGCAATTGTCACCAGACCGCGGTCCACCTAGTGGGGGTACCTACGTCTTCCGGTTCGTCGTCGCCACTCGAGAACCTTTCTTCCCCATCCAGATGTGGCCCGCCCATTGTCATTTCATGATTTAGTTAGTGTTTTTATATTTAGGATAAAATTGAATAAATAATACTAAACTTAACTAAACTAGTTATATTTATTGCTACATTTATAATTATTAGGTACCTATATAACCTTTCAGATCATACCTACCTAAAGTATATTAATTATTATATAACACGCTCTTAATAGGTATCGTGATAACATGGAGCACGTAGGTACCGCTTTGCTCTACGTAAAACCTAGGAACTGAAAGGGAAATCCACTTTGCTTCCTGTAACTCGTAAGTGCAGAACAGACCATGTCATAACTGAGCAGTAACCAAGTAAACTCATAAAAATCAACGTTTATGGATTCAAATCAACAGGCGGCCTCGTCATGCCTCAGAATTACTTATCTCCACTCTCCACATGCACGACGCCTTTTTTATCAATGGCGTCGAAATGTGCAGGTATTCTTATATAAAGGTTACTTAAACAAGTTTTTTTATGAAAATGAATGACGTGACGAGTTTACCGTTCACCTGGGCCCGAAGTCTGCTATTTAAATTGTTATAATGGTTCATGAATGGTACCATTTATAATGACAGATTTTGACACTAATGGTAGTCTACTTGTGGTTGGTACACTAGCAATAGTGTCAAAATCTATCATGATAACAGATTTTGACACTAATGGTAATCTACTTATAGTTTGTAGACCACCATTAGTGTCAAAATCTGTCATTATAGTACGATTCATGAACCATTATGACACATGTCAAATAGCAGACTCCAGGCCCTGATGTTAGGCGGCACGGCCGCCTATGGAAGATGCAGTGTCACTTGGAACCTTATCATAATAAAGGTTAGCATGACACTGCACTGCGCATGCGCATACGAGCATCAGCACAGCTGTGAGATCAGGTCAGAGTCTAATTTGCCCAGTAATTTCACTAGCTACAATGTCCTACACATCGGAACACAGTAGTGCTTGCACAGTAGGTAGGTAGTAGGTAATACACTGCTTGGCGGCAGAGTATAACTGGCAAAGCGGTGGTAGGTAGAGGTACCTACCTAGGCGAACTTTAGAGAAATGAAGGTAAGTTTATTTCACTAATTATAGGTAGGTATGTCTTGTTTGACGAACTTTTCTCTAAACAGCTGGAGTTTACCTAACTGCTACGATTATAAAATAAAACACAAATAGGTACCTACCTACCTACCTATACCTACTTTGATTAAAATATTATACATCTAGGCACATTACGATGACAACACTACCTATACTTCGTTGTCCAATTCCGAGAAACGTATGGGCAGTACGGCAACCGGCTCTGAAGCGTTAGGCCTGTTGATGTAGATGCTCCAAGATCTCTTATCCAGGTCGAATATACCTAAAAATTTAGAAAGCAATGAGTGAACAGTCTCAGTTGGCAGAGTGTGGACTGTTTCCCCAATAACTTATGCGAACGAAGAAACACCCCACGCTCTGCTTGCTGTTATTTGCTCTGTTTATTTGTTCTCTACAAGTCAAAAATTCATTGGTAAGTAGCTACGTACCTACTTTAATGTACATTACTGTTTCTTTATTAAGCGATTCAACTTACCAACAGCAATCGTGTTGATGACAGCATCTTTCTTCTCCTGGAAGATCTGGAAGACGTCGGCGGAAGTGTCCGAGAGTATGTCCTTGATATCTTGCCTGGTCTGCGGGATTGGGTGGGACCTGATAGTGCTCAGTCGCACCACACTACTGTCTACTAGCGGACCCACTACCTCCTTTAGTTTGATCCTTTGGTACCTGGCAAATAAAACCTTTAAAAGAAATCATTTTAGAAGCTTGGAGTTCGAGGTATACCTTAGGTTGGCCACAAAGACTTTGTAATAGGGGGAATTCTGTGGTTGGCCATTATGAAGATATAGATAGATAGATAGATAGAGCACTCTTTATTGTTTCACAAATAAACATACAAATAGGAATACAATAAAATTTACGTACTAGTGCAACAATGGGCGGTCTTATCGCTGACAGCGAACTCTTCCAGACAACCTTTGGATGGACAGTATCAGTAGAGGGAATAAACGGCGGTGCAAAACAATTTAATAGATAAAGCAAATACAGATAAATAACTAAATACTCAACGAGATAAAAAAAACAATTACCTAATTTGGTACTAATAAATATACCTACATCCAAATACGTATATACATTACAATACAATAAACTAATACATAATTTTTAAATGATGATAAGTAGCAGTAAATAATAAATAGCAGCAATTATAACGACAGATAGTAGTGATGCACCATACTTTTAAATATGGTCAATGACTTAGCATGTCTAATTTCTGTGGGAAGCGCATTCCACAACCGGACGGCTTGCACCGTGAAGGATTTATCGTAGAACTGGGAGGTATGGACGGGAGCCATAAGCTGGAGAGTTTTGGAGGAACGCAGGGACAAGGGGTGGGTCTGGTGTAAGAACTTGAAGCGTTCTTTGAGATAACAAGGCGTGGAGGGGATAAACAAAATAGTGTAGAGGAGAGATAGAATACGAGCATTCCGGCGAGATCGAATGGGTAACCACTTCAGCTTTTTGCGAAACTCGGAGACATGATCATATTTGCGTAGAGCATATATGAATCTAATACAGAAATTTTGTAGCCGTTCAAGCTTATTTAGCTGTTCCTGGGTTAAATCTGGATATGCGGCGTCTGCATAGTCAAGAATTGTAAGTAATAGAGATTGTGCTAGGGAAATTTTGGTGGTAGTGGGCAGGAAGTTACGCAACCTTCTGAGCGATCCAGCAGACGCAAAGATTTTGCGGCTCGTTTCAGCAACCTGGGGCACCCATGATAGTTGCCTATCAATAAGTATCCCAAGATTTTTCACGACGTCGCTAATAGGGATTGGAGTTCCGTCAAAAATCACCTGAGGGAGACGGAACCAGTCAATTTTTGATATCATCCTAGAACTTCCAATTACAATGGCTTGCGTTTTAGCTGGGTTTACACTGAGGCCATAAGAGTGGCTCCACTCTAATATTTGTCTGAGATCACTGTTAATGACCTCAATGGCATTAGGCAACTGCTGGAGAGGAGCTTGCGTGTAGATCTGTAAATCATCTGCATAAAGGTGGTAGGAAGAAGAGAAATGTTTAGAGATTAAATTAATAAATACTGAAAAATGGAGGGGAGATAAAACGCCGCCCTGAGGCACACCAGCAGTCGTGTTACACCACGGTGAGTAGGACTCATCGATGCGAACACGTTGCCGACGACCATACAGGTAATTACGAAACCAATCAATTACCGTTGGAGATATGTTAAGTGGGCGCAGGAGTCCTAGTAAGATATCAAAATCAACGTTATTAAAAGCGTTGCTGAAGTCCAGTAACGACAGCACAGTTAAGTTTTTATGTTCCATGCCAAGACGGATGTCGTCCGTAATTTTTATTAAAGCTGATACTGTACTGTGGCCAGGACGGAAACCGGATTGGAAAGGGTTAAGGAGGTTATTACGGATTAGGAAGGACGTCAACTGTTTATGAACGAGCCGTTCGAAAACTTTTGAAAGGAAGGGAAGAATGGATATGGGGCGGTAGTCAGAAAAAGCAGAAGTATGGTTTTTTTTAGGAAGAGGGATAATCTGTGCTTCCTTCCAAACAGAAGAAAAATCAGTAGCCGAAAATGATGTGTTAAAAATATACTGAATAACGGACAATACTTCATTAAGTACAAGCATTATCATTTTGCGGCTGATACCGTCACTACCGACAGCATTTGACGTAATGGACTCTATACCCTTAAGTATACCTATAAGTATAATATATAGTCATACTAAGAGCTGTGTAACAATATGCTTTCTATTGCTTTCACCAATTGGATGACAATCCAGGGCAGGCAGGAATTTCTCCACGAGGGTACAGATAGGAATAATCATTTTTTACCCATCGATCGCAATGTAAAATGATAAAACGTTCGCTGCGGTCACTATACTTGGGATGGGTGCCCGCTACAAAAAGTGGTATTTTACAAATGAGTGCTACCGTGCTTCAAAGAACACGTTAGGTAAGCCATCAGTCTCGGCTGTTGTTAGTTGGTGTGCATGATTTGAGATCATGTTATGAGGTAGGTTAAAGGTAGGAAACCTTTTATCCCGGAATTCAGCACGGTTCCTGCGGGAGAGGAAATGAAAAGAAAAGCTAAAAGGTGTACTTATTTTTATAATTAATAAACGCATAGGCTGGTTTAATTTATTCTTTTTTGTTAGAAAGGAGTTACTTTAAGTATTGTCCCATAAATATTTCAAGGCGGGCTTTTGTAGTTCAGAAGTTACAGACATCTAACCTTCCGTCTTAGGTCTAAAGCCACTCATATCCTGTACTATGGAGAAAGCGAGAAGGTGAAGGTGAAAAGAGACAGGTGTGGCACACCTGCCTCCTTTCACCTTCATCCATCCATCCTTTTCCGTTATCTTTTTCCCTTCTCTCTTCGTTGAGACTGGGATAAGGCGTTAAATTAATTAACCCGTGCCAAGCCGGAGAGGGTCAGTTAGTACTCTAGTAGGTATATAAGTGCTACCGTGCTTCAAAGAACACGTTAGGTAAGCTATCAGTGATGATGATGATGATGATGACGACTAACCACATGCCTAGATGAAAAGGAACTAAGTATACCTACCTACTAAATAGGTACTAAGTACTATTAATTAAATAATCTATTTTAGGCTGATATTCCTTTTGATACTCACAAATTGCAGTGAACTAGAGTGTCCTTGTCATACTTCATAATGTTGAGTTGGGACCGCTCAGATTTGAGATCAGGCGCGACCTCTACATTGTACATCTGGCGACGGCCCCACACGTCAGACCAGATCATGTTCACAGAGAACCCATTGGCAGTTCCAAGGCCCTCATCGGCGAGTATCCGCTCAGCATCAGCAAAGTTCTTTGCGCTGAGCAGCTTGCGGGTGATGAATGTTCTTGCTGGAAAAGCAGGTCATTCTTTTACAATATAGTTTTCGATAAGCTCCTTTTAGTATAGGTGGGTCGTTCTCAATGTCACAATCCTCATCGTCACTTGATGAAAGCGACAACATGACCAAAGGTCCACGCTTCGCCTGGATTGAGAACTGCTCTCACAGTAAGTCTGCAAGAAATAAATACCTACTATTTTGTCGTATAATTATAGGGCATTCCAAAAATTCCTACACTGGTGCATGGGCATTTCAGAAATGTTTGTCTATTATCCTCACCAAGCATACTACCAGACATCGCTAGTCATTTCTGGTCAAAATACAGTAGGTATACTTAAACATTATGCAAATATAACTAAACATGCCGAAAACCAATGGGGAAGTAAGATTCTCGAGTGGCGATTACGAACCGGAGTATACCTACAGTGTTATGTAGACCACCACTAGGTGGACCAACGATCTGGTCGGGGAACCAATGAATGCAGGAGCTAAGCAAGCGCCCAAAAAGTGCTTTACATAGGGGAGGCTTATGTCTAGCAGTGGACGCTGGACATAACCTTCAGGCTAATGAGAAACTAAGCATGTTTCTATGGTATTTCTTGAAAATATTGCTAGTTAAAACAGTCGGTTTCAACAAAGATCTTTTGAATAAAATTAATTTTTGTAAATATTTGACACAGCGCTGTCTAGCCCCAAAATAAAGAGATGTATTTACCTACTATGGGAACCAGATAACTGATAGAATAAAATACATAATAATCTTTGGATATAAATTCTAAACAAACTGTTGATAGACTAAATGTAGTCTTGACTGGCTGTAATTATTGTTCCGGCCAATCAGGACAACTATATACATTAGTATGTATAATTTGACAGCTCCTATTCCAAAGATAAATACTTAACTAAAACCGGCTGTTACTGGCCGCGGTGGTATTTAAAGGCTTACTTAGGCATACTTAGGCATTGTGACGAAATACGGTATACCTAGTTACCCACCTATATCTACGGTTGTTAGTTATTGTAACCTAGATAACTGCTATAGAAGAAAATACTTCTAAGCCAGTGTAAAATAATAAATTAAGGATATATAATATAAAAGGCAACTTTTCTTTGCCGTTAAAATAATACTTACTTTTACGACAACAAGGAACCCACATTGTTGGTTCATTTACTTTATTATTAATTCATAGTTTTTTTATTATCCTCGATAAAAATAATTATAGTTACTTCATGGCCAGAATAAAAATATGAGAAATAATTATTATAATGGCAAATAGCAAGTATACTCCTTTATCTACCGATTAAAAAAATGTTATCTTGAGCCAATAATAATTGTGTATTATTTCAAGGGAAACATATGCTTAGTAAAATTGTTACTCTAGCTGTTATGGGCGGCCGTATTGCTTAACATCAGGTGAACGACCAGCTCGTCACGTCATTCATTCTCATAAAAAAAACATCCTCAACAGCCTGTAGACATCCACTGCTGCACATAGGCTTCCCCATATAGATCCAGCCGGGTAGATCGGCTGCTCGCCTCCTGCAGCCATCGGATCCCCGCGGTTTTCATCATCGTTCCACCTTAGTAGAGGGCTGGCTTACGCTGCGTCTTTCGGTTAGTGGTCGCCACACGCTTTGTAAACATCATCAGAGCAAGAATTCGTTTAAACATTATTTTCTTGTTGTTAAATCTCTCTGCGTACCTACTTTGTACTAACAATGTGTATGGAAAACATAGATGTTGAAATGTTAGTTCTTTTGCTTGCTTACATGTTATTTCAGTACAATGACGAAGGAGAATGTGACAGTATGAAGAGGGTTTGAAACGCTACTGAAAAATGATGAAACTTTTTAAAGGTTTTATGAATGAAATAGTCCTAGGAAGTAATTATAGAGTACCCTTCGTTACGCAGGTCATGGATTAACAATAACTTATTTAATTTTAATGAAGTAATTAACTATATTTAAAAATACATTATGTCATATTACAGTTGGTGGAGTCATTGATCCTTGACCGGCTTTATAGTGGTTTGGTTCTAAGTGAACTGGTGAAAGTGATTCTACTATAAATTAGAGAACCGATTAAAAATAGTTCAAATATTTTTTGTAACCGTTGAATTCTGGACCTATTTACTACCATAAATCCAGTAGACCAATGACACCACTTCCCCTCATACGAAAATTAGTGGTGTACCACTAAACTTTTGCGAAAAACGGTAACCCACCATTGATGTCTTTTGTTCCATCCTGCTCTGTTCTTTGTAAATTCGTATGACTTTGTCTCGTTTTGTTACTTCGCCTTCGCCCCCTGCCCGCGCAAGTGAGCCGTGTTTGTAGGAGAAATTATGTTCATGAGCTATAAACGGGCTTTATAATCTTTGGACCTGTCACTTTGCAAGCGTTTTGTTGGTTAGAGTGTACCTATAGTTTGGAACACGCCAACTTCCACTTTCGACTTCATTGGCCAGAATTTCATAAGATAAACTCACCATTTAGATTTAAGTAGTTCATTTGAATAGGGTTTAGGGAGATATTTAATGTTGACAATTAATGGAGTAAATACCGGTATTTAATCAGCTAATTTGGTCGTAGCGACGCGACGACGGCGAACACACCTATGGGATATAAAGAGCGCTAGCTGATTTCCTTACTCAACCTAATAGACCTTAAAATTATAACGAAAAGATAGCAGCGTCTAGTTTTTCATTTTTTTACGTGCACTTTCATCTTGTTTATTATATTCACAAGATTATTGGATTTTAACACAGTCGCATAGATAGAAATAAAAGAAAATTATTATGTGCCTACATATTTCTTGAATTTATTAAAACCACTAAAGTAAACTTGCTATAAGTCGGTATTAGCTGTTGTAACATAGGTGTACAGTGTGTCAAAATAATGGGATCTCAAGTCAGGTGCTTTGTGCTTTGCAGTTAAAAGATTTCCTTTTTATGGAAGATTTCTACTTATAGTTTGAAGGAAAGGAAAAACTGCATGAGAATTTTGGTATTGCGATAAAATTAATAATTGGCCTAACATTCTAACCTACTTATCGAAAGAAACAAGCTCGTCTCAACTCAACTTACCTCATTTTATACTAGGAATACTTTTCTCGCTATAATAAATAAGTAGGTACCTACCTATCAACCTACAACTACTTTTGAGGCGTTTTATTAAAAATAAAAGCTGTAATTTTATAAAGACCCGATAGATGGCGTTTAAATGGGGGTTTTAAGTTCTGTCATTGCTAAGATAATTATGTATCGAGATTAGTATCCTATCCTTATTTTATGGAAGGCATATATATGCTCTAATGGCTTTCTATCGACAAATTTACAACGTACTCTGTGATCCACTCAACTGAATTTGACATTTGTTTTCTGTGGTTTCAAACTACGACCATGTTTGAAATACGTCGTTACTACGCCATCTAGTAACAGAAGCGGAACTTTTTTTAAAAATAAAACGGCTCAATGCATTAGTATTTGTCTAGCTACGGGAAAACAATATCCAATCCTTAGTTATTCCAAGGTTCGGTCTCATTCTGTAGGTATAGTAGGTAGACAATAAGTTAATTTCCATATTTCTTGACTACGATTGGTAAGTATCCGCGAAGGTCACGCACAACGCAAATTCCTCTAACTATTCCGGTTTAGTTACACTAATAGTATACCTGTATTAAATAACAATAAGTACAATCTTAGCAATGTCCGCCCTTAGATACAATGCGGCGAACGTAATATACTTACCTACTTAGTTAAATTTAATTGCTACACTATTGAAGTATTAATTGTTCAATCTACTGCTTATTGTTAATAACTTATTGATATAGGAACAAAGGCGTGTGTGAAGTGTACGGCTCAATACGTTTTTGTCTCGGAAGAAACACTATGTAGGTAACTACTATACAACCTATACCTATACAGGATGTAATTTAATTCATTAGCATAAATTGAGCCCATGATAGTAAATCATTTATAGATGATTGTTAAAAAGTAAAAAGTGTAAATGAAAATATTTTTATTGAAAATTATGAAGATTGCCGCGGCGCCTAACGCAGTTGGCACGCATGATGTTGATACATTTAAACGTTTTTATACCTTTTGTGTACTAATTAAAAACAGTACTTCATTATTCTAATTTAATTTTGTATTATATTTTGTTTTTGCATTTGATTAAGTAAGTTATTCCGTTTTTGGAGTTATTATTATTACCATACCAATGTGTTAGAATTCAAAAATTTTGGTCCACACGTGACTGGTATCAGGAGTAGGAACCTAGTTTCAAAGGATGCTAATGAATTCAATTACACCCAGTATATAATTATGCCTACCTACATAATTAAACTTGATACAATATAATAGATTCGTTTTGACCACCAACACGATTACATATAATGACTACAAGATCACGAGCTTAAGTATTTTAAGAATAAAAAAAAGGATGTACTTAAATGAAAATAATTTTTCTTTGAGGAGTTTCCAGTTTTATCTATTATTGTACTCCATCATCATTCATTCCATTTAATTGATATGAGACCATATCGGATATAAACGTCATCATCATCACCATCACCACCACCACGATCACCACCACCACCATCACCACAATCACCACTACCACCATCATCATCATCAACAACTAGAAAACGTCCACTGCTGAACATAGGCCTCCCCCGGAAAGTGGCACTCTGAGCTCCTCCCTCCTGCCGTATCTAAACGTAAAAAGTCAACTGGCGAAAATATCGTATGTGCTTAGCACATAAAACATATTCGAAAATATAACAGAGACATTAATCTAACAAAACACTGTTGATACTTACGTGTACTACCAAACTTTAGAGTATAAGGGCTGAGTGTGTTTATAGAGTAGACCATCCCATTCTCGTTGTGTTGCATGGTGTATCCAGGCATGTGGCCGGCGTAACAGAGCGACGCGAATCTTTCTTCCGTAGCCTGCAAGAATAATTAAGTGGTTTTTAACTGAAATATTAAATATCAATTCGATTCACTGAGGTACATTCATTTTTATAACATTTGATTTTGATAATATTTTATTAAAATGCTTCGTCAACCATTTTTGTAAGAAATCGTTTTTATTATTGTGTATAATATTTTTTTTGTTTCAGCAATGAAGTAAAAACATACATTGTATATGGTTAAATACTATACAAAAATTCACACTAATTTACAGATTTATGGCCTTAAGTAGAGTAAGTATTATAAAATTTGCTTACCCCGTGCGCTCTATCTTCAGCTGTGGGTATAATATGAGCCGACATGATGTAGAAATGGTTGAGAGTTTCGCTAAAAGCATCTTCGGTATGTCCAAGGACTGACTGAAAATAAATTCAAAATATCAATAGTAGCTCAATTATCAACCGCACGTTTGTGTGGTTGATGGCGAGAATGGCTGACGGTGGGTGTGGCCAATACACACTGTAGTTTGAAGCCCACACAACCCTTAACTTCTCAGGTTATGAGCGGTATTTACACTCGGTCTTTCATCGGTGAAGGAAAACATCGAGTGGAAACCGCCATGTTCAGATACACTAAATTCGAAGGAATGTGTTATCCGCCCTTGGCCTGTGATAGGCTGCAGGGTTACACTGTGAGAAAAGGCTCGTATCTCAGTGGGATTTTATGGGCCATGTGATTATGGTCTATCAATTATCAATTAATCAATCAAACAATTAAACAATCAAGCAAACAGTCAATCAATCACTCAATCTATCAATCAATCAGTTAATCAGTCGATAGCTGTCAATCCTAAGCTAAGTATCAATCTCATTTAGTGTCGCTTTTTGATTACCGTAAAATCGCACAAATAGTGAGATGAGGTAATAACTTACATATTCAGGGTTGACAATTCCGACCGAGGTGCAACCTCCGGTATCGTTCCGGGGCACGTGATTGTCGTTGACGTTGCCGATGAGATCATCCAATTGGAGAAGGAAGAGCTGGAATCGAAGAATAAATATAAGTAAACATTGTCCCAGGTACAGGTCTGATTGATTGGATCAGGCGTGATGGGGCAGAAGTTCATCTTAAACACAAAATAAAGGAATCTATTGTTATTCCGCTAAAAAAACGCAACGCACGCTTTCTTAGAAGACTAGTTATTCTTGTTTCATTTTGTAAAGTCTGTCATTTTACAGGAAAGCTAGACGAATGAGTGCAATAACTTTGTTTTTTAAATATTATATGATTTTTTTTTCTTCCTACGTTCCACATCCATCTGATACACTGTATAGTTGTATCTCCTACTATCTTATGGTCGGTTTGGTGCCATGTGGTTCCGGTTTGCGAATAGGACCATTCATCACTTCCGGTGGGTATCGTATGAGCAGGCTAATGGAATATCCAGAGAATGGGCTGCAGCATTTCCCTTATTGAAATCTTCTGCAATCACTAACGCCTGCTAAGTGTGGCGAATGTGGCGAACCCCCTATGATAAGCGTCCAAAGTGGCGTTTTATAGAGGAGGCCCTATGTTTAGCAGTGGACGTCTTCCAGCTGTTGATGTGACCTAAACATGTTTATTGTTAGAGTTTACCTGGTAGAAAGGCACGTTGGCTCCATCAGCGACACCCTCAATTTCTTTCACGTAGTACGGAAACTTCTTCTTCATATTGGCAAGAGTTTTTTGATAGACTTCTCTGCCGGCGTCAGTTTTGTATTCCCGCTCAAAATCGCGCAAGTTATTATAGGTTGCAATGAAGTTCTTGATGATGGAAGCGAAGTTACGCCCCTGTGATATTAAAAGCATTTTAATTCATCCATTATCTTATTATACTTGATAAAAAATAGACACCAATGAGAACGTTTATTTAAAAAAAAAAAACTAGTTCCGCTTCTGTTACTAGATGGCGTAGTAACGACGTAATTAAAAAATGGTCTTCGTTTCAAACCACGGAGTACAAGGAAATGTCAAATTCAGTTGAGTGGATCACAGAGTACCTACGTTGTCAATTTGTCGATAGCACAGAGAAAAAAAAAACGGTTTCCCAGGCGAAGCGTCATTTTGTTTCATAGCTCTGCTAGGCGATTATGTAACTTGATTGCAACCAATAGAAACACAAAAATGTATGGATTTGACAGTTTCAATACGCAGTTTATGTGCATAGTTACTATGAAAATTTTCATATTCGGAATGAAATTTCTCCTGTTGCAATGCTGTCAAAGTTACGTAATCACCCCACTGTGGTCGATAGAAAGTCATTAAAGTATATGCCTACCATATAATAATAATAATACTAAACTCGATATATCTTAACAATGAAAGAACGTTTAAGGCCATCTATCGGATCTTTATAAAATTACAGCTTTTTTTAATAAAACGCCTCATTGATAAAAAATTGGTTGAAATTCCACCTGTCATGAGAAAATAAGCAAACCATCGCTTCAGCATTTTTTAGAATGTTATCAAAGTTTAAATATAAATGCACTCTCAAAATAGCAATAGATAAATTATTTAATAAGTCGCCTGGTACCTACTCTGCATCTGCACATTTGGGATAAGCAATGCCACTTTACCCTTATTTCCCCGTAACTTCTTTCGCACTTGTACTGCGGCCACACTACCGTGATAATATGCCAATAATAGGCATGATGGATGACTACTTTTAAAAATGAACAAGTAAATATTACTTTCATAAAGAAGATTAAAATGAATGCAATAATTGAAAAAATAAGTAAAGCGGTAAATAAATCACGGAGTAATAAGCTTTAAAAGTTTCTACAGGAGGCATCTCCTGTCCCTTTCTCGCGAAACAGAGCGCCCCCACAGTTAGTATGAAATATCCACTCGTGACGTCACATGCCAAAGAGATTATATGAAAAGCTACCACAGCTTAGTAATGAGGTACTGAGAACGACCTTCCTCTGACTTCACTGGCCGTTTGGGCTATCTCTTTCTATTCCGGTTTTTAAAATGCTTGTAACTTGGTCATTTTTTGAGATACTTAATTTTTGTTTTCACAAATTATAATCTTTTCGGAAATATTATTAATTTAACCAAAAAAAAATTTTAGTCATCATGCCTATTATGGCCACAAATTTCAAAAGTTTTTGCACATATTCATTTTGGCTATTAATATCGCGCTAGTGTGGCACTGGCAACAGCTTTGGTGAAATTAGACATGCAAGCACCTTTTTTATTATAGTAACATATTATTTATAACTAAATAAAACTATCTTTGTAATAGGTAGTACTACTTTTCTTGTCCCTTCACATCAATATTAAATTACTTAGATTTCATAATATTCGCATAACAAATCGGTTAGTTCAGTCACCGATTACTGAATATGTGAAGTTCAGTCACCAAGTCGATATTTAATCGGACACCGAGTCGTAGTTTCGCCGTTATTATAATAACACAATTTTGGCTTACCACATCGAATCCGACTTCATAATGCGACCCCGTAACGTAGATAACAGGTACATCTTTTCGTCTTCCTATATACTTGTCAGTGACCACACTTCCTGCAACAAAATATGATAGGTTTATTTTTACACTGGCGTACCTACGTTGTAGGTATTTCATTATCTGGGGTTGTAGTAACTCGTCGAAAGAAGACGTCCTGCGACTGCTGGGCCCTAATTCTCTGTCGATGTCTTACTTCGAAACACCAGTATTCCTACACAATCTCGTCTACTGAAAGGGGGCAACCAATTATCTATAGTGAATGAATGAGTGATCTATACAACAATAATTTAGTAGCGTCTTTTAGTCTGTATTCTTCATTCTTTAATATTATAAGTATATCATAACTAGCAGATAGAAATAACAAGACAGATCATTTTCCCTCAAGTTTTCAGTTTTTGTCCAACCAGAAATCTCAAATCATCCAACTTGATAAAAAAAATAGGAACAATTGAACACATTTACAAGTTTACGACATACATTAAATTTTTTTGCTCATCGCAATGTACGTTACGTCAAGATAATGGCTTGAAGGAATTTAGGAATGGAATATTAATGAAATTGGAATGAGCCGCAAAAAACGTGACCATCAAAATAACTAATACCGTTTTTTCAATATTGGAAGTTAATAAATCTTCCCTAATGACACGATAGTTCTTCTTCTTCTCGTGTAGGCAAGTGGTCAGACCTGGTGTCAGAATTTTTAGGCCGCCGCGCCCGAAGGCTTCTGACTTGGCTTAGCGACTATTGTTTTATGACAACAGCCGGGATCGACGGCTTAACGTGCCCTCCGAAGCACGGTAGTTAATAATTATAGAAACAAAAATTTGATATCATAGGCAAAAAAATTAGGACTGTGCCTCTACTGGAAGTCGTTTTCTAATACGTGTTAGTTTGATTAATTTATAAAATTGAATTCAAGGAACACAAGGAATTGAAATAGAAGTCATCCAACAAAAGTTGTCATTGAATTGAATTGCAATGTCATTGAATTGCTTCAAACACCTAATAAAGCTGGCGTAAGTATATTTATATAGTAATAGACTAGCTTTTGCCCGCGGCTTCGCACGCTTGTGTTATGTTATTTTTACGTTATAGTCTAATAATAGATCATGCATTTCGTACCAAACAACAAAATCCACTAAATCTTTTCAAAGCTGAGCACAGTAACCTGTATTAGCATAGGTATAGGTATAACGCAAGCATAGCCGTGAGTGGAAGCTATTTAAGCCATTACCTAAAATTAAATGTTTTGAGTCTAATATAGATTTATAACAATAAAAGAAGTTTCAAACAAAAAACTACAATTTTATAAGTACCTCTTCATATTACAACAAAAAGAAATCATCATCACTTCACTCAGGTCTTTAACAGAAGTTTCAGTAAGTTTTGTTTAGGTAGTAGTTACCTAAGCAGGCAGGTACAGTTTAGAAAAATATGGAAGAATCACACACGATGATCCTGTTTTGCTCAGTTTTACATAATTATTATCCGCGCGCTTTTTGTTCCATTTACCATATTTTTTTTACTTTCTTAAGTTTGGTTCCATACGAATTGAGTACCTAACTACCTACACATAGCCAGTGTCAATAATAAGTTTATAAATTGCTGGAGATATGCATTTACCTGTACAACGCGTACATAATTAATTTTCTTAATACTAATTAGGTATTATAAATACTAAACCACCACTCCTTAAAGAATCGACAGTTATAATTATTATTATGTCCACTATTTTCCACGCTATCTCATTCCCAACGTACCTACCTAGTGACGAAAGTGAGTAGGTTAAATCGTCATTACATAATTATTACTAACACCCAAATTTACTTACCTACTATAACTATAACCTTCTTGAAGTAACCGAGTAATCAATCATTTTCTGCTCCCGTGGTTTATTTAAAAGCCCACAGATCTAAAATATTTTAACTATTAAAAACTTATTTCAACATGCAAGAAGAAGAAGAAGAACAAATCAAAAACGAACGAACGCGCCATGTTGTTAATTCGAGGATACAATTTTATTGCCATAATGAATACCTACATATTAATTATTATATCTAAGTACGTACCCTTTTTAAACATTTTTCATCAAATATTTCGTATCATTGGCTAAATACAAATAATAGCACCTCCGCGGCTTACTTTAATGCCAAAATAAAAAAGGTTTAAAATGCGTAGCAATGATAAGGGTATATAACTTAAGTAGCTATAAGTACTACAGGGGGTCTAGCAAAGATACCAACCACTAACGCTAACGCCAAACGCTAACTCCGAAACTGTATTGAAATGACATTCGCTGTGGAAAAGTTAGCGATTTCCGAAATGTCATCCTAGTACATTTTGGAGTTAGTGTTTGGCGTTAGCGTTAGTGGTTGGTTTCTTTGCTAGACCCCCAGGTACCTTAAATCTTCCTTGGGGTTGATCAAGAATGTAGCAGTAGCGCAAAAATAATTTTATCTAACTAATTAGAATGGTAACGTGTAGTAAGTTCATGTAAATAATACATTTTACCAGATCGCCAATAAAGAACATTACTCCGGCCAAAACCCTATAAATCGAAAACTTGAATAAAAATGTAAGCTTCAATATTGGCTAAGTATGATAATCGCGTGAAGCCTTATGAATAATTATAAAAAGTCTAAGTACCTACCCTTTTAAACAGTTTTCATAAAATACTTCCTATCATTGGCTAAATACAAATTTTGTCTAATGCCAAAATAAAAAAGGGTTTACCTACAATGCGTAGCAAAAGCAAGGGTCAATAGGCACAGATTACTGAATATGTTACTACTAAAGGTTAAGCTATAGGTACTATAAATACAATTTTAAATACTTATTTCGAATGGTAACGCGTAGTAGATTTTTGAAAACTAATACATAATACCAGATCGCCAAAAAAGAATTTTGCCCTCTCCAGAACCCAATAAATCGAAAACATGAATAATAATTTAGTTGTATTTCAATATTGGCTAAATATGATATCGCGTGAAGCCTTAAAACTTATAAAAAAATTCTAAGAAGTTTTTAGTTTTCTAAATTCCTTGTTCTCTTTGTCGTGCTCATATTCAAGAAGGTTCTCATACCTATCCTCTTTTTTTAGTTTAGACCACAGATTAACGAAAAAACTTATCTATATGTAAATACATGTGATTTTTTTGAGTATAGGTACTTACATAATGAACACATTGTTTTTCTCTAATCTGCATTGCATCGAACGCAGACGAAGTTATCGCGCGTTGTATTTCGCCGTAGCCCGAAATGTGTGATACACTGCCGATAATGCAGGCGCACCAATTGTTATTTATTGTTGTAAAACATGCATTAAATTACTTCCTTATTGCTTAGTACAGTGGGGATTGTTCAGAATGAAATACAAAAATATAGGAGTTCGGTACTCAAAGAGTAAATCCTTATTACTAAACCTCCGCTGTCCGTCTGTCTGTCGGTCTGTCCACCAGGATGTACTCATCAATCGTGATAGTTAGACTGTTGAATTTGTCACAGATGATATATTTCTGTTGCCACTATAATAACCGTGGTCCGTATTCAAAGGGACAGATAAAAAGACAAATAAAAAAATTGGTTTTACTTCATATTGATAAGGAATTATAAATTAAAACTATTACAATTTATTTTTGTAATCACAAATAATACTCTCACAGTTTGTAAAACATATTTATTCGCCGACATGCAATATAACGCTACTGCTTCCTCCATTTTATTTAGCCCACGTCGGTCGCGCAGCAGGCAAACAAATTGACTGTGTGTCCAGGTTGGGGCGCTACAAAAACATCGAGGATAGTCAACAGAGATGTTTTTGCGCGCCAACTCAACAGCGAAGGTTCGGGCGTATATGAAGCAGTGCCATAATAGTAACAGAGTTTTTTTTCTTTAATCTGTGCATCCGGATAAACCCGAGATAAAATTACCGTCAGTAGCAGTGTAGCAGAGTAAATTTTTTTTTCTTTCATCTATGGTTAGTAGCCAAAATATAACTTACCTTTTGACACTGGCTAAATACCTACAAAACTTACCTTGAGGCCTTGAAGCGGCCATCTTGTTAAAATCCCGTTCCGTTTCATAATGAAATCTTAATCATTTTCACCAAAAAAAAAAATTAACGATATACAAAATTTAATATATCCTATGTTTTGCGCCGGGTTTTTCTAAGCTTATTAGTGAAAACCGCATGAAAATCCGTTCAGTATTTTCGGACTTGTGCCGTAACAAACAAACAAACAAACAAACAAACAAACAAACAAACAAACAAACAAACAGACAAAATGTCTAAAAAGTAGCTTGACGTGATCAGCGAAAAATTTCAAGCCAACCTGTGTCATTTTTTTTTCGATATCTTGCATTTACAGATTTTTTTATCTCTACAGTTTTATTATATGTATAGATAGATTATTCTTTACAGTTAATCTGCTAATAAATAATGGGAACATTAAATTCAAGAATAATTATAAATACCAACAACTCTTTTGTCATAATTCTATTGATATTTATTTGAATAAATGCATAATGCATGAATATGAATTTAAAAAACGGTAACGCAAGATTTGATTGATGCTAAGAATTTTTAATTTGATCCTCTTGAAGTATTTATTATTTCAAAATAATAATTTCGTAACTTTAGCCAAAGACTTTTTATGTAATCGGTGTGATTCACTACCTAATTTTCATCCATGTGTTTCATCCATGACGAGGACGAAATTTATAATTTATTTTATAATAATTTTAAACATATTTAAGTGCCTTCCTCTCCGGGGGTCCAGCCTACATTATTTGCTGCTTTGAGTATGGATACTCTAGTACTATTAGTTATTCTGTGAAATAAATCTCCACCTAAATAATATAATATAGTCTAGTCCTCGTATATAATATTTGTTTTATATTTAGAATGTGAAAAAACAATTTTCAAGGTCTGTAAAAATATATTTAAGATAAGAAAAATAATTTACACGAGTATATGCTTAGCTATGATTAGTAGGTACTTATAGTCCCATAAATGCAACAATATTTAGGATTTGTTAAAAATGAAAAACGTAAAATAAAATTATTAAAAAAATATTTGAAAATAGGCCTTAGTGAAAAGTTCAATAACCTTTGAAGTAGGACGCCTAAAAGTTAAACCAAATTTTGTTAGCAATAATTTACAAAATATAAACAAGTTTTTTTCTCAATTTTGAACTTTATGTCATCACATACATGTCACAACTACAGATGGTGCTGGATGATTTCGAGACGGGTTGGAGGCCAGAGTTGGCTCTAATTTACCCATTATACTAAAAAACATACGTACCAACATTCAAACTAATAACTCTCCTACTTGAAGTAAGTAGTCGGATGATAAAAAAACTAACGTTTTATTCAAAACGCAGTAGGTACTTTGCCCATCACAATTAAAAAATAAAAATCAACAGTTTCATTTCAGAAGATTTTGCTTATTTTAATATTTATCTTACTTGATTAACACAAAATGATGTAGGTAGGTACTACTGTGTCACTTTGTGTTACCTTTGTTACCACGAAATCACAGAATAAAATTGAATAAAATCTTTACAAAATTAAATATAAAATGGAATAATCTTTACTAATGTTATGCTTTATGAATAAATAATATTTTTACTTGTTCAGTTATTTTTAGCTCGTTAATGCCATGGTTAAATTGACTAAGATGTAAAATTTGGACATCTTAACTACTATGTTAAATGAATTAAAAACGGACATTGAAATATAAATGTTTGAATAAATATATCAAACAACTATAGGCCTACATTTGATGCGACTTTTGCCCTTGATCTAGTAATTAAATTATAATTTATTAATATTCAAAGCCTGTATTTAAATATTGGTTCACTCGGAATGGGAACTCGCAGTTTTACTTGCGTTAACATTATTTTCCTCGTGGAAAAATGTGCAACATTTTCTTTGAAGCGATGTTGGTAAGTTACTTACTTATAAGTACTTATAAGTACTTATAAAGTTAATGTTTTCAATCAATGTGTGTTGCCGTGGTGATGACTTATGGAACTGAGACGTGGTCTCTTACTGTTAGCGTCTTTAGAGTAGGTAAGCTCAAAGTCGCAAAACGATGGAGAGAGCAACGCTCGGTCTTTCCATGCGAGATAAGATCCGAAATGAGGAAATGGGCAGAAGAACTAAAATGACCGATATAGCTCTTAAGAAGCAAGTTGAAGTGGCAATGGGCAGGCCACATCGCTAGGAGAACTGACGGCCGATGGGGAAGAAAGTTTCGCGAGTGGCGACCACAAACCGGAAGATGCAGCGGAGGCTGGCCCTCCACTAGGTGGACCCACGATCTGTTGAAAGCCGTGGGAAGCCGATGAATGCAGGAGGCGAGCCAGCCGCTCAAAGCGAAGGCCTATGTTCAGCAGTGGGACGTGTTCAGGCACAGCAATGATGATGATCTTGACTTATAAGTACTTATAGAGTACGGCAATGAACTCGTACCCTGGCATCACCTGCGAGGCAGCGAGTAAGTACCTGGTTTTGCATCTTTTTAATGTATATGAATAGGTAATATAGGCCTAGCGTTTGATTGCAACCCATACGATGTTAATCGACGTTAAAGATTTGATGATGTGAAATCGAAAGTGTAGCTCTTCGTCTAATTAAGGACCCTAATATTCACTCTATTCTTAAAGAGACCGAAATTGTACTTGTGAAGAAACAATGAAGCTGGGAGTAAGTTTCCAGTATTACCTATACGCAAGATTATAATAGAGGTATCAACTGCATCTTGTCATGGATGGTGAAGCAATAGTCTTTACCCCCGTTAGAGCAAGCCGTTCTTGTTAATTAATTGTTTTAAGATGTTTGTAAATCAGGTTCATGGTGGTGGTGGTATGAAAACTCTGAAATACTTCATAAAAACTATCTCTGATTGCAATACATTTGTACTGCATTGGCTTTCTTTTACAGAGAGAGAGAGAGAGAGAGAGAGAGAGAGAGAGAGAGAGAGAGAGAGAGAGAGAGAGAGAGAGAGAGAGGAGAGAGTATAGTCCATCCAACACGCAGGCCAAGTGCAAGTTGGCGCATGACAAAGGTTGCTTCTCAAGTTTTTGGCCATTCGTTAACATGCTGGTTTTTTCACAATTTTCTAGTGCACATAACTCGAAAAATAATCGGTGCAGGGCTGAGTGCAGGGATTTGAACTTGAGTGTTCGGGATCGGATGGATACGTATTTAAAAAATAGTGCGTTCATTTATCTATATATACTACTAAAGTGAGTGACGTTAACGTGATAAAAGTTACGATAATGATAGAGAACACTTAACACCTTAAATCGAAGACTTTAAATACACAACCTAATAATATAGGTGTATATAGTTTAATGCCTAAACTTAATTAATGAATTATTCCGAATAAAATTGTTATACAATGAAAAGCATGAAAAGTTAGAACGATATCTCTTTAGGAGCTAGTCAATAACTTACCGGCGGAAACGATAGTTTGCCTACCTACCTATCGCTTTTAAAAATCCTAGTACAGTCAGTTGCAGATAAAAGTAGGACCTCATAAAATTTACAATATTTTCTGCATAATTAATAAAAATTAATAAAAGAAAAACTCTTGCCAAATATTCTAAAATTAACTGCATGCTTAATGAACACAATATAAATGATGTAGAGTAAAATGAAGAAAACATAAAAAACTGGTTAACCAACGCGCCGTAATTCGCCCTGGATAAAAGCTCACCGTTTAGTTCCTTCATTGCAAACTCGAGACCACACGCGAATTATGAATTTCAATATTGGAACAAGCCCCGATTGGCTGTCACAGCGGCTGCACGGTTGGTACTGCGCGTTGTCACAGTGTTTAGTATCTAATATAGCATCATAGCTGAGCAGGCATCCGGCAGTCACGATCAAGGATACCACACTACTAAGATTTGTGATTTGCGTTGCTCTTAATGTTTTACAACATTTTTGCAATGTTAATTTGGAAGTCGTAGACCGGCACTACACATATCAACATTCACAATTCTGGCCCTTCTATTTTTAAATCACAACTTCCTTGCACCATTCAACAATCAATGCAATATACACACGTGGAAAATACTTGTTTAAAATATATGGTAATTGGCACACCGACTCAAGGACATACGGAACTATATCGCGCGGTCCTGCAATGTAAGCCCTAACACGAATTCAAATAATCTTACGCATTCTACAACTCTACTGACAATAACTAGTTACTAATATTTTGTCATTGGGCCATCAATGATTTAGTTAGACGGGCACTCTCCACAGCATCGAGAGCTGCGAGATGACGGCAAAAGAACAGATGGTGCCACCCTAGTCCCGCGGTGTCTCGGACGCACACTTGTCTGGGACGCCACCTGTGTGGATACCCTGGCACCATCTCACGTCTCCAGCACGGCTCGGACCGTCGGTCGGGGCCGCGGCAGAACAGGCGCAGCTACAAAAACGGCGCAAATATGCGCAGATCAGCGCAAACCATGAATTCCTTGCACTGGCTGTATAAACGCTTGGCACGTGGTCGTACGACACGAGAACTTTCTGCAAAGAAATTTCTACCAGATTGGTCCTCGCCTCTGGAGATTCCAGAGCTGGCACATACTTCGCTCAGAAGCTCAGCCTTCTAATTCAGCGAGATAATTAATGCTATTAGTATTCTGGGAACCTTGCTTCGTGGTGGTGAGTTGGATGGCGTGTTTATATTGTAAATTTTGTAAATAATGTTTTAGCTGTAGTTTTTATAAGTTTTATTTATGATTGGTTTATGATGGTTTAATTATGATTTCTAGTGTTATGTTTTTATTGAATATATAATATAACAAATACATACGTTGCTAGGTACCTACCCACTTACTTAAAAACTTTGATTTGTAAAATAATTACCAGCGACAGTGTGGAGACTTTATTTGGCCGGTTTCTCTACAACGATAACAACAATTAATTCTTTTCTTCTTAATTATTCAAAATAATAGAAGTTTGTATAGAAATTTCAAGAAAATACATATAAACGGGTCTCAGCAACTCGTGAATTTCACCCTTAAAGTGGGCATAAATAAATGGTTTCTGAGAGATAGTCCACGCGGGTGAAGCCGCAGGGTAGAAGCTAGTCTACTTAGTAGCTAGCTAGTATTACTCAACGACAGTTAGGTATTCCTATATTTTCCTTCTCATCAAATAGGGACGCTGTCAAAGTAGCCCAAAGTTCTCGACCAATCAACTAAGTGCATCGTCTTTGTGATACAAACAGCAGTGCACACTTCAGTTCAACCTATTTGCAGGACAATCGGATGCTCCGACGAGTTGATTTGATTGAATTCAGGTCCTATTCTCCCCAGTCGCGCGACAAAGCCTGTCTCGATCGTATTATATGATTAGAGCGTTCAATCAACTTTGTATGGACAATCAAAACGGATGGGGTTAACCGGACACGTTATTCAGAGGCTAGATTGCGCTTTTGGGTACTAGATTTGGTCGTTCTCAGTGTTCGAGTGAGCCCGCCACCCCGTCTTCTTTGAATGGATGTCATTTTTGGCATTCCGTACCCAAAGTGTAAAGCAGACTCTATTACTAAGGCTCCGCGGTTTTTTTGCTCGTTTTTATAGATACGGAACCATTCGTGCGCGAGTTTGACTCGCACTTGGCCGGTTATTTATAGTACCTACTAGACACAATCATTTCACTAGGAGCATCTGAAAAATCATATGAAATTACAAATGCTTCTTCAAAGAATGTTCATCATTTCATTCCACAATATAATTTGCCTTTTGTAGTGCGCAAAATGGGATTTTAATAACTTGTCTGTGCTTCTCAAAAAGATAATAACGTCAGAAGCTATAAAAGGATTGGTAAAAGGATAAAATAGGTACAACTTAATGTATATTTTATTCAATTACATGATGTTTCTTCTTCTCGTGTAGGCAAGTGGTCAGCCCTGGTGTCAGCATAATTAGGCCGCCCGAAGGCTTCAAAAATTATATGAATGTGTCTTGACGGGAATTTACAATAATTAATAATATATATATTTACTATCTATCCTCTTTTACCTATGTCAGACTATTACGATAAGAACACTTTAAATTACAATGTTTGGTGCACCACTGCGCATTCCCGCGAACTTGCGTACCTCAGAACTCTTGGAGTCCTTATTCCAAGTAGCATCGGCAAAATATTATCCTGTATCAGTTCTGTTAAAAATTAAATGTGGTTGATACTATAAGTATCAAAGTGGATTAACCAAAATATGAATAGTTACTTAGGCAACTACGAAAGGTTCAAACGTAAAAATATTCCTAATAAGTATTTAAAAATATTTTGATGTGCAATTTTGTTTTCTAACTCGAAATTACAAATGTATTTATTTTTGAGTACATTGAAAACACTTATGGCCGTCGGCACTAACGTTCGATAGCTTTTAAGTTCCCACTTATCTCTCAAGGGTTTGTATCTCAACTTTCAAAAATCAGTGATATAAAGCCCAAAACGGGGGTTTTATCAGTGTACCTACAAAACTTTATTAATTTCTAAATTAAAAAAAAACTGATCTGGTTAAATGCTTAAAACTTAGCCAAGACCTGTTTAGACTACATCACCACACGCCTTTAGATTATTTTTAGACATAGGTATCCTGAAAGAAGACTGTATTCGCATACGGAGCATTCTGTATAAGGAATGTCAATTCTATTTCGGTTCGGTCCATAAAAGACCCTTATCCTGAATGTTACATTTTGATAGGCTAATTTTATGTAGCCTTGAAATAAATCAGTTTTTTTTCCTGTTCAGTCATACATAAATTCAAGGTCACTCATAGAAGTATTATCTATTTAACCTTGTAGTAATTGCAAAATGTACCAAAAGGATAATAACTCAATTTAAATAAATGAGGCCCCATTTCGTCGAAGTTCATTGAAACCACGGGCAAAATCAATAACTGTTGGGATACGTAAGATTATCTAGATACATATAGGTACTTACCTTCTATACATATTGTTTGTGATTTTACCTACTATAGGTGTCCTTATATTGAAAAATGAAAGAAATGTTCACTTCACTGGTTTTTATTGTCACTGCTACACAATTACACCACAAGCACTAGTATTATAATTTATATTACTTAATAATTAATATATATTAATTAATTTAAGGGAGCACATGCACTGCCCGTTTGGTGACTTTGACGGAAGAGAGAGAGAAAGCGATATGTCGCCAGAGCGAGACATAATTTAGTTGAATACTAAACACATATTTTTACATCTATACCTACCTGTATGTAATACGGTAATTAAATCAAATAAGATAATTTAGCCAAAAATATAATTATATTGAATAATTATATTGAACTCGGCATGTCTGTCTGTGTGAAAATGGATCACGTAAAAACCGCCAAAGTGCGTTTCAGACTCGCACACGAAGGGTCTGCATAGCGATTCAGGCGCTGAGGCTCAGCGCTGAGGTTCAGCCAACTTTTATTTGAAAATAGAACGGAAAGCTCTCCCGTAGCTCATGCCTTTTGCAGAAACGATGACGCTACTTCCGTTCTATTTTCAAATAAGAGTTGGTTGAATCGAGGCCTCAGCGCTGAGCCTCAGCGCCTCCTGAATCGATATGCAGTACCCCAGTATGTATTTACAAAACAAAAAGTATCAAAGTATTATATCCGTTATCTGGTTCCCAAAGTACAAGCTATGCTTAGTGTGGGGTTAGATGGCGCTGTGTGTAATGTCTACATATATTTATTAATTATTTATTATCTATAAAAACGAGCAAAAATAACGTTTGTTATATGGGAGCCTCCTTAAGTGTTTATTTCATTTATTTTATTAGTATTTGTTGTTATAACGGCAACAGACATTTATCTGTGAACATTTCAACTGTTTAACTATCGCGGTTTATTAGATGTAGCCTGGTAAGAGACAGACAGACAGATAGACAGACAAACGGACAGTGGAGCCTTAGTTATAGAGCCCGTTTTACCATTTGGGTACGGAACCCTAAAGACTACTGAATGGATATTTATGCCGATCGTAGAATGTGTCATTTGGCGCCCTGAATAGTTACGTTCATGCGTAGATTATTATTTTTGGTTATCAAAACCGGTTTAGCCAACAGACAGTTTGTCAAGGTGCAAAGTTTGCCATTTCCCTTTATGGATTACAATTACTTTCGCCAATTATTTCATACTAAAAACCTTAACATTGAGTTTACTGCGCTGTCCAAGAAATCGGTCATTTTCTTGCAGGAATATATGGTAGCGCTGTACATAATAAATTGTATTTTACTGCATAGTAATATTAAAAAAAAAGTCTTTGCTAAACAATTCAACTATACAGTTGTTTAAACTTAGATTTATTCTGTGTGATGCGCTAATGAGGCCTCTGATTTGGTACGCCGTGGTTATTACTGTAAGGACGTTTACATATTCATAAAATTCGAACAATATGCTATTCAGTACATCTATTCAAAACTTTTGGTTGGTTAATTATTATAGAGTCCTCGACAGCCTGACATGTTTAAAAGAACTGGAGGCATATGAAATAAATATTTCGTATATAAGTTATTCAACATCATTATACAATACAAATATACTTTATTTTTCATATTACCTATTCATTTTCTTACTTTACATAGATTTTATGTTATTAAATGCAGTTTCGTTTTTATTTAAATAAATAATACTTAAGGACGTTTACTACGCGCATGAATAGGTATTTAGCCGCACTACTACACGCGCACGGCATTACGCACACAGCGACGGGATAACGGCGGGCGAGGTTGACTAAACCAAAATAATTTGGTCCTTTTATTTTTTAATTTTATTTTTACCTGAAATGTGTATTTCCTTCATATTGTTTTTTTTGGAATATGTTATCGTAGGATTGTAGGTATATTGTATGTATCTAATTATAGGTGGGTAAAAATGAAAACCGTTGTCGATGCGGGGTACCGATGGATGCAGCAGCCGCTCAAAGTGGAGCTCTCTGGGGGAGGTCTATGTTCAGCAGTGGACGTCTTCAGGCTGTTGATGATGATGAAGAATTAAAAAGATCATCATCATCATTATCAACAGCCCGTAAACGTCAACTGCTGAACATATGCCTCCCCCAGAGAGCACCACTTTGAGCGGCTGCTCGTCTCCCGCGGTTTTCACCAGGTTGTCGGCCTACCTAGTAGGGGGTTTGCCTACGCTGTGCGCTCCGGTTCGTGGTCGCCACTCGAGAACCTTTCTTCCCCATCGGTTGTCAGTTTTGCGAGCGATGTGGCCTGCCCATTGCCATTTCAACTTGCTAATCCTAAGAGCTATATCGGTCACTTTAGTCCTTCTGCGGATTTCCTCGTTCCGGATCATACCTCGCAGGGAAACACCGAGCATAGCTCGTTGCGCGACTTTGAGCTTACTAATGAGGCCAACAGTGACACCACGTTTCAGTTCCATATGTTGTCATCACTGGCAACACACACTGATTGAAATTCTTATTAAAAAAGTATATTTATATTTCCATATTTATAGAATAATTTTCACGACAATGTTATGTTATGAATGTTCTCATGAAAGACTTTGAGGACTTCATCTAGAAATCATAGAGAGGTAGAGCTAGGTGAACCGAGCTTGGGCTCTTTTTGTTAGTGATGAAGAGATCTTTCTACCGAAGTAATTGGACTGACCTCATGGTAGACTTTGAATATTTCATTTTTTTTTATCAATGGTAGGCTATAGGAAAAATAGATGTACCGAGTTTTGATTGGGTAAGGGGTTATTCATGAAAATGGTAAAAATGGTAAAAACTTTGAATAGGACCTATGTTTTTTTCAACATTTCTTGAAGAATCCTGGTTAGTGCTACAACTTGCCTGAAGGTTGTATACCAATCAGACCTATGGTTTACGAGTTCCTTCGAAAATGAGGGTTTTTGTATGGGCACCAGGTATTTTTTTTTACATTATAATTTTGAATGTTTATTACTTCAATGTTCCGAAAACATTACACTGATCCGTATTATAGTTTCTGAAATCTATGAGGGTACTTTTTTTTAGAGTCACCATTATGATGAGTTACTTTGTATTGGTAATTATGTGACCTATTTCTATACTTTTGTAGTACATTGTCAGGTTGTCAGGCAGTTCCTTCTTAGATATATACATCTTCATTTTGTTTTATAATAAGTCATATTTTTTGTATTAGTGATGTATAAGATTTTTATGTGCCTAAGATCGTCTTAGTTAGTTCTACAAGTTACCTAAACATAGTATATTAAACGGACTTACAGTTTACGAGTTCCCACAGAAGGCATGTTTTTGTATAGGTACCTGGTTTTTTTTCTGTTTTCAAATAGATACCTTATTTGTTGTTTAAATTTCCGAAAACTGTATAATGATCCGAGGTATAGTTTCCGAGCAGTAGGTAAATATAAAATAATGTTGTAATAATAATAGCATATTCAAAAGGGCCTCTTGGTGTTAGCTTCGGCATCAGCAATGCCTTCCAAATGTCCGGGCTAGACCCGAGAGTCTCTATGAAGAGGGTGATGGTGACGATGATGAAGAACATGAAAAAGGTAATAAAAATGATAATCATTTTGAATTTTTGTACAGGACCTATGTTTTTTTTTAACATTTCTTGAAGGATCCTGGTTAGTGCTACAACTTGCCTGAAGGTTGTATACCAATCAGACCTATGGTTTATGAGTTCCTTCGAAAATGAGGGTTTTTGTATGGGCACCAGATATTTTTTTTTACATTATAATTTTGAATGTTTAGTACTACAATGTTTCGAAAACATTACACTGATCCATATTATAGTTTCTGAAATCTATGAGGGTACTTTTTTTTGGAGTCACCATTATAATGAGTCAGTTTGTATTGGTAATTATGTGACCTATTTCTATACTTTTGTAGTACATTGTCAGGTTGTCAGGCAGTTCCTTCTTAGATATATACATCTTCATTTTGTTTTTGATAATAAGTCATATTTTTTGTATTAGTGATGTATAAGATTTTTACGTCCCTAAGATCGTCTCAGTTAGTTCTAAAAGTTACCTAAACATAGTATACTAACCGGACTTATAGTTTACGAGTTCCCACAGAAGTCATGTTTTTGTAAAGGTACCTGATGATGAATACGGTGATAACCATGAACATGATAATGACGACACTAATTGAAAAGATGAAAATGATGAACACGGTGATGATGATGACCACAATGATGACGACAATAGTAGTCGATGATGATGATGATGATGATGATTTATTAATAAAAAGAGAAATACTTTTCAGAAAACCAAACCGCCTAAATTCTTCATGACAAGTAGGTAGGTAGGTAGGTACCTAAGATTATGTAGGTACCTACCTGCAGGTCAGACCAATCCCAGTAAAAAAGATCAAGAAACAAGAAGATCTGATTACCACTAATGAATCGAGCCCAAAGATGGCATGTCTAGCTCTACACATCTAGGAGTTCCAGGTGAAGTCTTCGAAGTCTACCATCAGGTCAGCCAGTCCAATTTCCGCGCCCCGGTATCAACCGGAAATATCGTATCACAACTAATGAAACGAGCTCAAAGTCGGCACCTGAAGTTCTACCCGTCATCACCACCATCCACCATCACCATGGTCATTACGATTTACGTCTATTCCGAGAAAGAATAAATACTAATTATTCAAATAGGTAGAAATAGGTACTTCGTTGTCGACGATCTTATTTGGAAATTATTTCCAATGCCTAATATTCGTGTTCGTACAGCGATGTTTTTCACCAGGAGCTGCTGATGTCAAACGGCACAGTGCCTACTCTCGATGGCGCCCAAGCGCAGACTGAGAATTAGTTTCAAGTGTTTGTTGATATATCAAAAACGAGACACAATGAGCAAAGCAAAACCAACCTTATCTTCATACGGTTAAGATATTGAAGTTTGGCAAAATATAAGGAAATCGTATGGAATAGTGAAATAAACTGTTCTTTTTTTCTTGAGTGTCTACCACATTTTTTTAAATATTTGCCATTTTTATATTATAGTCGAGTATATCAGCTAATTTAAGGTATTTTTTTTAATCAATAAAATATTACAGTTGTTTAGATAAATGACAGAGAACTAGACCCTTTTTCAGCATTTTCATAGGAGGACGCTGCGGAAAATGAATTTTATGAATTATTGGTTAAAGCCAATGAAAAACTTTCATCATATAATTAACGGCATTGGATTACCCTATCTATAGATAATAATAACATTTCACTCATTATCACAGATAAATGGAAACATGGCTTTAAAATGTGACATATTTGCCCATCCTCGTAATCGCACCCTTAATTACCCACTTATATTATTTTATATAACAATGTATAGGTTACTATAGGTTACGTTGTAACAATCTGTGGTATTGGTACTAATAAACGCTATAATTTAAGCTATAACTACCTCAAAGTCAGAATATTTTATCATTTTCAACTCTTAATTTTTAATAAGAAGAATTTAAACATTTTAAAAAAACGAAGATGTTATAATCGAGGGTAGTTTATAACTATTATTTTGGTTTTACGCACTACTGAGAGGAAACTTCTTGTTTAAATATGAAGTAGTTTATTAAAATCTAACATGTGCTTCAAGTTTCTTGTAGGTATGTCGTTACCTCCCAAAATTCGACCCCTATTAGCAACACTATCAAATGGTGTAATAATACCAATGAAGTTGAATCTATTTTTGAACAATACACGTTGAATTTTTTCTTTAAAAATCAACGGGTTGGCGATGAATGGATCTAGGCAATAATTTTTCAAAAGTCTTATGATACTGGTTTAGTTTTCATAAAAATACGTTTAGCTATATCTCTAAGTTTCGGATTTGGCATTTCATGGCCACTTGAAAAATTCACGTCTATTACAGACAAAATACAATTCTAACGGAAGTTTAGCCTAAAATAAGACAGTTAGCATACATGATACGTAAAGTGGAGCCAGATGTAATTCCATCCGGCCTTTCTCATATATCAGTGAATGTGTTAAGTTGGAAGGTTGCTCCGGCCAGGCAGGGCTGCCCTGCCCTAGGGCAGTGCGCAAATACGACTAAGAACATCAAAGGTATGTATTTTCTAAAACCTTGAAACTTTGTGAACTCGGTCGTTTGTTCGCATGGATTAGCTTATAACAACTGTGAAATGCAAATAGATTTTCTTTTCAGATGCGTAAAAATCTACTACTTAAAACATACAATTATTATAACCAAAATAAACAGGCAACGATAAACTACAGCAAAAACCAAAAAAATATGGAAATAATTTTTGGATTGAGCGTTTATTTTAACGCCAACCGGAAGATGCTACACATCGGCAATAGGTATTCTCCACACAACGCCACTTTCGAAGCTTATCATCAGGGGGCTATGGTACAATCACCACGCTTGCCAGGCGACTTGGTGATCACAGAGGATTTCAATATACCGAGGAACATTTGCTGCTCCTTTCCTGGATTATTCTATTAGCCTGGCTGGCTCTTACGGCACCCGCGGGAAGAAATGCAACGTGATGGTACATTCTCAAACCTGGGGGTCCAGCAATGATCCCAATCGCTAACGCTAACGCCTCACGCTAACTCCAAAGATGTATTGAAATGACATTCGCTACGGGAAAGTTAGCGATTTCCGAAATGTCTTTTCAGTACATTTTGGAGTTAGCGTTTGGCGTTAGCGTTAGTGGTTGATGGTATCTTTGCTAGACCCCCTGTACCACACGAGTGAATTGTATTAATATTTATTATCTCTAGTATATTCTACGAAACTGTAAGCATAATAAGGTTCTGTTCTGTGGCTAATATTAGACAATGTTTACTCGGCATGGATTAGACAATAGTTACTACTTAATATTGTGTGGTAATGTGGTAACTATAGGTACAAGGCAAGTATAAGAAAGAGCACGATTGCTTGTGGCTTATCTACATACGTGATACACGACTTATGACCGCAAACAACGCCATCAATCCGGGTTAAATGAAGAGCAAGTAAGAACTGAGTAGGTATCTATAGCTTTGTAAGTACCTAAGTTAAGTTTCATACATAAACATAGCAATAAATTGGACCCGTTACAAATTTTGAAATCGAAATGATGCAAAAGCATCTCGAACTCTTCCATAATAATTTGATTAGTATAAGTTAAAGTTAAAAATATAAATAAAACAAGATTAAGTTAGCTTCGTTTAGTTAACTCACTGAATTTTGTAGTACCTATTCTGTGCTCGTAGAAAACTAGTGGCTAAATTATATAAGACAGACTTTTTATTAGAAAAAATTAGATTATTTTCATCAATATCAATTATTAGCGTACTTTCTCAAATTTTCTCTAACCGTGATTACGTACGTTTACGTAGTAACAAATGTAGTCATCTGTGGCTTAGTAGTCATTATACACTCGTAAATATATTCATATGTTCATGATGCATGGGTTATATTATCACGCAGTACGATGTTTTTTATATTAGCCATAGGTACCAGTTACTCAGTTGGATCGTATCCTTGATTATCGATCGTACAGATAACCAAGTCGCACGGAGTTTGGAAGTGCTCATTCTGTCGAAGGGTAGAAAGAAGGGAAAAGGAAAAACATAAGGGAAAAGGACGAATGGATAAGCTGGCAAAGGACTATCATAAAACTGTGCTCAATACCTTAAAACAAAACTTACCTACCCCACAGATTTTATAATAGCCTACTCAGACGTTTTCAACATCTCCTATTCCTATTTCCTAAAAGCAGTCATAACTGGAAACAAACCAAATTTTCATTTTTTGAACGCAGATTATGCAACTTTTCGTGAAAGACCGGTCACGAGACATCTCGACTGATATTAATGCATTTTGTCCTAGGTCATTTATCTCAACATGAATAATTTATCAGCATTTAAAAACATCGATATCACGTAATTAATTGGTTTTGGTGCGTCTATTCGGCTTTATTTCAATAGTAGGCATAATTATTATTTTATTTTAATGTAAATTTTCATCATATTTTATTAATTGATTTCCACATAATTGTGATTGTGTCTGTAGGCAGTAGGTACCATAGATATTTAATATAGATGTCAAGGGATAGAGTAGAACACAGATTATGGCTTAGAATCATAATAATTGTATTCTATGGTACTTAGAATTAAAATACTGGTCATTTTTATCAAACTTTAAATATTTGAAAAGTTAGAAGTGTAATATATTATACCGTTTATCGTCCTAAAATCTTGTAAAGAGTGATGTTTTGATGAAATGGATGAATTTGCATTTTTTGTTTAATTCTTCTAAGGATGTAAATATATATAAGTACCATAAATAAAAAAGTAATAAATACCGAAATAGTTGAGGAAGTTCTAAAGAAGTTTAACCTGTTATTATTTTGTTATGATTATTGTTTATAAGTGTATCTGAAATGATAAAATTGAGGAGGAATATTGTATCACTTTGGGCTTACCGCTGTGACTGTGACGTAATATGAAGGCCATGACCCATGGCTTCAGAAGTCAGAATGGCCCCAGATATCCTCCTTCTCCCTTTGTATTAATCTAAAAATATTCCGAAACGATACCAACGTCGGTAAAATTAGAATATACTTATTAAAATTAAAAATATGCTAAACTGAGGCCACTGGTATATAAGACCCTGACATTTTTGAAAAATATAAGTATAGGCGTAGATGGTTAGGTGCAGATTAAATAATTGTACCTGCTATTGATAACTACCTACCTAGTTTAGGTCTGCATGCGTTTGTCGCTTATCCAATCGGATTTTGGTTGTAAGTAGGTACTCTACTCTAACCTAACGCGGGTTAGGTTAGGAACAGCAAAAAAAAAATTATTTTCATTCCTAACGTAACCCTCTTTTAAACCTAACCCAATGATGTAGCTAACCCACAGAGCACAAAAAACCCTTTGTGAAGCGTCATTTGTTTCAATGCTCTGTTAGCTAACCTAACCCGCAATTAGATAGATGGATAGATAAACTCTTTATTGAAAACACCATTTTACAGAAAATTGTAGGTTAGGAACACAGCAGTTTTTTTTTTTTTTTATTAAAAGTCTTTGGTTAGGAACATAATTTAAAAAAAAATGTTATTTTCATTCCTAATGTCACCACAATCTGTAAAGCTGACATTTGTCAGCATTGCGAATTGTGCAATATTTATTGCAAAATTTGCAATTTGCAACGTGTGGAGCATCCAATAAATTCGACCGTCCATTCTAGCAATCAACAAATGATACCAGCAAATTGGCACCAAGTTGCAACGATACAATCTGCTAATAATGGCCCGATCATTCCAACTATACACACGTTTTGGCATGAAAGCATGGCAAAACCGAGTACTTAATTTAAATGAAATTCTATAAAAAAGATCAACATAGGATACTTTTTATCCCAGAAAATTAAGAGTTCCCGTGAGTTGAGCGGGTAAATAGCGGGAGAAACCGCAAGTCACCAAGGTCTAAATTGCCATTGCGGTAACAATGTGAGTAGAGCACGGAATAACAAACTTAAACATAACAAATACTTAATGCCTAAGACTTTATCAAATTTAAAGTGTAATAAAATAAAATATAATAAAATATCTAAAACTATGATAATGATTCTCTAAACTTACTAATAATAAGCCACGTTTGAGTCGCTGTCTGTGAGGTGCCTAACCAGCGCAGTGGCGCTATAATATTGGTCGTTGGCCGAGGTAAGAGCCAGCTCTTTCAATACCTGTTATTTCTACTACATCTGCAACAGCTCACGAAACTGCGATGAAATGAAACCATGTGTACCACCAAATATTTGTTCTGGGTAGGAATCGAACCCACAGCCCTCAGTTCCGAAGGCAGGGCTACTGAGCTATCGGGCCCGTCTCATTTAAAAGCAGGTTCTCGGATCAATCAATCCCATTCTTGTCAAATAATTCCGATCTTCCGTTTCGTTTCGACAAATTCGTCCGAACTAAGCCCTGACCGTGACCTACGTCTAATATGGCATCGTAAATTGTTTTTCCTATTTTTAGTTTCTTTACTATTAGTAGTACCATTACTTATTCTGTGGAATTATTGTGGTAGCATGCATTGGGTATTGGGTACTACAGATATGTTCCAAGTTATAAGCAGTGGCGAAATAATAATAATAATTAGTTATTTTTATTATGAGATTTATTTTAACTTTATTTATTACACATAAGTAATTATTAAATTATCAATTTATCTCGAGTGAATGACTACAGACAATATAAATAACAAATAATAATATATAATATTAGGGTAGCCTAACTGGGCATAGATGCTTGAAATTTGGAGAAAACTTTCTTTATAGCAACAAACTGAGAAAGGGGTTTATAAATTCAACTTCTAAAGGGGTCAGATAGGGTGTTAATTAATCTACTCGGTTCTCCCTGAATAACGCAAGGCCATGGATGGTGTGATTTTAACTAACCCTGATGCAAATAATATCTGTAGGCCTAGCACGAATACACATGCGCGCGTAAGTGTAACGTTAACGTTAGGCAGTTGTATGGCATGACAATGAGGACTTATTCCTGTTTTCGCACTATCGGCTACGCTTACACTTATGTCCCACACCACGGCATAATTAACTATCATTCGTACCACAGAGTAAATAAAGTATTATACCTACTTTTATTCGTGTAGTAGAATCCACGGCGGTGGCGTGGCCTTGGACACGGTCTATGTCTCTATCAGATTGTTCTTCATTGCTTTAAATAGGCATATTTTATTGTACCTATACTTAGATAAGTATGGTACCTAGGTTTTTGATGGTCAATGAAAATAAACGTGGATTAAAAACATCGACATAGTAGATAGTGCCACAAGAGGATGTATTTATGGCGAAACTAATTGTTTGAATCCAGAGCGAAGCACAGGATTCAAGGTACGTCACTCGAGGTACCGTGTGGCAGACTCTGCTTTTCATCCCCTCTATGAGAAAAATAAGTAACAGTTGCTTTTAGTAGTGCCCAGTATTTCTAGCGTTAATATTTCACTTCACTGCTAGTACTACTTAGTATTCATTATTTATCTAAATATATAATTAGTAATTACATAATTAGGTAAATAATGTTTTATACGCGGAACATGGACTAAATGATTACGTTTTTTTATCACAAGAACTGTAGATCTATTTTTTTCTATGGCAAATTTCGGATTACAGCAGTGAATAAATAATACGAAGATATTAGCTAGAGGTAATAAAGTGACGATAGACTTAAACTATCTTCATTTAAATGCTGTTGTACTGTTATATAGTGCACAACTGTACATAAGTACAATTAGTATTGTACAATAGGCAAAGGTGACGCACCTCAGAACAATTCAAATCCGTAGCCAGACCTAAATCGTATTACCTAGACTACAAGAAACTATAGACAGCCTAGGTGGTTGGATTTTCATGTATGTACCGAGGAGAAAGCTGCTGGCCATCCCAGGATAATCCCATTGTTTTTGAACCGGTTAATTCTTTTGGTTTCTATATACCGAGGCGTCACCGGGTGGGAGGGCCAGGCACTAAAGGCGGACAAAAGTGGGGGGCAACTAGCTCAAGGGCACCCCTGGGGTGTGAGCCTTGGCTTGGGCTGTTGCCGGGATAAGAGGATCGAGAAGGCTACGTCCGCTGGAAGTGTGGACCCTATAGAAAGTCTAGCCATGTAGCTAACCTACGTATGTCAACCTCGCCGGCGGGGTCGGTGTCTGATTTTGTTACGCTGATGTCATATACCGGTGCCGAAATCGGTAACTGAGCCAGAAGGGCTAGACTGGTCTAGTGATCCTATTAGCGCAGCCAAAACAACGGCTGCTGTGGGATCTACCGGGTCGCTCGAGGCGTGTCTTCAGTCTTGGGCGGCGACGACGGGGTGGCCCGGGATATTCCCCTAGCCGGTTCTAACGGCACCCACATAATATATAATAGGCCCGCGAGAGGAGATGGGGAGGTGGACCACACGTTGGAATGTTCTGTATGCGAAGGTTTGAATGACAATAACGTATAAAACGTATTCCTTTCCTTTTCAGCGTTGAGATTACTGTCTGTAGTTCTCTGTCTGGCATCGTAAATTATTGCATTGTGCAGGTTTTGTACCTAACGCCGATTATACAATACTAGAAGTCTGTCAGTTAGTCAGTTTATAGTCTATGCTAACGCTCGTGACATGGCATGACAGATGACATTTGAATAAAAAGTGGGCTGGCAACCAAAATATGTAATAGGGCGAATTCTCTGCTGGCAACATTAAATATGGCTTACAGACCGTTCATCGTAAGTTGTCCCTTGATGCAAATATAATTATTTAAAAATATGCGAGTATTATCGTAAATGCAAGGTAATATGTGAGCATTATCTAAAGTAATATGTAAGCATTATCTAAACTTGTATGTGTGACTTGTGTACCTACCACAGTGAACGGTGAACGGTCTGTAGGTACACCACAGGCTTACACACTGATTGATTATATAGAAACAACCAAGTGTCACTCTGAGAGAATGCATGCTTATTTAAATTTCATAAAATTTAGATATTAGTAATTTATGTCTCCACCATGACGATGAAGGGAAATTTCTTTATGACAGTAATTTTTCTTGCGTAGCTAGGTAGAGTGCTGAAATGAGAAGATTCGTCAGTAACGTTTGGAACTCACCGTCTTACTCAGTTTATCAAGATCCAAATGGGATAAAACATTAACTATAACTTCGAAATTTTTCGAGCTTTTTAAAACATTGACCACCCTAATTGTAGTTTTCTATGCACGATGAAAGTAGTCACAAAAGTTACAATAAAATGCCTAAAGTGTCACGCTCTCGATATAATATTTGGAGGTAAAAATCGCCAGTATGATAACAATAAAATCATTATGTTGCAGTAATAACCATGGCCAAATGTTAACCTATCGATGATAAATGAAAAAAAAATTACGTGTATATGCATTCTGTTAGGTATTAGGTTAGGGGTAAGGTAGGTTGGTGTTTGTTCTTTGTCTCAGTGTTATATTAAATTCTACACAGAGCATTGAAAAAAATTACGCTTCCAGAGCTTCCAGGCGGCGCCGGCGAGGCGTATTTATTTACTGTGGTGTTTACAAACAAAAAAGTATTTTAGTATTATATGAGTTATAAGTTGGTTCCCATAGTTACTCATTGCACATATGGTACAAGCACACATTTTATATAGGCTATTCAAACATGAATTACATGTCAGTACCTACGTACCACAGACATCTAATATACTAACAGTAATAGTATTAAATGTTTGTTGCGCTGTGTGAAATGACCACACCACCCACTCGCATTTATATTTATTTTTTCGAATAAAAGTTCCAGTTTGTGTATTGTAAAGGCAGTTTAAATATTTTTCTGGAAATATTATTACTCTTATTCACATAATTTTCAATGATATATGGCTAACCCAAAACAGTCAAAGCCAAAATTCCAAACACAGGGGGTTATTGTAGGTATAGGTATTATATTTATCTGTGACAGGATAGAAAGAAAAATCTGCGATTATGTATTGACGTATGGAAACTTGTTTGGATTATGATATTGTTGTGAAACATTTGTTAAATATTTTTGGTGGTGCTTAGCGGGGATATCACAGTATTGCAGTTACCCAAAGTGCGCTTGGCCTTAGAGCTATAAATAGTTAAATTTCAATTAAGTGTTAATATCAATTGGTGGACATGTCTCTAATATCAATGCATGTACCTAGATTAACTTTTTTATTATGTCAATGCCACTTAAAACCTGATACCTATTTATATACCTAGGTCCTTAGGTAATGTGGATTGCATTTTTATCTGGCTAGTATCTATCAATCAAAATCAATATAATAGTTTTCTGTTGATAATGTTTATTTAAAATATTTATGACTTGTGTAGCAATATGCCTGCCTAGCGTGTCTACTGTCTAATCGACATAGATGAATTTTTAATGTAAAGGAAAAATTTGAATCTCTAGCGGATTTTGAATCCAAACCTATCCGTCATCTATCGTAAATCTGGGACATGGCTACGGTGAAAAGTGACCTCATGCCCAAAAAACGATGTTAAGATACCGATCGATTTGAAGAATTCATATTTGAACCATTCGCCTATTACAGGCAGAGCCAGCGAAGCAGAGAGTTAGAGTCCAGAAATGGGTGACCATTGAACATATACAGCCACGTTTATGCGAGGAATTAGTACTTTCAAAACAGTGGATTAGGACTTATAAATAATAAACCGAGCGTCTCAGCTGCGTTCACTTTGTGTTTACATAGGTTTTGCAATTAGGGCTGCCAATCATTGAAAATAAAAATAAATGAATAAACATTTATTTGATAACGGGCAAAAATTACATAATGAGGGTTGGAACACCTGGCTCCCACACTAGGCTCGGAACCCGAGCTGAGGAACCAGGGGGTCTAGCAAAGATCACATGCGCTAACGCTAACGCCTCTCGCTAACTCCAAAAATGTATCGAAATGACATTTGCTACGGAGAAGTTAGCGATTTACGAAATGTCATTTCAGTACATTTTGGAGTTAGCGTTTGGCGTTAGCGTTAGTGGTTGGTATCTTTGCTAGACCCCCTGACTATTTCGTCGGAGATACACTTTTTGTACGCCTATGTAACTTTTCATTACACAAATAATAAAGTGTTTGTAAAACTTAACTGTAAAAATTATAGGTAATTTAATCTAATTTAGTGTGAGTATATGTGGGTGATACGATGGTGAAATGAATGTCGTTTGCTTCAATGAAATGGAACTATATAGAAGCAGAAACTAGCAGGCTTTTATCGGTACAAAAATAAAATAAAATAACTCTTCTTAAAGATCTTGTAGAGCACGTGTATTCTCATTAGTTTAACTAACAGTTCAAATGACTAAACTGCTGAGATTGTTAGTCTAAGATTTTTAGTTCAATGAAATAATTTGATTGACTAGCCTAGTTTGTTGCATTAGTTTATTAATTGAACTACTGATACTCAAAAGTCTCTTAATGAAGAATTGAGCGTCAGTAGTTCAACGAACTAGTAATGAGAACAAAAATACTTGATTGTGATGGTAAAATTTTTGAGCTCAGATGTTAATGGAATAGGCTCTTTATTAAATTGTTCAATTTAAGTACCAAATTTAATAACTAAATACAAAATACAATTACTAAAAACTAAATTAAATCTAAACTAAGTAGGTACTTATCTAAAACCAAAACTATCTAAACTTATAAAATACACTTATAAATAAAAAGCCGCGTTTAAGTCGCTGTCTGCGGGTAAGGTGCCCAAAAAGCTGGCACAGCTGTTATTTTAATTAGTTTTTGATTCTTAGGCCGAGTTAAGTTGGGTTGATTCGTAGACATTACTTACCAACAAGATAGAGGCCAAAAACTAAAACCCGACTACCTAATTATATATGATGGCATTTTTACCCTCGCCCAAATGAAGGGGTGTTGTATAGTATAACTAATGGGTAACCATTATTTATACTATACTTATCTATGTGCAAAAATGAGTGTTTAAAGATTTTAAATTTTGTTAATTATACTTTTAAGCAATAATACAGGTTAGTTTACAATTAAACGCTACTAAAAACCGTTTTTATAAACCCACCGCTGGGCACAACGGCTATTTATAAATAATTGAAAATTTAATCATCCGTTTTATTGTAAGACAATTTGTCAGTTTGCAATAAATCGACAGATTCTATAAGTAGGTATATATATATATATATATATACTTTTAAGTAGGTACCTACTTCTATCATCTATGCTACAACTTTACAAGCGCTATGCACTTGCGCGTTAAACTGAAGTGGTTGAAATCAGGTTGTGAGCTGACCTGCTGAACCACCACACCACAGTGGCTGTTAGCATTGTACGAGAACCGTATTTCGGTCGCTATTTATAGGTATTAATAGGTATATTACACTAAACTTGTTATATCGAATAAAAAAACATACTGTAGGTATTATAATTATTAACTGGGACCATAGCATCTTAAAAGCAGCTAATTAGAGTGTGTCGATCATTACCGGATCCTCTTCTACGTTATATTTTACCTCACAGAGCAAAAATAAACGCTTCGTGTCTAGGAGCGTCATTTGTTTCAATGCTCTGTGCTTTACCTGATAGTGACGTGTGCTGAATAACAGTGATTTCTATATTTAAAACCCTCAAGGTTCATTAGTATCTTAAAATACGTAAAATACCTAATTATAGCTTTTTATTACCACGCAACGCGAGCTATTTTTATCACTAAGTGCACCTTTTTTTAGCAGGCCTGGCCGTTTCTGTTTAATTATAGTTGTAGCCTTTCGAAAATTTAAATCTACGTATTTATGAAAGTTAATGTGTATGTTTATGTGCAAAAGTGCATGAATAATATTTGCAATAAAATACATTGATTTTATTAATTTGATTTGAAAGGTCATTTAAGATAAGCATATAGTAAACTGATTGTCATAATTACTTCTACTCTTTCTGCATACGGACGAACCCTTTGAAATTGGCTATTAGGTAGTTCTGACAACTTTAGGTCGGACGAGGTACGAAAGAGGGAACAGAATATTTTTGTTAATTAATTTAAGGCAATTTTAATGGCAGTGGGTGCAGTAAACAAATCATGATATTGGCTCAGGGAGCCTATGAATGCAGAAGACGAGCAGCCGCTCAATGTGGTGCTCTCTGGGCGAGGCCAATGTTCAGCAGTTTCAGGTTGTCTTTAGAGAAATAATAATATGTGAGCCGCCTCCTTTGCAGTCCCCTAATCGGTAAATATGCGTACGTTTTTATACATATTTTTTGTGTGCAAGGAAAAACTAGAAACCATCAAATAAGTCATCATTGTGCGGCTTTGTCATAATCACCATTATGTCAGTTTTATTAAGGCTAGATGAGGCTACATAATGATCGCACAGCTGCTGTAATGATGAAAATATTCTAGGTCTGTGGTCGGAAGTGTGACGGTATACGCACGGAGGATCATTACTTACATTTAAATGGCAACCCTAATGAAGGCGAGTGCGAAAGGCGTCGTTGGCAAGGTTGAACACTACTTTGTACCTATGCTTTATAAGTACATAGTACGTACTAGCTGCATCTCGTGGTTTCAGCCCACGAAATACAACTTGCTGGGACAAAACGTCCTTAGTGACATTTCACAACCTATTACGTCCTTTCAGTGCTAACCTCTTTCAGTCTTTTCAGTGCTAAACTTAAATAAGTATTGAAGAGTATATACATCATGGTGGGAAGATTTTAGTTTAACCCACGCGGAGCGATGTCTCTTAAAAAAAAGGTACACAATTTCAGTAGATCCAGCAGCGGCCAGATCCATGATGGATCTAGTGAGATTTTTCTCATTGGATACATTTTCAAAGGCGTTGACACAACATACTGGTCTTAGGTAGGTAGGTAAAATGTTTATAAGTACTGACTTTAGAGATTCGTAACCGTTTTACGAAAATAGAACCTTTAATAGGATCACTTTCTTTTCGATCCGTCTGTCCGTCTGTCTGCCTGTCAAGAGCCTTTTTCTCAGGAATGGTATTGAATTGAAATTTATATATCATCAATCATCATACAAGGAGCTTCGTGATCGTGTAAAAATTTCAAGTGTCTAGTTTATTTAAATTTAAAGATGTTACTGTGTCCAAATTACCTTCTATTATAATATGTACCTACAGATTTTACCTTGGCCTTGGTCACAGAATAAATTATTATTATTGCTTAGTTACACTTTTATGATATCTAATATAGATATAAGATAGATTTACTTTTTGTAGAATAGCGTTGATATCTACGATCTGCGACACTATTTTTAGTTTATACGTACCTGCTAAATATTTTTCAACTTCAAGTCTTGGTTAATGACCTCCGCTATTTCTCCGTAAACTTTAATTTTCCGGATAGGTACAATAAAATCAATTGCAATTAGGCGTTACACTTTTACAAGCCATAATCCGAATTCTATGTTGATATCGGTTGTACCTAGATTTAACATCCGTATGCAAACATTCATTCAAATCGGGACCTTTTTAGCGAAGCACACCACCAAAATTAATTACCGACAACAGAAAAATTCACTTTTATAACAATAGGTAAGTATAGTAAAACGCGTAAAACCAAATAAAATTCAAATATATTCTAAGCACAATTGGTTTCAATAACCAGAGCGCCTGGTCAATGCGACGCGTGACCAAAATGCTGGCACTTAATTGGCTCAATGCATCAGCATTGCGAATCAATGAAGCAATGCTGCCAGCATGTTGGGACGCTACCTGCCGGTAGTGGGCTGGAGCATTTGGACTGGTTATTCTATAGGCCATCCTGGCTAGTTTACGGTTCAAATGCTATTTGTAGTAGGTAGGTAGTGTAGTAGTGGTTCTAGGTAGTGTATAGTACATATAATATAGTTATTTTGAGTGGCAAAGCCTCATTACGCGTTTAAAAACATCAATAATAATTTAAATGTTTACAATGCATTTATTTAAGTTATAGCAACGCTACCCAAACTTATTCTCAGCTATTATAATATCTAGTTGCAAGATGGCGTGTCACCGCACTACCTAAATTAAATATAAATAGTACACACAGATATTAAAATAGTAGTATAGTACTTAATTAATTTAGTATCTAATCTCCGTGTCCTGACTCTTGTTTTAACTTGGTCTCGCAGACATAAATAATGTAAAACCTCTAGATATATACTCGGAACTTATATTTGAAGCACCACAAGCACGCCCATTCCCTTGTTGGCACACATTGACTTGACTAGAAATACGTATAACTTCCTTGCTTGACACACAAGCACCTACGCCTACCTGCAAGAAAAAAAAGTTGACGTGCGGGTTCTAGTAACTACAGAATTTAAAGCACTCAAAATTGAAATACATTCATCACAGCCATTTTGGTGCTTAGCTTCCGTTACTTAGGATGATGTATTTCCGTTGCCGCTATAACAACAAATACTACATAATAGCACGTAATCCGGCTTACTTTACGTACAAATCACGTCGAATAACTCGACCGGTGTTCGGGCAATAAAGATACTCATCCTCACAGAGTATGCGCGTATGTGAGTTCTACTTACGTTACCTTCTACAATATTAAATACTTACTACATAGTCTGTGAAAATTTCAACTTTCTAACTATCACGGTTCATGAGATACAGCTTGGTGACAGACGGACGGATGGTCGGACAGTGGAGCTTTAGTAATAGGGTATGGCTTCCAATGATGAATACCTATAAATCTTTTAATTGATCTATTGCGGTTCCAAAAGCCTTATTATAACCCCAGCGGAATGACGGGTGTAGGATTTCGTATTCCTTTCTCTCTCTACTCTCCAGTTTAGAGTGCGCCGTCTACTTATATATTTTTCAACAATTAGTCTAAGCTTGAGCTTGGACTTTACATTACATTAGCTTAAAATGGCTTCTAAGTTAAAGTAATGAATGAGGTATAGGTACCTACTAGCGATGGCAATTAATGCGATTTTGCGTAAATTTCATAAACATGCTAATTCACGAGTCTTAGCATGCTAATTGCTATTGCTATGCTATTTGATAAAATGATGTGAAATGGAAAAGAAAAATGACTTGAAACATGAAATGAAAATTTTTATTAAGAATTAAATTCAAAATGAACTAAATTAATTGAAATGAAATTTCATATTTCATAGAATTTCGCAACACCATTTCATTTGCGAAATGCTAATTGAGTATTCACATGCTAAAAATGAATGTGAATGCTAATTAATCCATCACTAGTACCTACTTGTATAACTACAACAAGAGTTGGAAATAAATAAAGAATTCAGTAAAGAAGAGAGTTTTAAGAATACTTAGTAATGAAAAGTGAATGTAGGTACATTTCCATGATGCACGTCAACAGCGGGAAGACATCCCCTACACATAAGCCTCCCCCATAAATCGCCACATTGGGCGCTTATCATAAGGCTTGCCATAATCACCGCACCGGTGATCGCAGATTTGAATGTACCGAGGATAATGCTTCTGCTCGTTCCCGCGATATTCCCTGAGCCAACGGGAAGAGATGGGGTGGTTTTGTTCTCACAACACTGGGATCACGCGGCCAATCCATGATGCTAGGCTATAAACCCGGTTATCTATTAAAAAGACATAAATACATAATACGAGTAATCTATGTATCATGGTACCCATAAAAACTTTATCGATTTCGGATTCCAATATAACTGGTTAAGCTCATCATGATTTGCTACAAATTGCTACGATTTGCTTGCTTGATTATTAGGTTTGGGGTTCAATAACAAAATCGAAGAAACGTTACCGACCATTATTTAGTTCTTTGTGTGTATTTTGGATCGTTGAACTCGTGTTTTTTGTTTGAATATTTTTGTAATTCTATGTAGTGGCACACATCTTGACATGACTACATAGAAGATCCCATAGGGTGATAATTAGGAAACCTAAAAAAGTTCAATTCTGTAACTGTATATGACTTTACTTGATGACTGTAAATGTTTTACGATTTATCCTGGCATGTTATGTTACCTAATATGTTATGTTATCTGTTGTAATTAAACCAAGAGTAATTAAACCACCCTATATCATTAAACTTCATTCTTCAATAAACGTTGTAGATGTCTATCGAGTGAAGTAACATTTTTTTTATGAGAATGAATGACGTGACGATCTCGTCGTTCACCTGACGTAGGTTTTTGATGGGATATTTGCCTTCCGTGGCAATGACCGTATAGGACCGAAAAGAACGTAACTACCTACATAGCATTAGATTCAAATAACATAGTATACGTGATTTATGTTATAAGATGTGATTTTTTTATAAAGGTCTCTGGTTTCCAGCTTTCCACAGAGCACGATAGAAATGTCGCTCAGCCCCAGATAGAGACAAAACTCTTGTACCTTGTAAGTGTGACCTATGGAACAGGGTGAATCCTGTGGTAATTAAGCATATTAATGTTAAATATTATTATAATTTTAGTGCTCTGTGCCGGGATCATTGCAAACTCTCGTATATCGATTTGGTGGGACTCGGTGCTCCTCCTACGGCAAGAACCTCTTACGAGACTATCATCTAAATATAAAAAATAATAATAATAATAATAATAAATTTATTTATTAGTACAAAAACTTAAATAACAATATATATACACTAAACTAAACAACTTAAATATAAACCTATCTTAATAAATATATACACCTAACTAAAAATGAAAACCCTATGAAAAAAAAGCTATGCCGCAAAAAAAATAATAATATCGTAATATCGTAAATTATTAAAGATAATATCTTTATTAATTTATAATAATGTATTATATACCTATTCTTCATTCATTTCTTAAGTACCTAAGTATATGTTTTTTACAATATTTCTATAATAACATTACAAAAATATTATAAAAAACCTAAACCTAGTGCCGTCGCCCGCGGAGGGGCCAGGCTACCTATTCTTTATTATTACAATTTATCCCTGCAACAAATTAAGTTATAAAGTTGCAAAAATAATAGTATACCCACATAAATTACGAAGTACAAGGTCACCATTAATTTATTTAAAACCGTTTAGATTACTATACGTATACAACTGGTTTTACGACATACGAAATTTTTGATATTTAATTACCCTTTTTTATTACATTTATATTTTAATATCATTACTAAAAAATACGCACAGGTATGTACTTAATACGTGTAATTGATTACTCAACAAAACAATATAATACACGCTGTACACTGTAGTATAGTACTGCCCAATACACAAAAAAAGGAAGTTACGCAATGCACAGTTTAATCCGTTCATCGTTCATCACCCGCAGAAAACTTTTTCGCAGGTAATAGGCATGATGACTAATTGCATAAATTAATAATATTCCTCAAAAATTAACAATCGTGAAAACAAAAATAAAATATCTCAAAAAATCATTTTAAAAACAGGAATAGAAAGAGACAGCTCACACATGGAGTGACGTCAGAACTTGATCCTACATAGTACCTCATTACTAAACTATGGTAGCTTTACATACAAACCCTTTGGCGTCTGACGTCACTGCATCATAGTAACTGTAGAGATGCTTTGTTTAGCGAGAAAGGGACCGGCGATGCCCTCTCCAAAAACTTTAATAGCAACATTCAGCAACATATTATACTCCGTGATTTATTTACCGATTTTACTTAATTTTCAACGATAGCTTGCATTTTTTATCTTTTTTATGTAAATGTTATTTATGTGATTTTTTCGAGTAATTTGGACAATACAATGTCTGTTGGTCAACTAGTAGATAAGTTTTAAGTACCTATACTTATCAAGTTATCATTGAATCAACCACGCATACCAGCTTCGTGCAAGCGAGGTCGAGGGTTTCAGATCACACAATTTTATGGAAAAAAACCTCTAATTACCACCAAAAATCCTGCTGTCTGGTTAAACATTTATGCTATTATTACACGGTAGTAGGCAGTTATCACATAATAATTACAAGGAAGTCGGATCATAATTTACTTACCAAAGTACTTAAATTGATTAAAAAAATACTGCATTTTAACGAGTTAATAGTAATTCAGTGAGCTACGCCTATTATTTAATCTGTGGTTATGGCAGTAATGTTTAAAATGCATGTAAAAACTAATTTGGAAAAAGATTAAAATTGGTCATGCTAGAAAGAAAGATAAGAAAGCAAGCTGATAGTATAAATTACATACCTTCCTTTTGTTTTTATATACGTATAGTATTAAATGTCTGTGTACATATCTTAGAATAATATAAAATCACCGATAAAAATACATAGGTAGATTTGAGTGATTCAGGTATCCCAGAAAGTGCTCTAAATTATTTTTAATGCATTTCTAACCTTGCAAAAACTAAGTCATTGGCGATTTATTGTACGTTGCCCAGCAATGAGTTTATAAACAAATTAGTAGCATTTAATTGTGAACTAGCCCATATTAATGCACCAATTATTGCAGTAATTAATTGTTTTTTTAGAGTCAATAGTGGCTAACTAAGTTTACGATAACAAGCGAAGCGAGAAGGAGTGTTAGGTTAGTCTTGACCACACTAGAAGTACACAATACAATAAAACGAAGTGATACCGATTAATTATAAATATCCGATAAATCATTCGTTTTATTGTAAGGTAAGAATAATGGTGAGTTTACAATAAATCGCCAATTTATAAATAACCGCGTTTTTTATAAAAACAATCGGTTCTTACAGACATATACAGATACATCTATTTCTTCTTAGTGTCCTACTATAATTAAATCCAAGTCAGTCTTTCAAATAAAAACGTGCGTCAAGACAATGAACAAAGTAAAATAACAGAAGAAAAGAAATTGAAAAATCGTCAGTGACGTACGTACCTATGATGAAAACCAGTGAGACGCCAATTTTCCAGAGCATTTTCAGTACTCGAAACCGGTTGGTAACTTTACTTCCGTGTGACGACGCGCGACGCCTTCACTTAGTAAACTGCCTCCGAAGGCTTTGTGTGAGGCACCTATATGACTTCGTTTAGAAAAGAAATACCGATGATCATCTTGCTCGTCATGTATACCTATATACACAGTTATATAGCATTAGTTTTATTACTACTTTTTTCGGTGATTGTGTTTATTCATCAACACAGAAATATTTAGGCCGCCTTTGTGGAGTTATCTTAGACCATAGGTAAAGAGTTGTTTCAAGTTCAAATGTTATCCATAGCAGGTTTTTTATATACCACGGACACGGACGGACACTTTTTGACTTCATTTGCCTTTTCAAAATTATACACTCTATCGTTGATATATATAAAGTTCGTTACCCACTCACTCACTCACTGACTGACATTTTTGTTCCCGAGCTCCTGGAAGTGGTGGAGAAAAACCGAGTATGAGGTTGTATAGAGATCGGTCACGTGACAACCAGAAAAATCTGACATCAGCAAAAAATCGTCTCCTTGATGGAACCGGTCAACGGCTCTCGGAAACTACAAGTCGGATGGGTGACCTGTTCTAACTAAAGTTGTAGTAAACCCTGGGACGCTTGGAGAGAAATAAAAAAAAATAGGGGTTGCCATACAAAAAAATAAAAATTCCATACAAAATTGAAACGCTTATAAATCGGAAACGGTAAGAGGTAGGTGGGGTGTGTTCGACCAAATGTCATAGAGGAGGATGGGCGCTTTCGGATGGTCGTCATGAAAATCCAAGATGGCGGATCCAAGATGGCGGCCATTTTGAAAGTTGGTCCGATCGGGCTGATTTTTTGCATCGGGGGGTTTTCGGGGTCCCTGATTCGATATTTGAAAAAATATTCTGGATCCCGCCATTTTTAAAGATGGCTGCCATACAAATTTTTTTTTTCATTTTTGGCTCATTGTTTCTCGATACCTATGGGAAATTTTGAACTTTTTTTTTAAAATTTGTATGCAAATGGACAATCGAAATTCAAAACATTTCATGACCTGGTCTTCCGACCTTCCATCATCGTGACCATCAACGGCCTGGCTAAACGATGTGAGATGGGTCATATGCGTTCTCAGGAATGTCATAGCAAACCCTGGGACGATTTTAGAGAAAATAAAAAAAATTCAAAATGGCGGAAAAAAAAATCTTCCATACAAATTTAAACCGGAAATGACGTCGAAACCATAATACTTTAGTATAAAGAGCTCAAACTAATTATGTTTGGAGGCCAAAAGGGAAAAGAACACCAAATTTTTTTTTTCAAAATGGCGGAAATTTTGGTCGTGGCGGAAAAAAAAAATTCTCCGATCCGGATCAAAATCGATATCTGATGGTCCCCAAGGATGCTGATCAACATTCTAAAATCAAATTTTGACATGCGCCATTTTTCAATAGGGTTGCCATACAAAGGTGATTTTAACGAAATATGAACTTTCCTTTTTTACGCCTCCAATATGAATGTAATAGAAAAGTTGTTTCTGGGGATCGAGTAAGATGTATAAAGGAACAAAACAGAACACAAATGAAATTGATTTTTTCAAGATGGCGGATGGAGACGTATCGACTTATAGAAAAAGTTATCCGATCCGGATGAAAATCGATATCTAAGACTCCCCCTAGATACTTAGCAAGAATATGGGGAAAAAATTTTGATTCCGCTATTTTGAAAAATTTCATTCATTTTACCGAACTATTTTATGGATCTCCAATCCATATGAAAATTGATATCTGAGTGTCCCCAAGGATACTGATTAACATGCTTTAGCTTCTTTTAGACATCCACCGTTTTTCAAAATGGCTGCCATACATATTTTCAAAACCACCAATGCGACGACGAGCGAAGCGAGGAGGAGCTTCAAACTACCTACCGCGACGACGAGCGAAGCGAGGAGGAGCTTCAAACTACCTACCGCGACGACGAGCGAAGCGAGGAGGAGCTTCAAACTACCTACCGCGACGACGAGCGAAGCGAGGAGGAGCTTCAAATTACCTACCGCGACGACGAGCGAAGCGAGGAGGAGCTTCAAACTACCTACCGCGACGACGAGCGTAGCGAGGAGGAGCTTCAAACTACCCATCGCGCCGACGAGCGAAGCGAGGAGGAGCTACAAACTACCTATTGCGATGACGAGTGAAGCGAGGAGGAGCTTCAAACTACCTATTGCGACGACGATCAAACTACCCATTGCTACGTTTACAATGTTTTACTAATGCGACGTTTTTTAATTGGCTTAAGCTAATCTAACCTAACTTCAACACCACTAACCTTTTTTTACCTAACAACTGAATATTTTCGGGAACCTTGAATAAAATAGACACTCTTTGAAGAAACATAACAAAATGGCCGCCATGCAAAATTAAAAGGCGCACACTATCGAAACTAATAGAGGCAAGCATAGCGTGTTTGGACTCATGTTACAGAGAACAACGGAGGCTTTCTTACAGTCTTAAAATAATTCAAAGATGGTGGATTCAAAATGACGCCCGATTTTATAGTAACTCGGATTCGGCTGATATTTTATATTTGGGGGTTTTAAAGGATGCTGATTTCAAATTTTGACCTTTTACTTGACTGACAGCATTTTTCAAGATGGCCGCCATGCAAAGTCAAGCGCATTATCATTTTCTTTGAAAAATACCGCTGTTTTGTACTAATTCTTGCAAAATTTAAAGTTTAGCACCAAGTATAACATTTTTATAAATACAACAGCCACGAAAACGTCCTCGCGGGCCGCACGCGGCCCGCGCACGGAGCAAAATACTAGTTATACACTCTATCGTTGATTCACCTTTTCTGCTTTCTCAAGTAAAATTCAATATTAGGCCAAGAGCTCGTCACCCTCATTTAAATATTTTTTCACTTCAGGTGTTTACTAATAATACCTCATTCCCCCCCCCCCCCTCATTACCCTTTAGTTAGAATGTGTCGGCAGTATAACGACATCTTGAAGGAACACCACAGCTCAATTGATATTTTTGATCAAAAACTAGTGAAATTTAAAAGAAACGTTTTAGCTGTTATTTCGGAACTTTAAAAGATTATTTCTATTTTGCATTCAAGATTTAAAATGTTACTATAAGAAATACAATGTATTAAATATTTTAACTAATGTATTCTTACAGTATTGTTAATTGTTAATCATGTTGTGTACACATGTTTTGGGGTATAATCTAGCTCAAAATGTATGTAATTTCTTTTTTCTTGTTCTTGTATTTGGTTATATTCTGTTTTGTGTGCCTAATAAAATAAAAAATAAAAAATTTGGATGTGTTACATTGTAGGCAGTCTTTGTAAAATTATCTTAGACCAATAACGTGTTGCTAATGAGTACTTTAAATGTTAGGTATTCCTATTATAGGTATGTTATCCACCTAAAATCTATTTAGGTCTCCGATGTTTTACTTAACTTTCTTTTCTAGGGTTCCGTAGTACAAGTTTTTTATTATCTCTTATTTCGTCGTGTACCTGTGTGTTTGTCCATCAAATCCTTTGCAGAAATGCATGTAACTTTATAACTGTATTTGCTCAAGATTTTAATTTTTTTTTATGAGGATGTATAACGTGACGAGCTAGTCATTCACCTGATGGTAAGCGACACGGTCGCCCATAACAGTAGCAGTGTCACTCGGAACTTTAAGGCTGAGTTGCACCAGCTTACTTTAACTCTAACTTTAACGCTAACTATAACCGTTCCATGCTTCGCAGGGCGGGCTTATGTCAAAATTTGACCGTAACTTTAACCGTGTTTATGGTGCAACTCAGCCTAAAACAAGAGAGTTCAAAAACTAATACCCGACTACCTATTTATTTATGACGGCATTTTTTCCCTCGCCCAAATGGAGGGGTGTTATATTGTATAACGGGGTATAACTATGGTTACACTTACCTATGTGTGAAAATGTGTGTTTACATGACTAGAGATTTTAATTTTTTTTTTGTTAATTATACTTTTAGGTAGGTACCTACTTCTATCATCTATGCTACAACTTTACAAGCGCTATGCAGTCGCGCGTTATAACGAGGAGGGAGGAAGCTACTTTTTCAAATTCCAACATCGTTTAATTCGTAAACTATTGAACCTAGAGTAAAAATGAATAGAATATTTTTTATGGCGGATGTAATATAATTTAATGATTAGAGATTTTCCCCTGTGGTACTGAAGCTGGTATGCACTTCGATCACTTTAGTGCTATTTTACCTGGCCTCAGAGCACTCTCACCTAACATCTTCAATCTATTGGGATCCCCCATTTTCCTTGAAGCAGTTCCTGAGGCTATAACTTGTCGTAAACAAATTCTTCTTGCCGCTCAGGAACGTCTTAAAAATCTCTCGGCTCACGTCGCTATGATTTTGTTACGTATGTGTTTTGCGCTACCCAAAATTATATACTTGTTGCGGACCACTCCCACCTGGCTTTGCCCCGAAGAAATCTCTTCTTTTGACAGCACATTAAAATCGGCTGTTGAAACGATACTTAACGTGTCCCTTGATGAGCTGCAATGGAGCCAAGCAGCTCTACCCATACGGCACGGAGGGCTTGGGATACGGCGTGCTCTGGATGTTGGCTTGCCGGCTTTCCTCGCGTCTGCTCATGGGGTTGCAGACCTTGTCACTAATATTTTATATACCAACGGTGACAGGGCGAGTGTACCTTATGTGTCTGATGCGGTGTCTGCTTGGTCTGCCATCAGCCAGGGTGCGCCAAAGCCAGCAGCCCTACATGTCCAGCGGGCATGGGATGAAGTCGGGGCTAAAAGGAGCCTCCAGCAAATGGTGGATTGTGCCACGGGGGCTGATTTGGCGAGACTCAAGGCCGTGTCGGAGTCACAATCTGGGGCATGGCTACACGCCCTTCCATCGCCTCACCTGGGCACCTTACTTGACGACGACTCTCTGCGTGTGACAGTGGCCCTCCGTCTAGGCTGCAAGGTGTGTGAACCACACAAATGCACTTATGGTTCTATGGTGGAGGCCGATGGTCATCACGTACTGAGTTGTCGTCGCTGCACAGGTAGGTTTCCGCGTCACCATGCCCTTAATGATATAATCCGCAGGGCCTTCATATCCCCTGTGTACTGGAGCCGCCAGGCCTTTGTAGGTCGGACGGTAAGAGGCCGGATAGTTTGACTCTGGTACCGTGGCAAAATGGCAAGTGCCTGGTGTGGGACGCCACTAGCGTCAGTACTGTCGCCGCTACGCACCTGAGTCGCACCGTCCACGCACCAGCAGCAGCTGCAGAGGATGCTACCAGTAAAAAGCGACTGAAGTACGCGTCAATGGAGCCGCATTATTACTTTGTGCCTATTGCTGTAGAAACTATGGGCAGTTGGGGCGCAGAAGCCAAGAGTTTGGTTGCTGAGTTAGGGCGCAGGATTCGGGACAGAGGTGGTGACTCCCGCTCCGGCTCGTTCCTGGTGCAGAGGTTGGCCATTGCCATCCAGCGTGGTAATGCTGCCAGTGTGATGGGCACCTTTGCACCGGGTACAGTGAGGGGCGGGTTATTTGAATAATATAATAGGTAATAATTTGACATTGTTTTTAATTGTAATTAATTTTGACGTTTTGTGAATCATTTAATAATGTATTTTGAATAATTAAAATATTTGTTTACTAAATAAAATATATTTTAAAATGATTTGAAATATGTTGATTTATAATAAATAAAAATATGTTTGTCACCTCATATAATTTAATTACCCAAAAGTAATTGTAACACTAATCCTAAAGCGTAAATGACGGGCCCGATGGCTCAATTGGTAGTAACCCTGCCTTCTGAACCGAGGGCCGTGGGTTCGATTCCTACCCAGGACAAACATTTCTGTGATGAATATAGATGTTTCTGGGTGTTATATTGTATTCTATGTATGTATTTACAAAACCAAAAGTATCTAAGTATTATATCCGTTATCTGGTTCCCATAGTACAAGCTATGCTTAGTTTGGGGCTAGATGGCGAAGTGTGAAATGTCCACACATATTTATTTATTTTATTTATTTATTTAAAGGTTTCTGAGATATAAGCAAATATCCGAAAAAAGTGATATTCAAACCCTTCCCCCTCCCTCGACTTACCCCCCACCCTCAGACATTTTTACTATATTCATCAGTATACCTTCAAAGTATTACTGTGCCAATTTTTAAGATTACACGAATGATTTCGGCTGTTTGCCTAATGTTTAGCGAATTTTCTTACTATGAGGTGGAATGGATAGGTCATAAAATCCGCCATATTGGGTATAGTATAATGTAATGTATCCAATGTCACCCAGAGTATCAATACGCATCGATTGGTGTCAAATTTGATAAAATATGATGAGTAGTTTAGGCACAACCAGGGAACAACAAAACCAGAAAATTGGCGTCTATTTTTATACGTAGGCTATACATAGTTATAAATAGATATAATAATTATACATATTCTAAACGTACTCATAAAGACCTTTCATTTGATACCAAACATGATATGTTTATCAAAAAAATATATTTTTTTGTCCGCGAATTTTTTTAATATAATCCGCTATATTGAATTTAATGTAACTTTATATAGCCTATTACACGCAGAGTGTTAAGTTCTATCGATTGACACCTTGTTGTTTGAAATAGGATAAGTAATTTAGGAGATGCGAGGGAACATATGAACATACACACATACATACATACATACATACATACATACATACATACATACATACATACATACATACATACATACATACATACATACATACATACACACATACATACATACATACATACATAGACAGTCAAACTCAAAACCCTCTTTTTTGGTAGTCGGGTAATAATAAAGTTTCGCGTGACACTGCACTGCGCATGCACGTCATCCTGAGACATCACACAGTCTGTGTGATGTCTCAGTAATCAGATTACTACACTGCGTAATCAGGTCATAAAGTCTCATTTGCCCAGTAATTTTACTAGCTACAATGCCCTTAAAACCAGAACACAGTAGTGCTTGCACACTACTGCTTGGCGGCAGAATAACTGGCAAAGCGGTGGTACCTACCTAGACGAACTTTGCAGAAAAGTCCTACCACCTAGGAATTTAGAATATAAAGTTACGCTCGTGATTAAACTCTAGAAACTTGCTCTTGCACGGGATCAGCACTAGCAGCAATAGCCTTTTTTACTGTATTTGAATGACGTGACGAGCTAGTCGTTCACCTGATGGTAAGCGTCACGGCTACCCATAACAGATCACAGTATCATTCGAAACTCTACATTTGTGTGACACTGCACTGCGCATGACATCCTGAGACCTTGACACAGTCACAGATCAGTGATCATAAAGTCTCATTTGCCCAGTAATTTCACAAGCTACAATGCCCTTCAAACTGGAACACAGCAGTGCTTGCACACTACTGCTTGGCGGCAGAATAAGTTGTCAGAGCGGTGGTACCTACCTAGACGAACTTTGCAGAAAGGTCCTACCATCTATTCCAAATTCCAATAACACGCGATATGTAGCTAAAAATCATAAGAACTATTATACTGTTTTTTGATGTTTAGTGTATTGTATTATTTTACAGCATGAGATGAGTAATTGAGTGTTTTTGATCATTAAAATATATTTATGTCACAGCCAACTATCTTAATTAGCCGTTAAATTAACATAAAGCTTGAATGACATTATAGGGCCAGAATATTCTGAATTAGTTAGTCACCCAACGATTTAGTTAGCCTGTTAATGACTATGCTAGGTAACTAGTTAATAGTTATCGAGCCTAACTGCTAGCTTAAAATATTTTATATCTTCTCTGAAGTCGATTAGTCGAACGGATAATTTAAGGTAGGCGGTTGTGACATAATTATATATTTATATGTACATGCTGATACAAGAATTGGATTATACACATACAAGGATTGGAGATAAGCTATAAGCTCTGTCTGTGATGAATGAATCGTTATATCGGCGAACCGTTCATAGTTGAAAGGTTCTGTCGTTGAACTACATTAACTCACAAACGAAACATTGTCAGCAGCTCAATCGGCAGAGAAACATTTGACGGATCGGAGGTAAGTTCCAGAATCAGGTAGTCGCGCGTTATATATAATATTTATTAATATACCTACAGATTAGTCTTAGTAGTAGACTGTAGGTATTATATTATCTGGGGTAGTAAGCATAAAACTAAATGATTAAAAGATGTAATATAACATTCAATGGACTTGTAGATTACACATACACACCTATATACTCACGGATTCCTACGTAGGGTGAGTTCCACTTTTGAATTTTATTAGTGTTGTTTTCGTTATTTTCGATCACAAAAGTCGTTCCACCATCAACATAAAATATTCCACTAGCAATAAAAGTGATCACCTATTAATGGAAACTTGTAATTGGCCCTCTTTAATATTTACTTAACTATACTTGTACCTAGCTGTAAGTTTTCTTAAAATCTTAAAATAAAATAAAATAAAAATAAAATCACTGTGAGAGTTTTTGACAATCAAAAGAACAAAACGAAAATAACCGTTGACATAGAAATAACACTAATTCAGCCCAAGTGAAGCCCACCCCTGATAAAAATAGGGAATAAAAAATATTTTATTATCATTTCAATTATTTGAAGTGCATTAGTAACTTAAAGTAATATTTATAATTAATCTCATCATAAATTTGTAATTTGTCATAACTTCCTTAGACGAACAATAGAATTACATTGTTAGAAGTCGTTAGCGATCGTTAGCTCATTAGTCACACACGTGCTATAAGTAATAGCAAGTCATAATTTGTAAATTATCCGCACATATACATAAACCATTCATTAATTCATTAAATCATTCATTTATTCACTCATTAAATCATTCATTTATTCACTCATTAATTCATTCATTCATGATGATGGTGATGATGAAATAAACTCATTAATTCATTCATTAACTCGTTTATTGTCAGTCATTCATTTATTCATTTATTCACTCATTTACTCAATCATTCATTGTTTGACTACGTTAACTTTGACTGAAAGATTGGAGGGTTGGTTAAAAACTGTCAAATATTTAAGAGCATGTGAAGTGTTCAACCGTAAGAATAGATAGAATAGAATAACATGCTACTGTTAAATTGTGTATTAAGAGGGTTATATGTTCCAACAGTTTAGTAAAATTATTTTATTCAATAACATTAAAAAGTAGAGCTTTGCAATTCGGTTGTATATTTTTTATGTTTGTTACCTGACAATTACTCCGTCATTCATAACTCACTTAACATAACATAACTACATTATAGTAATAATAGCTAGAAAAAAATATGCCATTAAGTACTTTTCAGTGCGAACTCTCGTTTATCCCTTTTTTGAATGGCTATTATTAACTATTGAACTGGGATTTATGTCTAGGTAAGTGTAAGCCCGTCTTAAATTGTACTGCTGTATCTATGTGTCACAACCTTGAACCTTGGGTGCTTACTTAGGTCCGCACATTATCTCTACGTCTAATAATAAGAACAAAATAACGTTTAGAACAGTACGACATGACTTCGTAGTAATCTCATTTCAAATATCAAATTTTCGAGAATATTCGATCATCACAAGGAAAATCCGCCTGGAAGAAGGTTTGCTCTAACGTAGTAACAGTTATCTAATCTGTGACTTATATTTGAGGTTGTAGCAACTGACATGAGCAAGAGCATTTGCAGAGTGTAAAAACCATTCGCTTCATGATGTGAGCACGTTACAAGTACAATATTGTATTCTATTTTACCAACAAAAAGTATAGTTAAGTTTTGTATCAGTTATTTGGTTCCCATATGGTTCCCATAGTACAAGCTTTGCTTAGTGTGGGGCCAGATGGCGCTGTGTGAAATGTCCACACAACATATTTATTTTTATTTGTAGTATTATCATGGGGTTCCATCAGGTACAAACGAAAAATAGCCCGAACTTGAAAAAAATGTAGTAATCGTGTCTAGAGAGTTAAGTACCAGTTAGTGTCCAGTGTATTCATTTGGCCCAATACTTCGCCAACACGCAATAAATGTCGCTTGATAATCTTGCGTTATGCAGAAATAAAATAGTTCGTAAAATAGCCCGAATTATTCCGTTGTATGGGATGAGGCATCTGTACTGTAGGTATTATATTATCTGGGGTATTATAGAATATGTTAATAAGGCAAATTCTGTTGACAAAGGTCATGTTATCTGGTTCCCATAGAAAGTACAAGCTATGCTTAGTTTGGGGCTAGATGGCACTCTGTTAAATGTCCGCACATATTTGTATTTATTTATGTCTTTCATAGACTTTTGCTTTTAATCTAGATTTCTAGAATATTTTTGCAGATGTATCAGTTACATACCTACTGATCATAGATCCATCGGTGTGGCGTAGGTAGTAGATAGTAGTACGCACCTTCATTGCCGATAAGAATACTATGTCGAGGTTCCGTGACTGTTTACCTGCCATGGGCTATTCTCATATCTGTTGGTAGCTAAACATATCTATGGCCTATTTATAGGACGGGTAGGCCAAGGTTCTGTCTGTAAAATAGTTTTATTTTGTAGAAAAATTCAGTCAAACTTTTTACCCAAACCTACGAGCCGAGCGCGCGATCGCTCGGTCTTAACTGATGGATCCAGTTAAGACTGAGTAGACTAAAATCAATCAAAACTGTAGTCACGGTTTTAACGATCAGTACTATTATAGTAGATAATTTTTAGGTCTCTGATAATTAGATAACATTTAGGGGAAGGGGGTAATTTTTGTATGGACAAGAGGTGGTTAAACGCTTCTCTTAAATAGCTTTTTACTTTGGATAATTCTATCTAATTTTAACAGTTTTTTAAAATAAAACAGAATTTTTTCTTCTTCTAGCCTTTTGTCAAGGATCTAAGGATATGATTGTGATCCCTCAGAGATGCACACGAGGGCTAACAGCATCGCATAGTTTTTCCAATAAAATATCATATAATTTCTTTTCATCAATTTATATTTGAAAAGCAAAGTAGGTACTGAACCGATTTTGATGAACTTTCTACGGGCACCAATCTACACGTTAAAAGGATTTTTTAAATTGGTTATTAATAATAGTTCAGAGGCAGCAACAATAAAATAAATACATAGTGCCCACAACCGGATTTGGTACTACCGCTGCTCTGCTAGGTTAGTTATTACCGGCTAGCGGCTTTTCGAGTAATGGGATGTCACGTGCATTGAGTAAAAAACTGTTCATAAAATACTTAAACCCATTAAAAGCTTGTGGTTTATAGCAGTATCGCCTGTTTAGCATAATCAAAAGATTAATATTAACGTAAAGGAATGTAAATCACTAACGGAGATTGAACCCGCATCCATTCATCTCTAAAACCGAGACATGTATTTTTAATCTCATGTCCCAAATCCTTCATCTTTTAGAACGAACTGAAAACCGTAATCAAATCCATTATGTATTTATAAATGAGCCTATAGTAGGTAAAAACAAAACATAGTTTAATAATCTACAAATAAGAGATTTGGATACAATGACCTCTGAATCGATTCCGTTAGAATTTACAATTTATGTTACTATAGTTTTTAATTATGTCCAATTTTATGCCTACTAATATTATTAATTCTGTAGGTACGACAAGAACTCAAAAAGTGGCCATCCGAAAAAACAGATCTTTGTGATTTAGAAATAAATAAAATAAATAAATATGTGTGGACATTTCATACAACGCCATCTAATCCCAAACTAAGCATAGCTTGTACTATGGGAACCAAATAGCTGATAGAACACTAATATACTTTTTTGTTCGTAAATACATACATAGAATACATTATAACACCTAGACACAGAACAAACATCTATGTTCATCACACAAATGTTTGTCCTGGGTAGGAATCGAACCCACAGCCCTCAGTTGAGAAGGCAGGGCTACTACCAACTGAGGTATCGGGCCTATCAAAATATTTTTTTAAACCCTGAGGGAGAACGTTGTATACTGTAACACAGAGAAACAGTATTTTTCTCTCTAATCTGTGGACTGTAACTTTATATCACACAGCCACTGCTATCATGCTCTACAAAAATAAATTAGGCCACTAAAAGTTATACTATAAGTATTATTAAAAAATATATTCTACTTCAGGCCTCGACAACATTTGAGTGCAGAAGTACGGTATTTATTTTAGGTAATACTGTTTTATGAATAAGTAAGTAGGCATAATAATGTAGGTACATGTATTACTAACCTGATTATTATGTAAACCAAAGCCAATTGGAACAAATATTGTATAAATATACACTAACTGCGCCCCGTCGCTTCACCCCAGCACAGAGGATACAATTTTCCGAGATTATAAACATGTGCTATTCCATACACTTTCACCAAAATGTATTCAGAGGTTTCAGTTTTAATATTATTATTAACTAAGAAGTAACGACGAGAAGCCTTATTTTCCTCCGAATCCCGTGGATCGAAAACCAGCGGGGGAGTCGATGGAAGCCGCTGCTCAAAGTAGCCCTCTATGAAGGCCTATGTTCAGCAGACTGTTGATTGATTCTTCAGGCTGTTGATTGATGATGAGGATTATCATCAATTAAGAATCCCTTACAATTTTCGCGCGTTGCAAGTTTAGGCAAATAGTATGAGTGTGTGCGCTCGAGCTGTATACTTTCGTAGTGTGCGTTGAGATGCGACGACGTAGCGGGAACAAAAATCTTGGTCCGCTATTTATTACGTAACATTGTAAAAACTATGTCGCTATGTCGCTTAGTATCTGCACTAGTGTAATTATGACGTTCTATATTTATCCAGTAAATTATATATTTTTACAAGTATAGGTATAATAACTAAATTGGTGAAGTTTGTTTAGTCTAACAATAATTTGTTTGCGTCCCTTTATATTTTGTTTTTGATTTGAAACGCGAGTCCAGTCATTTATTTATTTAATTACTTTGTTAGACCCTATTATTACTACATGGATTTCTGTAAGGGTTAATATAAAACAAGCAAGAATATTTAAAGAGTTAGATTTAATCAACAATAACTACACACAAAAACTCAACAAAACACAACACACACACACACACACACATTAAAGAAATAGTAATAATAATAATAATAACGACCTCCACCAACGCCCGCCCCGTCATCTCCGAGTTCGTCGTCGGGGGATGAGTATGGTACTCCTCCCGACACCGCTGCGTCGAGCGACGAGGACGGGCCACCGTCACCTCCGCCGCCGCCACCACCTGCGCGACGTGGGCGACCACCGCTGCCGGCACGCTTGGGGCCTGCGGGGCAACCTGCTCCGCGCCCGGCCCCCGCTACCGGTGGTATAGTGCGCCGCATGCGATGGTCTCAAACAATGAACGAGAACTGCATGCGCGCCTATTATGGGGCTACAGAGGGGGGAAGCAGCCTGACTGCGTACCGAGATAGGATGCTGTCACTGTTTCAGGGCCTTGAGCCAGCCGTCGCCGTATCCGCACAACGACTGTCGGATCAGGTGCGGGCTATCCATCGGTGCAAGCTGCTGGACCAGCCTACGCTTGATCGGTTGCGCCTGGAGGCGCTGCCTATTCGCACTACTTCTCCTTCGCTGCGGGTCCTGCCTGCCGCGCTACCGGATCCGGGACCAATTATGGGCCCGCCACCGGTGACGCCGCGGGGTGATCCCGCGATCGATGGGGAGGAAGGTGTGAGTGACAGCGTAAGTACCCAGGCGAATGAGCAATTGAGGAGCGCTTTGGAAGACGCGATTGGGCGGTATCGGTCCACACCTACCTCTAGGCCGCGACTACCACGTTTGCCCACGAATAGGCGAAACCTAGTGCTAATGGGAGCCCTGAACACTTTGCTAGCTCCATACTTACGGACTAGCGAAGACTTAGTTGATACGCACTCGATCTTGTATTGTGGGGCCATCGCGGCGTGTCGCGTGGCTCGTGTCAAGTTTCCGGACACTGACCGAGCACCGCGACCCGCCGACGGTGCTCCCGCGTGGCAGGTACGGATCGAGAGGCGTATCACTACATTTAGGACTCTCATAGCGAAGCTGGTCTGCTTCAGCCGGGGCAATCATCGCCCCCGAGTCATGCGTTTTGTGACCCAGGCCTTTGCTGGGACCGATACTAGGCCCCAGGATTACATGGCTTGTGTTACGGAGCGCATTGACTACCTGAAGCAGAAAGTCTATGCATGGGCAAGTCGTATTCGCCGCTACAGAGAGCGTGTGGATAGGTACCAGCAGAATCGCCTTTTCCAAAGTGACCAAAGGAAGGTGTACCGGAACTGGGAGAGAACCGGCCAACGTGTGGTCGACGGGCAGCTGCCGGATGCAAACGCCATGAACGAGTTCTGGCGTAGCATCTGGTCGGTGCCCGTCGAGCACACGGAGGGTGATTGGATGCGAGTTGTCGAGCGTGGGTGTGAGTCGATCGAGTCCATGGGGTCTATTACTATAGACCCCGAAGACGTAAGTTGTGCGATCCGTACGGCCCAGAACTGGAAAAGTCCTGGACCGGATGGATTGCACAACTTCTGGATTAAATGGATTCGATGCTCATACCCATGCTTGGCGATACAATTTCAAGAAGCCCTCGAGGCTGGTTCACTCCCAAGTTTCATGACAACTGGTGTCACCTTCCTGCTCCATAAGTCCGGTAGTACCACGGAAGCGAAAAATTACAGACCCATCACGTGCTTGCCTACGCTGTACAAGCTCCTTACATCCATTCTGAGAACAAAAATTAACTCGCACATTGTTGCGAACAATATTTTGGCCCCCGCTCAGAATGGATGTAGGATTGGGTCCCGTGGTACTAAGGAGCTCCTCCTCATCGACACGGCCATCTGCCAACAGGTCCGGCGGGACAGAGGGGCTCTCTCTACTGCCTGGATTGACTATAAAAAGGCCTATGATTCGGTACCTCACTCATGGCTGGAGAGGATCTTGGAGCTGTATAAAATAGATGCAACTCTAAGATCCTTTTTAAGGTCATGCATGGGGCAGTGGACCACGGTCCTTCGTCAACCAGGTAGGGGGGACAGCGTCTCTGGTCCGCAGGACTTAATAAGGATTGAGCGAGGCATATTCCAGGGTGACAGTCTGAGCCCCTTGTGGTTTTGCTTGGCGTTGAATCCTCTCAGTACCTTGCTGGGAGATTCAAAGCTAGGCTGTCGGCTTCGGAGAGGGGGTGAGATCATATCTCATCTACTGTACATGGATGACCTCAAGCTGTTCTCACCGCAACGTCCACAATTGATAGAGTTGTTAAAAATCACAGAGAATTTTAGCAACTCTATCAAGATGGAGTTCGGTGTGGATAAGTGTGCGGTTATGCATGTACGGGTAGGGAAAGTTGTAAATTCCACGAATTTGCAATTTTCCGAGACAATGACTCTCAGGTCCCTCTCCGAATCCGAAACCTACAGGTATCTTGGTATGTCAGAGTCGTTGGGTGTTTCAGTAGGGGACGTTAAGCGGACGGTGAAGGAGCGCTTCTTCTGCCGTCTGACAAAAGTACTCAACAGTCTTTTGTCGGGTGGCAACAAGGTGCGCGCCTTCAACGGCTGGGTGATGCCCTTATTGATGTACTCCTTTGGCATACTGAGATGGACTCAGACTGAGCTGGACGCCCTGGATAGAAAGGTCCGTCAACTGCTTACATCGCATCGTATGCTGCACCCGCGCTCGTCTGTTATGAGACTGTACATTCCGCGGAAATGGGGAGGTCGAGGCTTTTTAAACGCCAAAACCCTCCATAACCGTGAAGTGTGCAGTCTCCGGGAGTATTTCCTCAACAACGAGTGCGGAATGCATCGCGATGTGGTGGCAGTTGACAAGGGCCTCACGCCGCTCTCCTTGGCAAAAGAGAACTGGCGTAAACCGGTGGTACTTAGTACCGAAGACCGTAGGGACGTATGGAAAGGCAAGGAGCTGCACGGGCGGTTCTATCGGGCCCTGACGGGGCCCGATGTGGACCTGCATGCGTCGGTGAACTGGCTGCGATTCGGCGACCTCTTTGGGGAAACCGAGGGTTTTATATGTGCAATTGCGGACGAAGTTATCAAGACGAATAACTACCGGAAATATATCATGAAGGACGGTACGGTCGACATCTGTCGGGCATGCCGCCGTCCCGGAGAATCTCTCCGACATATTATTTCCGGTTGTTCTCATCTTGCTAACGGAGAGTACTTGCACAGACACAACCTAGTGGCCAGGATCATTCATCAGCAACTTGCCCTTCAATACGGCCTTGTCGAGTCTGAGGTGCCATACTACAAGTACACACCGGGGCCGGTTCTTGAAAATGGCCGTGCGTTGCTCTATTGGGACCGCTCTATCATCACGGACAGGACTATTGTAGCCAATAAGCCTGATATCGTGCTGGTAGACCGGTCCCAACGCCGGGCAGTGCTCGTTGACGTCACCATTCCGCATGACGAGAACCTCGTGAAGGCTGAGAAGGACAAACTCAGCAAGTACCTTGACTTGGCTCACGAGGTTACCGCCATGTGGAATGTTGACTCAACAAGCATTGTCCCGATAGTCGTTTCAGCGAACGGTCTTATAGCGAAGAGCCTCGACCAACACCTCGAGAGGCTCTCGCTAGACGGCTGGATCAAGGGTCAGATTCAGAAGGCGGTACTCCTTGACACGGCACGTATTGTCAGGAGGTTCCTCACTCTGCAGCCCTGACCACCGGTAGCTTGGGCCCTGCCCCGCTGCCAGCGGCACTCTAGGTTTAGGTTTTTTTATAGTATTTTTGTAATGTATTTTTATATAAGTATTATAAAAAAACAAAAACTTAAGAAAGTCAAATAAATGAATGAATAATAATAATAAATATAAACACATTCATACACACATTATAATAAAACTGTGATTGGGCTAAATCAGCACATTGAATATTTTTTTGAAATTTGATTGCATTTCTCTTCCTCATCAATATAGAAATAAAACTTTTTTTAAATTTTTTATCCGTCTGTCTGTCCCTTTGAACACTCATCACGCTGGAATTACTGAATGGATTTCAGTGAAATTCGGCATGGATATAGCTAATTTTTCTGAAACGGCCAATTTTGGGTTGCACGATGCAATAAGGATGTATTTTATGCTAGAATTTTCTGTTAAAATATTATTTATTTATTTATTTATTCTCATCCTGTTGAAGGGAAGATAGGAAGGGAAAGGGAAAAAGAATGAATGGATGGGATGGTAATAGAAGGTAGGTAGGTGGGGCGAACCCTGCCTTCCTTCGCCGGCTAATCCATTTATCCTTTTTCCCTATCTTTTTCTCTTTCGCTTCCCTCTTACCCATGATAGAGTATAAATATAAGCATTTTAGCCTCTCTCACAAGACTAATAGGAAGTATTTCGAATATCCATAGAGCGTGCCTTTCTGGAGTCAACTATTTCGGGCAATAAACATGTCTTATAGAAATTTGACAGTTTCTGTTCCATTTTATTGGTCCAGAAATCGTCATCTTTTAGTATTCTTTCAACTTTCAAAGGTTGATTCGGTCCAGTCCACACAGCAAACAAACACACACGTTTTTTGGTGATGTGCAACTGGCCCTGTATTTGAAAGAACCAGTCATGTTTGGTGTTGACAGTGGTTTCCCCGTTACGAAAATTCCAAAACTTTATTTTTTTCGCCCTTATGGCGTCATCGGCATTCACACCGAAAGCTGACAAAGGGCACTTTATTTCTATGATACCTTCTTCGAATAAGGCATCCGGCGTAGCACCCAAGAAGAAATGTTCTTCGTCAATGTGTAATCCATATTTTGTAATTTGGATATTTTCCTGATTTGCTAACTGCTCTAAGGCAACTGATTCGCTAGATTTACCATGATCTGGCTGGATCATGGCTGGAACGTGGTCTAATGAATAACTGTACAATATGTTTTTCATCAGCGGTGCTGAACTAATATTTTTACGTCACGCACTTTTTTGTATGTAATTCTCTGCAAATATAATTAAACGTAAGAGAATGAATAATAAGTAACTCATAACAATTTTTATGATAATAATTGTTCTATACCTATACCTAAGGATATCAAGCGCCTTTTGTGTTTTTTCAATTCCTTTCTTTTTATTAAAAACTTTTCCGTAATGTGCACGTTTTCGACCCATTTTCTAAAAATAAAACACACGTTTTAATAATAGTACAGTTAACACAAAATATTTACTGTAATAAATCATTAATTACAAAAAAAAATACTTACTGTATCAAAACAGGTTAGTCACGGTCTATAAGCACGCGTAATCCGATTATTTACGTAAGGAGCGGCACTGATCATAGCGTCACAGGTTCGTCGTCGAGAAGCTCTCGGGCGCGACTGGATGTAGCTTGCTTGTGCATCGTCTTATATCTTATTATTTCAATATTTTATTACCAATAAATTTGTAGTCTAAAATTAAATTAAAAAAAAGATGTTTGGTAGATAACAACCTGTTCTTTCATAATTTATCACTGTAAATTGTATTTATACTTTAATCATACGTATAGATGACGGTTATACGCACTGTTTTTTTGGAGATTTCCAGTGTGGAACTCATTTTTTTTAACACATTTAATGGATAACTTAAAAAAAAATATTTTGACTGTGTCCTTGTTATATTTATCCCCAGTATGTACAATTTTTCTCAGATTATTATTCGCTATCAGTTATCTAGAAACGTAATTGACAAACCTACCGTTTCGTGATTTCGTAAAAACGTAAGTTTTAATTTTATTTTTCATAAATTATATTGAGTAGTTATCACAGTATTATTTTGTCTACGCCCTAGATAACTACGCGATTTACTATTATACTTAAGGAAAATTTCAGATGTCTTATAGGTATTGAGAAATCAGTTCTGAAAAAGTAGTAATATTTGGAACACGCCTAGAAGGGGCTCTTAAGAAAAGATAAGAGTTATGAGATACGATTTCATTTCAATTTAGATGTGGAAATCGATACATCTTAAAAACTTTATTTTGTGACTGCACTAAAATATTACTAACTTCCGTTTTCTGATAATAAAACTTTGGACTTTTGGAACCCTAGATCTACCTATACCTATATACCTATGTATGTTGAATGAGTAATTGAGTATGTATCATAAATTATACGGTATATATATAAAAATAAATACTTATACAAAAAAATAAAAGAATAAGGCAGTGGCTTCTCGAAGGTAGTTCCCTTATTTAAGTTACAATGCGTACAAGTTTCCGAAAGAAAGAGATAGCAATTAGCGTTATGAAACGACAAGAAGAGAGCCGCAAGGCCAGTTTTTGATTAAGCAAGGACGTGCGTTATCTTCTTCATAAAATGCTGAAACCACTTACCAGCGGCAGTCGCCATATTCAGGTGTTTTCAGAGCACTGTAAGGTCCAAGACTAAGTAGAAATAGACGCCTACTTCGCTTAGAAACCTTACTAACGTTCTAATTAGGTTAGCAGCATTATCTTTATTTTAAGCCAAACAAAGTTAAATCTGCCGTCACTATTGACATTTTATACAAACTTGTATTTTATTACCTGCGCATAAGGTTAATGATGTCAGTGAGAGCTAAATTAGCAACGTAGTGCTGATGACAGTTTTATAGAACAACAAATTGTTTTACAATAATTGTTTTGGCTGTGTGATGTCAGTAGGTACATAAAATAGCAGCATAATAGAAATTTACGTGTGTAATTTAGTGTGTCTTATGTGGAGTTTCATTGTAGTTACTGTGCCATGCGATTTCATTCGCGGATAAAAAGTATCCTGTTAAGGCCACGGACGTGTATACCCTAGGTACTCTGGATCGTGCACTTTTTCCACAGAATTCGCCCTATGTCTTTGACTTTTTCATAAAAACGAGCTAACCGAAAGGTACCCGATCGGTCTCTTTCTATTAGGGTGTCCACAAGTTTACGAAGTAGTCAGATTCACTCACAGTTTTTCGGCCAGTTTTTTGCTCGTATTGATATAAGGATAGTTAGTTATTTGTTTACTGAGACTTAAATTTTCATAAGACATGAGGGTATGGGCTACTCCCACATACATACACATTCACACACATTCACACATTTATATATCACACTACATATTATTTATTTATCACACTAATACATACACTTATATATCTACAATATTATTAATATTTATACACATTCAGGCATCACCATACACTCTAATATATCACAGTCATCCAGTAGGAATAGTTAATATTATACGGAACACTCCACAGTCCATACCGAGCGTCCGTCACCCGCTGGCCGCTCGGTGTAGCATGGAAACTCGCGAGCCACTTACATAATAAGAGCACACACGCCGGCCGGCCAGCCTCGCCCGCCGTGCCGCCATTTGCTTTCCCATTGCGAATCTACCTCTCACGCCAATCGCACGTCGCTTTGCTATCCGCCGCTTACCATTTTTCTCGCGTACCTAGTCACTGTTTTCTGTTCTGTATTTATCATCGTTTCTCGTCTCTTCCTACTTGTGCCTTCATCTAGTGTTTATCTCTGTGCTACTCATTTTCGTACCTTCTATAATATCTGTGCCGTCATAATAACTGTATACCTGTGTGATGTGAACATTATATATAAACTGAACGTTTATTACCTAGTGCTGGATTTGATTTACGCCCCCCGCATGCCGCGCACATCACTTCCATCTTCACGCGTACATGTTATTACTGCTAATGCGCGGGCGCAGCTTTTCGCGCCAACTTCACAGCCGCCATTGAATTTGAATTACACTCTACCTACTGAGCGTTCGCTCACAGCGAAGAAATGCTCATAATGAACATTATTATGGGAATAGTCAAATTGAGCTAATGCCATTCGACACTTTATTTTCTAGTAGACATGGTAACTATGTGCATTGAAAATAAAACAATTCAGTAAATACGACAACAATTATTTATTTACAAACCTATCTAGATACTTATATATGATATTACAAGAATGTTACCAGTTACTTGTCATGAGCATGTTGGGCAGCCTATGTATTATATAATTTAGGTAGATATTGTAATATTGTGCTGGGTTGTCTGGAAGAGATCGCTTTAAGCGATAAGACCGCCCGTTGTGACACTTAGTTTTAAGCTTGTGCGTGTACATTGAGTGTTTCTGTAAATGTGGTGTTTCAATAAAGAGTTTTTATCTATCTTATCTATGTAATGCTCATAAAATTAATTTATTTCTATATCCTATGCATTGTAACAGGGTGAACTCCGAGATTTTATGCTACCTATTCTATATATTTTATAGCCAATTCGGGAGTTGTTATTTAGGTACAACTAAAAATATGAAAGATACTACATTCAGTTTCAACAATTTATCCGACTCATAAAAGTACAAATAATCTTCTTCTATAAAATGTAGTACATTATATAATATAATATGACCTCGTCACTTTCTTAGGTATTTTGCTCTTCCACTTTGCAGCGATTACTTCGTCCATAGGAATCTTAAAAACATTACCAAAGTTAAATAATACTACTGCAACAAGTCGGCTTATGTTTATTACCACCTAATAAGTGGTCAGGGTAGGTAGGTAGGTACCTATATCTCATTGAAAATAGATTACTCGTGATATAGTCTACAAAAAGTAAGTTGAATCAAAATATTGATGAATATATATTATAGTTTTTTCTTATAATAGTTGAACATAATTAAGCCTTGACTATCAAATTCACCTTTAGACGCTTATTATGGGGAGGGGTCTTCCATAATCCTCACGCCTGATGATCGCAGATTTTGATGTACTGAGAAAACTCACAACCGGACTACAGGGAATATGGACTAGTGATGGATTAATTAGCATTCGCATTCATTATTAGCAAGCGAAAACTCAATTAGCATTTAGCAAATGAAATGTAGTTGCGAAAATCTGTGAAAGATGAAATTTCATTTCAATTCATTTGGTTAAATTTGAATTTATTTTTTAATACAAAGTTTCATTTCACTTTTAATTCATGTTTCATTTCTTTTTTCATTTAATTTTTCATATAAATTTTCATTTAATTTTTCATTTCAATTTTCATTTCATTTTTAATTTCGATTTCATTTCATTTTAGTAAATAGCATAGCAATAGCAATTAGCATGCTAAGACTCGTGAATTAGCATGTTTATGAAATTTACGCAAAATCGCATTGATTGCCATTGCTAATATGGACACCCTACTGCAGCAATATATTGAAAGCTTGAAAAATAGCTCACCTGTAGATTAGTCACGCGCAACTGCGACACCGTTCCTTTCTGCAACTATTTACATAACAATAACACACTATTTCAACAATGAAAATCAATTTACGAAAAGATAATCCAAAATACAGATGAAATTCCCGCCATGTTTCTCTTTATTTTTCTTTTCTAAGTGTGGTCGCATAATTAATTAAATACTACTAATGATGATATTGTCATCTATTTTATTTCCGATTTTCCAGTACACTAAATACATCCATGTAATGTAATCTATCTTCTATTCTTCTATCTATACATATAATAAAACTGTAGAGATAAAAAAATCTGTAAACGCAAGATATCGAAATAAAAAATTACTCAGGTTGGCTTGAAATTTTTCGATGATCACGTTAAGCTATTTTTTAGACATTTTGTCTGTTTGTTTGTTTGTTTGTTTGTTACGGCACAACTCCGAAAATACTGAACGGATTTTTATGCGGTTTTCACTAAAAAGCTTAGAAAACCCCGGCGCAAAACAAAGGATATATTAAATTTTAAATATCGTTAATTTTTTTTTTGGTGATAATAATTAAGATTTCATTATGGAACGAAACACAAGATGCCCGCTTCAAGGCTTCAAGGTAAGTTTTTTTTCTTATATTTTGGCTCCACACATAGTGTAGGTATTTAGCCAGTGTCAAAAGGTAAGTTTTATTTTGGCTACTAATCATAGACGAGAGAAAAAAATATTACTCTGTGCTACTGATGGTAATTTTATATCGGGTTTATCCGGATGCACAGATTAAAGAGAAAAACTCTGTTACTATTATGGCGCGGCTTCATATACGCCCGAACCTTTGCTGTTTTTGAAATGAAATGATATGAATGCTGATGCTGTTGAGTTGGCGCGTGATTCTTTGCATAATGGCAACATGCAAGATAGAGATAGATATCTACTTACTCCTAGGCTATCTCACGTGGCTCGATTTTCTACTCTGTCATACTGCAAATGAAAATGTACCTTATTTCTGTGTCCTCAAAGTATGAATTTGAATTACTAATAAATTGTAAAATTTCGAAATGCGCTATATGGTTAAGGCCAGTATATTCGTGTATCTCTATCTCGCTTGCGCATTGCAACATCTTTGAAGTTTACTCACAAAAAATGTAACCGTATAAATACCTGGCCTTATTTATAAAAATCTCGTTAATAGTTTTCATAAACGGTGATTATTTTTCATTTTTAACGAATTGATTATAATTCTCTTTGGTTTTTACTTTGATATTTTAATAGGTCAAATTCTGTGGATTATAATGATTTTAACATGGGATTATCAAAATAAAAAACTGCGCATTTACATTTTTCCTTCAACGGCTTTTTAGTGCCTCCCACAAATTAAGCAGTATTCTGTGGAGTGGAGCCTCCAGTATAATATTTTCTTCTTTTATTTTGGCTCCACACTCATAGTATATTTAGCCGGTGTCAAGGATTAGTTTTATATTGTAATAAAAAATATTTCACGAGTCAAGTCTTAGTCATAGTCTAGCCAGCTAGTAATAGTCCACTCTAAGTCATGCTCTAGTAAAGTGGTGGCAACATTACCAGAATAAAGCTGATGGGGAAGAAAGGTTCTCGAGTGGCGACCACGAACTGGAAGACGCAGCGTAGGCCGGCCCCCCACTAGGTGGACCGACGACCTGGTGAAAACCGCGGGGAGCCGATGGATGCAGGAGGCGAGCAGCCGCTCTAAGTGGCGCTCCCTAGAGGAGGCCTATGTTCAGCAGTGGACATCTTCAGGCTGTTAATGATGATGATGATGATGAACATTACCAGAAGCTTCTTTGGAATTTTGGAAGCAACACGAGAAACCACGTTTTTTCTATTACTTGCCCATACCAATGTACTCTGTGACTTGCCCACACTCATGCTTGTAATACGCCAGCAATTTTAAACATGGTTTTTGGCGGGACCGCGGAAAAGTTCACGTCGTTGCATTGTACTTATTATTTCTCAAAACTTGTGCTTTTTCCAGTGTTAATGTTTAAAATGGGTGGCGTTTTACGCATTAATTGCTGAAATACGAGCATGAGTGAGGGCAAGTGATATAATGTGGTAAAACGTGATTTTACGTGTTGCTTCCAAAACTCCATAGAAGCTTCTAGTAAAGTTGCCACCACTTTTATAGGTTATGACTTAGACTGGACTATGACTATGACTTAGACTTGACTTTACGTGCAATATTCTATAACATGAGAAAAATCACAATAATTGACACTGGATAAATACACTATGTGTGGAGCCAAAACATAAGAAAAAAAATATTTAAACATGGAATAAGCACATGTTTTGTGAAATAATACAATCCAACGACGTCGACGACGTGAACTTTTTCGCGTTCCCGCCAAACTCCTCCAGTAAAATATCCACCATTTGACCCATATTTTCCCTTTAGAAATACGTACAACTTCCTTGTTTTTTTGACCTATGTAATAGGGCGAATTCTGTGTCTGTAAACTTCTTCTTCTTCTTTAATGGCTTTCTATCGCTATTTTGCAATAATTCTGTGAGTAAAATGTAAACGGTTATGTCAAGTCAAAGTCATGATTTGTCAGTCAAAACGCCAACAGTAATAATAGTGGATATTATACTGAAGGCTCTAAAAAGGCCGTTGAAGCAAAAACGAAAATGCATGGTTTTATGATCTTGAAACCATTTGCCAACACTCGTGCACATTCACGAACACTTAACGGATAATAATCTACCCTTATTACACATTAAAGTTCAAAATACACTAGTTTTGAAAAATAAATTCAAAATTCTCAACCGTCATTGTCGGATTTTCTTCAATGACCTCTGTGACCTTTACTGATAGAGTTTTGACTTTTTACTGACAAAATAGGACTTGGACTTGACATAAGCGAACAAATTTTTGTTTTACTCTTAGGACATAGGCAGAATAATTGCTCAAATAGAATATAATCACAGAGTACATTGGTAAAATATAATTTACTACGTTTATTGCTAAAAAGCGATAAAAACACAATAGAAAGCCATTACCATTAACGAAGAAGACTAAGAAAAAAGATTATGAAGGTAAGGTTTTATAATTAGGTATGTGCTAACCACAGAAGTCTTTGGTGCTAACATTATAATACAAATTATGATATTTAACGCCGCGTATCGCGGTAGTTCATTGTGGATCCCATTTGGACTTCCATTTTTGAACATGTGTTGTGTTATGTGTAGATATGGTGCTGAGATACAGATTTTTGCTTAGATGGCTCCTGAACTTAAACTCCAGAGCCCTATTTAACATGTTCAAAACCGCGGGGAGCCAAGAGATGAGATGGGAGCCATGGATAGAAGAATTAAGCAGCCACTCAAATTGGTGGTCCATGAGAGAGGCTTATGTTCAGCAATTTTCGTTATCAAACTGATTCGATCTATTTTTCACGCATTCTACTGCGTATGTAACTTACTTCCTCATTTGAATCAGCATCATCATTCATCAAATAATAATGGCAATATCATTATTATTTGATGAATGATGATGCTGATTCAAATGGACTCATTGCCAAACTTGGCAATGAGTTTGGTGTATAAGTTTAGTGATACATTGTCAAGTTTGATCACTGATCGTGTTTGATCGTGGACACACCTGCGTAATGTACAGCACCGTAGGTACCTTCGGCTGAATACGTATTCAGTGTTTAAATTTTTAAGTAACTTGTGACGAAAATTACGTTGCTTAATTTTTACACATACAAACGGTAGATTTTTTGATCCGTAGGTAAAAATTCTTACTTTCGACTATTGGTTAGAGTTTGTTAGAGTCAAAATACGGATCAACCGTAAGGCCGCCGAACGTTTGGCGCTTTACCTTTGGCAGGAGTGTCGCACCCTAAGCATCTAGATGGCAATGCCAAACAACCAGTTTGTTACAAATTTGTCTTTATCCCTCAAGATTCCTGTCATTTAATATAACATAGGCAAGTTTTCCTAATTTTATATATATACACTTATAGGTATAAATATAGTAGTCCGTGTACTAAAATACTAAGAAGTTCATAGACTGTTGGAGTCAAAGCATCTAGTTACAAATAATATTGTATTAAAATGTAGGTAAGCTAATGCTACTGTTTTCACCGTACTAAACAATAAAATCAGCAAAATACTTCGCAAATACAACTTTGACGGGCCCGATAGCTCAGTTGGTAGTAACCCTGCCTTCTGAACTGAGGGCTGTGGGTTCGATCCCTATCCAGGACAAACATTTGTGCGATGAACGTAGATGTTTGTTCTATGTCTGGGAGGTATATTGTATTCTATGTATGTATTTACAAAACAAAAAAGTATCTAAGTATTATATCCGTTATCTGGATCCCATAGTAGGTACAAGCTATGCTTAGTTTGGGGCTAGGTGACGCTAAGTCCAAACATATTTATAAAAAATAAACTTGTATTTTTTGTCTTGTTCCAGTCCATCAAACCAATCTCCCGGCAGCGTACTACATCTCATGTAGAGCACTCTTCAAAACCAAGCTCACTCGATCAGTCCTTTAGCTCACCTGAAATATTAGCAGACCGTGGTCTCCCGAAAAGACGTGAAAGAGGCCAACCTCATGAGATCTGTGGAAAGGTCCTGCTAGACCCAGTATCTGCCTCAGAATCCAACTTGGTATATATTTTCTGCTCCTATCCAAGAAATTGTTCTTTAGATAGTTGACGTTCTGTCATCTCAACTTTTCTGAAGAGAAGTTTTCTTACAAGGCTAGTTATTGTTATTTTTAGACTGCACGAAACAATGGTCCAATGTTAGAAGAACCCGTACGTCTAGAAAAGGTACTATCACCCGGAGAGCAGCCCAGTCCTAGACATTACGGAGATATGAGACCGATTAGTCCAAACAAGGAAGGCACGAGAAGATGCCTCAAAGGATATCCCCATAAGGAACCAGCAACCGGTGGGAATAAAGGGGCAATTTCACGACACGAAAGATCAAAAAAATATGATCACGTTGTAAAGAAAACAAGAACATGTGAGCAATTGTATATAATTATTCTGCTGCTGTTTGTATTGTCACTATTTTTAGCGCTTACCTATGTCTACCTAGCATGAACAAAGCTTCTTTGTTGCTATTCATTACTTCAGTGCCATTTCATTTCGTGAGGCTAATTATTGTGGAACGCCATCGTTTTTAATGGTTAGTCTATTCAATAGTATCGGTGTAAATAGCTGTCACAAATAGCGTAACTTGCTTAAACTTTTTGTAGGTTCTCCTCAGGGTTATGATGCCGATGACCCGCTGTCTCGGCAGATCCGTGAGATTCACAATGATACCCGGAAGAGTGCTCGCATCATCAGGGACTCCAGGGCTAGGCTTCTTGAAATACAGAAGGTATAATATTAATAAGTGTATTCAGAATAAAACCATTATTAGCAGAACTTATAAGTATTGTGATTTTTATATAGCTTAGCTCTCTAACGGCCTTATTCATTTGCTTCAGCCCAGGAGTTTGAAAATATTTTCTTTTCTAGAAAATCAGTTTTATTTCAGTTTTGCTGGGTCTTCTTAATAAATTTATTATCCTGACCACTAATGAATAGAAGTGAAATCTTGCATTAAACGATGTAGGATATTTCAGAAGACGTCAATAACGGAAGCTGATGTAAAGGAACTTGGCGAAAGGAATGAGCTGTTGCTCAGAGAGATGGAGCGCTTCGATAAACTCACGAGGAACATGCAAAAGCTGGTTGGAGCTGAAGTGATGTGCCAAGTGAAGAGACCTAAAGAAGAACCGATGAAAATTGAGTACATTCCTGGTTCCGTCTATGGTACATGCTCAGTATTTATGTATCTAATTAAATATTGTTGTTCATAAACTACGACTAACGAAGAAGCGTTATCAATATGAAAATCTATGTAGGTCTTTAAGCTTAATTAAGTTTTTGGTATCCAAAAGGAGTCATGAATTTTATTATTTGGAACCAAATGGATTTTATTTTGTGTATTGATGAAAATGTAACATTTTGAGAAGTTCAGATTAGCATGTATACCTACTATCATAGGCGATTTCATGTTAACAGTGGTAAAAAAAGTAGAAGAAAACGAAACAGCGTATCTAATGGTTCTGCCTATATAATTACTTTCGCCTTTATAATATTAGTGTGATCTCCCTGTCCTACATTTAATATTCCAGTATTTTGGATGTATTTTTCAGAGCCTCCGGTTCACCACGAAATGAAAATGAACCACCCTACAGTTTTGCTGGCTGCCGGGAGAAATCCGCCAGAGCTGATTATCTCCGACCGACCCGTCCGGAGCATATCAGTACGTCACCCATTTTCACAATGTTCCAGCCAACGTACTACTAGATAGAAACTTTATTAAAATTTAATATGTAGCAAAAATCTTCACTTGAACGATCAAATCATAGTAAAATATTTTGATGGCCAAACTTTATTGTATCACAGCATACTGTTTCAAAAGCCTAATCATGTTTTATCAACACATACTTAAGTGTAAAGCTAAATATATACAATAATAAAAAACAAGTTTTAATAAAGTGAAGTTTTCTTTGAAGGAGATTGACCTGACGCGGAAACTGACCGAGAGCTACGACATGCAGGAGAAACTGGTGGCTGATAATGCCGATTTAGAAGTCAAGAGGTGATGCCAAATTTTTCCGATAATCAAATCAAAAGTATTATGTAATAAATTTAGTTAAATATGTATCAAGTTGAGAATGCGTCTATTTTAAGATCCGTCTAGTTGAGAACTTTTCTACATAGTTGAAAATCTGTCAACTATCCTATCTAGTTAAGAATTAATCAAGTTAGGAATCTATCTAGTTGACTATAAAAGTTGAGAATCTGTCTGTTTGAGAACCTGTCTCGTTGAATCTATCAAGTTGAGAATCTGTTCAGTTAATAATCTGTCCAGTGGCTCGGTGTATTTGGTTTTTTTAACAAAACAACGACCAATTGAACGTTCCCTACACACCACCGACCGTGCCTTTATTCTTATCCAGTAAAAATATAAATAATGCCTTTAAAAAATTGTGAGCAATATTCAGAAGACCTGCTTAATTTATCAAAGGCGCTTTTAATAAATTATAGCTATTTTAACTTTTTAACTTTAATGACCACTACAAGTCAAATTCAAAATTGGAAAAATAAACTATTCAAGATGGCATCGAGTTTTTAAGCCTACTTATGTCAGTTTGGCCAATACATCAAAACAGAAAAAAGATGAATAAATAAATTAAAAGTTTTGGAATCTCCTAAAATGGATACAAACAGGTTAGTAAATTTCAGATATATATTGTACAAAGAACTGATGACGAAGGATCAGAATCTGGAGACTTGTAGAGCTCAGGTGAAGAGGCTTCAAGGAGAACTGAAGTTAATGAGCAGAGAGAACAGCCTCCTTCAGGAGAAATTGAGTAAAAATCATCCTCAGGTACTTGGTTTACATTAGAGCAGCATAAATCCATTATCATCCCGACCCATAACACACCAGAGAGCTTTGATTATTTTGTAGACGGTTTGTAAATAATCAGAGCTAGGTATATGTGAGGTGCGCATCATCAAGTATTAAGGTCACGCGAGGTACTCACCAGTAAAAAGTATGTGCAATTAGGAGCACCCCTGATTCTTGAGAAACTTGGCCTGGGCAGTGGATACAATAAGTAGCTGTACCATCAGTGGTCCGTAGTGGACATGGTGCATCTGGGATTGCAGGCTAACTATTAATAGTTATAAAGATTTGGAGGACAGACTAGTTTATTAAAATCATTTTGAACTTGTTATTATTGTACCTACATATATTTGAATAGAATATAATAGAATAGAATAATTTTTATTGTTAAGCTGTGATACAATATGATCTTAGGGTGCTAAGTTATTCAGTTCCAACAGTTTTGTCCATTTCGAATGTACAATATTTTAATTATTATTATTATTATAAAAGAAAAAATAGGTAGGTAGTGACAAAGAATGTACACCGACACTAAACATTTTTACAATATTATACACAATTATTACAGGAGAAGGATCTACATAAAAAAATCGGGAAATTACTTCTTGACTAAGGGTGGATTATTTTAGTACCTGCTTGAATACTGTAAGACTGTAAAGCTAATTGACTTAATTATTGAAGTACTCATTGAGATTATAATAACCTTTAACGATTAGCCATTCCTTTAGACTGCGTTTAAATATATTTCCAGTTAAATGTTTAAGGTCGGTGGGTAAGTGGTTATAGATTTTAATACCGTTTATGAAAGAACTCTTATGGTACATTGTATTATTAACCTATTGGTGGGATACACATATTATACCTGTATTTACTGCGCAAGTTACCAGCACGACTCGACTGTGAGTTAAAATAGGTATCTTCATTGTTTTTAACAAATATACACAATTCTAATATATAGAGACAGGTGAGCGTTAAAAATTTGTTTTCCTTGAAGATATCACGGAGGGATTCAGTATCCTCCATGTTATAGATCCTGCGCAAGCATCGTTTTTGTAGCAAGAATGTTGATTGTATATTTACAGAATTGCCCCAAAAAATTATACCATAGCTCAACTGAGGGTAAACATAGCCATAGTAGGCACTTATTGCCACAGATTTGGATGCAGCGCCACTTAATACTGATAAAGCGTAACAATATGAAGTGAGTTTGTTATTGATTTTACTAATGTGGGCTTTCCAGTTAAGGTGACAGTCCAGGGAAACACCTAAGAAATTTGTTTCTTTTATTTCATTAACCTTGTGTCCTTTATTGTAAACATTAAGATGAAGTGGATGAGTTTTATAGTTTTTGAATCGCATGATATTCGTTTTTTCAGTATTTACTTTCAGGTTAATGGATGCCAACCAATCTGTAACTAAACTTAATGTAACGTTAACTTCTTTTTCAAGATCAGACTTGGTAAGATTATTTTGGGGAATGAATATGGTGGCATCATCAGCAAACATTACACAAAGATGTTTTATAATATGTGGCAGTTCGTTAATATAGATCAGAAATAGAAGAGGTCCAAGAATGCTGCCTTGAGGCACTCCTAGGTGGACGTCCTTAAAAACAGATTGTACTTTTTCTATAGTATTTGTCTCTCTATTGAACACATCTATTACTGTAGCCTGTTGTCTGTTACTAAGGTATGATTTAATAAGAGATAAAGGTGTCCCATGAATGCCAACTGTTTCCAACTTCCTTAGAAGAATTTCGTGTGAAACGCAGTCAAATGCCATTGAAAGATCTAAAAGATAGCAATGCCAGTCTTTTTGTTATTTATCTCTTCCCAAACCTGTTTTAACATTTTAAAAATAGCCAAAGTTGTATTTTTCCCTTTGCGAAAACCATCAACATAGAATCATATGGACGGCGGACATTCACAAAATGCCTGTCCATTTTCTGTTGGTGTGAGTATTTAAATATGCATTAGTATGCGTGAGTAGGGAAGTGACCCCTATTACACAATATATCGATATATAATAAACCTGACCAAACAGTGCCGCAGAATTTCGATACTTTTAGTTTTAATACAATAAAGAAAATTTGATATTCGTAGAACCAGAAGACGCAGCTTAGGCCGGCCCCCACTCGGTGGACCGACGATCTGGTGAAAACCACGGGGAGCTGATGGATGCAGGAGGCGAGTGGCCGCTCTAAGTGGCGCTCCCTGGGGGAAGCCTATGATCAGCAGTGGACGTCTTCAGGCTGTTAATGATGGTGATGAGGATGAAGTAACATTTTTATATATATTTTACAAAACAATAATTAAGATACCTCATCGATTTTATGAGTTTCGACAGTGAACCGAAAATAATGCATACCTATAAAAACGAGCAAAAAATCACGTTTGTTGTATTGAAGCCCCTGTATTTTTTTTAGGGAAAAATATAGGGGATAAGTTTGAATGGATGGGACGGCTGCGCCTGCCTCCCTTCGCCGTCCCATCCATTCATCCTTTTCCTATATTTTTCACTTTTGCTTCTCTCTTACCCATAAACAGGGTAAGGGCATAAAACTAATAAACCCGTGCGAAACCGAGGCGGGTCAGCTAGTGTATTATAAATTTCATAACTCATATTGAAGCCAGACGACACTGGCCTACCTACTCTATTTTATAAAAGTAGGTTAGGTGCCTATTTTTAAATTGCCAGATTTGCACCTACTTTTTCATTCTGTTTGCACTTTGATCTAAATCCATTCAGCCACTTTTAGGGAAAGAGATTTTCTACTTTTTACTGTCCCCGAAACCAAAGTAATTTTGTGCAAATGTATGAAGATTTAAGGATATCGACAAAATGTAATGGACAGTGTAGGTACATCACTATTCGAGAGGCGTAAAATCGCCCATCCCAAAAATATCAATTAAAGCCTTAAATATTTCAGTAATTGCAATCGCATGGTAATTATACGATGGAAAAAACGTATATATTCTTAATGTGAAATGCATATTTACTTCGAAACTTCGATGTTTAACATAAAAATAGCCAATCAACTTTTACGTATAAAATGATGATTCTGGTTTTCCTTCGACTCCTCGGGTTACTCTTGATGCACAAAACACAGCACAACACGACACAATTTCACTATTGACACAATATTTAGCCCTAATAACAATATAATCACTATATTTTCACGTTTTATGCTCTTGCATTTAATTTCTTGATACACCAAACTGTCAAGACATGACACGCGGTGTAAGGCGAGGTTGCCGTTCCTACAGTTGCTTTCTCGCATACTCTATGCGACGATTTGTGTATTAGACAGAGATACAAGATTGTATGTTTATACGAAGGATGCGGAGCGGCAACGCCCATTGGCGGACTTTGGCTCTCTCCTTATACCTCCATGGCGAAAACCAAATTGATTTTCATTCATGGAATGATTAAGATCGAGAAACGAGGTTATTCGATTATACAAAACTTTTTCAAATATTTTAGAAAAACTTGGTAGTATGGCTATTGGTCTATAGTTTCCCATTTCTTGTTTTGAACCCTTTTTATGTAATGGCTTAATTAATGCATTTTTTAAAGCATCCGGGAAACACCTGGTTTCAAATGACAAGTTTATTATGTACACAATTGGTTCTATTATGTACTCTATACTACTTTATATAACTTGGGTGGATATACCATCATATCCGCAAGTTTTTTTATTGTTTAATTGCTCAACAACACTGGTTATTTCATTGGAAGAGACTGGATTTAGAAAGATACTTTTACAATTAATATTAGATGAGTTTTGTTTTAAGGAGTTATTTAGATTTGTTTCGTTACGGGTTATGAAAAAATTATTTATAGATGATGCTATTATTATTGGATCAACTAATACTTCTGAGTCTATTTTTATGCTTTCAATTGAAGTCTTGATGTGGTTATATTGAGACGTGTGTCCTTTTTGAACAGTTGTTTTGCTTGCACAGGGTGACGCCACTTCGTTGAACGATGCTAATGATATCCCATGTACAGAAAAAATTGAACACCTTAATCAGGTAATTAACATAGAATCATCGGTGGCGGCAAAGAGAGATGTCATTGCATTACATTTCATTTCAACAAAAGTTCAATGTCTTGGTTATGTTCAGTTTCTTTTCTATGGACATAGAAACAAACAATCAGCCACATCCCTTAAACTGCTTCCAAGTCGACGCAGCCTTCTAAAGAGTAATATTAATATTATACATGCAATATAGTACATTACTGCAGCGGCCAGCAACAGAGCATTGATAAATAAATAAATAAATAATAAATATGTGTGGACATTACACACAGCGCCATCTAGCCTCAAACTAAGCATAGCTTGTACTATGGGAATCAGATAACTGATACAATACTTATATACTTTTTTTTTGTTTGTAAATACATACATACAATACAATATAACACCCAGACGCAGAACAAACATCTATGTTCATCGCACAAATGTTTGTCCTGGGTAGGAATCGAACCCACAGCCCTCAGTTCAGAAGGCAGGGATACTACCAACTGAGCTATCGGGTCCGATGGACGAACGTGTAAATGCGGGCCGAGGCGAAGCCGAGGCACACATACGTAAGTCTAGCCTAGTTGTGGCCAAGGCTTATATAGTACTTTTCTCAAATAATGCGTGGAAATTAAATCTATGCAAATCTTTAATTAAAAAATATTTTTTCACGCGATGGCGTTAATTTTTTTATTCAATTTACTGGGTCTATTTATAAAGATAAGTCCTTAAAATTTTTGCAGTCAGCGGGATTTGAACCCGCGACCTCCTACTCACAGAGTTGGACGCCCTATCTGGACTATGGTCACACGAGCACTAGCTGCGAAAATCTTTAGTTCTTGTGTTTCACCATCATGGTGAAACAAGTATGTACTAAAGATTTTCGCGGCATTCGGTCGTGTGGCCATAGCGTAGTGGATAGAGCTTCTAACCCTGTGAGTAGGGGGGCGCGGGTTCAAATCCCAATGGTTGATAAGAAATTTTAGGATAAAATTCTGGTTTATATATGTACATTAAAAATCCTTTTTATTTCCAAACCAGCATGACAGATATGAGTTTACTATGTAATTTATCCGGCCGCTAAACCACTACAGATATGGATTTTCATACAAACTTTGCCGGCCGCTGCTCGCTAGTACAGCCAGTTCGATTTATCTCGAAGAAGGTTGTCAAAATTATGCTTAAATTTCCAAGCATGTTTGAGAAAATATTGTCCACCAGTAGATAGCTACCTACAAAGGTGTTTGAAACGCATAACCTACCTAGATATTTTACCATAGCAATTTTTCAGCCAGTGATTGAGTATTTATCATATTTGTTCTCAGGAAACAAAACAATCTGAAATCCAACAAGCAAAGGATCTGGTTGAAAAATTAGCGAACTACAAAAGCTCTTCATTGGAATTAGTAAGAACCATAGAATATTTACATTGTACAATATATTTTAAATTCAACTATACTGTTTCTTGCCCCCTTAAAATCCTCTTAGGAGGAAAGGTAGAACCACAGAATTCCCCCTATTACATAAAAAGTCTTTGGGTAGAACCTAAAATTTTAACAGTCTAAAATTCCCGCGAGAACGAAAGAGGGAAACTGAAATCGAAGATAAATATCCTTAAATCCGTATTAAAGCAATGACAGTAAGTGAGGATCTACTCAGCAGCATCAGTATCTGTATTATTATGAGCTCAGTGGTATGCTTTGTGAGAGGCGCAACAGTGTATTAGGTATATGCACATGAAAAAATTTACCCATCGTTTATGTAAGTAATTAAGTATGCTCTTGTATGAGTTTTACAGTTTCAATACGCGGTGTGCGATATATAAACATGAGAGTCTTCTGCTGAACATATAGGCCTGTTCCATAAAACATCACTGAACGTTCACTTCTGATTTAAAGCTGCGCAGGTAATCGCAATCCATTGATCTTTTAGGAGAAGCAATTGGGTGCTCTTGAACTCGAGGTCCGCCACATTCGCGTGGAAATGACGGACGCAGCAAAGAACACCGCCTGTCGTGGCGGCGGCGGAGCAGGCGCTGGCCCTAACAGCTGCTTTGAACAAATGGTAATCTTTGTTTTTAGTACTTTATCAGACTAGGCTGGGTAGATCAACCTCGTTCTAACTTAAATAATTAATATGTAAGGTATATTTAGATTTGAAACAAAACCGCCTTGGTCCTCATTTTTGGGCTAATTTGTTTATAAAGTTTTACTAACATCCTCAAAATGATCGACTATCAAAAACGTAAGAACTAAAATTTAGGCTTGATTCCTACTTACTTATTAAAATGTAGTTGGTGTAAATGTTTGTACCTCCACCACAGTAACTACTGAACCAATGATGTTTAAGATTGCTTACACACTGGATTAAAACATAGATGCATTTTATCCGCGTGTGAGACCGTGAGGCTCGATAGGACATTGATTTTTCAAAAATCTAATTTTTCAGTTTTAGTTAGTTTTCGTCAAAATCGGGCCTGAGACTTCTTTCAGGACTTTTCGCTATTTCCTATGGTTTAAGATTTGGCCTACCACGCTCGCTTGGAAAGTTCACCTTGTAATATTAATTAATTTTTATTTTAGGCGGGAGGACCTCCAGTGCCTCCTATGACCAGAGCTGTAAGTACTTACTTACCTTTTCAAAAGAAATACGTTTCTGGTTTTGAGTGTAGATACTTAATCATATTTTCAAATATATTGTGTGTAGAACAATGCTCACCAAAACTGCATACTATAGGTACTAGGCAAAATGTAACAATATTTTACAATGTCAAAATTTTTCTAAAACGCACTAAAATATTTTTTGTATACAGAGCGATACTTAATAAGTATTTTAGTAAAAAGTGTACCTGCTTTCAACAAAATAAAGCAAAGGTTAAAGTGGATATTGTAATTCACTTTGCGTCGTGTTGATGGCTGAATGCATTTCTCATAGAACACAATGAATCGAGATATGAGATATCGTTCTTTTGTATTCAGCTACTCGCAAGATTTCAGTCACGTATCATATCAGAATAGTTAATATTGGAAAATGCTTCTCGTATTTGTTAGCTGTATAAGCAGGGATTTAGTTAACAAAAGCACTGAACAGATACAATAGGCTTATCTTTTCTCTGTGATAAAATCATGAATGAAGGAATCCGCAAAAGAAGTCGGCAAATTGAATTGGTAGTATGACAGGATTGCATGTTTATAGATAGACAGGTATGTTTGGAGAGAGTTTAGATAAAAATGCGTACCTATTGATGTATATTTGAACTTGGTAAATAACTTTTATTCAGCATTACCAACTAACGTTATTCAATTTCGGGGAGTTTTGATTATATCTATTTTTGATTCATAATGTGTCCTGCTATGAAATCTTATAATGATTTGTATGTGTTCGCAGTTCTAGAGCAACAAAAATATTTAAATTAAACAGAACGCCAGTTTTTTTATTTTATATATTTTTATCTTTATAAATTTATTCCAGTGCGGAGTTTGCCCACCCTGTCCGGCTCCATGCAACCCCAACGCACCCCCGGTAAGGTTTTTCAACATATTTTGTACCAAGTTAGCATTTTGTAAGTAGGAAGGAACTGGATAGTAGTGCAGAGAGCGTGATTTTGATGATGGCGTTTCAAAGATAAAATGAGTTAGGTTGCCCAGTACAAATGGGCAATAAAGCAGGCCCTAAAACAAGAGTACCGTTTTCTTTTGAAATATGTTTGGTATTTAAAATAAATTGTGAGCTGGGCCATTATTCCGTATCGATTCCTTACTTCAAAATCACACGAATTCCTTGTCTTACATAAGAAATCCGCGAAACTGTATTCTCTATGAAACGAAAACAAAACCGCGTGAAATGAATTTGGAATTGGCGCGATTTGAACTGTCAAAAATCGTATGTTTTACAAAGACGCGTTCTGAAACATCAACACATCAAAAGATATGACCATTTATGTCAATATATTTTATTCAAAATAAAGATATCTTTAATGTAAAGTGAAGGTATATCTGACGCTGTGACACGATTTGAACAAGACATGATAACGACGTGGTTTCGTATCGTGTGGAATCTGTGTTTCCATAGAGAATAACCACCCAGGTGTATCCTACAACCGTGCACAAATTGCTACGTAAAAATTAATTATAATGGTTACATTTTTTATGGTGCAGACTCCAGCCGAAAGAGAAGTGCAAAAACTCACTCTTCAACTGCGACAAACCGAAGAAAATTTTAAGACGAAAGTCACAGAGGTAATTGCTATTTCATATTTTTTTACTAAAATACGCTCTATTGTTTCTTTTAGATACGTAAATGTTTAGTACCCGAAATTTAATTAATGGCAGTCTAAGTTTTGATTGATAGAACCTTTATAGAAGGTTTCATTGCATTATTGTTTCATTGCATCGCACTTTATTAGGTTAGATAATGTATACGTAAGATGTGGAATTCGCTTCCACCAGCGGTCTTTCCCCAGAGCTACAAGTATAATATTAATAGGCCCCTATTCAAATATCCCCCCATAAAAAAAAAATTATCATAGGGCAAGCAACGCATTAGTGATACGGCTAGTGTTTCAGAGGTCCATAGGCTACTAACTGTGACCTCTTCCCTTCATATTTGTTTGATATATTGATACGTATTTTTATATATTTGATACGTATCTTTTGGGGGAGGCCTATGTTCAGGGGGGAGGCCTATGTTCAGCAGTGGACGTCTTCAGGCTGTTGATGATGATGATGATGACCTATGACGAATGAACTATAATGAACTATAATGAATTTAGATTGGCTTAGTATTATAAGATGAACCTTGAAGAGAACTAGTTCCCACAGACTCAGGGTATCCTACCGTGGGAGCTAGTGACTTATAATTTGTTATCTTTTATTTATACAAATAAATAACTCTCTTTCTTTCTTTCTTTCTAATGAAATCCGGCGAGACTATGATGATAATATGGGCTTAATTTATGGTAATTATAGCAATTACGCACACACGCGTACTAGATCACAAGAATAGTACGTTCAAAACAAGTACCTATTGATAATGATGTTCATAGTGATAATCTGATAATAATGAATGATTGAATAATGAACAACTTTAACAACGATTCAATACACATCCTGTCACTTTTGTGTTGAAAATTTCATCAAAGTCGAAGATGTGGATAACTTAAATGATTGTGTTCGAAAATGATTAAATTCTCGTTGACGGAAAAGCGCGTAGGTATTTGAAACTCCCTGGTAATTTGACGATCAGGTATGGTGCGTTAGATTCAAATTTCATGTTAATTAGCGTGACTACCATGCGAATCTGATAAAACGCGTCGAAACCGCAAGCTCCTATCGATCGCTGCTATATTCTTAATCCACTTGTCCAGCTGCGACGCGACAGATTTTAAATGTGCTAATGAATTACATTACCTCAACTTGAGGATCACTCCCTCATTTAAATATAAAATTCTTGGGTTTATCTCATCTCCGTCAGAGTTTCCATTTCACGCTGCAATTGGAATTGAAAATACTTTTTCTGTGAGTTTAAGATTTTTTTTAAGATCACGCCTTAAGTTAATGCCGGTTTATCTTATCGGCTTTCAGAGCGGATTACCAGTAGTGGCTACAAATAGGTACTTAAGTATATCCACATTAGTAATAGGAAATGTAGAGGTATTGAAATCGCCGTCCATATAAAGATGTATGATTTGATAAAATTGCACTTGATTGTTGCAGGTAAATACATATTACTGTGGATTGGCTTTTCTGAAGCGATATTAGCTGTCAGCTTGCGATCCGTTTAGGTCTTAAGTTCAAATCCAATTAGTGATTGAAGCTGTGCTTACGGCGAGATAGATATCGTCATGAAACCATATCATGGTGGGACCTACGGCACAAGTCCTTGACTCGATAGACATTTGCTACCGTCGCTGAGACTGTCACTGAACACTTAACGATGTATACTGGTAGCCTTAACTGATTATAGTTCACACTGTCTGGTAAAATGCGGTCAGATGCTGAAATAATAAAAAAACTTACATTGATTCTCAAAAAAATTATATTAAACTTTCAACATGGTTTAAATGAATGCTATATTTTGCATAGTGTGCGTTACTTCGTACGGAACTGTTGAAGAAAAAGGAAGAATTGGAAAAAGAGAAATGTCAACATCGTGAGGTGCAGAACAGATTGCGGGAGCTCGAGATGAAGTTTGAAGGTATGCATTTCTAATGGATATCAAACGTAAGCTTGTCACTTTAAAGTTATAATAACCAGATATAAAATCCATACTAATCGGTTGCAATCAAGTTACGCAATCGACTAGTAGATATTCGGTGCTAATTGGTACGACGCAGCGGCACAGCCGCTCGATACCGATTTGATATGCGGTTGCAAGTTCATTACGGCACCGTCTGTGTTTACTTCGGATTTTGGGATTGACGAATTGCAGGTGTTTAACCAAAATCGCAAATTGTAATTAAAGGTAATTTCAAAGTCTTTTGGTTCTATTTAATTTTTTGGTATTCACCAGGTCTTACCACGCATACTAACATGCTGTTGGGTACTAAGGAGCAGGCGTTTGAGCAGGAGGTGAATGTAAGAGCTCTAAAACAATGCTACCGTGAGGCACGTGAGGAAATAGAGGAATTGAGACTGCTCATGAAGGAACAAAATGACCAACTTCAGGACTACCGTGTTAAGGTGAGCGTGTAGCACACCAATAGCTTTTTTTATGAGAATGAATGATGTGACGAGCTAGTCGTTCACCTGATTTTAAGCGACATGGCAGTTTTTAACAGTTAGTGTCATAAAACTGCATATCCTGAGACATCACACATCATCACACAGTCTAGTAATCAGATTACTAAACTGTATGATCAGGTCATAGTCTCATTTTCCCACTACTTTCACTAGCTACAACACCCTTAAAACCGGAACAATAGTATTTGCTCACTATTGCTTGGTGGCAGAATAACTGGCAAAGCGCCCGTACCTACCTACCTAGACGAAGTTTCCAGAAAAGCGTCCTACCACCTATAGGAGCCTACTGAAACACCTGCACTTTTTTAAAATTAACATTTCAGTTTACGTTATCATCGTCAAAGACGTCAACGTACGGTAATAGTTATAGAGTGTTCTTGAAAGCATCCAGATTATAGATTATAGCTATTCGAAAACACACGCTGGTAAAGAGCCCTAATCCTTAGCCGTCCGCGTTAAAGTCGAATCAAAATGCTTGGTGCGGATATGAGGGATGGCAACCATGCATGGATGATGGGATGCCGTCCGATGGTGGAATAGGGATGGGGGAATCAAAATGCAATTCCACACTCACCGAAATTTAATTTGTAGAAGCCCGCTATACAGGTGTTACTAAATTATTACTCGTTTCGATCAGATACTTGGTCGAAGATAACTCACGTTAATTTTCATAATATTAAATGTTATACTGCCTATACTTTGAGTGACCCAATGAAGAGTAAAAAAGTAATTCGTTATGAGCACTGGATTGTTTTCAAATATAGCAGACACGTTTAACTTTGCTTGGCATTTACGTATGGTTTTTAAAGCACTTTTTGCCTCCGTTATACCGACTTTCTAGCAGAGTGCCTATTGTATAAAATTTTCAGGCTGATGCTCGTCTATTAATATGTAGATTGGTTTTGCTGTTGCAGCGTAGCTTTTAATACACAAACTAAAATAATATTTGGTTTTCGTGTTGTGACGAATAAAATTGTTCATTTGTAGAAATCGGAGATCGATATTCAGGATTTACTTTACTCATCAATTTTTTAAACATACACATCAATTCTGACTGTCATTGGCTATTGTTGCATGTTAAACTAAGAGACGTTGTATTTGCGACTTATTTCAACAGCTTATTTTATTTAAGAAAGCTTTTAATTTGGACTTTAGCTGGTATTTTTCCACATGACAAGATTTCAACATCGTCTTTTCCTTCCACAGTATCTGCAAGCTCAGCAGCTGGTCGAGGAACAGCGTCGTCAAATGGATATGATGGATATGGATAACACTAGAATCAGTGAGCAGATCAACCTTGAGATCCAAAAAGTGAAGGTATGTTTAGAATAACGAAAACACCATCTGGAATTTTTGGTTTATCATCACGTTAAATATGTAAAAAGTTGAAAATAATGGTTATTCACAATACTCAAATTTTTGTGTTTATGCGTAGAAAATATGCATAAGCATATTTATGGCTGGCCATTTCTATAATTGAAAAGGAAGTATAATAATAGGAAAATCCATGCAGAGATCCAGGATCGGTTGTAAATACCATCGGCCCATTACGTTTTCACTGCTGCGAAAAGGCTTCTCTCCTTGGTAGAGAGTTCAGACTTATAATCCACCATGCAGGCTAAGTACGAGTTCGGTACAGTCATGTCATCAAATTTTGGTGATTCTTGAACATCGATCATAATTTTTTCTCCGTAGTGAGAGCGAATACACAAACAAAAGTGGTCTTAGAGCATTTACAAAAAAGTGGTGCGTATAAGATTGGTAATGTGATTGGTCAGCAGTGGCACATGAGCTTCAACTGAGCCACACAATTCTCTTCTGTTGTGCGTTACTTACTTTTGGTACGGTTTCCAGCTGAAGTTCCAAGAGAAGCTGCAAGAGCTGGCTCCCATCCCGGACTTACTAAAAGCGACGCAGATGCGACTGAAGGACTCGCAGCAAGCGCAAGCCATCGCCGAGCATAACGCAGAACAACTCGCTAGGGAACTCAACTGCGCGAGGGAGAAGGTACTCTCTGATTTAATTCCAATTGTCTACACAAATCTTTTCCCGATAGAGAAGAAAGGTTCTCGAGTAGTGACCACGAACTGGAAACGCAGCGTAGGCCGGCCCCCCACTAGGTGGACCGACGACCTGGTGAATGCCGCGGGGAGCCGATGGATGCAGGAGGTGAGCAGCCGCTCTAAGTGGCGCTCCCTGGGGGAGACCTATGTTCAGCAGTGGACTTCTTCAGGCTGTTAATGATGATGATGATGATGACACAAATCTTTTTAGCTTCTTCTTTCCCACTATCTTTATTAATACACCTACTACCTACTATTGGACACATCAGAGCATACCAAAACCTAGGTCTTCAATATCATCACTATCACCTTCATCATCATTAATCCTTTATTATAGTCGATATTCTATTGTCATCCATTATTTTTACAGTGAATTTTAAATATCCCTTCACATAAACTATCATTACTCTTTCTTCATCATTATAGTAGGTTTGATTCTAAGACTTAACTCCGACAAACGTTTTTCTGTCAGATGGGCCGCCGCCAGAATTTTTGGTTTTTCATTGTCTTTACCAACATAAAACAAAACTCCCAGCTGACGATTTGAATCTAAGCATTACTAAGTTACTTACTCACATACAGGTGCACCAGCTATTACACAACAGTTTGAAGCAAACGGAAAAGCAACCAGAACGTTCCACAGATGAAAAACAAATGGCACTTCTGCAGCAAAGAATCGCGCAACTGACAGAATCTAACCTATTTCTTAGAAGCGAAATAGAGCGGCTTAAGTGAGTGCTTTTGATAATCACTAAGAGAGTCGATGTTGTACAAAATGGCACTTTGGCGGCTTTGTTACTTCGACTTGAAAGAAATTGCAATATTTTTAGAACTGTCCATTTAGATTTAGTGTATGTGGTTCGATTCTGTGTAGATAAAAACTCCATAATTTATTATGAAACCCCATTCATTCTTAGAAGCTCCTGAACTAACATCCTTCTAATCATCTCTCAATCATTCTTCCTTATTTCATACTGAGAACATACTTAGATGATATTATAATGCACACTATCAGTTATTTGACAACCTTCGTGGTGTCGTGGTTGAGTAGGTCAGCTCATAGCCCAGAGGCGGACGGAAAAAGGGACGGAACAACTTACTAGCGCTTTTGTTTCCTGAGAAATATAACCTGGGTGTTTTCAAAGCAAGAGTAAACCGGTATCTTCTACTAGGTAAGCATGTTTCATCGCCGACCGCGTTGTCGTTTACCATCAGATAAGACAGTGGTCAAATGCAAGCCTATCAAAAGTTAAAATATAGTCTATAAAATTTCGAAGATATAAAGTAACAAACATAAAAAGTACAACCGAATGGAGAACTTCCTTCCTTTAGGTCGATAATAACTTTTAACTCCTACAGGGCTAACGTGATTCGCATGGAAGAGTCCGTGCTAGCCAACGAGAAGCGTCTACAGGAGAAGATGCACGAGTGCGCACAGCTCGGTGGAGAGCTGGACCGAGCAAGGGACGAGGCGGCGCGCGCGCTGCAGCGGGCTAACGAACGCACCGACACCATACGCAAGTCAGTACTATTCGTTAATTGGCATAAAAAGGTACCCCAATTTGAAATTTGTAATAAAAAAAATTTACATGGTTTCATACGATACGAACATACTGACAAATTTTGCTGTGTCTCGGGCGTTAGTCATAATCGTAATCATTAGGACTACCCTGTCTCTTCTTGTCTGCCCGTGAAAGCCAGCTAAGAGAATATTCAGGAATAGGCCGGCAGCATGCTCCTCGAACTGCATTATAATCTAATGCAATCACAAAGACGCTGATGATCAGGGCAAACCCCTATTGAATAATGACATATAATTGTTCAGCAGTGGACGCATATAGGCTAATGGTGTCACAGGTCCTATTAGAAATTCAAACCACTTTATCCTTGTGAAAGAACTCATTTTAGGTCTAAAACTAAACTTTAGTAAAGCGTTAAATATTTTATGCCTTTTACGCTATTTAGTAGAGACCACAACAGGTTTTTGAACTTTGCTTTGCATCATTTGCAGCAGCGCACGTTTACGAATCAATTAAAGCATAAAATGCCGTGCTTCATTTTAACTAGTGGCGTTTAACGTTAAGCAGAGGTTATAAATATTGATTAGATTCTAACGAAAATAAAAGTGTAAAATTTAAATACTCAAAATAATAGAAGACCAACAGTGCACATATCTAATAACGTGGATAAGACTTTAAACATAAAACAGACAGTTATAGTAACCCCAGAGTTCACACAAAGATTTATAACTTACCTAAAAGTAAGGTTTTATTTGAATTTATTTTTAGACCGGACCGGGCGATGCCCTATTCAAGATACGTTTATATGCTAGTATTTAGCGTAGTACTTATCTATTCTATGGAGCAGCTTTCAAGAAGGGGTGCGGTAACTAGCGCGCAATGGCACCCCGAGGGTGCGCCTAGAGTCTAGACACGTCATTTCACGTCACGACCAATTGAATTAAACCACGGGAGGTACATCGATTCGTTTCTAGATTGAATCGTCACTATTAGGTGGGAGAGTGGACAAAATCAAACCTATCAGACCAATCGCAACTAGGTTATTCTTTAAAGTAGGTATTCCTTCTAATAACAATCATCACCATCATCATCATCAGCCCGTAGATGTCTACTGCTGAACATAGGCCTCCCCCAGAGAGCGCCACTTTGAGCGGTTGCTCGCCTCCTGCATCTATCAGCTCCCGCGGTTTTCACCAGGTTGTCGGTCCACCTAGTGAGGGGTCTGCTTACGCTGCGCCTTCCGGTTCGTGGTCGCCACTCGAGAACCTTTCTTCCCCATCGGTTGTCAGTTCTGCGAGCGATCTGGCCTGCCCATTGCCATTTCAACTTGCTTATAACAATATACCCCATTAATTCTGTATAACAGCGGAATAGCTACTCTCCAAAAAAACATTAATATAAGGGCTAAAAATTAATAAAGTCCTGGTTTAAAGAAGGAGATGAAAACATTTACTTATTCAATGCTCACAATAGGATTACATGTAGGTATGATACTAATAAGAGTTGGTGTACCCCGCGGTGTTATCTGCGGATAAAAAGTTACTAAACGTTAATCCAGCACCTGAGCTCCATCCAGCTTCGAGCAGTGGACGTCTTCCGGCTGGTTTATGTGGTTACACACAAACTGAACACATTAAGGCTGAGTTGCACCACAATCCCAGTTAAAGTTGCTGTCAGATTTTGACATTGGCCCGCCCGGCGAAGCGTGGATGGATACAGTTAGCAGTTAAAGTAAGCTAGTGCAACCCATCCTTATTGTTCCAAAAACGTTTGTGCTCGCGAGGTCTACCGTTCGCAGAATTGCTTTAGTAGGATAGCACATGAAATTTATTGATTGATAGATAAAACACAGCTTATAATAAGCCACTACAAATCTATTTGTCTTTTTAGATCGAGTTCCATATTTCAATGACAAAAAATACAAAAGTTGGAGTATAGTTACTTTACTACATACAAAACTACTCCAGGTTTATTAATAAAGGCCGTAGGAGTAAAAAATTCAAAGCTACTACGCGTTTGTTAATAAGGGCGAGATTTGGGAGGGCGTATGTGTCTTCTAATACATCTTTCCCAAAGAAAAGGATGGAAAAATGAATTTTTAGAAAACGTTTTGCATGAAAGTTTAATAGAAAATTTCAAAGCGGTCTACGATGGTACATTCTTACCTAGAAGATTGCCGATTCACTCCTGACTTGAAGAGCTCCGGATTGTAATTATCGGGAAACAAAGGCATTGGTAAAGTGTTCCATTCAGTACTTCCCCACCTTCGCTACTTGGATTATAAGCGTCGAGTCGAACTGTTTTGTGCAAATCAAAGACAATGAATGTAGCTGTACGTCTTGTCATCCGATGGTGAAATGGAAATGGTGGAATTAGATTGTGCAGACAAAGTGCACTCACAGAAATGTAACTTGCGACATTTCTATATGGCGTGGTATAATTGCGCCAATTTCGACGATGTAATCTGTTGATTTATTAAAATATTACTGTTCTTTTATCAGGTGTATGCAGACATCTATAGCAGAATTGGAGAGACAACTGGCTGCGTCTAGAGCTCAAGTGAAGACCGCGGAGAAAGACCGCGAAGAGGTAACTGACCACCTTTGTTTTTTTTTATTATTAGTTATAGGCAAAGCATTTGACCACCTGCCTTGCTTTGTTACGATGCGGGTGCTTGTCTAGAAGATATCTATTCATCCATAGTTCTTATACAGTCTACTCCGATAGCTATTTAGATAGATCTTTAACTAATGCTATACTTATACCGCGCTGTTTGCTGCCATTTGACGGTTTGGAGCTCAGAGCATGTAAACACGTGGCCCTTTTGTTTGCAAAAAAAGACAAATATGTATGTGAGCATGTGAGTGAGCATACGATATTGTAATGACTGTTACAACTGCTCCCATCAGATTCAATGCCGCATGCAATGCCAGATCAAGCGTCTGAACGAAAACTTTGAGCAAGCGTCGCTACGTATCTTAGGACTTCAGACCCAGGTAGCGACCCTCAGGAGAACTGCTTCCAGCACAGGTGATGGCGACGCGTCGGATGTCCAAGAGTGCGCCTGCAAAAGCTTCTTCGAAAATCCTTGATATTGTTCTAGTGATGTTTAATCTTTGAAGATGTTTTTGATTTTGGATTTTCAGTTGTTTTTATTACAATGGTTTTGAGAATGGTGTAGTTTCCGTCACGTAAGAAGAACGCTGGCCGTTGACCCGGACACGTAAGCGGTTTTGTAATATCTGCTTATTTCAATGTAGGTACTAAGTAGATATTAGTAAAGTATGTATTATGATTCCATAGTAACTTAATCGTAATAGGTACTTACAATAGCTACTCAGTACTTTGGCACAAGCAGAAATTAAAAAACTACTCGGTGCGCAGGCCAATTTTATTCCAGCCTTCTTTTTACGTGGCGGAAAAGTCGCGTTGTAAAGAGGTCTGGAGAATTTTATATTTGAAGTTTTTTTATAAGACCATGGTTTAGAAATGTTATTACTATTTAAAAATGTGTCAGATTAATTGGCTCGGTTTGGTTTGGATTGACCTAACCGTATAATTATCCCTATAACAATAACTTATCAGTGGAATAGCTATTCAATGCTTTCTTTTGATTTATTATTGCCTATTTCAAACATGATACAGAGCAACAAAACACCATAACTATTCTTCCGTTACCCTATGTTTATTAGTAAGAAGGTAAAACTATATCTGCAATTTTGTTCTGCAATACATTACGTTTGGCTCTCTCCATCCACTTGAGCGAATAAGTCAATACGTTTTAAATAGAAAACGATTTCTTTGTCATCTTCTAGTTATTTTGAGTCTCCTTTTGGTATACAGTGGTCACGCTGTGTGGTAATCTAGTCGTCTATCACTTCATTTTTTTTTAACTTGTGCGGAATGCATGTATTGCAGATTAAAGTGATAGGACATCCAGACCTTTTTGAAAACCGGCCAAATTCTCCATCCAGGTTTTATAGGTTTTTTTTATGACTCGACGTAGCGTATGATTCTTCGATATAATATTTAATTCAATTCAATTCAATGACGTTGCTTGTTTGTACAAACATAGTAAAAAACTTGTTGGCTATCTAAATTTACAAAAGCATCAGTGAATTAAACTAGTTGTAACAATTTGGTGTTTTATTGTAACAAATTAATGTATTCAATAAATAGAAAAACAATATTTTGTTGCGGTTAGGTAAAAAAACGGTAGGGCCAAAGGTACTCTATAGACCTATTTCCAGTAATCGCCATGTGCGTCAATTGAGAGCATGTACTACAGATAGCATCTAGCATCTAGTTGCATAAATTATAGTTTTTTTCCTTCTATTAGGTAAACTGTATTCTTCTGGCCTGTTAAGAACTTCTTGAGATGGTATGATATTTATAGGTACAAAAACTACTGACGCGTCACTCTAAAAATATTATCCTACTGGTTTCGCTCTTTAACTAGCGCCCGCGCGATTTCTTCGACCGGCTCTGATTCCACTTTGTGGGTGTTTCCTGCTGTTGCGAAGCAGGAGCGTAGTGCTTCTTGAGCTAAGTGGGTCTCCTTATGCGGCGGCCGCGCCACCTCGTAGAACTGGTCGATGGAATCGCAAATAGTCCTTATTGCTTCTTGGGGACGCTCGGCCTCCATCAGCTTTGCACCTTTCTGAAAACATGGTTAGTATTAAATACTGCAAGCTTAATTAGTAGGTAGGTCGATCTTCTTGTGATAGGCCCTTGCCTAAGATCGTCCTACACGTGTAACGCAAGGGCGTTGGAACACTAGGTTCTGTAGTTATGACTCTTGAGCCTATGCAATGGAATGCCTGATGTGGCAGATTTGAAAGATTTCTTACTTGTGTTCATATTGATAGATAACGGGCAAGTATTGCCCGTGGTCCACCTGCTTAGTTCACCTGCGTGAACCACGAAGCTTTTATTCCTCAAAATATCTGGGTGTACTACGGGTAATAATTTTTTCCCATGGTCCACCTTAATGACAAGCATTATCTTTGTTTTATATTTATTTAACCCGCCACCGGTCATCCAGTCGTGACAACCAATGAAAAGGCTCGCACTCCAAAAGCTTTTATAATCACTTAAATGCTCCAAAACTTGAAGTTGAAAGCTCACCTGGTACTCTGCGACGCATCTATCCACGGTCTGCAAGTTTATTTTGACAAGATCCGGGTCGATATTTATGGAGCACTTGGTGCAGCGGTGTGGCAAACGTGCAAGGTTGACTCGGAACTTCCACGGACAGGATATATTAGGACACCTAAAATTGTAACAAGTTACTAGTATTTCTTAGAATTTACATGCACCTGCAGTACAATCAACCATCGACCAGGTAAATAATCAAATGTAACAGCGATGTCGATTTATTGTGGAATATTATTCTAAACTAAATTTAATCTGCAAATCTATAATTTTTATATGTAATCTTAATAAAGGTCCAAATGTTCACTGGTTTCTCTCGGTATCAAGGACCGCGATAGTTTAATAAACACTATAAAATGGAAAGGTTTTGCTTATTTAGGCATAAGTTTAAATGTTGTTATTTATACTGTTGAGCTTGGGCAGAAACCCATATCTCCAGGGTAGAGGCTTATTTTAAACAGCAAAATATTATTATGATAGATACTTATTCACTTTCACTGACAAAATTATGATTACCTAAGGTAGACTTGTCCTTCTGGCATTTGCTTAAGCGTCGACCAATCCTCCAGACAGGCAGGACATTGGCATTTAAACCAGTACCGACAAGTCAGGGCGCGCTGCCTGTCTCTTACGCCGCGCGCCATAAAGTGGGGACCATAGTTCTCGGAGACCACCTCACCAGGAGACAGCGGCCGTGTTGCCGAGAACACTATGTTCCGTCCATCGAAGAACCTAGAGAGAACGCTTCTATTAATATCGCATCCCTGTTACAGTTACGCGTAATTTACGTGATAGATAATTTTACCTTGATATAGCTGGATAGCACTCATGGTTAAATAAAGCACCTACAGGAAAGATGCCCACAGCCACGTACACTGGCTTTGAGCCACTGAACATGTGCTGACCACGGATAGTCTCATAGATCTCATGGGCGTTGAACTGCAGTAACTGCAGGTTACGGACGATCAGCTCGCATATAGAGACCTGGGCTGAAAAGGGAAGTAATTCGTGGTAGAAATAAAACATCGGTATCATGTACCTTCGTAGCAGATCATTATTAAAACCTTACCTTTATCAATATTTTCCTTTTCACACTTCTTAAAAAACCCAGCCTTTTTCAAGCACTCTGACAAAAACCTGCCCATCACAATCCTTTTCAGATAATCATCTCCTTTTCTTTGATCCCAATGAGTGCATAACGAATATATCTGAGCTGCTTTTAGTTCTAATTTCTCTTCAAAGCTCACTTTATTTTGATCATTAGTTTCTACATCTTCTTCTCTTAAATTCTTATCGGCAAAGTTTTTTAGTCCTTTTTTGGAACGATTGAGTCTTTCCTTTCGACTCTTCATTCTGGATTTCTTAGCGACCCCTTCAACGTCGTTGAGAACGGTTCCTTCTATTGTTTTAATTTCATTTGATAAGAATTTTGAATGTATCGATAAGCTTGTGTCGAGACCTGCTTGTGTCACCATTCGGAGTGCTATGTGACTTAATATGGACATACCAGATCCTAAAAATAAAAATAATTATATGGTGGATATGTGGTTTTAATACCTACGTAACTATATTAACTGATTGAGAGAAGTTTTACCAATGAAGAGGTCTACAAACTGGCATTCATAGGAATGGTATGTCGAGACAGCAGCGTCACGACACTGAATGCTGCAGAATGCAACACCTGAGCATTTCGGACACCAAATCGGAGCTGATTCTTCACAATCAACTAACCTGTTGGAAAAAGTTCCTTATTAATGATACCAAAAAATTGGTAGCACCTGAGACTGTTACAAAGATAATTTGGCCACTAACCTTTTGAAACAGTTCAAGCAATGGGTGCCGTAGTAGTCTGAAAGTAGACATGCAGCGTAAGGACTGTCTACGAGCAAGACATCGCCAGTTCTGATTGAAGAGTCTGCCACGGCAAATCGACCCTATTAAAGAGAAAATACAGTCACTGATATATTTACAATGAAAATTAAACTTTTATATGCTTTAGTGCAACTGTGAAAAAACCAATGAGAATAATTTCGTCATAACGTGCCGGTAACATAAAAAGTTTGAAACGAGTAATTGGTATCATACAGTTTACAGTTATCCACAAAGGACCCAGCTCATTACAGCCACCTGGCACCCGACCTGCACCGCTTTGCTTCGAGCGGTTAGTTTTTTAATGAACTTGTGTAGACATGCGCTCATTACATCAACTCCGCCTCGTCACCGGATCGCCTCGCTCACAAACTGTGCACGCGCAGACGGCGAGTGGACCACTCGGTGACAATACGCTTTGATCACGTGACGTTCACAAGTAATAACGCGTCGTCCACCCGTGGCCCACCTGTGTCGATGCCGAGTGACGAGGCGGTGGTGGTCAGGTGGTGGTGTAATGAGCTATGACCTTTAATCAAACCAAAATTGCCTATACTTTACCTTACTTTCCTCCTCACATATTTTGAGTAGTTTCGACAAGGACGGCATGTTTTGTTTAGCCCCGCCAGTGAGAGATATACCTAGGAACAGCAGATATCGTATTTTGGAACACAATAGATAATACACACCACAGAGCTATGAAACAAATGACGCTTTGCAAAGCGTTTTTTTTTGCTCTGTGATACACACCTCTAAGATAATTTATATTAGCTTATACTTTCCTAGCAACAAAGCCTTTCATTTTGTTTTAACACCCATAAAACATAGATGCCAATCCGAAAAACTTCTGTTTACAAAGTTAGACTTACCGATATTATCAGGTGGATGTTTAGGTGTGACACTATAGTCTAGTAGCTCTATATCTTTAGCTAGCTGGTCTTTTGCTTCATCGTTAGCTCCTAGCAATCTACCAGCGAGTTCATATGACACTTTGGCTCGTGTTGGTTCACCAGCATCTGTGCAATAATAAGAAACATTTGATTTTTGAAGAGTACTATTATGTCGTACGATTTAATTTAGAAATCACTTTACACAAACATCACACAACCATCGAAATAATACCCCAACACACATAACACATAATTTTGTTATATAAAATTTAAATATAAAAATATTGTCTGAGCAGTGTATTTTGCAGATTGTTTCGGCATCTAGAAAAGATGTGTGTACTTACTTAAGTACGTAAAAATATAAATCCATTTGCATGCACAATTGCACATGATGTGTTCATATCGATTGTTCAATCAAGGCAATATTAATATGAGTATTGTACCACAATGCTTTATATTATTATAATGGATGCTGTTCGATTCCCAAGTACATCACATTGCCAATTGGTACAATTATTAGTAAATTTTATAGGAGATTTGCAGTGGCATATATATATTATAGGTACATTTATTTGTTTTTGTAACATCTACAGTTTTAATTCAATAGAAAAAAAAATATCTCACCGATAAAGGATAATTATGACATCCTAATGCAAGGACGCACTTAATATTATAAGAGTAAGTATTAGGTATATTATCAGTGATATAAGTATCATTTTTCTCACAGCATGACTTGCAAATTTCATCTTGGTAGAGAAAAAAATTCAAACCTTTATAGCAGTGGCCCATGCGCCAGTAGTACTGCGCCCGCATTTTCGCTGGAAGCCGTTCTTTGAGCGCCAACTTTAGATCTTCCAGAGCTGCATTAGGGAGGTTGCAGCGTAACAGAATTTGTGAGCGTACCCATAAGGCCAAGGCCAATGACACGCCACTTTCAATAAACTCTTCTTCTCCTATAAAAATAAATATCATAATATCGGTTAGTTTCTGCTGGAATACGTAATTGCAAATCTTTTCAAGCCACGAGGCTTATTATAAGTTTAATTTAAAATGGCCATACGTATGCCTGTCTATGGCATCGTAACTCTCAGACTGATGGTCCGATTCTGATTTTTATTTCTTAAAGGTGGCGTCAGTAAGTGTGTTATTAGTAGGTACTTGCCATCATTAAAATTATTTCAATGTCAGCCTCTCCAAGTGTTGATTATCCGGGCTTTTATTCGGTTCCATGTAACAGGTCAATTCTTTCTTTTACTGTCTACTTTCAAAGTCAACTAGGACAAGTGACGACCTGTTTCTGGACTCGGTTTAACCGCGGTACAGTTGACTAATCACTAAAAATTAATGACTCTACGCCCCTTATTCATACACATAACAGTCACAAACTAAGTAGAGTTTAGTGTTTTTTCTCGTTTTATCTTTCCTATTTCGAACTCGAACAGAAACAAAACACTAAATAACCACTTGCTACACAATGCTGATGTATAAATCTAAATAGTATATTATGTCTAGTATAATGAATTTTATATGGTCTGGGATTATTTTTATTAGTATAAATGTTGAACATCCAATAGTTAAGCAGCCTTGGTTCTTGTTCTGACTTCCAGCACGAGTTTGTAAGCTCTCCAAAAAGTTTTACGATAAAATGTTGTTCAAGAAGAAAATTAATTTTAAGGTTTAATTTCTCTAATTAAAGTCAAAACGGTTTTATGTGCACTCACGCGTTGGTTGCTATACGAACAATACAATAGGTAGGTACTCTATTTACACAGGAAGTCTATATATGGATCAGAGTATGAACGCTCCGAAATTTGAGACGAAACATGTTAGGCTAGAAACCATAACATCAAACATGGAGGCTGTATTTGGCAGGTGATAAACCACATGCATAGGATATTTTCATTAGGTACTCTCAACACCCTAGATGGATATGTACTCTCAACACCCTAGATCCGTTAAACCGTCTATAATTTACAAATAATCTTGCAACAAGTCTTGGATGTCCTACGTAGGTACGTATTGCTGAATCGCGAATGTCGTTAAGTTAAGCGTTAAGCTGGAATTTTCCAGCATAGTGCTAACGGGAATGAGAAAGTTTTGCATATGTGAAAATGGCAAAACGTATGGAAATGATCTTTAATTTATTTTAAGTGATATGAGTATTTTTCAATTTTTGTTTACTTAAATTTTTAATTTTATAAATTCGTCTAACTAGTTTAAAATTATGTGATTTGTTCAGTAAAAATATAAATAAACCTACCATTACTTAAAGAAACGGTCTAATGTCTAAAGAGCTGTGCTGGATGAGCCAGCTCTGAAGATCGTCTGTTCTGGTGATGACTGAGTGAAGGGGGTTGTTAGTAGTATTTGAGGCATCTACAATTCTAAATGGTGAAAAGCGTGAGCTTCACATAAGGTCACACCTTTCAAAGAGCGCCTTGAAAAGGGCTGTTCTTACTAGTAGTATTTCGGACGCGTGATACTGGTATGTAATTAATTCACTTATCCAATACCCTACTATAAACAGTATTAATTACTAATTATAATTTATAATACCAGTCATAGGTGCTCGTAAAACAGCTTGGCTAGCCAACGCCAGGGCTTTGGTAAGATCTCCTTCCTGCAAGGACTTTTGGGCTGCAGTTCGACGTTCTATGGACACTTTGGCACTTTTGCCACGATGTAGGGGCTGAATCCTGGAGAGGACCTCAGACAGAGCACTCATAATCTGGAAAATAAAAATTATGTTTAAACAAGATTGAAAGTCGCTATTTTTATATAATATGGTATACTCTACCTACAAGGAATCTCAATGTGGAGGCCAAGCCTCTTTACTGATCTGTCGACTAAAATTATGACTTTGCTTTGATAATCTGTTTTAGGTTTTATCCATCATAGGTAAGTTCGTATTGTGCGCGAGCGTAAAATTGGGTATATTATAGGTATATGCTTCCTAAACTCATCTATTGACCAGATATGACTCAACATCCTAATGTAAGCGGCAGTTTTTCATTCGAGTAACCCTTTTAATGAGGATGTGTTTCTTTTGGAAATCTCAGCTTCAACATAATACGAAGTGAAGAAGAAATAGAAGTAGGAATTGTGAGTGTCATTCAAAGACGGCCCTTTTCGAGAGATCTTTTTGTTAAAAATATAGACGGAGGCCATTAAAAAGCAAGTGCAAGACTGTGAAAATCGAGTCAAGAACGCAGTCTTTTGTAGGCATTGAGGAGGAGATTATAATCTCTGAGTAAAGAAAGCCCGTAATTGAATTCAAGGTGCCCGTTTCTAGTATTTTTAAATAGAGCTAACAGGAAAATGCGGTTGCGGGTCATCTCGACTTTTTTCCGTTCTGCATTTTAGTTTTTAATTATTTTTAAAATTAATATTTTTTTTTTACATTTTTAAACAACTCCGAACACAAAGCGGTGCTGCAGTGAACCGTAGGAGATTTTATTGTCATTACGATATTCGTAGCTTACTGGCGTAAAAAAGCAAGCGTAAAAAATATTACGCTTACATTTGTTGCCGTTAATACCACGATTTCAACTGACAATTCGTTAGTAGAACACTGCAGATCCCGTACACGTTGCGTCGTAACGATAAGCAAGGACTCGTGTGCGAAGGTTCTAAGTTACCTCTAGTCCATGGGACATATAGCGTGACGACATGATCAATCTGTATGCTCTAATTGGTCAGCGTACCTCTTGGTTCTCCATAAAAAACAGCACCTTCTTGGTTTCTTCCACATTCTCCAGCTCATGCAGCCAGTCGACGCTGGCCATGGAGACCAGCTCATCTGCCAGGTTTGCGAAGAACCCCTTCGAGTTTGAGCAGAGAGTAACATCGCTGCAGGTGGCAGCGTACTTTGGGTCCATCTCTTCATATATTCTTGGCATTTTGAAACCTATAATAAGATACGATCAGTGTTACAATATTAACAAAAATGTATCATAAAGTATTTGTATTAGTAGCGAACTCCTAAAGTGTAACTGGCGTACCTTAATTTAGGCATAACACATAAGCTAAGCAGCGATCCGTTGGTGGAGGCAAAAGTGCCCAAGATGCTGGCAACGCGGAATAGAAAGTGTGCAAATTAATTGCCAGTACTCTGGTCACCTGACGCGTCTACTAAAAATAAAACCTCTTCTATTTTATTATTTAACCAAAGAACTTGCAATTCATTTCTATAACTTTAATAATTAAAAATGTTCAAACAACAAATGAACAATCAAACTCCTTTGAACTCGGTTCACTTTAATTCATTTCATCAAATTAAACTTTCCATTTGGACTTTAATATTACAAGCATAAATAAAATATTCTTACCAGCATTCAATAATTTAAACAAAAGCTCAGACAGATACTTTACACAAGTTTGTAATTTTGATAAAAATACTTTTTAATAGCTTTGTAAAGTCACTTGGAGTTTAATCAAATAAAACTTGTAGGTATTAACGCGTCGGTCGGGTACTGTAAAAATTGAATAACGCAGTTTACGAGCTTCCTCCACGTTTCAGAACTTTTCAACGACTTGGGAAAGTCACTGGTTAGAGGCTAGCAGATCAGCATCGTCAGTAATCTTGAGCCCTCAGGAAAATAAAAACGCTGGGCCCCGAAATACACCACACTAATTATTAGACTACTTAACGTCATCAACAAATTAATATATTCCCCTGGAAGGGGGCTCCCTTTCAATAAACGTGACTTTATTGCACGTTCTTATAGTTAATGGTACGGAACTCTTCGTTCGTCCGACTCGCATTTGGTCGGTATTTTAAGTCTTTATAGGCAACGCATTTGACCACTGTCTCAATTGATGGTAAGTGATGAAGCGGCCTACGGCGTGCATGCTTACCTAGAAAATACCTACCTGTTCACTCTCGACTTTAAAGACGCCCAGGCTTAAGTTGGTTGTAAAATGTGGAAGGATAAAGGACAAAAGTATCCTGGATAAATGAATGCGGTTTCATATCCCGCTCGTTAATCAAATTTTTTCTTTACATTCAAAAAGTACTATAACTCAACTCATCTAAATGTATGAGAATATGAGAATGGGTGACATTATCGCTAAAAACCATCTCTTCCAGGAAACTTTTGGATGAAGAGTGTGATGATAACTAGTTACCTAGTTTATATTACATGATTATATAGGTTTAAAATTAATAACTTCTTAATGAATAATAATTCCACTATAAAAACTAAACAAACAAATACATAATATTTATTATATATGAGTCCGGTGCATAGGCACCTGAGTTATGTAATAATTAGCAATTTAGTATATTTATTTATGTAATACTTGCATAATAATTGGTATGATTGCATTAATAATACGTACCATCCATCGCGTTATTATATTCTAGATTCGGGATTCACTTACTCATTTAGCTAAACACGTCTTACTCTCTGACACTTCGATAAATATATACACTGTATGAAACCTTTTTGGTTGTATTTTATAAGTAATTTGATAAAGAAATTACCTGAATTGTTTACCGAGCCCACCGCAGCCGTACGGACAGGCGATGCGCACGCGCCGCTCGCGGCTAAAATTACACATGGCTGACATTTGCTACTGTTCTATTTCTATTTCTGAAACAAAGTGGACTGTGGCGCCCCCTAGTGGACTGGACGTCAATTTGAATGATTAACAAAACTGCTATTAAAATTACATTACAATTAAATAATTAAGAGTCATTGCAATTTTGAGAATGGAGACAAAATATGATGATATTCATAAAGTAGTAAAAGGAAACTTAAAAAACCATCCATAGTTTCAACATCATCGCCAGCCCGGTGACGTCCACTGCTGAACATAGGCCTCTCTTTCAGAGCACCCTTCGAGCGGATGCTTGCCTCCTGCATCTTCCTCCATGGCTTTGACAGATCGTCAGTATACATCTTGCGCGAGGCCAGCCTACGCTGCGTCTTTAGGTTCGTGGTCGCCGCTCGAAAACCTACATGATTTGTATCATACATATCCAATAGAAAATTTCAGGCATACGAATATATGATAATCACAATAATAGTATTTTGTCTTAAACCGTTCTACTTGTATATTACAAGTTCCTGATGTTATTTTATTAGTTGATCACTGAACAGCATTTGTTACTTTGAGTAGGCGCTGAAAGTTAAAGATTTTTTAAACTGGTGTATTATGCTAGCGGTTATAATTATGACTGCAGTAATAGGTGACAGGATAAAATATGCTGGAACCATTTTTAACGCGATTCTTTAGAAACGATTATGCAACTCTATTTTTAGGTTTTTAAAGTCGAGAACGAGACCGTAGCTGTAAAAATCTGAAAACCATACCCAAATCAATCTAGTGTTTCTGATACATTTATTTATATTTATGTCACAGACATGATTGATTATAACAGTACCTTTACATTATACCAACCTATTACAGCTTGATAAAAACAAACGTATGAACACAGAATAAAGACTAGTATACCTACGTATAATTTAAATTAATTCTATGGCGATTCTGTTGTTCAAAATCCTAAAATTTAATTTGGTGGACGGCTTTAGAAGTTTGCTCTACCTTTCACATAGATCAACATGACAAGGACCGCAGTGAATGAAGTAACAGAAACAACAAGAAAAAATATATAAAAGAGAATTAAAGTTTCTGTAGCTATATTATATAGAAACTGCTATACTGTCTGTCAGTCAGCCTCCGTGTCACCGAGGACCGAGCCTTTTATTAATAAAAAACAGAACATAGAATAGGAATAGGTACATTTTATTCGTTTGAAGCTTGTCGCTACCGCCTGGTATTTTTATTAGGTATTGTTCTAAGTAGTTAAAAATACAGAGCTATCTAATGTTCTTCTGAAATTGAGCTATCGTGTATTTTTTTACCATCATAATAATATATTATTTACAAATGTACGCTGTAAAGATAAAACTAACGCAAAAAGCGGCAGTTAGACGGCTCGGGTAAGTTTTTCAGTAGTACATACCTACTCCACGAACTTAAAGATGCACACGACGCACTTTATACATAAGTTTTTTAATATGTATAGATTTACTTTTGGTGATTAATATGCCTGGCTGTACGCGATGGTGCGGCCAAAGATGGAGCACGCAATCTAAAAAGTACTTATTCTCTCTGGCCTTGAAGACACGCAGGTTATCGGGAACTCAAAAATGATTCTTATCATGGTAAACGCATAAGTAGGTATACTATTAAAAGTGTAGATTTAGTAATTTCAGGAATCAAGGATTTCCACAACAAAGGTCTTACGACTTTTATAGAGCGTATACACACTCTATAAAAGTACGTAACGTAAGTTTTAATTCTAGCTTTTCTTCTCATGAATTTTACCACAATGAAGCAGGCAAGCGTCGGTCCCGCATGTTGTCATAAGACAATAGCTGTTAAGCCAAGTCAGAAGACTTTGGGGCCACCAAGGCTGACCACAGCCCGACGCGAAAAGTAGATCACCACAATGAAAATTAAAACTGAAAAACAATAATTAAATTCTTTTCAATTGGCGATATTGGTGTTATGGCCAAACGCTCTTATATTCCACAAAATATTCTTTAATGTCTTCAAAACGCCCCGTTCTCTTGTCTCTAGGGTAAAACTATTTGACGCGCCCGTGCTTTGCACGGGTACCTACTGTAGGTATTCTATTATCTGTGGCAAGGGTTTATTATAGTTTAACGCCTTATCCCAGTCTAAAGGAAGAGAGAAGGAAGAGGGAAAATGATAAGAGAAAAGGATGAAGGATGAAAGGAGGTAGATGCGTTAGTACCTGCCTCCGCTTGCCCTCCCTTTTCTCTTTCCCGTTGTAGGTAGGAGTGGCTTAGGGAGGATGTCTGTAATTTCTGAACCGACATCTATCGTAGTGTATGAAAACTGAGTTAACTAATTTTCTTACAATAAATTAGTTTCTGTGTGGACTAGGTGGACCGACGACTTGGTGAAAACTGCGGGGAGGCGATGGATGCTGGAGGCGAGCAGCCGCTCAAGGTGGCGCTCTCTGGGGGAGGATTATATTCAGCAGTTAACTATAACATTATCCTTTACTCGTAATGTTTGATAATATTATCTAGTTCAACGCGTTTTTGAGTAAATAAGCAGGAGTCGTATAAATAGCGATAGGACGTCATAATTACGGTCATTGTGTATCGCGCGAGGTTTTCTCATACCTGAAGGCGCTAATTTACTCCGGGCGACCAGTATTACTTGAGCGTTGCGGAACTTGGAGATGTTCTTCGCATCAAAGGCATACCTTAGGGAATGTACCTAATATATGCTTGTTAGGGTTTGAACCCCAAAGGTTCGATCCCTATTACGCGCTACGCTGTCCGTCTGTTTCTGTCTGTCTGTCTATCACCAGGCTGTATCCCACAAGGAAGTTATATTATATGTATCCCATGATCCGTGATAGTTATAGACAGTTGAAATTTTGACAGATGATGTATTTCTGTTGCCGCTATAAGAACAAATACTAAAGAACAGAATAAAATAAATATTTCAGGGGGTCCCATACAACAAAAGTCATCTTTTTGCTCGTTTTTATAGATATGAGAGAGAACGGTACGGAACTCTTCGTGCGCGAGTTAGACTCGCACTTGGCCGGTTATTTATTTTATCCCGTATAGGCAAGTACTCTCACCGCTTTGGTTCGAATGTAGCACGAGTTAAGCCACACTTCCTTCATAGAATCGATTACAGACCACAAAAGACGCTTCCTCTTTGGGTGTCCCTAAAGCATAATTTTTTAGGGGTCTGTGAAATAGATAGGACGCACCAATAAACCTCCTTCTATTGATTCTTGCTAAACGTATATTATCCATAAAGATAAATAAGTCCTTAAATTTTTAGCAACCATCGGAATTTGAACCCGTATCCGCTAACTTATCAGAGTGGACGCTTTACCAACTTAGCTACGGTTACATTAGATGGTTGCTTCTTTTCAATTTCTCCTTTTTTTCTTCTTCTTTTCACTTAAAATATCAATTCCATGAAAGGTAGTTTTTGTTGTTTTATGTGTAAGATGAATTATAGTAATAATAAGTATAATGAACTCTCTAGGTTCGAGATCCGCAGGAGAACTAAAGTGACCGATGTTGCTCTTAGGATTAGCAAGTTGAAATGGCAATGGGCAGGCTGCGAGCGGTCGGCCTGAAACCCATCTGAAACCTTACTAATATAATTATATGAAAGGAATTCAGGTGATGATCTTGCGACTTTAGTTTAAAAACGTGAAATGTGGACAACGTCCACCCTGTTTCACACTTTTCCTGGACACAAAAGTAGTAATGTTGTGGCGGTTGTGGATGAGTGGCTGTTGCTGCGAGTCGTAACCAAGGCTCCGGTCATCGCGTAAACCAGCTGTCATCTTACGGCGGGTAAAATGCCGCAACATGCTAAATTGCTATTAGATAATTTGATAGATAACACATAAAAATAAAAATATAAATTTAAAAATAAACCGGCTCATATTATTTTAATTTCAAACTCAGAAATACTTGGGTGACATTATCATAATATTTTATATTTTTTGTGCTATTTGGATTTCAAAACCAAACTAGGTACTAAAGAGATTTTGGTGAAATTTCTATGGAACCAAACTCAATATAATTATGTCCTCATACAATCAGTCTCTTCTGGTATGTCCATTAAATAAATACAACCGAATTCAAAACCTCACCCCTTTTGGAATCGGTTGAATAATAATTGAGTTTACTAAAAATACTTAGTATTTTATAATCACGTCCGTCAGTCACTCACCTTTTATCTTTTTTAACTCACAACATAGCACGCCCACATTATGGTGATTGTTAATCACTGGTAATTCTCGAAAATACGTGCAGGTAATACTGCGCCAAGATCATTAAGTTTTTACTAACGATTGAACGAGTTTTAACAAATACAAAGGAAATCAAATTGTACTCATCAGTGGCGGAATATTCATTTGGAAAGTAGGTACTATTATTTGATATGCGAGTTCTTTTCCGCAACTCTGCCAAGTACAGTTTTACGGCTCTATTACCTATATTTTGTGTTAATGAAATGAGGTAGGTTGCATTAGTCCTTCGATTTCTTCCAGATGCGACACACACACAGTATTATGGACACCTCTTATCATTTCTGCCGCTGCTCTCCATATCATGTTAGATTTATAACCATACACCGAAAGCAGACATCGCCTGCGCTCGTTGATTGAAAAAGTCAAGTGCTCAGGTACAATGGGCGAGCGTCATTTTAGCGTGTGATCACGTAGATGATGACGCGCCGCTTATCAGCGGTTATCACCCCGCGAGCCTCGCGCCTCAGTCGCGCGCTCTAGGCCGCTGCGTGCGCTCGCCGCACGTCCGTGCCCATTCGCGTCCCGTGCTCACTCCCGCTCCGCAGTCCGCTCCGCGCTCGGTCGCGCTCTCCCGCGCCTCCCCTCACATGCACGTTCACGCGCTCCTCTCGTAAGTACCCTCGTTTCATCCCACCGCACGCGCACAACGCAATCGAAGCCCGATTAACATGGATTTGTTTACTGATTATTTTTTTATTGTTTAACGATTACGCGATATTAAACCGAGAATTTCTTTCGTGACTCATGGAAACGTATCAAGGTCGACTCATCCTAATGTAAATTTGTCTCGTCTTAATGTGTAAGATCGGATATCGTTATCGCTCGTTAGCGAGTGCGTCCCGCGAAGCCTGCTGTATGCGGTGTGTTTCGTCACGATGCGGCTGAAGACAAACATTGCGTGAGACTTGGACAGCAGCGCTCACGCCACGCCGCGGCGCCCTCGCCATTGCCACCGGCTTCATACTCCGCCATACAATCCACTCGAGGCCGTTACAAGTTTTCAAGAGCGCTGTGTTGAGATCTAGACACATTTACGTGTCGCTATTGTGAGTACTAGCACTTCATTCAAAGATGTGTTTGTAAGCTGAGATGTTGCATAATCCATAGTAAGTAGTATCGAAGTGAAGTAAGTGAATGGACGCGAAGGCGCCGAGTTAACAAGGACAAGGCTTTCAGCGGTTAACTAGGGAGCTCATGTCCGACCCTTGAAGTTCACAAAGTAAAACGCGTAAGAGTAAACAGAGAATTTGCTGGTGAACCAAATTCGGTCAAGTGTAAAGCATTGGGGAGCTCGCGGAGCGTAAAAATTGGTTTTCATTTAAATATTGTTAACCGTAAAATAAGTTTATTAGACGCGAGCCGTGACCGTTTTTGTTTCATTTCAATTTTGTTTACGCGCGTTTCAGTACAATGCCTTGTAAAGAAATACCGTCGAGCATTAATAGATTTATTGTGTTACCTATCATTAATGTAATTAGTAATTAATCATCAATTAATAAATCATTAATACAAAATGTTTAATTACAAATGTAACGCAACGTAACTATAGACTGACTGGGTTGTTTGAAATGTTATCATGTTAATGTGTTCTTTCTTTTCATCCCAAAACATCGATAAGTCACGAGTTTCCTACTTCTTTTGTTTTCATTTTCCGAACTAGAAGGTTTATGGAATTATTCAGGGAAGTTGGTTTACACTAGTAACACTTGTTATTAGCCGTAGAGAATAGTGATGCTGGCTCGTTCTCGAACACAGACACCTATCTAATATAGGTACTAGTCAAGTTCTCGAATCAGTACAGTTTTATAAATCTACCAAAGTGGTCTCGCCTCGGGTGCTTTCCGAGCTGGCACATACTTTGCTCCGAAGTTAAGTCTTCTGAGAAAATGTAGTGAACATCTGCGAAAGTTTCAAACAGTATTTTAAGAATTCATTTCTGAGGTAATGCTACCAATTTTCTGTGGAAAGTTGGGAATCCACACTATGGTAAATAATTAAAAATTAATAAATATGTGTGGACATCTCACAAAACCATAGCTTGTACAATGGGAACTAGATGACTGTTAGAATACTTAGATACTTTTTGTTTGTAAATACATACAGAGAATACAATATAAAACACTCAGATACAGAATAAACACCTAAGTACCTAAGCTTATCACACAAACGGTTTTTCTGGAGGGAATCCAACCCACCATCTAATATAGCTCAGAAGGCAGAGCTACTACCAACTGAGCTATCAGGCCAGTCAAAAGTGGTGAAATCGGACCTCCAGGCACATAAAGACTATTTCCCAAAACATCTGCTTCTAATTATTGTGTCGTACAGTAATTTTTTTAACCCTTTTACTATTTACACTAATTATTATTTAAATACAATGGGAATAAAATATATTACAAAAAAAAAATGAAAAAAAGATAAAAAATAGATAGATCAGATTATAAAATAGTTAAGTGAAAAGACAAATAAAAAAGAATCCCCCCTGTTTAAATAAAAAACGATAGTCTTTCGTTTGTATCATTGGTTGTTTTTTTGTATTTTTGCAAAAATTTGGATACAATTTTGTTCATGGATTGCTTCTAATACCGGAATACATTTAATACCAGAAAATTTAAAGATCCCAAAGTAAAATGGGCCAGTTACACGCAAAACCGCGGGCCGACTAATAGTCTATACATATAATAAAACTGTAGAGATAAAAAAATCTGTAAATGCAAGATATCGAAAAAAAAATGACACAGGTTGGCTTGAAATTTTTCGCTGATCACGTTAAGCTACTTTTTAAACATTTTGTCTGTTTGTTTGTTTGTTTGTTTGTTTGTTTGTTTGTTTGTTTGTTTGTTTGTTTGTTACGGCACAACTCCGAAGATACTGGACGGATTTTCATGCGGTTTTCACTAATAAGCTTAGAAAAACCCGGCGCACAACATAGGATATATTAAATTTTATATATCGTTAAATTTTTTTTTGGTGAAAATGTGTAAGATTTCATTATGAAACGGAACGGGATTTTAACAAGATGGCCGCTTCAAGGGTTCAAGGTAAATTTTTTTTTCTTACATTTTGGCTCCACACATAGTGTAGGTATTTAGCCAGTGTCAAAAGGTACGTTTTATTTTGGCTACTAATCATAGATGAGACAAAAAAATTTTACTCTGTGTTATTGACGGTAATTTTATTTCGGGTTTATCTGGAGGCACAGGTTAAAGAAAAAAAAATTCTGTTAGTATTATGGTGCGGCTTCATATACGCCCGAACCTTCGCTGTTGAGTTGGCGCGCAAAAACATCTCTGTTGACTATCCTCGAAGTTTTTATAGCGCCACAACCCGGACACACAGTCAATTTGTGTGCCTGCTGCGCAACCGACATGGGCTAAATAAAATGGAGGAAGCAGTAGCGTTATATTGCATGTCAGCGAATAAATATGTTTTACAAACTGTATTATTTGCGATGACAAAAATAAATTTTAATAGTTTTAATTTATAATTCCTTATCAATATGAAGTAAAACCAATTTTTTTTTGATCACGGTTGTTATAGTGGCAACAGAAATATATCATCTGTGAAAAATTCAACTGTCTAACTATCACGATTCATCCTGGTGACTGATGGACAGACAGACGGACAGCGGAGGTTTAGTAATAAGAATTTACCCATTCAGGACGGAACCCCAATCATTTTTATTTCATTCTGAACAATCCCCACTGCACTAAGCAATAAGAAATTAATTTAATGCATGCTTTTATTTATAACTTAAAAAAAAAACAGTAAGTAACAATTGGCGCGCCTGCATTACCGGCAGTGTATCACACTTCGGGCTACGGCAAAATACATCGCGCGATAACTTCGTCTGCGCTCGATGCAATGCAGATTAGAGAAAAACAATCTGTTATTATGTAATTACCTATACCCAAGGAAGTCATAATATGTATTCCTTAAAGATTAGTTTTTTCGTTAATCTGTGGTCCAAACTAAAAAAGAGGATAGGTATGAGAACCTTCTTGAATATGAGCACGACACAGAGAACAAGGAATTTCGAAAACTAAAAACTTCTTAGACTTTTTATTATAAGTTTTAAGGCTTCACGCGATATCATATTTAGCCAATATTGAAACATAACTAAAGGAGTTTTGGCGGGAACGCGGAAAAGTTCACGTCGTTGCATTGTATTATTTTTCAAAACTTTTGCTTTTTCCAGTGTTAATGTTTAAAATTGGTGGCGTTTTACGCATTAAGTGCTGAATTACGAGCATGAGTGAGGGCAAGTGATACAATGTGGTGAAACGTGATTTTTCGTGTTGCTTCCAAAACTCCATAGAAGCTCCTAGTAAAGTTGCCACCACTTTGCTGGAGCATGACTTAGACTGGACTATGACTATGACTAGGACATGACTGCGTGAAATATTTGATAACACGATGAAAATATAATACTTGACACTGGCTAAATACACTATGTGTGGAGCCAAAATATAAGAAAAAAAAAAACATAACTAAAATTATTATTCATGTTTTCGATTTATTGGGTTCTGGCGAGGGCAAAATTCTTTATTGGCGATCTGTTATTATGTATTAGTATTAAAAAATCTACTACGCGTTACCATTCGAAATAAGTATTTAAAATTGTATTTATAGTACCTATAGCTTAACCTATAGTAGTAACATATTCAGTAATCTGTGCCTATAGGTACTTAATTTATTGACCCTTTTTTTTTGTTTCTCGCTTGAGGATTGGCGTCGCAAGTCTTGTGCATTTGCCAGCTTCATGTTAGTTTTCATCGTCTTCTATTCTATTGCTTCTGCTTCTTCCCAATATTTTTAGAAGTGAAGATCTTCAGACCCCTCTTTTGAGGAATTTATGTATAAACATGTTATACAATTGTTTAAAATGGGGAAGCCATTTGCTACGCATTGTAAAACCTTTTTTTATTTTGGCATTAGACAAAACATGTATTTAGCCAATGATACGAAGTATTTTATGAAACCTGTTTAAAGGGGAGATTCTTTATAATTATTCATAAGGCTTCACGCGATTATCATACTTAGCCAATATTGAAGCTTGCGTAATTAACATTTTTATTGAAGTTTTCGATTTATAGGGTTTTGGCGGGAGCAATGTTCTTTATTGCCGATCTGGTCAAATGCATTAACACATAAAGTTACTACACGTTACCATTCTAAATATGTAGTTAAAATTATTTTTGCGCTAATGCTACATTTGGTATCGACCCCAAAGAAGTTTTAAGGTACCTGTAGTACTAATAGCTACTTAAGTTATAGACCCTTACCATTGCTACACATTTTAAAACCTTTTTTATTTTGGCATTAAACTAAGCCGGAGCGCGTGTATTTGTATTTAGCCAATGATACGAAATATTTTATGAAAAATGTTTAAAAAGGATAAGTACTTAGATGTAATAATATGTAGGTATTCATTATGGCAATAATTGTATCCTCGAATTAACAACAACATGGCGCGTAAGGTTCGTTTTTGACTGTTTTTGATTTGTTCTTCTTCTTCTTGCATATTGATAATAGTTAAAGTATTTTAGATCTGTAGGCTATTAAAAAAACCACGGGTAAAAATGATTAGATTACTCGGTTACTCTAAGGCCCTCTTGCACGTTCTCGGGTTAAAATTATAACTGAATACCTAACCCAGAGCTCGTAATTCGAGTTAAGTTGGTAAACAGAAATATCCAGACATTTTCTCTTGCACGTTCGGAATATTGACAGGGGTTAAGCCCATCACACACGTAGCAATAATATATATTAATTTACCGTAATATAATATATACATATTATAGCAAGCTACCACACACGGAGACTATGCTATAATATATATTTTCCTTCATTTCATTGATGGTCGGCCTAGCGTTTACACGTGTTTTGTAATAAAGGTTGATTTCAAAACACAGTAGGTAATTATGAATTCAACAAGAAGTGCATTGTTATTGGATTTACTTGATAGTTCTTCAGACGACCATTCCGATTAATATCACACACTCCTAATAAGGTGGATATAGTTTTTATGAAAAGTAGTTTATTTATAATTTGGCTAATTTAAATGACTTGTACCTGAGGTAGTATAAAAAGTGACCAGTCGCCAATCAGATTTTTACATCGCCGATGCCTAGTCCCGAGTAGACTAAATGGCGATATATCGCCTAAATTGACCACACTGGTCGGGCGGAGGCGGCCCAGGGGTTCTAGCTAAGATTCCAAACGCTAACGCTATCGCCAAATTTTGCTTTTGGGATCGTTCGGGAGCCCAAAAGCTTCGGGCTAACTCCAAAATGTACTGGAATGACATTTCGGGAATCATTTCAATACATTTTTGGAGATAGCGTTAGCATTTGGGATCTTTGCTAGACCCCCAGGCAAAGCGGCAGGAATGGTAAGAGGGGAGAAGCGTCCGACGAGCGCGTCGGATATGTTGAAACATGCTGTACATTCAAAATATATCTCGCTTTACCATAATATATATTACGGTATAGGTTGGTCACAGAAATATATATTATAGCTGCGTGTGCGGTCCCTCGAGAATTTGTATAGAAAACATATGGTAATATGTCTAGCTATAAATATATTAATATATATTATAGCTACGTGTGTGACGGGCTTTAAGTTGGTAAACCTCCGGCTCAATGCACAGAGTAAACAAAAATTACACCTGACTTATGTATTTGAAGTTGAAAGGTACAAGGTATAATATTCTATACTAACTGGAATAAGCTCATAGCATCGTAAATTATACAAAACTAAACTTTAATTTTAAGGCCATAAAATTTACATTAGACTATCGTGTTTGGAGAGAGGTCTGAGGAAGATAGTACGTTGTTTACCCAGGGAGTAGTCTGTCTTTTTCTTATGCCTTATTATCGGAGGTAGTTAACCTGTTTTCATGGGAATGCATAATAAACTCAACTGACGAGGTGCTGGTGGAGAAGAAGCTGTATAGTCTTGATCATCGACGAAAGGTGGCATGTCTATCAATCTTCTACCGGTTGCATTTCGGGGAATGCGCACAAGAACTGCATGAGATGATTCCATTTCGACATAGAACAACAAGGCGCGGGGAGTCATTTCCCCCTACGTGGTGGATTTACCAACATGTCGAACCAAGCGTTTTGCTGACTCTTTTATCATGCGATCTGTTAGGGAATGGAACTCGCTCCCGGCTCCTGTGTTTCCTGACAAATATAATTTGGGTCTCTTTAAGACTAGAGTGAATAGGTTCCTCATGGGCCAACGTGCTACACCTTCGACTGCATCGTCGCTTAACGCGGTGAGTTGCAGTCAAATGTTGGCCTATTTATAAATAAAAAGAAAAAAAAAACTTCGTAAATTCTCGACGAATGTAAAATAATGAAATTAGGTCAAATTGACTTACCTACTTACTTGTACTAAAACTGTACTAAAAAACAGATAATAAAAAAAATACAGTGGTTCATCGCACAGAAATGATACTTTCTATGGGATAGCATAATACCGTTACTTCGTAAATTATTCAATTGAATTTTATCAGATTTAGTAAAATTAGAAGCTGTAGCATGCAATGTACCGAACTGGGGGCGATCCATGTGGGGGCAACTGGGAATATACCACCTACCGGAGGAAGAGCGACGCATGCCTTTAGCAGTCTGTAATGTAATGTATGTAATGTACCTTTGTTGTTTGTTAAGTACTTAAGAATCCTATTCATAGCATGTATGCAGTAGCATAGGATTCTTAAACACGGTTCTTATGAGATTAAAGAGATGACACTGCGGGCCTACTATTTTATTTTAAACTCATTCACAACTCGAGACACAAAACAAACGTCTCGAAAAACTTATCGTTTCTGTTCGAAGTGCTTGTTCCAGTTAGTATGGAATATAAGTATATTATAGAACTTCTTGGAGAGGTATCAATAGAACATTTTCGGCCAGTGTCAATTTAAAACTGATAAAACGTACATACCTAAAGCCGCCTCTACATGCTTGATGTTTGCCACAAACACCCAGTCCCCCAAACACCGACCACAAATTACTTAACACATACACTGCATCCATAGGTAAGTCAAAAATGCTAGGTATGGATGGCCAAAAATGGCGGGCGACGAGCGTGCTAGGGCTGCCAACATTTTTTTCGGGGAAATATACAGCATCTTTTCAACAACCAAAACCAAAAGCCAAAACCAAAAGATAAACAAATATATTATTTATCAAATATTCATTTTTATAAACACTAAACTTCTAATGACTTTGTTTAAAATAAAAGTTTCATAAGATATGCATTAAATAAAATCAAATGGGCTATTTATATCTGTTTCTTTATTCTTCGCCATTTTAAATTCATAACTCGAAATTTCCTTCGTGTGAATATGGCGGGAATAGAAAGCAGGAACGACATTACTTTAGGGGCCTTACTTATAAGTTAGTCAGTGTTTTCCCGCGTGACATTTCAAATCAGTCAAAAGTTGACAGAAGGTTTTAAGCAATGGCTAACTTTAAGCGGCGTTTATAAGTAAGGCCCTACATTTAGGGCCTTACTTGTTTTTTTTTTAAATAGCGAGCTCTCATGATCGCTTTGGAAATATCGTATTATTGCCCCTAGTCATAAAAATATTATAAATACGAAGGTTTCCGAGTATTCGTGCTCCGTAACTACTGAAAAAGTTTTGATGACATTAATTTTTTTGTACTTTGGACATATCTAACTTTTGACCACGCTCTCACCTGATGGAAAGTGACGATACGTTCGAAGGTGCAGCATGCTAGCTATAGCTTATATTTCATGCTGGATACTGGAACACATAGGATACTGAAATAATCTCAATTATTTGCGGGCAGTATTCGAAGAGATATATAGAACCTTCTTGTTACGCACAGCGTTTAGCACACAGTCTTGAAATATAGTGCAGTTCTATATATTAATGTATGGTTGGCAACCCTATGCTCGTACAACTGTCAAACGTTTGAATACATCACAAACAGCTTTGTCGTTCGACAAACTATTTGTCAAATCCTTAGAACTATGCACAAATCCGACACTGATACCGATCACTGGCGTTTGCCAGTGATAGGTGTGTGTTTACAAACAGGCAAATCCTCAAGTTCGTGTTTGCTATTTGGTGTTCGCTGTTTGCCAATTATGTGAAAGCCGCTTAAGGATGAATCAACATGTCAAATTACCGGGTTAAACATATAACGGGATAAGTGGTCAATTTTCTAACGTGCAAGATAAAATACAGAAATAATCCGAGTTAGGCGATTTATTCAGGTAACACGAGATTAGAGAGAACGCGCAAGTCGGCCTAAGAAGGTTAAAGTTTTAGTAAGTAACTATCTTTGGGTGTAACTAATAATTATGTAAAGACGATAGGTATGTTGAAAGTGCAGTGGGAATGAGACAGCGTGGAAAATAGTGGACATAATAATAATTATAACGGTCGATTTTTAAGGAGTGGTGGTTTAGTATTTGTAATTCCTAATTAGTATTAAGAAAAATTAATTATTTATTTTATTTATTTATTTTTATATACACTTATTATTATATATCTATTGACACTGGCAAAGTGTAGGTACCAATTCGTATGGAGCCAAACTTAAGAAGGTAAAAACAATGTGGTAAATGGAACAAAAAGCACGTGGATATGTAAAACTGAGCAAAGCAGCATCATCGTGCGTGTGTGTCATTCTTTCATATTTTTCTAAACTGTACCTGCCTGCTTAGGTAACTACTACCTAAACAAAATTTACTGAAACTTCTGTGAAAGACCTGAGTGAAGTGATGATGATTTCTTTTTGTTGTAATATGAACAGGTACTTATAAAATTGTAGTTTTTTGCTTGAAACTTCTTTTCTTTTACTGTTATATAAATCTATATTTGACTCAACACATTGAATTTTAGGTAATGGCTTAAATAGCTTCCACTCACGGCTATGCTTGCGTTATACCTATATCTATGCTAATACAGGTTACTGTGCTCAGCTTCGAAAAGATTTAGTGCATATTGTTGTTTGGTACGAAATGAATGATCTATTATTAGACTATAACGTAAAAATAACATAACACAAGCGTGCGAAGCCGCGGGCAAAAGCTAGTTTTAAAATAAAGTTATGTATGAGTTGAAAAACACATTGAAAATAGATACCTGAATAGGTATTTAAAGCTAAAAATATAATGAAAAATAGAGCTGTTGATTCCCGAATAGATAATACAAGTACCGGAAACGGTCTAGTTACCATATTCATAGTCAGTTATAAATGGAAATTGTTTACAAGTTCAGGTATTTTGTAATACATAGATTCAATCTGTTTATGCTATACCTACAACGTAACAACGATCTATTATAGAAGCAACACATTTACTAATAAATTATTGAGTAGCACAAGAATAGTTATTTTTTGTTTTATTTTGCATTCTATTAAATTTGAAATGGACAATGTAATACACATCTTTTTTCCTATCAGTGAAATAGTAATTGTTCGTTAGGGGGTAAGATATACCTATGTAGCTAATGTAATGTAAGCATTGTAAAAAATTTGGGGCAGCAGTCATTTGTACCTATTTTCCCAAATACGACGATCTGAAGTTACTCCATTACGTATATTTTTCACGAATAATACACGAACGAACAATCGTAGGTACCTTCTTATATAGCCATCATAATTGATGTGAAGTGCCATCAATATTGGCTTATATTAGCCCACTTTTTCTAATCGTAATTAGAAAAGCGATGATCACAGAATAGATAAGTCAATTGTTTTGCTATAGGTCACAAGTATCTCAAAAATCGAAGATTGTAAAGCAACTAAATCGCCTCTTAATTATTTAAGGCATATACCAAAACAGCAACTATTCAGCCATATTTTCTTCTCTGTTTTGTGGATATTTATTCCTTTGTTGTCCGAATCATAAATGAGTCAAATAATTAGAATTAGCTGTTTTAGATTTAAAATCCATAAAAGATTTCGCACTTGAAATACGTATTACGGTATTAGTTTGGTAATTTTATGTGTTTTGTACCCTAGATAGATAAGATAAATTACCTACTAGTATACAAGTGGCCAATCTTCATTTTAAAACCTCGTTGAAGGGTCTGAAGCCACTGTGATAATGGGTAAGAGCCTCGAAACATTTGAGTGCCACTCTGCTTATCATATCTTTGTCTCTCCCACCGATTTACATCACGGCGGCGTGGCACCTTTCTGAGTTTCTGTATAATAATGCTCCAAAGCCAGCAACCCGACAAGCTATTTTAAATCTAACGTAACAGAGTTTAGATGTGATTTGTCCGTTTTTGGGGTTTCAGTTAACACCTTTTCGGTCGAGGAAGAATTGGGTCACGGTCGCAAAGGTCGGCTGCTTCCGAATCTGCCGCCGATTTGTTTCAAGTTAGCTGCTACTTGACATGCAAGATGGTACCACTGCTTTGTTCAGTGAAAAAGTCAAACCGCAGTCAAATAAATCTCAATTTTTGTGATCCTTCTAGAGCGTCAAGATGGGTTCTTTCAGAATATTCGGCTTTATTATACATTTTTTGTAAATAGCTTGTTTGCGTTTCTTTAAAATCCGTTCCGTATTTACGAAGTTAGGTGCCAAGCCATTCTATGTGCCAAACATAATGCGAGCGCAACGAGTCTTCACTATTTTGTTACTTTTCAGTTATGTACAGTTACGCCCAGAATCTTTTTTAACCGACTTCCAAAAAGAGGGATGTTCTTAAGTCGCTGGAATCCTTTTTATGTACCTCTCTAGGTGGAAGCTAGATTATGATGATGTGGTCTAGGCTGTAACATAATCGTTTAGAAGATACCTGTTCACATACAATTAAAAAATAGTAAAAATAACAGCATTATTCCTTTCACCAAGATACAGGCACTGCCGAGTTTGGGGCCCACTGAGAAATGTTTACTTGCAACATGTCGCCTTAATAATAATCCTATGAGTAATATTAGTAGCTAAGTATTTTGTTAGTTTGTTTTCTAAATTTTAGTTTGCTATTATTATCTTTATATTTCATAATTTGTTGTTCCAGTTATATATTTAGCATATAATTTTATTATACTTATTATACTTATACTTACTATAGGGAACGCATGTAACTTATTTTTGATTAAATAAACTTTACTTTACTTACTTTACTTTACTTACTTTTAAAGACCACGGTGTAAAGCTACTTTTAAACTGTGGTTAAATGTTGAAACACAGTTCCGTCCGCTCAACCAAAGTTTAAACCTTAGATTTAGAGTGTAGTTTAAAACTGTAGATGGTGCAACCAGGCCCAAATTACATCTGCTACTGTAACGATTACTATAACCCCGCGACAGCCATTTCCGTTGTTAACAAAAAACCAAAAAAAAATCAAGCCTCGGTATGCTGTTGTACGGCTGCCTACTTACCGCCTCCCTAGTTGGACTCTATCCACACATTTTCAATTCTTTTAGATTTATTTCGACATTAAAAAGTATAAAGATTTTCCTAGAGCTCACCGTTGCAAGATATTTGTGAAGGATCACGCTTAATCTTCTATCGGTATATACCGCCGTAGCGGCTTGACTGGGCTTATGAGAATAATCTGATACACTGTATTATTGCCAAACACGAAAAAAGGAAATTATGTTTTTAGGCACAGTTTTATCATTGGAGAAAATGTAAAGCTTAGAAATAATTCATAATAACGTTGTTCGTTCAAATGGTATGATTTAAGACTTCAAAGGTTATACCGGGAACAGTGAAATACCTCCTCAGTATTTCTGTGGGGTGATTACGTAACTTTGACAGCAATGCAACAGGGGAAATTTCATTCCGAATATGAAAATTTTCATAGTAACTATGCACATAAACTGCGTATTGAAACTGTCAAATCCATACATTTTTGTGTTTCTATTGGTTGCAATCAAGTTACATAATCGCCTAGCTGGTCTCCTGGTACTTCATACTTTAGTAACAGTATTATTTATTATTTAATGCAGTATACTTGAGTATTATACTATAGTATTTTTCTTCTATCTCAAAACTCAATCTGTTTAAGGCATAGTTTAGATTTTAGGTGTAGTTTAGTTTAGTATATTTTATGTAATTTAAGTTTTTGCTAATAAAGTATCGCATTTTGCTCCCATCTGTTTTTCTGTCGGTTTTTTGTTGTCCTTACAATTCAAAACCTAACCGCAAAGGCTCCAACGGGAATAGAAAATACATAAGGGATCAACTAGGAAGTTTACTTAAAGATGTATAGTATGGAATCGTTTTAAGGTAACCGGAGTAGACCAACACATTGATAGAGCGTGCACAAGTGCACAGTATTCTTCTTCTAATTAAGTTAAAAATAAGTGCTTAATGTTTGACCTAATTATTTGTTAAATATAGTAATTGTGGCCCTTAGAGCATCTAACCAAAAATATTGGTCTAAGAGTGTGGTCACTCACGCTGCATACGTGGAATAAACAGTCGCCCGCGCCACAGTGAATGCCGGTGCGTGACGTACGCGGATTATTCCCGTGTTTTTTTTATGATCATTATAAATTCATTATCATTGATAATATTGTGATGTGGGATGATACTGCCCGTGTTAAAGTACCACGTGCAATTATTTAAAAAAAAAACTCCGCAATATAAGTATATTTAATTATAGTATTTTGTATTAAAACTTAAATAACGTAGTATATATACTAAACTAAACTTAAATAACTTTTAAAACTAATTCAATAAATATGTACACCTAACTAAAAACGAAAAACCTAATAAAAAAGTCTATATCGCTAAAAATTGCTATAAATAAAACACTGAATTTAGATTGCTTTCTGCGGGGAGCGTACCCAAAAAGCTGGCGACATTCCCTCGTTGAATTGCGAGGCTGATACGTTGGCCGAGGTATGCGCCAGCCCTTTGGTCACACGTCACCTCGACCAGCCGTCTGGACAGCTCCCTGACAAGGAGCCGCACCTGCGGGCCCCAGGGACCCATTGTTTCAACCCCAAACGGAGCAAATATGTAACCATCGCCTAAGGATTTATATTTCCTCCGTTTGAGGTCTTCTGCAGCTTCAGCCGCTGCACATGCCGCCAGAGCTGAGCTGTTGACGTGTGAAGGCGCTAGCGTGTCGACACAGGTAGCATCCCACACCAGCGGCCTTCCACGGCTCCACGGAATTAACGTCATACCATTATTTTGTTGTTTTTGGTATTTTGATATTTTTAATTTTTACACACGCAATTTTAATTATCACGTATGAGTCAGTCAACCTAACGCAAAAGAATGGTACCTATAAGTAATCTATTATCTACAAAAATATTTTTAAATATTTCTGTATATGATACAGTCAACAGGCAATTTATTATCCATCATGCTTGCTAGGCAGGCGGATATACCAGTTCGTACTGATCGAATATAGGGTTATCACAACTTTTCGCTCGATATTTTGGCGTTTAGTACCTATCAGAAAAAACGTAAATATTTTCAGGCCGTCCTTTTCATCTGCATTTGCACGCGTATCACAGACTAGGTAGAGGATACAAGTGTAATATGCGGGTATATAGGCATCGATAGAAATCGACATAATGCCTCCTCTGGCGATGGCATTTAATGCGATTTTGCATAAATTTCATAAACATGAGTCTTAGCATGCCAATAGCTATTGCTATGCTATTTGCTAAAATAACGACAATAATTTAGTTTTCTCCGGATATTTTTTCTGTATCTTAATGACAAAATTAGTCAATATTTGTAATACTGATTTGTTGGTTAAAACTAGTTTTGTGTCTGTAGGACTGCTACATCATGATCAACTGCTAAATAAATGCAAGTACCCTTGCTTAGTAGAAAAGAAAATTAAAATGGCTGCCATTTCCACAAAGTTGATAAAAAAAATTGATTTGCCGATAAAATTGTTTGTATTGCTTACCCTTAACGGTTCCGACATCGGTAACTAGACAGATATGTAATGATTAGCGCTCGTTTGTGAATTCAAATGTACTGTATATTGTGCCATTGTTTAACACAAAATTATTTTTTCCTTCTTCCTTTCTATTCATCATTTTAATTAATACAATAGTATTCAGACTATAATGAAGTAATCGTTTCTTTATTTTTTATCATGGGCATTTTACGGCGAGAATACCCGCCGATGTCGTGCACACAGTGCAAGTGCTAAACTGTTTGGCGGCCACGTTTGGCCTAGAATATTGTAACGACCTATTTAAATGTACTTCTGTTAGAAATGTCATAATCATGTTACATGGTGGCTGATTTCTTTGTAGAATCCCAGGAATTCAATTCTGTTGTTGACCGATATCGGCCGCACATCGCCCAATCAAAACTAGGTATTAGAAATAAAGTCAAATTTTAGAGCTAACTCCAGTGATGACTCAAGTAATGTAAGTGTTACATTGATTGAATTCTATATTGATGGTTAGACTTTTCTGCAAATTTTTGTCTGCTTTTGTTACTATACCAGATATTCTGCCACCAAGCGGTTGTGTGGACCACTTTGGGTAGTGATGATTATGCTGTTATCATAAGACAATAGTCGTTAAGCCAAGTCAGAAGCCTTTGGGGGGCCTAAAAATTCTGCCACCAGGGCTGACCACTTGCCTACACGAGAAGAAGAAGAACTGAGCGCAAGCATTGTTTTATGGTTTGAAGAATGTAGTAGTGAAATGACTTTGCAAAATATTACATTTGTGACATAGGCCAGTTAAAGCTGATGAACCATCTAGTGCCAACCCTAACATGGTATATTTATAATACCAGCCGTCCGAGAGCAATCTCAGGAGCCATTGTTTACTTTGAAACATTTTAAAAACGGGTATTGTATACGGGCTAAATATTATATTCCTGAAATATTACTAGTGTAATAGCTATATCAGATCACATTATCATCATCGGTTAACCTCCACCTATTCCATAATTTGTTAATCGATATGCCGGCAAGAAAATCAACTAATATAAGTTGATTCCTCTGGAATCCCAGCAGTAAGATTATAATTGAATAACAATGTATATATGTACAATATCGGGTCGCTGGGAGTTAGAGAGTTAATAGTGCCCCAGATAATATTGATATGTAGATAGAAAGGTTCTAGAATGGCGACCACGAACCAGAAGTCATAGCGTCGGTCCTCACTAGGTGGACCGCAACCTGGTCAGAAACACGAAGAGCCGATAGATGCAATAGGCAAGCAGCCGTGCAAAGTGATACTTTGAACCACTTCCACCGGCCCCCGGTGGGTTTCACCAGATCGTCAATCTACATATACCGAGTTTCAACGAATAATAAAATGCTACTTCCAGTTACATTTATTTTACTCACTTAATGAGTTTATGAGTCTAACAGAATCATCATTTGCGATATATGACGATTGAGAGAAAAGAAATATATGATATATAGTAACGTTCTTTTTTGTGTGACTGTGTTATGTAAAATGTACAATATTGCAATAGCAATTATTATTGTATTGGAGAATTTAATTATTGTAGGTATGTATTAAGTATAATATAAAACTGATATTCATTATATATATTAATAATACGATAATTATTTAAGAATGTAAATGATAGGTAGTATTTGTATTTGTATTTATATTAATCAAATTACATTAATTACTTAAAACACAATATTATGATAAGTGAAATTGTAATCGGACCTGCCAATGATAGCATGCAATGTTATAATATGGCCAATAAAGATTTCTATTCTATTCCATTCCATTCCATTCCATTCTATTCTACCAGTCTTGTCAGTACCAAGAAACTAAGAAACAACAACTGACTTTAACATGTCTTAGTTAAAAATTATGAAAAAGTAAATAAGTTTATTACATTATCCACTATCGTCTTTTTCCATAGGTACGGTAGGTATTTAGACAAATACATGCCCTCATGTTGTAGATTTTACGTATGCTAATAAATGGTACCGTTTTTACTGTTAACTTTTGAGTGCGTTGCCACACCAGCTTATCAGTACAGGGGTAACTATTATCTAATCTGCGTCTAACTGTGTATGCAGTTGGTTCTTAAGTCGTGTCGCTCTGAATGAGGGCATTCCCTGTTTAAATTGGGTGGCCACTGCAAATTACTTTACTTACGTCATAGAATTAAAGAAAAATACCGTATTCCGTAGATGATGATGAAATCTGAATTGATGATAAGTGATGATAAGGTTGAAGGTGGAGTACTATTATTGTTCATCATCATCATCATCATCATCAGCCCGCAGATGTCTACTGCTGAACATAGGCCTCCCTCAGACAGCGCCATATTGAGCGGCTGCTCGCCTCCTGCATCCATCAGCTCCCCGCGGTTTTCACCAGGTCGTCGGCCCATCTAGTGGGGGGTCTGCCTACGCGTCGCCTTCCGGTTCGTGGTCGCCACTCGAGAACCTTTCTTCCCCATGGGTTGTCAGTTCTGCGAGCGATGTGGCCTGCCCATTGCCATTTCAACTTGCTCACTTTAAGGGCTATATCGGTCACTTTAGTCCTTCTCCGGATTTCCACGTTCCGGATTATCTCGCAGGGAAACACCAAGCATAGCTCTCTCCATAGCTCTTTGCGCGACTTTGAGCTTACTAATGAGGCCAACAGTAAGAGATCACAATTATTGTTAATTTTGGGTAACTGGATGACGAGAGTAATTTGGTCGCGGCTGGTCATTGGATCGTCACTTATGAGACGACGATGATCACCAATAATAAATTCAACTGAACCAAGTTGGTGTTACTGTACAATACTATTCATAATATTTATAAGTTCAATTCAATATGAATAATATGTATTTTCAAAGTCAATTCAAAGTATAGTTTTCATAAAAATAAATACATAGATATGAGGTATATTATCTAAAATGCGATTTGACTATAATATTTCTAAAGCTTAGCTAAAACGAATATTATAGAATTCTGTTCTTTTGTTTTTATGAATTTGAACCATTGCGTAAAAATCTATTGCATTTGTTTTGTACTTTTTTCTGCGACTACCTAATGGTAGGGCAATCACGACTGATAATAATAAACTATTATTTTTAAGTTAAAAGACATAAGCATATTTACTTCCCTAAAAGGTATCAGCTTTAACACATTTTAAATTTTAATTAATTTTGTGCACTAACGAAGAATCTGCTTCGTAGTAATTATTTATTCTTCAGGCATGATTTATGCTAAGACTTTGCAAAGAAATCTACGCGAGAAAAAGTAAAAGTATTTTTTTAGTAGCGTAAAGAAATAAGAACGAAATTCTACTTGAAGTGTCAGACTCATTTTCTGTAGTTACTGGGCTGAGCTTCAGATGTTAAGTTGAGCTTTTGATACATGGTGACTATGAATTCGTATGTTATCCTGACTGGGACCATGATACCCAACAAGTTGTGAGAGCCTTACTTGAAACTGGGTGATTCCAAACTTCCATGGTAAAAAATAAATCCACTCGCAAAATTGCACGTGCGATCGCTACGAGAGTTAACAAGATACTATAAATACATTGCTAAACACAGGTCATTAAACTCATTTATGTGCACTTTTAACCACCCAGCTGCGCTAAGGCTATTTTCAAACGTAAACTTTACATGGCATTTCTTCAATGAAAGACAATTAATTAAGTAAAGTCGTAGAAGAAACATTGTCTATCCTGGGGTGTAGATTTACCCCCTTTCGGGATAACATATCAATTCAAGGTCACCTTGTATAATTGCCTTCATATTATCAGCTTTTAGCAGTTGATGTCCTATCTATTCTAACAATAAATCAAAAATTTAATTATGCAAGTACTTACGTAACCGTTTGGCGAGACTCCTGAACGAATATTTAGAAAAAATAAATAAATTGTTTTTAAATTAATATGATTGTGTTGTGTTCTAAAATGTTTTTAATATACCTTCTACATTATTTATGTAGGTAGGTACGAGTACGATGCAAGCCAATGTTAGATCTCTTATACATATACCTAAAGACCCGTGTGACGCGGGCTGTTTTAGCAAGATAATTTAGGCAATTATAAACACACATTATTTTATTTAAGACGAGAATCCAATGCTGAGCACCATCTATCAATAAATGTTCACAGCTCAACAGTCATCTTGTATAAAAAAAATTATTCACTAACATTTTTTACATTGGCTTAAGCATGGGACACGAATATGATTCAGAACTTCTCAGTTTGTTCTAACAACGATGTTGGATACCTTAATTAGGGTTCCGTACCCAAAGGAAAGCAAACCCTATTACTAAGGCTCCGCTGTCTGTCTGTCTGCCTGTTTGTCTGTCTGTCTATCTGTCTGTCCGTCTGTCAGCAGACTGTAACTCATGAATAGTGACATTTTCTTGAAATTTTCACAGATTATGTATTTCTGTTGCTGCTTTAACAACAAATACCAAAAGCAGAATAAAATAAATATTAAAGGGGGCTCCCATACAACAAACTGAAATATTTGCTGCTTTTCATAGATAATTGTATGGTCCCCTTCGTGCGCGAGTCCGCCTAGTACTTGGCTAGTTATTTTTTACTTAGCAAGATTCTCAAAATTAACAAAATGATTTCAAGTATTATATTTGGACAGCGTTAAAGGCTTATAGCGCCAGACTAATGTAAGTATTATCTGCAAGCTTTCATCAACTTTGAAATTATAATAAGAAACAGACGTCTTGGGACGAAAAGCCTACATTTATTACAAGTGAACTCAAATCTCTTGTCCCGAACAATCCTTCATTTGATAATTCTACACACCATTAAGTATAATACTACGTCATCATCTCTGAAAGCCCGCGTATATTTCTATGAATTTTTTCTTTATTATATTTAAAGCACTAATTTGCATTTTTATGCTCAGTTTCAATGTCTCATGAATTTCTATAAGTACTTATATTTATTTTTGTGTTATGAGAATAAATGAGTGGCGAGCTAGTCGTTCACACCAGGGGAACGACTAGCTCAAGCTAAGCGACACGGCTGTCTATAACAGTTAGTGCAGTTGCAGTAAAATAAACAATAATGTCTAATACTAGTCACTGAAAAAATCCGGTCGTCTATAGAAGGCATGTTAATGAAATCAATTAGGTACATCCAGTAGTTATGGTCAAAAGATCGTAATATTCGCAAAATAATAGATTAAAGTAATCAGCTGCTGAGATCTAAGACTACATTAAAACCCTTTGCAAATATATTATAAGGAATGTGACGTCAGTCTCTTTGTCTCAAACTGACTGTCGCAGCCGGCACTAATGGCACTTGGAAAAATTTGAAAGTCACAAAGTCCTGTGCATGTTCTCTTTGAATTTTATACTGGAAAAGTGTCGAGGCAAATATTTAATGATTTTTTAATTACATTCGTTAATAAATCAAGAATGTAAACGGGATTTTCTATTTCTATTCTATTTCTATTTTCACAAATGGCAAACGAAAAATTGGGCCTTTAAATCGAGAGTGAACTGGTATCTTCTAGTCAAGCGTGTTACATACTAGACCGCATCGTCATTTTCATCGTGAGATAGTGGACAAATACAAGCACCTCAAGTGTAAAACAAAAGTAAAGAAAATTGAGGAGAGTAGTATTTTAAGTAAATCAAGAACCACTTTAAGTTATACTTTAACAAATCTGAATTTGTTTGAACACTAAAATATTGCGTTACATAAACAATTAAAAAGAAAACCCTAAATCCCTAGACATAGGACATATAGTCAAAATCTGTGTCTAACTCTAAATGGATATTCCAGCAAATAGTACAATTTATTTTATTGTCAAGGTTCCTTGCCTTTAATGGGGCATTAATCCTTTCTTATCTCTTTGGTAAAAGTGAAATGGTTTGTATTGTAGGTATATTCACACGAAACGGGATAACATTTTTTATATGGACTCCATACTGTCAATACTAGATACGTTTTATCTAGGACAGCTTATAATGCTCGCGTTACAGATGGTTTATGCGGGTAAAATCGCGTAGCACACATAGTTTAAAAACTTCAAACTCCAACTTCAAGACCCCTCAAGAAACTGGGAGATTTTGAAAGTACAAGGCAATCTTAATGAGGCAACACTGCCTGCAAACTATATACAATTGCATAATTCAGAAGTTTCACAATCAGCTGAAGTTTTAAAGACTTGTATCTTCTACTTAGTTTGTGGTTTTGATATTATAAAGTTTCGAATAAGAAGATATTTCCAGGACTTAGGCTGACATTCACAGAAGAGTACGAGTTCGAACTCAAACTCCGTTATGTCAAAATTGGAGTCTAGACTCGTACTTCGATCGAATTGGCATTCACAGTCGAGTTTAGCATAATGGAGTACGAGTATATGCTCATCTGAGCATGAGACGGGCTGAGCCACGAAATCGGTGACTCGAGCCGTGCTCAGGCACCGCCATCTTTATTATCACGCATGTTTTTAAAAACAATGCTGCTTAAAATCAATTTTTAATGTGGTTTTTGTGAAGAAATGTATTTAGTATTGAATAAAACGAATAAATTATGAAATAAAATTAGTTTATTTATAATGAAAATAACAATAAAAAAAATCTAATAGTAATTTACTGGCAGATCCTGTGTGTTTTCTTTTCTTTGTTGTACTTATCATAGATTTTTCTTCCCCGGCTTGTGTCTTCACATTCACATTATTCCATGCCTTTTTAAGTTGTTTGTGAGTAGGTACCTAACCTATAATATAGAATTAATCTTAAATTAACAGTAGATCTAGGTTTATTAAATGAAAATCTATTCATATGGTACCTTTTAGGAATTACCATGCACATATGAAGAAATCATCAATGCTTTGCAAGTTGGCTCCATAGTTCTTTTCTATTATTAAAATGAAGCATTCATTTTTAATTAGTTTCTAGAATTTATATGAACACTATAGAGACGATTTATTTTCCATTGCTATTTCCATTTCCATTGTAAGTTTTAATTTCACTCGTTTTTTTTATTATTTAGGTAAATAACAACATTCATAATAATCATAATAATTGAAAAAACAAATAAAGAGAAATGGCGCGCTTTTTAAAGTCTCCTTCAAAGAGTATATAATTATCACCAGTTTTTTTCTCTAATCTGTGACACCAATAAACTTGATCTCCTGTTTCAGTTATTCATACAATATTTTCTATTTTTTCTCCCTTTTTAGCATAATACTGCCAAATAAAAAAGACTATCTATGGCCGGAGTTTACTCGACGGAGTGAGGGCGGAGTTTACGTTGGAACTCGACTGTGAATTTAAAAACGCGGAGTATACTCTCCGTGTCCGGAGTTTGAACTCGCGTGAGTTTGATCGGAGTAAACTCGATGCATTGTCTCTGAATGTCAGCCTTAGCATCTCATGATGTCATGAAATTCATACTATATAAGCTTACGAAGAAAAAAAAGGTATTTCGTAGTATCAGAACGCGACTGTTTTGCATGGAAATTGAATACAACTATCCTTTGAACATGATATGGTAATCCTTACGCGTAACAGCCACCGGGCTTACAAATCTTACAATGCAATAACTCTTTGTTGTATATGTTACTGTATAAGCCCAAACTGCGGTAAATCCTAAGATTTACCAACTCTTAATGGTAAAAGTCTCACGGCCAATTCGGCCTGTAACACAATTATTATTCAAAAGTTATTTTCGGTTGGTGCCGTACAAAACAGTAAAAGGAATATCCTCAGAATGGTCACTGCATTCTCCTCCAGGGATTCCTGACAAGCGTGATGACTATGGCCACAACCAAATTTTAACTAAATTCGAGGTTTAGCATGATTTTGATCTGCAAGTAGGTCTTATAAATCAAAACCGTTGCGTCAGTTGAAGGGTAGAATAAATTGTTAAGACTCCTATTCTACCCTTTACTGAAACTGACACTGTCTTCTCGTAAACCGGATAGCGCACTTGTTATACTAAGTTAGGTAATAGTTTGTACAAGCTGATTGAGAAACCGAGATGGACCGAGTGGAGTTGCACCTTGCAGATGACAGATTTCAAGGATTCGCTTAAGCGACTACACAAATACTCGGTTCTGCTTTAATTAAACTAAACTACTTCATCGCATCGTGTAATAACGTTAGATTTGTTTAGCCTGGTTTCAATGCAATGTAACCACAATAGGGTTCTAAAACCGACCATTGAGATTGTAAATTGCTGTCCTTAGATTTTAATGTCAGTAAATATAAAAAAAAGTTGTTTTTCTTTACATAGTACAAGCTATGCTTAGTTTGGGGCTAGAGGGCGATGTGTGAATTGTCCACACAAATTTATTATTTGTTTATTTATTTATTTATTATTTATTTATTTATTTATTTTTTATTTATTTATTTATTTATTTATTTATTTATTTATTTATTTATTTATTTATTTATTTATTTATTTATTTATTTATTTATTTATTTATTTATTTATTTATTTATTTATTTATTTATTTATTTATTTATTTATTTATTTATTTTAGGAAGGTAGGTAAGTTAGGCTCCCAATAAATTCCCACTGCTGGGATACGGGCCTTCTCTCACAAAGAGAGGAGTGCAAGCCAAACTCCACCACGCGAGCAATGTGTGTGATGGTGGATGTTAAAAAATCCATTTAGGACAAGTATATAACTTCAAAAACCATTGGCCTGCTGCAAGCGGGATTCGAGCCAGGATCCGTTGATTAGAAATTTGAAAAGACAATTCTATGAGTAATTTTGAGGTAGAACTTAAATACCTACGTATGTTGGCCTTTTTTATGAATGGGGCTGGCTGACATAGTAGATCTTTGTAGTAATAAGACGAATCCTCACCTCAAGTCCCAAAAAAGTTTAGATTAAAATAAGAAAGAACCTTTTGATAACGCTGTGTGAAATGTCCACACGTATTATATATTATGTTTTTTTTTTAGATTTTGATAAATGCTTTACTTTAGGATTTTACTAAATACCTACTTTATGGTTCTGAATATTAGACCATAGAAGAGATATTGACGACGTGCAACATGTAATCATAAGTATTAGATCGGAAAGCAATACCTTTTTACCCGCATTACTTATTCAAAAACAGTAATCAAGAGTGACTTCTAATATCTTTATCTCAATTTTAAGCGTTAGATGGCTTACCCTTTAGAGCATTGTTCATCAAATGAGCCTGTGGTCTGTATCCTTTTATAAGCTTTACTTTACAACCATAAATTCTACAACATACCTAACTCTATGTTGCGACCACAGACCTAGGATATTCACGTTACTCTCGGTCTACGGTTTGAACCACAGATCTAGACTGGAAAATAATAATCCCAACACCTGCAAAGTAAACGTGAGAACTGCGCCTGTCGTGGACTGGGGCTTTGTGTCCCTGAACACGCCTGTGCTCTTTGATAAATTAAGGAAGCACTGCTTGTGCTACTGCAATTGCAAATTTTCAAGCCATTTGTAAAATTGAGTTCGATTGCATGAATGGACACATGGAACACATATTATGTACTTATCTCTACGTAATCTGTGTAAGCGTTTTTCTTAGAAATTTAGAAAGACATTTCATTGATCATAGAGTTCTAGCTGATCTTAATTTAGATGCGCTCTGTTTGGAGTTAGTGTTGTGTCATTTATATGCATTTATTTCATTTGTATCTAATCTTAGCATTAATAGGCTTTGATATTAGTTTCTAAGGCTACATGTATATTTGTATGAGCAGGGAGGCATGTTATTAGTTTAAGCCATGTTATTTTGGGCTGTTGTAGGTATTTATGATCATCATAGCAGTATAGCCTGCTCAGCGTAATCTACAGATCATCCTTTATTTATTTAAATATCTTAAAACAAAATATTAATGTCGTATTACCAACCAGTCTTAATTTAACTTAAATTTTTTTTAAATCCACTATTTAACTAATACATCGTTATTAGAACTATTTAATCAGACGTCACAACATTACACTTGTATCTACAGATTAGTTTGTAAAGGAAAAATAGCTTGCAGTAGGTTTGAGGGATGGATGCGGGTTCAAGTCCCGCTCGTGATTCTAATTTTTCCTGTACAAATTAATCTGTTGTAGGTACCTATACCAACTAAAAATTGTGTTCAATTACTTAGGGATAACTTATAAGAAACTTTGAATTGATTTGACGCTTAGGAAACCTTAATGAACCACAAAATAAATTGCAGAAATGAGCTTGATAGAATCTTGATAATAAATATAACTCTTAAGGTATCCAAAAGTAATACAATAAAATATAATAAATAAATAATAAATATGCGTGGACATTTCACACAACGCCATCTAGCCCCAAACTAAGCATATATACATGTATTTCAATTTTACGACCCTTATCTAGTGTATCTAAACGGAATAAAAGTTAAATACTTTGATCAACCAGTGGATCGTTCCATTGTCTCAAATGAGACAAAACTAATAACCCTAACAGTCATTCCATTTATATATATTAATCTGTCATATTTAATATGAATTATGCATTTTTAGGTTCACCTGTACTTACTACTCACAGAATGTTTATTAACGGGATATTTACCATGCCGTAAATATCCCGTTAATAAACGATATGTGAGTAATGTTAGTGACTATGGAAGTTTAAAAACCTGTACTTATTTCCTATACAGTTTACTGTAGTCAATACTTTCGGTCACCATTATCACTGTTGTGAGACCGTTGCTAATAAATACGGTACCTAATGTGTTGCCCTATCAGGATAGTTGTTTTATGCCAAATTTATTATATTCGACTGTTATTTTATTACCTAATCATTTCATCAGCCCACTCCAAAGTAAATTTTGTTTAGTTATCATTTTAGTGGCTATTAAATTATTAATAATTCATTTGCCAATCCCGAGAATAGGTGATGTCCTAAACTATAAGCCATAAGGATCAAAACTACTTAACCTCTAGGATGAAACTTCAAACGATATTAGGTACCTTAATGGGTACTACAGTTTTGTGTTGGTTACCTTTTCATATTTATTTTATTAAAAGTTACAAAAGTGTATTAGTTAACAATAAACCTATATAACACAAAACTAAAAAACTACCTGCTAACTGAATGAATGAATGAATGAATGAGTTTATTTGCGAAAAACTACTACTATTATATATTATATCTACTTAAAAATAAAAATAAATGTCTAAAGAATACTTGAACGTGTCAATACTTGAACTATCTATAGACTGTAAAAGGTCTATTATTTTTTATTTATGATTTTTGACAATGACGAACAAGGGACCCAGACCCTACGAAGATCATGGTCCAGCAACACCCAGACACGGAACAAGTATTTGCGCTTTTCTCCTGTGCACAAACTCTTATCCAGCCGCAGGAATCGAACCTACCGCCTCCGGATTAGAGCCAACCTGCTGTTGTCCTATTCAACCACCTCACCACAGAGGCTGTCAATCAATTATGGACTTAATAATAAGCATTTTAATATTTTCTAAGATTAGTTTTTTTGGCATTTCTTTATGTAATTATAATTATTACAAATTACCAAGTAATGTGATAGACTCTGTGCGGGTTGCAGTCTGAAACAATATTTTTGTATTTATAGGGATCACGTTTTTATATTATGTACTCAAGTACCTCCATGTCCTATATTTAGAAGGTGATCCAATATCTTTTTGAAATTCGAATTACCTTTCAGGAGCGGCCAGAGGGTGTTGGTTGGCACGCACGCGCGGCGCAACAGATCAGATTGGCAGGGCAGAGGAGAAGAGGATCGTGAGTCCCACTGTTCCCGCTACCCCGCCATTCGTGCTGTGACCGTCACGCTGACTGGTCGCGTCCCGTCGTGGAACGAACTTGAACAGTGACGATTTCGCGCGCGTTTTCAGACTATTCTCATCGTCTGTGGGTGTTGATTCGGGTATTTTAGGTAAGCATTTTTCATGCCCAAATTTATATGTGCAATTTTTTATAGTAGCTTATTTTTATTATGATTAAAATTTAAATTTTATAGTTGAGTATTTATGTTTTTTCAGATCTTTAAATTATTGTCGTTTCTTTTCCTGAAACACGCGTTTTTCATGTGTTAGAAAATTTTATTCAAATTTTTGCATATTGTTTTTCCAGAAAATTTATATAAAGTATCTTAATGAAATCTTCTAAAATACACCTATTCTAATAATATATTTAATAATTATAAAGCTTTGAGAATTTTATTTCTCAAAGCTTCATAATTATTAAATATACAAAATTAAAAAAAATATATATTTTTGATAAGAGCAGTTTCGGAATTGAAATACAATGGACAAAATTTTTTGTAACCTGTGATCTTTAAACATCTTTGGTACTATAAAAAACTTGTCTCCTAATAAATTTAATCGAAATGATTTCGTCTGAGAAAAATTAAAACAAGATGTTGAAAAAGAACATTAAAGATATCTTTTTGGAACACCATCATGTCTTGATATTTCCAACCACGTTCTAATTCAACAGGTGTATAAGAAAAAAAAGACAAACCATTTTGATTGTAAAAAGAGTCATTTACTAGGTGGTAGGACTTTTCTGCAAAATTCGTCTAGGTAGGTACCACCGCTTTGCCAGTTATTCTGCAGCCAAGCAGTAGTGTGCAAACACTACTGTGTTCCGGTTTGAAGGGCATTGAAGCTAGTGAAATTACTGGGCAAATGAGACTTTATGACCTGATTACACAGTGTAGTAATCTGATTACTAGACTGTGTTATGTCTCAGGATGACGCGCGCAGTGCAGTGTCACGCGAAACTTTATTATTTTAAAGTTCCGAGTGACACTGCAACTGTTATGGGCGGCCGTATTGCTTAACATCAGGTGAACGACTAGCTCGTCACGTCATTCATTATCATTAAAAAAAACAGTATTAAACATATTAATCATTGAAACTATTTGAAGGGGTTCTCAACAGTTTTTTGAAGAGCTGAATGTATCCTGTAAAAATGCCGCCGTTTTTGGGGGAAAAAGCCTATGATTCACTCAAAGTTGAAGTACTGCGTTTAATGTTTTAGGACATGGGAGTAAAAAAGAAACCCTATTCAAAAAGTTCTAAAGAACATAGTTTAAAATTATTTCAGTTTTTCTGTAGAGTAATACTAATAATGATTCGGAAAATGGCAACAGTCGCAAAATATGTATTATTTTAATGTTATTCACGGTAGCAAAGTCTGCCTTGTGACGGCATTTGGGATGCCAAATAGGTATGGACATGCCAAATTATCAAAGAGAAAAAAACCCGAATCTTATGAAGTAGGTACGTTAATATTATTAAAAAAAAAAACAATCGTTAAAGGTAGGCGCTGCTGATTAAATATTAATCGGCTTTTTGATTAGAATACAGACAGTATCCCAAGAAACATATAAAACATAGTGAAGTAGAATAAAATAAGAATTTAGTCCAATAGTAGAGTCCTTGTCATCATGATACAACCTTACCTGGCTCATGAAATTAAATATCTATAATTATTATTAAATGAGTTACCTCTATTTAATCAATCTCTTCTTCTTCTTCTTTAATGGCTTTCTATCGCTTTTTTGCAATAATTCTGCCAATATCAAGTGAATAAAATTTGTACGGTTATGTCAAGTCAAAGTCATATATTGTCAGTCAGTCAAAACGCCAACAGTAAAATGGTGGATATTCTACTGAAGGCTTTAAAGCAGCCGTTGAAGCAAAGACGATAATGCAAGTTTCTAGAATCTCTTATTACACATTAAAATTCAGAATACACAGGACATATAATAGTAGTAGTTAGCAGGTAGTTTTTTGTTGTGTGTTAAATAGGTTTATTTTTATACTAATATGAATGATAATTCATTTAAAAAAAAAAAGATTACACAGGTTTTTAAAAGTAAATTCAAAATTCGCAACCGCCATTGTCGGAGTTTCTTCAAAGACTTATTTAAAAACACTTGTTTAACACTTCCTAGGCTTCTATTTTAATGACACTGACACTAAACTTACGTTCAAGTATTGGAAACGCATTTTTCATAGTAAAAGTTTCAAAGAAACGTAGGTCGTTTCAGGTACGTAATTATAGCAGTATAATTATAAGCTTTATGATTGAAAAACACATTATTATTCAATTTAATTTCAGCAATACAGTACTGTTTGTAATGACTACGTTGGATAGGGTTCCAAAGAATTTTGCTGTTTGTTTTCTTAAAAAAGATACGTGCGCTTCCAACGATAGCCACACATGCACTGGCCATGTGGCGCCGGTCCAGCACGGGCAAAACGTACTGGTGCCAGCGCAGCCTCTTGTCGCTATCGGAGTGTTGAGCTTACTTCGTTGTTAGTACCACCGGATGTTAAAGTCACACACAAATTACATTAACCACGTCCTACAAAAACAACTTAACAACTTTAAGTATTACAGAAAGCGTATTACAAAATAGCACTAGAAAACTAATTTTTATTAAAAATAAAAATAAAATTTTAAAATGAAAATTGAACACATCTCGATTCGAAAACTGGTCGCCGATCGTAAATGTCTCCTTAGTGTATGTAAATAGGCTCTCATGTCTCATTTGCGTTATGTCTCTGCCCCTGGAACTCGTGGTGTTATCGTAAATATTTCCCAAAAACTCTTGTGACGGCGTCTACGATGACTTTGACTTTTCACATTGCTGCTTTTACTTTTCCATTCAATCTTGGGCGAAGGAGACATTATGGTTTTTTTTTTTCTTATATTTTGGCTCCACACATAGTGTATTTAGCCAGTGTCAAGGATTATATGTATTTTCATCGTGTAATAAAATATTTCACGCAAAGTCATGTCCTAGTCCAGTCTAAGTCAGGTAGTCATAGTCCACTCTAAGTCATGCTCCAGGCAAAGTGGTGGCAACTTTACTAGAAGCTTCTATAGAGTTTTGGAAGCAACACGAAAAATCACGTTTCACCACATTATATCACTTGCCCACACTCATGCTCGTAATTCAGCACTTAATGCGTAAAACGCCACCAATTTTAAACATTAACACTGGAAAAAGCAAAAGTTTTGAAAAATAATACGATGCAACGACGTGAACTTTTCCGCGTTCCCGCCAAAAAACCCATTTGATAGTTCTTAATACCCGCTTTCTTGTGACATGCGGTTCTTACTGTTATGAAGTAACAGACACTAAAGTGTAAAATAAATTAAAATATAAATATAGCTTCGTTTTCAATACCTAGGTTATTATCAACCTAATCTTGCGTATTTTACACAAGAGAGCAACGAACAGATGAGAAAGGCATATTAAGTGAATTAAGTCCGATAAAAGGTAGAGAGAAGCCTGCGGAGTGATATTGAACATCGTCCGTTGCTATTGCTATACCTACTTAACTGCTGAGAATTACAAACGGTCTATTAACACTGATTAAATCCTGTATTTTATTTACCTATCTCAGACTAAGGAGAATATTTAGACCACAGATTTTGTAATAGTACTAGACATGGGAAAAAAACATGGTCAAAAATAAAATACAAAATAAACACAAAAAGAAGAGAAAACGAATAGATACAGGTATTTAAGCCAATTGATACCAAAATACAAGAGAACCATAAAAACTTCACACGTTTGAACTATGTACGAAAAGTTATTAGAGTTGAAAAATAGCAGTCCCGTCTTTTATTTTGTTTTAATGTGTTCATTAACATTTTTTGAGATAAGAATTTAAATTAAAATTTTGGCTAAAAAAAAAATAAAAAAAAATTAAACCGCCTTGTTTTTTGAAGACTTTTTTATAACAGCTGTCATTTGTATAGGTAGAATTATTTTTCCTAATTGTTATAGATAAATAAATAAATATGTTTGTGTGGACATTTCACACAGTGCCATCTAGCCTCAAACTAAGCAAATATTATACTATGGGAACTGATATAATACTTAGATACTTTTTACTTAATTACTTAATTTTCTTATTGGTATAGCAGACGACATCCTGTTCTACCTAAAAATCTCATTGTGATTTTTTCCTACTTGTTCTATTGTTTTTTTTTAAATAGCGCTTTTAAGGCACTTTAACTGATAAAACCGATGGTAACTAACTACCCATCGTAACTTGGTCTTTACACGATTTTTGGTATTTAGTGGTAGTGAAAGTAGACAAGGCGAACTGTGAAAAAGGTAGACATCATGATAAAAAAAATACGATAAGTAGTAGAGAGTGCTAAAGTTAGAGGTTGTCCTTATCTAACAGGCTGTCGAGCACAATAGGCCTTTCCGATCGTTTCCACTTTGTTAAGTGCGTCCGAATTGGCTGATATTGTAACGTAAGCGTTTACTATAGGACTCTAGAAGCACAGTGTAGTGACTGAACATGTCTAGTAAAACTGGGTGATTATCTGGAAGATTTTCTTACTTTCTTGGGGATAAGTTTATATAAATTACCTATAGGTACTAATTAATGAACTATGAGATAATAATTGTATTATCGTCTAAAATCTAAACACTTTTCCACCTGCTTTGATTGACAAACCAAACTTCGTAAGTCTCTACGAATAAAAAATATATTTTTAATAACGGAGGTAACCTACTAATAGTGCCAAGCAGTAGTGTCGCGAAGGATAAATGGTAACAGACATAAAAAAATACAACCGAAATGAAAACCTCCTTAATACAACAAATAACGGTCGGGCTCGATGCACTCGACTAAGGATTTTTGTTGTGGATTTTTGATCCGTACATGGTAACGAACCAATTGGAAAAACTTAACAGATACTATCCAATGGTCAAATGTTAGGATTGGTTACCTTAACTACACATGAAAAAACCCATACATGTTAGTTAAAAAAATTTACTTTGACCAATGGTTAGAATTTGCTAGAATTTTTAACTAGGTGGTAGGACTTTTCTGCTTAGGTTAGTACTACTGTGTTTCGTTTTGAAGGGCACTGTAGCTAGTGAAATTACTGGGCAAATGAGACTTTATGACCTGATTACACAGTCTAGTGATATTATTGGTGATGTCTCGAGATGACGCGAGACTTTATTATTTAAGTTCCAAGTGACATCAGGTGAACGACTAGCTCTTCACGTCATGAGTTAGTGCCGATCGGTCAAAGTCCCGATTCATTATCTTTAAAAAAGCTTTTGTTTTCCTTAACCATGGATCTAAAACCCACCCTTACTGTAGGTATTATATTATCTGGGGTTAAACCTAAAGCTTGTTCACTGATTTACAATGTGCTAAAAGCCTCATATATTTATAACTCTTGAGAACGTTCACTTCGTAGACACTCCTTGCTTTGAACTTAAATATACAGAATATTGAAGTGAAAATGCGTGATGTACGAAGGTTCATAAATGTTAGGACGGGTTGAAGTGGCACCTCTTATCCCTTTTAGGCTCTTTGACAGCTTGATCTCTTTATGATATTTATGAGTTGCGGGCGCTATTTATGGCGACGTTATGACACTTATGTGTGCTATTTTAACTTCTATGATACCGAACGGTCATAATGGCTCTCATACATTTGACGGGCCCGATAGCTCAGTTGGTAGTATCCCTGCCTTCTGAACTGAGGGCTGTGGGTTCGATTCCTACCCAGGACAATCATTTGTGTGATGAACATAGATGTTTGTTCTGCGTCTGGGTGTTATATTGTATTCTATGTATGTATTTACAAACAAAAACAGTATATAAGTATTGTATCAGTTATCTGGTACCCATAGTACAAGCTATGCTTAGTTTGGGGCTAGGTGGCGCTGTGTGAAATGTTCACACATATTTATTATTATTATTATTCACTCATTTACTTATATTTCCTAAATCTATGTTTTTTATAATACTTCTTATAAAAATAAAATTACAAAGATATTATAAAAAACCTAAACCTAGTGTCCCGCCGGCAGCGGTTACCTCGTGAGCCAAGTCAAGGTACTTGCTAAGTTTGTCCTTCTCGGCCTTCACGAGGTTCTCGTCATGCGGAATGGTGATGTCAACAAGCTCTGCCCGGCGTTGGGACCGGTCTATCAGCACGATATAAGGCTTATTGGCAACAATAGTCCTGTCCGTGATGATAGAGCGCTCCCAATAGAGCAACGCACGGCCGTTTTCGAGAACCGGCCCCGGTTATTATTATTATTATTATTATATGTCAATATAAATAAATTTTTTATACCCTGAATATAGGGGCTTTTTTATAAAAGTTAGTTGAATTTACTAACAGCTGAGGAGATGAGGAGGAAATGAGGAGATCCGCAGGAGAACTAAAGTGACCGATGTAGCTCTTAGGATTGGCAAGTTGAAATGGCAATGGGCAGGCCACATCGCTCGTAGAACTGACAACCGATGGGGAAGAAAGGTTCTCGAGTGGCGACCACGAACTGGAAGACGCAGCGTAGGCCGGCCCCCCACTAGGTGGACCGACGACCTGGTGAAGGAGAGTCTCTGAAGTATTAATGACAAAAAATATTATTTTATATTTACTTGCTATAAAACTGTAAATGATCGATTTTTTATCAATGACTATGCCCGGGGTTGACTACAATCTCACCTGATGGGAAACCACGATGTGGTCTAAGGTGTAGCACGATGGTATAGTAAATACCTATTCTCTATTGATTTGAACAACCCAGGGTTGTATTTTTCGGGAAACACCGACCAGGGCAAGGCATTCCACACTTTCGGCTTCGATGCAATTTTTATGGGGTACGTCTATATATTTAAAAATATAATCGGGTACCTATTTTAAAATATATTCGTATTAAGTCATTTTGAATTTTAGGTATTATGAGACTAGTTAATTTCAAAGCACGTTTCAGGTATCTTGAGATTAGGGTGTAAAGAACCGGACGCTAATTTTTGTTCCCGTGTAATTAAAATACAACCCGATTTTTAATTTAAATTAACTGCAAAATCATGCTGAAATCTTGAGAAAATCAACAACAAAGGGTGATACAAAGGTTCCCAATCTTAAAAGTGACGAAATAAATTAACGGTAGATTGAATAATTAGACTTCAAATACTGATGAGTCGTTGATGAATCTCTTTAGAGGGCACTTGGCAGTCTAAATTGTCCGAAACGGATGCTATTAATTTGACAAAATTGAATTAAAAAGGGGGAGACCCTTTGCCATCCGTTACATCACACAATTTATTATTTCGCAAGCGGTTGCGCGGCTCTACCTGCGCGTGGAACAAATTATAGGCATTGTTTATTTTTTAACGTCTTACTAATAAACTATGCAGAATGTAGCAGTAGCTATCTACTTACTCTGTGTATTCTCTTGTTTATTTTTTCTAATTTCAAATTTGACAGAAAGATACAAAACAAAACACAAATTACTATGCCTCCGGTACACAATGTTTATTAGTGAGGGGGTTAGTGTTTTGTTTTCGATAATGTATTTGCGTCCCGTAAGAGCCGTCTAAGGAAATATCCAGAGAATATAGGTAGCAACGTTTCCTCGGTCTGAGATTTACTAGGTACCTATACATATCCAAACAGGCAAAAATTTGATAATTTAATCCATTGTAATAGCACGGGGTCCCATCGGGGACAAATGAAAAATAGCCCGAACGTGAAAAACATATAGTGCAGTGGGCCTTACTAGTTAGTGTCCAGTGTATTCATTAAGCCCAATACTTCGTCAACACGCAATAAATATCGCTTGATAATCTTGCGTTAAGCAGAAATAAAATAATTTGTATTAAAGCTCGAGTTATTACGTGGTATGGGATGAGGCATCTGTACTGTAGGTATTATATTATCTGGGGTAATAGTAAGGTATTGTTAGAGTAATCAAATCAGTCCATGCCCTTGACCTATCTTGATGATCCGATTCATGCCATTTAAAACTTCGGGCGCAGTAACATAATGTGTCTTATGCCAAGCTAATAGGGTTCACTTTAGAAAGGTCTGTTGGCACAATGAAACACGCAACTTCTGAATTAGCAGCACAAGTTACCCAAGTTACTGCATATCTTTAGGTATAGTAATAGTTTGGAAGAATCCATGTTGTAATACTGCACGAGGAAAACAGTAGTAGGGATTTTTTTTAACATTTATTAGAAAAGTATACATAATACACATAATACACAATAACTTAATTCTTATATAAGTTATATAAATACACTATTTTCTGCCTGTCTCTTATAATATTGCCTGTATGGTATTTGTTTTGTTACCCTTTCACGACTAAATGGCTGGACTGATCTTAGTGAAAGTCTGAAGCCTAATGAAAAGACATAGATTGGGTTGGTATTATAATAGCTAGATCGCAAACTCACTTCATCTTACCTAGGCTATATCTCAAAATATCTGAGTCGCAATTTGAATTAATCTCATTTAGTCCACATCTCATAACTACTCACTGTGCTTGCAGAACGACGCCAAAGCGTACAAAAAGCTATAACAAGTAATAATAATGTAAATCATATTTTTTTAAATTTTTTTTACGAAAAACACATCTACATCTTCGTAATACACCTTATATAGTACGGGTGATAGCAAATACATAGCCACTTTAGAAAATAAGTATTTAAGGACCTGCCGTCCTGTAAAGTGACCTGAACATGGTCTTTATACATATAAATGAAATGAGGTTGATTGAACTCTCTTATACCTACTCTTTTCTAAAGGATATTTATTTTAGTTCATTAAGGTTAAAACGGTTGTTAGGAATCTGTATTATTATATAAAAAAATATTTAATAAGCCAACGGTGTTTGCCCAAAGGCCCAAACTGTTTTACTTTGTCGTAATTTTTATAAGTAAGAGTACCTAGATTTTAAGTTTATGCGGTAATAGGATCTACAATTATTAATAAACTTTTTTTTAACATAAATAAGTATTTAAGATGGTTTCTGGCGGAAGATTATAACTTTGCTTTATTGGGGAAAACGTGTAATTTCCATAAAAGGACGCCGACGACAATTGTAACAAACTCATTATAAATTATTTTTCATCCTTTCTAGAGTATACATATATATTATATACATTGATTTGAATATTACATTTGAAAGTATAACGTGAAATCAAATACATCAATCATATTATACACTATGCAATACCGCCGCGGCGAAGATATTTTATCATTCTAGTGAATACCTTCAAGTACACATTAGCCAGTGTGGTGTGCCCTTGACCTTATAATTATAAGACTTATGCAATGAAGTCAACACATCCATGTGAGATTTATATTTACCTATATAAAACGACCCTTGTCCCCTTGTGATACGCGCTGTATAACCAAGTGTGTGTAATAAGCAGCGGTACCACCGCTTTGCCAGTCATTCTGCCGCCAAACTAGTGTGCAACCACCATTGTGTTCCAGTTTGAAGGGCACTTGAAACTGAGCAAATTATACTTATCACTCAGTGTATAAGATTACTAGACAGTCTCAGAATGAAGTGCGCAGTGCACTGTCACGTGTTATTTATTTATTATAATTATATTATATATTATTATTTACGTCGATCAAAATGAGTTATGCACCTTTGAATTACTGTAATATCTGCATAGATTAACCTTGATACTAATACTAGCATTCGTTATCCCGATGTCTGTTTACGTGAAATAGCTGACTTGTCAGCCTTGAACCTTGACCCCCTTGGCAGAGTGCCAGGAACCCTTGAACGGAGGGGTAGGTCACAGTCTGAAGCGCGCGTAGAGAAATTAACCTTATGTAGTACTTTTTTATATAATTTCTGAATATTTATGGTAACATTTTACTGAAGCACGGAAACTGCACGGACAAGCAATATTTTGATTTCCCACATCGCCATCGCTAGCATATTGTCTCACCCACTCCGACCGCACACAGCCCCAATATGGGGATGCTGGAGGCTAGTAGATCTTGGCACTATTGCATACACGTGTTTTATTTGTAATCTATTCATTTTCCACTCTGAAGTTTGCGAGGACAGGGCCATTATTGAATTATTTCAATACTTATTCCAATCAATAGTAAGAAACGTGATTATAATGACGAGAACTTCAGTAATTAATAGTAGATTGTGTCACAAGGGACCAAAATAATGTATTTATGGTGAGAGCGATTGTTTGAGTCCAGAGCGAACCGAAGGATTCTAGAGCAGAATCCTAAGCGTAGTGAGGGAGTGAAAATATTAGCTCCCGTATAGCGCGCACTCTCTGCATTTCATCCCCCTCTATAAGAAAAGTCATTCTGTCACTACTATTAAGTACGTCTAAATGACCCATTTCAGCCAAACTTATCGAGGAACCCTTCGCCTCATTTCGAAAAGAAGGAATGAAAATGTAGCTATGGAAGTAATAATCTTAATCTGATAGCATTGATGCACACTTCCGTCCAAAACAGCTCCAGTTTTTAGACAGTACATAGGCAGTCAGAAGACAGAACTCCGTTTGATATTACATTATTGAGTGTAGGTTTGCATCCCCTATTAGGCACATTTGGAAACTAGCACGACGTTCGCCAGCTGTTGAGTACCTTGAATTAGATTCAAAATATTTTCCCTTGTAGTTGTACCTATCGCTTAAGTATGGAGTCGTAACTAAAATAATTAACTGTGTTGTTTTAGCAGCTATGTTTATTCTTTGTACTTATCTAAATGTATTGTACTTTTTGTACTTTTAATAGATATTGATAAATGTTAATACCATAGGGAACTCTAAATAACCATTTCAAACATTGTTACAAGTTCGTGTCTGAAATCACGATTAGGTTTACAAATAAATACAGCGCATAATAACAAAACAACTGTTTTACAAAATGGACGATTGAAGGAAAATTGTAATTAAATATTAAGACATCTTTATAAATATTAAAAATATTAACTCTCTAGGTCTAGCGATTCTGTGTGTATAAGATCGCCCATTGTACTAAGCTTTGTAATGTCTATTGTTATTGGCATGTATTTTAATTCGGTATAATATTGTTGTTTTGCATTGCTGTCAGCCTGTCAGTGAGGCACTGAAACCAAAAGCCTTTTGTTAATGTAAAAAGTGAATTAACATGTAAATGTTTGTTCCTTAGACATGATTTAACTAATATAATGCTTTTGGAATAGGTTTGAATTATTCTTATACTCAATAAAGTAACGAAAAAAATCTCTATGTTTAAGTACGCTGTTGTAGACCAACTACTACCTAAGCAACAACCACTTAATTAAAAGACTTCAAAGCTCGAGAAAGTGGAAGTTAATTGCATTTCGTATTTGCAAATAATAATTTCGCTGGAAATGATGTAATTACTACAGATAGCAACACCTGGACTCTAACAATAGTACAAATAGAGATAAAATACTCGGCTACAGTTTACTGAAATCCAATATGAGGTCTTCGCTTCCATCAAGTTGTTAGCTAATTACGGAGGGAACTCCGCGTAACACAATATGAGTGTCTAATTATTCGGTCTCTATTTAAAAAGAAGCTGTAACGTGCGGAAACGTGGTTACGATTCTGAAGTAGGTCAGCAGCAGTACGCCTTGGAAAAATAACTATTATTATTTCTGCATTATGTATTGTACCTATATGTCATTGTACAACAATAAAGGGTTATCTTTCTACCTATCTATCTATCATTTTTCTATTGCCAGGCTTCTATAAATATGGTCACTTTTGACTTTTTTGGTTCGTTTGGGCCACTTCTAAACTTGGCCATTTCTTCTTCGTAATTTGTCCACTCCAAAGTCCAAAATCAACAAAATACCATTTAGCGTCACTAATGTGACGTTTCAAAATAATCAAAATTATGAAAATATAGTAATAATAGAAACTAAATCGAAATTAGGAATGACCGAACAATGCTCTTAGGATTGGCAAGTTGAAATGGCAATGGGCAGGCCACATCGCTCGTAGAACTGACAACCGATGGGGAAGAAAGGTTCTCGAGTGGCGACCACGAACTGGAAGACGCAGCGTAGGCCGGCCCCCCACTAGGTGGACCGACGACCTGGTGAAAGCCGCGGGGAGCCGATGGATGCAGGAGGCGAGCAGCCGCTCTAAGTGGCGCTCCCTGGGGGAGGCCTATGTTCAGCAGTGGACGTCTTCAGGCTGTTAATGATGATGATGATGATGAACAATTTAAATCGGATAAAAGGAGTGGGAACGCGATTTTCTTAGTTTTCCAAAAATAAATTTGCTCTAATTACTCAAAAAATTACTTTATTAACATAGTTCTCCAAATTTTACAGCGTTTTTTACAAACCATATAGTCAGTTTAGTGTTCTAAAAGAATGGCCAGGAGCCGTACTGTGAGCTCTTAGCGCGATTCAAAACAGAACCTATATTGGATCGTTTGTAAAATCTTCATACAAAAAAACAATATAGGCCCTGATTTAAATCGTGCTAAGAGCTCACAGTGCGGCCCTAGATCACAAAGGAGAGGGAAGGTATATTCTCACTAGTTTAATTTTTTTAATATTTCATGCCAAACGTTAACTAATAATACAATAAAAAAGGCAGTCTGTTATCCTACTTCCTGTTGTACCAATGTTGTGAATTATGCGAAAGTTTTTATTACAGGGGGGTTATTCGCTATGACACATGTGATTCCTTGCCAATAACGCGTGACGTGTAACATGCTCCAAACGTAAACGCGGGCTTTAACGCGCCACGACATGGAATTAGTATGGAATCAAAAAATTGTATTCTGTATGCCACGCGTTAGAATGTTTGTGCCCAGTGTTTTCTGTTTTTCGACGCGCGTGTAACGTGTGTTGTCGTGTTTGTCAAATTTGACAACGGCATACAGTCATTTTAATCCCAAAACCATTCCACGAAGATATCACGTTACGTGCGTGAATGGTCATACGGAATAAGGGCCCTGGTGTATTTTATGTTAACTGTTTACTACTAAAACGGCTAAATTATAAGTTTTCGCAAAATGAATAAATTAAAGCTAAACCACTTGTGTGTAAAAATAAACCCGCGGCGCTAAACCAAACACGTTAATTATTCTTATTTTATCCCAAAGGGGAATATAATAACACTGTAAAATCGATAGATCCTACGTACCTTCCATTTACACTGTAAACAGTGCAATATTTATGTTAAATTAATCCTTAACCCTATGAAAATAAGGTCGAAATTTCTGACCCACATCCGAGTGTGTAAAGATTTTAAATACCTAAGGGATAGGCAACAATTAAGTACTAATCTCACAAGCTTCGTACAAAGGAATTTAACTCAATCGTTCTAAACTTCCTTCAATTATGATCCCCCTCTCCCTTTCACCCCCTCCTACCCCTGTACCAGGATACGTGTTAGTGTGAAGGGAGCTAATTAAATAAGTGTTTGAATAAGATAAAAGCTTACTAAAATTTGAAATATGATATATCGTTGAAAGAGTACTTACTATCATAAAATCACATATTTTTGGGGATAGTTGTATGTAATTTTTCAAATAATTTTTTAAATAAATTGCACGGTGTGTGTGTGTGTGTGTGTGTGTGTGTGTGTGTGTGTGTGTGTGTGTGTGTGTGTGTGTGTGTGTGTGTGTGTGTGTGTGTGTAACGTTGCAACACTAGGGGTATTGTTGTTGGGTTGCCAGCTCTGTAAGGCTTTTTTTGTGATAAGTATTTTATTTTATCTACTTTAATTTACATTTTTGGGAAAACTAACAGCTAGGTAATAGAATGGATAAATACACAAAATACTGCAGGCCATTTCGAAGTTTTCACTAATAGATATAACTAATCATCATCATCATTATTAACAGCCTGAAGACGTCCACTGCTGAACATAGGCCTCCCCCAGGGAGCGCCACTTAGAGCGGCTGCTCACCTCCTGCATCCATCGGCTCCCCGCGGCTTTCACCAGGTCGTCGGTCCACCTAGTGGGGGGCCGGCCTACGCTGCGTCTTCCAGTTCGTGGTCGCCACTCGAGAACCTTTCTTCCCCATCGGTTGTCAGTTCTACGAGCGATGTGGCCTGCCCATTGCCATTTCAACTTGCCAATCCTAAGAGCTACATCGGTCACTTTAGTTCTCCTGCGGATCTCCTCATTTCGGATCCTATCTCGCAGGGAAACACCGAGCATTGCTCTCTCCATAGCTCGTTGCGCGACTTTGAGCTTAGTAATGAGGCCAACAGTTAGAGACCACGTCTCAGTTCCATAAGTCATCACTGGCAACACACATTGATTGAAAACTTTTGTTTTCAGGCTTTGTGGTATTTTGGACGAAAAGATAGGTCGAAGCTTCCCGAACGCTGCCTAGTCGAGTTGGATTCTTTGGGCGACCTCTTTGTCGAAGTTGGATCTACCCAATTGGACAGTCTGCCCTAGATAGACGTATTTGTCGACAACTTCGAGAGTATCGTTCCCAACAAATACCGGTATAGGTGGAACATGGGCATTTGACATGATTTTCGTCTTGTCCATGTTCATCTTAAGACCAACCTGTCGGGAGACTCTACTGAGGTCGTTAAGCATGGTGTTGAGATCATCGAGCGACTCCGCCATTATGACTATATCATCGGCAAAACGAAGGTTAGTCCAAACATCAAGAGCTCAAAAACATCCTCCAATGCGTTTGTGAACAGTTTCGGAGAAATAACGTCTCCCTGTCTCACGCCTCTCTGCAGTGGGATCTGTTCCGTACTCTGGTTCTGTAGTCGGACTAACATAGTGGCCTTACTGTACAAACACTTCAACACTTCGATATACCTATAGTCAATTTGGCATCGCTGTAAGGACTGCAGCACCGCCCAAGTCTCGATTGAATCAAAGGCTTTCTCATAGTCCACAAACGCTAGGCATAGCGGCCGATTATCTCTTCGGTCTTCTGTATAATCTGGCGTAGCGTATGGATGTGGTCTATGGTGCTAAAGCCTTTTCGGAAACCGGCTTGTTCGGGAGGCTGGAATTCATCAAACCTGCGTGCCAGACGATTCGTAATGACCCTCGAAAACAGCTTATACACATGACTCAATAGCGAGATGGGCCAATAGTTCTTCAATAAGGTGTTATCACCTTTTTTGAAGAAGAGCACCACCACGCTCTTGTGCCATGCCTCCGGCGTTGTACCTTCAAGGATGACAGAATTGAATAACTTCTGGAGGACTATAAGTACCGGTCTACCACCCGCTCTCAGAAGTAATTCCATCCTCAATCCTCAATCGGTCGTAATTCCATCCTCACCTGGCGCCTTGTTGTTTTTAAGCTGTTTGAGGGCCATTCTAATCTCGTACAGGCTGATATCCGGGATATCTTCGGTAAAGTGTCGGACTAACTTGGCTCTGGTGTCCTTAGCTGTGTTAGTAGCGGGCTCACGTGTCGAGGTGTATAACTGTCCATAGAAGTTCTCAATCTCTCTCAGGATCTCAGGCTTGGATGAAATGACACTACCATTCTCGGTCTTCAGTTTTGTCATTTGGCTTTGCCCAATAGACGAATCTTTTGCGAACGAACACCTTAGAGCCTTGGTTCCGCTCAATTGCGGCCTCAATACGTGAAGTACTAAAAGCACGCAAGTCGTGTCGCATGGAACTCCAGATACGTCTATTGAGTTCACCGTAGGCTGACATATCAACTGAAGACTGTAGTTTCATTTCGCTCCGGTCTGCCATTAATTTAAGAGTGTTTCCTGAGAGTTTCTGAGTCCTCTTTCGGCGTTGGGTCTTGAAGAACTCAGCTCCAACAGCTTGGACAGTTTCCACCAACCCGTTGTTCAACTCGTCCACTGTGTTGCAATTGGCAAGGCACTGGAAGCGATTTTGGAGTTCCAGCTGAAAGCCTTCGGGGTTTTGGATTTGGACAGGGTTTGGACGGAGCGTAGACCTCACCAGACGCGACCTTTCAAGCTTGACATTGATATTCAATGTGCCTCTTACAATACGGTGATCGCTACCGGTTTTCACCTTGCTGATCACAGAGACATCATCGAATATTCGCTTCTTGGTCGTCATCATGAAATCTATCTAATTTTTCGTGGAACCGTCGGGGCTTATCCACATCCACTTCCTGGATGGCCGCTTCTTGTAGAAGGAGTTCATCATAAAGAGGCCCTCCTTCTCCATGAAGTCAGCCAGCCTTTGTCCCCGAGGGTTCCGCTGCCCGTATCCAAATGGCCCCACTCTCAGCTCATCGCCATTCCTTGTGCCCAACTTCGCATTAAAGTCTCCCATCACAACGGTGAAGTATGTTTCGGAAGTATGCATGGCTTCGGATATATCCTCATACATAGCTTCTACTTCATCTTCGTAGTGTGCCGAGGTCGTTGCGTATACCTGGATGACCTTCAACGAATACCGTTTGGTTATTCTGAGTATCAGGTACGCTACCCTGGTCGACACACTGTCGACTTTGATCACGTTGTTGACGAGAGACTTGCGGACGAGGAACCCGACACCACCTTGGGAAAGTTGGTCTCCCTCCCGGTAGAAGAATAAGTTACCGGAATTTAGGATTATCGTGTCCTGTCCCTGTCTTCGGACTTCTGACAATCCCATTACATCCCAGCGTAACTTACTCATCTCCTCCTCCAATTCGACCATCCTTTCGTCAGCCCTCAACGTGCGCACGTTATAAGTTGCCAGGGCCAGGGGTCGTGTTTGGTGGGGTTGGTAGCCGGGCGTCTTCCGGTGATTCTTCGCACCCCCTGCCCTGCCGTTACCGTGACCGCTACCGGAGCCACGGGATAGCAGAGCCGCCGGGGACTGGGGGCCGTTATTGTTTGTGCTTGTCATTAGGGGGGGGGGGGGGTTTGCCATAATCACCACGCTTGGCAGGCGGCTTGGAGATCGCAGTAGATTATGATGGTGGAGACCAAGGAGAATGCTGCAGCCCATTCCCTGGATGTTCCCTTAGCCGACTTTTACGGCACCCACGGGAAGAGATGGAGTGGTCCTATTCGTAACTGGGACCACACGGCAAATATAACTAATAAATACTCTAAATATAATAAAGTATGCAATACTACAAATGTGAATAATTCTAGTAATACTATATAATTGATAGTAATTTATAATATAAAATTTAGACTATTGTTAATATACTTATAAGTAAATATAAGCCCTATATACCCTTTTAAAAGCCTTCACTTACGCGACGGTTGTGCGAGATTCTTGTATGGGAATACTTTGGGGGAAGACATTCCATATCCAAGAGTTGAGACGTGAGATCTACACAAATAAATATAAAAAAAAAAAAAACAAATAGACAATGTAGAAGGGGTTTCAACTATATTATACCTCTAGATAGGTATATTAAGTAGGGATCATTTAGTTTAGTTTCGTGACTAAGCTCAGTAACTACTGGACATATTTGGATGCGGTTTCCGGTGTTTAATAGCCAAGGTCTCGACATAAAAGTGAAGTAAGTATGTTCTCTCAACACGCTGTGCTTTTAGAATACTGCGATTTTGGACTTTACTTACAAAAATGACGCAATGAAAATTCTCTACGAAAGACGCAGGCAAACTTATTTTAAAAGTAGCTTCTGTATTTCCCTCGTAAGTTATTTATTTATTAATTTATTTATTATGAGTCTTAAAACATATGATATCTTAAGTCATATATCCAAAGTTTGTATCATTTGTATGTGATCGTTCGGCGTTATTATATTATTTAAATAATTATAACCTAAACTAAATCATATTGTACTCAAAACGCATTGGAAATATTCTAGTGTTGCAAATATGCATTGGCGACGGTTACCACTTACCATCAGATAGACAGCCTGCTTGTTTGTAGTTCATTATGCTAAAAATGTTAAAAAGTTTATTTTTTTCCTTAAAGTAGTAAAAGCACATATAAATAATATAGTTATAATAAACTGTACCTACACAGAATTAAAGTTCTCTAAAATAAAAAAAAAACACGTTTCCTGTTGCACCTGTGTGATTTAGTTCCAAAGTGAATAAATTACTCCAAACATTATTAATAAAAAACTTTTCATGATATTATTAGGTGCAAAAATTCTGAGTTGTAATGAGGACACTATTATTATTATTCCGGGGTTTCCAGCTTCTCCATACTTGGGCAATCAAAGCGGACATAGAAAACCTCAAGTGCTGCTTTACTTTGTATACGCCTTCATAGATATTTTAATAACCCCAGTATCTCGAGACATACCACTACAGAAGCAAGATTTCATCATGAAACCCGCAAAATAATCCACTGTTTCGCACAAAAGCTGTTTTACTCTTTTTACAGAGTTTTTATATTACTTGGCAGTAATTAAAGTGCCAGCACCTACACCTTTTTCTCTTCAAAAATGAGGAAAAACGCAAATTGTTGTACTAACTTGAGATAATTTGAAGATCCTTTGCCAGAGCCTACAGTAGGACTCATTTCTTGGGGGCACGCCATTGTTACTATGGCCAAACTATTTGATAAGGCAAAGTTTGTTTTCTCTCAAGGGATAAAATTATCTTAAGTTAATCACGTTGATACTGTAATTTTCCAGACTGCCGTTTTGGCGTGATAGCCAAACAACAAACACAAAGGTACAACGTTTCAGTTTTATGTAATGTAAGGATATTGAGTTAAACTAAAATTGGGTTCTTTAAAAATAATTCACTATCAAACTTGTGTAGAATTCCTCAAGACCCTACCGAATATTAAAGAAATTACACAACACAGTCCATCCTTTCAAACAAGTTGTGTTAGGTACAAATAAAAAACGAAAATGTCGTCTTTTTTGTAGTTGAATGAAGTCGAGCCGAGTTATTTATAGTAAGAGCACACCCGATTTTGTCAATGTATTTTTGTATAAGAATGGGTCGTAGCGCTACGTCGTAGCTCGTAGCTACGTAAGCTGTTTATTTACATTCCGATTGTCACATTTCTCAGCAACTCTTCACGTAAATATATGACAGCAAACACGTTACTAAGGGCAAAAGTAAGTCGATATTTGTACAGTATCCCATTAATAGAAAGTGTAGCGGTAGGCCAAAGTAATAAAAGAGACTATTTCCAATTAAGGGGGATTAGAGGTACCCTATTCGTTGCGGTTGAACGCTGCTTGTATAGGTACTCGGTTTTTGTCGACAAACTTTCTACTCAAAATGTAATTAAGAACATGATTCGCGCTTTACGTAATACGTTTCTTTTTCTTCGAACTACACTTGGTAACAAAAACAGTTATTAATAACCAAGTTGAACTAGCTATCGTAACGGGGCGAAATGGGCTCATAGGAACAAACATTATTCTAGAAATTTGTATGTTTTATGTGTGTTTCAATCTTATCTTTAGTCAGTTTAGTTAGAAATGAGGTAAGATTCACACTTCTAAATGGTCTAACTGGATTAAACAAATTTGGGGGCAACGCACACAATTTCCCATGAGATAAAGCAGAATTAAGATTTATCAGTACGCATTTAGACAACAAGTAGAGCAAGATGTATGTCTTGTTTATGACAACAAGTAGAGACAAGTAGAGAGAGTGATACGCTGTTTAGTTTCTAAGCAATGGAAAGCCCACCCCTTCTTTCCCTTTTAATTACATCTACGCCTGAAAGCTTTTATCACGGACCCCGCGATTTCGATCCTCCTCGTTTTACCAGTTGTGTTTACTTTTGCATTGCAGTAAAAGCTTTGAAGTATTTTCAATGTTTGCATTACACTATTTACAGCAGCTACTATTGACAAGTTTTCTGGACCGCGAATGCGTTACTCTACTGCCTTTTATTGCTCGGCACACACATCTATTGGAAGATTTTGTTTTTAACCCAAATATATTCTACTCGGTAAAATGTGATAGTGTGTTATTCTGCCGCCAAGCAGTAGTGTGCGAGCGCTACTGTGATCCGGTTTGAAGGGTATTGTAGCTAGTGAAATTACTGGGCAAATGAGTCATATGAACTGTAAGTCTAGTCTCTAATCTGATTATTAGACTGTGTGATATCTCAGGATGACGAGCGCAGTGCAGTGTCACAAAAAAATTTTTTATTTGAATGTTCCGAGTGACACTGCAACTGCTATGAGCGGCCCTGTTGCTCAACATCAGGTGAAAGCCCAGATCCGTACATCATTCTCATAAAAAAGTGTGATACTTAATAAAAAAATGTTGATATAGGTAAATATAACTGTTTCATGTAGTAGGAATCGGTGGTAGACTCGTTAAACATCTGTGTCGTGTCACGTATGTTCCTCGATAGCATTCCGGTAGTGCGTACCCATAACATTACAAAAAGAAAAACAGCCTTTAAAAAAACATGAATAAATAGGTGACTCATTAGGGTATTCATTTTTTTAACTTAACTCAATAGCAACATCTTGAAAATTAAGTTGTACGTGGCCGACCGTTGTTGGCCAAATCTGAAATTGATTATGATGATACAAAAAAAAACATTAACTCGCCTTGATAAATGCTTTGATTATCAGGGAAACAAATATCAACTCTTTCCACCATATCCTTGTCATACGAAAAGTCATTTAAAAATCCCGATAAAGAAACAAGCACAACCTGTTTCTTTACCCGGCGACCACTGATCTCTAATATACATATACGCTGGATAGACGATATCGTAAAACCAAGAATTTCTTGTGCCGATTTGAAGCGCCACTCAGAGTGTCCGGAGTAATATAATTTAAAAATCCGTTGTTTTGAAAGTGTAAGCTTAGTGATTGGTTGGTTGAATTAGTTCCAAGGACTCTCACGATATCAGTCTTAGCAATCAGCACCAAAATGGCGATAATAAAATGCCTTCAGTCAATATTGGTCTATATTATGAAGTCCAGCGTATAATAATATAATAGAATAGAGGTTAGTTTAACAGAAGTGTGTTAGTATAGCTAGAGTGGCTGATAAAAGCGGCAATAGCATGCTGTGAATGCCATTGGTTTCGCTAATTTTTGGCACGCGTGACGAATCGATACCGGGCGCAGTAAGGACCAAGCTTTACATGACCCTATCTTACGGGACACATTCACTCTCTTTTCGAAGGTAAACCATGTTATAAAGCTTCCTATATTCAAAGGCACTATGTTTCGTTATATACGGTGTTTGGGAACTCAACGAAAAGCCTGAAAAGGGTGATAGCCGCGCTCCTTTATAATATTATCAGCCACATGTCTTTGGTAAAGTTAAAGACATGTGGCTGAAAATATTGTATTATATTACCATTATTATTATTTTTCACATTTTACATAGATTGTCATATTGTTTGTAGTTGTGTTGGAATGCAAACAAATTCTAGTAACATTTCCAAGTTACTAGTTAGATCGACTTCAAAAAAAGGAATTTCTCGGTAAATTTTTTTGTTTGTTACCTCAAAACGCCGTTGTTTTTTGAGAATTCGTCTTTTATTTGAAATAATATATGTAGATCTATTCGCTCACAGATTGGCTTTATAGAAATTTCATCAAAATCAGTTTAGTAGTTTGGGTTTTCAATCAAACTAACTGCAATAAAAAAAGTAATGGTTGTACTTCTTAGTATGAAATTAATGCGATTGAAGTTGCCCTAACTCCTTATTGGAAAGAGTAATACTTTTTTAACACTAATTAAAATATTTCAAATGTAAAACTTACTTTTTCTGCCAGATTTTCATCCTAGCACACTGTACATAACCACCTGTCATAATGTAAGGTGACGAAGGATGGCAGCAGAGGGGCAAGCGTGGGGATTCGGTGAGGGGAGCTAGCATACACGATGTAAAATTATAAAGGCTCTCTTAAATAGAATCAAATTGAAATTTATATTCAGGTAGAGGCCTTTTTTCAAACTGATTTAACCCTACAGAAATGATCGCACACATGTTTCAAATAGGTTATTACTTATTTAGTGGATCCGATGTAATGTTTAGTGTAAATAAAACCAGGAGCATCTTGTTAACTTCAGTTTATTCTTCATTATTGAATAGACATTGTAGCATATTAGTAGTAAATCAGAGAAACACTGGTCGATTTTCCTACTTAGCCGTCTGACCCCCGCTCTCATCCAAATAATGCACCAGCAAGTGCTGCCAGCCAGAAAAAAACATATTACCTAATTTATATCATAAATTTCATTAGGTGGTAGGACTTTAATGCAAAGTTCGTCTAGGAAGGTACCACCGCTTTACCATTTCCTTTCTTCCCCATCGGATATATACATATTATACGGAAAATAATGAAAATGATACGATACACTCTTGTTGTAGTACATATTAAAAATAGCAAGCTTTTCCATTTTAATTTCAATTGTTGTTGTATACAATAGATGTTCATTTTCTCGGCTTCTCCAGCTCCAATAAAACCGCTATTCATGGAGGTTTGCTACTTTTCATCTGAGTTTTGTACTCATTATCGAAAGCCATTTTTATGATGCCCATTTCCACGATACGATAACATCGAAATGATTAATCGTCTTTGTTCTTTAACCCAACTACTACCAACCAACTACTAAATGTTACTAGGCAGTAAGGGGTAGGTAGGGCGATGTATGGGGGAACTGGGGGAAGTAAAGGGTAGGTGGGGCGAAGTAAGGGGTAGGTGGGGGAAATAAGTGGGAGATGGGGAGAAGTAAGGGGTAGGTGGGGGTAGTAAGCGGGAGGTGGAGGAAAGTAAGAGGCAGGTTAGAGGAATTAAGGGGGACCGGACAAGTAAGGGGTATATGCGGAGAAGTAAGGGGGAGGTGAGGGCTAGCTACTCAATATGTTGACCTACAGATAGTCGAAATGTACACATTGCTAGTAAGTAGCGTACCCAACATGCTGGAAGCATTGTCCCATTGAATTGCAATGCCAAATTATTGCAGTGCCGAATGCTTAAAAATCAGCATCTCAGTCACGCGACGCATTGATCAGGCTTTCTGATATACCTACTTTGAGTTCCCAGTTTCAATGGATCCAAAAAGAAGTTGAACACTTTGTAGTAAAAGAATTCGATTTTTGATTAAAAAAATGTTATAATAAATCGATTTCATCCAAGGAACTCACTAGCATTGTAACATAACTCCAGTGGCGCATAAATTTGATAGAAACACTTCACATTGTCAAGCACGCTCTATTAGATAATGCTGTACTACAACAATGTGGATTGCAAGTCATATATTAAGATAATATCGGTATCGGTGTAATCGATTATCTCGTTGAAATCGATCGGCGTTTACAGCGTGTAATCCCCTTGTTATCAGAAACATCTGAAAATTAAACTGATGATAAACATTTCGATAAAACTATCGCAAGTTGTATCTATTTTGGATACTTTTTAACAGTTTTTTAATCAATGTCTTTGACTAAGATATTAGTAGATTAAATGATAGAGCCAACAGAGACTACAATTAAGCAATGCAATTAACAACGTAGGCAGGAGACTAGCATATTGTGTCTCATCGCAAGGCTTTGCGTAGCTCCCAACGCATAACAAAAAACGGAACCCATTTTTCTAAAAATTACAATTCTAAAAGCTCTATCAATGTCTATAGCTAGAAATAAGCATCATTGTTTATTTTTTTAGTTTTAAATAAATGTCTCGCGCAGACAATATTAAGCTTTCAAAAATATTATACTCGCTGCAAGCCTATGATAAGATTTGGAATTGTAAATCAAGTAGAAAGGCGAAAAGAATAAATAAGTAATGAAAATATTAAAGTCCCTTTACGCACTTTTCCGCCCGACTGACGTACCTAATAAAATTACTGAGTTGTTAAATAACAAAAAGTTCAAAGGTGGGTTAGGTACCCGAGTACCTACTGTAGGCGGCGCTTAGGCGTGCCCCCCTCTCACATTTCCGAGGCGATGTTTGACAAATATAATTACTTCTATCGAGTTTGGAAATTTGATTACTTATTTCCCTGGAAATACGAATCGTTTCGTTCGCGAGTATTGTAAATGAAAGAGCAAGTATTATTCAAAAGGTACCTACGATTATTTGCGTACGATTTGGAACATGGCTAATTGTAAAAAGAGAAATGAAGCAGAACGATTACCAAATCTCAAAGCTTCATTTAATGTATAACTAATTAAGTAATTCTTATTACTATTGCGGATCCACCCCGGTTGAAAGGGTATGTATTGTATTACTATACTTAATTGTACCTACTCAAGCCCAAAGGAAAGGTTCTCGAGTGGTGACCAGGAGCTGGAAGACGCAGCGTAGGCCAGCCCCGCACTAGGTGGACCGACGACCTGGTTCAAACTGTGGGGAGTTGATGGATGCAAGAGGCAAGTCACTCAAAGTGGTGCTCTAAGGGGGAGGCCTATGTTCAGCAGTGGATATCTTCAGGCTGATTAAGATGATGATGATAACCTACTGAAGGCAAGGCATGGAAAGAGAATGAGAAAAAGACCATTTAGAAGACGTCAGCAGGAGTAACACGAGCTGTAGAAGCTTCCCAAGCGGTTACAGTGCTACTCGTAACTCTGAATTATAAAGATTAGCGAAACACTGAACTGGGCATGTTGTCCTCAACATAAATACAGTCTAGTAATGAGATTTCTAGACTGTGGGATCAGATCATAAAGTCTCATTTGCCCAGTGATTTCACCAGCTACGTACAGTTTTTATTGAAATGGACTGGCTTACCTTTGCCACGGGGTCGCACCAGATACAAATTAAATACCGCCCGAACGTGTAAAAATGTAGTCATCGTGTTGTGAGAGTTACTAGTTAATGTCCAGTGCTTTCACTTGGCCCAATACTTCGCCAACACACAATAAATGTTGCTTAATAATCTTGCGTTATGCAGAAATACACTTACTTGCCCTTAAATATTTTTTTATTATACTGTTTTCTTTTATATTTTATTTAGTTTATTAATAGATAGATAGAAAATGCTTTATTGGACAATCAACAAAAATGTAAGTACATAGGCAAACTTAATGCTAGAGAGCATTATCTTCCAGTTAACCTGGGTGTAATTTATTAATATGTTCAATGTTTTCTACCCACAAAACTGGTTCAAATACAAAGCCAAGTTCAAAGTAGTTTTCAAATATTTTTTTATCATTTTTATCGATTATATCTGCAATATGTAAAGCATTATCTACTTATTTTACACTTACATAACCTTATCTGCAAACACTCAGATAATATAACGATTGCTTCAAACAGTTGTATCACATTCGATTATAATCAATCATTTTACAATTGTTTTGAAGGATCTTGACGGACAAGACAAGTTGACGAGTTCTCAACTGGACAAATTCTCAACTGGACTGAGTAGAGACCACGAGTCGGAAGACGCAACGTGGGCTTGCCATTGGGCCGACGATTAGGTCGAAACCGCGGGAAGCCGATTGATGCAGGAGGCGCGCAGCCGCTCAAAGTTGCGCTCTTTGGGGGAGGCCTACGTTTAGCAGTGGACGTCTTCAGGCTGATGACGATGATGATTATACTATAAATAGGTGTTACAGTACTTGAACACCTAATAGTGTATTGTTTTAAGACAATGCAAGTCAATCAGCTGTGTGGACACTCATTAAAAGGAAGCTATTGCTCACTTAATAACGGTTAAATAGCCATGGCAATTAACGTTTTTAATAAAACTATTAAACCGACATTGTTTAAGCAGATAACAACGTAAATATTAGGCCGGGAAAATATTATTTTTATTTAGTACGAGATCTCTATAGAATATACGGAACAGGGGTACATTGTGAATTTTCGGATCGGAAAAGTTTGAACCTATGGTGTACTATATTTTTGAGTCATCATCAACATCATCATCAGCCCGAAGACATCCACTACTGAATAATAGACCTTCCCCAAAGAGCGCCACTTTGAGCAGCTGCTTGCCTCTTGCATCCATCGGCTTGCCACGGTTCTGAACAGGTCGTCGGTCCACCTAGTATATATTTTTGTGTAAGAATTATTATTGTGTTTTTTATTGTTAAAACACCACAATTATAATACTGTTTGTCTTGAGTCTTAATTATAATCACTCACTTTTAAATACTGAATTATGTTGAATTTTTTAATACTTTTTAATATTGTTCAGTTAACAATAAGTGTGCTGATAGCTGACTTTATTCTGCCAGGCTGCCTTTTTGGAAATGATCTATCACAGTTTGTTCAGCCGTTTTACCGCTGAATGCAATATCAGGGGTAGGATTCAATACGACAGCCCAACCCCGATAGCTCAGTTGGTAGTAGCCCTGCCTTCTGAACTAAGGGCTGTGGGTTCGTTTCCTAGCCAGGACAAACATTTGTGTGATGAACATAGATGTTTGTTCTGCGTCTGGGTGTTATATTGTATTCTATGTATTATGTATTTACAAACAAAAAAGTGTATAAGTATTATATCAGTTATCTAGTTCCCATAGTACAAACTATGCTTAGCTTGGGGCTAAATGGTGCTGTGTGAAATGTCCACACATATTTTTTTATTTTTTTATTTATATATACATACAATCTTTCGCATTTATATAATAAATATAGGAAGAAGGATAATAGGATAGACCATATCAAGGGATCACAAGGTTTATTATGTAATTGACGGAGTTTATTAATTAATGAAGATCACTCGTAAAAGTGTTGACATGTCCGCCATAATCCTTCATATATATGTGTTTTATGAGCCCTTATATAAAGTTATGTTTCAATATAAAACGGTTTATTGTCCCGTCATCTGAAAACACCTATTACTGCGAACGGTTATTTTAGCTACTGTTTAAGGAATAATATATTTTTCATAATACTCATTTATTACTCATTTATCTACGTTCACACGACACTAAAAGCCAATATTATGAGCAGTTATAATAATATATAGTCGCGGCATTATAAAACATATATTTTATGTATATACAAAATATATGATCTTTTTTAACCTCTTATAAAATAACGACATCCTTACGTTAAAGCTCGATTTTAGCTTAGTAAGTATTTTTTTATTATCAACACTTAAGTTCTATGTTTAAATTTTATAAATTCTGTATAAATTAAAAATATCAATGAATCAAAACTTTATTATCCTGACCGAAAGTTGACTGCAAAAAGTACAAATTTCGTAGTCAACTGATCAATTTTTAAAGCAAAGGAATTTGAATTATTGTTCATTAGCGGGATACACTAAGCAGGCAAAAATAAAAATATTAATTTACGCAATACTGATCATTTATAAGAATTATTATACATAATAAGAGTAATTATTTCTTGTATTTATACCTATTCTGGTACAGTGTCACTATACTTTTATGTACCTAATAAATACATAATGGATTGTAATGCTTTTATTTATAGTTAAATATGAAATTTCAGTAATCCCAATGCAAGCGAGCACAGTGTTCTATCAATAGCGGCCGATAACCAATAACAAACCTATAGGACCCATTTACTTTTATTACATATTGCACATGTAATAAGTAGATAGTCCGGTCAGTAATCGCCAATTCCCGTTGCCATACATTAAGGTCATCGCTCACTTAACGCTTTCCTGCCTTCAACCACAGAATACATAGTAGTACTAGGTGCCTCAGCACGAAACGCATTAACAAAGTGGAACTGCCCGATGTGATAGGAGATGTGGTAAGTTTCCGTAGCTATACTAAAACTAGGTTTATTATTGCATGTATCTACTATTTATATTAGACGGGCCCGATAGCTCAGTTGGTAGTAACCCAGCCTTCTTGACTGGGGGCTGTGGGTTCGATTCCTACCCAGGACAAACATTTGTGTGATGAACATAGATGTTTGTTCTGCGTCTGGGTGTTATATTGTATTCTATGTATTATGTATTTACAAACAAAAAAGTGTATAAGTATTATATCAGTTATCTAGTTCCCATAGTACAAACTATGCTTAGCTTGGGGCTAAATGGTGCTGTGTAAAATGTCAACACATATTTATTAAAAAAATATAAGGCTTATAGTTGTACTAAAACTGTAACAGCAAAATTATATTTTTTTTATTGCAAATGCCGTGTCGCTTAACATCAGGTGAACGACTAGCTATTCACATCATTCATTGTCATTTAAATAATATAACTCCTATCTAAAGTCTAAAGTTTTTTATAATATTTATTATTTGTGGTGCCTACCTAGACGAACTTTTCAGAACAATTCTACCACCCAGTGAAAGTGGTTGTATTATCTTCATATTACAAACATAATGCTACTACGCAAACCTTCCTCCCTTCACTATAGCGAACAAGTCTCTTCCATTACTGGGCTACATAATTTTAAGTCAGACCACAGGTAATAAAGATGGATACGGCGTGAAATGAAATCACACGTTACGTTAAGGCACACAACTGTCAACAGTCTGTGAAAGTAAAGCAGTGAGTCCTTACATTACCTCAAAATATATTGTAGATATACTTTATAGGCTAGCTTAGTATGGGCACGATTTTATAATAGTGTATATGGATATCAACGTCACGCGGATCAACACCATATTAAATAATAACACAGATATTATAAATATCCCTAATCCCTAATCCCTAAATATAATAAATGTATAATTCTGATGCGCTACGGAACACTCACGTAATGATGTCAAATTTAATTTATCCCATAGGTTCTATTGTTCAAAAAATATCGTAACCGCGATGCAGAACTACAAGGCTTTTTGCCCTTCGCCATACATTTTCTCGCTCTAAGTGGCGCTCCCTGGGGGAGGCCTATGTTCAGCAGTGGACGTCTTCAGGCTGTTAATGATGATGATGATGGATACATTTTCTAATTTATCGTATCTAACGCACTCTAGGGACAATAATTTGTAGCTGTTTGTTTGTTTGTTTGTTTGTTAGTGAACAAATCCCTAGATACTGAACTGATTTTCATTCGGGTTGCACTAATATGCTTAGAAATAACCAGCGCACAACATAGAATATATTAAAATACAAATATCATTAAAAATTTTTGGTCAAAATTATTAAATATCATTACGAAACCGGACGGAATTTTATACAACATGGCCGCTTCATGGTGAATTTTTTTTGGCTACTGACGGTTATTTTATTCACAGTAATTTTTTTTATGTTGTATTATGGCTCCACACATAGTGTATTTAGCCAGTGTTAAGTATAGTAATTTTTCGTCGTGTTGTTATTGAATATTTCACATGTTTCACGTAAAGTAAATCTGGAGGCACAGATTAAAAAAAAAAAACGTGTGTAAGGCCATGAACAAAGAGTAATAGGAGTTAATTTCGGTAGTAAATATGCATTAATCAGTGGAATGAAATTTTACAATTTATTAGATTTGATTAACCATTATTTGTTTTTCTATTTAAGCCCTTGCAGGTTGTTTGGGGTATTTGGAGTAAAATAGATATACCATCAAATAATATGTAAGTAGTATGAATCGATTGCATTCAAGATACAAACATGTTAATTATACTTAAGTGCCCGCAGATTAGAGAAATAACCGGCCAAGTGCGAGTTGGGCTCGCGCACGAAGGGTTCCGTATCTATAAAAACTAGCAAAAAAAAAACGTTTGATGTATGAGAGAGAAAAAATACTAAAATACAGAATAAAATAAGTATTTAAGGAGTTAAATACTTATTTTATTCTGTATTTTTTGTAATAGCGGCAACAAAAATATATTTATCATCTGTGAAGATTTCAGCTGTCTAACTATCACGGTTCATGAGATACAGCCTGATGGTGACAGACGGACAGACGGACAGCGAAGCCTTAGTAATAGGGTTCCGTACCCAAAACGGACTGACGACGTCTGTCAGGCTGTCTATCCGTCTGTCACCAGGCTGTATCTCATGAACCGTGATAGTTAGAGCTTTACCCTTGGGAGTATAATCTTGACCCTTGCTACGGCTATTTTTGGCATTACATGACGTTTATGTTTGGCCCACAGGTCTGAGGGCCAATGCATACTATTACCACCATAGGCTAATGCAGTGGGCCAATGATACTCTTACGTTACGTATAAATTATATACTCTTTGAATGATACAGAAGTATAATAATACTCTTTGGAATGATACGAAGTAGATTTTTTTCTCTAATCTGTGTACGAAACATGTTATGTAAAATGCCCTGGGGGTCTAGCAAAGATCACAATCACTAACGCTAACGCCTCACGCTAACTCCAAAATTGTATCGAAATGACATTCGCTACGGAAAAGTTCGCGATTTCCGAAACGTCATTTCAGTACATTTTGGAGTTAGCGTTTGGCGTTAGCGTTAGCGGTTGGTATCTTTGCTAGATCCCCAGACTTTGCCCTATTGTAAAAATGTTTTGAAAGCCTAGATTTTAATATAATATAGGTTTTAATTAATCATGAGTTCGATGATACTTATCGAAATATCATCGAAAATTTTTCTATAGTTAAGTAGCCATGAGTGGAGATTTCATCAAAATTGGTCCAGGAATATCAAGGATAATAATTAGCGTACCTACGCTGTTTTGGTAAATATTATAATTAATTATTTCATCCATGATTAAGACATGTCATTTTTACTTCGTGGAAGTGATTATACGAGCAGAAAACTCAGTGTGGCTAATAGAAAATCAGTTTTTAAAAATAAAGCCATTACCCAAACCGAAACCTGAAAAGTAATGTAGTCCACGCGTGGCAACGCCGCGGGTAATAGCTAGTATTAAAATAAATAAGTAACTCCCAACGATCACATACATAGATCCTGGGCCCTAACTAGGATTCCCTGTATCTAGGGACCCAGGAACTACGAGGACCATGGTCCCACAACACCCAAACACTGAACAAGTATTTGCTTTTTTTCCTATCCACAAATACTTGTCCTGTCGCGGGAATCGAACCCGCCGCCTGCGGGTTATGAGCCGACCTGCTCAACCACCATACCACGGAGGCTGTCACATGTCATTAGGAAGTTGAATAGTCAAAAGTAGGAAGAGAGTTACAAATATTTAAATCGTGCTGTCAAAATAAAAGAGCAAACTCACTGTGACGTCATACAATTATAATTTTATATTTTGTACATACTAACACGCATCGAGAAATTGCTCCGTGATCCGCGTGATCATTCATTGGTCGAACCGAAAGCTTTGACGAAGAGGGGGATCAAGCAACTTTGATAACAAGATACACCACCCGAAAGTCAATTTTTAATTCTCACTGTTACCAGTAGTTACTCAAAGCAGCAGCAGCAGTAGTAATTGATGACCTTGTATCACAGAGCATTAAAACAAATGAAGTTTTCAAGGGGCGAAGCGTTTTTTTTTGCTCTGTGTCTTGCATGTACGGATGTAACAAAGTGGCGATGCGTTTATTTATATCACTATTTTCTGGTTTTATTTCCCGCTTTATTATCAAATCTTCACCAAATAATTATGTGACAAGACTAATAAAAAACTAAAAAAAATAAAGCATCATCAAATGACCATATACAAAAAAATCACCTATCATGGTAGGTATAAATGCGACATAAAAATAGCATCATCAAAATCACAATATATAGTAGTAGTGCCATTAAAGAAACTAATCTGACGCAAACATGAAACTCTTCTTTTCCCTCTCCCACTAATGTTTATAAGTGCATTAAGAGACAGCAATGTTAGGTTTATTCAGTTCTTTTATGTATTGAATCGCGTTATACAAAAAAGTTTACTAGGTGGTAGGACTTTTCTGCAAAGTTCGTCTAGGTAGGTACCACCGCTTTGCCAGTTATTCTGCCGCCAAGCAGTTGTGTTCAAGCATTACTGTGTTCCGGTTTGAAGGGCATTGTAGCTAGTGAAATTACTAGGCAAATGAGACTTTATGACCTGATTACACAGTGTAGTAATCTGATTACTAGACTGTGTGATGTCTCAGGATGACGTGCGCAGTGCAGTGTCACGCGAAACTTTATTATTTTAAAGTTCCGAGTGACACTGCAACTGTTATGGGCGGTCTTATTGCTTAACATCAGGTGAACGACCAGCTCGTCACGTCATTCGTTCCCATAAAAAAAAAAGTCATCTATCCTGGTAGGTATAAATGCGATATCGTTTGAAAAATACCCTCGTATTATTTATCCCATGTAGCATACATACATTACATACGCAGTACTAAATGAGGTTCCTAAACAGGGCATTTATGTTTTGATATCAAGCGTATAATTTGAGGTTATTTTCTTTCCCCGAAATTTCTACCCACTCTTTTGTAGTATCAATATCATACAAAAAGGACTTTAGCAAAGGGAAATAATAATATAAATAATGATATTTTTATCTACGTAGGTTTACTCAGAAGATATATAATTATGGCATTATCATTAAATTTGTAGGTAGTAGGTACTATCTCTCATAACTCTTGGCCATGGCTTTCGACAACGGAGCTGGTTAAAAGTAGTTTTGACAGGTTCTATCAGTCAGTTTATTTACATTTGAACCAGTTAAATGTGAGTATGACTAATAATATAATGCGCTAGCGGGCTGTTTGTTTTTAACAGCGTCAGTAATATAACTTTAGACCGCAAAGACAGTCAAAAGCGCAATTCACCAATATTTTCTGGCAAAATATGATTTACATTATTATGTTATGTAGCTTATAAATTACCAATACTGTGACGTTTCTCTTCACCCCGCCGTCGCCGCCCAAGACACGCCTTAAGCGACCCGGAAGATCCCACAGCAGCCGTTGTTTCAACTGCGCTAGGATCACCGGACCAGTCTAGCCCTTCTGGCTCAGGTACCGATTTCGGCACCGGTATACCATGCAGTGTAACATGTTCAAACACCGACCCCACCCCGGCGAGGTCGACGCACCCCCGTAGATTAGCTAGAATGGTCGCGATTTTCCATAGGGTCCACTCCTCCAGCGGACGTAGCCTTCTCGATCCTCTTATCCCGGCAACAGCCCAAGCCGACGCTCGCACCCCAGGGGTGCCCTTAAGCTAGATACCCCCCACTTTTGTCGGCTACACCTTAAGCACCTGCCCTCCTACCCGGTCACGTTGTAAAGGTCGGTAGAGACCAACAGCATTAGCCCGTTCCAAAAAAGACGTTGATCTTCCCGCACAGGAAGAAAGTAGACAGATGCAATCCACTCCACCACGCTGGCCAAATTGATACACAAATATGGCCTCAGATTATGTGACTGAGCTCTCTTAAATGGAATTTTAATAATGACTTTAAAAGACGTCTATACTTGAATCTATACATAATCTAGAAGATAATATATTGAGTATTGCTATCTCTCTAACTCTCGATATTTTTGTATCTAGTAACTCGTAGAGTCGTGGCAAGACCGATTTTTTTAAAGACAGTTACCTATAAAAGTAAAAATATCTTTCGGTACAGAATAATGTGAAGAACTATGTAAATTTTGGGGTATGTCAGTCACACTCAAAGGCGTATGGTAGTAGGTGTGCATAATTTATATGCAAAGTGGCTCTTAGAGTCGCGTTACCTAAAAATGCTTTTATGACATTTCACCAAAATTCTCACGCCATCTCGCAAATGATTAAATGCCTTGAGAACGACCTGTGACGCAATTTTCTTTTTATATCACGTATGCCGAAAATAGATTTCGTTTGTTTTACCTCCTCCCTATTTGCAGCATCATAATATACACCCTGTAAAAGTTCCGCCCGGGTTTCGCTACCAAAGGCGTTATCCGCGTGTGTGTGAACAGGCGGAATAACGCGTACCTACTCGGATAACGCTACCGCAGGCGGTAGAGGATACCACCTCGGTGTGTGTACTCCTTTCACCCGCAATCATGATCGCGTCCTGATAGTTACTAGAGACGAAAGCAATAACAATATTCGTGTCCAGTAATTAATAGGCACTGAGCGCAAACACTAATGACAAGAATGGGTTTATTTTTATAACATCTGCGCAGACAAACCATATATCGGTGCACGAGCGTATTTTTTCATGGATTGACGTTCTACTACCAAGATTTACTTCCATTATTTTTAATTCAAAACGAAACAACTGTTAGAAATCAAATACTAAATAAAATTCTTCATACCATTTGCTGATCCTAAATTAAGCAGAACAGAAAAATATGCTTAATAATTATTGAAAGTTGAAACTAACTCAAAATTATGTACAAAGTACATGAATTTACAATATACCCATAAATAGTATGAACGACACCCAAAACATTTTATTTTGTTTCTGAAGCGTATTTTGAATTTACATAAAACTGCAACATTTTAAACGACTTTTCTCAATTGCAAACGTATTGAATCAAGATGGAACTTACTTCCCTCATTTTTTTTTTTTTTTTTTTATGGCAATTGTTTAGCACATTTTTGCCAGTGTCATGTCAAAAGAGAAATAAAAACGAAATTTTGAATTTAGGGTATCTGAAACAAAACAAAAATATCCTATAACTACCAACTACACAACATTATCATTACTTCCCTCATCAAAGAGATGGAATCAAGATTGAATCCCTATATCAAATCAAAGTCAGCCAAAATATATTGACAGCTGTCACAGAGCTTCTAAAATAACCAAAAAGAACGCTCTGACGTCACACGTCATGAAAAATCAATTCGCTTTGCACCAAATAACGAAACATGTGTTTATACATAATGTAGAGCTCCGCGCGAAAGAAAATGCTCAACTGCTGATTCATAATTCCCCCTAAGTTCACCTTATATGTACGTGGTTTACTTTTGCATTTTGCAATTAGATTAGGTTGCATTGTAATAAAGCATTTTATAACTTTTTTATGGGAATCGCAAACTAAGTAGAGGATACAAAATGGGAATGAATGACGTGCGCACGTCACCCTGAGATATCACACCGTCTAGATTATGTAATATCACTACCTACAATGCCCTTCAAGCCGGAACACACTAGTGCTTGCACACTACTGCTTGGCGGCAGATTGATTGGCAAAGCGGTGGTACCCACCTAGATGAACTTTGCAAACGTCCTACCACCTATTAATCTATCTATATCTATATATCTGTCTATATCTATTCATAAAGCTTCATAACGGGTGAATTATAAAGTGATTAAAAATAATAAATAAATATAAATAAATAAGTGTGGACATTTCACACAGTGACATAGCCAAACTATGCATAGCTTGTACTATGGGAACCAGATAACTGATACAATACTTACATACACAGAATACAATATGACACCCAGACGCAGAACAAACATCTATGTTCATCACACAAATGTTTGTCCTGGGTAGGAATCGAATCCACAGCCCTCAGTTCAGAAGGCAAGGATACTACCAACTGAGCTATTGAGCCCATCAAATTTATCCAGATTAACGTCACACTGCGCCTCAACAAAGCCAAACCTATGGCCGTGCACTAAGATTTGAAGTTCGCACTTACCTTTCTTGGACATACCCAAATGCGTTGCAATAGGTAACATTATAGAGACAATGCCCACTTGAAAGTTGTCAAACTTTAGCACAGACGATCACTAACTTAACCTACTATTTTAATACTGTGTGTTTGTGATTTTACCTACTATAGGTGTCCTTCTATTTAACAATGAAAGAATTTGTTCACTTCACTGGTTTTTATTGTCACTGCTACACAATTACACCACAAGCACTAGTATTATAATTTTTATTAATTAACATGTATTGCCCGTTCAATGACTTTGACGGAAGAAGCGAGAAGGTGATATGCCGCCAGAGCGAGACATAATTTAGTTGAATACTAAACACCACAGAGCAAAAAAAAAAAAACGCTTCCCCTCTACATAGAGGCGCCTTTTCGACACTTCTCATACAATTCAAGCGTGTCAGGTATTACAATGAAACCTCTATGGTTTACCTGCGCAGATGACATATATAGCAATTGGTTTGTCATTAGTGCCACTGCTGTCAGCAAAACATGCTGTGGGTTGAGTCGATATATTTTTATCGATAGTTTGATATGAGTTAAGTACGCGGTACGGTACCTTTTACCTGATTGTATCATTAGGTACACTTTAGTACCTACCCATATCTTTTGTGCCTTTTGTGCGTATTTCTATGTGTAATAGCGTTATTTTATTCTATTATACTCTATTCTGAATCGACAATGGCCAGCCGATAAACATACCGGTATAAATCAAAAATAAATAAAATTGAATGTATTGATATTGGTAGGTACGTCATGTTCGCGTCACGGCTATACAGTCCATCTCACCTATTTTATGGCAAATGTAATGTGTGTAAGTATAGAGGTAGTTTATCGTCAGTTTATGGTTAAAAAGATTAAGTTTATAAGCAAATCCGATAGGCGTCCAAAGTGAGGTTTTATGGGGGAGCAGTGGACGTCTGCCGGCTGATGATGTGTGATAGTATAATTATATCTATAAAGTAAAGTTTGAAATAGAACAAACATAACAAGTTATAAAACGAAAAAATATATTAAAACTCCAAATATATAGGTAACACGTTTTGCTGATGATTCATCAGTATTGTTGCGTCATGTTTCTTTTCGATAGAATTCATCTGAAAATACAATTTTCAGATTAACTTTTAGGAAAAATAATAATAGTATTGAGTATCGTTGAGGTGTTGTAGGTAAACACTTATTTAATAGAAGGAGGTCCTTAGTTTGGCAGTAAATAAAAGTAATTTTTCAGCTCACCATGCGATGTATATTTTAATTTACAGCTATTTACAAAATAAAAAGCAAGTGAATTTTTTCATTCAATATCGACTAAGACTTAGATTCTTACGTAGAATCAACGAGATCAGTTGTCCTTAGAAACCAAGAGCAATGGTTTTCTATGAGGCTACCATGGATGAAATAAAAAAAAGAAGGATTGAGTTTTGATTGACATCGAACTGAAGCCCAAAATGGCGGACATATTACATATGTGTGTCAGCTGAAAGTAGGGCGACTGGCTGCATATGATGTGAGCGTGTGCGTGTTCCGTTCGTACGTATGAAGCGTTCCGGCTTCCTAAGGGAGCTTCAGTTTCGGATCAGACGGGATTCCCTCCTTCTTTTTTTAATAGCTCCATGGAGGCTACATGAAAACTCTTTCATGGGCGAGCACGCCACATCATTATAATGTCCTCATCAAATAATAAATGCGGATAAGAGAAATTATAGTCATCATCATCAGCCCGTAGATGTCCACAGCTGAACATAAGCCTCCCCCAGAAAGCGCCACTTTGAACGGCTGCTCGCCTCTTGCATCCATCGGCTCCCCGCGGTTTTCACCAGGTCATCGGTCCACCTAGTGGGGGGGAAATTATAGTACCTACCTCTTTAAAAATAGGATAGAGTTTCAATGTGGGAATAGCGTCAAAATATAAACGTATATGGTTGAACATTTTCATAAAACATTCAGCATCAACATGCTGAGAGCAAACCGTATCATGTTTTTGAGGAAACCAATTGCACTTTCCAGTTGTGAATATCTATTTATCTTTTATATTAGGATCTGTAGGAAACCTAATAAACATAAAAGATATTAAAAGTTTAATTAGTAGAAGTCAATTTAACCACAAGATAAATTGAAAACATTTAAAACTTATTGTAACAAATTTCCGGATGGCATAATAGAAACTATCGATGTATCGATAATTATAAGGTTAACCAACGCATTACATCACTATCAGTACTTCTGCCATAGGGTAAGTTCGCCGGTTTTGCGACCACTTCCTATATCCGACCGTTTAATGTACATTTGATGAAAAAATACAAAAAATAAAAAGCTTGCGGTGAACACATCTCTAAAATATATTATGCCTTCACAATTATGTCCAAATAGGTTCAGTTTTGTAACAAATATTATACGAGAAATCCCCAATTCTATTTTAAAGCTTTGAAGCTTAAAAGCACATACATTTTAACTGCCAGTTTTCGACCACGTTTATCCACCATCTGGTATAAAAACTACAGATACCCAAAATCGCTCGTGGTCGAAAACTAATCCAGCTGCAGAAAAATGCTATTCGACCGCAAAAGCAAACTATATCAAAAACATTATAAATACGTATTTATTTACATATAAAAGTACATAAATAGTCGACTACTTTGTAAGTTTAATTAGACCAGACATGATTAGAAAAAACGATTAATGCTGGTGGTCGCAAAATAGGCGTGACCAACCATCATTGAATATTTCTCGCCCAGGGTGTAATGTGGGCTGGCTTTATTACAAAAAAAAGTAGCGTATTTAGTTTGTAAACATATCTATGTTTATAAACTACGTTAGCCAATATTTTTTTTGTTATAGCTGAATTTTTCAGCCATATCCTTAAATAATTTTTGACGGTCTCAGTAAGAAACAAGGTCATGCTTTTTTATATGAGTAAGTGCCTCAAAGCATCATTTATTTACCACAGGCAGTCAGGCACCTACGTCTTTCAATTTATAGTGGTAGGAAACTAGCGAAAGTGGTCGTAAACATAATTTAGTGATCGAAAACTAGCAAAATAGTTACTATTAGCCTTTGGTTTAGATATTTATAAAAAGGTGGGTTATTTTAAAAAATGATTGATAATCTGATAAAAATATAGAGTATAATATTTGAAACGTAGCTTAGTAGCATCAAGTCAAAAAATGATACTGGTACATTTTATTATGCAACCTAAACTTGACAACTCCACTAAGTGGTCGGAAACTAGCGAAATTACCCTATAATATCAAACTGACACAGAGGAGTACCCCGTACCGAAGTTCGGCAGCAATAATATGATTAATTTCGTCTCTATCTATAGGCGAAGCGTCATTTGTTTCATAGCTCTGTGCTAAACACTGTGACTTAACTATTCTGGGGTTCGTTATTATAATAGCTGTGGTTTCGTTAAGTGTAAAGCAAAGATGTAAACAACTATAGTTTATTCTGTGATGACCCATAATTGAAACTATCAATGTTATCATTATGTAATGGAGTAGGTATGCTATAAACAGTTTAACTACTCCGGATATTAACTACAATCGATATTGTTCACAATACTTATAGCCCGGATAATATAATACCTATAGTATCATGTACAATAAGAAACAAAGATTTTTCCGTAAGCTATTAATTTTCTGTTCAAGGAACTTGAACTACTACGACTAGTTGGTAGGACTTTTCTGCAAAGTTCGTCTAGGTAGGTACCACCGCTTTGCCAGTTATTCTGCCGCCAAGCAGTAGTGTGCAAGCACTAATGTGTTCCGGTTTAAAGGGCATTGTAGCTAGTGAAATTACTGGGGAAATGAGACTTTGCGACCTGATCACACAGTCTAGTAATCTGATTACTAGGCTGTGTGATGTCTATGGATGACGTGCGCAGAGCAGTGTCACGCGAAACTTTATTATTTTAAAGTTCCGAGTGACACTGCAACTGTTATGGGCGGCCGTATCGCTTAACACCAGGCGAACGACTAGCCCGTGACGTCATTCATTCTCATTAAAAATATATATATAAATATAATATCTATGTTTTCTGCTATCCTGTAAGGTACCTTAGTATTGCTATCGTAATATCATGAATGTGATTGTGGGTTTGTACACCTCTGTACTATAATAGAAGTCTTTGGTTTTGACTGAAAATCAGTTTTACTCTTTTGGGGTTTAATGTGCCCATATTGTAATGTCCTACTGAGTCGGGACCCAATATACGAGCCTAACGCAATTATATTTTTTATGTCGTTTTTGTCTGACTAATTGAATTTTCTAAAAATGTAATGTAGTGTGTCTTGAATAATTATTAATGTTTCGGTTTCCTTTCTTTGTATTGCCAATACAAGTACATTATTTTTCAAAAGTCCGTTGTAAGTACCTCCTACTAGGTTAAATAATTTAATTTTACCCAACCGACCAGAAAAGAAGGATTCACAATCATAAAAGGAAAATTACATCTTTTTTTTATGATTGTTACCTCAGAATTCCGTCATTTATAAACCAATTTAGAAACCTCGGGCCCAGCTGACCATATATTATTATTGTTGTATTATTATATAAGCAAACTACTGAACCGAATTTGATGAAATTGATACAATTTGAAAAAATATTTTCAAATAACTAAGGAAATATAAAACGTACAGTTTGGGCTCTCATCCTACCTTCAAGTTCTACGAATTTTGATAAAACCGGTAATCACCAATTATTTTTGAAATTAATTCTTTTGTAAGACCAGAGAGTTTTGTAACGGGTTTTAACTTCCTCTGTTGTTTAATTATCCAGTTTTTTATGGGATAAAAAAGAGACCACGAACCGGAAGACGCAGCGAGGCTCCCTAATAGGTGGACCGACGACCTGCCTGTGTGTGTCTTGTGTCTGTATTTCTAGGTATATGTATTAAAGTTGGTTTACACGAGTACGCTGCTAATTCCCAGTAATTCCTATACCTATTAACGCACGTACTATATTCTGCACGTAGTTGTAAAATAATAATATTTTTGCTTTACCCATTGGGTACGGAACCGTAGAGACGAGCAAAAAAATCACGTTGGTTGTATGAGAGCCCCCTTAAATTTATATATCATTCTGTTTATTAGTATTTGTTGTTATAGCGGCAACAGAAATAGATCATCTGTAAAAATTTCAACTGACTATCACGGTTTATGAGACTTGGTGATAGACAGACAGATAGATAAACAGACAGACGGACAGCGGAGCCTTAGTGATAGGGCCTGTTTTACTCTTTGGGTATAGAACCCTAAAAACAATCGAATAGAATGCCCACAGAGTAACAGTTTTTTTTTCTCTAATCTGTGAGAGTGCCTCTCTTCGGGCGAGCCTTGAGCAGCTTGCATCTGTCAAATAACGCGTTATAGCCCATGACCTAAGTAATCACAGGAGTTTTGGCGGGAACGCGGAAAAGTTCACGTCGTTGCATTGTATTATTTTTCAAAACTTTTGCTTTTTCCAGTGTTAATGTTTAAAATTGGTGGCGTTTTACGCATTAAGTGCTGAATTACGAGCATGAGTGAGGGCAAGTGATATAATGTGGTGAAACGTGATTTTTCGTGTTGCTTCCAAAACTCCATAGAAGCATCTAGTAAAGTTGCCACTTAGAGTGGACTATGACTACCTGACTTAGACTGGACTATGACTATGACTAGGACATGACTTTGCGTGAAATATTTTATAACACGATGAAAATACATATAATACTTGACACTGGCTAAATACACTATGTGTGGAGCCAAAATATAAGAAAAAAAAAAGTAATCATAGACCTACAGTCTGTGTAAGTGATAGATAGACCGTGCCGATTTATTTCAACCACAGATTAAATGCCATACCTACTATATAATGTAGCTTACGTGGTCAACCATAATGCTTATAAATTGGTCATGCGGTGAACAAAATTACAACATAACATTGTGTTAACTAAATTATCTAAACTTCTGTAGGTATTGTATTATCTGGGTCTAAACACTTTTATGTTAATAACCAATTTACCACAAAGGTTCTCGAGTGGCGACCGCGAACTGGAAGACGCAGCGTGGGCTGGCCCCCCCCTAGGTGGACCGACGACCTGGTGAAAGCCGCAAGGAGCCGATGGATGGAGGAGGCGAGCAGCCGCTCTAAGTGGGGCTCCCGGGGGGAGGCGTATGTTCAGCAGTGGACGTCTTCAGGCTGTTAATGATGATGATGATGACGATGAACCACAAAATATGCACGTGTAGACCTATTGGTTTTTAAACAATATGTTACTATATTTTAAAACTGTTTTAGCAGGCTACAATCGTCGTTCTCGTATACTAGGTGGTAGGACTTTTCTGCAAAGTTCGTCTAGGTAGGTACCACCGCTCTGCCAGTTATTCTGCCGCCAAGCAGTAGTGTGCAAGCCAAACTGTGTTCCGGTTTGTAGGGCATTGTAGCTAGTGAAGATACTGGGCAAATGAGACTTTATGACCTGATTTCACAGACTAGTAATCTGATCACTAGACTGGGTGATGTCTCAGGATGACGTGCGCAGTGCAGTGTCACGCGAAACTTAATTATTTTATAGTTCCGAGTGACACTGCGTCTGTTATGGGTAGCCGTGTCGCTTAACATCAGGTGAACGACTAGCTCGTCGCGGCATTAATTCTCATATAAAAAAAATACCTAAACCAAATGATAAAACTATATTATTTAATCAGTTTTTTTTCCAATGTTCTGTTGCAGGTTCAAATTTGTTTAATGATTTTGTTTACAAATGGACGCTAAACCAATAACCATGATGCCATTTCCAGTCTTACCTACTGCGTGTGTTAAGATGTACCCATTTGTAGTACCTTAATTAACCTATTGTTAACTTTTGTTACAGGTTTTCCGTGTTAATCTCTATCAACGCTTCTGTGAATAGTGCTAACCCTTGCTTTCTGTAGCATTAGTGATTAGTGACAATTAAACGTATAAATGTAGTGAACTATGCAACAAAGTGACAGTGACAGTAATTAAAAAGTGGCAGTTGTGGTTACCGCGATAGGGACGCAATGTTAGAGGACGGTTAGATTGCTGAGAGTGAGGGAGATAACATGTCGCTCCCAATGAAGCGTTCGTTCAGCTCCGAAGGTGGTTCGTCTTCTAAACGAGACTGGAAGACGAGGCTCAGTCTACGGAGTCGGAGTGGACGTAGTGCAGTAAGTGTTTATTCTATTTTTAGTTTTTCAAATATGGAATGAGAAAAGCAGAAAAGTACTTCGGTAAATCGGTACCTATATCAAATAAATCACCACAGCACCGATCATATCAATAGGAACCGAGATTGTTTTTCCAACAGACCTACATACAATATTGTGATTTTTTGTCCTATATTCAAACTGTCATTGTTGGTCTTGTACATTCTAGGTTACGGTTTTTTCGCACATGAACCTAACCGTTTAAAAATCCTCTTTTAGTAAGAGTTTTTGAGAATTTTATTTGTTTTGAGTAATGTAATATACTTAGGCCTTCGTTCTCTATATTCGAGTAAAGTTCCGAGTTGTCACGTAATGTAATGTCACTTGTAACTGCAGTAACGAATTTCAGAATGTCCGAGTAGCGCTAGCCGATCCGTAAACCAGGCTGCTACTTACAGGACACATCAGCTGCCGATTAGTACGGTTAACCGACGACTATAGCAAAACTTGTTGCAAGCTCGCATGTGTTTGTAATTATTATTATAGTTTGCATGCCACAAATACTGAGATCTACGGAACTGAAAACTACCATCCCTGTTTATTACGCTATTGCTATAAAAACATCGACTATACCTGTTTCTATTTCGAGATCAGATACTTATGAATATAGAAATCATTGTATTTAATTACTAAAACAGTCCGTTCAGAACCGTGGGAAGCCGATGGATACTGGAGGCAAGCAGCCGCTCAAAGTGGTGCTCTTTGGAGGAGGCCTATGTTCAGCCGTGGACGTCTTCAGGCTGATGATTATGATGATGATGACTACTAAAAAAGTTATTGTTCAATTATAATATATTAAATACTTATAATATGTTATATAATATTATGATATTTTTGTTTTGTGTTGTTTTAATTTTTATTATTGCGTCAAGATAAAACCATATTTCAGGTACCTGTAGGTATTACTTATTACATTTCCCGTTGAACTAAACAATGTAACTATTCGTATTACATTCCTCATTACATTAATTTAATTAGTTGATACCCCTTTTTGTAAAGGTAAATCCTTACCTACTTACTGTTATTAGTAAATACTCTTTGAAAGGCACCTACCGCACCGCAGCATATAGCTGGCACAAAAAATGTCAAAAAAATAAAAAACGAACCCAACATGGCGTCACAGCAGTCAGGGTGACTATTGAACGAACGAAATGAACAATTGACGTTTGCTACAGATCACCCTAAATATTTACCCACTGAGTAGCTGATCGAAACTCTGTTTTCGTTCGTGAAACTGGGAAGAACTACTCGCCGCCTTTACGTCCCGATCAGTATTCTCACTCACTGGCTAAGGTAATCGTAACTTTAATCGAATATAGAGAACGAAGCCCTTATACTTCTAATTCGAAAGATCCCTAAATAGCTATAGCCCAGGCATACTGATCCAAAACATAAAGTTATGTAACATATCAGCAGAGATAGAAAAAAATACTTACAATAAGTATAATTTTAATTAATTGATTTATTTATTTATTTATTTAAGGTTATTGACCTATAAGTATATTATGATCACATCAAAGGTAATTTAACACTAATCTATTAAGTATTTAATTATTATTACTTATATTGATTCCAGCTATTGAAATAACAGAATTCCAATTCAATGATGACACTAATTAAAAATTGTTTAATTATTCCAGGGTATCTTTAGACAGAAACAAATAATTGGGAAATAGCCGCGGGCTGTTTTGATTAAAAATGACGCTCATTTTCTCTTAGCTATAATTTCCCACGCAGATAAGTTCAAGTCGAACAGCGGTATCTGATTTATAGCCATTCTGATTACAAGTTTCCGGAAAATTAATAAATATCGACCTTAGGGATCTTTGTCATTTTTGTGGTAACATTTATTTCCATTAGCCAGAATGTATACCTGCGGAATGGTGCTGAAACTATTGTTTGCTACCACTATCTTGCTCGTGACGGTCGTGTGTGAGAGGGATGGCAGAAGTTCAAGTTTCAGTAATGCGGGACACAAAGGGCCGGCTCGTCATGGTCTGATTCGGTCTGTTTGGTCAGCGCGACCCGTGGGATCAAAGCGGGCTTACATTGTGACAGACGTGCAAATCTTTTAGAAATTGGCCTTGTCTGTGACAAGATCGAATATTATACAAATAAATTAATTTAACTATCCGATAACGTTTTTGTGGGAGTGAAAATTACTAAATCACCTTGATTCTGACCCGTCGGTTGCAGACGTTTTTCAAGGTCTGTGGTAAGACAAAGTATACAATACGCAAATCGCGACAAATTGGTTGGATATAATGAATAATAAGTAACATTAGCTTTCTGTGTATTAGTTGTAGGTACTTAATAGCAGACTTATCGATACCTGTTATCAAATCTTTGGCAATAACGCAACAGACCTCCGTGCGACCTACACCAAATAAAAAAAGAAAATGACAGGTCAAAGAAAAAGGAAAGGAAAGGGCTCGGCAAAAACGGCGCCAAACGCCACAGGAAAGTTTTGCGTGACAACATCCAGGGAATTACAAAACTAGCGATTAGAAGATTGGCAAGAAGAGGAGGCGTTAAGCGAATTTCTGGCTTAATTTACGAAGAAACGCGTGGAGTCCTCAAAGTGTTCCTAGAAAACGTGATTCATGATGCAGTAACGTACACAGAACATGCAAAAAGAAAAACAGTAACAGCTATGGATGTTGTCTATGCTTTGAAGAGGCAAGGAAGGACGCTTTATGGCTTCGGCGGGTGATTTATAGATTAAAAAAAATTTTTTTTTTTCTTATAATTTGGCAAAAAAAATAATAAATATAATTAATAAATATAATTGTGTTGATTTTGATAGAATAAGACAAGGCCCTTTTCAGGGCCGAAAAAAAAAATTATTTCGCAGCGCACAATCAGTTTTTTAAATTAGAGTATTTGAGCTCTAAAAAGCGATGGATGCAGGAGGCGAGCAGCCGCTCTAAGTGGCGCTCCCTGGGGGGAGGCCTATGTTCAGCAGTGGACGTCTTCAGGCTGTTAATGATGATGATGATGATGATGAGCTCTAAAAAAATTTTGGGCATTAAGTAAATTAAAAACAAAATAAATGTGCTAAATGATTTACTAAGTGTAATATTATATAGGTTATAGCAGCATAGTTTAAAATACTTAGCTCGCAGATAAAAAGAATTAAATAAATAGATTTAATCATAGCATGCGATAATGGGTACACTTTCAGCCAGAGATTTCGATTTTAATGATAACTTTTTCTATAAAATAATGATCATACGATTCTTTCAAAATGACGAGTGATTAGAGAAGTGTTACTTCACTGCGCTCGTTGTTTCCCTGATCTGGAAAATAAAAATATAGTTTAAACTCACAGTAACCTATTGTTCAACCACGTTTCCCCGCGGTAACTTTTAATTTTCCCGAAAGAAAAGTTTCCACTGTGTGCATAATTTTATCAAAATCTCGTGAAACCCACACAAACTGGCAATGTGTAGGTATATGAAAGAGTGTATGCACGACACACCAATACCAGTTACCGACCTACACACACACGGTGTACAAGAATAATTTTTTTATGTCAATAAGGAATTTGCGACCAATACAGGAAAAAAGTCCCATTATAAATTGTAATCGTATCCTGTTATGTCGGTTCGACGTTGAAAAGGGTTGACCTGGCGTCAGCCTCATTGAAAACAACTAAATAATGCATTTCTTTAGTTGAATCTTCTGGAATATAAAACAATAAATCTAAATATTCAGGATGTTTTAAATGAGTACTCCCTCTCCCCAAAGTATTATGCACCTTTTGGCCGGGTTCGCGACACCAGTGCAATACACGTTTCCACTTGTTACGTTTTACCTAATGTCGACTTGTAACATTCAATAGACATAAGGTTCATTTGATACAAAACTTTTATACCTATTTCATTTTTTAAATAGAAAACAAAAATGAAAAGTAGGTATTTCATAGTCTTAGGCTATCACCGCTAAAGTTACCGTTACGTTTTAAATTAACTATAACTTTGACCTTAACCATGGAGCTTAGCTAGCATCATAATTGACAGACAGACTTTCAATTCTTGTTATTTAACGTATTTATTGATTATTTTAACATTTTTAGTGCTTAATGTCGTCCGTTTGTACTTTATTTTATGATTTAATTATTTTTACACAGTTTTTTTAGTTGTTTTCTTAAAATTAATTCATACTTTTTTACATTTTAACTTATTGTATTTCACATACTTAATTAATTAAATTCATCATATTGTTTTATCTAAGGAAAATTCTTGAACTTTCTGTTACTCGATCTATTGATTTTAATGATTTTTTCTACCATGTTGTCTTCATCTGTAATTGTCGTGACATTTGGCTTGTAATTACTTAGTATGATAATATAATAATGTATCGGTGTACACGATGTTGATGATCGAATAAATAAATAAATTAATTAAACTTTATGCGTATGCCAGATATTTGATATAAACAATAACACTAATCGGCGAAGCGTCGGCGCTTACAGTTAGCAGTTAAAGTTATGACGTCATTTAACAATTATCAGATGGTGCAACTAATTTTTTGCCTAACCGGTACTTTAACTGAAATGCCCATGTTTGTTATTGCTAAAGTAAGATGGTGCAACCCATCCTTAGATTGCTTATCTGATAATAGGTATTATAAAATTCTTTTTTTTTACTAATTCTCTTCTTTTGGCAAATGGGTAGATAAAAGGGAGTGCGACTCTAGAAAAAAAATAAACGAGAATACTGTTATTTTTTTTGTAAGTTTTTGCTGTTGTTCCCGTGAATGGCAAAGTTTTCTAATGTTATCTTTACTGAAAATTACTTCTTTAGCTTTGTACTAGTAAAAAATAAAACAGGTGAAAAGTAACACAGTCAAACGGACATACATTCATACTGATTGCTCTCTTAAACATATTGCGGGGTTCATAGAAGGCCGCAAATATCCCATCCTCAAATATTGTATGATATTGAACATGTTACTTTTCTTACGACAAAGAAACATCACAGTAATGTAAGAGCGAGTGCAGATTGTTCACATAACTGGAAAAGTTGGGCAGAGCCGATCGGAATTCAAATCAGAGTTCGTCTGTATGAAAGTTTCACGATCACTGTGCTACATTCGCTCTTTACTAGTAACCAGTGAAACAAAAGAGTCTAGATGGTCTATAGGTCATCACGGCTAGTAGAATTATCCATTGTTTGTTTTCTTTTTGGTATATAGTGAAGGTACCTTTAGGTATATTTAGTATATTATTGTAGTCATCATCATCATCATCGCCCACTGCTGAACGTAGGACTCCCCCAGAGAGCGACACTTTGAGTGGCTGCTCCCTTGCATCCACTCCATCCACAGATTGTTGGTCCACCTAGTGAGGGGGTAATATTACTGTAGTCATTAGTTAAAACAATACAGGCACAATGCCCATAAAAAGAGTCTAGTAAAAAATTATTAAAAATAAACTTATTCTATTTATCCAACTTTTTAAGCTGAAGGCCTCAAGTGTAATTTAAGTTTTATTTAAGTAAATCCAATAGATTCAATACATTTCAAATTTCAATTGAAAACTTCTAACGGCTTAAGTAAAGTAAATTCTATCTTTATTTAAAGCAAGCATCTGAAAGCAGAAAATAAAACGATTTCAAATGTGGCAAAGGTTATATAATAATACAATCACAAGGGTATTGATGTGACATTACTTTTAAATTGTTTCAATCATAGACTTAAAAATACAGTTGGCCTATAGGTTGAATAAATGAAAAACATGAGTTTTTGTTGCCTGATTCGAATTAACTACAAATATACATATAGAAACCTCTCATTATTAACAATCAATCTCAGAAATGCGTTTAGTTCACGTAATTTGATCGAGTGTGATTATTGTAACTATTACAAAAAATGGCCCGCGGATTCATCTCTCTGTCTCCGCGGAATCCTTTTATTTCCTACATCAAAATTTTATCTCAGTACTTATGTAATCAGAAATTATTCACACACACTTATAAGCAGTGTGTGTACTGTGTACGTAATTTCATCTAAACTAGTTCAGTCAATTTGGCATGAAAGTCAAACAAACAGAAAACGTTTTACGCTTATTAATGTTAGTAGGTATAGACAGTAGGTACAAAGTATTCTGTGACAGTTAACACTAAAAGTGCACGGTTAAGTGTTCACGTTTCAGTTTGATTGGACTATGCCATGCGAAGCTTTAGTCAGTTACGGCGCATCAGCAAACGCCATCCGTTTTTTTACACAAAAAGCTACCTTTGACCGGGCACCTAACTGCCCTTGAAAAAGCCTTTACGTATTTTACACGTACGAGTTTGGAATTGAATTTCTTTGGTTGTATTGTTTGTAGCTGACTTGTTTGAATACCAATAAAAGATAGCAATTTAAAATAAAAAAAAACAAAAATATATTATTTTTTTCATATTTGCAATGATTGAAAATAACTAACACAGTCAGTGTTGTTGTTTATTTATCCAATGAATAACACAGTTGTGAACTGTGATATAGTAATATGCTTTCCGTTTACGGACCATTATAGTGTATGCGAGCATAGTATATAAGTATATGGAAAGCCTGCAGTTACCTAAGAAGATTATGAAGTATTTGCAGAAAAGGGACCTAATTACTGCTTACGTACACTTCTTGATTATGATACAATCAACGACTTAGCCTAGGGCCGAAACAGAAACAGTGTGCGGATCATTATCACGATGAGCTTACAGCAGGGCCTATCATACCTGTGTGTGTGTACCTTTACATTGATGTGTCGTTCTGCACTGTCTTTTTGCGTGTGGTCATTATGCGTCTAATCCTTGCGAACCAAATTGTTCTATGTAATCTAATGAAATCTATATGATAGCGATGTTTTCTTCATCGAATCTTTACAAATTTTGATCAGATGTATTGAACTTTAATGTGAAGAAAAGTTTTAAGAGCCAGCAATTGTTTCGCAATCGTGCAGTGGATCGATTCGGTCACACATTTACCTCGCAGTTGGTTGATTTACAGCCCAATTTTACTGTTACCACTACTGGTAACCACGCGGTCGTCATTCCCACCTAATTATACACTTTACGACTCAGAAAACAAGACCCAAATTCCTACCGTCTCTGTTTTTGTAAACAGCCGGATTGAAGCTAATTCTGAGTCGAGTTCACGTTTGATCCGAGTTAATGTTTTTATTTTGTCGTACTGTATATCGACAATAGTAGACAAATAATTTGCGAGATACGTTTACGAACCGCCTTTTGATGTTTGTTGGTACAACTGCTATAGAATTGAAAGAGCCAAACACTTTTTTGACCGCGGTAATGAGACAGGTCGTGATCGTTCGTGGCAGCTATTTTGGACGTGGCAAACAACAGCTTTAGTCAGGCGTGCGCGTTGGGCTGGACACAACGAGATGTGATCAGCTTTGTAATTGACCTCTGACCTCAAAAAGGGGAATTCATAAAGTTTTATAACAGTACTAAATATACAATTTATTTTCAATATCGTTTTAATTAAAACTGAATTTTCTTCATCATCATCATCATTATCATCATCATAGAGTTCAGCCTGAAGACGTCCACTGCTGTAATCTTTTTTAACAGCTTAACATAAATAATAATAATAAAAATATGTGGACATTTCACACAGCGCCATCTAGCCCCAAACTAAGCATAGCTTGTACTATGGGAACCAGATAACTGATACAATACTTAGATACTTTTTTGTTTGTAAACACATAACACCTATGTTCATCACACAAATGTTTGTCCTGGGTAGGAATCGAACCCACAGCCCTCAGTTCAGAAGGCAGGGTTTAATACCAATTGACCTATCGGGCCCGTCAAAAATGAAAAAAAAAAAAATGAAAATGAATAATAAAATCATGGAAAGTTTTGTTTCAATTATTAAGGATAAAATTTCGATATTTTATAAGCCTTGCGTTTGGCCTTGGTCTTACCGGGTACAACCTGGCAACTCAGCCTAATGGCTCATTCCAACTTTTTATTCCGTATGCAGTTTCACTTTAATCATAATTGCTCAATAATACTTAATTGTTCTTTGCATTCCTCAAACCATTATTTTTTTTAAGAAATCTATAAAACTGGCTTAAATATTCACATCATCAAAATGAACGCGTTTCAAAGGCCGGTATTCCGCGTGGCTTGCGTTTGTGATGGGCGGGCGGGTGACGTCATCCGGCGGAAGTTCCGCCTGTCCTGAAGGATGCTTGTGCGCCTCCAACCATCTATTGTATTATAATGTCAACCATGTGTAGATACAAAACGTTTAAAAGCTACACAGAAACACAGTTGAAGCATATAACCTTTGCAACAATAAGGATCATTATTCAACATTGAAATTAGAGTTTCTTGAAAAGGCATCAAATTTAATAATTACGTAGCAAAGTGAACTCTAAATGAAGGAAGCTAAACGCGACTTCATATCTGTGAAGGTCGTTAATCAAGTGTACAGATTGGCAATTAATTCAGAGATTACTGGTGAGATCGGCCATTAATTTCTCGCAAATCCACAGCTATCTGACCATCTGTGCCATCCACATATTGCCTTCCATTTTCAAAGTTCCAGGCCTCATTAATAATTCATATTCCCAAGGTACATTTTCAACTGGAGGAGCACGCTTCGTTTGACTAATAGTCAGGTATCCTCCAAATTACTCTCCACTCTCATTTGCATTTTATTTAAACTTAAATTTGATACAATGTTTGCTCAAATCCATCTTAATTATATTTGCTTTCTGTAATATCTAATGCGAATTAAATATTTTATTAAGTGATTATTAATCAAGCATGAAAAAGTATTTCGAGTGACGAAAAAATTCTTTACCCCCATATTCTAAGTTGTTACCACGAGTTTACTCCACTCAACTCAATCTCGACTTAACCTCATTTTTGTGTGTGTTGGTATTTTTAATTGACAATATATAATCAACTTGACATTTCTGCGTCAATTTTTCTTAAACGAGAGAAGCGAAACAACTGTCAACTCTAGGTACGTCGCGATGTACTTTGAGTTTCCCTCAAAGTTAAGTAGAAGTCGAGTCAACATTCTTTTGTTTTGGTATTTCTATATAATCTTTTGCAAAGCTATGCATTTATGGTACGTACATAAGAAACGCATACCCATAAATAATGAGTCTGTCTCTTTTCATTGCTGTAGAAAACCGAAATACATTCCAAACTCAAACTGCCATTGGTCCAATAATAAACTCTCTATTAAGATTTCAGCCGAGCCGCATAAGCCGTCAGCTAGCTTTCTATTTCCGTTTTAAGCTAGAGGTTATGATTTCATGGACAGGTTATTTGGACCGCCTGCAAATGGATGTTAGTTTGAAGGTGGCCTACTTATGCGTAATTATCATCATAAGTCGGGAACCGGGATACATCCACCATTGACCTAGACAAATAGACATCCTCCATAGAGATGATATAAGAAAAACTAGGGAGAATTGGAGACAAGTGTAAAGAAATGAGGCATGGAGTAGAACGGCGGCGGCGGGGGAGTGGTAAAATGTTAAAGTATAAAAAAATAGTATTTAAACGAAAATTTGGGAAAATTTCATACAAAACATGGATATTTCACACTCATAAATAATTAAAAATAAAGGCACAGTATAAATAATAGGTAGTCTTAGGAATAAGGTACTATATAGTCATCTATAATAAAAGATATGGTATATAACAAATTGTAATCAAAGAAAAGGTGGATACCGCCAGGAGCCGATGGATGCAGGATGCAAGCAGCCGGACAGCTCTAAGGGTGGATTTTTTCACCATAATTAAATATAAATAAATATGTGTGGACATTTCACACAGCGCCATCTAGCCCCAAACTAAGCAAAGCTTGTACTAGGTGAACCATATAACTGATATAATACTTAGATACTTTTTTGTTTGTAGTTACATACATAGAATACAATAATAACACCCAGACGCAGAACAAACATCTATGTTCATCACACAAATGTTTGTCCTGGGTAGGAATCGAAACCACAGCTCTCGGTTCAGGAGGCAGGGCTACTACTAACTGAGCTATCGGGCCCGTCAATTAAGGCAACCAATGGTTAAAAACTCTAACAAATTCTAACTAATGGTCAAAAGTTAGAGTTTCTAACCATTGGTTTTTAACTGTTGGTGAAAAAACTCACCCTAAGTGGTGCTCTCTGGGGAAGGCCTATGTTTAGCAGTGGACGCCTTGAGGCTGTTGACTATGATGGGGTATTGTCTTGTTTCTGACAGCCATGACCACTTTTGATAGCTGTAGTAGGTAATTTATGACCTAAATTAGTATCTTACAGAGTTTAATTATTCAATCAAATCTGAAAATTCCCATTTGAAGTTTTAGGCTGGCGCCTTGTTATAGACGTAGGTAACTTCCAAGAAAGTCGGTCGAAGTTTTCCTAACAAACTTTTGTAAGGTTCTAGAGAAGTTTTCCGCCAAATTCGTGAGTTCCGATTGTTTTACTTATTGAAATGGCTAATGGCGATTTCTGGTTTCTGAATTGAATATACCCATTGAAGTGTTTAAGACGATTCTAAGTTATAGATTCTAACCGTCTTACCACAAAAATATTTTTAAACATCGCTTAGATACATGTTTAGTTAGACAGCGTCTAAAAGTTAAATGCTCCTTAAACGGATGTTTTATTTTTGTCACTACAAAACCATGTTTATACCGTGTTTACTTAAACACTGTCTAACTCGATCCACATTTTTTAAATAAGGTGACATAATACGAATCGTTTCATTCCGCGCAGAACTCATTTTGTAAATCCAGTACATGTTAGCGTCATAGCTGTGACCATAGAAAAAACGGAACGTTATTAGCGCGAAGTTCGACTGTGTGTGTTATGATGACAGCGACAGTTAAACACCTCTTAAACTAAGGGTTGAGTATGTTTAAATTTTAGCACGTGTTTAACGCCCGTCTATCTTAAACGAGTGTTAGGCGCGGATTTGTGGTATGGAATTCATGAAACAACTGTTCAACAAGTGTTTAAGGCGCGTCTAAATCTTTTGTGGTAAGACGGTAAGTGTATTACAGTGTCTATTTACCTTCTTATACTGATATCTAATAGAAATTATTACAAACAAGGAAAAGTGTTCAGGAACTTTTATTTATACATGAATGACGCGACAAGCTAGTCGTTTGCCTGATGGTAAGCGTAACGGCGTGCCACTCGGTAGGTCTTCGATAATAAATTTTCTCACGATAATGCACTGCGCACGTCATTGAGTCACATTTGCCCAACCATTTCATTATAAACTATAGTGCCCTTCAAACTGTAACACACTACATACTTAGTAGGTAGGTAGGTAAAGTTTGTGTGAAGGCTTTCAAAGAAAGAAAGAAACAAAAATTATTTATTTGCAACAGAGAAAAAACAAAAGCCACAAAAGACATACTCAAGTTGACTCTAAAGTTCAAAGTGTACCTGAATCTGGTGTTAGAATTGATGTTTTAACTTTGCTTAACGGTTGTTGTTCTACACGGGAAGAGATGGGGTAGTCCCGCTCAAAAACTGGGACCACATGTCACGTCCCGCGTCTATAATAAGCGCTCAGTTGTAAATACCGTTTCTTATGGCGGTATTTACAACTGAGGTATTTACAATAAATGTAGTGAAAGCAGTGGCGTAATTTTGGTTAAGAGTCAGATTGATGTATTTTAACTCTAGGTATTTTTTTAATGTATTTATTTATATTTGTGTGTGTATATTTCTTTTCTTAGTCATATTCCGGTTATGGAATATGACTAAGAAAAGAACGCAAAGGCAGTTTATAAAACTAGTATGTGGGAAAAACGAGACTAAACAATGATCAATGTTTCGTCACAATATTTATCATAATTTCAAAGATTCGCTTCAAACAGTTCAACTATCTCAATAAAACCGAAGTTAATTAATTTGAGGTTGTTTATAAGAAACCGCTATGCGTGTCGAGATTTGTTTAGCTGGTTGAATAATAGACCAATGTTTGTTTGTATCTCGCGATGATAGACTGATAACTTTTTATACAACGCAAAAAACAATTCATTGACTATATTTTGCAGTAATGGGTACTCTACGTACTGGTAGGGGGCTAGAGCATTTTGACTGTCTGTCCCCCAGTCTGGCCAGTATACAATTAAATGTTGTGGTAGAAAAGGGTAACACCACAGAGCAAAAAAAAAAAACGCTTCCTATATAGGCGAAGTGTCATTTGTTTCATAGCTCTGTGGGTAACACGTCCAGCGAGCTATGGAGAGAGGTATGTTTTGAGCTTCGCTGTGAGATAAGACCCGAAATGAGGTGATCCATAGGAGAACTAAAGTGACCGATAGCTAGGTAAGTGACAATGGGCAGGCGACATCGCTCGTAGAACTGACAGCCGATCGGAAAGTAAGTTCTCAAATGACGACCACAAACCAAAAGACGCAGTGTAGGCCAGCTCTTACAAGGTGGACTAACGACCTGGTAAAAACTGTCTGTAAAACACCCGTTAGATGATATTTTTGAAGAAACAAAGACTTTCGTAACTCGTTCCATATTTTTGTAAGTAACAATATATAATCGTAACAGAGAAAATAAGATGTTACGGGGTTTAAGCAAGTTAGGTACAGCTCATGACAATTTATGTGCTCATACGAAAATAAATTTTTGGTCCTATTGACGTTTCCAATATGTACGCAGCCAGCAAATTGTACGACACACGTGTGTCTAATTACGTGTGTACTTTGGCAAAATTAATTAATTCTCGTACAGAACCGCGCCGCTGTGGCACAGACTAATATGGTTGCTTTACACGGGATGAATTTTTAGCAGGTTCTAATTTTTATCAACCAAATTACCAGTCGTTTTAGCAGTTTTTACTGTCGTACGTCAATGTAAAAAAAAATATTGAACTGGTATTAACACGCATAAGTTTATTCATAGAAGTTTATACCAAAGAACTAGCTAGATCACGAAAAAATATTAGTTATGTTGTTTACTACTTCATAAGGTGTCTGAATGAAAGTGCTGGCAACAGTTAACCATTAATTAATTATGTTGCGTTGATCTACCACTGTGCGCCCTGCTGGAAGTACCCGGCAGATGCCCAAAAATGTGCCCCTCTGACATGATTTACCTATGACATCGAGTACCCTGATGAAACCTATCTCAATAGCCAATACATCCCTGACAATAAATCAAAAGGTCTACCAGGTCTAAACGTGCTGGAAATTAGTTTTTATGATATTTGAAGTTGGTGGAGGTTTCCATGACCCGACAGGATCAGTACTGGCAGACCTGATATTTTTTTCATGTTTACTTGTCGGTTAAGGATCTAAAAATAGCCTATTGGAGTATCCGATGACGTAGGTATTAATGCAGTGGGCTCTCGCACCAAACCGTTATAATCTGCCGTTGAATCCTATAAAACGCCAATCTGAACTGGTATCGGTTTTCCTCTCAATTATGAACCTCTGACGTCCGCCACTAAGTTATTTGCGTTCGAGAATTTTCACGTTACATTTTTCTTACCCTATTATCCGTTTTTTCATCGCGAACCTGTTTTTAATTTGTTTCTCAAAAGAACATTAATTAAGTAATATGGTACTAGGTGTACTTGAATACATTAGCATTGGTTGAAACTAGGCACCTAGCTACCACTGACACCGATCACGTTCGGACCAATAGGTTTGAGATTTGCACGGTCTGCGTAATGTACCTATATACTTAGAGTGTCGTGCTCATTTTGCATTCACCCCGTCGTCGCCGCCCAAGACATGTCTTGAGCGACCCGGAAGATCCTATAGCAGCCGTTGTTTCGGCTGCGCTAGGATCACCGGACCAGCCTAGCCCTTCTGGCTCAGGTACCGATTTCGGCACCGGTATAGGATACCAGCGTAACACAATCAGACACCGACCCCGCCGGCGAGGTCGACGTACCCCCCGTAGGTTAGTTAGAATGGTCGCGACTTTCCATAGGGTCCACTCCTCCAGCGGACATAGCCTTCTCGATCCTCTTATCCCGGCCACAGCCGGTAACAGCCCAAGCCGAGGCTCGCACCCCAGGGGTGCCCTTGAGCTAGTTGCCCCCCACTTTTGTCGGCTGGGTGTCTTAAGCGCCTGCCCTCCCTCCCGGTGACGCAGTATAGGTCGTTAGAGACCAACATAGCCCGTTCAAAAAAAAAAAAGCTCATTTTGCATTTTGTACCTTATGCTCCGAAACGATGATGTACGATAGCTAAAATGTTGTGGGTCTGTGGTTTTTACAGTAGGTAATTAGTTTACTCAAAGTGTACCCAAAGGGTAAAACGGACCCTATTACTAAGACTCCGCTGTCTGCCCGTCTGTCACCAGACTAGGTGGTAGGACTTTTCTGTAAAGTTCGTTTAGGTAGGTACCACCGCTTTGCCGGTTATTCTGCCGCCAGGCAGTAGTGTGCAAGCACTACTGTGTTCCGGTTTGAAGGGCGTTGTAGCTAGTGAAATTACTGGCCAAATGAGACTTTATGACCTGATTACATATTGTGTGATGCCTCAGGATGATGTGCGCAGTGCAGTGTCACACATAACTTTATTATTTTAAAGTTTCGAGTAATACAGCAACTGTAATGGGTGACCGTGTCGCTTAACATCAGGTGAACGACTAGCTCGGCACGTCATTCATTCACATAAAAAAAAGACTGTCTCATGAACCGTGATAAGTAGCTAGTCAGTTGAAATGTTCACAGATGATGGTATTTCTGTGGTCTCTATAACAACAAAATTAAATAGTAAAAAATACGCATAATTATTTTATTCTTCAGATGTAATAACAATCATATTTTAACCTTTACTTTTTTTCCAGGATGCATTGCGCGGGCGGCGTTGCGCATCGCTTCGGTCCGCTGCGATCACGGCGCGGGCCGGTGGCGATGACTCGGGACGAAGCACCCCGACGCCCGCGCCTCGCACTTCGCCCTCCCCCGCGGATACTCCCGCACCGAAGAAATCTAACTGGGAGGTCATCGAGCACTTTTCTTCTAGTCGCAGCCGGACTAGAAGCCCTACTGCTGGTGCTGTGAGTACTAAGACATTACATTACCAACATCAAGGTCATCATAGTGGAATAGACCGTTTTTTAGAACGAGCTTGTCGTTCACTTGATGTTAAGCTACATGGCCGTCCATAACACTTGCAGAATCACACGGAATTTTAAAATAACAAAGTTACGCGTGACTCCGCACCGCAAATTTCATCCTGAGACATCACACAGTATAGTAATCAGATTACTACAATTTGTAATCAGGTTATAAAGCCTTATTACTTAGGAATTAAATTAACTATTCTAATTTCTCTTATCTGATGACGGTCACGGTATTTCACTAGGTGGTATGACTTTTCTGCAAAGTTCGTTTAGATAGGTACCATTGCACCGCTTTGCCAGTTAATCTGCCGCCAAGCAGTAGTGTGCAAGCACTACTGTGTTCCGGTTTAAAGGCTATTTTATCTAGTGAAATTACTGGGCAAATGCGTTTTCATGACCTGATCTCATAGTCTTAATGTAATCTGATTACTATCGACTGTGTGATGTATCAGGATGACGTGCGCAGTGCACACGCGCAAGTTTAAAGTTCCGACTGATACTGGGGCCAATTTTAAAGGCTTTAGTTGACAGATCTAAAACTACTAAAACTGTTGTTGTTCTTGTCAAACAGACGGCAATGTAAGAGACGGATATATTTTTAGTATTTTAAATACTGCCATCTTCAAAATTAGGCCTAATGTAACTGTTATGGGTGACCGTGTCGCTTAACAGCAGGTGAACTATTACCCCGTCACGTCATTCATTCTCATAAAAAGGACCTTGCCATTTTTCTTTGATTTCTTGGTTGGAAACACAATGAAAAACGTCATAATTTTAATGAATGAATACGGCATATTGGCCATGCTGCGTCATATCACTTGTATTATGGTCATTATAGGTATACGTCAAAACTGGCACGTCCTAACTGAAAAAATGTACGAGTCATTAGCCAAACCAGTTTGAAGTTTGATGTTTACAGCTATTATCGGATGATTATCGGAGTAACATATTAAACTTTGTAACATCCTTTGTCTGTAACGGTACCTATAAATTCAAGTTAAAATAACAATTTCAAATTTTTTTGACATTAAGTTACGTTAAATGTAGGTATAGGGTATAGATGGTACGACTTTACTGTAAGAATTTGTCTAGGTATTATTCGGCCACCATCGCAGTATTATAGACAAATAACTGAGTTCCGGTTTGGAGCGAACAAGTAATTGCACCAGTTACAACTGGTGAAATTACTGGGCAAATTTGACTTTGTAACCGGTTTACACATCTGTTTAGAAATCTTTGTGGACTGTGATGAAAGACACACAACTTTTTAAGAGTTCCGAGTGGCACTACACAGAGCTAAGCACGAAAAATTAAAAAATATTGTGTGTTCTTACAATAAGCCGCATACTAAGCGATATAGTTTTCAAGCATACAAAGACCACCACCGCCAGAATATTAATTCCATCAACCATGAAACCTTTTCCTTTTCCCATAAAATCCATATTGTGCTATTTTTTTTCAACTGGTAACTAGTGATTACTAGTGATAGTGTTCATAGAAATCGGAACATTTATGGTCATGTTGCATGTGTTTTCCTTTATGACTGCAATTGATTGTTAAGGCCCTGACAGGACCCAATGCGAGCACTTTTATTACAGCAGACAAACTTGAAACTTATTTTGTACCTTATAGGGTCGCCTTATGCATAGCAAAAATATGGCGATTACGTTCCGTTGCACTTCGAATTTTCCATTTTTCGGTACAAATAATTAGTTATAAAAGAAATGCATATTGTTATAAAAAAAATAAGCTTATAGACGGATTGAAACATAGCTTATCACTATGATTTATTTCAATGGGGTGTCTTATTATAATGTAACATTTTAGGATGTTTGAATGATTTTTTTGAGGTCAATTCACGATTTTTTTTTATCGAGAAAATTTTTCGTAAACGTGTTTCGGTTTCAGCAGATGGAAAGAAAATATGATCAGTATTAACGTGCATTTTTTTCAATCCTGTAAATGGTATACGTTATGAGATAATCACGTTCAAAATAGTCGATTTGGGAGCATTCAGCGCCTTAAGTGGTGTTCAATTAACGATAGCGCATTATACAATGCATTACTGACCGCGACGTCAACGTAACGTAAAATAGCGGTTTGGTGATTCGATATTGCGTATGACACATTGCATAGGGTGTCACTTTAATAAGCTTATCAACTTTACTATTAATAACATATTGAACACTTTCTTCGTTACATTTCTAACTAGCGTTCGTGATAGCCATGCACTGTTTGAACAGGTACACTTATATAGCCATGAAACAAATCTCGCTCAAAATAGCAAATTTAGACCTTTCTTTTGGTTTTTAATTAACCTTCCTCCATATACTTAACTGAGAATTACAGTTTCTGTACTCACAGAAACTTTGATATAGTGAACCCTAAAACCAAAAAGAAGGAAAAGGTTTGAAAATATTCTGCACATTACAATTGAATGGACCTAAATAAACAGCACAATTATTATTGCCTCTTCGGCCATGGAACAGTCACCCATAGTTGCCGTCTCTCTAGGCCTTATATCAACATGAATAAGGTTGTAATGTTGGCAAAAATTACAAATATTGATTGAAGATGACTGTGTTTTTCTTTCATTTCTTCAGAAGGGGCTTTCTTGCTCGCGGCGTCTTGGTTGCGAGCCTGATGGCAGCGTTTCATACAACTCACATAATGTGTACATGAAAATATTTTAGTATAATGACAGATGCATTAGTTTACAACTATACAGATTTTATTAAAAGAAATAGTCAAAATAGTCAAGTAAAGACGAAACGTTTTCGTCTTTTTTTGCAGTTGAGTTTTGTCTATAACAATATTATAAAGAGGAAAAAATAAATAAATAAATATGTGTGGACATTTCACACAGCGCTATCTAGCCCCAAACTAAGCATAGCTTGTACTATGGGAAACAGACAACTGATTATATTACCTAAATACTATTTTGTTTGAAAGATTTGATTGTTTGTTTGTTTGCATTGAACAGGCTCCGAAACTACTGAATAGATTTAAAAATTTTTTTACTGTTGAGAAGTTACTCTATCCCCGGGTGACATAGGCTTATTTTATATTGTCATAAAATTAGGGATCGTTACTAAAACTCCAACAATGTACAAGGTGAACAAGCTGTACGTAACAGGTTACGGCGTAAAACTAATTAACCCGTGCGAAGCCGGGCGGTTCAGCTGGTAATTTTATAAAAAGGTACTCTGTGGTATATAATTTAGCTATATACATAACTAACGATGAAGATGATGAGTTCATATAAGGAAGATATTATCCAAACATTTAGGTCTCTAGGTCCAAAAGCTTCTGCTGTACGTTATAAGTCATCTGCCAGTGACTCCCTCAAGACCACTGACCTTAAATATCAAGTCTATGCTTAATACAAAGATAGATATCTTTATATGGGTTAGGAGCTTTAGTACCACATCTTAGTATGACTAGACAGCAGGTATGACAGAAACCACTACAGAATTTTGCTTATGACGGGAATCGACTAAGATTGCCCAATCATTGATGCCTGAACTTTGTAATTGCCTAGGCAGTTATGTGAACGTCTACAAATCGAAATAGCTAAACATCACTTTAACGCCGACGCCTAACATTATGCTCACTTTTTTAGAAACTCTATCCGTTTGTATTTGAGATCCATTACAGCTTTGTATTAAATCTACATTTTAAAGATCTCGTCATATCTAGATTATCTAGGTACCAGTAGAAACTCGAGTGAATGCGAAAAGCATAATAAAGTAAAAATAAACTGTTTATAATACTTCAAAGTTGAGGTCTTGACCGTTATTTATAGGAGGTTATAATTAGTACCTATACATATACATAGTTATCTTTATGATGTTGAATGCCAGTTATTTTAGTAGATGTTTTCTTACTAACAGATTAATAACCATTTTATATATAAAAAGATTTTTGTAATATTTTTATATGACGTGATTTGCATGATTGATGAGCTACTGGTATGTGATACCTATAACATAAGTATCGCATATCAGTAGCTCATCCTATTTCCTGATTCTTAGTCACAATATTATAAATGCGAAAGTTGCGTGTGTGAATGTTTGTTACGTTTTAACTCAGTAACAACTGAACCGATTTTGATGACATTTGGAATACAGCTTATTACGCTGGATTAACACATCGGATACATTTAACCCCGGGTGAAACCACGGGGCGCAACTTCTACTCTCATATAGATCAGTTTGTAGTAACTCTATGTATGATAATAATAATATTATATAGTAGGTTACATATTATTTTAAAAGAACAAAAAAAAATGAGTGGGATATTAAGAAAAACGTTCACGGTTTTCTTTTACCATATTTTATAATTGAATCTTCTGACGAAGTTTCCGACATCAATCTCACAGGCCGGGAGTGTAACCAAATTAAAAAATACTTCAGGTGAATTATTGTTCATTAAGATGGCTACGCTTTATACTAAGCTTTTATTAATTGAATTTCTACAGGGCTTCTTAAAGAAGAAAGGGAATCATTGGCACCTGTAAAGACAGCCACAGTAATCGATATAAAGTTTTTTTTATGAGAACGAATGATAAGTGACACGGCCGCCCATAACCACAGATTAGAGAATAAAATCTACTGCCCATAACAGATGCAGTATCACTCGGACCTTTAAATTATAAAGTTTTGCGTGACACTGCACTGCGCACGTCATCCTGTGACATCACACAGTAGTAATCAGATTACTTTAGTAGACTGTAATCAAGTCACGAAGTCTCATTCGCCCAGTAATTTTACTAGCTACAGTGCCCTTCAAACCAGAACACAGTAGTGCTTGCACTCTACTGCTTCTACTGTAAAGCCACTGCTTTACCAGTTATTCTGCGGCCAAGTTCGTCTACGAACTTTGCAGAAAAGTCCTGCCACCTAGTAAAATAATGTATAGTGAAATCGTCGTCGAATTCAAATTCAAAAACGCCTAAATTTACCTCACTCAAAAATCTAACTGCGAGGTAATAATAGGATCTGCCTGTGGCAATGATGTAATACCGCTTGTCAATCAAAATTTTATTGCAATCTTCTTAATATTGAGTTATAAATTGATCTCGATTTAAGGCGGGCAACACCGACAAGGTGTTTTGGCACGTTTCCTGACGTAATTAGAGGTGGACCATGTGGAGCTTCGAGTTTAATATATCATATTATGTAATTCATTTCATTAACTTGTGCAACATGTGATGTCCGCAGATACAAGATAAATAAATTCAGCTCTATAGAAAAAAATCGCATACATGCTTTAAAATTGGTTTGTAGGAGTTTTATTAAAATTATCGAATATATTTTTACAAAAAAAAGTGAAGTGTTGTCTTTGTCGTAAGCGCCACGCTAAAGTTCAGATTGAATTGATACGTTAAGGTCGATGTGTATTTGAACGAATTTAGACCTGCTTATCTGGCCCTACCCTTCGCCTTAAAAGCTTTTAACGAATTCATATTTCCATCAGTAAACATCTCATTGGAAAAAAATGGGTACTTGTCTTCGCACACATCAATTTGTGTCTTGTGTCTTGTCAATTACTCCACGATTAGTATTAAAGCAAGTCGTAATAGCTATGTTCTTTTAACAGAGTCGGTTAGTTTCAGCGATGAGTGTAGAAAGATTGTATAAAGTAAACAATGAAAAGAAATCTCGGTAAAAATAGAAAACAATACTGAACTATGTGTGACGTGTAAAAAATAAACTGGTCGATAAAAATAGCTTGGAAAATAGTTTGCCGGCATAAGTTCGAAAACAGTATAGGATTGGAAGCTTTTAGACCATTTACGGATCTAAAATGTGCATTTACTAGAAACCTCAACCCTATACCTAGGTACCTAAACTAAAACACATTTTGATTTATTTTATGTGAACGAATGAGCGAGCTCGTCGTTCACCAGATGTTAAGCGCCACGGCCGCCCATAACAGTTGCAGTGTCACCCGGAACTTTAAAAAAATAAAGCTTCGCGTGACACTGCACTGCGCACGCCATCCTGAGACATCACACAGTCTAGTAATAATATCACTAAAATGTGTAATCAGGTCATAAAGTCTCATTTGCCCAGTAATTTCACTAGCTACAATGCCCTTCAAACCGGCACACATTAGTGCTAGTACACTACTGCTTGGCTGCAGATTAACTGGAAAAGCGGTCTTATTTCTCTATTTAAAGAAAACCGTAGTTAAAGGTTTTTTTTGGGTATCGAGGTTCATTAATAAAACGCGTAGTCTACGCTAACGCTCTACTGGGTGTATATTGAATTGATCATCAATGCATCCTTTGGAACTAGGTACATTCTTCTGATACCCGTCACGTGTGGACCAAAACCACAGAGCAAAAGAAACACTCGCCACCCGATAGAGACGCCCTTCTTGGCGAGGAGCACGTGGCGAAACTCGTAACAACCAGGAGGCCGCGACGATTAGACCTACGTTATAGTACGTGGCTGAAAGTTTATCGGTGTATAAACGATCCCCAAATATGAAGTTTGGATTACGGTTCCTTTGGAAGATAACAGGTAGATAAGGTGTACAAAATTGGCTACCTGGTAAAAATCTGAAATATGGATCTATCTTCTAGACTAAATCTAGAACATTATAATCAAGCTCAGGGCTTGAATTAGTAATTAATTTTCTTTGTTTCTGTGTCCAACATTTAAACTGCCATTTTAATAATATCCTCAGTCCGTATTTCTGTTACTTTGAGCTTTCCGAATAAAACGGGATCACATCAAAGGAAAATCGTAATGGTTTATTCTGTTTCCGTGCAAAATAATAAAAATAATTATTTCATTACGGAAATCGAGCTCCTCCAAATAATAACTTTTTATTTCAACAGTAATACGAAAGATTAATAAGGATGTACCTACCTACCTATTCGTTATTTCATAATAATGAGAGTTTTTATTCTAAAAAAAAAAACTAGTTCCGCTTCTTTTACTAGATGGCGTAGCAACGACATATTTCAAACATGGTCGTAGTTTCAAACCACAGAGTACAAGGAAATGTCAAATTCAGTTGAGTGGATCACAGAGCACGTTGTCGATTTGTCGATAGAATGCGATTAGAGTATATCCCTTCCATAAAATAAGGATAGGATACTAAATTCGAAACATAATTATATTAACAATGACAGAACATAAATCCCACATTATAACGCCATCTTTCGGCTGTTTATAATATGACAGCTTTTTTTTTAATAAAACGCCTCATTATAAACGTTACTTATAAAATATATCATAATATTTAGCGATGTACTCGTATATTGAAGAGTGAAGAATAAACAGAAGCTTAAAAAGTGCTGCGGGCCCTATATACTTACTGAATCGCAATGTGAACAAAAAAAACGACGAGTAGGTATAATCCAAACATCGGGTATCGAAGAATAACAACCAGTAGGTATAAAAACTGTTTTACTTGTAATTTCTTCCTCAGATAGGCTGTATTATGGTATTGTCATAAATTTAGAAATGTTATAAATTTATTTAAGGAACTTCAACAGTACTACATGATTTTGTTATAAATGAAATAAATATTGGATGTAGGTACCTAAGTTTCTAGTGACATTTGATTTTAGATTTTTGGTGTTATATACTAGTTGCGTCCCGCAGTCTCACCCGCGGTTAAAAAGTATCCTATGTGTCCTACGTCCTGCATTCTAAAATTTCATCGAATTCGGTTTAGTTGTTACGGAGATAGAAGGTCACAAAAAAACACATAGACATACACTCCATCACACACAGGCTTTTGATTTTATCATATTAGAAGGATTAACCTATTTCCTTTAATTAATAAATGAAGCCGAAATAAATTTCACTAATCTACGCCCTACTCCTTCTATACTACCTATTTTTTTCATCATGTGGTATTAATTACGTACTTTAACGTTAGTAAATTCAATAGATCACTATAAAATGAAGAACCTACTTAATTCAAGGTACGAAATGAAGCATGAGCTTTATAAAACATAACTGAAAGGTTTCATTTTGTATCTAACGCACTGTAAAACATAAAGGGCTTTAATGTGTAAGCGTACCTACATGGCGTATACACACAAACAGTCCCAAACTTTTCAATTTATAATTTTAGTTGGAAGTAGGATGAAGTGAAACAAAGCGGATGTGGCCAGCTAAAGAGCTCATCGGTTCCTCGGCAAAGCCCATTCTCACACAATTTGTGCTGGCTCTCGCAAATCCCTTACGGGCTGCTATAAGGGACATTTTATTAACCCAATAACTTTACTCTTATTCCAGTTTAAGGGGTTCGGACGAAGGTATCTGCTTTCGCTGCGAAATTGATTTTAAAGGTGGATTTATTCACAAAAATGTATCTGCTTTGATTTTCAATAATCCTTATACAAGAGCTTTTCAACATTTCAAAATGATAGCCAGTAAGTACAAAACATATTTTGGGATTTTTTGTTTATATTTCAAAATTGTTCAGAATTCGATTATGCATTATTTAAAGCTGAAAGTATTATTGTAATCCACCACAGAGAAATATTTTTAATGCTGGACTAAAACGTGTGTTGGGATGTGGAATCAACCATTTTAATTGTTGTGGAACAAGTGTTTATTTAAATCACATAATTCGGCGTATAGAAGTTTCAAAGAAACCGAATATTTTCCACTTTATGAAGTAGGTATTCTCATTTCAACTGTTTTATAAAATAATAAGTAAAGTTATAAGTTAAATAACACCCCTACATCTATTAAAATTTCATTTTTGGTCGCCATAGAAGATGCTTATGGTTGAAAATGCGCGAACGGGCTCAAGCGTAGGTACTGGTATAACATGATTTGGATTCGTCTCTAAATCCATCTTGTTATTTGTATTATTTTAAATTTAAGCTTTACAAAATAAGACAATATAGATTAAGTATACTAATACAAATCTTCATTGAAATGGCTACTTGTAAGGCACTGAAGCTACTCATATGTTCGGTTTTTGCAGCGGCTGAAAGTATAACGCAATGTATTGTCATTTAAATTTTATAGTTTTGGATGCAAAGAGGTCTTATCTCTATTTCTGTAATATAAATCAATCCATTTTAATTATAATAGTGTTCGACAAGGTGGAAATACTTTTTTTTATGCGAATGAATGACGTGACGAGCTAGTCGTTCACCTGCTGTTAAGCGACACGGCCGCCCATAAACAGTTGCAGTGTCACTCGGAACTTTAAAATAATAAGTGTCGCGGGACACTGCACTGCGCACGTCATCCTGAGACATCACACAGTCTAGTAATCAGATTACTACACTGTGTAATCAGGTCATAAAGTCTCATTTGCCCAGTAAATTTACTAGCTACAGTGCCCTTCAAACCTACTACCTACCAATAACTGGCAAAGCGGTGGTACCTACCTAGACGAACTTTGCAACAAAAGTCCTACCACCTAGTAAAAAAAAAAATATAGCCCTTGATTGTCTCTTCCAATAACAAGAATTTTAGTATCATTAGAATCTATTGTTGTTAGCATATTAGCATTTATTGTTCGTTCGTAGAGACGGCTGCTTGCCTCCTACATCCATCGACTTCCCGCGGTTTTAGCTAGGTCGTCATACTACCTAGTGGGGGGGGGGTCTTCCGTCTTCCGGTTCCTGTTTGCTATGGACCTTTCTTCCCCATAGGTTGTCAGTTCTACGAGCAACGTGGCCTGCCTTTTGCTTTTAATTTCTGGGTGGAACATGCTATTCGTATTGTCCATGTTCATCTTAAGACCAATCTGTTGGGAGCCTCTACTACTGACGTCATTGAGCATGGCACCAAAAACCTCTACCGTCGAAATAACTATGTAAATAGTTTGAACCATAAGGAACTACATACCTATGTACTTTACATTATAAGTTGTCCACACGTGCAAAGCCGTGAGCAGAAGATAACTTATTCGTTGCACGCTCCCCTTTATTACTAGATAATTTCCGCGTTGGGTGACGCTCGTAAAGCTACGTTAATAATTATTGTACCGGTTTGTAAAGTTAAAGCTTCATAGTCCCGGCTTGTGAGCTGCCAATTAATTCCACGATAAATGCCGTAATGAGGTTTATCAAGACGTCGGCGGGTGCGGCATTTAATTTCCCGTAGGCATGGGAACACGTCTGGCGCTTGGGTACGTGAGCGGTCGTCGCGTGCCGTGGTAGGGGGTGGTGGAACATTGGCAGTACTTATCTTTACTAATCAGAAATCAGAATAGTATCTAACCTGAAATAAAAGCCCTCATGAAAAGATTCAGTTTTGCAAATAGCGTTTGACGAAATGGCAGGCATGCACACAAAGCTAGAATTCGTTACTTTCTATGCATGACTATTACAAGGATCAGGAAATAGAGCTGATTGTATAAACTATTAGCCATTAACAAAAAACAAACTTCATAGCATTTCTTTCATATTAATTTCACTATAAACTTTTAGAGTGATTATGACTAAGCGGTAGCCAGTGCGACTTTTTTTCAACCGACGCTTTCTGGTTTCCATTTCGCTCCGCCTCACCCTCACACTAATAACTTTTGACTGGCCTGATAGCTCAGTTGGTAGAGCCTTTTGAACGGTAGGCTGTGGGTTCAATTCCACAAACAAACAACATCACACAAAATTAGATGTTGTTTGTTATTAAAATGTGCCTGGGTGTGGTTTTTGTAATTCATGTGCGTATTTACAAAAAATAAACCAAAACAAATATAAGTATTCTATCAGTTATTTGCTAGGGCTAGGCGATCCTGTAATTCGATTGCAGCACATAGAAACAAAAAGCATGGATTTGACAATTTCAATACGCAGTTTTTTTGCATAGTTACTAAAGAAATTATGAAGAAAATGCATTTGCATAACCGAAAAAATCTCAGACACATGATCAATTGTTAAAAAATCGACAATAAAGTGGACAACATATTATCTATTAACCCGCACTTAGTTACCGTAATAAATTTTAAATATACCTACCTGTTTCTATATTATATCTAATTGAAACCCGACTATAACATAATAGTGTATAACGAAGAAGCGAATAAAAGTAGCTTTTTTAAAAATGTGCAGAACCGCCGACCTTGTGGCCGTTCGGTCCTGCAGTTCAGCTTAATAATTTTTATCATTGAATGCAGAATAAGTAAAGCAGTAACTTTAACAAACTAGAATGTTAACTTAAAAGAAATAACTTTAAAACACTGAATTTAAATCATTAATTTATTAGAAATTTACAGAGTTTTGCTTACAATGTTTATCGCGCGAAAATCCGTAGCAAAGTGAGCTCCTGTCAGTTTGTTTTCCATTCCAAGCGGTCGGCCGCCGCCATGTTGCGCGCCATCTCTAAATGTAGTTTTAGTTTGTATAAACGTCAATTGGCGGCGCTGCGAGCGCTTGGAACGTTCCGAATCAGACAGTGGTTATCACATATTAGAGTATAGCAATCGGCTGGAAATTACTTAAAAAGCTTATTTAAAATCTTTATTAATATTAGGGAATTTAAATTACTAGCAATCAAAGCTAAAGTACTTCGTTTGAAGTTAAAAGGAAACTTACTCAAGCACCACCGCAACTCGTTAGTGCGCGCCATTTTAAATCCAACAGAATATGAATGATTACAACACTTTTAAGTTCACTTAATTCCAAATAAATCCGTAATAATAAGGCAAGGCAGTTTTACATACCAACAATGAATTAGACAGTTAATCACAGAATAAATAAAGCTAAAGAGATTTGTTTGAATAGTTAAAAGAAACTCGCTTGATTACTAATTTGTTTCCGATTTAAATCAACCTTATTAATTGAATTGTTACTTATTTACAACGTGATTACTGCGCATGATCTCAAATAAATTCACGGGTTTTATAATTACACTTTTTACAAATGATTATGTCGATTTATGATGAATATTTTATAATAATTAAACAGCTGATTATGCTCGCGGCGACACGGCCATTCTGAAGTGCGATGCGTGCTCTGCATCGCTTTGGGTTTTTCCTGAAAATAGAGATGAATATCTTGAGGCTAGGCACTTCCACAGTCAACCTAAACCTATGATTTAAAGAACTTTATCATATGATTACATCTGCTCAGTCCACATGACGACAGGATGTAAAGTTATTTATTTAACATTTTGATAATATCTGCTCATTCCACATGACAACAGAAATAATAATTGTAGAACATTATTTTGTGATACTGCTCATTCCACATGACAACAGTAAAATAATAGTTAGTAAAGGTAAGGATAGGTCGGGGAGAGGTCGATGCTGTATAATCAGAGGCTCTAAGGGATAATGGGAAAGGTCGATGCTGTGCTCTGGGCGGTCCTGTACGCCGTGGTACACAGGGGCTATATTATTCTTTCAGGATAGGATTTCATCATAATTGTTTTGACTATTGGACTACTCCACGCGCCAATAGAACCTTACAAGGCTAGGTTGGTTTTGACTATTGAACACTCCAGGTGCCAATAGAACCTTGCAAGGCTATAATAATTCGTTTTGACTATTGGACTACTCCACGCGCCAATAGAGCCGGGTTAGTAAATTTTTTTTTTTTTTTTTTTTTTTTTTTTTTTTAATCGAAAATAATATGAAAGCTTCTCACCAATAATAACTTCCATATGACACGCAGATGGTTGCTTAATTTGCAGACTCGTTGGCTTGTGGTTGCGCCGTCGTTACACCCGACGGTCCGGCTTGCTGGTCGTCTTGCGGCGACACGGCCGGCTGGGCGACTGCTCCGGGTTGTGGGGCGCGCCGTAGTTGATCGTGCGCCACCTTGCGGGGACGCCCATGGTGACCAATGACCTTTTTAACGAGGTATCGGTCGTTTTCAAGTACCCTGTGAACTTCGTAAGGCACGCTAAATTTGAGATCAAGAGAGGTCTGGTTTCTAGGGTTATTTTTAATCAAAACGAAATCACCCCGTTGGAAATGACGAATTTTAGCACGCCCTTTATCAAACCTTTCTTTATCTTTTGAGGACATCTCGGTCATTCTAAGATGCACATGTCGTTCTAGGGCTTCAGTATCAATGGACGCGTTATCTAAGTTTACCAGGTTCAATAACTCCGGCGGTACACAGTTCTGACGTCTAGTCAGCAGTGTGAGTGGAGCTGCACCTGTAGTCCTGTGAACGGTACAGTTAAGAGCGAGTTGCAGTCCTTCTAGTGCTGTATGCCAATCTGGAGTATCATAATTTTTGATCATAACAAGACCGTTCTTCAGAGTTGCCATAACGCGTTCGACTTGTCCGTTAGCCCTACTCACCCCGGGGGCTATAGCGTGAATTTCGATGCCAAAGCTGTCACAATAGTTTCTGTACTCACCCAGAAACTCACGCCCACCATCCACAATAATCTTTCTCGGCGCACCAAAGAGATGAATTACCTGTTTTAAGGCTGCGAGAGTGCTGTGCTGGCTCTTGTCATTAGTATAACGGAAAAGTACATACTTTGTAAATGCGTCTATGGTAACGATGACGTACTCTTGCTCGTTCGCTGTGCCAAGTTTGCCGGTTATGTCCATGTGGATAACCTCAAACGGAATCGTCGGCTTCGGTATTGGATGTAGCTGTACTTGCGTCGCTCCGGATGTTTGTTTCGATGTTCTGCACACCACGCAGTTATCTACAAACTCACGTACGATGGTAGACATTTTATCAAAATGGTAAGTCTCTCTAATCTTGTGGAGTGTCTTTTCCCAACCTGGATGTTTGAGGGCTGTATGGTACGTATTTATAAGGCTCCACTGAAAAGACTTCGGTGCTACAATTAACTTCTGCGTGCCTAGGATTGGGTCTCTCTTGACGTATTTAAGCACATTGTTTTCAAGGGCGTATCCAGGGACATCGTCTCCATTGTGCAGAGTGTCAATTATAGGCCGAAGCTGGCTATCGCGTCGTTGCTCTATGTTGATCCATTCTAGGTTATTGGATAGAACGTTCACTGTTAGAGGATCTGGATTTCTGCTCAAGAAATCAGCATGTTGCATCCGCTCGCCCTTCCTGTACTCTATGTCAAAATCAAAATTTTGTAGGTAGGCCCACCATCTGTGTATGCGAGGTAGCAGGTCTTGCTTATGCTTTGAGGCCTTCAGTGCGTTACAGTCGGTAATCACTTTAAACTTGCGTCCATAGAGGAAGTGCCGGAAGTGTTTGATTGCCCGAACTACAGCCAGCGTCTCTAGTTCATAACTATGATAACGACTTTCTATGTCTGTGGTGCGCATGCTGAAGTAGGCTACCACGTGCTGTCGGCCGTTAATAATCTGAACGAGTATAGCGCCAAACCCGACACTGCTCGCGTCGGTGAACAGTTCGATAGGTTCACCCTCTTGGAATATTGTGAGCACAGGTGTGGATGTAAGGTGATGGATAATCTTTTGACGTGCCTCTTCGTGAACATGAGTCCATTGCCACCTAACGCCCTGCTTAGTTAGATCATACAAAGGGACCATAGTTCGCGCGAAGTCGGGAATGAAGCGGCGAAAATAGCCGGCAAGACCGTTAAATTGACGCACTTGCTTTACAGTGGTAGGCACCGGAGCTTTTACAAGAGCTTCTACCTTTTTGGGACTTGGACGGACCTGACCATTCTCCACTACATTACCGAGGTACTCAATAGATCGTTTGAAGAACGAGCATTTGTCAATATTTATTGAAAAACCTGATTCGCGTAAAGCAACAAGAATCCTTTCCAGAAATAAGAGTCCACTAGCGAAATCTCTACATTTACTTATGACGTCATCAATGTAGACTTGAGCGACGCTATCCTGATAACCGTTATCAGCGCTCCCTTGGTTTAGGAGGGGCCCTAGAGCGCGGTTTATGCATCTTTGATACACGGACGGGGCGTTACACAGTCCGAATGGCATTGTGAGATATTCGTACAGCCCATCGGGCGTGACGAAGGCAGTTTTCTCGACAGAATCAGCGGAAATGGGGATTTGATGGAAACCAGAAGCCATATCGAGGCTTGTGTAGAATAAACCACCTGCTAATTGGTCAATCTGATCCGCGATCAGTGGAAGAGGGTAGTGGTCACGGACGGTGTTAGCATTTAATTCTCGATAATCTACACACATGCGGTCGTCACCGTTTTTCTTTTTAACTAATATGATTGGGCTGGAGTATGGGGATCTACTTTCTCGGACTATGTTGTTATCTACTAGTTCACTAACAATATCTTTAACCTTCTGACGCTCGACTGGACTCAGCCTATAGGGTCTACGTTCGACATATTTATCGGGGTTTTTTAAACGGATTTCTAGTTCACCTGTATTTACTCGCGATTTTGCAAAACCACGCGTAAAAATGTCGAGATACTTGTTGAGCAGAATTAACAATTGATCGACTTCAGAGTCGTCGGACAAGTCATGATTGAGATTTTCAAACAAGGGACTACTAGACGACATGTGCATGACGCGGGGTTGAGATAGCAAAGTCGCGGTGTTCTGCGTAACAATTACACTTAAGCCGGTTTCTTGCAGCAAATTCGAACCAATTAAAACATCTGACGTCATTTCATAGTCAGGCAAGACATGGAACACAATCTCAACGTTGATATTATCAATAACGCATAATGCTGTCAAAGTACTTGTCGAAACTACTGGAAAGGGGCCTATTCCACGCAAGTAATTGACCACTTGTGTCCTACGCCCGGGTAATTTATTTGCAATCGATTCTCGCATCACAGAACATTCTGCACCGCTATCGAAAACGGTGTTAATCACTTGGTCGCTAACACTAATGCGCATTGTGTTTAGACTCAACTTGTTGCTTGACACGGAATTCACATTGGACGTTATTTGTTTTTCTCGGCGAAAACACGCGTCAAATGTGTGACCGGGTTTCGAGCAAAACGTACAAAACTTGTCAGTAGCCCTAGGCAAAGCAGTGGATGATGATGCTTTTTCGGCAGAAGTCAGTTGTGAATTTAGGTCATGTCTACTGCGACAGTTGCTGTAAACATGGCCGGACTTTTTGCAGAAATTACAAAACGGGGTATTTCGATTATCAACAGAAAACTTTGAACGTTTATGAGGTGGATGATTGGTGCCATGTTGAGCTTGACGCTTAACGCGAATGGAACAGGCAACAGAGATCAATTCGGGCACTGAGGTGGCTCTGGCGTTCATTAATTCTATTCTAAGGCGTTCGTCACTAATAGTTCCTATCACCGCTTCAACAGCGTCGCTGTTGTCAAGCTTGTCTTTGGTTACACGCCTCCACAATATCCATGACTGAGATAAGAACTCCGCTATGTCCTTCGAAGGGTCGTAAGAATGTTCTCTAAATCTCAAGATATCTCGTGAGTAGCGACTTTCGGGTTCGAATGTGGTGATGATATTTTGACGAAGCTCTTCCCAAGTGGAAGTCGTCACCAACCAGTTATCAGCCCACATTTTGGCACGACCTTTCAATAAGCTAGTTACTTTCATGCGCATATCATAGTCACTAAGCTGATAAGTGTTTTTAGCCGTAGAAATATGATCACACCACTCACGGACCCCAACGGTACCATCTGGATCATAAGAAGGTAAAAACACTTCAGTAATTTTAATCTTATCGCCCGATTGCTGTTGCTGAATTAGTCGGTTACTCATATTTTGCATCATAGTCATCATATGTAGGAAAAATTCAGGTGGTACGTTACCCGCCTGTACTGGCAGCGGCGGCAAACCCGTGGGTGCACTTGTGGAAGGCTCGCTGGTCGGCGGCTGCGTCGATGCGCTGGCTCCATCAGGCTCGTGCATGGTGCTCGCGCTTGGCGTTGATGCGCACGGCGTTGAGGTATTCGGCCCTGGCGCACTCATCGCCTATCCTTCGATGCACTGATGTAGGTAGTCAGGAAACCTGAAAATTTTTATGAGCAGCAGTAAAGGGATCGCTGATGTGGAATGCGATCCCACTTCTGATAACGAAGAAGCGAATAAAAGTAGCTTTTTTAAAAATGTGCAGAACCGCCGACCTTGTGGCCGTTCGGTCCTGCAGTTCAGCTTAATAATTTTTATCATTGAATGCAGAATAAGTAAAGCAGTAACTTTAACAAACTAGAATGTTAACTTAAAAGAAATAACTTTAAAACACTGAATTTAAATCATTAATTTATTAGAAATTTACAGAGTTTTGCTTACAATGTTTATCGCGCGAAAATCCGTAGCAAAGTGAGCTCCTGTCAGTTTGTTTTCCATTCCAAGCGGTCGGCCGCCGCCATGTTGCGCGCCATCTCTAAATGTAGTTTTAGTTTGTATAAACGTCAATTGGCGGCGCTGCGAGCGCTTGGAACGTTCCGAATCAGACAGTGGTTATCACATATTAGAGTATAGCAATCGGCTGGAAATTACTTAAAAAGCTTATTTAAAATCTTTATTAATATTAGGGAATTTAAATTACTAGCAATCAAAGCTAAAGTACTTCGTTTGAAGTTAAAAGGAAACTTACTCAAGCACCACCGCAACTCGTTAGTGCGCGCCATTTTAAATCCAACAGAATATGAATGATTACAACACTTTTAAGTTCACTTAATTCCAAATAAATCCGTAATAATAAGGCAAGGCAGTTTTACATACCAACAATGAATTAGACAGTTAATCACAGAATAAATAAAGCTAAAGAGATTTGTTTGAATAGTTAAAAGAAACTCGCTTGATTACTAATTTGTTTCCGATTTAAATCAACCTTATTAATTGAATTGTTACTTATTTACAACGTGATTACTGCGCATGATCTCAAATAAATTCACGGGTTTTATAATTACACTTTTTACAAATGATTATGTCGATTTATGATGAATATTTTATAATAATTAAACAGCTGATTATGCTCGCGGCGACATGTATATAATGATAATTAACTCCCAGTACATCGTAATTGCCTATTGTTATTTGGTTAGGTATTAATTATTCTGCTGGTTTAATATTGGTAAGTGTTACACCTACTTTGTTATTTATACAAATGAAAATGTCATATTTGTTCTTTTCCGTGGTGTTCACAAAGTTTCATACATATTCTTAACATTGTACTGAGATCACACATACCTATAGGATTTAGGTTTTGTCATACTCACCATGCTTGGCGGCTTGGTGATAGCAGATTTTAATGTACCGAGCAGTATCCTGCTGCCTATTCTCTGGACTCCCTTAGCTGGCTCTTACGGCACCCGCGGGAAGAAATGGGGTGGTTTTATTCTCACACCGCCATCAGGACTATACTGAGATTAACATACAAACAATGTTTCTTCAGAGCAAGGAGTCAATTCCGGGTGAAAACGGTAGCGCTAGTTAGTAGCAGTGGTTGTGCTACGTACGTATTACAATCTAAAAACTCTGTATCCCATTATAGTCCATAGCTAAATCAGAGATGTACTTTAAATAAAGCTATGCCATGCATGTTGCCGATGATAGTGAAAGAGTTACCAAGTAAATTATCATACCAATTCATCAGTAACCGCTCGCTTCGTACGGTAAGTGAAAATCTATACTCAATCAAGCGAGCTTCCTGCAGTGCTTAACAAAGGCCCTGGATTAGCGGGTCGAAGAGAAAACTTAATCGGAACATACTGCTGTGTGTTACGAGCGTACACCGAGTCGAGTGGGTTTGAAAGGGTTAATTTAATGTTCATTAGCACTCATGTGTGAAAGACAAGAGGCACTATTATGTTACTCTAGGTTTTTTGAATGAGCTTGGTCTTTAATGGCATTTACTTCCCAGGTGGGAGGCCGCATAAGATGTTTAGCCATCAAATGTGGGAAGCAAGTCCTAAGAAAATATTCGGCTTCGACTTGGGCCGGTGACTGAAGTGACTCGAGAAGACTAGTTCTACTGAGAGTGCATCTTAAGAAAGTCATGGCTGCTGCTGTATTATGTAAAAGTTAGAACAGCAGTAGCAAAACGAGAGGTAGCAAAGCGATAGCAAACTCTTAGCAATGGGTCGCAAGATGTCACTGGAAATCGTAAGTTACCCGCCTGTCACTGAATGCACTTTGGCTTTTGCTACTAGCGCCGCTAGCAACAGAACAGCAATAGATGGAAACAAAATAATCCACTTTTCATATTGTCCGACAGACGGTGATCTAGCGCTCGATTGTTTTCTGCTCTGTCAAAGTTTTGTTTGACAGATGTGTTTCCGACGCCTGTTGCAAACTTGTTGTGAGTTACGTCGACCTTGGTGGCGAGTTGAGCATCTGATTGTGTTACTCTTGTATCGTATTTGAGTCAGAAGGTAAAAATTACAACAGCAGTAGCAAAGCAACAGCAAACACTTAGCAGTCGGTCGCAAGATGTGCGCCTGTTACGCGCCTGTTGCTCAATGCACTGTGGCCTTTGATACTAGCGCCACTAGCAACAGAACATGGAGACAAAATAATCCAATATTTTGTTCATCGACTGCTGTCAAACGTCACTTCTCTGCCAAAGTTATGTTTGACAGCAATGGTTGTGAAATTTAGGTACGCCTGTTGCAAACTTGTTGCGAGTTACGTAATTAGCCAGCCGGTCCGTAGCTAGTCCGAAGATCCACAGGTGATTTTGATACTAGCGCCACTAGCAACAGAACATGGAGACAAAATAATCCAATATTTTGTTCATCGACTGCTGTCAAACGTCACTTCTCTGCCAAAGTTATGTTTGACAGCAATGGTTGTAAAATTTAGGTACGCCTGTTGCAAACTTGTTGCGAGTTACGTAATTAGCCAGCCGGTCCGTAGCTAGTCCGAAGATCCACAGGTGATACTAATATGGCTGAGATGGGATTCATGAGATTGACGGCGTGGCCCAATACATAGTTATAAGAGATGGGACGGCGACGGGGGCTATAACAATTCTATATAAATATAGAAACAGTGCTAAGTAGATAGATAGATAGATAGATAAACTCTTTATTGTACACATATAACATCTATACATATAATAAATCTGTAGAGATAAAAAAATCTGTAAATGCAAGATATCGAAAAAAAAATTACACAGGTTGGCTTGAAACTTTTTAGACATTTTGTCTGTTTGTTTGTTTGTTTGTTTGTTTGTTTGTTTGTTTGTTTGTTTGTTTGTTTGTTATGGCACAGCTCCGAAAATACTGAACGGATTTTCATGCGGTTTTCACTAATAAGCTTAGAAAAGCCCGGCGCAAAACATAGGATATATTAAATTTTAAATATCGTTAATTTTGTTTTTGTGAAAATGATTATGATTTCTTTATGAAAAACGAAACGAGATTGTAACAAGATGGCCGCTTCAAGCCTTCATGGTAAGTTTTTTTTTTCTTATGTTTTGGCTCCACACATAGTGCCTATTTAGCCAGTGTCAAAAGGTAAGTTTTATTTTGGCTACTAATCATAGATGAGGGAAAAAAATCTCTCTCTCTCTCTCTGACGGTAATTTTATCTCTGGTTTATCCGGGGGCACAGAATAAAGGAAAAAAATATCTGGTATTATTATGGCGCGGCTTCATATACCTTCGCTGTTGAGTTGGCGCGCAATAACATCTCTATTGACTATCCTCGAAGTTTTTGTAGCGCACGGACCCAGACACACAGTCAATTTTTTTGTCTGCTGCGCGACCGACGTGGGCTAAATAAAATGGAGGAAGCAGTAGCGTTATATTGCATGTCGGCGAATAAATATGTTTTACAAACAGTGAGAGTATTATTTGCGATTACAAAAATAAATTTTAATAGTTTTGATTTATAATTCCTTATCAGTATGAAGTAAAGCATTTTTTTATTATTTGTATGTTTATCTGTCCCTTTGAATACGGATCACAGTTGTTATAGCGGCAACAGAAATATATCATCTGTGAAAAATTCAACTGTCTAACTATCGCGATTCATGAGTACATCCTGGTGACTGATGGACAGACAGACACACAGACGGACAGCGGAGGTTTAGTAATAAGGATTTACCCTATGAGCACGGAACCCCAATCATTTTTATTTCATTCTGAACAATCCCTACTGCACTAAGCAATAAGGAAGTAAATTAATGCATGTTTTTATTTATAACTTAAAAAGACAAAAAACAGTAAATAGCAATTGGCGCGCCTGCATTACCGGCAGTGTACCGTGCTTTTCGGGCTACGGCGAAATACATCGCGCGATAACTTCGTCTGAGCTCGATGCAATGCAGATTAGAGAAAAACAATGTGTTCATTATGTAAGTAACTATACCCAAGGAAGTCATATGTATTACATACAGATAAGTTTTTTCGTTAATCTGTGGTCCAAACTATAAAAGAGGATAGGTATGAGAACCTTCTTGAATATGAGCACGACATAGAGAACAAGGAATTTCGAAAACTAAAAACTTCTTAGACTTTTTATTATAAGTTTTAAGGCTTCACGCGATATCATATTTAGCCAATATTGAAACATAACTAAAACTATTATTCATGTTTTCGATTTATTGGGTTCTGGCGAGGGCAAAATTCTTTATTGGCGATCTGGTATTATGTGATAGTTTTCAAAACCCTACTACGCGTTACCATTCGAAATAAGTATTTAAAATTGTATTTATAGTACCTATAGCTTAACCTATAGTAGTAACATATTCAGTAATCTGTGCCTATAGGTTTTTAATTTATTGACCCTTGGTTTTGCTACGCACTGTAAAACCTTTTTTTATGGAGGTATACCTTTTTTATTTTGGCATTAGACAAAATTTGTATTTAGCCAATGATAGGAAGTATTTTATGATAACTATTTAAAAGGGTAGGTTCTTACTTTTTATAATCATTCATAAGGCTTCACGCGATTATCATACTTAGCCAATATTGAAGCTTACTTAATTAACATTTTTATTCAAGTTTTCGATTTATAGGGTTTTGGCGGGAGCAATGTTCTTTATTACCGATCTGGTCAAATGTATTATTTATATAAACTTACTACACGTTACCAATCTAATTAGGTAGATAAAATTATTTTTGCGCTACTGCTACATTCTTGATCGACCCCAAGGAAGTTTTAAGGTACCTGGGGGTCTAGCAAAGATACCAACCACTAACGCTAACTCCAAAATGTACTAAGATGACATTTCGGAAATCGCTTACTTTCCCCAGCTAATGTCATTTCAATACAGTTTTGGAGTCAGCGTTTGGCGTTAGCGTTAGTGGTCGGTATCTTTGCTAGACCCCCTGTAGTATTTATAGCTACTTAAGTTATAGACCCTTACCATTGCTACGCATTAAAACCTTTTTTATTTTGGCTTACTTTAATAGCCAGAGGGCGTGCTATTATTTGTATTTAGCCAATGATACGAAATATTTTAGGAAAAATGTTAAAAAGGGTAGGTACTTAGATATAATAATATGTAGGTATTCATTATGGCAATTGTATCCTCGAATTAACAACAACATGGCGCGTAACGTTCGTTTTTGACCTTTTTTTGATTTGTTCTTCTTCTTCTTCTTGCATGTTGAAATAAGTTTTTAATAGTTAAAATATTTTAAATCTGTGGGCTTTTAAATAAACCACGGGAGCAAAAAATGATTGATTTCTCGGTTACTTCAAGAAGGTTATAGTTATAGTAGGTAATTAACTATCTTTGGGTGTAAGTAATAATTTTGTAATGACGATTTAACCTACTTCCTCACTTTCATCAGTAGGTAGGTATGTTGAAAGTGCAGTGGGAATGAGACAGCGTGGAAAATAGTGGACATAATAATAATTATAACTTTCGATTCTTTAAGGAGTCATCATCATCATTATCATTAACAGCCTGAAGACGTCCACTGCTGAACATAGGCCTCCCCCAGGGAGCGCCACTTAGAGCGGCTGCTCGACTCCTGCATCCATCGACTCCCCGCGGCTTTCACCAGGTCGTCGGTCCACCTAGTGGGGGGCCGGCCTACGCTGCGTCTTCCAGTTCGTGGTCGCCACTCGAGAACCTTTCTTCCCCATCGGTTGTCAGTTCTACGAGCGATGTGGCCTGCCCATTGCCATTTCAACTTGCTAATCGTAAGAGCTACATCGGTCACTTTAGTTCTCCTGCGGATCTCCTCATTTCGGATCCTATCTCTTTAAGGAGTGGTGGTTTAGTATTTGTAATTCCTAATTAATATTAAGAAAATTAATTATGTACGCATCGTACAGGTAAATGCATATGTTCAGCAATTTATAAACTTATTATTGACACTGGCTAAATGTAGGTAAGTACACAATTCGTATGGAGTCAAACTTAAGCTGGTAAAAAATGGAACAAAAAGCGCGCGGATAATATGTAAAACTGAGCAAAACAGCATCATCGTGTGTGATTCTTCCATATTTTTCTAACTGTACCTGCCTGCTTAGGTAACTACTGCCTAAATAAAATTTACTGAAACTTCTGTTAGTTAAAGACCTGAGTGAAGTGATGATGATTTCTTTTTGTTGTAATATGAAGAGGTACTTATAAAATTGTAGATTTTTGTTTGAAAATTGGAAATTTTAGGTAATGGCTTAAATAGCTTCCACTCACGGCTATGCTTGCGTTATACCTATACCTATGCTAATACAGGTTTACTGTGCTCAGCTTCGAAAAGATTTAGTGGATTTTGTTGTTTGGTACGAAATGCATGATCTATTATTAGACTATAACGTAAAAATAACATAACACAAGCGTGCGAAGCCGCGGGCAAAAGCTAGTATAATATAAAAAATAACAAAGGATAAAATAAATAAAATAAAATAAATAAATATGTGTGGACATTTCACACAGCGCCATCTAGCCCCAAACTAAGCATATCTTGTACTATGGGAACCAGATAACGGATACAATACTTATATACTTTTTTGTTTGTAAATACATACATAGAATACAATATCGTCGACTTACAAGAAGAAGGGAATAATAGGCAACCTTATCGCTAAGATGAATCTCGTAATTATGTAGTTACGTATCAGGACAGATCGTAGATCTGTACCAGGCACATGTCCGGTTACGTGGGGAATACTGCAGCCATTTCTGGGATGGTTCGGCTAAATATCAGTTTGATACCCTCGATTTAATACAAAAACGGGCTATAAAGCTCATTGGCGACGATAAACTAGTAAAGCTTTGAACACCGTTAGCGTAAGGTTGCTAGCCTAACAGTTTTTTACAAGTTGCACTTCGGAGAGTGTGCGACGGAATTGCACAACTTAATTCCCCATCCCCTTTTTACCATCGTTTAACTAGACGCACGGTAACACTGCATCCGTAATGGTAGAGATTCCTAGAATACGTACGTAGCGCGATTCCTTGTATTCGGACAGCTAAGGAATGGAACACCTTACCAGCGTCATTGTTTCCTGACAAATATAATCTGGGAGTTTTAAAGGCCAGAGTGAACCGTTATTTTCTAGGCAAGCATGCTCCATCGTCGACCGCGTCGTCACTTATCACAGGTGAGACCGTGGTCAAATGTTAGCCTATCGTTGATAGAAAAAGGTCAATTTAAAATTTTATTATTTAGGTACTTTATTCAGTCTGTATTCATGCCTTTTGCCAAATAATCATCCATTAAAAAAACGGAGGAATAGAAAAGTTATAAGTGGTTTAATCTAGGCCATCAATTAACAAGCTGTGGATTCAGAATTCAAATGAAGGGAAAGGAAGAAAGGGAAAAATACTGCGCTGAAGAATTTGTACAAAAAGTAAAAATATCGCATTGTTAATTTTCGCATTTTTTTTTCTATAAAATATTCTATCTTACTACTGTTATAATTTACCTATGCGATAAGTGTAGGTATACAGACATACCAGTAGCAATTAAATTGTATATCATTACATGACCACTAACCAGCATTGTGCTAAGTTGGGCCTGAAATCATCGAGATCACAAGATCACCATTGGAAATATGATTAAGTTCTTTCATTCAAAGAAAAATTAAATGATAAAACTCACATTGTTGATAAAATTGTTTTAAAATATAAAGACGGCAACAGCGTGGATACCAATTAAAGAAAAAGCTTCACTTATTAATTAGCGCTCTTCCAAGCCATTTCATGATTGCGCGTTCTTATGACTGAACACGTGTAATGGACTATTGGTACAATGCAATACTCCCTGGAGTACATAATGCATTTTGATTAATAAATATGATGCCGAAATGTAACCAAGATATGCTAAGAAAAAAAATTCCCAGACCATTAACTTATTAAGGTTATTCATTCCCATGAGGTACAAACGAAAAATAGCCACAACTTGAAAAAATGTAGTAATCGTGTCTAGAGAGTTACTAGTTAGTGTCCAGTGTACTCATTTGGCCCAATACTTCACCAACACGCAATAAATGCGTTATTCCGTTGTATGGGATGTGGCATCTGTACTGTAGGTATTATATTATCTGGGGTATAGGTAAAATTTTGAACCACTACAATGATGTGAACCTGCATACATCCACCAATAATTTAAAACAGTGTATTCATTTAACCAAATACCTCGCGAAGACGCAATAGATGTCACTTTCTAATCTTGCGTTATGCGGAAATAAAATAATTCGTAAAATAGCCCGCGTTATTCCGTTGTATGGGATGAGGTATCTGGTACTATAGGAATTATAGATAGATATGGCCTCTTGTCTCCACGCTATCGATACTGTTCGGTGTTCAGGTTACAGGGACGGATTAAGTGATGAGAGTCGCTCAGGATCTTTACTAAGAATGGGTATAATTAATACGTTAAACTCATGACATCCCTCTGTGTCAAGGGGTAAAAAGGTTGATATTTCTATTGTAGTGCGTGACGTTTTACTTATTTCGTATCAAATTCCTTCCTTTGTTTCGGTCTAAGTAGCTTTCTTTCATCTAGGCTTTGTTCTCATCACCCTCTCCGCTTCTATTTTCTACTGACCTATGCGTAATTGATACACATATTGTCAAGGCAACTTGGACATTGTGTTAAGTTAAGAATGAATGCTACTGGGCTAGATACCCGTGTCGTGTTCTTCTTCCTAAAGTTGCTAAGCGTTTTAAAGTATTTATTGATAAAATAGTGCATTTTCAAAATGAATTTAATTGAAATCTGTTTGTTTTCGATATTTTAGATCTAAGTTTCCTATTCGAGACAGTTTTTTTTTCACATATAGGTATACGGTATACCTACATGTTATTTCTGCCTCCTAATAAAAATCACTTAAAGAAAAAATGATTCCAAAATTATCACCATATAAGTTGGGTAAAATAACATTCATTTTAGATAATATTATTATCCTTGCTCCTGTTTAAGGTTATAGTAACTATGGATTAAAAATCAATACTATTCAGAATAGTATTAACTCCACAAGACACTTATTTGAGACGAGCTTGTCGCATATAATATTAAAAATGTTCGGTGTGGAAGCCACTACGCAGTGGTTTGCGTCTTCCGGTTCGTGGTCGCCACTCGAGAACTTTTCTTCCCTTCCGGTTGTCATTCTATGAGCAATGTGGTCCGCCCATTGCGACTTTAACTTGCTTCAACTTGATAGTAAGCATAAAAAAATTAAGAAATCCGAAAACATTCAGTGTTTGAAGCCGTGGATTTTTTTTAAAATGGTACTCTTTTCTTGCAGTACTTACTGGCCAGACTCTAGGGATTAAAGAGATGAAGCCGCGAGGCACAGCTAGTTTACAATGTTACATACAATACAAACCATGTTTTAAACTCTTTCGCATCTTCAGTTCGGGACACATAAAATAATGAAATTATCTCAAAAGCCTCTCCCATTATTTTGTTGTCACTCTACTAAAAAAGACAAGCACCTCCCTGGTATCCCTTGGACCTTGCTTGAACCCTTTTCGGACTGCATTTTCGTGCATTATAAGGAATAGATCCAACTTCCTTGGACAGCTCACGCTATTTTTCTCTATGTCTCACGCTCACATACGGCCCGTACGGATTAGCCACAAATATCAAAATTAACAGTGAAAAATGCCAAAAATGATCACAATCATCGTTCGCTTTGGAAATGTGTGAGCATAAGTGGCATTTTTAACTGTTTACGTTCACCATTCGAAGCTCAAAAATGTCATCGTGAACTGCCAATTTTGACTCGTGAGCAAAAATATCAAGCTTTTTTGGTAAAATTTCCAAAACGAACGCTTGACATCATCGCTAATTTTGCAAATGCCAATAATGCCACCGAGGCTATAACGAACTGAGGGAAGGATACTCTGACAGCAAAGTTCTCTGTGGCTACCACAGAGTACATTGGTAAAGACTGAAAGTGGATACTCTGTGCTCTGTGGTAAAAACCCTAGGCGAATTTTATGATAAAAATACGTATTTTTAGTGCTTAAAAATGTTTGAGACCTGCATTAGATTCTTGTTTCGTGCGCTCTTATACTTTTTCGCTGCTGTGCTAACTATTAATGTAATATTTAATGTGATGTCTGCCAATCTTTGCATCCAGATGATCAGGTGCATAAAAGACAGGACGAATGCAAATTGGACCCGCTGATCAGTTAGGTATGAATGTGAGTGACTACCCGACTGTGGAACTTTAGTGTTAGAGATTTTATCCCAACCTTTGATAGTATATCCTGCATTCAGTGGAGTTTATCATTAGTTGCGGGCTTTGATTAGTGATTTTATTTTTAAACTTAATGGTATATTCGTAGCAGCAATTAGCTCGTCGATACCGCGGTACACAGATCAATAGTCTCTGTAGATAGCGCGGCATCCACGCCTAACTCACCTAAATATGGTACTCATAATCATCGTCATCGTAATCGCCTGAAGAAGTCCAATGCTAAAAACATACCTAGTCCCGGATAGAAGAACGCGTTAAGCCGCTGCTTGCCTCTTGCACCCATTGCAACTTCGCAGGTTTTTTAATGCCGAAGTGGGCACTCGTTTGAAAACATCTCACTTGATGGTAAGCGACGATGTTGTCTAAGGTGCAGCACGTTTTCCCATGAGATGCCCATTCATCCACCCTTGTTAAGTGTGAAATGGGCGGACGAGTTCACACAGACCAGGTTCTCGGTCCATCTAGTGGGGTTGCACCCCTACATTTTTCGGTTCGTGATCTCTACTTTAGAACCTGTCTTTTCGACTGGTTGTTGGTACTGCGATGTTACCTTCAAACTTCCATTACAACTTTTTGGTAGGTACGTGCTTAAATTAAGAAGTCTGTATTCGCTTTCATACTCTCGTTTTTCTCTTATCAACTTCTGCATAGCTGTTATCATAGGGCAAGAAAAAATAAAACGCGTAGCATATTTTTTTTCTTGCTCTGTGGCTGTTATTGCGAAATGCGGATAGAAGCGCGTCGCGATTCTATATTAAAGCTTTGCATCGCGTTGCGGTATATTCATCATCATCATCATCATTAACAGCCTGAAGACGTCCACTGCTGAACATAGGCCTCCCCCAGGGAGCGCCACTTAGAGCGGCTGCTCGCCTCCTGCATCCATCGGCTCCCCGCGGCTTTCACCAGGTCGTCGGTCCACCTAGTGAGGGGCTGGCCTGCGCTGCGTCTTCCAATTCGTGGTCGCCACTCGAGAACCTTTCTTCCCCATCGGTTGTCAGTTCTACGAGCGATGTGGCCTGCCCATTGCCATTTCAACTTGCTAATCCTAAGAGCTACATCGGTCACTTTAGTTCTCCTGCGGATCTCGCATCTGCGGATCTGCGGTATATTTGAATCAAATATATTCATATAAAGTTATAAACGCATCCGCTGTTTCCATTTGCTAGTTATTATCAGGTTTGTACTTACTAGATTTCGTATCACTGTCATGCCGTCGTCGTCGCCACTACATAATACCTAAACAAGACTAGGCGAAGTTTGTGCCGTAGATATTAGCTCCTTTCGACTTTACAAGATATTAACATAAATATTGATATCAAACTTTAAGTCTGCTCCACCTTGTTACTACTTAGATTGCTAACTTTGTGCTTTTCCAGGGCACAGTGCTTTCAGTTGCATATTTCATGATGTCAACATTTTGATATGGTTTTGATATGATTTTAGTTTCTTTTAGATTAGATTGACGAACCGATAGTGATTAACCTTTCCCTAATAAAAAGGAAAAATAGGAAGGTTTTTTGTATTTTGTTTCTCTCTATCATGTTTGAAATAGGCAAAGATAAAACAAGAGAAAAACTGAGTAGCTTTTCCATTGTTACATAGAGCTTATTAGTAAAAGGATTCATAATATAAAATCAAAGATTCAAAGTCAAAAAACGATAACTTGGTTTGGTTTTCTGTTCAATTTTAAAGACTATACGGGTATTATTCGCGCTCAGAGCGTTTTAGTACTTAGCTCTTTACAGTTAACGTAATAATCAGCCCTGTAGTCTGAATTTTTGGACTTCTGAATTCGTTCGTTTATATTTAATATCTCTAAGTTTTTATGATAATCACAGAAACCGTCGGCTTAGGGTCACTTCCGAAGCGCATTACTTCCAAAGCAAGTAATGCTCACTAGTAATTACTGCTACTTCCACTTCGATCCCCTATCCCATGTCCTATCATAATTATGTAATTATGGGGTACGAATATCATGATATTAGAGCGATATTGTCATTTTGCAACGGTGCTGTTTTGATAGAGATCCGGTACTAAATTATACAGTATTGCAGTATTAAAAACAATGTTTTACAGACCTCAAAATTATTCAATTGCCATTCCATCATAACCTTTCATATCTACAAATCACCCGTACTTAATCATATTATTACGCAGCCTGCAATCACCATAACTGAAAATGTTCAATATGCGTTCAATTTGTATTACTATTCAGCTATTATCCATTATACTGCCGCCGCAATCCGTGGGGAGCCGATGGATGCAGAAGGTGAGCAGTCACTCAAAGTGGTGCTCTGTGGGGGAGGGCTATGTTCAGCAGTGCACGTCTTCAGGCTATTGATGATGATGATGAAGATGATGATGATTATCCAATATAATCATACTACACTCCTTTATCAGTCTTCTATTGACTTACTTAATACCTGAATGCTGTTGTTGTTGTTTTTTGGTGATTTCCATTATTGTACAGATTAATTTGTAAAGGAAAAATTAGAATTACGAGCGGGGATTGAACCAGGCGAGCAGGCGATACTGCTTTAAAAATCATAAATATTTTCCATTATTGTACTCTTTGATTAAGCACAGTGGCAGACTGGATTTTATTTACTTTATTTGTATAAGTTGTAGAAAGGAGTGAGCGTTTAATAAGAGCTCCAATAACTTAAGTATTCTTTTGAAATGGCAATTTTCTTTCATCCGTCCTCGACTACGTCTTTTCAGATTTTCTGTATATATATATATTTTTTTTTATGAGACTGAATGTCGTGGCGAGCTAGTCGTTCACCTGATGTTAAGCAACACGGCTGCCCATAACAGTTGCAGTGTCACTCGGAACTTTAAAATAATAAAGTTTCGCGTGTCACTGCACTGCGCACGTCATCCTGAGACATCACACAGTCTAGTAATCAGATTACCGCACTGTGTAATTAGGTCATAAAGTCTCATTTGCCCAGAAATTATTTTTTATATTATAAATATTTTTGAACATGGCATTGATAAAGTATTCATTAAACTCATAGCATTCAACATATTCTTTATTGAGCGCCATTTCAACAACAAAATACACACATTACTTGAGATTTGCGGGGCGGGACTATTTAACATATTATATTTATGTCCTAGAAAGAAATGTACACTACACTAATTTATACTTGTAATAAAAATTTATGAGGCAAACATCCTACACCCGGTGGGGGGGGGGGGGGGGTAGTATTTGATTTATTAATTAAATCCTCCGTCTACATTATTTTGTGTATAAATAAATTAAAGCTGGTCATAATTTTGTTCAGGTGGAGTCAGAAGGCGGGGACAAGACTGCTTCCCCGGCTCTGCCCCTGTGCCCTGGCGGCCGGCCTAACGTCGAATCGGAACCCCTATTGAACGAAGGTAAGCTTAAAATTAATCATCACTAAGATTAAAACACGCCCATTGCAGCTCCTGAGATTCTATTACAGCTCCTCTTAAAAGTAAATGGACCAAGACTGTAAGTTATAATAAGGTCATCGCTATGACTTGGGGGATCCAAAAGGAAATAAAAAGTTCTATTTCAATCCCCCAAGTCTCATAGTGAGTGCGAGGACTGGGCAAGAAAATTTTTATTGGTACTTGTGTCCCCAGTACTGGGGATCGAAATGGAATAGCAAGTTCTAAACAGCCTTCTGGCTAGCCGAGCTAGGAAATCAAGTTGAAGTAGTGCAAATTATAGGTAGGTACTAATTAAACTGCATAAATCTGAAGCTTCTTTCAAAACATTGAGTATGGAAACTGCTTGCGCAAAAATCCGGATGATATCAGATTTTCTTTAATTTATTAATATAGTTTTAGTTATTTGCAATTCTAAATATCACGCGCTATCGGCAAGTATGACGCCTCTACAAAACAAATAATATCAATTGTTGAAACACTACAACAAATGGAATTAAAGTTAAATGAAAATTTCACTGCGTCCAAAATATTTTGTAAAGCATTCTCGTTCCTAAATTAAACCCACGCTATTCAGCGCGTAGCATTGAGCGGAGCCATATTAGTTCAAAGCGGAACGCTTTAACAACTGCATAGATTACTGCTAACACCAGCATCACTGGTTATTTTTATTTTTACAACCTGTTGCGTCCAATCTAATAATTTAAATTTTATATTAAATTAAACTTTACTTTTGCAAAGTTATTCCATCGCACTGAAAGTCCTATTCGCAAGCATTTAATTCAGTTCACTCCGAACCTGCTAGATCACTTTCGTAAAAAATTTCTACCAATCACTACCTTGCTACTTTCCATGGTTCAGGAGGGGTTACCACAAACTAATACAAAACCATCATGTTTCATGACATTAATGTTTAAAGGCTACAATAATATTGTTCGAATTCGTACCATGAACTTATAAAGTATTCCTGCGTGAGAACGAGACGTCTACATTTTTATATAGCGTTATCACTGTCGCACGTCATTGTCTACATGATGTAAAGGTATGACATGACAGTTGTATTTGAGTGAACGATTTAACGTGCCTCTGCAACATTACAGTATTCTCACTTTTATGTCATTTTTCAATGTATTGTTGAAGTAATAATACTATAAGAGGTGGTGGTAGGCCCCAAGGTGAAGTCAGTCGGAGAAAAGTAGCATTGCTTACGACTAAAATCAAAAGTCCTACCACCTCCACCAATACCCTAAGCACTATTTCGGAGGGTTGAGCGTTTCGTTATTTCTAAAGTAATTTAAGTATCTAGCAATCTGCCTGTTCACTCATTCATGGAATGGGATTCTTTAGAGCGTGTACTTTGCTATTGTCTAGATCTCAGTGTTTCTCATTTATGGAAATTATGAAGTGAAATCACGGAAAAACAGTACGTAACAGTACGCATACAAGAAATAACATGGATACTACCATGCGGTCTCATCCGGTACAAACGAAAAATATGCAGGTATTATAATATCTGGGATACTACTTATCTACAGTCGTTATTGTTTTATTTACTATTAATTTTATTATCTTATCTCTATATATTATCTATACTTATACTACCGCTATATCAGGTCCAACTTAGTACATTGAAGATATTTTGAATTTTTTATTGGAGGGCTCGCGATTTTGGAGTCTGGAGCCGACAATATATATTTTTTTTATTTGTCTCTCTGTCGGTCTGTCTGTATTTTGGCTGAGAATCACGCCGAAACGGGCTTAATGGATTCAAATGAAACTTGATATGATTTGACTTCATACTCCAACGTAGGCTATAGGATATATTTTATCCCGAAATTCAGCACAAATTCCGCGGGAGAGGGGATGAACTTTTAAATGAGTACTTATTTTAAATTTATTAACGCGTGGTCCGATTTCATTCATTATTGTTTATTAGAAAAGAAGTACTTTAGATATTGTCCCGTAAATATTACACGGTCATCGGTTTTATGGTTAAGAAATTATAGACATCCTACCTTCAGTATTAGATCCAAAACCACTCCAATCCCGTACTATGGTAATGAGAGAAGGGAGGGGAAATAGATAAGGGAAAAATGATGAATGGATGAAGGTGAAAGCATATTCATAAGTAAGTCGTCGTCGTCATTCGTAAGTAAGTAGTTGTCCGCCTATTTCACACTTAGTTACCATCATTTGATATGTTGTAAAATGTGTACCCATTTTAGTATAAAAAAGAACATAGATATGATACATACCAAGGTTTCGAGTTTAGGTCAATGAATAATAACAACATGACGTGTCAAAAGACATCGCCGTGCTCAAGTCTACAAAATGTCTACAAAGTCGAGCCGAGTGACTCTTGAGTCACGCCGCCGCGGTCACGTCCCGGCGTGACGATTAAGCGATCAGCGTGACGGACTCGGCTGCGGGACAGTATACTGGTAGGCCTTAATCCGATTACTCATGTCCCTTAAGGGCCTGGAGGTGGCGCGCGCGGGGCTCCCGCGGGCTTTTGAGATGTATAGCAGCCACCAGCTGCTGTGGTGGCAGCAGGATGTGCCCGGAAACGAGCAAGCGCTGCCGGAGCGTGGTCGACTGCTACCGCGTCCCCGCAAACCGGCACATAGGACTGGGCAGGAGCACCCCTGGATTTTTAGTGGGTAGGCCGTCCCTTCTGGACGGAGATCCCACATATCCACCAGCTTCTCCCGAGGCTGGTGGAACCCATAAAGGGTTCTTACCAGGTAAAAAAAGGCCTTAATCCGATTCATATCAGCTAACCTTTGGCTTTGAACTCACGTTTTAGCAGACTGTGATTTTAAACGAATTATAAAAGAGCTCTTTAGTCTTTCTGGTTTTTTCCACATTTGTAATCTTTTTGGCTATAGAAGTTCACTACCGTACCCAAAGGATAAATTAGCTAGTGATATTACTGGGCAAATGAGACTTTACGACCTGATCACACAGTCTAGTATGTAATCTGATTACTAGACTTTTGATGTCTCAAGATGACCTGCGCAGTGCAGTGTCGCACTAAACTTAATTATTTTAAAATTTCGAGTGACACAGCAACTGTTATGCGCGGCCGTGTCGCTTAACATCAGGTGAAAGACTCGCTCATTACGTTATTCATTCTCATAAAAACAGCTTTGTATAATTTTTTGGCATAGTTACATAGATCATGTTTACGGGTAGACTGACTGAAATATGCGGGTAGACGAAACAAAAATGTAACCACCATGGTAAAGCAAGTATTGTAAGTACTATTAAAAATGTAGTGAGCAAAAGTTTAAAAAGAAAACGAATTGTCTATCTTTTTTCATCGTGAATATCCCTCGAGTGGTTGTATGTGTTCTCGCGAGTTTCGTTACTGGGGAACTTATAAAAAAATTCAGGGATTTTTTTGTTTAGTTGCTATAAATCTTTGGGGTTTTTGAGGCAAAAAAGTCTTATGAAAATTATGATTAGAATCGGAACACACCATTTATTACAAATAATTAAGTACTTACCTATTTCAATCTGTTACGTTACACGTATATGATGAATATTATCATTTTAATTATAGGTACCACCGCTCTACCAGTTATTCTGCCGCCAAGCAGTAGTGTGCAAGCACTACTGTGTTCCGATTTGAAGGGCATTGTAGCTAGTGAAATTACTGGGCAAATGAGACTTTATGACCTGATTACACAGTCAAGTGATCTTGTTACTAGATTGTGTGATGTCTCGGGATGACGTGCGCAGTGCAGTGTCACGCGAAACTTTATTATTTTAAAGGAAAGAAGTATAATGTACTACGTACTAGAGCAGCCATGGGAAGGACAAATTGTTTCCATTTTTAGTATTAACTAAACTAAAATCTGCTACAGCGCTATACGAGATCAAATCGGCTAACCAAACGATCCCAACACGCAGCGCTAGTGCTTATAGGTTGATTTGTTCGGTCAGTGTTCATACACTCTGCCAATATGGCTGCCGCCGCGCGTTCTGGCGCCAATATAAATCAACTAAATATTTTTTTAGGTGCATTTCGCACCGTGTTTCTTAACATCAGGTGCACGACTAGCTCGTCAGGTCATTCACTATCATAAAAGTAAATATATAAAAATAATAAGCTTTCATGTAAGTATTATAATATTTTAGTATACATCAAGGATCCTATGGCACTATATTTCACCTTCGTAAAATTCCTACTCTGTGACTTGCTTACAAATATTATATGGAATCATAAAATTTATGCATGTATATAAAAGAAAAAAAATCGTCCAAACAACACAGGCACCTACACAAAAAGAGGTCGATATGTGGGCACTCGTTTTTGATGAAGTTTGCTTTAAAAGTGACACACAAAAACAGTACTACAAAAAAGTTTATTTTTTCTTAAAATTGGCTCCACACAGTGTATTTAGCCAGTGTCAAGTATTATATTTTCATCGTGTTATAAAATAATTCACGCAAAGTCATGTCCTAGTCATAGTCATAGTCCAGTCTAAATCAGGCAGTCATGGTTTAAGTCATGCTCCAGCAAAGTGGTGGCAACTTTACTAGAAGCTTCTATGGAGTTTTGTAAGCAACACGAAAAGTCACGTTTCACCACATTATATCATTTGCCCTCACTCATGCTCGTAATTCAGCACTTAATGCGTAAAATGCCACCAATTTTAAACATTAACACTGGAAAAAGCAAAAGTTTTGAAAAATAATACAATGCAACGACGTGAACTTTTCCGCGTTCCCGCCAAAACTCCTACAAGAAAGTTACCGAAACTAAATAATACACTTGTCAAAATCGTTGTCAAAACATCTAAGTGAAATAAAAGTACGAACAATTCGACTTACACACCCCAGTCAGCAATAAAAGTTAATTGAGAAATATATTTGAATTGCTAATTGCTACAAGATCTAAAAGGGAACACTTTTTGTTCAACTGTAAAAAACGATCACCGTTCCATGTTTCATCTGAAGACTGCTGAAATAAGTAATCATATTCAATTCCGATACAATCCGATCATTTTGGTATTATACGTTTAGGCTAAAGCATCTTTACTACTTTATCTTTATTATGTTTGGAGTATACGGTGAATCGTAAACAGGATTATCCGAACAATGTTCTTTGATAAAAAAAAGTTGGAAGCTATATGATCTGTTTAAAAAGGACATTCTCTTTCTGAATTATTAATATTTAACGACAAGGCATAGTTTATTACTGGGTAGACAACATTTAATAGAAAACATCAAATGTGGATAACGTTTAAGAGGTGGAAAAGCGTTGGCTCTTTTTTTTTTCTTTTTGTATAGAATAGACCCCTTTATACGATCCTCTCATATAGTAGCGAAGCTCGGCTAGCCGTTTCTAACCGATCGGTAAAGTTAAGCAACGTTCGCTGCGGTCACTACTATGATGGGTGACCGCTACAGCCAAAAGTGGTATTTACAACTGAGCGCTACCGTGCTTGGGAGGACATGTTAAGCCGTCGGTCCCGGCTGCTGTCGTAAGGCGACAGTCGTCAAGCTTTGGGCGGCCTAAAAATTCTGACACCAGGGCTGACCACTTGCTTACATGAGTAGAAAAAGAAGATATACGTATAATTTTACGATTCTTGCAAAATCCTTTCAGTACTTACAGCGTGATGCGTGTTTAAAGGGACAGACAGACAGACAAAAACATAAAAAAAAATGTTTTTAATTTTTGTATCGGTTTAGAAGTGTAAAGTCAAAGATTATAAAGCCCGTTGATACTTGATAGCTCGTGAACATAATTTCTCGTATAAACACGACTCACCTACAGGGCAGCGGGCGAGGTAACAAAACGAGACAAAGTCATACGAAAATACAAAGGACAGAGCAGGATGGAGCAAAACACATTGGGTGTCCCGCTTCCTCTCGTAGGATTAGCAGTTGAAATAAACTACTAATTTTCGTACGAGGGGAAGTTGTGTCGTTGGTGAACTGGATTTGTAGTCAATGTGTAAAGCATTTAAAATTAAAAAAAAAATATTCTATTTACAGATTTAGCCCAGTTACAGTTTTATTATATGTATTGATTTCCGAGCAAAAAGTAAATTATAACCTTTCTATTAGTTACGTATATGATTCACATAGAGTGGGTTTTTTGATCCGTATTTTTCAGAAGGAGGCATACATAAACGGGATGTACAAAGTAAGGACAAACAGCGACTAAACAACTTGCTAAGCGTTAATTACGGTGTAATTTTTCTAAGAAACCAAGTTGGCCTACCTTGAAAACTTTGGAAGCGTAGTTTATCAACGTCGAACAATCTTTCAACTATTTAGTTCGTTTCTGGTGTTCCAAGTTACTCACAAGTTTATTTGGCTTACTTTATAAACTGTGGATCAAGTCGTGAACGGAGACAACTTGTTAACTATCACGGAGCTAAGATAGCTTTGCTATCTATGGCAGGTTTGTTTGACGATGTACAAGGAGGCATTCAATTTATTTCCAACCAATTTAAGAATAGAGAGAATGTTATTATTTTTTTAACATTGGATTAATTTATTAGCATCATCAGTTTAGTAAAAACTAAAGGCAGTGCGCCTTCAGAGCTGTTAGTTTGGGGTTCGATTTCCGCATGGCAAAAATTGTTTATTCTGACTAGGTGTTTTATATCGTATTATAAGTACTTATATGAGTAGACATTTCACACAGCGCCATCTAGCCCCAAACTAAGCCAAGCTTGTGCTATGGGAACCAGATAACTGATACGTAATTATTACAATCAAAAATATAAATAATGAATAAATAAATAAATAAATATATGTATGGACATTTCACACAGCGCCATCTAGCCCCAAACTAAGCATAGCTTGTACTATGAGAACCAGATAACTGATACAATACTTATATACTTTTTTGTTTGTAAATACATACATAGAATACAATATAACACCCAGACGCAGAACAAACATCTATGTTCATCACACAAATGTTTGTCCCGGGTAGGAATCGAACCCACAGCCCTCAGTTCAGAAGGCAGGGATACTACCAACTGAGCTATTGAGCCCATCAATATCAAGGTAATGCTGCTTCTTTAGCCATCCCTTGGATATTCCCAGCTCTTACGGGCTGAACTCGCGGGAAGAGATACAGTGATCCTATTCTTTAAAAAAAGATAGCATTTTATGGGGGAGGCTTTTCTTCAGCTGGACATATCCTGGACTATAATGTGATTTACCCTTACTTAATATTATCATGAGGTCCCATTAGATACATACAAAAAATAGCCCGATCTAGAAAAAAATGTAGTAATCGTGTCTAGAGAGTTACTAGTTAGTGTCCAGTGTATTCATTTGGCCCAATACTTCGCCAACACGCAATAAATGTCGCTTGATAATCTTGTGTTATGCAGAAATAAAATAAATCGTAAAATAACCCGCGTTGTTCCGTTGTATGGGATAAGGCATCTGTACTGTAGGTATTATATTATCTGGGATATTATATTTGAATAAACCTAAAATCAGATTTACGTAGGTCTTATAATTAAATAATTTTGTGTAGGTGTTAGGAACCTTGATTGTGAGAATAAACCTAATTAATTGTATTTATTCAGTTCAGTTTTAATTGAAATGCTATAGCACAGTGGCAAGAATTGTAGGCACTTATAATATCTTTACAAATCTTGTACGGTATTTCTATGACAGAACAGAAACTGACATTTAAATTGACTCATAGTTAAGGTAACCTAAGGTTAAAAATTCTAACCTTTTAACCTTGATTTCATATTCCTGATCCTGCCTTTAAAACCTACTTGTTACACTTTCAACACAACCACCTGTTGTATGAACTCCAGCTTGCATTGAGGTCTGACGATTAAAATAAACATAGCGATAAGAGAAACATTTACATGGTATCAAAAGTTAGCAAAACGGAGGCACTACTGTGCAAGCACCAAAACAAATGAGGCTCTGATTACTAGACTGTGTGATGCCTCAGAATGACGTGCGCAGTGCAGTGTCACGCAAAACACTATTTAAAAGAACTGGCGCTGCAACTGTTACGGGCGGCCGTGTCGCTTAACATCAGGTGAACGGTTAGTTCGTCAAACAGAGCAATGAAACAAATGACGCTTCTTAGAGAGAAATCGTTTTTTTTTCTCTGTAGTTCGTCACGTCAATCATTCACAAAATAAAACTAAGGATTTAAAATTGTGTTTGCAAACACGATTTGAATTAATTAAATATTTATAATAATTTAAACTTAGACGTAACGTATATCCCTCAAAAGCCATATACATAATTATATCTAAGTCATGTGTTTATTATCCTGCCTGATAATATGAAAAGATTGATAACACATTACATGGCCACCTGCATTTTAAAATAAGAACATTTCGCTAATAGTGGAAAGATATTTCATTAATTTCATCATAAGCGTTATCTCATGTCATGTTCTGTCTTCCTACCAGCTTATCCGCGATGAGTAATGACTGCATAGTAAAAGCTCAACTCATCATTTATTAGGGGGTGCAAGAATTATATTCCATCTGTATAATAGGTTAGAGACGCCTCTAACAAAGTAATTTTTTCTAGAACTTTTACCAAACAAGGTGTTTTTGGCACGTTTCCTGACGAAATTACAGCATGTGGAGCTTAGAGTTTAATATATCATGTAATTCGTTTCATTAACTTGTTTATGATGACCGCATATACAAGATTAATAAACGCTATATAGAAACAAATCGCAAACATACCTCAAAAAATTTGGTTGTACCCATTTTATACAGTTTCTATCGAATATATTTTTAGAAAACAAAAAAAACTGTGTTTGTCCAACAAACGGTCATAAAATAATGGTTTGACTTCATAATTTTGATAAATACTACTATAAACATAGATATTCATTAAAAACCTACAAAATCAGTAATTTCGTGCATTGTCTTTGTCGTATGCGCCTCGCGGAAGTTCAGACTGAATTAAAATATAAATCCACGTCGTTAAGGTCGAATCCACGTCGTTAAGGTCGACGTTTTTTTACATGAATTTTGAGCTGACTATCTGGCCCTACTCTTCGCCTTAAGAGCCATGCATCTTCACCATGATAATCATTAGACTACCTCTTATCCACAACTGGACGTAAGCCTCTAGTAATTAATAACTCTAATAGATTGCCACTGAGCTCGGTCTTCAGCTTTCTGCTATGCTATTATCAGCCGCTTTCAGCAAATCATCACTCCATCTAGTCACAAGGCGTCTTACACTACGTTTGCTCTCCACTCAAGAACTCATCTGTCTAACAGATCCACATCTATCACTTTTCGAAACATATGGCCAGCCCATTGTCATCTCAGCTTACAAATCCTCTGCGTTATGTCAACTACTTCAGTTTTCTGTCGTATAACTTCGTTAAAAATCTTTTTCTTCAGGGAAGCTCCGAGCATAGCTCTTCTCGTAGCCTTTCTTTTTCCAAGTATGTTACCTAGGAACTGGTGTAACCTATTGGTTATGCTATGATTGTGCTTAAAGTTACTGTTTACCGCAGGAAATGGGACCCTTACAAGTGTTAAATGGTGCGGCACAATTTTGCATAAATTGTCAATTATAGACTAGTTCAGCTGTGGTTTCGGCTTTGTAGGTTGTAACTGGTAGGACATACTAATGCAAGCCTTGAGTCTTGAGGCACTGTAATATGGGTAACATGAATTCATACCTTGTGAATCATTGGCTATATCGAGATTTAATCAGTGGCACAAAAAGCGATAAACCCGCTGTTTATCTTGCTCTGTTTTATAAAACAACGAAAGCATTTATCTAAGTACTTATTCGAGTTGTCGACATCACCTACGCAGAGCAGTGACCTGTAAACCAGCGGGTTACTCTGTAATATGATTAGCCAAGTCTCTAGGATGAGGATGAACGCATGTGCGGATATGGCATCAGTCATGACGTCAAGGACAGTCAGTTATTCGGTAGACTGATTTTTAAAAGCTTTTCTTTTACATGTGTGATTTAGGATAAGAAAAAGCCTATCTACTGTTTTTTAATTGTCACTCGCAGTGCAGTAATTCACGCAAAACTTTGTACATAGAAGATTCGAGTGACACTATAAATGCGTTAAGGACGGCCATGGTGCTTAACATCGAGAGAACGACTAGCTCATCAAGTCACAGTCACAGTTGACATAAAATCAACCTGGGAGGTTATTCGCTATGACACATGAGATTCCTTGCCAATAACGCGTGACGTGTAACATGCTCCAAACGTAAACGCGGGCTTTAACGCGCCACGACATGGAATTAACATGGAATCAAAAAATTGTATTCTGTATGCCACGCGTTACATTGTTTGTGCCCAGTGTTTTCTGTTTTTTGACGTGCGTGTAACGTGTGTTGCCGTGTTTGTCAAATTTGACAACGGCATACAGAATAGCATTTTAAACCCAAAACCATTCCACGAAGATATCGTAACGCGCCGCGTTACGTGCGTGAATGGTCATACGGAATAAGGGCCCTGGTACGTTATTTTAGGTTAATACAGTATTATTATGTAAACAGTTGCTAGCGTATGTTTGACTATGTCAATTAGATCAAGACAAGACCCTCTTGCAGTATTTAAACGTAAAATATTCATTTATACACAAACGCATAGTTCTCCGTGTAAATTGTAACTTTTTTATTTTTCAATTTTGTATCTGATTTTTCTTAATATGTTGTTATGTTTTGTTTCATGAGTACATTAAAATTTGGCCAAAATTATGCACGCCGTACTTGTTACATATATCAGTCCTATTTGTACTAATTTTGTATGTGTAGTTTTAAGTTAATATATGTGATGTGGCTGTGCTATATTAAATAAATAAATAAATAGATTAGGAACATTGTATTGGGAACTTGAGTTTTACATTAGCTTCGTTCACGCGGGTAATTTAATTTTCCCCGCAACTATTTAGGTCACGTACATCGAAGACTGGAAATAAAAAAGCATGAAAGTGCAGGGTGAACTGCTAAGATATGGATATAAAATTCATCTAACTTACTTACTATAGTCATGAGGTCATCTTAGGTTTTCAGCCATACTGAACGACTCAAACGGTTACTTATTATTAATTATTTAATTAGGAACAGAGTTCTTTTTTATGAGAATGAATGACGTGACGAGCTGGTCGTTCACCTGATGTTAAGCAATACGGCCGCCCATAACAGTTGCAGTGTCACTCGGAACTTTAAAATAATAAAATTTCGCGTGACACTGCACTGTGCATGTCATCCTGAGACATCACACAGTCTAGTAATCAGATTACTACACTGTGTAATCAGGTCATAAAGTCTCATTTGCCCAGTAATTTCACTAGCTACAATGCCCTTCAAACCGGAACACAGTAGTGCTTGCACACTACTGCTTGGCGGCAGAATAACTGGCAAAGCGGTGATACCTACCTAGACGAACTTTGCAGAAAAATCCTACCACCTAGTGAGTTGAAGTGCGTCCTGAAATCCATTAGGGGTCTTTTATTTTCACTTTTTACTCTCTACCTTGTTTGGACGATCCCCTGGGCGGCTCTCTGAAAGTAATCAGAGTTTCAAGTTACTTTTCTCAACTCTTAAGTTAATCATTTTTTATCACTATTTTATTTCAATTAAGAATCTTACTCTTAAGGTAGTTTGTGTTGAAGCTCAAGGCATCAATGAATACCTACGTTGAGCAGACGTACGTTGTTAACGTCACTTTATTCTTTGTCATCTACTTCTAGGTGGGGTGGTTATAGATAGGTATCGGCAGACTTGTACCTATCAAGCAGAATTTATTATTTCTCTAAATTACTATTCAAATAATGTTCTAATAATCCCTTATGTAATACTAAACGCGCGATTAAACGGAGTGCTTAAGCTTTGTTCTTAGTTTGGTGTGGTTTAGGGCTAGACGGCGCTGTCTATAAAACTCGCACATTTAACTCTAAGAAAACCTTAACCCATGCATGGTTTAAAGTTCAAATAAAATCCAACAGCATCAAATGCTGGCAATCGCATTTCAATTTGAAGTCACAATCCAATTTATAGTTCGAGTGCTTATTTCCTGTAATAAAACGCCGTGTTTCCAGTGCTAGACGGAGATGAACTCAGAAATAGGTCATTATACACACTAGCTGTCCGTGTAAATCTGCTATGGCACGGGAATCAGACCGGTAACCTGGATTATTAGGATAGAATGTAACAGTTGCCCTCGCATTGTATGCAGTCTTGCCAAAACTTACCCCCGTATTCTAAAACGTTTCACCAAAAATCCTTCACTTGACTTCTACTTAACTTTGAGGGAAACTCAAAATACATCGAGACGTACCTTGAGTTGACAGTTGCTTCGCTTCTCTCGTTTAAGAAAAATTGACGCAGAAATGTCAAGTTGATTATATATTGTCCACTAAAAATACCAAAACACAAAAATGAAGTTAATTCGAGGTTGAGTCGAGTGGAGTAATCTCGTGATAACGACTTAGAATATGGGGGTTAGTCGGAAGATTTCCGTTTCCACTTGATAATTTTGAGAGCTATGTCGGTGACTTTAGGTATGTTGCAGATCGCCTTATTTTGAATATTGGCCATGTCCATGAGAAAATACGTATGTTTTATTGTGCATTAAGGGAAATTAACTAGACGTTGGAGTTGTGAAATGCGTCGACCTACAAAGGGGACATGCTTCTAAGCCGTAGTCACTGTACCGTAAGGGGAAGCAGGCTTTGCTCAATCAAAGTTGAGCAAACCTAATGCTTGGAGTAATGCAAAGTATCTACATTACATTCACTACTTTATTATGCATTCTTGAAATATTCTTTCCAACTTTGACAAAATATTCTATACGATAAATCTATAGATTTTCCACAGAATTCACCCTATTAAAATGAGATTTTCATCTATTTATGTGACTGACTGACAAGCATGTTCATTGTACAGCCCAAGCCTTTATATGTAGAGTCTTGAAACCTTGATATTTGGTAGATGTCTTCCTTTTATGGTGCAACCGTGTATTATGAATGTTTTTTTTTTTGCAAATTTAACCCCTCTGGAGTGGAAATATGATAAATAATCTACATTTAGTTAAAGATTGTATGCAATTTTCACGCATCATTTAGTTAGCTCGCTGCGCTTCGACCTGTAGAATCATCACTGAAATAAACAAAAAAAAACACCTAAAAGAAAAAGTTTTTATGACAAGAAATACCAATCAGTTATTTCTTTTTTTTAACGGGAAGACTTTCTATGTTCTTTGAACAAACTAATACATACTATTAAATGCTAATAGCTACACTTCTCTCAAGAAATATGTTAGCCGCGCTGTCGTCCAAAATATCCCAGTAAGAAGAAAACCCAATATCAAACAAGCTAGCAGTGTTGCCACGTTAAATAACAATGCTAACACGTTGTGGCAAATAAGTGGTCTTTTAGCCACGCGTCGCATTGACCATGTGCTTTGATAAACTTTGGTAAAAATGAAGTCTCGGTCGTCAATCGTCGCGTAAGCTCTTCTTTTCTCATTACTCGGTCGTTGGTCGTTGCGTCATTTACATTAGTTCAATTACGGAATATCGGTAAAGTCTATCAGAGCTTTACACAAATGTTATTACGGTCCTAAGTCCTACTATTAAGGCTGAAAGATGTAAGTCTCACTGGGAAACGGTCCCAGGTCAAATAAACCGAGTTCCGTTGTCCGGTGCTGACACTGATAAGTTTTAATTGCGCCACGAATTGTTCAGGAATTTCCGCTCAGACATTAGAATATAAATACGGACTACTGTTCTGATTTTGTGGACTAAATAAATCTGGATAAAATTTATTAGATTAATAAAATTTAAGTCGACTTGCATTCATTTTGGTTTAATACAAATTGCTATCGATTTTGACATCAGATTTCTTTCATACATATTGGTTAAGTACGGGTTGACGGATGACACATAAACATTCACGAATTTTGTGATTCTTAAACATAAGGGTTTCCTCACGATGTTTTACTTATGCAAAACACCACAGAGCAAAAAAGAACGCTTCCTCTCTATAGGCTAAGCGTCATTTGTTTCATAGCTCTGTGCAAGACACCGATTGTAAAGCGAGTGTTAAAAAAAGCAATATTGATCAAAATTAGAACTGTTTCGTTATTTTTACATAGCTAACTTGAGCATTTAAAACAAATTTACTTACCATAGTCGTAAAAAACTTAATAGTGGTTCAATGTATTATCGAAAGTTATGAATTTTCCTCATAACACATGATGACAATCTTTCCCCGTGTTGTCCGTGTAAATTCAGGGGCATATTTCTATATAAATTGGGTACTGTTAACGTTACCTTGGGACCGAGCGTATGAAAATCGAAGGATTCTGTAGAAGGGGCCAATATTTTATGACCCTCTCACACGTATAAAGAACGTGCGGTCGCATAATATGTGACACTTTATCGTTACTATATTGTTTCTCGACTGTAAATCAAAACGTTTTGTATCAAATATTTCATTTTAGAGATGTATCGGTTTTATTTGGGTTTATCGTTTATTTTTAGATTAAGGTTTCAACTAACGCTCTTATGTAGGTACGTAGAGATAGAGCTCGAGGATAATGCAAGCTTTCGCTAACTAGTTGACACTGTAAAATCGCTCAGTAACGCTGTAAAGCCCGCTCAACGGCTTGGTTGATCCCGCTTGGCAACGCTGAGAAGCCCCCAAGTGACACTATAAAGCCCACCCAGTGATGCTGTAAAGACCACTGGGTGACGCTGTAAAGCCCGCTCAGTGACAATTAAGCTTGCTTGGTGACACTATAAAGACGTCTTGGTATTTTTTTTGTAACTGGATAGGCCCGCATTTGGTCGCAATCTCACCTAATGCTGCAAATTCTACTTGGCACTGCTGCAAAGCCTATCGGATGACGCTGTAAGGCCTGCTCAGTTACGCTATAAGATCCGCTCAGTGACTATGTAAAGCCCACTCAGGAACACTGCAAAGCCTGCTCGGTGATCCTGTATATACGCTCTCCGACTATGTAAAGCCTACTTAGTAAGAATATAGAGCCAGCCAGGTGACAGTGTAAAGTGATCGTTAAAGGAATGATTTAACAATTTGGTGTCCAATTGATATCTTCCCTATCTAATTTCCAGCTAGCCTTTATTATTCTAATCTAAAATAAATAAATAAGTGGTATACAAAAAGTGTCGGTCACTGCTTTCCATCGGACGCTCGTAAAGTCTGCATATTCGCTACTTGTTTAGATACACATTCTATAACAGCTCGCAAGCTTTTACTTGTTAAAACAAATACTGTTGAACGCATATGATTATGTACACGCTAAACTGCTGTTAAAAACAATTTGTACAATGAAACAAAAATAGTAGTAACCATTACCCACTTCCAATATTTTTATTATTGTTGTTGAAATGTAGGTGTACATAGGTAGACTCGTTCCAACGTCTCTATTAGGGCAGTGGTTTGTTGACTGGTTGTACAGGCGACTATAAAAAGGAAATTCCTAAATTCTACCAAACATAACCAGGCTAATAAATAAAACAATCAGTGGTACACCTTAATGAAATGCCTTTGTGTGAATTTTCTCTAAAAATTGCTCTCAATAGTATTATTATATTACTGATAGTTTTACAAAGGTAGGACACGAACACTATGTTTTTTTATTGTATTTTTTTGTTTCGATAACTTGAATAGCATAATGCCTAGCTTAAAAATCGACTAAAACTAAATAAACCTAAACTAAAATAAACTCTCTCAATATACTAAGCCTTAAAAAAACAATATAAAGTGACAAAAAGTTATTATACACAACAAAAAATCTAAAGAATTCAGAGGGACATATTTTATAATAGTACCTACTAACAACGGGTTACAAGAAGTGGGGAACAATTGTACGAAAAGCTTCCTTCCCCGCAATTCGATACTGCATTTGAGTCCTACGGTCTCTTTGAAGTGTTGTAAGCCGGATTATTTGCGAACTGGAGAAGCTCACTTACTTAAACTGCAATAAAGTTCACAGAGAGTGGTTAAAGTATTCCTGATACTGTAATTGAGATGCTTACAGCGTTGCCGTTCCTTGTTAGATGATTATGAAGTTTTTTGAATGATTTCAATTTATTCATAAACTTTACTTAATATTTTTTATTTAGATTCGCAATTACATACAAATGCACCTCCGAGACTAGAGTGAATAAGTATCATGTAGGATTGCGTGCTACATATTTGGCCACACCGTCGCTTACACTCATGTGAGTTGGCTGCCAACCATAAACCTATATCCACTAAAAAAGGCGATTGCTACGATATATTAGCAATATTTTTAAGGGTAACTTTTGTACATTATTATTACCCACCCATTGTTATATTTTTTACAGGTTATGGTTTAAACAACTACATTAATGTTTATGTTACGACTGTTAAGATTTCAATCCTTATTGCCTTCCCATTGTCACCCATTTAAAAAAACAACTATTTTTTTCGAACTAAATAGAAATAACCCAATCAAACTTAGGTAACGTTACGTCGACAACTGGTTACGAAAATCTGTGATAAAATTCCAGACACGGCTGGGAGGACGTAGCGTAGTTACAAAGCTTTTAAAAGGCATTGCATTGATATTATTTAGTTTACGAGACATAAACGTATCATTTAGAAGTATAAAAATTTGCAAACTGTAATTATGAAAAAAAAAGAGAAGTATTTTTACAAAATAGTTCCTTGACACTTAACAAAACATTCTGATTGTATTGAATAGACCCAAATACGGATATTACCGAAACTTTCACGGCAAAATATTTTTTAACGACTGTGGGTAAGTTAATAACTCTTCTCTGGGTTGCCACAAGACCCTACTTAGCACGCCCCTGTCACATTTTCGCTGGTTACGTGGTAAATAAAAGTTTTACGCCCCATTTTCATGATCGTAGCCAGGTACGGAGGCAGCAACAAATGCGGATTTTTAAATTGTGCTTTTAGATGGAGTAGGAATATTTTGAGTTGAGCAACGTAGATGTAGACCCCATATTCAATTAATAAAATTGAATGATGTGCTATAAGTTATCGAATTCTTTTTAACCTCCGACGCAATCAGAGGACTGCCATGTCGTTTTACGTACCTATGTATGTATCTGTCTTTACAGTATAACGTAAATTACCAATGTAATTTTTTTTTTTAAAGTGGCAATTAATATTGTTTTTAGCAAATACCTAATAAAAAATTGATTTTAACTTATTGGTTTTTTTAAATAAGAATAAGTTGTTTTTTAATTACTGAATTAAAATAAAAAAACTTGTTCTTTGTCTATTTAATTTTAATTTGCTGAATATTAGTTATTTAGATCAGTTAAGTTTAATTATTACAAAAATATATCTTGAAAACAAAATTTGAACTGGCTTCTACTTTTTATTTAAAACACGTGAATGGCCGGCGAGGTCTTAAATTCACATCTTAGGACATTTTATAGTCACCATCCCGTCCACGGAACCCTCGGTACACGTGCTTGCCTGAACCGTGTAACAGGTAAGAGGGGGCACCGTTTACCTAATTTTATTTAAGGGTTCTGCACTAAAACTCGCCTGGGGGCCTACCACAACCTCTAATAGCATTATTACTTCAATCATACATTGAAAACTGACATAAAAGTAAGAATATTGTAATGTTGCGGAAGCAGGGCAGTTTTGATGACATCACGTTAAATCGTTCACTCAAATACATCATGTTGACACCGACGTGCGACAGTGATAACGCTATATAAAAATTTAGACGTCTCGTTCTCATACAGGAATACTTTATAAGTTCATGGTACGAATCCGAACAATATTATTGTAATCACGAGCGGGGATTGAACCCGCATCCATCCATCCCTCAAGCCGGGATATGCTTTATGCTTAATCACTCAATAGATGGCGCTACCAACCCCGTAAGTTGGTTATAAAGGTAAAGGAAAAATTCGGACATGAGACCACTTGTCACGGTAGCTTAAGTAAAGCATATCCCGGCTTGAGGGATGGATGGATGCGGGTTCAATCCCCGCTCGTGATTCTAATTTTTTCTTTACAAATTAATCTGGAGATTACGCTGAGCAGGCGATACTGCTTTAAAAATCATAAATATTAATATTATTGTAACCTTGAAATATTACTGGCACGGACCATGATGGTTTTGTATTAGTTTGTGGTAAAGCCCCTGAACTTGATTGGTACGAACGTTACCATACTGGAGCGACATCGTCGTCGCATCTTCCAGTGATAAGAGAATGGAAACGACGTCGTTGACTTTGATGGTGTTATAAAAAGCGTATCGGAGAAGGCGTTATACTAACTCACGAGCCCTGTTACGTTCGAATAAAATTTATTTTCGTATATTATTATTATTTTTTTGTTAATACTAGAGTTTATATTTTGCTGCATATTTCAGTTATGATATAATAGAACAGATCCAATCTATCATGGACGACGAAAATTACAGAGTCTCTTCCCGTAGGTGCCAGCCAGGAATATAGGTAATGGCAGCTATTTTTTCGGGACATTAAAATGTTCTTCGATCACTGCCTGTCAAGCGTTGCAATGATGATAAGGTGAGTCATGCAAAGTTGATTGCACAGAGAGGTTTCTTCCACGTTACCACGCTTACAGCGTGAACCTCTTTGCGGCGGCCTTCTCTTCTTTGACGGGCCCGATAGCTCAGTTGGTAGTAGCCCTGCCTTCTGAGCTGAGGGCTGTGGGTTCGATTCCCACCCAGGACAAACATTTGTATGATGAACATAGATGTTTGTCATTTTCTACCAATCCAATATAGGTAATGCTAGTATAAAAAGTTACTAAACAAACATTATTTTTGCAGCGCCGTTGACAAATTGTCCTATTCAATTTCTCCGGTGAAAAGAGAAGGATTCAGGTAATAAATTTAGGCCTTTGTCCCGGCATACTGAAGATTACCGGTGTTTTATGAGCTGTGAGTTACGCGAAATCATTGTTATTTGAACTTTATGTACTTTTATTACGCCTGCCGATACAATCTGTAATAGAACAGAAACTGGGCTTTTAGTACTCGTTATTTTTTAAAATAGCTGATCCGAAAGACTTCTTATCCAAAAGGTTTATGATCATTAATTCATAGAAAAAAGATGAAGATACTTAAATATAAATTTGTTTTATTTACATGGGAATGATTTTAAAGTGTAAAGGTAAGTGTAAGGTATATCTATAAAGATATTATAGCCCTCAAAATTTCCCTCGGGACCTCAATTCTTTTTTTAATATCTTTGTTTTATTTTATTACTAGCTGACCCGCCCCGGCTTTGCACGGGTTAATTAGTTTTAAGTCCAAACTTTTTATTGGTAAGAGAGAAGGAAAGGCAAAAAAACATTGGGGAAAAGGATTGGACGGCAATAGAAGGGAGTCAGGCGCAGCCTGCCTTCCTTCGCCGTCCCATCTATTCATCCTTTTCCCCTATTTTTTTACTTTCTCTTCTCTCTTCCATTCAACAGGGCTGAGTATTTATTTTATTGATTGTTTTTATTATTTTTTATTTTTATTTCAATTTTTTTATTTTGTTGAAATTAAAATTGATAAACAAATGTACAGTAATACCCCGATTTACGCTACCCCGTTTTACGCGAATTCGGAGATACGCGGTTTTTCAAAAACTGTGTTTTAAAACCTGCCATTATTTTTCACCACTAAAACCCAAGAAGAATCAGTTTCAGATCCTGAACAAATCGATAGCATAATAGAAAAAGTGGTCAATATCGCCAAACAATTAAATTTAGAGGTCGATAATGATGTCGTTAAAGAATTGCTAGGTTCACACAGTCAAGAATGATTGTGACCTCGTCAATCAACAATTGACGAGGTTATAGAAATGCGTAAGTATGAGCAAGACATTGAACAAACTGATTCGCTAGACCCAGTTGAATCGGTAAATCAAATGACAATTGCGAACTTAGCAGAAGGACTCAATTCAATTGAAAAGGGGTTACAAATTTTAGAAAACATAGATTCTAATGAAAAACGCGTTTTTACTACAAACGGAGAATAAAAAATTACTGATATGCTACGAGGAAATTTTGCGTGTAAAGAAGAAAAACTTAACTTGTCAGTCAACATTGTTAGAATATATGGAGCCTTCGACATCAAAATAACTTCTGTTTAGGTTACTTTATTCATAACAATGTAAATTGTTTTATTATCTTACACTTTATTAAACATTTTTCTTCTAAATTATTGTTTTCTTTAAACTCTGGTCCCGATTAAACATACTTTATATGTATTTATATGCAAAGTAGAACCTCGACTTACGCGAATCCGACTTACACGGCAAACGCTCGGACCCACCTACCGCGTAAGTCCGGGGCATTACTGTACTTAATTATAATAATGCGAACAAATAAATCTTAAATAAAAATTACATCCTTATTGATTGGGTAACCCGCACTTGGCCGTTTTAGAAAACAAAATGTATGTATCCTAAATGTTATTCTGAATAATCAGCTATAATCATTCCAAATTTCAGCAAAGTCCGTTCAGTAGTTCCAGCGTGATGCGTGTTCAAAAGGACAGACAGACAGACAGAAGTTTGGGGTGACGCTTTTCTCCCGTATTGGTTAGGTTCTCCCGTATTATAATAATAAGAACCTCGCTCACGGGCGAGACATGTCGGTTCGAACGACAGCTGGATAAATAACGAAAGATGAACATCTTCGAACTCTGTTCTGCCAATTAGTTCACAATGGGGTAACCCATGGCTTGACCGTATGTATATAACTATTCACCTGCAGGAAAACAGCGACACACGGAACCTGGTTTCCTGGTTTTAATCCCTCTTGGCCTTGCATTTCCGCGCAATTATGCATACGTAACTCGGAAAACTCGATTTTTTTTAGTGTACCGGATTGTATTGGTCTTAAGGTGAAGGAGGTCAGCTGGGCTACCACAAACTAAACCATCATGTTTCATGGCATTATTATTTCAAGGTTACAATAATATTGTTCGAATTCGTATCAAGAACTTATAAAGCATTCCTGCGTGTGAACGAGACGTCTACATTTTTATATAGCGTTATCACTGTCGCACGTTAGTGTAGCCATAATGTAAAGGTATGACATGACAGTTGTATTTGAGTGAACGACTTAATAAAAACTGCTCTGGCTCTGCAACATTAAAGTATTCTTACTTTTATGTCATTTGTCAATGTATGATTGAAGTAATATTGAAGTAATAATGCTATAAGACGTTGTAGTTGCCCCCCTGGTCAGTCAAGTGCAAGCCTATCAAACAAAATAAAAAGGAAAGAGTCGTTACAAATCTGATATAACTAAAATTATAAAATTTGGAAACATGGATAAATTCAACTATTTATTGTCACTATTACCTATTATTTTATCTGGGCTATTACAAAAATATACTATGACATCCTTAAAGCTACCGATTATAAAAGTACATAAATACTAAGTAAGCAGTAAGTAGTATAAGTGACATTCGCTAACCAACCATCCGGTCCGGTACGGTCATCTTGGTGGATTATGACGTCATATTCTCTCGTCTCTATGAGGTAAGCCTACTGTGCCATCAATGGCAAAGTATTGGGCTGAAGAGTGACACCTAAAGAGTCACGATAAGTCAACCATAAAATGTAGATCAACTAGAAATGTAACTTTCCAGCTCTAAGGGTTACCAGGTTTGAATCACGCGTCATTTCGCTTGTTAACGTGCGCTTTGCGATGCTATCTCATACCATAACAAAGACAAGAGAAAGTAGGCTATCCTGTTTTTATACGCCTCTTATTACATAAATATATAAAAATATAATATATTGCATAAACGCCAAAAAAAGTGGGTTATATTCGTCTTTGGTGTCTATATCACGCCACTTGACATCTTAATACCGATCCGATTCAACTGAAATTAAGGCGCTTCTCCATTTAACTATTCTCTAAATAGAAGTAAACGATTGCACAAATCGAACGTGTCAAAACAGTTATGTTTTTATGTTGTTTTTTGTTTAAAAACAAAATATATTCAGAATATAACATTAAGCTGCACGAAGCAATTCTTTTGCTCGTGTAGGCAAATATTCATTGCCCTTTTACCCATAAACAGAGTTAAATAATAAGACGTAAAATTAATGAACCCTCATGAAACCGGAGTGGTCAATTAGTTCGTATAATAAAGACTTAGGCGTGCTAATACAAACTAAAATGTTTGCAACCCATTCGAATGAATTAAGAAGGTACTCTCTTGTAAAATTTACATAGTAAAGTGAGGCCCGCAAAAAGTGTAATCAGCCAAGCTTAAGCAGATTAAGATTAGCACTGACACTGCATGAAAAACCCAGCCCGCGACTGCCCAGGTTGATTAGTATGCGACCTTTACAAGCTGAAAGGTCCTACATAATGAATGGAAATAACTACTGCTCGAAAGCCTACAACTCTTTACCTTTATAAAAATAGAAATTAAAACTTTGTAACCGAACTTAATATCAATAACAAACCTACTGGAGAGTAGGAGTAGAGTAGAGATTCCATAGCCCTTGTTTGCGCACCCCCGCGATTCGAGGGTGCGTTTTTGGGGGGTGGTGCCCCCGGGACGAAAGAACAACACAAAAATAGATCTCAGTGAAAAATAGGTAAAGAATGTAAGCCAACTCACCAGCTGTCCAGCTCTGATCCTCGTGAAGACGGTACCGTCCAATTGCTAAGTAGGCACAACAAGCACTACACTCACAGAGGCAGTTTAACAGTGTTCACATAGGTCACGAGAGGGAGATTGTCTTCAAAGCAAGAAGAGATGGAGTTTTTTTATTTAGCAGCGTTCGTGTCGCGCACAAGGTTGAGACTGACTGGCGTTGCCAGCGAGAGGTAATACAAAACAATATCTTCCCTCACTGAGTAAGAATTAATCAAAAATGTAGGTATGTCTACAACAGCCCTAAATCGCTGGAGGTTCATATACGTTCGTCGTATGACTCAACTCGACTGTACTTTACGGTTTTAATAGTATTTACGGGATCTTTACCGTGTTTACGATATATTTATATTCATTTTAATTGCTAAGTATATTGTGGTCTCTATGCTGCTGTGATCTAAGGTTTTTCTCGTAGACTATAGAGGGCTCTACGTAATATTTAAACGACTATACAAAAGGAGTTTCAAACAAAAAACTACAATTTTATAAGTACCTCTTCATATTACAACAAAAAGAAATCATCATCACTTCACTCAGGTCTTTAACAGAAGTTTCATTAAGTTTTGTTTAGGTAGTAGTTTTTTTTTTGTTTAGGTAGTAGTTTTAGTTTGTCTTAATAGTAGGCCTATTTCATTTACTAGGTATTCTTACCTACTCAAACTGAGGCACTCCTTGAAGAACAATCAAATCTAAAAAGTTAGTTAAATAAATAATTTTACTAAAAATTAAATTTAACTTTTAAAAACCTCATACTATAAGTTCTCAAAACTTTCTACATAAAATCAAAGTTAAGTTTTTGTGTGGCCATTTTAAAAGATAATTTTGGTTTTATGGTCTAAACTAACTGTACACAAATACCTGAATGACATTTTTGCTGATAGACAGTTCACGTTGGATGACATAAAAGCAGGGAATCTAGTTAGCCAAAAGACAATCCAGCTAGATGACAAAAGAAAATTATCCAGTCAGCAGAGTTTCAACTCAGCTGACCAACATAAAAGCAGAATGAGCTGTAGAAAAACGTCTGAGATTGCATGTAGGAAAGACACCTTATTAGCCGGTAGTAAATTTAGTTGAGAGACATTTATGTATTCAACCACAGAGCAATAAAAACGCTTCACCTCTAGGTGCGAAGCGTCATATGTTTCAATTCTCTGTGTTTTCAACAAATATATTGGATACCGTTAAAAACATTTAGCTATATTATAACCTGATACATAACATTAAGGACTATATATTAGCCATATAAATATAATTGTGAGTATGCGATGGAGGATTCAGAATTTCATTGAATTTTTCGATGAATTCGAAACAGCTTCGAAGTTTTAGGGCCGAATGTTTTGAAACGAAATATGTACTTACAATTAATTCCATAACAAAACACACGACATAATCATCTTTATTTTAGTTACCTACTAGTATGATTTGTGAAAATGTTTAGTCTTACTTTGCCTATTTGTATTGAATTCCGGTTCCTATTACCTAAAGTGTTTACCTGAAAATGAGTTGTATGCCTTGTTACTACTCAATTTTGTTGCAACTAGCTTGTTGCAAATATTGCGTCTCTATAAATCTTAGGAGACTTTTATTTTTATTTTATGCACGCAAGAAAGCTTTGCTTATTTGTCGCAATTCCAATCGCCTTTACATCGGCGACCAGACCGGGCAACTATTACCGCGCTTTATTACGGATCTGACAACTACATTCCAGTCCTGACAGAACCTTATAAAAACGCTTTTGTCAGAATAAATTAACTTCTTGACATTAAATAGGGTTTTTTTAATAGTTTATTCAAAAGTTTTTGCATTCTAATTAGAATTTGTCAAAGTTTTTACCAATTGGTTAAAAAACCACCCTTTGGTTCGAATAAGCGTTACATTTAAACGCGATTACTTCAAGCTAAATTCCGTTCAAGCGTGTAACTGAATTTAGATCTACCATTTGCATTTTACCAACACAAACTCAATCCAGTTAGAGCCTAAACGAGTTCAAAGTCTGAACCGCCGATGTTACACTTGGTTTCCCCGAACGCGACCAAAATGTTGCTAGTGAAATCTGTATGATATAAATCTAGATCAAAACCAACATTTGAACGCGTTTACTCAGAACTTAGTTCTATTGAGCCGTGTACCATGAAGTTAAGCCGCGTTGACACGATCAAAGTGACGCCAGATACGGCCACTAAGTACATAGGCGTCCAATCTGAATGTGTTGACTCGCATTGCGTGCTGCTATCCCAAATTAGCTCGGTTAGGAGGAGTGAAACAAAATGGTGGCAAACAACAACTTAGCGGTCTCATTAAGTCCAAAAAACGTACTTGACAGTAAAGCAAAAATAAAAAAAAATGGTGCAGATTTCTTCACACCTTGGTTGACTGGTAGAAAATGCTGTTAGCATTAAGTCCACCTTTGTACACATTTTGTGCATAAAGAATTAAATTAATAAATAAACGTGCAAACTGCTATCGTTGTATACTCGTATAATTTTTTTTTAAATTTATTATTACTAACTTGTACGAATTCACTTGAAATGGTTCACATAATCAGAGTGCTCTGATCGTGTTAACGTGGCTTTAGCCTTTTAGACATAACCACAAGAAAACTTACCTAGACATGTGCGTGCTGGTCTACATTTTCAATATTAGCTAGTAGGTATCGGCTACTTATCCTAATGACAAGCATGCTAAACCTTCGACCGCATCGTCGCTTTCCATCAAGTGAGATTGTCGTCATTGATAGGTAAATAACTGGTCAAGTGCGAGTCGGACTCGCGCACGAAGGGTTCCGTATCCGTATTTATAAAAACGAACAAGAAATGTCGTTTGTTCGGAAGCCCCTTAAATATTTATTTTATTTTGTTTTTTAGTTTTTGTTGTTATAGCGGCAGCGGCAAAAGACATACATCATCTGTGAAAATTTCAACTGTCTAACAATCACGGTTCATGAGATAAGTACAGTCTGGTAACAGACGAAGAGACAGACAGACAGATAGACAGGAAAAATGTGGGTAGGCCCACAAAATCAATTACCTAACCTGCCTTGTTGTAATAACCCTTTCAAAATGTCGGCTCATCTACAAAGAGTTCTAATGAGATGCAAACTAAATAATCCATTCTGCTTATACTTATTTCCCGGGGGTAACTGCTCTGGGACGCTGTATCCCTAGCTTATCCGAGCTAATAGATACTTTTACATTAAGGTAAGCGTTCATAGTTCCATACGCACCAGGCAGATCACGTCGTACGAATTCGTCAATTCTATGTAATACTGCTATCATTGTGGTATCCACCTATGGTCAATATTTGTTAGCACCTACTTTTAACCATTACCTCAATTATGGATCAAAAAACTTAACTTTTAAAGTCGACTTTAAACCTTAATCTTCCATTAAACTGTTGACCTCTCGACAATTTCAGGACTCCATTATCGTTAATGCCGCCATTAAGACAAATGATCGTTGCTGCAACTGACAAGTGATCCACAGCAAATACAAAATATACTAACTGATAATCAAAACATTAAAATCGTATCCAATTTTGTTATTGAGATGTTTTTACATTTATTTACCGCAATTCCATGAATATTTTGTTGGAAAAAATATATCTTTTATTGAGTCGTCTACTGCACAACATAGGCCTCCCCCATAAAAAGCTACCTTGGGCGCTTATTCTAAACCCCCTGATTTTCCGTAATCCAAGCCTGCCGCCTGCCACGCTTGGTGATCGTAGAACATTTTAATGTACCGAGGATAATATTGCTGCCCATTCTCTGGATATTCCCATAGCTGGTTCTTACGGCACCCACGGGAAGAGATGGGGTGGTCCTGTTCACAAATTGAGACCACACGACAAAAATACAAAAGTAATATCACCAACAACAGTACAACGTTAGATCAACCGTATCGTTCGGAAATCTTCAGAAATAAATAATAACTTTAAACATGTGTGGACATTTCACACAGCGCCATCTAGCCCCAAACTAAGCATAGCTTGTACTATGGGAACCAGATAACTGATACAATACTTATATACTTTTTTGTTTGTAAATACATACATAGAATACGATATAACACCCAGACGCAGAACAAACATCTATGTTCATCACACAAATGATTGTCCTAGGTAGGAATCGAACCCACAGCCCTCAGTTCAGAAGGCAGGGTCACTACCAACTGAGCTATCGGGCCCGTCAAATGCAGTTTGATTTGTTTATTCCATACATTTTATAGAACTCTCGAACAAATACGAAGAAAATTTCAACCGAAACATTACAGAACACCAAATACACAATGTTAACATATTATATTTGTATTGTATTGACTTAGTTGTTTGCCATAGTATTGGCCTATTGACCCAATTTCACTGTTCAAGTATTGTTTGGGATATCTTAAACTTTTCTTCGTAAATAAAACGGATCAATCAATCCTGTTGAAGTATCAATCGACAATTACCTATATCTTTAGCAAAGAAAGTTTCCTGGAATATTCTGTAGAGGTATTTATTATATAAGATTTTATATAATTCATAAATAATAATCAATTTATTCAATAAGAATTTTTACATTGTGTCTGAAATTTTAAATATCTACGTAGATAATTATTATAATTGAAAATTAATAAATCACATAACATAACAACAAAAATAACACATATTATAACATAACATATTTCTTAACTCCGTCAGTAAGTCCGTAAAATCACGAGTAGCTAATATTATGTACCTATAATACTTATTACTTATAAGAGGTGAAGTTATCAAACATTGCCGTTTTTGTCAATAAATTCCTGTACGGAGTAAAAACACTCTTCGAGCAAGTTTTTCCAGTTTTGTTTTGTTTTTTATTTATTTATGGATAGGCTTGCGCTTGACCACTATTTCACCTGACCGTTTGAAATAAAGAAAAGATACGATATTGACGTAAAAACGCGTTTTTTTCTCATATTCTAGCCAACAACTCTTAAGATAATCATGGTATTAATAATTGCCCACAGTTTTAAAAACATTCTACAGTTGTAATCACCGACTCTAAGTATAATATAAAAAGAAAAAAAATACAAATTTTGGCTGAAACCAACAATAATAGGTTTAATTAAAATTTTACTCCGTCATTTTTAGTGTAGATGAACTAACAAATCAGTATTCAATTCGTCTGTTTACACGTCATTAAGTTTAATACTAATAAAAGTTACTTTGACTCGTCTCTACTACATACATTTTTTATTAAATATATCTGTGTTTAGTTATACCGTACCTATAAAGATGCTTAAGCGCGGTAACATCTGGGTATTATCGCGCGGTATTACTGGGGGGCACGTATAAATTTTGAACTTTTGCCTACGTTTAACGGTTTCATTATTGTTTCAGTCAGTACGCGCCGGGCTTTCCAGCGCAGCGGCTGCACGGTAGACCCTTGTTGATTGGGCTCAAAATAGCACGAGAAACTTAGACGCGAGCGAGCGAGGAGTTAACACGGGGCTTGCAAAGAGAGACACTTAGAAATGTTTCTAATACCGAATGTCGAAATATTGCCCTCCATCGTGTATAAAGGTGTGCTACCCTTAAACTCCCATCGGCCCGATATATCGAACACGCATGCATTGTTATTCAATTGTCATCTCAATGCTGGTATTATATAGATTAAAACGCGTTGAAAAATAATTTAATTCCATTTATGAAATCTTTGAAATAGGAAAATAAAATAAATGATTTTAATTATAAGGGTTCCGCCCGCCTAAAGCACCCGTATCGGTTACTTGGATGACCATCCTGTTTGTATACTTTTTCTCAGAATTGCTAAAGGTATAAAACTGAAATTTATGGTCTACACTTTTAAAATACTGTGAAAATTTCAAGTTTTTATCCTAATTCCATAAAATAATACGACAATATTTATTTATAACTGCTGACCAATCATTATTTTAGTTAGTCCGCGCAATATAACGTGGATTCCGTTACATAACGAACGTTTCATAGGCTCAAGGCTATTAATTATTGGGTATAGCTATACACAAGAGTTAGAGGGTCCGAAACCATATAAAGATGGCACTGCTATTCACAAATTATCCCATTTTAAAAACTACTCATACCATGAAAAAAATATTGATTTGTAATAATAAACAAACTGAAAGTATTGATTAGCGTGGAGAATGTGGTACGGCACGCGGTGGCGGTGGTTGGTGCAAATGGGCTACGCTGATGTTATGTAGTTTAAGTTATGAACTACTTTTTAAGGCAAATCCCATATACTAAACAGAAAAATAGAAAGAAACAAAATAAAAGGTGGATGACATCCATACCCGCCAACAAAGCCACAAGCTTTGGAGATGCTCATACAAAAGTAGTTGTAACTTTGAACATGAGACATATTTCCAAGTTCCAAGCGTAGATTAATCCATCAAAACAATGGACACCAAAATCAACTGTTTTGATAAGATTTAGAGGGTGAAAACCGTTGGCGCCCGAAACGCTAAAATGTAGGTAAATTCACTCATGGGCTCTATTGTCCCTATCATACTTGTGGAGAGTTAAGTATACGTACCCTATATATAGATGTCATCGTGTCGCGGCATATTACCTACATTGACGAAAGCACGGCCTGGCCACAGCGTTTCTGCAATTAACTGGGTCTACCAATGATCCCAATCGCTAACGCTTCACGCTAACTCCAAAATGTACTAGGATGACATTTTGGAAATCGCTAACTTTTCCGCAGCGTTAGTGGTTGGTATCTTTGCTAGACCCCTGGTCCCACCCGCGGTGTGGCAGCGGCCTCTACAAATAAACGCCTAGCTCCCCCTGGTGCATCTGTCCCGCTTACTAGCTTTTACAAACTTGACCAGTGTGGTGTTACTCGTGTATAGAGTTCATCCATAAATATGTAATCAGTATTGGTTCTGCAGTGCCGTAGTCGTTCAGTGCACACACCTCAAGACACTTGTCCTTATAGCCATTATGAACCCTTCAGTGATCGATTACGACAAGATTGAATTATTGGCTGATGATGACGTATCCGAAGGTATCTATGATTTTTTATTGAATTTAAAAAATAATGTTATGTAATTTCTTATTTGTGCACACTATATGTATTTTGGTTTGTGTAGGGTTACACTTTGTTCTTGAGGTGATAGCAGCCAGAATTGATATCGAATTTAACCTCACTGTTTTAAAAATACACGTCCGCTTATAATCTATCAATATTTTATCCAAAACGACTGTGTAATTAATTAATGTGTAAATTGGCTATCTTTTTAACTGGACCATTACTAGCTCAGAGTTTTTAAAACTTATTTCTTTTTGAGCAGAATTCGTTTTTTATCAAAATCAGTCCGAGACTCAACATTTTTCGCTATTGCACGCCCAGTTGATTAAATGCATTAGTAATTTGATTATTTATCTGCTTGAGCAGATTATTCTAATAAAATTAATAAGTGTGTATAATATGTTAAATAATCTGTATATTAAACTCTGATAACCATGCTTTCCGCGAGGATCCGTGTCTTCAGTATTATCTTAAACGCAGTATGAAAAGTCATCTAAAACGATTTCAGATGAGTTATTGCAACTGAGAAAGGCAAATTTTCTTTCTCTGCCATTCTGTGATCGTTTATAAACTTTTATTCTAGTGTTGACTATTGCGAGCTCGTCTTTTCAGAGAATCTCGGCAAAATGACAATTTAAAATAACAAAAGTTTAATATCGAAGCTTAGAGCGGGTTGAATTGTTGTATTAAATGGAATTGCTCCTTGTTAACCGCATAGAGATCTCTTTCATAGCTCAAATAGCCTATTTACGGATGAGATGACTTGCCTTTCATATTTTATTATTGCTGCAGTTTGTCTATAGAAATTTCTTATTTTAACATGACTATCGTGGAATGGATTTTTATAATGTAAACATGTAAACCATAACACTAGTGGCTAAAATTAATTCCTAAGTTTGGTTTTTGTATTTGTATTTGTAGGGTTTTGTCTTTGAATATTCAGCCTAACGTTCAAAGCTATTAATTTTATAAGACTAGAACAAATAAAATAGTTCTTATTTAAAGTAGTTGTTTGGATTTAGGTTACGATTTGATTTGAGTCAGGGTTTATTAATTAATTTACTGTGATTTGGGTTTGTGTTTCCTGAAGCCAATATTACTCTGCATTGTTTTATCCTATTTAATATGGTAAAAAACTTATGTGAAAGTTATAATGAATAAATAATTCATTGTAATATATTAATTGATCAAGATGTGCATAAAAAATACAAAAAAATTAACGACAAAATATAGTAAGCCTATTTATTATTCGCGTTTACGCAGTTGCATACATTCTCAGAGCAGTTGATTAGAAACGATTAGGCCATAAAATATAAATAATAACAATAAATAAAGAACATAATTATTATAGAACATAATTAATAATAGACAAATACAACTTATTGTAATAAACACGTACAAACAGTTATTAATAAATTGACTAGAAAGTAGGTGTAATAAGGCTTGCATTTAACGCTTTAAATATTCAAAAGCCTGAAGCAAAGTTTCAGGTCGCCATTGTGAATTGGACGAGTTGGATTCCCGGAATCCGGACTCTGACACAAGCCGTCACCATATGTTCTATTCACACCATTCACACCTTAGAGTATAGACTAAAGCAGAGCGGGATCAATTAAAACATATTACTACTGCTCACTCGTATCGCTACATCAGTGGCGAAGAAAAGAAACAAACATAAATAGTAATTAGCTACGCTTGCGATAAGCACCGTACCATTTTTTCAATTCGTGTCAACTGTTTTGTCTCAGTTTTTCCTATACAAATCTGTCTGTCTTACACCCAGTTGTAGAAACGATCATTAATCTTAATGGCGGCATTAAAGGTAATGGAGACCTTAAACTGTAGAGAGGACAACAGTTTAATGGAAGATTAAGATTTAAAGTCGACTTTAAAAGTTAATGATCGTTTCTGGAACTGGGTGATATTCACTTAAAATGTCCACATCATATGAAAAAGGTCCAAAAAAGTGTAAGCCGCCAAGAAGCCCTTTAACCCGCCAACCATAACTGAATTTGAAATTTACAACTGACCTTATTGACCAATCATAGCAATGCACCAACTAATCAAATTGAATATTGAATCTTAGTTAGTGGTTTCTGCGCAACCAATCAAAGCACTGAAATAACCGATGCTCATCTGCACTGAAGTTTGGCAGCTTAATGCCCATCTGCTCTAAAGTTTGACAGCTATTAAGCTTGCACTTACCCGGAAGTCACTCTTGGGGTCTCTTTAAGACTAGAGTGAAAAGGCTCCTCATAAGCCAACGGGCTATAACTTCGACTGCATCGTCACTTATCACCAGGTGCAGATTGCAGTCAAATACTTGTTGTATGCTTGGGTATTGTGGGACCACGGTCCTCGTAATTCCTGGGTCCCTAAATATAGAGAATCCTAGTCAACATCTATTTGTGACCATCTTGGGCGTTATGAAAAAAAAGCTATGACCTATTCGTAGACAAAAAAGTGAGTGTCCCAGCTCCTTAGCGCAGGCGGAATTGACTCATCGTCTTCCAATTAAGACTCAATTTTACCTAAGTAGAATAAGTTTTATTCCAAGTATAACGCTAATTGTTACTCTCGATACAACTGATTGACAAATGATATGACGATTAAAAGGAGGCCATTCTGATTGAATCCAAGGAATAAGCTTGCTCAAAATTGGTGGTTATAACGGTTATATTCGTGTAACTCGGTTGTTCTCGGAAAGTTATATTTGGAATATCTTTATTCTACTTTGGTAAAATCGGGCGTAAGTCGATATTGTAATGTCATTTCTTGTCGTCAAATGTTCTTGTTATGTTTTATTTATTTTATTACGGTGTAATTATTTGTGTAATGAATGGAGCTAAATACCTTGTCATGGGCAAACATCGAATGGGAAATTCTCAGTAAGGCTACTGAAAGCTGCTTTGCTTATTTGTTTCCAGGTAATATTTATATTTGAGAAACATGAAAATTTATGCTGTACTTTTATGAACTCCTACGCTCTTTTTAGGTAAATAAATATACTCATTCGGTACGGGCAATATGTGTAAATACGCTTCTCATATAACATTAGGTACTTAACTTAATTTTTTACCTCGAATTGAAAAGTAGGGGAATTAGTGCTTGGTGAATTCGAAATACTCTATTTCATACTTAAAACAGTTAGTTCTTAACTATTGTCTGGTATCCCATGGTACTAGATATGTACCTATTGCTATGAAACAAGTCAAATAATAGTAATAGTAGTATTTTCTCTTTTTTTATCGGTCTCATTTATCCTTAATGTCCTGAAAAGTTGTCTTTATTATCAGCCTATATATAGTCCACTGCTGGGCATAGGCCTCTCCTATAGATATTCGGGTAATCTCATCCAGCTGCCGCCAGCCACTCTAGCTGCCGTCGCGTCACTCATAGTCGGAGCACTTCGTTTGCCAAGTTGCGGTCTCTACTCAAGAACACAAACGTCAACAGTTGCTGGTCCTGCGGCTAATGGAACCAGCGCACTGCCGCTTCCGATTGCCAATTACATAATTTTATAAACAATTTATTAATGTTATGTTTTCTTTGTCAACAGAAACGGATCCCCTAGCTGGGGGGGTAAGCGCCGGCGGCGATCAGGTCGATATAGACGATGATGTGGAATCTACGTGCCTCATCATTTGTGACCGAATCTGTCCGCCGCCGGTGCGCGAGCTATGCCAGACTAACCGATTTAGGAATTTACACGTAAGTACTAATTATTCCTACTAAACCATAAATTTTCAACTTAGTGCGTGTTACTCTGATGGCATCCGGGACGCTCGGTCTCTTACTGTTGGCCTCTTTAGTAAGCTTAAGTCACACAACGAGTTATGAAGAGCTATGCCATATGCTCCGAGTTTTCTTTCCGAGATGCTATAAGTTCTGCAAGAGAACTACTGCTACCGACATAGCACTTATAACCAGCAAGTTGAAATAGCAATGACCAGGCTATGTCGCTCGTAGAACCTACACAAAGGGTCTTTAAGTAGTGATCATAAACTGGAAGATATAGCGTAAGCTGTTTCGAGGGAAGAGATCCGGGTTCGCTTTTTAAAAACTTTTGTGCGCAAAAAGAATATCCAAGGAAATTGGAACGATCCACAGCTAATACATTTTAACCACATATAAAATGAATTTTAATCCTACAATCAAGTGATTGTATTTTCAAAAATGTTTACAGCCTTCACAGTAAGTAAAAGGGTCTTTCAAAATATTCCGTTTTTCCGATCTACGTCTTGAATTGACTTTCACCCTGTCAGCCAGATTCAGGCATCACATACTTTTTGAGAAGAGAAAGGTAGATAATACATGTGCTTTTCGTATATCCAACACCATAAAATAAGGTAGATATAGATATACCAAGCGAGGGCAGGTGGTTACTAGAGGGTGGTGGTGTTACATCATTTTAATGCAACCTATATTCGGACAGCCTACCTCACATTCACGTCAATTATCAAGAATCGATACATTTTCAAGGCAATTGGCTCCAGGTCTACTATAAACGGAATTTAAATCGTACTGTGCCTTTAAACTTTACAAATGGGCTTTTGATACACCGTAACAATTTTCATTTAAGTATCTAATTATACCTCATGAATATAAAATGAATAATTAACTCATTAATATTGTTTCATTCAATAAGTCAAAGGGTAGGGGTATGTAAGGGGATCAAATTACCTGCCCTTGCACTAGCGTTATAACCATGACAAATAATTTTTCTTTTATTGTAGATGGGTCACCGTTTTGGCACATCGTGTTTAATGGTAAGTGTAGATATCAGTAATCTTCTAGGTAAAAGTGTTCCATTGACAGCCTCCGTAGTGTGGTGGTTGAGCAGGTCGGCCCATAATACGGAGGCGGCGGGTTTGATTCCCGCGACAAGACAAGTATTTGAGCACAAAAAATCGTATATACTTGTTCTGTGTCTGGGCTGTTGTGGGGCCATAGTCCTCGTAGTTCCTGGGTCCTTAAAAGGAATCCTAGAGGATCCAGGATCGTATGTGATGTTATTTATAGCTGAAGATGAAACATTCTTACTGGGAAGATTACTTATTTGCTTTGATCTTGAATACATCTAGATTATTATGTGGAAGTAAACTGTAGAAAGCAAGTTACATTCCTTAGATGTGCGGATTATGAAATAATTTCCGAAATGATTATATATTCCGAACATTCTATGGGTTAACAAAGCTTCGGGTCTAGTAAATAGTTATATGGCGAAAAGTCTTTTAAAAGAGAGATGGGATGAGATCATGGAGCTCCTGAGAACACCCCCCAAAATGCTGACGGTACAAAAAGCACATACGCAGGCTATACTATTACCTACTTAAATTTTCTTCTGTATTTTAAATTCTTGCTCACAGCTTCGAAACTAAGGTGGACTTTTTCAAAAATCAGGTAAATACTATTCATTGGATAAAACAAAACACAATGATAAAATGTGTTTTTTTTTTTGGGTAATGGGGCGTTTCACACCACAAGTGGTTCGCACCGCGGTGTGAATTGCCAAGTGCCCTAAATGAATAGGCTCTTTCGCACCGCTGTGTGAATCGACCTCTGCTATTATAATTGGGCGATTCACACCGCGGTGTGATCCGCCTATGTATTTATTTTTGTTTTGGTTATTCGCACCACTATCGAAAGAAGACAAAAAACAGTGTAAACTTCTGTTGTCAAGTAATCAAGATCAAGAATATTGTAAAAAACGATCAAATAGAATACTTATACTTAGAGTAACGGACAGCGGTTATGTATTCTTTGGTGTAGGACAGTACATTACATGTGTATTACATAATAGGGGTTTGTATCCACCGATGATAGGTAGGAATTTAAATTCTGTGCATGAGTACCTATTATGTATACCATTTAGTATGATCCTCGTGCTTAGCCCAGACATTTGCAAAGCATTGGCGGGCCGAAGAATTCAACAGGAGAAAATTAATTTAGAATATTTAAAATACCTATTATGCACATAATTATGCACATAGGTTATGCACATCTGCGTGTTGGAACTGTCAAATCCGTACATATTAGTGTTTCTATCGGCAATCAAGATATATAAAAAGATAGATCAACCCTTTATTCTACACCGTAATATAAAAATAAAATGACAGAGAAAACTTAATTAACTTACACTAGTACAATAGACGATCTTATCGCTTATTAGAGAGATCTCTTCCAGGCAACCTTTGCATGGGAATAATAATCAGTAGCTTAGAGTTTTTTAGAGCAAGTTTCATAATAGCCAACACACATTAATTGAAAACTTTTGTTTTCAGGCTTTGTGGTATTTTGGACGAAAAGATAGGTCGAAGCTTCCCGAACGCTGCCCAGCCGAGTTGGATTCTTCGGGCGACCTCTTTGTCGAAGTTGTACCTACCCAATTGGACAGTCTGCCCTAGATAGACGTATTTGTCGACAACTTCGAGAGTGTCGTTCCCAACAATTACCGGTATAGGTGGAACATGGGCATTTGACATGATTTTCGTCTTGTCCATGTTCATCTTAAGACCAACCTGTCGGGAGACTCTACTGAGGTCGTTGAGCATGGTGCTGAGATCATCGAGCGACTCCGCTCGCACATCGCTCGTAGAACTGACAACCGATGGGGAAGAAAGGTTCTCGAGTGGCGACCACGAACAGGAAGACGCAGCGTAGGCTGGCCCCCCACTAGGTGGACCGACGACCTGGTGAAAGCCGCGGGGAGCCGATGGATGCAGGAGGCGAGCAGCCACTCTGAGTGGCACTCCCGGGGGGAGGCCTATGTTCAGCAGTGGACGTCTTCAGGCTGTTAATGATGATGATGATGACATAATAGCCTAGCTGTTGATTATAAAATTGATTATAACACGGTCATACGCTTATACCTGGAAATGACGTTGATGGCATTGCATTCTAGTTGGCGGCAGAATAACTGCAAAAGCAGTGGTACATAGGCACCTATAGGCGTACTTTGCAGAAAAGTTCTACCACGTAATATTTTATTTAGGTACCGTACCGTATGTGGGATATTTACCATGTTATACAATTGGTCTGAATCGTAATAAACGTGTGTGAAGGCCCTGATAGCGAAGTACGACTAGCCGTTCCTAACCGAACGGTAAAGTTAAGCAACGTTCGCTGCGGTCACTACTATGATGGGTGACCGCTACAGCAAAAAAAGTTGGTATTTAGAACTGAGCGCTACCAGTGCTTCGGAGGGCACGTTAAGCCGTCGGTCCCAGCTGTCGTCGTAAGACAATAGTCGTTAAGCCAAGTCAGAAGCTTTTGGGTGGCTTAAAAATTCTGACACCAGGGCTGACCACTTGCCTACACGAGAAGAAGAAGAAGAATGACTCGTTAATAAACTTTGAGGATGTTTAATAAATCAATGACTATCTCATTGAATCCGCATTTTTTTATCAACGACTAGGCCAGCGTTTGACCACAATTTCCCCTGTGCGGTTATTCTGTATCAATTCCTTACTTTGAAACCACGCGAATTCCTTGTCTTACATAAGAAATCTGCAAAAGTCTATTCTCTATGAAACGAAAACAAAACCGCGCCAAATGAATTTGGAATTGGCGCGATTTGAACTGTCAAAAATCATATGTTTTATCGAGACGCATTCCGAAACATCAACACATCAAAAGATATGACCACTTATGTCACTATATTTTATTCAAAATAAAGTTATTTTTAATTTAAAGTGAAGGTATATATATCAAACGCTGTGACACGATTTGAACAAGACACGATAACGACGTGGTTTCGAATCGTGTGGAATCTGTGTTTCCATAGAGAATAACCGCCCTGATCGGTAGCGACAATGTGGTCTAAAATGCATTAGACCACATCGTCACCTAGTTTTAGGTATCCAAAATTTCATCTTTATAGAAAATTAAAAAAAAATTATTATAACATTGTCATTGAATAACGTGTGGCGTTATCAGGCTTTTTTAATATATTCAGTTTTTTATATTTACTTTGTTAAAAGAGATAACACACTTGAATCCAAAAAACGGAACGGAAAAAACACCCAACTAAACAGAAAATATTTCATTAAAAAAGGATTCTCCATTCTCTTTGTCTCTTTGTGGAAGAAAGGCTAAACACACGAAACATGTCAGTTCCGAAAGTCTAGTGCAAATTGGGGCGTAATCTCCTTTTTTAATTTTATTTTTTTATGTGAATGAATGACGTGATGAGCTAGTCGTTCACCTGATGTTAAGCGACACGGCCGCCCATTACAGTTCGGAACTTTAAAATAATAAAGTCTGGCGTGACACTGCACTGCGCACGTCATCCTGAGAAAATACATAGTCTAGTAATTAGATCACTAGACTATGTAAAGTATGTATGTAAAGATCATAGTCTCATTTGCCCAGTAATCCTTAGCTACATGTAATGTGTTACATACGCCTATTTACATACTTCACCTACAAGATTGATAAAAACAGGCGAACATTTGACTCCCTCGCGGAATTCGTCGTTAACATGAAATATTCATGGAATCAAAAAAGTTTATCGGAGCACGTAAATTTTCGGCGCAAAATTTGGATGCCTGCGGTCGTCGGAACCCCCCCGCCTTACGGAAATCACGTTTGTTTACTTATGAGTAAGCATTTTCGCTGCCGATTCATCATCTTCGCGCTGCGTTTTTATGTGACTTTCAGATATGGTGTTTTCATTTGTTTATTGAGGACGCCTGCTTTAATTTTGTACCTACGTATCTCTTCTGAATGCAAAGCTTTATGTTGAAATATTAAATGTTATTTTATTAAAAAAAAAAAAAATTGGATACATTTGTTGATCATTTGTTGTCTGTTTATCAGTCTGGTCATGCCTTTTTATTCAAAAATATTTAGATATTCAGCGAAAATTTAGAAAACTACTAAAATCACAAGGTACTTTTTGGGGTGCTTTTACAAAAGCAGGTTCCGCATACTCACAACCTAAGGGAAAACGAAAAGCCATGAATTTCTATTTCTTTGTGGAAATTATAATATGACTATTTTAATTAGGTAATACAGAGTGAGATTTACAAAGGATACTTTTTAATAAGAAAAAATTAGCACGGAAATGGGTAAGCAGGTCAAAATTAACATCATGATTGGTGTGGATAGAGCACGGCTAACCGCTACTCCAACAGTTTGTAACAATATACCAGATTGCATCGTGTGTAGCCACTGAGCGCTTTTATGTTGTTTTATTCGCGTTGTTTACCAGCGTGATGGCAAGCATCTACGATAGTTATGGAAACTATTTACGTAGATAACCTTTCATGATTATCAGGTGCGAGCTAGCTCGCAAGCGTGCGTGTTAACTATATTGACCATCACGAACTATAAACCACGCAAACCCCCGTAATAAGGGTTATATTAATATGAAGAAGAGCTTCGATCATGTTCAGTTTACTTTTTTTACGGCTTCAATTTAGTGTGTTTTTACAAGAATGTAAACTTACTGCTAAGTAAGTGGGTTTAATATATATGATACTATGATTTCATGTCCCAGGGTGACTATTTCAGGTAGATATTTCATCAGCTGTTTTTTTAACTTGCACAAAAAATCTTGATCATTGGAATGTTTGTTGACGTACCAAAAATCACAACATTATTATGTAGCATAAATAATATTTAAGTATTTTTCAGTACAATACATCCTTACACTTTTGATACCGAAAAATCAAAAGCGGGATAACGAGAAAATAGTGAAAACGCAGGGCACTGTAACTCCAGTAGTACTACAATCAAGTACATTTCTAATGGTCGACTCTTACCTACCGATCGTACTTGTAAAACAAAGTTAGGTTTAATGCTATTATCGGAAACTCTTACGAAAACTCCGACGCCGAAGCAATAAAAGTTTTGGTTTTAATAAACACCGTATTATGTATAAATTGATTTACGCGATGAAGCCTATCAAACATTTTTGGTTTCTTTGTACAAACTTCGGCAATTATTTTAAGTTTAAGGATAATGTTGAATTTGGAGTGTCTGCTAAAGTGACGGCTGAGATAATTCGAATTGAATTTTATACGTACCTACTTTAAGGGTGGGTGGGTTTTTTGGTCAGCCCGCATCATAGAAATAGGATGTATAAGAGGAACATCGACAGATTGAAAATGGAAAAGAAATATAAGAAATTGTGTGTGAAAAACTGTTTTTATGATTATGATCTTGAATATTTGCGACAGGTCAACTGCAGTATTTAACTATTTACCAAATATTGAAACTACCTATATTCCCCATAGCTTTTAAATAAAATAGCGTCATTTTATATCTAATGTAAAAAAGAAACACTGAAATACTGCGATACATTATCGGTAGGAGCATTCCCAATCTACAAAATAAATAAGTTTTACAGCCAGATACCATACCAAAATCAACGCAGTATGACTTAATACTGCAATAAAATTTGTGATAAATTTGTTGTGATACGTGTATTTGTTTGGATTAGTATGTTTTTTAATATCACATTCACTTGACGGAATTTGATCTAAGAGGTATAGTATTATGTACTTGTGGTACATGATCACATAGATTGTGGTGATATGTGCTAGTATCTATTTATTTTCCTATCGGGCAGTGTGTAAGTACTTGATATGTCTTACTCGCTCCCTCGCTTCGTGACTCTTTTGAGAGTAACGAATTCTAGCTCTGTGGTCCGTATAGTATTGGTCTGTCAGCTTTGGTCGCTATCAGAAACTTTCCCACTAGCGGTGGCAGTTCCGCGAGCTATGTGGCTTGCCCATTCCCACTGCTAATTGCTCTGAGTTATAGGTACCACACGTTAATCGCTTTTATCAAAAGCGCTCCGTAGTATGTAGCAAATTTGGATCACTGTATAATGTTACGTTCTCAATATTGATTAAGGCTCACGTATAATTCAACCTACTTATTTTTTGATTTACGCAGTACCAATAGACTTATTTTTGTTCAAGTACGTGGAAGTGGCTTATAATGAAAAATGTGCTTACAGGTCGGCTCTCGTGTAAATATTGACTAGCAATATCTGAACAATAATTGTGTTTAAGACCACTCGAGGTTTCGTTCCCAAGTCGTGCTCGTTTTTGTAGGTATTACATAAATTTTAAGTGCTTTTTTAAATTTCTGAGTTGTAGTTGCAGTCGTTCCAAACTTGATTATCATCAATCTTTAACGGAATTCAATACAACAAACTATTTTTTATGTTGGCTAATGATTGGTCCTGGAACTTTAAAATGAGTGAGGAGTTTTAGGCGGCTCGATTACTTCAGACTTTACGTAACGACTGTGGTCTCACACTGCTGTATCACCATTATAATGAAAGGTCAGATAGTTACCTTTTAATTTAGCCCAGTTGTTTTCAGTGGAGTGAAGAAATCGCAATAGGCATGATGACAAAAATTTTTTTTACTTAACTTTTTCGTCTATAGATAAACATTTGTGAAAACAAATATAAAATATCTCAAAAAACGACAAAGTTACAAGCATTTTAAAAAACGGATTAGATATAGATGGCTCAAACGGCCAGTGACGTCAGAGCAAGGTCGTTCAGAGTACCTCATTACTAAGCTGTGATAGCGTTACATACAATCTCTTTGGCATGTGACGTCACAAGTAGATTTTTCATACTAACTGTGGAGGCACTCACTGTTTCGCGAGAAAGGGACAGGAGGTGCCCCCTACAGAGACTTTAAAAGCTTACTACTTCGTGATTTGTTTACCGATTTTACTTATTTTTTCAATTATTGCATTCATTATTAATCTTCTTTATGAAAGTAATATTTACTTGTTTATTTTTAATAGTAGTCATCATGCCTATTGTACCTACTCAATCTCCATCCAATACTTATCTACCCCCATGCAACATGTCATCTAACTTCTTTATCTCATCTACAGATTAGAAAGAAGGAAGAAAGGGAGAGGTAGACTTAACCGGGCAGATAAATATACCCTTCTAGGTCTGTCTCTTCCTCTTCCTATTTAACTTCCATTTTATGCCTGATTTTGCAAAAAAATGTTTAATCCTTCAAAAAGTCGGCAGATCAAATCGTAACCAGCATCAAAACTTAGCTCATTACAATAAACGAGCTCAGATTCGACGGAACCATCAATTTGAAGGAAAAGGCAAAGTTTAGATTGTTCTGGAAGGTATCAGGAAGAGCTGGTTTTTGAAGAAATTTATATTATTACTGACAGGCAGAACCGTATAGAATCCACTAGTATTAAATATAATGTTGAATTCAATAAAACTCTTACAAAAAAGGGGACTTAAAAAGCCATTGCTTATTATACATGCTCTGCGTTTGAAAACTGTTACGCACTTTTCTCTTTAGGGCATACCTAAATCCGTTGTAATGGGTGCATACAGCGATGAGTGTGAACTTAGTTAGCTCTCAAACATTATTTTAGATGGGTATTAGTGCAATTCAGTTGGAGACATAATACAAATACTATTTAATATACTGTAACGATTCACTTTAGATATTTATTCGAATCGTGCTAAAAGGCTATGGTAATTTGTATTTATTTATTATAATAAGAACGGCAATATGCCAATTACACTTATTATTAAATTCATTACAGTCAAGCATGCATGATAAAACATTTAGGCCTTCGTTCTCTATATCCGAGCAAAGTTCCGAGTTGGCTGGCCAGTGAGTAATACTGATCGGGACGTAAAGGCGTCGAGTAGTTCTTCCCAGTTTCAGTTTTATATAAGTATTTAACATATTATAATTGAACAAAAACTTTTTAGTAGTCATCATCATCATAATCATCAGCCTGAAGACGTCCACTGCTGAACATAGGCCTCCTCCAAAGAGCACCACTTTGAGCGGCTGCTAGCCTCCAGTATCCATCGGCTTTCCACGGTTCTGAGTGGACTGTTTTACTAATTAAATACAATGATTTCTATATTCATAACTATCTGATCTCGAAATAGAAACAGGAATAGTCGATGTTTTTATAGCAGTAGCGTAATCAACAGGGTTGGTAGTTTTCAGTTCCGTAGATCTCAGTATTTTTGGCATGCAAACTATAATAATAAATTACATGCGAGGTTGCAACAAGTTTTGGTATAGCCGTCGATTAACCGTACTAATCGGCAGCTGATGTGTCCTGTAAGTAGCAGCCTGGTTTACGGGTCGGGTAGCGCTACTCGGACATTCTGAAATTCGTTACTGCAGTTACAAGTGACATTACGTGGTGGCTAGCCAACTCGGAACTTTACTCGAATATAGAGAACGAAGCGCTTAAAAAAATAAATCGTTTAAGTAATCAAGATAAATTAAACAGCCTAATAAATTATTAATCAAGCAATCAATATTTTTTTTTTAACAAAATAGCAAGTGTTTATTTTATCCTTATCCGCCTCTGGAACACCGACACGGAAAACAAAAGTTGTAAGTAACAATTACGGCGTTTTCAGAGCAAACACAAAATAGGTCGCCGTTTTCGCTGCTTCGTGATCTAAGTGAGGTTCGAATTCTTTGTGATTATAAATAATTGTTTACCAAACGAGGGCGTCATTGTCAATTTATCGCGAGTCTAATAGGGGCGTTGTTGTCACGCGTACAATGCTACCCCTTGATGCCCAGCTACCCGAGTTCTTGGAAGATACACTTCCAAGGAATTTTCTTAACAAGTTCAACAAGTTTTACTGCGAATCGCGTAGTCTAATATTTGTTAGCAAAGTTTCGTAACTCAGGTTGAAAAAAAAAAGAAAACTCTTATATTTATGATTAGTTTTTCTATTATAAAACAAAAAAAAAACAAGTTTTCATTCGCCAGAAAAATAACACCAATATTTTTTAACGATACTTGAATTTGACTTAAGTGAACTAAATCGTACTTACCGTCTCTCCGTTTGTCTGTTAAGAGCCCCTTCTAGGCGTGTTCCAAATATTACTACTTTTTCAGAACTGATTTCTCAATACCTATGAGACATCTGAAATTTTCCTTAAGTATAATAGTAAATCGCGTAGTTATCTAAAGCGTAGACAAAATAATACTGTGATAACTACTCAATATAATTTATGAAAAATAAAATTAAAACTAACGTTTTTACGAAATCACGAAACGGTAGGTTTGTCAATTACGTTTCTAGATAACTGATAGCGAATAATAATCTGAGAAAAATTGTACATACTGGGGATAAATATAACAAGGACACAGTGAAAATAATTTTTTTAAAGTTATCCATTAAGTGTGTTAAAAAAAATGAGTTCAACACTGAAAATCTCCAAAAAAACAGTGCGTATAACCGTCATTTACACGTATGATTAAAGTATAAATACAATTTACAGTGATAAATTATGAAAGAACAGGTTGTTATCTACCAAACATCATATTTTTATTTAATTTTAGACTACAAATTTATTGGTAATAAAATATTGAAATAATACGATATAAGACGATGCACAAGCAAGCTACATTCAGTCGCGCCCGAGAGCTTCTCGACGACGAACCTGTGACGCTGTGATCAGTGCCGCTCCTTACGTAAATAATCGGATTACGCATGCTTATAGACCGCGACTAACCTGTTTTGATACATTGATACAGTATTTTTTTTTCGTAATTAATGATTTTATTACACGTAAACATTGTGATAACTATTATTAAAACGTATGTTTTATTTTTAGAAAATGGGTCGAAAACGTGCACATTACGGAAATGTTATTAATAAAAAGAAAAGAATTGAAAAAACACTAAAGGCGCTTGCATTCCTTAGGCAGAACACTTATTATCATAAAAATTGTTATGAGTTTGAGAGTTGCATTCTCTAACGTTTAATTATATTTGCAGAGAATTACATACATAGAAGTGCATCAACCGCCAAAAATCACTAACATCGTCATTGATTGATGAAGAAGATGGGAACAATGACTGTAATTCCGGAAAATAACATTTGATGCATATATTTGTGATGATTCCTATCAGTTTAAAACTGTTTTGAAGTTGAGTAGAAGACTCTATTGTGTTAAATAGGGCAGCCGCACCGCTTAACATCAGATGAACGACTAGCTCGTCACGTAATTTATTCTCATAAAAAAATAATATAAGAAACATCATAATTTATGCCAAATTATTGTTAGACTAACCAAACTTCACCAATTTAGTTATTATACCTATATTTGTACCAAATAATGTAATAAATATAGATCGTCATAATTACACTAGTGCAGATACTAAGCGACATAGTTTTTACAATGTTATGTGATAAATGTCGGACCAAGATTTTTGTTCCCGCTACGTCGTCGCATCTCAACGCACACTACGAAAGTATACAGCTCAAGCGTACACACGCATACTATTTGCCTAAACTTGCAGCGCACGAAAATTATAAGGGATTCTTAAAGAACAACTTATATCGGAAAGACAAATAAAAGAAATAAGATCTGTCTTTTTTGGACAGGGTACTGACTTTTACGCGTGTAATTGGGTAGAATATATCAAATACTATACGGGCCTTATTCCAGAAAAAAAGTGATATTTTTAAATAATCTAAAAAGTATGACTAAAACTCGTGTAAGTTAATGAAAGGACGAAGATAGTGCAAGTCATCAATTTCTGATTTTCTGTACAAAATTACATGATAAACGTTTTTAGCCTTGATAAGTCAAGGCTGAACACGTTTTTTGCTTGAGCTAATGTTAATTAACAAACGCTTATTGTGGTGGTTATTTTAGAAATTGCTATTCACTTCTTTAAAGGATATGTAATCAAAGACCTCAGTTTTAAGATTTTGATTATTGTATATAAACTCTATGGACAAATTTTTGATACTATTATATTCAGTTTCAATGAACCAAAATTTTCATAAAAGGTTTTAGTGCCTCACAACACTGAAATAATTATGGGAATTTCGATAGCGCGCACTATCTTGTGCCTCTTTACTCTGAACGCTGCGAATGAACCTAGTGAAAATAAAAAGTATAAAAACTACGAGATAGCGTTCGCTATAGCTTCACTTTCAGAAAATACACTATTGTTGCCTAGAACCGATTTCGTCCGAGAATTTTCGTTTCGTGCATAACTGGCAATAAAAGATTCATAGAGGCCACTAAATAAACCGTGTCACGTAATCGGCTTCAACTGTGATTTTAGCTCAATACGTTCTTAGCTATTCCTCTCACATTGTGTTCAGAACATTACAACTACACAATAAATCATTTCATACATTTGCTTTTTGGTCTCAGCCTTCTATATAGTGTATAATGCCTAACGATCTCATACAAAGATGAACCCTTACTTACATTTTTCGTATCTAGGTATGGACTTAGAAATTATGTGGACCATGGTCTCACAACACCCTTGGGAAGAACAAGTATTTGCGCTTTTTTCTTGTACTTAAATACTATTTCTGTTGCGGGAATTAAACCCGCTGTCCCAAGGTTGTGAGCCGGCCTACTCAACCACCACACCACAAAAACTGTCTACATAATGGGGACTTTCTGGAAATCTTTATACCGAATTATTGATTATAGTTGCAATGCCGTAGTCTAAATCGAAATAAATGAACAAATAATACAAGGTGACCTTGAATTAGTATGTTATCCCCAAAGGTAATCTACACCCCAAGGAAGACAATGTTTCTTCTACGATTTTACTAAATTAATGGATTTTCATTGAAGAAATGCCAAGTGAAGTTTACGTTCGAAAATAGCCGTAGCGCAGCTGGGTGTTTGAACTTCGTCCTTGACCGAGTTCACATAAATGAGTTTAACGACCTGTGTTTAGAAATGAATTTGTAGTATCTTGTTAACTCTCGTAGCGATCGCACTTGCAATTTTGCGAGTGGATTCATTTCTTACTATGGAGTTTTTAAAACACCCAGTTTCACGTAAGGCTCTCACAACTTGAAGGGTATCATGGTCCCAGTCCCTCCATTTCGGGATAACATACCAATTCAAGGTCACCTTGTATAGCGTTAATTTTACATCATATCATCATCATCATCATCATCATCAAGAAACATAAACTACAAACTATACAGACTCTTTTTACATAAAAATATGGTTTTGATATCTGACAGCATGCATACATAAATTCCATCCACTACTAGTATTGAGAATTGCATTGGTGTCGCAAAGGACACGCAAATTTAGTTATGCTACTCTAAAAATATGCTCTGCAATTTTTCCTGCCGGAATATAAAGAGAAGGCCGCTGGACATTGATCAGACTTTAAAATAGTGTTGTGAATCTATCGATACATAATTTGACTGTCCCAAGTTGACCTCAAAAAGTAGTCATGCATATCGATAGGCATATTGATAGGACTTGAAAATTAAGTATTTGTGTAATGATATATATTTGCAATAAATTATTTATAGTATATTTAGTAATAAGTCGACATTGATTTCGACCATTCATTGTGTTGTATCCTTGTTTTATAAATGTTTTGTGAAATTAAGATTTTTCTTCTTTTTTCAAAAGGGACGTTTTCGTCAATAATATTACATAAATGCTAAAAGACGTACAAAATTAAAAATAAAAACTAGCTATCTATCTATTACTATCATCAGGCAAAAGTTTGAATGCTAGGCGTGATAACTTAAATAATAATTATTATTTAAGATAAATAGATAGATAGCCTATTGAGGTACTCGATGACGATACGAATAATAGTTATTTAGGATAAACACGCCTAGCATTCAAACTTTTGCCTGATGATAGTAATAGTGCAAGATCCGATAGCAGAAATACATACAAATACCTACGTCATCGAGTACCTCAATAGGCTATCTATAGATCATTAGCTGACACTTAAACATGTAAAAAAAATCAGGTCTGCCAATTCCGGTCCTGCCGGGTCATGGAAATCCAACTTCAAATGCTTTAAACACTAAGTTCCGGCAAGTTAACTGTTGCCAGCATTTTTTTCGGGTACCTTATGACGTAATTATTAAAATAAAAAGAAACGTCAAAAATTTTCTCGGATTTCTATGACCCGGCAGGATCGGAATTGGCAGACCTGATTTTTTTACACGTTTATGGGTCGGCTAACTATCTACAGATAGCCTATTGAGGTACTCGTTGACGTAGGTATTCCTACTGTGAGATCTCGCACTATACGATATGTATAATTATTATAAATATTTTTTCATTTGCCCACCACACTACCTTACAGCAAAATATACTCTGCAGCTACAGTTTTGTCAATCTACACGCCTACATGAACTTCGTTTGTCGACCGAGTAGTGCAATAGTCTGTCAGGGATTTTGTCGCCACACGTGTGAGTGACAATCGAGTTATTGCCATGAAAAATGTTGCAAAATGCAATAAAGCCGTTGTAGTGTTTTGTAATGGAACATTGTTATGACAAAAGGAAAATGTTTGCCAATAAATCGAACAATAGGAAATCGTTGTGATGTTAAGTGTAGATTACAAACGTTGCTGCACTATTCTTCTAATTGTAAGCGTGGTTGAGGATCACAGATCTAAATGATACTTATCCTTTGTAGTATTGTAGATCAAGCCAAGTTTAGGTCAAGCCCCGACACTCCATACAAAGAACTTATTTGAATAAACCTACTCTACTGGTACAAGAATACTTGATCTATTTGCTAACGTTTATTAAATGCGGGTAGCTATTGTAGGGCTGATGGTTATGTACGCAGACGTAGTAGGTAATGTATCTATAGCCCATTTGTAACTGTTTTTCTTCTTGGATCTTTACGACAGCAGCCGGGATCGACGGTTAACATGCCTTCCGAAACACGGTTGTGCTCAGATGTAAATACCATATTTTGTAGCAGTCACCCATCAAAGTAGTGACCGCATTAGCTGCAGCGAACGTCGCGCAACGTGCTTAACTTTACCAATTGGTTAGGAACGGCTAGTCGCGCTTTAATAGATGTGCTAGTAATTTTTAATAATCCAGAATATTACAGGTAACAAAGAGTTCTATTTCTTTAAAAAAATGTTGTGTATGTAGAAACTAATCCATTAGATGTAGAGGTTGAAATCGTTTTAATAAAAGGCGACCTCTCACCCCCTTCACGTCTATCGTCTAATAAAGACCCGTACATTAGACCGTAAAAGCGGCAAAAGAAATAAATTTCTATCGATTCGATCTCTGGTCGGGACCCAACGCGGGTCTGGCCCCGTTTAATATCATCATAAAGTAATTGAAGTGTAAAAGGTCCACTTCGTGACGCGGCCGTCGATCTAGGGGATGCTAAAGGTTCTACAATTTCAATATAGTCGTTGTTAAGTACGAAATTTGATTATTACGTAAACATTAGGCGTTTGTGTAAAATATATTTTGTTTTAATAAGTTGATTCATCGCTTACTCAATAGAAATAAAAGTGTATCAGTATCAGAATTTGCTATAAATTTAATGGGTATACTGACTATTAAGGTCTAAATAAATTTCTTTTCTTAAAATACTAGATTTAGTTCAAAAATTTAGTGGTATAGTGAACTCATCCTGATTTAAAGAACAAAGAAGCGATCTTCAGACATATTTCATATTCAATTGTTCCTCGACCACTTTATGATCTACATACAAACACTTACATAATATTATAATATCCCATGCATACCCCTGTTATGTCCGTTTCCTTTGAAATTAGGAACTCTATTGTAAGGTAATACGCATAACAATTTTTTATTAGCATGAAGTTATTCAATCATTGAGAAAAATTACTTTCGGTCCCTATACCCCTTATTTTCTGATCCTTACCGATATATTTTGTATATTACTAAGTGCTTTTAATGTATTAATACACTGTGTTTGTATGTTATTTTTATTTGTGACACGATTTAAATAATTCATTTTTAAATAGCCTGCTGTTTAGTTCTAAAATAATAATTTTCCCCTAAATTACGCTCAGTAGGTACATAGAAATTTTCTTTGGTCTTGAAGACTTAGGTATTTGTTTCTCTTTTCTAGTAATTTAGTTATTTATAGTGTAACCTTATAAGACTACAGGTAGGTAGGTTTAGAGCCTACAGGTTTGAGGAGTTGAAATGAGACTCTCAATAGGTTCAACTCACACTCTATTTCAGGATTTACACCTTAGGTTGTTATACATTAAACATTTAAGCATTCAAATGGTTCTTAGTTTCTAAAGGAGAAAGAAAGATATTAGTTTTTACAAAAGAAATACTACCACTGCTGAAGGCCTGGGTGTATGACGGAGATACCTGCGGTTCTGCCGCAGGATCTCAGGGTAGGTGGGTTCGATACCTACACCGATTCAGTATTGCCTGTGACCAAGGTATCACTTAAGAACTAAAATTAGTTAGTTGTCGGACAGCACTTAGAAAAATAAAGCGCAGCCAAGGAGACCTGGCTGCGAATACCGCTTGTGTAGTGGGTGTGTAGTAGTGGGACCGTGTCTCAGAGCGAAGACCTCGACGGACGGACGCTCGCTCCGTGTTCAGGTGGGAACGGCAGCGGCGGCCCAGCCCAGGGAGTAGGCCAACCCCGCTTTAGGGGCAGAGGGAGGCAGCGGCTCTGAGGCGAGGAAGCCCTGCGCGAGCGCGAGTAGCCGCACTTGCGCCCCGGTATAAAAAAACCCGTAGGGGGTTTCGAAGTTTTTTAGGTGCCGTAGAAGCAAAGGTTGTCCGTAGGCAACAAGCAGCAAGGCGAGGTGACTGGAGAGGCACTGACCACTGTTGAACAAAACCATCGTGTGAGATGCTACCAAAATGGACGTGGCGGCGCTCTAAGATAGCGGCCGTGTTAGCGAGGCTAACTCACCACTTTTCAGGTGGAAGCACTCCTGAGGTGGTGTGGTGCTGGAACAGCTACACTGGGGAGCACTTTGGGCTCCTATGGCGACGTGGTCTTGAGCCAAGTCAATATCGTGCCAGTCCCACTCGCGACAGGAATCAAAATGGCCGAACCTCAGCGCGGGATTTTGCGAGGGCGGGCGTAACGACTTTTCCGCCGTCGTTTCCCCCACGCAATTCCTAATTTTTAAATGCTTTTGGGATCGCTGGCCAATCACATCAGCTAATCGAGCCATCAACATAGTATTATATGGACGGCGGACATTCACAAAATGCCTGTCCATTTTCTGTTGGTGTGAGTATTTAAATATGCATTAGTATGCGTGAGTAGGGAAGTGACCCCTATTACACAATATATCGATATATAATAAACCTAACCAAACAGTGCTGCAGAATTTCGATACTTTTTAGTTTTAATACAATAAAGAAAATTAGATATTTGTAAAACCAGAAGATGCAGCTTAGGCCGGCCCCCAATTGGTGGACCGACGACCTGGTGAAAACTACGGGGAGCTGATTGATGCAGGAGGCGAGTGGCCGCTCAAGGTGGCACTCTATGGGGAAGGCCTATGTTCAGCAGTTGACGTCTTCGGGCTGTTAATGATGATAATGATGATGATGACCCTAGTAAAAGTATATTGAAACATTATATGAAATAACGTTTGTAAGTAACATTTTTATATGTTTGTTGCCAGTGATGACTTATGGAACTGAGACGTGGTCTCTAATTGTTGGCCTCATTACTAAGCTCAAAGTCGCGCAACGAGCTATGGAGAGAGCAATGCTCGGTGTTTCCTTGCGAGATAAGATCCGAAATGAGGAGATCCGCAGAAGAACTAAAGTGACCGATGTGGCACTTAGGATTAACAAGTTGAAATGGCAATGGGCAGGCCACATCGCTCGTAGAGCTGACAACCGATGGGAAGAAAGGTTTTCGAGTGGCGACCACGAACTGAAAGACGCAGCGTAGGCCGGCCCCCCACTAGGTGGACCGACGACCTGGTGAAAGCCGCGGGGAGCCGATGGATGCAGGAGGCGAGCAACCGCTCTAAGTGGCGCTCCCTGGGGGAGGCCTATGATCAGCAGTGGACGTCTTCAGGCTGTTCAAATAACATTGTTCCATAATAGTTAGTTTTTATTTTACATTCGCGTTTTCTTATTCTATTCATTAAAATGATGGTTAAATTTGTAAAAAGGGTTCCGTACCATTATCTATAAAAACGAGCAAAAAATCACGTTTGTTGTATTGAAGCCTCTATATTTATTTTAGGGAAAAATATAGGGGAAAAGGATGAATGGATGGGACGGGTGCGCCTGTCTCCCTTTGCCGTCCCATCTATTCATCCTTTTCCCCTATATTTTTCACTTTTGCTTCTCTCTTACCCATAAACAGGGTAAGGCATAAAACTTAAACCCGTGCGAAACCGGGGCGGGTCAGCTAGTTTATTATTAATTTCATAACTCATATTGAAGCCAGACGACACTGGCCTACCTATTGTATTTTATAAAAGTAGGTTAGGTGCCTATTTTTAAATTGCCAGATTTACATTTACTTTTTCATTCTGTTTGCACTTTGATCTAAATCCATTCAAAAGTGGTTTAAGGAAAGAGATTTTCTACTTTTTAATCTCCCTAAAACCAAAGTAATTTTGTGCAAATGTATGAAGATTTACGAATATCGACAAAATGTAATGGACAGTGTAGGTACATCACTATTCGAGAGGCGTAAAATCGCCCATCCCAAAAATATCAATTAAAGCATTAAATCTTTCAGTAATTGCAATCGCATGGTAATTATACGGTGGAAAAAACGTATATTCTTAATATGAAATGCATATATACTTCGAAACTTCGATGTTTAACATAAAAATGGCCAGTAAACTTTAACGTATAAAATGATGATTCTGGTTTTCCTTCGACTCCTCGGGTTACTCTTGATGCTCAAAACACAGCACAACACGACACAATTTCACTATTGATACAATATTTAGCCCTAATAACAATATAATCACTAAATTTTCACGTTTTATGCTCTCGCATTTAATTTCATGACACACCAAACTGTCAGAACATGACACGCGGTGTCTGTAAGGCGACGTTGCCGTACCGACATTCGCTTTCTCGCATACTCTATGCGACGATTCGTGTATTAGACAGAGATACAAGACAGTATGTTTACACGAAGGATGCGGAGCGGCAACGCCGCATTGGCAGATTTTGGCTCTCTCCATAGACCTCCATGGATCGAGCAAACAAAAGTAGTTTTCTTCATTCTGTATGTCAACGTCAATGTCTAATTCAACCCGACAATGACATATGTTTGACGTCGACAACCAATTTTTTAGTTTTTATTTGGCTTCACGCGGAGACGCATTTAGCCGGAATAGTTACTCTGTGAATGAGTATCACAGATCAACAAGAAGAGTTGTGTCTCTGTGGGCGAATTAATTTATTATCTGCGATAAGACCCACAGACCCACAATTGAGCACAGAAGATGAAACCAAGGGCTACAATAGCAAGACTTATTATTTGATTTGGTTTAACTAGATTATCATGCAGCAAAACTCTACTTTTTCAGAATGTATTATTTAATAAGTTTTGTTTGATCCAGTCGCCGTTTCGTTTATAGTCTTTCTGTTTAACTATTAAAAGATCAATAATTGTTTTATAAAGTAAAATATCCCTTTAAACTTAATCTTAAAAGTTAAAATGGTATCTTTCCTCCTACCAAAAGGCAGCGTCAAACTCAATACTCATTAATATTTGAGTTGCAAACTTATAATGAAGCTGAGTTCTATCAGCGAAAAACTCTGGAATAATAATATTGAAATAGTACAGTATGATACAAGTGTGGGAAGTTGATCATTACACTCGAGGCGGTAATAGGTAATAATGATCAACCCACACGCGTGGCACACGACGTTTTACATCACTCTTGCGAGGAAATAAACAGACTCTTATTGTCATTAACTTTTAATTATTACAACAATTGTTAAAAGTACAATTCTCAAAATCATATATAACCGATTTCATGACATTTTCTACAGCTTGATAGTTTATTATTATTTCATATAATGAACCGTGGATTGTAAAACATCTTGGAATCTTGTTTTTGGTATATTGGTCATTTTTATGAGAAGCATTTCACCATGGGTTTGTACGTCTTTTATTGAAATATCAAGCTCTATGTGAGCTCTTGACGTCTACATGCACCAGTCGTAGTCGTACCACCAAATATTAATGCAACCTGCAAAGAGATCAAAACATAGTTACTTGTGTGTGACTTGTAGGTATAAGCTTTAGGCAGGTAGGATTACATAAAATAGAAACGATACATTTAGATTTATGAAGTTCAACTTTAGTTCAATTACTAACCTTTGTTATTGTCAAGTAATGACAATGCGGAGCTTCTTTAAAAAACTTTGTAATCTCCGTTGGTGACAACGGAGATTTCAGTTATACTTTAGATTTCCGGCCTTTATTTATTTGCCAGTATAGTAAAATATAAAAACATACAGGGAAAATATTAACAAATATTTTGGCAAATGGCGCGCAGTTATCTTTTATATCGCGATACACCACCAGCGATGCGCGCGCAGGGTTAGAGTCGGTGCACACCGCACAGGCCCGGCACATGTCCGGTGCATGCCTGGCGCATTGTCCCAAACAATGCGAAACAAAAAACAAGCAATGAGCCGGGCCTGTGCCGGTGAGGCGTGCACAGACTAGGACAAAGTTGTATCTGCATTTGTGCTCACGCGCTACTAATTGGTATACTCAGCCTTCCTGTACTCTTTTCAACCAACTGAATACCCCTAATAAAATGCTAGTTCGACGGTACCAAGTTTTCCATCTCGATATGTGAGTAACTCTATTCAGCCGAGCAGCGTAGTATCTTCACTGGCTGGCACTGCAGTTTACATGGCAACGTATTTGTGTAGTGTAGGACTACTACCAGTAATTACAAATAAAGATTGTGATTCTGCATGATTTGATTGGTTTCCTTAATTATTACAAGTATAGTGTATCTAAAGTTTACCTCACAGTATGTATACCTAGGCAAGTGATAAAATTAAAAAAAAACGATAAAATAGCGGTAGATTTGAGTAAGATTGTTTTGGAGACAGCAGAAATTCACAAAATGGTAAAATTTGTTCACGTTAATGAAGTTTTATAATATTTTTATTACTCACAGAACCGGGTTTTTTCTACCTGAGACCCGGGTCTGAGAACCGACTGAAAATTGAGCGGTAACCCGGGTACCCAGTATCCAGATCTTCGGGTACCCGGTTTGCGAATTATTCTCTTTTAATTTTGCTGAAGAAATTTTTATACATTCAGAATAAAAATGCTTATATAAATTCTTCGGTTCTGTATGTTTGTAGACTACATTATGTAGGTATTATGCCTAGACGTGATAAAGGTCGTGTTACGTGGTAACATAGGTATATTTAGTAATCTGTGATCGTGCGTGGCATGGAGTTCCACTTTCTGTTTAGAATGGCACCTCTAAAGTTAGGATTGCTATAATGGTAGCCAGCCTCAGATACGAAGGAGAATCAAATTCTGTAATGAGCTCAAGCTCTTTGTAGAATATTTTTATAGCACCAGTGTTATCATCTTTACTCTGAGGCATATTTCATTGTTGTTTTCGCCTGACTATCTACCGGAAACATATTATAATTATTTAAGCATCTTATAAGTACCTACCATATTGTTTTGTTCTATCGTTTTTATTTTATGCCTACTTTGTATTCTACCCACATTATTTTATATTCCTCTTTATTTCTACCGTAACGTAATTAAGTAAAGTATACCTATATCTGTAATAATAAGGCTAGTTATTGGTCAACTTCTCGGGGGAGGGCACTGTACGCTGAAACACAGAAGATGAGTCTAGTTCGGCAGCAGATACCCAACAAAAAGTTTATCTTTTGGCCTTAGTTAAGTATAAGTATTTAGTGGAGCATTGTATCTATTTGAAATAAAAATTTATTTATTTATTTTATTTAAAAAGAATCTCATTAAACGCTATTTTAAATGTGATCGTTGTATTTTTTTCTGCCTTTTTTTCTTTCTAACTTTTCTGCTACCCGTTTAATTATAACAATTTAAACTGAGTTGTCCATAAAGCACCTGTAGCGTCAAAGAAAATTAAACGAATATTGTAGGATTTACGTGTTCCTCACAATGGACCGCAGCCACTTCATTAAATTTCGTTTCCAATTATCCTAAAGTGGGCCAGAAATCGGACGGTAATTGGTTAAAATAGGCACTGTTCAAACAGTTACCGAATTAGTTAATTTACTTGTAACAAAGATCTGGTTATGAAAGCTTTGAAACTGATAAAGCTTTTATATAAAAAAGGAATTGGATTTTCTTTAGTAACGAAATAAAATAACACGAACATTTGTTTGTTACATGGTTACATTAAGAATTACATAAAATAGAGATCGTTATCGTTAAAATCATAGTCATTTTATTATTTAAAAAAATTACAAGTCAGGCTTGCGAGAACATTGCAAAAAATTATATAACGACTAGCTACTGCCCGCGGCGTTGCCACGCGTGGACTACATTACTTTTCAGGTTTCGGTTTGGGTAATGGCTTTATTTTTATAAACAGATTTTCTATGAGCCACACTGAGTTTTCTGCTCGTATAATCACTTCCACGAAGTAAAAATGACATGTCTTAATCATGGACGAAATAATTAATTATAATATTTTCCAAAACAGCGTAGGTACGCTAATCCTTGATATTCCTGGACTATTTTTTTATGAAATCTCCACTCATGGCTACCTAACTATAGAAAAATTTTCGATGATATTTCGATAAGTATCATCGAACTCATGATTAATTAAAATCTATGCTTTCAAAATATTTTTACAATAGGGCAAATTCTGGGGGTCTAGCAAAGATACCAACCGCTAACGCTAACGTCAAATGCTAACTCCAAAATGTACTGCACAGAGTACATTGGTAAAGATTGATGTCACAGAGCTATGAAACAAATGACGCTTAGCCAGAAGCGGTTTTTTTGGTCTGTGATAGATGTACTGAAATGACATTTCGGAAATCGCTAACTTTTCCGTAGTGAATGTCATGAAAAAATTTCTTCCGTCGAAACATTTTTTATAACATGTTTCGTACACAGATTAGAGAAAAAAAATTTACTTCGTATCATTCCAAAGAGTATTATTATACCTCTGTATCACTCAAAGAGTATATAATTTACTACGTAACGTTAGAGTATCATTAGCCCACTGCATTAGCCTATGGTCGTGGCCAATGCATACATGTATTGGCCGCCAAACATAAACGTCATGTAATGCCAAAAATAGGTTTTACAATGCGTAGCAAGGGTCAAGATTATACTCCCAAGGGTAAAGCTCTAACTATCACGGTTCATGAGATACAGACTGGTGACAGACGGACAGAAGGACAGACAGACTGACAGACGTCGTCAGTCCGTTTTGGGTACGGAACCCTATTACTAAGGCTCCGCTGTTCGTCTGTCTGTCTGTCACCATCAGGCTGTATCTCATGAACCGTGATAGTTAGAGATCTGAAATCTTCACAGATGATAATATTTTTGTTGCCGCTATTAAAAAAAATACTAAAATACAAAATAAAATAAGTATTTAAGGTGGCTACAACAAACGTTTTTTATAGATAATGATACGGAACCCTTCGTGTGCGAGCCCAACTCGCACTTGGCCTGTTATTTCTCTAATCTGCGGGCACTTAAGTATAAGTAACATGTTTGTATCTTGAATGCAATCGACTCATACTACTTACATATTATTTGATGGTATATCTATTTTACTCCAAAAACCCCAAACAACCTGTAAGGGCTTAAATAGAAAAACTAATAATTGTTAATCAAATCTAATAAATTGGAAAAAGTCATTCCATTGCACTGTTTCATGCATATTTACTACCGAAATTAACTCCTATTACTATTTGTTCATGGCATTACTGAAGATTTTTTTCTTTAATCTGTGCCTCCAGATGGACTTTGCGTGAAACATGTGAAATATTCAATAACAACACGACGAAAAATTACTATACTTAACACTGGCAGAATACACTACGTGTGGAGCCGTAATCCAACATGAAAAAACATTACTGTGACATAAACTAACCGCCAGTAGCCAAAAAAAAAATTCATCATGAAGCGGCCATGTTGTATAAAATTCCGTCCGGTTTCGTAATGATATTTTAATAATGTGGGCAATTTTTTTTTAATGATATTTCGATTTTAATATATCCTATTTTAAGCGCTTGTTATTTCTAAGCATATTAGTGCAACCCGCATGAAAATCAGTTCAGGGTTTTGTTCAATAACAAACAAACAAACAGCTACAAATTATTGTCCCTAGATGGCGTTAGATACGATAAATTAGAAAATGTATGGAAAAGGGCAAAAATCTTGTAGTCCTGCATCGCGGTTACGATATTTTTTGAACAATACAACCTATGGGATAAATTAGATTTGGCATATTTATGCATGTGTTCCGTAGCGCGCCAAAATTACACATTTATTATATGTAGGGAATAAGGAAGGGATAGGGATGATCCTTAATTATGCCTTTTTTAGTTAATACTAATAGGTAGGAATTATCTGTGATCACTATTATATAAGTATTATTTGTGGTAATACCATGACCGTGGTCGTGGTTTAGTTTAACCATGGTCAGTAGTAAATATAAAGTAGACCAACCAAATAAAAATGGCAAACCAAATTCAAAAAAAGGATGTATTGTTTTATTCAGTCGGTATAAAGTATGTAATTTAATAAATTTAAACAAAAACATGCTGTTGTATATTGCTATTATTTATTTTTAAATGTTTGTTAATATTCAGAATTAGAACTGAATGAAAGAACAATCGATCTGGTGACAGCCACAGGGAGCCAACGGAGGCGAGCAGCCACTCAAAGTAGGGCTCTCTGAGCGGCGGCTTATGTTCAGCACGGGATGTCTTGACCATGATGGTGATGAAAGATAAAATTAGGAAGAACATGTTGCCATAAACCTTCTTCCTAATTTTATATAATACTTAGGTTACTACCTAAGTATAAGGAGTTCGTTAGGAGAGTGATCTTATAATCTATTTTCCCTTTAAGGAACAAACCTTTAAAACAGCATTTTTAATAAGCATTCTTATACCAATGAACTGGCTGTAAAACAATGAAGCTTCATTAATTATACGTGGTAAATAATCTGCGTGAACATACTTGGAAATCCGCTGAAATTTAAAATTGTATATTCGAGCGCAATTTGCCAAGTTTCAAACCTCAACAATGCTTTAACGCTACGAGTAAAACAAACAATAGCCTGGAACAATGCAAAGCCAATACAGAAAATAACAGTCAAACATTGTAACTGAATCGAGATGCAATGAGCGCAAATCAAAATGAATATAAAACTCGATATTTCTTTTTCGTTTTTTTGCTTCGCTGTCTTGTTCATTTCAATGAAGTTGTAATATTCTTGAGAGTTTTCAACGCAATAAATTGTAATTTTCTTTTAAAGTTATATAAAAAGTTAAAAACACGAGCAGGGTTTGCAGCACATTGGACTTTGTTGTAGTTTCAAAGTGCTGTTTTTCTCTGAACTGACCATTATTAAATTACAAATACAAACACAAGTTATTTTAAAATAAATATAAATAATTGTGGACATTTCACACAACGCCATATAAGCCAATTTAGTCGTGAACTTAGCAAAGCTTGTACTATGGAAGCCAGATATAACACATAATGTACATAGATTTGCTTAAAAACATATCATATTTGTTTTTCATAATGTAGGCATTTGACCACTGACCTGTTGGTAAGTGATGACGCGGTGTATAAGGTGGTGCAAGCTTGCCTAGAAGATACCTGTTCACTCGTAAGTTATAGTTTACTAAGCGCACATCTTAAAATTCAGATGGTTCATCATTCCACTACTACTTTACTAGGTGATAGGACTTTTCTGCCAATTTCGCCTAGGTAGGTACCGCTGCTTTGAAACAAAAATTAATGAACTCACGACACTACAAAGGACAAACTACTTACAAACTACTTATTTTACTACGTATGTTAAAGTATTATGTTGTTATTATTACTAAAGTATCTAAGTTTAGTATTATGTCAATTATCTGTTTCCATAGCACAAGCTATGTTTAGTTTGGGGCTAGATGGCGCTGTGTGAAATGTCTACACACATTTATTTATTTCTGGCTGAACCGGCTACGCACGGGTTCATTAGTTTTACGCTGTGACCCTGTTAGTTACATAATTGAAGTGAGGATCCCTAATTTTTTGAAAATATAATTTATTCTCTATGTCACTTGGGGATAGTGTAGCTCCTCAACAGTGAAAGAATTTTTCGAATCGGTTCAGTAGTTTCGTAGCTTATTCAATCCAAACAAACAAAAAATTTAATCTTTCCACTTTATAATATTGTTATAGATAAGATATAGGTGTTGGTATTTGCGTTAAAGACTAATTCAATTCGTATTACTCTTTCTACTAACACCATATTACCGTTAACGGTAAACTATGTACACAAAACTTGTAGCGGCTAATGTGTTAACTTTGCCGTAGCGTTTAGTTCTCTTCTATACTTAGCCACTAGCCTCAATCGATCGTCAAGTACTCACTTAAAAGTCAGTTTCCAATCTTGGCTATCTATTGTCTTCGTATTACTCTTTCTACTAACACCATATTACCGTTAACGGTAAACTATGTACACAAAACTTGTAGCGGCTAATGTGTTAACTTTGCCGTAGCGTTTAGTTCTCTTCTATACTTAGCCACTAGCCTCAATCGATCGTCAAGTACTCACTTAAAAGTCAGTTTCCAATCTTGGCTATCTATTGTCTTTAAGGGGATCGTCCTGGTATTTGAAATGTTGTTTCCGTCGTTTTACCACCCAGACGTGTGATAGAGACAAATAGACAATAGAGCCCGTGAGTGATTTTACGCACATTTTAGCGTTACGGGCGAAAACGGTTGTCACTCTCTAAATGTTAACGTAGCCTTTTGTTTTTATGGTTGCTACTGCTAATACTAAAAATTCGTAACTTTAGGACAAAGACATTAAATTCCAAATACTTAAAGTTTATAAGGACGTACAAGCATAATTTATTACTGTGTAGTCTACTTATAAAAAATAACCGATATATCGCATATAACATTTAGGGGTGGAAAAATGTTGAATGGACAAGAGAAAGGCCCGGGGTACTCTCTTCTTAACTTCAGGTGAAATGTAGTGAAACGCCTAACATTACTTGATACTTGAAGATTCGCTTACTTCCTATTTCCCTTAATCATCCCTAAAATGAACATTTAATTTATATATTTAATATTTAATTTTGTTTTAGATAGTTCATTTTTGTTTATATTTATATGCCCGTATTAAAAGATAGTTTGGATGAACATCCACGGTAATGTTTTCATATGTTTAGTTTAGATAGTGGAAGAAGATACATAGAAACATTCAACAAATCAACAAGAGAGAAAAACTCTAAGACAAAATTAGCAAACACTTCTGTGCCGAAACTTTACTCAACAAAAGAATAACTGCAATGTATAAATTGTGTTATCTACAAGGTTTTATCGATTCGACCGAAAATTGTGACTGTGGAATCTGGTTACCTACCTAGCGATAAGTAGAGACGAGAAGAGACGACAATTAGTCTAGTAGCACAGAATATTTAACTAATACAGATGGGTAAGGTGGTAGTAAGACTTTCCCTTAAAGTTCGCCTAGTAACATTATAATATCTGTGGCCTAGGTATACACTCACCACACCCCTTTGCTAGATGTTCTACCTCCAAATAGTACTATGAAACTACTATATTGTGTTAAATGGTAATGTAGCTAGTTAAATAATTACTAAGCAAATGAGATATGGGACAGTGATCTAACAGTCTAAAAAATCTTTTATAGATTAATTTGTAAAGGAATTATTTGAACCACGAGCGGGGTTTGGGGGGGGGGTTCAAATTCTATACACTCGTTGGTTAAAAACAGCCGATGGTCAACAGGTAACAATAAGCGTTCTGTATTTTTAATCTGAATCTAACTTTGACAAACGTTCGCTAAACTGGGGTTAATACCAGACATTTTAAGTATTGATCACTTCATCATTGATTGATCTCTTCATTGATTGAAACTTTTCTCCATTGCGTAATCTGAGCTTTGAATTAATAACAGCATTCATTATTAGTACGGTTTTATTAGAGGTAACGTCACGAAATTTTGAAATCGGTTATTGGGAGCGAAATATCGGTTATCCAATTAATGGTTTCTCACCCACCTCTGACGGCCGAGTGGTCTGTGGCTTACAAACTTCCGAGTTTCTACCCCTGTCGTTGAGCGTTAATTGGCTTTCTCTCAGATTTGGCATCAATCGAAGCTAGTGGAATAACTCGGCAAACGAGACTTTGTGGCCTGATTTCGCAGTCTATTTAAAGCATAATAGGCATGATGATTAAAATTTTTTTTTGCATAAATTTATAACATTCCTCAAAAGATAAACATTTGTGAAAACAAAAATTAAATATCTCAAAAAATTACCAAGTTACAAGCATTTTAAAACCGGAATAGAAAGAGATAGCTCATTACTATGCTGTGGTAGCTTTTCATACAATGTCATGTGACGTCACGAGTGGATTTTTCATAGTAACTGTAAGGGCGATCTGTTTCGCGAGGAATGGATAGGAGGTTCCCCCTACAGGAAACTTTCAAAGCTTATTACTCCGTGATTTATTTACCGATTTTACTTATTTTTTCAATTATTGCATGCAATTAATGTATATGTTACCCACTTATGCCTATTTTCCAAATAAATGTATTTTTCATTTTCATTTTTCATTCATTTTTAATCTTCTTTATGAAAGTAATATTTACTTGTACATGCCTATTGTTACTTTGTATGCAGTTTTTGCAAATAAAATGTCCCTTCTTTTAATGTTTTTACTCTAATGGTTTTTTTAATTCAATTCACGACTACACAGCTGAGTAAATGTCAAAACGCGAAAAAATGTTGCCACATACGAATAGTTGACTACAGTTCAGAATAACACTATGTGAAAAGTGTATCCATCACTCAAAATTCAATTTATTATGGTAGTATATGGCCGTAGTTTACGATTCCCGGAAGGTTTCCCAATATTACAATAATTCACTCATTTGACTGAACTGTCATATCAGCCCCTCTAGTTTGTCGTGTCATGAATTATATTAATATTCCTAGTATATATAGGCCACGGATGTGTATACCCTAGGTACTGCTTTGCCCCTATTTATATAGATTGACATTATACGGGCGCGATGGCTCAGTTGGTAGTAGCCCTGCCTTCTGAACCGAGGGCTGTAGGTTCGATTCCTACCCAGGACAAACATTTCTGTGATGAACATGGATGTTTGTTCTGTTTCTGGGTGTTGTTATATTGTATTCTATGTATGTATGTACAAAAAAAAAGTATCTAAGTATTATATCAGTTATCTGGTTCCCATAGAACATGCTTTCCTTAGCTTGGGGCTAGATGGCGCTGTGTGCATGTCGACACATATTTATTTATTTATATAATCAATATATTTTAAAGATCCGAGTATTTGTTTAGGCAGCCGTGACGAAAAAGAAAAGAAAAACAAAGAAAAAAATGAGAGAATAGTTTGTCACGTCTTTTAATAAATAAATAAGACGAATGGTCTTATGGAGTTCAAGCCGCTTTATTCCAAAGGTGTGAAGACCAATGATTAAACTTCAGTTTTATGTCAAAAATAAATCCAGTCATCGGTAAACGGCTAAAATTTAAAATGTAATTCTGTAAAAATATCCGAGGTGCTAGTTAAAATCTCTTTCAAAGAGGGTCTTAACGTTATTTGGGACACGACTTTCAGTTAGGGGTCCCCATTATGTCGCAATTTGGAATACTCCCTCATTATAATCTCTGCGAACACTTTCCTTGTGCTCTTTACTTTCGTTTTTATAAGACTAATAGGTAATTTGGCTATTGGTTTTACTTTTACGCGCATTTTTCAGAATAGTAATCAGTTTGTTCTTATCCTCATTATTAACAGCCTGAAGACATCCGTCCACTGCTGAGCGTGGTCATGCCTATAGAGCGCCACTTCCACCGGCTGCTTGCCTAATGCATCCATCGGTGCTCTGTGGTTTTGACTAGGCTGTTGGTCAACCTACGCTCCATCGTTCGAAAAAAATAAAACTATTGTATAATATATATTAATCTCTCAAACTCAGTTTTTGTCAATAGTGATTTTTCATTATAAAATTAGAGAATAGCAAAAGGGGAGTTTTTCAACAATACGGAAGCTGAATCCAATCAAAGCTTCGAGCTTTGTTCAAAGCTTTTGTATAAATCAATGAAAATATCGGCTACATTCTACCGTCTATAGAGCTTCCTGTTCACAATGAGTTCTGAAATTCACCTTGGAATATTTGGAATGATCGGGCCTTCTTACAAGGTTATACGAATAATTAGGTTAGGGCAGTTTTTTACTGCGAGTTGAGGTCCAAATAATTTATTGTAAAATGAACCATTTTCCAATAAATTCCTATTATACTCTCATTTATTTTCATTTCTTAAGTATATGTTTTTACAATATTTCTATAAAATTAAATAATAAATAAATAGTAATAATAATAATGTTAATGTTATATTGTTAGTATTTTCTGCCATTTTCCCGTTATTTTATGGAAACTCTCCATTTAGTGGTAATAAAATAAAGTAAAATCTATATAATATTGTCATTATAACACAAAAATGTAACTATGATAAACCTAAAAATACCGATTATAAAAGTACCTTCAACGCTGCCTTATATAAGCAAAAGGGGTAAGTTCAGCATGTACTGTATTCACATAACTGCAAACACAGCGCTGTTTTTCAAATTACCCCTATGCTTGGACAGAATAAAAAGTACCTACCTATCTTATGTTGATTTTTTGAACTGTTGTACAATTGTCATCCAAATCGGTTAAACCATTATCGCGCGAATGGAATTCAGTTTATGGCGGGAATAAAAGGGAGTTGACATAAAATAAATGTCTCAATTTTATGACCATAATTATTTGTATATATATGGTGTCAGCGATAACTTCCATATTCAGGATTTTCCATCATTCTATATTTACCGATTTCAATCAATATTTATATCAATAATACGCAATCTTATTAATCCAAATTCTTAAATTTACAAATTCTTAATTTTCCGCATTTTTTTATTTCCCCATTATAATAAATTAGACACATTCTTAATTTTCCAAACAAGTACAGTTTCATACATAAACCAAAGTTAATGGAACATAGTTATAGACACGTAGCTATAGGTATGATGTCTACTAGGGATGCGCCGAATATTCGGTAATTATTCGATATACCGAATATTCGGCATGTTTTTCCATGTTTGGTATTCGGCCGAATATTCGGTTCGGTACATTTATTTATTTTATTTTAATAATTTAATAATAAATACTCTTTGAAAGGCACCTACCGCACCGCAGCATATAGCTGGCAGATAAAAATTACAAAAAAGTAAAAAACGAACCCAAAATGGCGTCCCTGACAGCAGTTTGAGTGACTATTGAATGAACGTAATGAACAATTACGTTGCTACAGACCATCCTAAATTTTTACTCACAGAGTAGTTGATCGAAACTGTGTTTTCGTTCGTGAAACTGGGAAGAACTACTCGCCGCCTTTACGTCCCGATCAGTATTACTCACTGGCTAGGTAATCGTAACTTTAATCGCATATAGAGAACGAAGCCCAGACTTTTTAATCGTTTTTCTAGATAAGTATTGATAACATGCTCTATGTAGGTCCTAAACGCTTGGTCACCAGAAAATTATGATATATTGTACCTAACCGGCACTACCGACCTATAAACATTTGGTCCAACATCTAATTTGAATTTTTTTTTAGGAATGTAATTGCATTTACATTACAAAAATGCGCTAAATACAACGTTTCGCTTGTTTTAAAGAATTCTGTTATTTATGTGTTTTTTTTAAATAAAATCAATTATTTACATACACTTTAATAGCAATTATAGGAAATTTTCATAAAAAATGAGATTTTACCCAAAAAGTAGTAGATTAAAAATCATTTCCATTGCAGTGGAACCTTTATTGAAGTTTTATAGTAACTGAATGTACGAAATAATTCGTGTAAAATGAACCAAATAGTTCGGCCGAATATTCGGTTTAAATCGAATAATGTTCGTTATTCGAATCCCTAATAACTACTAATTAAAATGAACAAGTAAATATTATTTTCATTATGGTTGGTTCGAAATAGGTATTGCTCTCCTACACATCCGCCTACATTTAATTTTATTGTTTGTGCAATAAAGCCTGTTCTATCTGTCTATCTAACCTATGAAGTGGGTATTTTTTTTTTATTCGAGATTTATTAATATGTAAAAGCTTTATTGGTTTGAGTGTAAGTAAGATCAGTTAGGTAATTAAGCTAAATATTGTACTGTTTGTTTCTTTTCTCTTATATAAACATTAATAAATTTAAATAAAATAATATCATGGCAGCACAGCTCCAGCGTCATTTTAAAGTAAATGTTAGTTTTGATTCTAATATAGATATTGAAACCAGGACGATTTCAACATCTATTTTTTCTTCATTCTTCAATATATCGGAGCATTTTACTAACAAACCTGATCTTTTTTTGTGGTAATCCACTCTTGTCCAACCACGCGCTGTCATTGCTGCCAACTAGAAACAACAAAAAGGAACAAATTAGTAAATTCAGGACACACATATTTCTTATTTTGTTATCGTACCAGCACATCTTTGTGACTAAACCAATACCAACATACAAAACTCCGAGACTCATTATATTCCGCGTTGTTGTTTCCTATTTCCCTTGTATTTGTTCATTCTTATTCTGGTACACATATTGTTTACTAACGGGTTCCGTTGCCCTGGGGCGGGTGATGTTTTGCCTACCCAATTAATGGCTTTCTACCAAGGACTGCTACAATCGTAATTATTATTGCGAATAAAAATTATGTAAGATATATGGATCATTAAAAGTTTTCCATGGTACCTATCTCTTAATAATAGAAAATTTAATGAGTGAAATTAATGAGGATTACTTATTGCTTATTAGGTACTTAATAGGTCACAGAAGTCTTTGTATTTAGTACGTACCTATATATCTATCTCACCATACCGTTAAATCAGCTATTTTAAGCACTTTTTTATCTATACATTTAACCACTGGATCACCTGATGGCAGGTGACGACGGGTCGCGTACATAATCTAATATACATGTTTTTCAATATTGCTCCTGTTTATATTTAGTTCTTACGTCATCGTTTTAACTGTAACATATAGTTTCGGTACCAATGTATGGAATCAGGTGCATTTCTATTTATTATTTTCATTACTATGATGTAACGAATAATGCCATATACCTTAATGTTACCAGCAATAAAAGTAAAAAACTGTAATAATTTTGAATTTCTGCTTCAGTGTGGACTCAACACCCTTAAAGACTTTTTGTCATAGGCTACCATCATATTATGTTAATCAGATTTCTCATTGTTGCAGGTAGAAATGCTTTACCAGCGCTACTTTCTCCGCATGAACCAGACAAACATGACTCATATCCTGGGGCTGCTGCTAACAGTCGCAGCGGCTCTGATCGTCGTCGAAGGCTACAGCTTATTTCTCACTCAGCAGCTCATCATTCAATATACTTTGATGAACAGCTCTGATATTATACCATCAACAAGCATTTTACCTTTACGGTAAGTAACTACCAGTTCGCACTAAGCGTTTACTGAGTCATTCATAGTCCGAACGGTCAAGGAATAGAATACTCTTCTAGCAAAAACATTTACTCGAGTAACTGACTTATTTGAATGAATTGTGTTATCAGCATATCATTTTATTACATCACTTCGACAAAAGATGCTAGCTGTCATTTTGTGAATTGATTAAATATCATGGTATAACGCGTGTCATTAAAGAAACGAATCTGACGCAAACAAGAAAATATTGTTTTCCCTCTTCTAATAATGCGTTTAAGTGCAGAGGGGATAAGATAGCAATAGAAATGTTTGCTCTTTTCAGTTTTTTTCCTTATTGGATCGCGTTATATAGTACCAATTTTACTCTCAAACTGTATCTTGTTTCAGTGATTTTGCACCATCGTTTTACGGCATTCTACATCGAAACGCAAGTGCGGTTATTAACAACATGAACGAATCCGATATTGCGATTCTGCTCTTCGAGAAGGACCGGCTTGGACATATCGTCAACTTGTCCGTCATTGGAATAAGCTGTTTGGTGTACTTATGTTAGTATATTATTATTTACATAGTGATACAGGAATATGTGTAGTCTAATTCTAAATTTATAAAACTCGTACTTAAAAGTATAATAATTTCAAAATACAGTCAGAATAGACAAGCTCCTCCTTTTAATTATTGTTTAAGCAAAGATACTTTTTTCCATCAGGTCTGTTGCTGTGCCTGACAAGACCAGCAATAAACGAGATCTACCTACTTACCATCTCGTACGTGGTCCTTGCCACTTTCATCTTCATGGACCTTTCGCTATCAGGCACCGCTATTGTGAGGTAAGAGAAGAAACCGGCCAAGTGCCAGTTAGATTCGCGCACCAGGGTTCCGTGCATATTTATATTTTAGAAGACCAAATAAAATAGGTTCTCAATTGAAAAGTGTTTGAAACCCTTTACCGCAAGTCCAACTCGCACAAGTTTTTGGTATTTTGTAGTTATATACCAGGTACACTATTACAATAGAAATACAAACATTATTTTATAAAGGCTAACCCCCATATTCTAAGTCGTTACCACGAGATTACTCCACTCGACTTAACCTCGAATTAACCTCATTTTTGTGTTTTGGTATTTTTAGTTGACAATATATAATCAACTTGACATTTCTGCGTCAATTTTTCTTAAACGAGAGAAGCGAAGCAACTGTCAACTCAAGGTACGTCGCGATGTATTTTGAGTTTCCCTCAACGTTAAGTAGAAGTCAAGTGAAGGATATTTGGTGAAACGTTTTAGAATACGGGGGTAAGTGTCATAACAATTATTATCGAGTCACATCAAGTTCACAAAAAGATTTTCGTATCCGAATAAAAATCGATATCTGTGTGTCCCCGAGGATACTGATTGACATGTTTTAGTATTCTAATTGTAATTCACTAAAAACAACCAATTTCATAGCTTTACGGTGTCACCAATCGAAATGGCATGGAACAGCCCTGAATATAAGTTCTTACAAATATTGTAACTACTTTATTTACACAAATTCAGAATTCAAATATCACGCGATTCACACCATAGAGAGTAACGAAAAATTCTAGGTATATGCCATAGACATATTTCAATAAAATACGATTACTTACAATGTTGGCTTAGCACTTGATTATCATTTTATACGTAACATAAAATTTGTTTGTAAAATAACCATTCTCTCCATCCAACTTTAGCTAACAACCGCACATTAATAACACAAAGTAGTGTAAAACAATAGTAACCAGTGAATGACATCAACGGTCTGTTGCTTGTTGATACAGAATTAAACTTTCCCAGCGTCGACTCAAACAAGCCACAAAGCAAGGGTCCATTTTTGTTTACATCGGATTTTGGAAAACTGTTTGCAATCCCTCAGAGCAAGTTCGTAAGTTGGACCAAGCCCGTGCGTGCTCAAAACTGTCGGATGCCAAATTAGATCAAAGCCTTTGCGCCGCTGGTTTACAACATTCTATTTACTTTTTACAACCGCAAAGACGGTTGTAAAGTATCACGTTACAGCAATATTCTATGGAATTTGCTTGTCGTTATTGTTTTACGGTTCTAATAATTCCAATAATAATACTCTTATTTGATAAATATGCCAATATTAAGGCCCAAAATCGACAATTTGAAGTTTTATTTTCAACTTGTTGCGTTCAGCGATTTGTTCCGCGTGGGTAATGTAATGATCGATCCTTACCACAAGACCAACGAAAGTTTTTAGGGGTGGTAAGTATATTCTAAATGTTACTCTAGGCTTTATACGCTTTAAATTAGTATTTTGTCACCTTACGGCGCTGAGTAAACCCTTATTTTTTGGTGGGGTTTTTGGTGGGGTAAAATTAGAAGTATTATACTTAATATGGTAAGGTGGGACTCGATATTGTACGCCTTGTTGTTTATTTGCACCTCTTTAATATTAATAATATCAACCACTGAGTTAAATATTAAAATATTTTTTCACTTTCCGGTGTTAGTCACAGTAGAAAACGTTTCAAAATGCATTTAAAGCTATGAATGCCAGAAATCACAGTTTAATAAGTTTAGAGGTAGTTAGTACTTTCTTAACGTAGTAAGCTAGAAACTTGTGCGATCGTCTTATTTATTATCGTCAACGTACTGAAAATTAAATCACAAATAAAAGAAAAAAATATATGTAAAGACCTATTCAAACCGGTGCGATATCTACCGCTGTGGGCAGCGGTAAATACCACACGGGATCCTACGCGATATATTTTTGCCTTTCAACTTACCCGATTTTTTATAGTTTCGTATCTAGATATTTTTATCTTTTTTGGCTAATTACCAGACATTGCCAAATGAAAAATTCTGTTTTTTTCACTGAAATTGGAGAGATAACCTTTATTAACTAAAATGGGAGAGTATAACATTTAGTAACTAAACACCGCGAAGCATACCAGTTTTCCGTTGACCAACAGAAAAAAACTACGCGATATTATTTTTTTTCAATACCTTATTGGTGTCGAGGTTAATAATATCGCATATATTTTGTATCAAAAACAGTTGCCAAAATAATATTTAACATTTTTAGGAATATTCAGCTAAGTGCCGGCGCTGCTGTACTCTTCACGTATATGACATACGCAACGTTGCCGGTTCGACTCCACGAGGCTTCTTTCGGTGGCCTTGGTCTGGCGGTGGTTACCATTGGCGCCCACATGTTCCTGTCCAACGTCTTGGAATCTCATGTAAGGGATAACTTTCAACGAAACTATTTCGTTTTATTAAAAACGCCGGCGTAGCGCTTGGTCCAATCAAACTTTTTCAATTTGTGTTGTATTCTTATGTCGTTTATTCGCATTCCTCGAAATATAAGTCGTAAAAACAAGAATAGGCATGATGGCTACTATTAAAAATAAACAAGGCAATATTACTTTCATAAAGGAGATTAAAAATGAATGCAATAATTGAAAAATAAGTATAATCGGTAAATAAATCACGGGATAAGCTTTAAAATTTCTACAGGAGGCATCTCCTGTTCCTTTCTCGCGAAACAGAGCGCTCCCACAGTTACTATGAAAAATCCACTCGTGACGTCATATACCAAAGAGATTGTATGAAAAGCTACCACAGCTTAGTAATGAGGTACTATGAACAACCTTCCTCTGACGTCACTGGCCGTTTGAGCTATCTCTTTCTACTCCGGTTTTTAAAATGATTTTACTTAACTTGGTCATTTTTTGAGATATTTAATTTTTGTTTGTACAAATGTTTATCTTTTGAGGAATATTATTAATTTATCCAAAAAAAAAAAACATTTTTGTCATCATGACTATTAAATGTTTTTCTGTACGTACGCTATTTTTCTAATAACCGCCATGAAAAAACAGAAATCCATAGTTTTGGTGGATGACAGCACATAACAAAAGAGACAGCTCCAACGTCATATTATTATTACCTACTTCTTGGGTACCTTATATAAGCTATAGTAGTGCATATATGTATAATATATATATAGTAGCTTCCCGTGACGTCATGGAGTAGCATAATTTCATAGTAGCTGGGGTTCTGAGGTGCCTCTGCCAAGTTATTACAATTTTTCGAGGAAGAAAGTCATCCGCGCTCCAAACACATTAAAAGCTCCGTCATTTTTGTACCGATTTCACACATTTTTTAATTATAGCGTTATTTTCTACCTACTTTAAGAGTAATATATTCCTGTTAATTTTTAATAATCAATAACCTAATACTATAGTAAACTTTTACAAACGCTTATTTACAAGAATGAGCAAATGAAACAAAACACTCGCGTTATGCGATGACAATACTGCGATTCGTAAAGCGGCCGAGTCCGGAATATTACGAGACCCCCAGAAGAGCTAGAATATCTTAGCACTTGGATAATAATATAACGAGATGAAACGCAGACCTTAATGCTAGAGCTTTAATCTATCAGCCGACAGCTCTGGCTTTCAAATAGCTTTGTGCAGCCGACTTTAAGCTGTTATATTGTTAATCTAAGTATTAGTAAGCGAAGCACTTAGACTTTTATTTTATGGTAATAAATGAAATATTTTTGTAAAAGTGAATTTCATGACTAAGATATTGCGTAGAATAAGGAAAGTCGGGAATAAAGGGAAGGGAAGGTTGAGGAAGAAAGGTTCTCGAGTGGCGACCTCAAACCGAAAGATGCAGCGTATGGCTGCCACTAGGTGGACCGACGATCTGGTGAAAACCGCAGGGAGCCGATGGATGCACGAGGCGGGCAGCTGCTGGAAGTGGCGCTCTCTGGGGGAAGCCTATGTTCAGCAGTGGAGGTCTTCAAGATGTTGATGATGATGATGATATTGCAAAGTATATAAGAGAAATTTATTAGCAGTTCGTCTAGGTAGGAACCACCACTTTACCAGTTATCCAACCGCCAAGAAGTAGCGCTGAAAGTATGGGCCCGCGTATTTCAGTTTTGGCCCTAAGCAGTACTGTGTTTGAAAAGCATTGTAGCTAGTGATATTACTGGGAAAACAGGACTTGTCATGCCAAACTTTAACTTAGAGTTCCGAGTGACACTGCAGTCAGTTATTGATGACCGCTTAACACCAGGTGAACGACTTAGCTGGACATGTCGTTCAATTACATAAAAAAATTCGTGGAAAATTTTACAATACAGTTTTATAATCCAATAGAAGCGGGAACGCGAAAATGTCATAATATAGCTTGACCATATCTTCACATTTTCAATGAAATGAAACAATTAATGAGTTAAAAAAGTTATTTTTTGGTGTAACAAGTTTAATCATCCTTGCAGATTTTCACAACCATCGCATGCTTGGTGGCTTGCAATGTCGCGGGTGCTCTAACCCATCAACCAAGGGAGCTTGCTCAACGGCGCGCTTTCCTAGAGACCCGAGACTGCGTGGAGGCTCGATTGGTTACGCAGAGAGAGAACCAACAACAAGTAAGTTAAGTCATTTATTTATTTATTTATTGCAGTTCAAGTACTCACTGTGCTTACAGAACGATGCCAAAGCGCACAGAAAGCTATAAATAACATGTAATATTAGTCTACAATACCTAAATCTAACTAATTTGAACTTAAAAATCTTAAACAAATATCCACAAATCTATTAAACTTAATGTAAAATAAATCTACGTCTGGATGCTGAGCAATCAGGTCATTGATCAAATGAATAGCCTGTGCTGTGGGAGCGTACTGAGCGGTCTGCGTGCGCACCGCAGGAGCCGCGAGCAAGCGCCGCACGTGCGGCCGCCGCAACCGGTCCGGAGTGATAATTGAGCAGCGTGACAGAGTGGAGGGGTTATCTATCTTATTGTTAAGTAGCAGGTAATAGTGGATCATCACCGCACATTTACGTCTGACTTCCAAAGTGTTGACACCCACCATACCAGCTACGAATAGGGATGGATACAGATATGGATAATATCCAAAGATTTTGTTGTACAGGTACCGGGCAAATTTCTTTTATACCTTTTGCAGCATAAGTTTATGTTTGGCCTCGTGTGGTTCATGATTTTATGTTAGCCATGTCCTGCCATAAAATACAGTCGTTGCCTCCCGCCCGTGTATTTTAGTGTATGCCGATAGTATTTATATAGGTACCTATACTTCTGGGCTGAGTAATGTTTTATTGGATACGTAATACGATGTTGGCAGTGTCAGTCTGGTGGGTTGAAAGTAGCATTATATCTCTACGCCAAGGCTAAAAACTATATTTATAACTCTCAACTCAGCCTGCCGGAACAAATTATTAAGTGCTTTTTGACAGCTTTTTAACTTGAGCGTCGTAGTAAGTCAGGAAATAACTAGAAATGTACTTAGCTGTTTCTACTTTTCTAACGTCATTCCGTACCAGCACTTTAGGTGTTATCAGTAGCAAATATTTTATGAAATTAAGTGGCAGTAAGCTGAAATGTTAATGCCATCAAAATGAGGAAATAATGTCCAAGGCATGATGAAAATTGCTTTTATCTCTGACACGGTTACCAGACATTATTTAAGTTGTAATTGGCGTTTAAATTAATTTTCGCGTCAAGTCTATCTTTCTCGTTTCCTTGTTTAAAATACTTACAATATTTAACTAGATATCTCAGACTATAGGAATATATATGGCGAGGCTTCGCTTGTATGACAACAGAGTGAAAGTATTTAAAGCGATTCTATTTCGCCTGAAGTATTATGAAATAGTATGTTGAATATCTAATGCTTATTGTACGCGCCTCGTCTATTTATTTATTTAATTAAATTAGCGCTACAACAGCTAGGGCAATTGGTTCCAATTTAACCAATTTTGAATAAAAAATAGTAAGTGGTCAATTCGTTAAGTAATATATTCTGTTCAATACTGCATGTGAGTTGTGTAACAGAGCCATTAGAATTTAATTTTTCACTATTTTATCATACTTTAGCCCATCATAAAATGTGTGGTCTGAGCTTAGCAACGTGGTAAGACAAATATGTAATTAATAAAACGGGTTCGCGCCATTTCGTTCCCGGTAATTTCATGGTGAAAAGTTATCTAATTTAGTTAACCCAAAATCGATAGTTCGAACTCCAGGTAATACCTTAAAACTTTGCCTGTAACTTCCAACAAAATACTGTAATTATAATTCATTTGACGGTGGTCCTTTCAAAGCAGATTTAGAGCTATAGGTTATAAATATCTGGGCTTAGGGTATCTTCATGTTCTTGCTCAGAACATACAGACAAATCTGGTACCGTTCCTTTTGTAGAAGTAGCGTCATTCAAACAGAATATAAAACAATCTAATATTGACACCCAACCAAGCTGACCGCCTAATGTTAAGTCGTTGCCGTCGCTTATAGATGAAACAACACTGAGAGCGATGCCGATCCGTTTAAGTGCGTCTCGCAGTCTTTTTAGGGTAAAACGGACCCAATTCAGTATCTATCTATCCGCCTGTCACCACTCATAAACCGTGATAGTTGAAATTTTCACAGATGATGCTTTTTTCCCGCAATAATAACAAATTACTAAATAACATAATAAAATAAATATTTTAAGGGGTTGCAATTCAACAAACGTAATTTTTTTGCTCGTATGGTACGAAACCCTTCATGGCCGGTTTTTTTTACGTATAATTATGATATTTTACATTGTTTATTTCATTTAATTATGATCACTTCACAAATTTGGGACATGCACATTGCGAACTCGCTGCTACGCATATTTCTGTCACGAGCAAATACATACTTTTCATTGCATAATATATTATTCTATGGTTGAAACATCCAGTTAAGCGTAGATACCGAAAACAACGGAATCTAATTTGGTATTTCATTTTGCTTTCATTTTTGAAATGTACTGTTAGAATGTGCATAGTGTTGAATTTAAATCCGCTTATATTATACGTTAGTTATTTGCACGTTAATTTACAGCATTGTTTACTTGATTAAAGCTTGTGCTTGCCAATGAATATATTATGTTTGACCTCCTATTTAAGCGGTTTTACTTAGCTGCATTATGACAGACAATTATTATATTTTAAAATAAATAATCAATCTTCGCTGTCAACAAACAAAGGTTTTCAATCAATGTGTGTTGCCAGTGATAACCTATGGCACTGAGACGTGATCTCTTACTGTTGGCCTCATTAGTAAGCTCAAAGTCGCGCAACGAGCTATGGAGAGAGCAATTGGTGTTTCCCTGCGAGATAAGATTCGAAGCGAGAAGATCCGCAGGCAGGGAAACTAACCGATATAGCTTTTAGGATTATCAATTTGAAATGGAAATGGGCAGGTCATATCCCTCGTATTACTGACAACCGATGAGGAAGAAATGTTGTGGGAATGAAACCGGAAGACGCAGCATAGGCTGGCCCCCCATAAGAGGGACTGACGATCTGGTGACCGCGGGGAGCCGATGGATGCAGGGGGCGAACAGCCACTCAAGTGGTGCTCTCTGGAGGAGGCCTATGTTCAGCAGTGGATATCTACGGGCTGATGATGATGATGATGATCATATACATAGATCCTGGACCCTAACTAGGATTCCCTGTATCTAGGGACCCGGGAAGTACGAGGAACATGGTCCCATAACACCCAGACACAGAACAAGTATTTGCAATTTTTTGCTGTGCACTATTAATGCTGGTCCTGTCACGGGAATCGAACCACCTCTGGGGTATGAGCCGACCTGCTCAACCACCACACGACCGAGGCTGTCTGTAAAATGTATACCAAATATATAGTATGTATTAACTTTTTGTTTTAAAGAAGGATACGATCATCCGGCACAACACAAAAACGAAGAGTCAAATTAAATTAAGTTTAGAACTTTGCATAGCATAATTGGAAGCAAAAGCTCAATATATGAGTACATAGCGAGGAGTTGATATGAAATGTCAATTATTATGATGAATCGGTACACTTTTGCTAGCAACGATCCATCATAATAGCTTTAGCCTTTCAATATTAATTTCTCACATGATATTGTGTGCAAATCTGGAGAAAACCTGTTGGTAGCTTTTTGTAAATGCTTTACTTATTTGTGTTTAACTAGCTTCACATCTCAAACCAAAGAAACATAAATAACAGAAACATTATTAAACTGAACCAGACATTAAATCAAACTGATACCTAAAGACCGATTTTAAATTAACTAAAAATAAAAATTTAAATAACCCGAAGGCAATATTGGCAAAACTGCCATTACTTTTGTACAATTTTACACTAAAGTTTGATTGAATAATTAAAATTGATTCAAATCAATAAAGAATTTTTTTAACAAAATATGAGGATATAGATGGGAAATGTCACTATTATCAATTAAGTTTCACATTGAGCCAAATTACTGGGCATATGAGACTTAAAGACCTGATTACATAGTCTAGTAATCTGATTACCTACTAGACTGTGTGATGCCTCAGAATTATGTGCGCAGTGTAGTGTCACGCGAAACTTTTTATTTAGTTCCGAGTGACACTGCAACTGTTATGGGCGGCCGTGTCGCTTAACATCAGGTGAACGACTAGCACGTCACGTCATTCATTCTCATAAAAAACAACAATTATTTGAAATAACGCGTTAGGAACATACTCAGGAACTTGTTAGAAGCTGATACACGTTTGAATTGCGCATCTGTTTACCAACAAACACGTGCTTGGTTGTAAATATCGATAGATGTGTGAAATCCAATGAAACCGAGATCTAAAACTGCCAAATAGAACACGTGAGATATAAATGACCTTCCAATATCATAAGCAAACTGTCATCATCCTTGTTTCCAGCTAACTAAAACCTGGGTATTTCAAGTCAAGAGTGAACAGGTATCTTCTAGGCAAGCATGCACCACCTTAGGCCGCGTCATTACTTACCATCAGGTGCGATAGCAGTCGCAGTCGGCGTCCTCACAGTCATATAACACCAGGTGCGATATGCCCGATGTCCTGTACTCATAGGTTCACAGCTGAAATTGGTTACACTAAGCCAATAGAGGGCCCATCAAACCCGTAACTGTGGAATAAAAAACGTCACCGTAGATGAAAACAGCTGTACAACCATATTCACTCTAAAAAAACTTAATTTTGTGGGGCATTTGATATGGAAATATTCAAGAGAAACAGTAAGACTCAAGTAAGCGCTTAATTATCCAACTGGCCGCCTACGGCTCAGTTATTGCCAATATCAGAGGCCCCTTATGTATGTAGGAGATGCTCAGCCCCTTTTCATTAAAAATGCTTTTCATTGGCATACCTTTTGTTGTATCTGTAAGAATCGCTGCCACTTTGCTGTTCTGATTTTTCTGCCGGTCTGATATTACTTATGAATTATATCCTTTTATTGTTTAATGCGGAAAATGCGTTTGTTGTCTAGTCTTGCTGATTTAATCATAATAACTAAGGCTTAATGCAAACAACGAAAACACGAGAAGTGTAGTTAGTGCCGACTGAGTGGTCGCCAAAATAAGCAAGGTGGCGTAGGTCATCCAGCACCCCTATTCCCAACCTATCGGAAACGTTTCGATTCGAAATCTACACTCTCCGTCTCTTTCATTCTAAATGTAGATGAAGAGGATGGAGAGTGTAGATTTCGAACCGAAAGGTTTCCGATAAGTTGGGAATAGGGGTGCTGAAGCGAGGTTGATTGACGGTATGCCAAAGATCACTGACTGTACATGAACTATGTAACGTTGTAGATGGGACCTTATCGCGTAAGTCTAATGGACATGTAATCGTGTGTTCTCTTGCTCGCACTCACGGACTCGTGAACTGGCGCGTGCAGGATGACAGGCGAAGTCCATGTCCAGTAGGCCTAGCACGAATATCTACGCGCGTGTAAGTGTAACGTTAACGTAAGGCGTTTGTATGGCCATTTGATCAGGGCCCCATACAACTGCCTTACGTTAACGTTACACTTACGCGCGCGCGTAAATATTCGTGCTAGGCCTACAGAACAGTTAGCGATAGGGGTGCCAATTTATTTATTTATTTGTTTGATAATTGCACAAGACCAATGCGAAGGGCATGCAAAGGGATATTTATTATATCTTAACAGTGGGTTTACCAGGGCTGTGTATGATTGTATAATAAACAACTATCAACAAAGTTTGGACTGCATACGGCTGTACTGAAGGTCCAAATCCTCCAGCTCACCAAGTCACCAGTAGGTAGATTGCCCAACATATTGAAAGCGTTGCCCCATGAAATTGCACTGCTAATTCATTACGTCAATTAGTGCTAGAATTTCGGTGACGCGTTATATTGACCACATTACGCAACTTGATTAAAGATGATTAAAATTCGTTGTATTGATTTGAATACGTGGTTTTATGCTTATAATTAGTCCGTATAGAAAAATTTCAATATTTTACTAGCAATTTGCTTTGAAATACAAGCTATTTGGAAAACACGATACAAATTGTTTAAAGCCGATTAAAACTCTTATATATCGTATGCAGTATGATAAACCTTATACTATAGTTATCTCATTTCCACTACATTTGCAAGATTATTGTGAGAGGGAGACGCGGAATTCAGCAAAAGGCTCCAAACTTTAATTTAAATTGAACTTAATTGGTCTTGTGTCACATCCATTATACATAAATATTATTGTAGTTCTGCAGACAATTGCAATTATGCACTCGACAAGTCTTGATTGCTTTAGACTGTGGGACTTACTATTTAGTGGTTGAATATTATGACTGTTTTGTTTTACCGTTGTAATGATTTAATTTTGAAGCGTTTAGTTGACAGATTTTACTAAAAATATAGCCGTCTCTTACATTGCCCTTTATCTGTCAAAAACAGCAACAAGTTTTAAGAGTTTAGACCTGCCAACTAAATTTTTTTATGGTAACTATTTTATTTGGAAACTATCGTAATAATAATTGACGGAAATTTAGCTGTTGCTATTTAGGTTAGGTAAGGTGTATAGGTATTTATTTTTCTAGTATATACCTGTTGTCATGAAGCCTATAATTCCGAGTGGCATTGCAACTGTAATAAAACGGCCGTGGTGCTTAACATCAGGCGAAAGACTCATATATAATTCGAATACACAGAAAAAATGTTCAGAGTTGGCTCAACAGACGCGTCAATTTTAAAACAATCATAAATATTTGACGTTGAACAAAAACCGTAGCGCTTGAGCTACGACAATACCGTGTAACCCATTTGCTACGTTGCTAAGCTACGTAGCAAATGAGCTACGTGTATGCTTAAACTGCTACGAAAAACCAAGAACAATTTAAACTTCCAATCATGTTCTTCGTAACGGCTTAGGCGGTACAATTTGTATGTTTTTTCTTACTATGAATTCTGAATTTAAGTTATTAACAGAAGCATATTATTTTGATCGCACTGACAGACCTCGACAGCTATTTGCAATATTCCCTTATCTCCGGTAGTAGCAATAATGAACCAAAATATTGTGATACATTTGATAGGTACAGTCAGCATCGAAATTAGCTAACGTAAAAGTAGGATTTTCAATAAAAATTTAGAGGAACCAATCAGCAGTTATTCAAAAATTTGTTCAAATTGTTTAATAATATTAAAAACTAACTACTGCCCGCGACTTTATTGCTTTGGATTTGAATTTGAAAAAATTTAGTATTAGAACTATAAACTAAAAGTCTTCAAAATCAGGCGTATTACAAAACGTAAAAGGAGTGGGATTATAATAATAAAATAACAATTTAGGAAATATTAATATAAATTTGTAGATATATTTTGATTGTGATGTATACTATAAAATTCATTACAATGAACTATATTTTATTGCAAAAAATCACCCTTAGAGCACGTAAAAATAAACATTACGGGTGAAAGCTCAGCTGTTAAGTAAACGAAACGACTATACAAAACTGTGTTTAAAAAATCCAGGTCCCGTGATAAATATATATTCACAAAGCACGGGTCTTTGAATAGGTTATCATTACGTTGCCTGGAAACTGGAATGTGAACATCTATACGCAAAAGCTGTGAAAGCAAACCCTAGAATCATGCGAAGCATTTTTTCCTAACAATGCCTCGTTACAAATAAGATCCGTACAAGTAAGATAGCGGAAGCGCTTGCACGTAGTTTATGTCGTATTTCATAATACTTTTTACATTATTCACGATAGTACTCGTTATTATTCTAATTAGTGAAATGTTCCATTTAACGTCCTTTATAATAACTTGGCTTTGGTCTGCTATAGAGCTTTTCTTGGCCTTGACGTGGTATTTAGCCAGTGTCGAGTTTACAGTATATTATTAGTCATATTAGTGGGTATTCAGTGTCGATGTCGAGTCAAACTCAAGTCCGAGTCGAGCTCAAATCAAAGTCAAGTACAGGGAAGTTCTCTGGAGTTTTGGAGGGAATGCTAAAGTGACAACAATTTAACACTTTACGATTGTTAAAAATTTTACATTGCGTTTTGTTTTCCTGTGCACAAATATTTATCGTGGCGCGGAAATCGAATCTTCGCTTCTGTGCTATGAATGGATTCTGTCCTATAACTACATATACTGGTTTGTCTTTTTACTAAAAGAGAGTTTTTTTTTCAGGAACGCTTGCTGCTGTCCGTTCTGCCTCGCCACGTTGCCATGGAGATGAAGGCGGACATCGCGAGCCAACCTCGCGTAGAACAGTTCCACAAGATCTACATCCAGCGATACGAAAACGTCAGGTCAGTGTTCAATAATTGCAATAACAAAAAAAAATCTTTAGGAGTATAAAGGGTAATATAGATAATTATCACATAATATGATGCATCAAAATATATATCAATTAATTTTTATTTCAAATATACTATCTAAACACGTAAATAATACAATTAAAAAATTGAAATGTTGTTTTGGTAATTAAAATTAAAGTAAATCTTCTAAGCAGATAAATTTACAAGTGTGTCTAATGGTGGGTTTCTTCAACAATAGTTAATGAAGAAACTCACCATTGGAACTTAGTGTTCAAGGCATTTGAAGTTGGATTTCCATGATCCAGCAGGATCGGCATTGGTAGGCCTAATTTCATTTACATGTTTAAGTATCGGTTAACGATTTATAGATAGCCTAGAGGCACTCAATGACATAGGTATTTGTGCATTGGGCTCCCGCACCATTTGTACAAAAACCAATTTCCAGTTTGGTTTCGTCAACGCAAACACAAAAAGATGTCGTCATTCTGCCCGCAAAATATATATCAATTTTACGTGCACGCTATTTTCGACCAGTAATTGCGTTTCAGAATGCGCAACTGTTTATAATCGAAACACGGCTGCTCCTCAAAACTGATTGATACTTTAAAATAATTACTACGAAACCACAATTTTGTACTTATATTTTCATTATTGTGCAGCATTATTTGATTGAGTAAGTACTCGCTCAAATTATCATGAATACGATCGCATAAAAGCATAAATAAAACTACTAAATATAAATTTATTTTATCTATATGTCAGTGAAAGAACATATAAATTTGGTCGTATGTTGCCATCTCAGTAATAAATATTGGAAATTGAAATATCCGACCTCAAAGGTACTCTAATATAATAAAACCGTACCATGTATTTTTTCGGAATATAGATCAAAGGCTTAACATAGATTATAGCGATATGCCGCTCGCGTGATAGTAAATTTAGTAAACTTTCTTTTTTTTGCTACTTCTATTTAAATTATACAGGTGTTAAGTGTTTGCAGGTAAAATAATGCTGATATTTCAAACAATGAATTTCACATGTCATAATCGCAAATAAAACGTCTATAAATAGTTCAATCAATCCTTAAATCTTTCTCGAATCTTTTTGACTAAATAAAACTCAATTCACTTTGATTTAATATATTTTAATAATAACTATGACTGCGCTCACACAGAGTTTACTGTAAAATGAATTGATAACACGAATTATGACTAAGGCATCCGGATGCACAAAAGCTTTCTTCGAAATATGAAAGAGCTGTACCACTCATCCGTAGCTCGAGCCACTATCGTATTGTATGAACCAACTGTGAGGGAAAAATGTTTCGAGTGTGTTTTATTAAAGCTGAGATTTTCGATTCTTTTGTGACTTGACTTCGCCGCGCGTCGTATTTTGTTAAGAAATGTATTCTGTTTAGAAAATATTTTCGTTCTACATTTTGCATATAATAAAACTGAAATTCAACGAATGCTTTCGATCATTTGATCGAAGAAGTATTTATTAAGAAAACTGCAAATTAACACCTTTTTTATGACTTTCAATTGTATTTTTTTTTATTGAAGTCTTTAATGTTGGGCTAAATAGATTCTTCTTAGGTCAGCGTGCAAGCAACTTCAACTCCATAGTTGCTTGACAGTGAGCTTTTGGCCTACTTAAAGAACGGAATCTTCACGGAGTAAATCACCTGATTCATTACTAAGTCTAGAATAGAACAAGCTCCTTCATTACGTATATGTAAACCGCCATTTGGTCATAATTATATAAAACCATTGGTGTTAATAAAAGCTTGTTACCCGAAGATTGAAATAAATACCGTTGGTAAAGTAAAAATCGTTCGATGCTCAAGGGACTGGAGTACAGAATTAATGGCGCGTATCGTTCCAAAAGTAAATACATAATATTGTTTCACATGAAGCGGCGGAACTGCTTGGAAATTGCGTGGAAATCATGGGGAATTGGGCGGATTTTCTGTTTGTTCAATGAGAGCGCTTTGCGTGAGATTGTGTAACGTAGAGCTGGAATTTATAACTAAAAACATTTTATTTGTTTAGAACATTTTTTGTTTGTTTTAGAATGTTACAGCATTGTTTCTGTCAGGGTATTAGCTTTTTGTCAGCTTTCCCTTCTGACCATTTTTGCATAGGCTTAAGCGCTTACTCGTATGTCCAATTGTTGCTAACAAGTGCTGGAGGTATATGCGTCGAGGGTTAAAAATATTGTCTAGTGCAAAAGATATTTATTTTCAGTTCGTGTTAAATCCATAACCGCATATACTTACAGAGACAGTTAGGAATAATTGAATAGCATAAGTTTCTTTATAGGTATAATCCGGACAACGGATTGATATTAATATTGTCACGCATTAACCGTAAATCGTAACCTAATTGTCAAGGATCACCTTGACTCCGAGAAGTTCCTAATACCTACCGATTGAAATTCTAATGCAGGCAACTTTTGACGCAATTCAAACGGAAGAAAATAGTCGTCGCCTTTGATAAGTTTATCTGAGCTGAGAAATAGCCTATCTATTAGATATGGAGTTTAGCAAAACTCTCTTAAGTATCCAACGATTTATTATGTACTAGATGTGCGCCCCGTGGGTTTAACTCGGTTCCGGTTTTCCGCGGGAATTTTTAATACCGTCACAGGCACTTAATCAAGCTATAATTGAGCTTTAGGGTTTTGACGTAACTCTAAACGATAATTATTATCCATGGATTGGGTTTTGGGGGGAAGGGTGTGTGAAAGGAAGGGGAGGGTAAGGAAAATATTATTAACATTCCGTTGAGATGACTTTAAAGTGAAGCAATATAATAAAAGGATACAAACATTCATTCTGGCATGTTTTTAGAAGATTTAATATGATGAATATCGTTACTTCTTAGCGCATTGTTTTTGGAAACCTCATGGAACAGTTTAAGATTAAACTTAATGTATAGGTACAAATTAGGGCATTCCACAAATACACTCTGATAAGGATAGTGAATTGTGAATTTTGACTGGCCTGATAACTCAGTTGGTAGTAGTTCTGCCTTCTGAACTTTAGGCTGTGGGTTCGATTCCCACGCGGAACAAACATTTGTGTGATGAACATAGGCACAGATTATTGAATATGTTACCGACATAGGTGTTTGTTCTGTGTCTGGGTGTTATATTGTATTCTAGGTATGTATTTACAAACAAAAAGTATCGAAGTATTATTTCAGTTATCTGGTTCCCATAGTACAAGCTATGCTTAGTTTGGGACTAGATGACGCTTTGTGTCACGCAAATGTCCACACATATTTATTTATCTAATTAGTCTCCAGTCGTTCACGGGTAAACTTTGTACTAAATGCAGTATGTTCAAGTTTGAAAGCGCTAAATATAAACCTCTTCCGAACTATCGGAAATGTTTGCAATAGGGCTTTCTAGTTCGCTGAGCAATTCTTTCGTGTTGAAAACTCACCTGTACACGATTTGTACATCAGTTTTGCTATTGTTTTGTAAAAGCTCTGGATTCATCCTGGGTTATCTGGCTACTTTTCAATGCACACGTAACACAAAGCCGTGCTATTTCAATAGCAGCCTTGATGCAGAGAAACTCATTCATTGAATTCTGGTCAAAGATGCCCTTTCGGCAACAAAAAGATGTTAGTTATTACTAATCTGAGAAACTCACTATTTTAGTGATACCTTGAAGTACTGTTAAGGCGAAGGGTAGGGCAAACAAGGTGTTTTTTGGCACGTCTCCTGATTAAATTAGAGCATGTGAAGCTTTAAATTTAATATATCATGTAATTCATTTCATTACCTTGTTTGTGTTGACCGCAAATAAAAGATACACAAATACAGCTAGCTCTATAGGAAAAAATCGCAAATATAGCTCAAATAATTTGGTTGTACCCATTTTATATAGTTTCCATCTAATATATTTTTACAAAAAAAAATAATAGTGTAGGCCCAACAAACGTCCCCATAATGTGATGAATTCATAATTTTTAAAAATACTATACAAACACAGATATTAATTAAAACCTCCAAAATCAGCCATTACGTGCGTTGACTTTGTTGTAAATGCCACGCGGAAGTTCACAATGAATTGATATTTAAGTCTACGACGTTGAGGTCGATGTTTGTTTGAATAAATTTTGACCTGCTTATCTGGCTTTAAATAAATTTTCTCTCGCCTCAAGTGCCTACTCTAGGAAAATTAATATAGCATCGGCTATAAATACTGCGGCCTTATCGTATTATTATACGAAATGGGGATGCAGTTTAAACGTAATAGTTGCACATTTTTTTTTATATCGGTATAAAATATTGTTAACATAACGTAAAGGAAAAATTTGAAACATGTAAATTGGTGTAAAAGGTAATTTTGGACAAGAGATCACTTGTCAGTTTAGTTTAAGAAAAACATGTCTCGGGCAACGAGCCGAAGGAGAGGCACTGGCTTTAGTCCTTTGTTCCTTTCTAACTCGTGGACAATATGGTTAATGCCATAGAAAAATGTTTTATCCATAATGTTGGTAAGTACAATTTTTTAGGGTCATCGATAAAACTATCCATGGCGTCGACTATATCACAGATCTCAAAATCTTCCTCCAAAAGTGGACAAAGCATATTATATTTTGGACATTACTCCCTCGACTTAAATGTTAAGTGAATGGGCGTGATAGATGACTATCATCAGTACTTGAATTTAAATTTTAGGTATTATAATATCGCATTTGCAGCAGCTGTGCTCTTATAAAGTGCCGTTCATATGCAGTTTAGACTTCTTGAATAAAGCGTGTATAACTTTACAGTAGATTGCCTTCGTTCGCGGAAAGTTTTTTTGAAAATGAATGACGTGACGACCTAGCCGTTCACCCGACGTTAAGTGATATGGCCGCCCATAACAGTAGCAGTGTCACTCGGAACTTTATGTGTAACACTGTAATCAGGTCATACAGTCTCATTTGCCCAGTTATTTCATTAGCTACAATGCTAACTATAACTATTCCTATATTATATAAAAACTAGAAGGTCAGACTGAGAAACAGTAAATCTCACTAATAAACTTTGCATATTACTTAACTTCCGATGGAATGTGGTCAAACGATACCCTCTCAGATATAAATATTTACCTTCTTTAATAACATGTACAGTGAAAATGTTTTCTACTACTCGTACAAAAGTATTACAACAATCCTCGCTTTGAAATACATATTACAGACTAGTATTTCTGCGAACTGTAAAGCTCACGAGCACAAACAGATTTGCAACCACGCGCCATCAGGGTAGTAAGTAGGTACGTCTCGAACTCACCACACTATTGACCGATTCAGCTCATACTTGAAATACCTACTACACCATACACCACAGCCCCTCTAGTTTATCGATGTATTTCTGTTCATCCAAAGGATGTCTGGAAGAGATCTTTTTAAGCGATAAGACCGCCCACTACTTTTTATAAAAATGTTTGTTCGTTAATCACCTCTTTGTGTAGTAGGAATCTGTTGTGTAATATGTATTTTGGTGTGCAATAATGTGTTTTTCTATTCTATTATACTTGTTTAGAATTCAGTACCCGTTATTTCTGCCAAATATAAATAAAATGGTTAATGACGCCGCTGCATACTTCTCCCCATTTTTGAGGAACTTCCCTTGCAATCAAAAATCACCGTCGACATAATTGGTCATTTTTCTAGTTGGACGTTTCTATACTTGGACGATTTTCTGATTGGACATTCTTCTTTTTGGACATGTTATTGCTAAACTGTTGTGTGTTGTATTTGACATTCTGCTAATTAAGCTATAGGTATGGCTGCGAAATTTTTTAGGACTCATTTTTATTTTTTATAAATACCAACCAGCAGTAGAACCTTTGTTAGACAGATACAAGAAGTTCAACCGATTCTAATGAATGACGGGAGATGTAACTTGTTTTTACCTATAATTATCATCGTAAGTATACAGTGAAGTTAATAGACTAATAAAATATTATTAAGTACCTACTGCTAGTATTTAGTTATATTCAATCACCATCAACACCCTGAAGACGTTCACTGCTGAACATAGGCCTCCGCCAGAGAGCGCCACTTTGAGCGGCTGCTCAAGTGCTCGACCTCTGCGTCGCTTGGCTCCCCGTGGTTTCATCAGCTACTTAGACGGTCATTTAACGTGATTTCAACCAATAGAAACGCATAAATTTATGGATTCGACAGTTTCAATACGCAATTTATGTGTTACTGTGAGAATTTTCAAATCATGAATGAAATTTCTCCTGTTGCATTAGAATCAAAGTTCCGTGATCACCCCGCAGATCGTCGGTCCACTTAGTGGGTGGCCGGCCTATATACGCTGCGTCTTCCGGTTCGTGGTCGGCAATTGATAACCTTTTTTCCCCGTCAGCTATCACGTCTACGAGCACAGAGCTATGAAACAAATGACACTTCGCTGTAGAGGGGAAGCGTTTTTTTTTGCTCTGTGTCTACGAGCGATGTGGCTTGCCCATTAACACATTTCAACTATTAAATTAAATTAAATTTACTTCATAATTTACATACAAAAAGCATTGATGGTGTTTGTATTTTTATCCGTGTAAAACATCTCTCGACCCAGTTCAAACAATACTGCTCTAAATACTATGCTGCTATTCCAATGCGCCATATTGTTATTGTTCATTATACAATGCTGCATCGTGTATTATTACAGCTTATTACATTGCAAACAGTGTATCAATGTAAGCATCACTCACTTGTTTACTGATAAGTATCTTCAAAGCACATGGTCAGGTTATTTTACTACTGACAGTTTTTGGTTTACAAAACTAGTGATACGAAATTATGTAGAGCTATAAAGTGATGGAAGCGAATGATCTATTTTTGTGAAATGATCATTGGCTTTATTTAAAGTCTTTTTAATAATAATTATAGTAGTGCTTTTGCACAAAAACATTTATATGTTAACGTTTATTCCAACGTTTCCAAACAAATTTTGAAAAAAAAATATGATTTAAACTATCCACAGAATATTCGACCTTGATCACAAAATTCATGTGAATTGGTGGGCAATGCAACCAGTATACCTACCCGCCAATTCACTTGAGGAAAACAAGCAGACAAATCATTTTGCCCAAGTTGAAACGAAGATGATTCGCTCGTGCTTTGCGGCCAATTATTATTATTAATCCATAAGTTCCGGTGACACAACCGTGCTGTGTCCTCTAATTAAGAGGAATTATTTCGATTCCCGTTTCTCCATGATTTTATAGGTAGTTGTTACGCAATATAGAAATACTATATGATAATCAAGTTTCATTCCGTTCTGTTCGATTAAAAAAGGAATTAGCGAAGCGCTTTGAACGCTCGTTGGTATTTTCACAAAGAAGTAAAAAGGGCCACTCGACGTTTTCTAGTTCTTTGTCAAAACGAAATTGTTTTGGATGAAGTTGTAAAATGCATTCATCGTGTCAGCGCTCGCTGTAAAACATTCCGGAATGTTTTGGCTCTTTGATTGTCACGGGGAAAGGTTTTAAAATTAGTTTTTAACGTGTCTTCTGTTGGTGTTCTCTATTCGTGCGTTTTGTGAGTTTTTTATGAAGTCTTCCAATTTGGTACCGAATTTTATTGTTCTTTTTGTATTCCGAATGGTAGTTCTAAATTTGGTCGGATTTGATCACAGAGCTTTGAAACATATGACGGTCGCTTCGCACGCGAAGCCATTTTTTTTGCTCTGTGGATTTGATAATGGAATGCGTGATAAAAACTTGAAAACTCTTCAATAGATGATGAAGAAAGTGAATAGCTATTTAGAGGCCTAGTAATACATAATCAACTAATCGTATTATTGCATTGCCATAGCTGCCTAGATAATTAACTGCTTCTTCTGGGAGCTCTTAACTGTTCATTCTATGGTGGTATAATGTTATTGGTAGTTATCTCAATAATCTGTGAAAATTTGCATCTAAGAGCCGAGACTTCCTTTGTAGCTGGCATGTTAGTGGTGTACTGTAACTATTAACACGCCAGCATCGAAACTGCAGTTCGGATCCAGATTCTGTTTCTGTTTTTCATCGAAACTAACAACTGACTGTCCAGTGCACTTGCAGTCGGCATGCTACTGACTGTACTGCAGGCTAGCTGCACGCGTGTGATGTAAGCCGAAAGCAGTTGGAATAATTACACAACCAATATTCCTTCATTGGTATTTCTCACTTCATCAAAACCTACAGAATACTTTGGAAGTACTCTTCTTTCTCAAATGTTGAAATTCTAGGTCAACGGAAAGTAGTCTCTTCGTAGTACCTTGAAAGGCGTAAATGAACGTTTTATAGTATAAGAAAAAATCTTAAAACCTTTAACTTCTATTCCCATTTGCCAATGGGGATCCATACAGAGTAACTTTAAAATCATAACCCACTTCCGTTATAATGGAATAGCTATTACTCAGTGTTTGCTCTTTGCCAATTTGAAACTTAACGGTGACAAATAAGACTAAAAATAACTCTTCTTCCACTACTCAATTTTTAGTCAGGTAATTACTCAACTCTATGGATATTCAAAGAGTAAGGCTCTGTACACAGGCCATAGCAAAACCTTATCTAGACAGTAGACATAATATTGTGTCACGCTTGTGTGCTTTTACTCTTTTATTATTACCCCAATCTGCTAGATCGCCATCTAGCGCAAAACTAAGCATAGCTTGTACTATGGGAACCAGATAACTGATACAATACATATATACTTTTTTGTTTGTAAATACATATAGAATACAATATAACACCCAGACACAGAACCAACGTCTATGTTCATCACACAAATGTTTGTCCTGGGTAGGAATCGAACCCACAGCCCTGAGTTCAGAAGACAGGGAGCCAACTGAGCTATCGGGCCCGTCATATAACAAGATGTAACGTGTAAATGGGAACTGGCTTATAATTGGGGCAACCGGAACAGAGTTTTGATTGGTTGCCGATAGAATCAACTAGATTGGCAGTTTACTAGGATAAGTGAAACACCAAGAAAATGATTTTGAAATTTAAACTTTATTTTTTCACAGTCACAATGTCTAAAAACACACATCCTTTGCTACCGTGCTCTGTGTAAACTGGAACTCTAGCAAAACACTGAACAAGAAGCAGGCCAGTGGTGGTCCGTTGGACTTTATCTTTGACCACATCAAAGCTCCAAAACTTTGTAGCTCCCTGGATTTATCAGCTTTACAATATGCTCAGAATAGTTAATATCTTAGTACTAATTGCCGAGTAGTTTCAGAGCATAATAGTTAACGGTCCTTAGGCATAAATTACTACGGATTAGGCTTTAAAGATCATGTTTTTGAATAATTATATCGCATAGCCGTTACACAGCATGTGGCTAATCTATTTCGTAATATTTTAAATATTTGTAAAACTCAACTTCGTAATAAATGTAATCTAATTTCATTTTGTAATTTTTAGTTTTATAATGGGTATTATAAAAAGGAAAAAATTCATAGTCGTAACAATTTTGCTGAGCGCGCTATTAAAGTGACACGAGGTCACGAGCTGCGACACTTAGCGGATTCGTCGTCTTACGCGAATTCCAGTTTCGAAATTGAGCGACCCAACGACCTAATAACTGGTAAAAATTAACCACAAGGGATTTGGCGTCTGGCGAGGAATTGTTTGAAATGTTTCTAAGTCTCTAGGCGCTGAAGTTAAGACCGCAAAATGTAACGTTGAAACTCGTAGCCTTCGTTACCTACCCACATCTACAAATTAATTAAATAACTAATGCCTAAAAATCTGTATACCTAATACCTAAAGCTATAGGTATTTATAGTTGAAGTAATAAACATAATGAAAACATATATAAAAAATGCGTATGATGGTTTTTTGGGGGTATTATTATTTTAGCCTGTTTTGTCCCACTGCAGGGCAAAGACCTCCCTACCCTCCTTCCATTCCTTAGAAGTCCAGTACATTTTTTGGGTAACCAGCAAGAATCCATAACAATTGGTTTCCCTAACTACACATCAAAAACTCACCACTAGACACGAGTGACTAACTGACAGTTCTAGACTTTGTATTTTAATGGTTCCTTTAATGGCGTAAGGATATAGGTAAGTACTAAGGACTTTTTATATTTCAACCTCTACGTATCGGGTTACGAGTGCCAAATGGGCTAGCTGGGGAAACTGCAGGTTGTAGCTTGTTAATTTATAAAAGTTACAAAAACAAACAATTCACTGGTATTGTTTGCTTTTTCGGCTTTCTGTTTAAGATGTATGAACCAATATGGATGAGATTTTGCACACAGGTTGCTAATACTACCATTTGCTACTGGCAACCTATTTCCCTGAAAACTGTTAGTTACATGGAAAATGCTATGGATAAATTTCGACTCTTAAACTATAAAGCAAACTTTGATACAATAAACACAGATAATCCCCGTGGTGTGGTGGTTGAGTAGGTCGGCTTATAACCCAGAGATGGCAGTTTCGATTCCCGCGGCAGGACAAATATTTCTGCAGGGGGAAAAAAATGTGTAAATATTTGTTTTGTCTGGCGTTGAGAGACTATTATTGGCAAAATTCCTGGAACCCTATAAATGCAGGGGATCCTGGTTAGGACCAGGATTTGTGAATGTATAGCAAAAAAATGAACTGAATATGTAAATCGTAGATGAAACAATACCAAATAGGAAATGTAGCTAACATGGCTGGTTCGATGCCATTAGTGTTATCAGCTAAGCCAAGTCAACCAGCATGTTGTGTTCAATGGTAGTTTAATAGCTTTTACGAGTACCGGGGGCATTACTGTGTTATGGGATCACGTTCAACATTTATTTGTGAAAGTAAAGTGCTAGTTGTTCTACGAATATACCTGTATACATACCTAATACAAGTATAAAATATAAACTTTATTTATAGGTCTATAAAGTTTATTTATAAACAGAACCATTAACAGATTTCTTAAGGAGCTTTTAGATTGTGTTTTATGACTGTATATAAATAAAATAAGAATGAGACAACTTATAGGGTGGACTCATACTTTTAAAGCTCTTAACTAAGCCCACTTAATTATAGCTCCACTTTTTTCTAATAAAAAAGTAAAAGAGAGCAAATGCGGAAATATATAGATTAGAGTTAAACTGCATTTTCGATTTAGCTTGATTCTATTTATTGTATTACAGCGGGGTGATTACGTAACTTTGACAGCAATGCAACAGGAGAAATTTCATTCCGAATATGAAATTTTTCATAGTAACTATGCACATAAACTGCGTATTGAAACTGTCAAATCCATGCATTTTTGTGTTTCTATTGGTTGCAATCAAGTTACATAATCGCCTAGCAGATATTCAGCAACAGAACTTTTTGCGAAAAGTTAATAGGTAGGTACCATAGCTTTGCCAGTTATTCTGCCGCCAAGCAGTACTATTTTGCTTTGAAGGGGCTATAGCTAATGAAGTTACTGGGCAATTAAGACGTTATGATCTGAGCTCACAGTCTAGATCGGATGGCAAGACTGTGCTGATGTCTCAGGATGACGTGTTCTGTGCATTGTCACGCGAAACATTACATTTCATAGTTCTGAGTAGCACCAAAACCGTGACGCTTAACATCAGGTGAACAACTAGCCCGTCACGTCATTATTAATATAAAAAGCATTGTAGATTACGTAAGTAGGTACCTACTATTTTAAACAAAATTCCATTTATTAAAAGTAGGTTGACACTCCACGTTTCGATCAAATGAAATTCGATTCCGTGATTAGTACACCATGGCAAATTACTTAACTCTGCGCAAGTACCTACCACCGTGCTAAAATCTAGCCTCTGGATATACTAAATGGTTTAGCCCCGAGCAAACTAGATTAAAATGAAATCTAGTTTGACCGTCCCCATCACAGATCCCTAGCAGAATATTAATTTCTAAAATGCCTCTACGTTATGTATTCTTGTATTTGCATATCAGCTGTTTGAGAATATTTCTGAATTAATTGTGTTTTCGGGTCTTAACGTTTCAGTTACTAAACTAAATCTCATTTTATCAAAAATAAATGAACTACGTGAACAATGTATTATGAATTTTACATGATAATATACAATTATTATACACATAATAGGTACATACGTGTAGGCAACCTGTACGTGATTGTATTTTATTTTTAGTTTGCAGTTATTTTTTTATTTTTGGTTCAGCCCACAGAGCTATGAAACAAATGACACTTCGCCTGGGAAGCGTTTTTTTTTTTTGCTCTGTGGTTCAGCCTCTGTGATAGAATAACCTGGACTGTAGAAGTAACCTTTTTGTTATCTGGCAGATGTTTTGGATGCCGAATAACTACTGAAACCTACATGAAATTAAATAAACCATATATTTATGAACTTTTTGGGATTCTACTATTCTTGATAGTATTATTTTATTTTATTTTTATTTTATTTTAAGATTTTAAGAAAACTTACAGCTAGGTACAAGTATAGTTAAGTAAATATTAAAGAGGGCCAATTACAAGTTTCCATTAATAGGTAATAGAATTACTAATTAAGTACACTTAGAAAGACGGACGCACACAGAAAAAAAACAAACTTTATTAAGTAGGTATATACGATACCTAACTACCTAAAAATACACTTGTTTAGTAACATAATCAACTGTTTAACTATCAAAAAATGCACTACTAATCAGCTTCTTCAGCTGTTTAGCAGTGGTATTAAAAAGGTCAATATCATGTCTCTCGGTCAAGTCGTTGAAACACTTGCTAGCTCTTATTAGATAAGAATTTCTTCTGTAGTTGGTTTTTCCACTACCTTCGGCAACATGCAAAGTGCAAGGCCTCCTCAATGATGCATATGGGACCCTCAGGCCAATGCTCTCCAACAACTCAGGGCAGTCAACCGTGCCATTTGCTATGTTGATCAAGTAGACGATATCAGCTATGCGTCTTCTTTCGTACAACGGCAACATATGGAATTTTTTACACCTTTTCGTATAGTCAGGGAGATAAGTCTTGATTCTAAATTGAAGATAGCGCAAGAATCGCTTTTGGATTCGTTCAATACGCGTTATGTATATATTATAAGCAGGATTCCAAACCTGTGACGCATATTCTAAGTGACTGCGTACGAAGGCACAATATAGGATTTTAAAAGTTTTAATAGAGACAAAATCTGATGACATACGCAATATAAAACCAAGTGATTTAGATGCTTTATTAATAATGTTATTAATATGTTCGTCATAAAGCAATTTGCCATCAAAAATTATCCCAAGATCACGAATTAAATTTACCCTAGTAACAACCACGTTTTTGAGCTTGTATGCAAACATTATTGGATCAGATTTACGGGTGAAGGAACTAATAAAGCATTTCGAAACATTCAGATCCAATTTGTTGACAGAACAGTAGTTTTCGAATCTAACCAGATCGTCTTGTAGACGCTGCGCGCTTTCTATTGATTCAACTGGACAGAGGATTTTCATGTCATCGGCATACAATATCACTTTAGAGCTAACAAAACACGCGGTAATATCATTAATAAAAATATTAAAGAGTAGCGGGCCTAACAACGATCCCTGAGGCACACCTGATGGAATTAGCATTGCAGAAGACGTATATCCATTTAGCACAACTGTCTGACATCTATTCTGCACATAGGACGTAAACCATCTGACGTAAACCACCATCCAACCGTATTATCATAGATATTATAATAGTATGTATTATTATCGATGTAGTGTTTGTATTGTGTTGTCCTGAAACCCTTTTCTCTATTGTTACAGCATCCTGTTTGCTGACATTTGCGGATTTACCTCCCTATCGGACCAGTGCACTGCCGAAGAGCTGGTACGGCTCCTTAACGAACTCTTCGCAAGGTATGATATTTCTCCCCTGGTAAAACAAATAATGCCTAACAATCACATACATTGACTTGGATCCTAACTAGGACATTTTTGTTCATGGGCCATTAACTATAATTCCAGATGACCAATGATACAACTTCCCCTAATACGAAAATTACTGGTGTATTTCAACCGCTAATCCTATGAGAGGAAACGGGACACCCAATGTGTCTTTTGTTCATTCCTGCTATGTTCTTTGTAATTTCGTATGACTGTCTCATTTTGTTAATTCGCCCCTGCCCGCGCGTTGAGTCGTGTTTGTAGGAGAAATTATGTTCACGAGCTATCAACGGGTTTTTCGATCCTTGCTAGGGACCCAACAACTTGAGGACTATAGTTCTACAATACCCAGACAATGATAGCCTTCGTGGTGTGCTGGTTGAGCAGGTCGGCTCATAACCTGGAGGCTGCGGGTTCGATTCCCGCGACAGGACAAGTATTTGTGCAAAGGAAAAAAAAATAAGCTCAAATACTTGTTCTGTGTCTGGGTGTTGTGGGACCATGGTCCTCGTATTTCCTGGGTCCTTAGATACAGGGAATCCTATTTAGGGTCCAAGATCTATGTATGTGACAGTGGGGCGTTATAAAAAAAAAACATATCCAATATGAAATTTGATTGACACACTGAGTGAAGCTTATTTATTACTCATTATTAATTATTTCTATACAATTTGTTATACTTAGGTCAATTTCTACTAATTATGGTACTCTGTACTTACTTATCACATCAGTTAGATGTGAAGTGAGTTATTTAACAACGTAAAGCTATATCTAATATTCCAGTGGAAACATGGGCGTGAATATTACCAACAGCAATTTAAATTAAAAATAATTGGAAACAGAACTCTAAAGATAGGTAGGTACCTGCCAGGGAGAGTAAGAAAAACAATCTCAAGGAAAAATGTATATATTTACAAAGAGAATATTATTTTCCCAACTCTGTAAGGCTGAGCAACATTTTATAATTTGAATTATTAATTGACGGATTTTTGGATGTAAAGTAACCTGAGTAGGTACTAAGCAAAATAGTTTCGTTTTCGTGACTCCTTGTATCTACACAGATTTACATGACATTATAATTTATTATATTGCAATGTAATTAATTATGGCTATTTATATTAGTAATAATTCGGCACTACTAACTATACTAGAATCAGATCCACTCGCATCAAGTGATCTCATTAGGCTGATAAAGTACGTGACGTGACGGGCTTTAGAAACGAAGGTGTACCTAATAGGGCATTAGTTATTTGTGCAATAAGAGAACAAAGTTGATTTTTGTGTCGAGTGCTAATATTGAATCCTGAGCAAGCGAAGGATTCAAGTATTGAATTACGAGCGTAGCGAGTGATTCTAAGTTAGAATCCTGAGCGAGCGAGGGATTCAATGGAACGAGATGCAAAAACTTTGCTCTCGAGTAGCACATACAACTTTTCACCTCAGCAGTGAGAACATCATTACAGGTAGATACTTACCTAGTAACGAAACACTATAGCGTTCCCGCCAAAAGTATGACAAAGAAAAAAAAATTTTTCTCTAAACTCGATATAAATGTAACCTAAAGCTGGCTAAATACACTTACCGCAAAGTCAGTCAAATACGATTTTGCATACTGTTTTCTCGCAGAAAAGATTGCCTGTTCGAGCTGCTGAAGTGAAAAAGTAATAGTCAACACTCATTCGAATAAAGCTTCATATCATGATTACCTTTATCACAGCTGCTCACAGAGTATGAGTAGCCGAGCTCTAGGCTCAAAATCTAGTTAGTAAGTATACAGGAAACTACTCAACGTTATTAAAGGTAGCAAACAAGATAGCCATCCACTCGGAAGTAGCAATTTGTACTGCTTCGAACTGAGCTTATCAGCTCAGAACTGAAAAAGTTGTGCACTTACGCACTTAATTCTATCGAGATAGGGTGTGTTTTTTGATCCGTAGTTAAGGTAACTAAGGGTTAAAAATGCTAAAATTTTGACCTTTAGTTAGAAGTAGTTAGCATTTTTAATCATTGGTTAACATTAACCCCAGATAATATAATGCCTACAGTACAGATGTCTCATGCAATACAGCGGAATAACTAGGGCTATTTTGCGAATTATTTGATTTCTGCATAACGGCCAAGTGAATACACTGGACACTAACTAGTAAGGGCACATAACACGATCACTACATTTTTTCATGTACGGACTATGTTTCGTTGGTACCGGATGCCTTAACTAAGGATAAAAACACCAACCTTTAGTGTGGGGTTTTTTTACGAGTAGTTAAGATAACCAATGGTTAAAAATTCTGTAAAATTTTAACCATTGGTTAGAATTTCTCAGTATTTTTAACCATTGTATTAGCTACCCATCCATAGTCCCGTATTAATAGAACACAGTCGTCGATCGATGCTCAAGTAGAGATTTCATTAACTATTTCATCATTTTGTAATTTTTTTCATGTTAACAAATGACGATACTAGCTAGCTGTTTACCCGATGTTAATGTCATAAACTGCACTGCGCACGTCATTTGATACATCCATCATGCAAGTTAGTAATAAAGTTAGTAATAGGCTGTGAGATCAGATCCCAAAGTCTCATTTGCCCAGTAATTTCAGTAGCCAAGTGCCCTTCACACCGGTACAATACACACACACGGTGCTACACGACTGCTTCTTGACTTAAGAATAACTTAGCCTAGAGGAACTTTGCAGAAAAGTCCTACCACCTAGTAAAATCATTTTGTGAATCTCATGTTGAGCCTGTGCTCAATTCCATAGCTGAATCTTTATTCACCACTGAGCATAGTAATACGGGCCTAAGATATTCCCAGGCATATTTTCACGGTACATATTTGGCAGCGTTGTCGTTGCCAACTTCAGTGCTTCTTCGTTTATGATTGCCTTCTGCCGAAACCTAGTCCAAAGTTATACTTAGTTTTGAACTTCACGATCTGCCGCTAACAAGCCTGAAACTCTACTCTTGCCAGGCTATTTCGATAACTTTTTGAACGTAATAATGTTATCGGGTGCTTGTAAGGCAATTACTCTTGTAGCCATGTTCTACATGGATAAATAAATAAATAAATAAATATGTGTGGACATTTCACACAGCGCCATCTAGCCCCAAACTAAGCACAGCTTGTACTATGGGAACCAAATAACTGATACAATACTTATATACTTTTTTGTTTGTAAATACATACATAGAATACAATATAACACCCAGACGCAGAGCAAACGTCTATGTTCTTCACACAAATGTTTGTCCTGGGTAGGAATCGAACCCACAGCCCTCAGTTCAGAAGGCAGGGATACTACCAACTGAGCTATCGGGCCCGTCAAATGTAAAATGCAAGCAGGATGCAGGATGGAAAGCAACAAAATAAATGTAAAATGGCTTCTCAAAATCTTAATAATGTGATTTACGTAAGGAGATTCGTTGAAAGCAAACACCATTTCCCGCGTTCGATCATGATATTCTGATCAATACATTAATATTTTATGAACATTTCAGTATTTGCGTACAGGAAAAAAGCGCAAATACTTGTTCGGTCTGGGTGTTGTCGGAACGTGGTACTCAAAGTTCCTGGGCCCTAGATAAACACGGAGTCCTATTCAGGACCAGGATACACCTATGTAATCGTTGGACGTTATCTTTTTTAACACACCGACAACTAGCCGCAAACTAAGGGTTAAAAACTCTAACAAATTTTGACCATTGGTTAGAATTTGTTAGGGTTTGTTTGTAAATATTACAGTATATGAGATTGCACCTATGCTGACACATAATTAACACCTGATGATGAAACGAACAAAAGCTTTTCAAAGCTAAGAAGTAAACATTTTAGAAAACCGCATTAGTTTCCATTAAGTTGATTTTGCGATAACTTTCGTAAGGATAGAAGATGCTAAAAATATAATTTGGATCCAGTATGTTTTAAATTACTCCACGTTCCATCCCCTTACTACGAAACACTTCATAATATATGTTATGGAAGCCAATAAGGATTTACTATCATAAGTATCATAACGTCATTCAGCGGGGATTTTTCATAACAATTTGAAACGTTAACAGACTTAAACAATTAAGATACATTAATTACTTAACGTACCTATAAAGGCTGTCAATTGAGAAGTGATTCATAAAGGGTACCTTGGATTTGAATTCCATTGGCACCCAATTCGAGCTCGTAATTCATAATCCCCCAAAGATTTAGACGCATATATATACGAGCATATTTATCATTTTTGATGATAAAACGGTGCGTGGATGATTGGATCATCCATCACCTCTGAACGGGACCCCAGTGGGCTAACGACCGACGGCCGCCCACCCTCAGGTCTAATGGACCCACCCTACCTTACTAATGAAACACAAATTAATACAGAGTCAGATAGACTTCTGGAAACTACAAGCATTTCAGAACTTGCATTTTCTCTATCTATTATTTATTTATTTTACAAACTCTGCAGATCTTAAGTCAAGGTGCAAATTTAGTTAATACTAGAACATGCAATCAATAATGTATTTGCTTTATACTGTAAAATTCTATATTTAACTTACTTACTATTATTAGTATAAATGCTTTCGTAAAGATTGCTATGTTTCAATAATTAGATAATCTATACATCTATACATATAATAAAACTGTAGAGATAAAAAAATCCGTAAATGCAAGATATCGAAAAAAAAATGACACAGGTTGGCTTGAAATTTTTCGGTGATCACGTTAAGCTACTTTTTAAACATTTTGTCTGTTTGTTTGTTTGTTTGTTTGTTTGTTTGTTTGTTACGGCACAACTCCGAAGATACTGAACGGATTTTCATGCGGTTTTCACTAATAAGCTTAGAAAAACCCGGCGCACAACATAGGATATATTAAATTTTAATATAGTTAATTTTTTTTTTTTGGTGAAAATGTGTAAGATTTCACTATGAAACGGAACGGGATTTTTACAAGATGGCCGCTTCAAAGGTTCAAGTTAAGTTTTTTTTTCTTATGTTTTGGCTCCACACATAGTGCCTATTTAGCCAGTGTCAAAAGGTAAGTTTTATTTTGGCTACTAATCATAGATGAGGGGAAAAAAATTCTCTCTCTCTGATGGTTATTTTATCTCTGGTATATCCGGAGACACAGATTAAAGAAAAAAATATCTGTTACTATTATGGCGCGGCTTCATATACCTTCGCTGTTGAGTTGGCGCGCAATAACATCTCTATTGACTATCCTCGAGGTTTTTGTAGCGAACGAACCCGGACACACAGTCAATTTGTTTGTCTGCTGCGCGACCGACGTGGGCTAAATAAAATGGAGGAAGCAGTAGCGTTATATTGCATGTCGGCGAATAAATATGTTTTACAAACAGTGAGAGTATTATTTGCGATTACAAAAATAAATTTTAATAGTTTTAATTTATAATTCCTTATCAATATGAAGTAAAGCATTTTTTTTATTATTTGTATGTTTATCTGTCCCTTTGAATACGGATCACGGTTGTTATAGCGGCAACAGAAATATGTCATCTGTGAAAAATTCAACTGTCTAACTATCGCGATTCATGAGTAAATCCTGGTGACTGATGGACAGACAGACAGACAGACGGACAGCGGAGGTTTAGTAATAAGGATTTACCCTATGAGCACGGAACCCCAATCATTTTTATTTCAATCTGAACAATCCCCACTGCACTAAGCAATAAGGAAGTAAATTAATGCATGTTTTTATTTATAACTTAAAAGACAAAAAACAGTAAATAGCAATTGGCACGCCTGCATTACCGGCAGTGTACAGTGCTTTTCGGGCTACGGCGAAATACATCGCGCGATAACTTCGTCTGAGCTCGATGCAATGCAGATTAGAGAAAAACAATGTGTTCATTATGTAAGTAACTATACCCAAGGAAGTCATATGTATTTACATATAAATAAATTTTTCCGTTAATCTGTGGTCCAAACTAAAAAAGAGGATAGGTATGCGAACCTTCTTGAATATGGGCACGACACAGAGAACAAGGAATCTAGAAAATTAAAAACTTCTTAGACTTTTTTTATAAGTTTTAAGGCTTCACGCGTTATCATATTTAGCCAATATTGAAATATAACTAAATTATTATTAATGTTTTTGATTTATTGAGTTCTGGCGAGGGCAAAATTCTTTATTGACGATCTGGTATTATGTATTAGTTTTCAAAAATTTACTACCATTACCATTCAAATAAGTATTTAAAATTGTATTTATAGTACCTATAGCTTATTTTTTTTGTAGTAACATATTCAGTAATCTGTGCCTATTGACTCTTGCTTTTGCTACGCATTGTAAACTCTTTTTTATTTTGGCATTAGACAAAATTTGTATTTAGCCAATGATAGGAAGTATTTTATGAAAACTGTTTAAAAGGGTAGGTACTTAGACTTTTTATAATTATTCATAAGGCTTCACGCGATTATCATACTTAGCCAATATTAAAGCTTACATTTTTATTCAAGTTTTCGATTTATAGGGTTTTAGCGGGAGCAATGTTCTTTATTGGCGATTTGGTAAAATGTATTATTTACATGACCTTACTACACGTTACCATTCTAATTAAGTAGATAAAATTATTTTTGCGCTATTGCTACATTCTTGATCGACCCCAAGGAAGTTTTAACGTACCTGGGGGTCTAGCAATGATCCCAATCGCTAACGCTAATGCCTCACGCTAACTCCAAAATGTATTGGAATGACTTTTCGGAAATCGCTAACTTTTCCGCAGCGAATGTCATTTCAATACATTTTTGGAGTTAGCGTGAGGCGTTAGCGTTAGTAGTTGGTATCTTTGCTAAACCCCCTGTAGTATTTATAGCTACTTAAGTTATAGACCCTTACCATTGCTACGCATTAAAACCTTTTTTATTTTGGCTTACTTTAATAGCCAGAGGGCGTGCTATTATTTGTATTTAGCCAATGATACGCAATATTTTAGGAAAAATGTTAAAAAAGGGTAGGTACTTAGATATAATAATATGTAGGTATTCATTATGGCAATTGTATCCTCGAATTAACAACAACATGGCGCGTAACGTTCGTTTTTGACCTTTTTTTGATTTGTTCTTCTTCTTCTTCTTGCATGTTGAAATAAGTTTTTAATAGTTAAAATATTTTAAATCTGTGGGTTCTATCTTTGGGTGTAAGTAATAATTATGTAATGACGATTTAACCTACTTCCTCACTTTCATCACTAGGTAGGTATGTTGAATGTGCAGTGGTAATGAGACAGCGTGGAAAATAGTGGACATAATAAAATTATAACTTTCGATTCTTTAAGGAGTGGTGGTTTAGTATTTGTAATTCCTAATTAATATTAAGAAAATTAATTATGTACGCATCGTACAGGTAAATGCATATGTTCAGCAAATTATAAACTTATTATTGACACTGGCTAAATGTAGGTAAGTACACAATTCGTATGGAGTCAAACTTAAGAAGGTAAAAAAATGGAACAAAAAGCGCGCGGATAATATGTAAAACAGCATCATCGTGTGTGATTCTTCCATATTTTTCTAACTGTACCTGCCTGCTTAGGTAACTACTGCCTAAACAAAATTTACTGAAACTTCTGTTAAAGCTAAATAGCTTCCACTCACGGCTATACTTGCGTTATACCTATACCTATGCTAATACAGGTTTACTGTGCTCAGCTTCGAATAGATTTAGTAGATTTTGTTGTTTGGTACGAAATGCATGATCTATTATTAGACTATAACGTAAAAATAACATAACACAAGCGTGCGAAGCCGCGGGCAAAAGCTAGTAATATAATAGTAAACCAGACAACAGGCCAGAAATTAAATTCATGGCAAGTAATTGTTCCTAAGCTGGTAGTATTGAGGTGCCGATGGATGCAGGAGACGAGCAGACAAAGAGGCGGTATGTGGGGGAGGCCCATGTTCAGCAGTCTTCAGGCTGTTGGTGATAATGATTGTGATTAACATTGTAAAACTCGGTTAATGTTAGTTTAGGTCTTCATATTGAGATCTTTTCACAATTATTTCAAATATGAAAGAAACAAAAAGAATAGGAGAAGTTCATTGCGTAATGTTGGTATTTATGGTCTGACTGCTATCGATAGATTTTAAGCAGAAGAATAATGGTTACACAGGCAGAGGCAGATCCTTTCATTTTATTTTTCTGAGTGAATCAGACATTAGGCTTAGTTGCACCATAATTACAGTTAACGTTACTGTCTTTTGACATTAGCCCGCCCTGCGAGAAGCGTGGACGGTTACAGTTAGCAATTAAAGTAAGCTAGCGAACACACATTAAATGTCAAAAAAAAAATTGTGGTGGTTACTGTGAGATCCGTGTTTTTTATTTTAATGTTTTTATGTGAATGTATGACGTGACGAGTTAGTCGTTCACCTGATGTTAAGCGACACGGCTGCCCATAACAAGTGCAGTGTCACTCGGAACTTTAAAATAATAAAGTTTTGCGTGACACTGCACTGCGCACGTCATCCTGAGACATCACACAGTCTAGTAATCAGATTACTACACTGTAAAAAGGTCTTAAAGTCTCATTTCACTAGCTACAATGCTCTTCAAACCGGAACACAGTAGTCCTTGCACACTACTGCTTGGCGGCAGAATAATTGGGAGAACGGTGGTACCTACCTAGACGAACTTTGCAGAAAAGTCCTACCACCTAGTAAACAGTTGTACACGTGGTGGTAAAAGTTCCCCTGGCTTTACTTCATAAAGAACCTGTTCAAATAAGTGCGTAGGGTTACCATTTCTAATTTTAAAAACGCCTGACTAAGGCCGATCTTTTGCAGTTAATCCTGAACAGTTTAGGAATAAAAGTATCATCATTTTTCATCATTAACAGCCTGAAGACGTCCACTGCTGAACATAGGCATCCCCCAGGGAGCGCCACTTAGAGCGGCTGCTTGCCTCCTGCATCCATCGGCTCCCCGCGGCTTTCACCAGGTCGTCGGTCCACCTAGTGGGGGGCCGGCCTACGCTGCGTCTTCCAGTTCGTGGTCGCCACTCGAGAACCTTTCTTCCCCATCGGTTGTCAGTTCTACGAGCGATGTGGCCTGCCCATTGCCATTTCAACTTGCCAATCCTAAGAGCTACATCGGTCACTTTAGTTCTCCTGCGGATCTCCTCATTTCGGATCCTATCTCGCAGGGAAACACCGAGCATTGCTCTCTCCATAGCTCGTTGCGCAACTTTGAGCTTAGTAATGAGGCCAACAGTTAGAGACCACGTCTCAGTTCCATAAGTCATCACTGGCAACACACATTGATTGAAAACTTTTGTTTTCAGGCTTTGTGGTATTTTGGACGAAAAGATAGGTCGAAGCTTCCCGAACGCTGCCCAGCCGAGTTGGATTCTTCGGGCGACCTATTTGTCGAAGTTGGACCTACCCAATTGGACAGTCTGCCCTAGATAGACGTATTTGTCGACAACTTCGAGAGTATCGTTCCCAACAATTACCGGTATAGGTGGAACATGGGCATTTGACATGATTTTCGTCTTGTCCATGTTCATCTTAGGACCAACCTGTCGGGAGACTCTACTGAGGTCGTTGAGCATGGTGCTGAGATCATCGAGCGACTCCGCCATTATGACTATATCATCGGCAAAACGAAGGTTAGTGATATACTCGCCATTTATGTTGATGCCACATCTTTTCCACTCCTAGAGCTTGAAAACAACCTCCAATGCGTTTGTGAACAGTTTCGGAGAATTAACGTCTCCCTGTCTCACGCCTCTCTGCAATGGGATCTGTTCCGTACTCTGGTCCTGCAGTCGGACTGACATAGTGGCCTTACTGTACAAACACTTCAACACTTCGATATACCTATAGTCAATTTGGCATCGCTGTAAGGACTGCAGCACCGCCCAAGTCTCGATTGAATCGAAGGCTTTCTCATAGTCCACAAACGCTAGGCATAGCGGCCGATTATACTCTTCGGTCTTCTGTATAATCTGGCGTAGCGTATGGATGTGGTCTATAGTGCTAAAGCCTTTTCGGAAACCGGCTTGTTCGGGAGGCTGGAATTCATCAAACCTGCGTGCGAGACGATTCGTAATGACCCTCGAAAACAGCTTATACACATGACTCAAGAGCGAGATGGGCCTATAGTTCTTCAGTAAGGTGTTATCACCTTTTTTGAAGAAGAGTACCACCACGCTCTTGTGCCATGCCTCCGGCGTTGTACCTTCAAGGATGACAGAATTGAATAACTTCTGGAGGACTATAAGTACCGGTCTACCACCCGCTCTCAGAAGTTCGGTCGTAATTCCATCCTCACCTGGCGCCTTGTTGTTTTTAAGCTGTTTGAGGGCCATTCTAATCTCGTACAGGCTGACGTCCGGGATATCTTCGGTAAAGTGTCGGACTAACTTGGCTCTGGTGTCCTTAGCTGTGTTAGTAGCGGGCTCACGTGTCGAGGTGTATAACTGTCCATAGAAGTTCTCAATCTCTCTCAGGATCTCAGGCTTGGATGAAATGACACTACCATTCTCGGTCTTCAGTTTTGTCATTTGGCTTTGCCCAATAGACGAATCTTTTGCGAACACCTTAGAGCCTTGGTTCCGCTCAATTGCGGCCTCAATACGTGAAGTACTAAAAGCACGCAAGTCGTGTCGCATGGAACTCCAGATACGTCTATTGAGTTCACCGTAGGCTGACATATCAACTGAAGACTGTAGTTTCATATCGTTCCGGTCTGCCATTAATTTAAGAGTGTTTCCTGAGAGTTTCTGAGTCCTCTTTCGGCGTTGGGTCTTGAAGAACTCAGCTCCAACAGCTTGGACAGTTTCCACCAACCCGTTGTTCAACTCGTCCACTGTGTTGCAATCGGCAAGGCACTGGAAGCGATTTTGGAGTTCCAGCTGAAAGCCTTCGGGGTTTTGGATTTGGACAGGGTTTGGACGGAGCGTAGACCTCACCAGACGCGACCTTTCAAGCTTGACATTGATATTCAATGTGCCTCTTACAATACGGTGATCGCTATCGGTTTTCACCTTGCTGATCACAGAGACATCATCGAATATTCGCTTCTTGGTCGTCATCATGAAATCTATCTCATTTTTCGTGGAACCGTCGGGGCTTATCCACGTCCACTTCCTGGATGGCCGCTTCTTGTAGAAGGAGTTCATCATAAAGAGGCCCTCCTTCTCCATGAAGTCAGCCAGCCTTTGTCCCCGAGGGTTCCGCTGCCCGTATCCAAATGGCCCCACTCTCAGCTCATCGCCATTCCTTGTGCCCAACTTCGCATTAAAGTCTCCCATCACAACGGTGAAGTATGTTTCGGAAGTATGCATGGCTTCGGATATATCCTCATACATAGCTTCTACTTCATCGTCGGAGTGTGCCGAGGTCGGTGCGTATACCTGGATGACCTTCAACGAATACCGTTTGGTTATTCTGAGTATCAGGTACGCTACCCTGGTTGACACACTGTCGACTTTGATCACGTTGTTGACGAGAGACTTGCGGACGAGGAACCCGAGACCACCTTGGGAAAGTTGGTCTCCCTCCCGGTAGAAGAATAAGTTACCGGAATTTAGGATTATCGTGTCCTGTCCCTGTCTTCGGACTTCTGACAATCCCATTACATCCCAGCGTAACTTACTTATCTCCTCCTCCAATTCGACCATCCTTTCGTCAGCCCTCAACGTGCGCACGTTATAAGTTGCCAGGGCCAGGGGTCGTGTTTGGTGGGGTTGGTAGCCAGGCGTCTTCCGGTGATTCTTCGCACCCCCTGCCCTGCCGTTACCGTGACCGCTACCGGAGCCACGGGATAGCAGAGCCGCCGGGGACTGGGGGCCGTTATTGTTTGGGCTTGTCATTAGCCCCCCCCAATAAAAGTATAGTCTTCTTTATTGTCACTGCGCATTTCATATTGCGTTCCTATTTTGTGATTACGATTTCGGAAGGGCTTGTTATATTATTTTATGTTAGAAGTTAACGGTTCTCTACGTTTGCTTGACTGTCAGCAGCTGCAGACTTTTTTTTTAAACTAAGTGGGCAATGGTAGGTACTTATAGTAATAAAGTTGTCAGATTTAGGGAAATGAAATGGGACTTAGCAAAGTTTTTCTTGTATAAGTGCGGGCCCGATAGCTCAGTTGGTAGTATCCCTGCCTTCTGAACTGAGGGCTGTGGGTTCGATTCCTACCCAGGACAAACATTTTGTGTTGTTATGTTTGTTCTGCGTCTGGGTGTTATATTGTATTCTATGTATGTATTTACAAACAAATAAAAGTATTGTATCAGTTATCTGGTTCCCATAGTACAAGCTATGCTTAGTTTGGGGCTAGATGGCGCTGTGTGAAATGTCCACACATATTTTTTTTATTTTTTAAGTAATTTAGAATCCGATAATTTTAATATCCTTTTTGTAAGTATTCCATTTTTTAATCCATTATCTAAAGCTGAAAGACTGAGATTTCTAAAGTCAGTCAGAAGAACAGAAGCATCTCAGAAGAAAAAAGGATTTTCTGAATATTTTTCTTGCGTCTGAAAGTCGGAACAAATGAAAATTCCTTATATTGTCGGAAGTAGTTCAAAAGGCTAACATGTCCGGACAATGTTATTTAGAGCGGTGGTCACCTTAAAGGTGTGAATCTGGGCTATCTCTCGGGAGAGCCGTAAATACGATTTTCTTTATTGCATCTCGCAGTGCATCGACTTTTACAGCGGTGTAATGAAGTCGAGTGGAAGGAGAATGTTCTAATAAATCGCTGGTAAACGTTCGTGTCCTATATCGAGTTTGTGAGGACTTGGGGAGTGTGGCTAAAAACTTTTCTCGGATAAACTGGGTATCGGTAATTCTGTTGGGGTATTAGACGTAGTAACAAGTTACGTTGAATGGGTATTCGAGCTTACTGTATAGCATTAGATGTCTGTGATTCAAGCTGACCGTATAAGTAACTCATATGAGTAAATCTTTTAAGCATTATAATGTAGATACACGCATTACATGCCGTTATCTAAATAATATTTAGTTTTTTTTTTCAGTGCAGTGTCCCTGTATGTGTCTGTTACGGACTCACCGCTATTAAATGAATCGACGCGATCGTAAATACATTTTGGCTGGATTTATCCTCATTATATAGTATTATTGGTATTATATTATCAATTATATATATGCACCTACCAGTAAAGAAGACCAAATAATAAAGGACTACCATTATGGTATATTATATTATGTACGGTGTCATATACCCCTCTAGAAACTTCACCTTTTTAATGCGCGATTTCCATTTATTCTCAAAAAGCAAAATGTATATTTTAGACATAAATATTTTATCATGGGATAGACATCAAATTATTTATTCAAAAAAGATCAGGCGTACTCTCAATTTTCCGGGCGCCCGTCTATCAACAAGGATTTACCTGACATCCATTTAGAACGGACAAACACGAGTTCCTACCATTCATCTATTTTAGAATGCATAAAGATCACTTCAAGTAAGAGTGAATTTATGGCAGAGTTTTAGTAAGCCTACCAGGCGTAGCAACGAGGAATAAACGATGGCTTTACCATGTACCTACTTATTAAATTAGATATTTATTGGAACACAACAAATAATTCAGCCATGACTAAAGAACAATAATGCAAGCTCTTCGTATTAGTCCGTAACTGGTTATAGCGCTCTTATTCATTTTCTAGAAGCCTGTTGACACAGAGTATATTCTATTATAGTACCTAACTACTAGGTACAGAAGACTCACTCCACAAAACGATACATACATTTCACGAAAAACTTGCCTTCTGAATCTTTCCTTAGATCTACTATCCTGTGTTGATACTGCCCTGAGCTCTTATAGCTAAGGTCATAGCTCATTACACCTACCCGCCACCCGACCAGCATCCTCTCGTTGCTCGGTATTAACAGGTGGTCCACGGGTGGACGACGCGTTCTTACTTGTGAACTTCGCGTGATCAAACCGAATTTGTCACTCGCCGTCCGCACGTGGACAGCTTTCGAGCGCGGCGATCCGGTGCTGTGTGACTGTAATGAACTGTGTTCTTTATTCTTTAGATTTGACCGACTGGCAGCGGAACACCATTGCCTTCGCATCAAACTTCTTGGTGATTGTTACTACTGCGTGTCGGGCTTACCCGAGGCACGCGATGATCACGCCAAATGCTGTGTTGAGATGGGTCTCGATATGATTGACGCAATCGCGTGAGTATTTTTAAGTTGATACCTTAAGGTTCAAAATGTGGATCCGCCAGTGAGATTTCGCCACAGAACATAGTTATCTGAATCGTAGAGCACTCATTTGATTTAGACCAACCAAGAGGTTATCAATTTGGTCGTACCCATGCTTTTTGATAAAGGTATTTGTTGCTTTGGGAACATGCCCCGATACAAAATTTGTGATTGTTCGGTTTGTTCGCAGTCTAGTCCGTGAAGTTATGGCCGTCAATGTGAACATGCGTGTGGGGATCCACACCGGGCGAGTCCACTGCGTGGTCCTAGGGCTCCGGAAGTGGCAGTTCGACGTCTGGTCCAATGACGTCACGCTTGCCAACTACATGGAGAGCGGTGGCATCGCTGGGTAAGCTTTACACGTCACTTCATAACAAAACGATTAGATACCATTCATGAAGACCCTACCATCCTTTGAAATCATTAATAACCAATGTGTAGCGGCGACACAACAATTTAATGTTTCTATACTTAAATAATTATTCGTAATAATTAAATCACTAGTTAATTATCTAAGAATAAAATGAGTAATCGTTAGGCAGTGTAAGCAGGAATATATTCGGTTTTATTCATTTGGCGGTGCACTTGAAGAAAATATTGTAAAATGGTAAAAAAATGTAATGAAAATGGAATAAAAGTAAAAAGTATGCCCCGGGTGAGGATCGAACTCACGACCTTAAGATTATGAGACTTACGCGCTGCCTACTGCGCTACCGAGGCTCTGCAGGGAATGCCGAATTTAAGGATGTGTACAAGTTACATGAAAGGGTTTTTAAAGATTTTCTGGGTTCCCTTAAGAGTAAAGTGGAACTTTTATTGGTTTTGTAGTTCCACTAAGTGTTATTTATCATACTGAATCAATAATTCAAGATAATTAATTTCTTTTCTTATAATTACTTAGGTATTCGTGTCTAAAGTAATACCTATCATTTTACAGCTTTCCAGGATAATAAATATAGAAAATAAGTTTTTTTTTATTGATATTGTCGATGAGTTCTTTCGTGAACAAGCGTAAACGGCAAAAGAATCCGCGGGGCCCAATAAAATCGGAATAGCAGCCGAATATTAGTTAGGTTTGAACACTCTAAAAAACGTCATAAATTTTACGTCACATCTCTTTTTAGGTCTAACAGTAGCACAGATTACTGAATTATGTTGGCAGTAGTCCCATGAATACACTGAGATATACCAGTTTCATCATCTTGTTTATTGCCTAATCTGTCGATAAGAAGACCGATTAAATCGTTATATTAACATCTGTTTTTAATTTCCTTCCAACAGGCGAGTCCACATTACGGCGGAGACCTTAGAATGCCTCGGAGACGAGTACAGAGTGGAACCAGGATATGGTGGTACTCGGAACACTTATTTGAAGGACCACAATATTGAGACCTTTCTTATAGTACCTGATGATACCAGCAGGGTTGTAAGTATTTAATTTGAAATTAATATTATTTTCTTTTAGATTTTCCTATCTACGTTGGTAAAATAACTATATATTATGAAGTTATTACAATAGGCATGATGACTACTATTTTTTATGCATAAATTAATAACATTCCTCAAAAAAAAAACAGTCGTGAAAACAAAAATAAAATATCGCAGAAAATGGCAAATAATAGAAAAAGACAGCTCAACCTCAAACATGCAGTGACGCCACAGTTTGGTCCGTCATAGTACCTCATTACTAAGCTGTGGTAGCTTTACATTACAATCTTTTTGGCATGTGACGTCACAAAGCTGTGTTTTCATAGTAACTGTGGAGATGCTATGTTTAGCGAGAAAGGGACGGACGATGCCCCCCCCCTCCAGAAACTCTTGAAGCTACTCCGTGATCTATTTACCGATTTTATTTATTTTACAGATTAATTTGTAAAGGAAAAATTAGAATCACGAGCGGGGATTTTTTATTTATTTTTCCAATTATTGTATTTGTTTTTAATTTACTTTATGAAAATAATTATTATTTACATGTTCATTTTTAATAGTAGTCATCAGGCTTATTCTGATGAGGACGATGATTGATGGATCGCTTGGTGATCACACATTTTTGCCATAATACAAATACGGATGTTTGTTTCTGTATTATTTTGCGTTCCATTCTTGTATTTTCGTGCCAAATGAATCTTGAAAACATTCGGTTAAAATAAATATTCGGTTTGAATTTCAAATTTGTTGAATTCGAGAATTGATTTATGTTGTTTCTGTACCCTCTTCTATCTGGCTGACGTGCGAGCGAGAAATAATGAATAAAATGAATAAAACAATAGGTTTAACCATCCCTTCCACTCAGCGGCACTGGTCAATATAAGTGCGTATTGGTCTATCTACCCTCATTCACATCCGCGCTCTAGTTGCATTCGCTAATAGTTGACTAGAAAACCATCGTCACTAATTGTTACGAGCAACAAAATTAACAACATTATTCTGAATTGAATTTTATCGAAGCAAAAACATCCTAAAATGTAATAGCTAAAAATGTTACATAAATACGAAAATAAGATACTCAAACGTTGAAGAAGCATAGTGGTCTACGAAGGTAAATAGACTTAATATCATTTTTTTATGGTACAAGCAGAATGAAGTTAAAAAAACTATCCATATTTCAAAGTATACCAATATAGGGTACTTTGAAAGACGGGTGAAAACAGTCCATAGGCGACGGTAACTGCTTACAGATTGCTTGTAAAATTGGCTGTCCACCCATTTCAAAAAATAAAATATGCACATATTTCTCTATATCCAGTTAGTATGGAAGTATATTTCTTCCATGATGGCAGGATGGCCCTGGTTAGATTGGACAATTTTACTAGATGCAACTTCGTTCTTGAGACTTGTAAATTGCACTTGTCTACTTGCTAAATAATTTAAACTCTCATTTAAAATACCAATTGCTTTATTTACTAATGAAAATTTCAATATCCGAATCCCTAACAATCAGGTATATACCTATTAGGTGAACTGAACTATTCATTTATTATGTTAACACGGAAGATCATTACATTTCACTACACTTGATGTTCGTTCAGTATTTTCAGGGGAATTTTGCAACGTATGAGATAATGGTGATGTTTTTATCAGGACAAGAAGCCGCAGCATCCTCTTTCCATCAACGATGTGTCGAAGGAGATGCGTGTCATGGGCCACGGCTCACAGCATGGCAAGCACTCCTCAAAGTGAGTTTACCATTTAATACTTTTTATATACAGAGCATTATCTACAGATCTTCCAGGGTTTCTTCTTAAAAAATAGCAAGCAAGTGCCACGTACACGTACAGGTATGTCGAAAAGGACGGATGCGAATGACGAAATGGTAATGCAATACATCCTTTAACGAAAAAATGTATGAGCTCGACTGTTATTCAAAAGTGGTGCACTTTTAGGCCTGAACACGTCCACTGCTGGAGGGGTTATTCGCTATGACACATGAGATTCCTTGCCAATCACGCGTGACGTGTAACATGCTCTAAACGTAAATGCGGGCTTTAACGCGCCACGACATGGAATTAACATGGAATCAAAAAATTGTATTCTGTATGCCACGCGTTAGAATGTTTGTGCCCAGTGTTTTCTGTTTTTTGACGTGCGTGTAACGTGTGTTGTCGTGTTTGTCAAATATGACAACTGCATACAGAATAGCATGTTAAACCCAAAACCATTCCACGAAGATATCGTAACGCGCCGCGTTACGTGCGTGAATGGTCATACGGAGTAAGGGCCCTGAACATAGGCCTCCCTCGCAGAGTGCCACTTTTTCGCCTTTTGTATCCATTGAGTTCACCTAGTAGAGGGCTAACCTACTTGCCGTCTTCCAGTTCGTGGTCACCACTCAAAAACCTTTCTTCCCCATCCGTTGTTAGTTCTACGAGCGATGGTGCTGGCCCTATAGTGTATGAACACGCCCGACCTACTTAGGGTTTAGCAGATGTAGCATTAAGTTAGAAATAAGTTAAGGGACTCGTGCAAGTAACAACATCTTTCATTGCCATCATGGCCTACCATCAACCATAGGAGTTCCCACCAGCTCTCCAAGAACCTACCACCTTCACATAATAAAAAAGAAACGGAAAAACACGTACGTTATTTTAATAACGTATTTAATAATATTTATATACAAAATTGTCGGTTAAGCGCTTTGATGTCACATAAACAGTGTATCAGTTTTTGTAATGAATACGCGATAATTACATGCGGAAATTGAACGTGCTGCACAATATGTTGATTGATGCAGAAAGTCCTTTGTAAAGCGTTATTGCTGGTTTGCATTAATTATTCAACGTAATATGAACGAAAATGCATGACTGATGCTATTCATATCACCGAAATATTAACTGGAAGCAAAACGTCGGGGCGCGCCAAGTTAATGAGGACTCACTTTAGTAATAAATATTTTATGTTTATTAAAAAAGAAAACAATGAAACACAGAATGAGCAATTATAAGTATAGGTTATACGATCAGATCAGCTACACAATTACTTAACTTAATTGAAGCTGCGTATATTATAAATATGCGTATTACTAAACTAACTTTTAATTATAGGTTCTGTTGATGTTCAGTGATAATGTGGTTGACGATACAGCGCGCCTACAAGAAACCGGTTCAATATTCTTTTGAAAATATCCATATTTTAAATATTTGGAAACAGAAGCTGGAAAAGAGTTCCATTCCTTAGCCGTTCATATTATAATTATAAGGTCGAATTTATTAAATTTGATTAAAAATGTATTGATCCAAATAAATCTTCGTACGAATAGGAGAGATGGCGACCATGTAACACCACGAGTTGTGGTATTACTTTAGGTATTATTTTAGACATTCTGCTGCAGTTAATCTAGACATCCTACTGCGGTTAAAAACTTTCAGTTCAGTACATTATGTAGAGTATGTGGTTTGAGCGCGCCAGTAACCACACGTAGCTAGTAGTTAGTTATTAAGCTTTGATTTATCAAACAGTGGTTTAACCTTTAACCGCAAGCTTACTATTTGCAATGTTTTTAATCTCGAATGCGGGAAAACCGCTAAACCTTAGACCATTCAACCAATGGAGATGTTAACGCTATAGTCCGCAAGCATAATTTTCTGGTGATTTTTACGGGAGACGAGGTAAACACGCATAGCACACGCGCATGTCCTAAAAGTGGTTGAATAGAACCTTAGAAATTAGCAGTGTTTTATCCTTCATTAATAAGGTATACGGAACCCTAAACATGCTCCAACAACAATGTAAATTGGTTTTGCTTAACAGAGTCGATCCTGCCACAGAAAGCAAGAAGCCCGAAGATGAAGTAAATGACTACCTGATGAAAGCTATCGATGCGCGTTCCATCGACCGACTTCGTGCTGAGAATTGCCGCCCATTCCTATTAACCTTCAAAGACGCAAGCATTGAAAGGAAGGTATTTAATCTCAGAAATCTGGTCATATTTTGCGTACTCTTTCTTTAATCAAGACTTTTCTTCTATCTATATATTGCACATTGTGGTCGTTGCACCTAATGTAAGTAGCCCATTTTCCAAAATATAGCGCTGTTCTTCCCTCATCGTATCTATTTACATCTACGATAGAAATGTTCGGTACAGGGCTAAATCTGTAAATTTAATATTTTTTAATAATTTGGATTGCATTACACTTATGTATCCTTAAAGAAGTCAAAAAGTATTGTTTTTGTTTTGTCTGTCGGTCTTTCTGCCTTCCCGTCGGTCTGTCTCTTAGAACACGCCTCACTCTGGAACAACCTACTTGAATGGATTTTGTCATTTTACTGAAACTTAGTGAGGTGTTAGGTAAATTTAGTGAAGTAGACGTATTCTGATATTTAGGATGGGTACTTTTTGTTTTCCAAATCGGTCTGGTTTGGGTTGCACTACGAAATATGGAAGTATTTTTAGACATTTTTTTGTATGTACCTATATTATTTAAAAGACAGTAACATAAGCAAGCTCAGGACGTAAAACTAATAATCTTACTAATAAACCTTACAAAATTAAATGTACATGTAAAGTTATTTAGATACATTTTAAGTACAGCCAAGTTTTATTAGTTTGAGATTTGTAACAGAAATTGTACCATCACGTATTTCCCTTTCTCAGATGTGATATCCGAGGATAGGAAATTGATTTTTCTTTGAATAATCGTAGTTACTGACATACTTGTACGTTTGCCCGGGAAATATCAATATCAGTAAGGAATAATGAATGAAAGTTATTCAAGCTATCCAATGTCTATAGTAATCGCATTTTTAGTTCCTGAATAAACAAGCAGTAGGTATCGTAGTTGTATCGTAATCTAATAGACTGCATTTCAAATTTTTGTTTCCCTTGCAATAGCTTGTTTTCATTGGTTTTTATTTTATAATTTATAGGCATGAAAGTTGACCATTGTCTCACCTGATGGTAAGTGATGACGTGGTCTACGGTGGTGCATGCTTACCTAGAAGATATGATTATTTTTATAAATTATAAAATTATGTAATTATAAAATATATTTTATTTATTTTATTCACAAATATTAAAACAATATTCAAAAAATTAATATTATTAAATGTTAAATTAGGTAACGGACACATATTATACAGGATGTAATTTCATTCATTAGCCGAGTCAGCAGAACGGATCGTCTTCATGCGACCTAGATGCACTTTTTAACGCTATTTAGTTTTATATAATTTTAATTCATTGCATATCTCGCATCGATTGCATTCGGACAACTTTTGTAATTTAGAATAGATCCTTAAGATTAAATTTAATTAAAAAGTTTTTGGTTTTTTTTGAGTTCTCCGGCTGTAGCCTACGTAATTAGCCCATGACAAAGAGTGTAAATGAAAATATTTTTATTGAAAATTATGAAGATTGCCATGGCGTCTAACGCAGTTGGCACGGATGATTTTGATACATCTAAACGTTTTTATACCTTGTATGTACTAATTAAAAACAGTACTTCATTATTTTAATTAAATTTTGTTGGAGTTGCAGTTTATTTTTAATCTCGGACATTACGAAGAAAATTAATATTAATGCCAAAAGTCCAATGTTTTTTATTAAAAACAAAATGCCCCGTCCTTTACTTGGGCTAAACGTTGAGCATTGCCATTCAACGCGGCAATGCATCCAGCATTTCGGGCACGTTGCCTACTGGTAGCAGTTTCTTAAATTCGTTTTGTACTATATTGTAGGTATATTTTATATCAGTAGTAGTTTGTTTTTATATATTTTTAGGTAGTTGATATTTATTAATTCATAATTGTCCCATTTTTACAATACTTATATACTTTTTGTTCGTAAATATATACTGAGAATACAATATACATAGACACAAAATAAACATCGATGTTCGACACACACATGTTTGTCATCAATATTATGATTGAAGACAGCCGATGATCAACAGGCAACCAATAAGCACTCCATAAATTTTTAGTTAACATTAGTTTAACTTTAACAAACGTATGGGGAACCGAGGGTAAATCATAAACCCAAGGGTAAAAAACATCACAAAAAAGAATATATCAAATAAACTTTATCTTGATGAAAAAACTTTGATAACAAAACACAATAGAACCATTATGGAATCTGTGCTGTTATTACCGCTGACGTTAAAACGGCTGATCTGTATAGAGGTGGTCCCAAAGAGGAGCCTGTAACAAAATTGTGTTGGATTGGGATCCAAATCTTACGCACCGTTGTGCGATGTTTCGTTCAAGACTCCGACAATATTCTTGGAAAACTCCATTTAAGTAAGGCGGAGGGAAGGGGGGAAATTGGATTTTTGCGTGGCGCGGGATCCTCCCAAAACTTGACAGCTAATTAAACGCTTTTATTTTTGTCGTAGAAATGGCTACAGACCTTTGTTTCGTAAATCAGATACAGAGATTTATTGCTTCCAGTGTACATAGGTGGAATATAAAATTAATTAAGTAATAGCAACTTAAGTAGGCTTATTTTGAACCCCGCATGGTTGAAGAGAGGAAGATGACCTCACAAAAGAATCAATATGTAGAAAAGAAATAATGAAAATGTTAGTTTTATTATAATAACAAATTTTTATTTATAATTTTTCATTAGTGTAATGTCAATAGTATATAAAAAATGTTTGATTAATGGTTAATTATTTTATATACTTATTAATTATAAATTTCTAATAATATACAGGGTTACAGGAAAAATCGTGCTAGATCCGTTAAGAGCGTGGAGTACCCATCACTTCTGACTTATTTCACTATGAAACACCCTAGGCTAAACTTTACCCTTTTCGAGATATTCAATTTTTAATTTTTTCATTGAAATATTTTGTGTCTTCTTATTATTATTATTATTGCATTTTTACATGTGTAATAAGATGCTTTAGGACGTCAATCATTAAAATAGTACATAAGTTAATTGAATAGACCGTAGTAGACAAGTGAAAGTTAAGATATAAAAAAAATATTAGAAACTGTATTGTTTTCTAAGGGATATCTACAAAAATATTATTAGTTTAGCCTAGGGTGTTTCATAGTGAAATAAGTCAGAAATCATGGGTACTCCACGCTCTTAATGGATCTAGCACAATTTTTCCTGTAACCCTGTATAATTATCAATTTTCAATTTCAAATGTACCTAAGTATATAAGGACTATTTACATACGGTGCTTAGTGCTTTAATTTTTTGCTGAGTTTTTTCTTGCTTTTCAATGTGACAGTGATCACCATATCTTAACTGTGATTACTTAGATAATTTTTTATTACTTGTCACAGTACACACTGGAACGGGACCGGATGCTGAAAGTGTATTTCATCTGCTCGCTTGCTATCTACGCAGCAGTGATTTTTATCCAGATCTTCGCTTTCCAGATGTAAGTAGCGAAACTTCTGTTTAATACTTATTGTTTAATTATATCCAAATTTTGCCTTGTGGTCCCAGTTTGTGAATCGGACTATCCCTTCTCTCCCCGTGAGTGCCGTAACAGCCAGCTAAGGGTATATCCACGGCATAGGCAGCAACATTCTCCTTGTTACATTAAAATCTTATGCAAAGACCAAGCCGCGTGCCCAGCGTGTGTTTTTATTTAAATGTAATAGTGCGAGATCCGACACCACAAATACATACAAACACCTACGTCATCGAGTACCTAATAGGCTATCTTTAGATCGTTAGCTGATACTTAAACATGTAAAAAAAATCAGTCCTGCCAACTCCGGTCCTGCCGGGTCATGGAAATCCAACTTCAAATGCTTTGAACACTAAGTTCCGGCAAGTTTAGACCTGGCAGACCTTTTAATGTATTATCAGGGACACCTTGGCTATTAATAGGCATAGGTTTCATCGGAGTACTCGTTGAGGTAGATAAATGGTGGGAAGGGTACTTCGTAAGGGTCTGACAGGTACTTTCGGCAGGATGTGCGTTGGCAGACCTATTTTTTTACATTAATTATGTTAATCAATGGTTAACTATTGCCAGCATTTTCACTCGGGTACTTTATGATGTAACTTATAAAACAAAAAAAGGTAAAAAAATTTAGGATTTCGATGATCCGGCAGGATCGGAATTGGCAGACCTGATTTTTTTACATGTTTATGTGTTGGTTAACGATTTACAGATACCCTATTGAGGTAATCAATGACGTAGGTGTTCCTACTGTGGGATCTCGCACTATAAATGCATTTTACCAAAAGTGACGTTTCATGGAGGAGGCCTATATTCAGCAGTGGACGTCTTCGGGCTGATTATATTATGATCTCAAAATCTGCCAAAGCTTTAAGTATCAAGTCTGCTTTTGCCCTTAATCGAAAGAAGATTACTATAAACCCTCCGGTCGGTTTGGTCCTTTTCTTAAATTGTCACTTCCTGTTTTGTCCTCTTCTTATCTCGTCCATTTCCTAAGTTACACACTTTCTTTTCTAACTTATGTGACAACTGCCGAAATCACTTCAATATTACCTTATTAGTTGTTTTACACCCGTCTGCACTGAACATAGGTCTTAAGTTCGCACTTACCTCCCTAAAACGTACCCATTTGCTTTGAATGGCGTCATAGAGGGATAAGCACTTTAGTAGCTGTCTAATGGGCATTAGTTTCTAATATTAGGCAATACAACATTTTTATGTATGTGAAGTTTGAAGAAGTTAGTTTATTTATCTACTTTTTTATTACCAAAGTCAAAGTATTGTCATTGTTTTAGCTCCTTCATTGGCGTCACTGCAATGTTTGGCTGCGGCGCAATGGTCTTAGTAGCGTCATTCTCCGTTATCTGCATCAGTATTAAGGTCAGTTTTAGTAACTAACTAATAACCTATACTAATTATTATACCTACTTGTTACCATCATCATCAATATCACCAACACGAACACCATCATTATTATCATTATCATAATTATCTTCATTATCATCATTATCATAATTATCATCATTATCATCATCATCATCATTATCATCCTGAAGGCACCCACTGCTGAACATAGGCCTCCCCCAAAACCCGCCACTTTGAGCGGCTGCTCGCCTCCTGCATCCATCGGCTCCCCGTGGTTTTCACCTAATGGTCTAACAGTTGTCGGTCTACCTAGTGGCGGGCCGGCCTACGCTGTGTCTTCCGGATCGTGGTCGTCACTCGAGAACCGTTCTTCTCCATCGGATGTCAGTTCTGCGAGCGATGTGGCCCGCCCACTGCCACTTTAACTTGCTAAATCTGAAAGCTATAAAAAAATTATATACCAATCATTAAATCGGATTTTCAAATGATTTTGTGCAACCAGCGTAATTTGAGCCTCCGTCTTCCAAAGTTCCAAGAGTTAGAAGTATTAACTATATTTATGCCTGCGAAAATCTTATCTTAGGTAATTAGGTATTACCTATTAATAAAATATGTAATTTTACAGAGTGTATCTGTCCGCTTGAGACGAATCTCACAAAGGATCCACAACAACCGAACCCTGGCTCAGATAATGTCATTTATCGTTGTCACTGCTATCGCCCTGCAGATCCAAGTAATCATGGTAAGAAATAACCATTTCATTTAATATTTACCTTTTTTAATAGTACTTACGAGATCTTTTCCGGTGTTAAATCATTTTCGAATCATATTTGGGCACACTTGCACTGCAGTAATAAATTGTTTTTGTTTTTGAAGCTAGATGAGTAGATACGCAATATTGAACCAGTAGGTATGTCCGAAGCCCCTTTATGAGCTTGTACGAAATTATTAAGTGTAAGTAACCTAAATAAAAGTATTATAATTAATTTATAACCGAAATAATTATTTGTATGCACACCCATTACAGATTGAAACCGTATTCCACGTGAGTCGATCCTCGGACAACCTTCGTCGCTACCAGGAAGATCGTACCTACTGCCCTTTTGACGTGAATGAGGTGCTTACTAGTCACTCAAATAACATCATTAATATATTATAACATAAGTTGTATTTAATTAACAAAGACTATTTCATCATCATCATCATCACGATCATCATTAACAGCAGTGCATTTATCGGCGCCCCGCGGTTTTCGCCATCTTCGGTCCACCTATTGTGGGGCCTACGCTGCGTCTTCCGTTTCGTAGTCGCCACTCGAGAACCTTCTTCCCCATCGGTTGTTGGTTCTACGAGCAATGTGACCTGTCCATTTCAACTTGCTAATTCTAAGATCGGTCTTTACTTTTTAAAACTATAATAGCCTTTATCTATTTCATAAACAGCATGAAGACGTCCACTGGTGAATATAGGCCTCCCCCACAGAACGACATTTGAGCTGCTTGCCTCCTGCATCCATTTACTCCCCAGGGTTTTAACCAGATCGTTTCCACCTAGTGGGGGATTATCTATTAACTGTAATCTAACTAATAAATTTTTCAACAGCACTACTTGCAATTGACCCTGATGGCGATGTTCATCTGCACTGTACACCAGATCCTCATCACCATGATGAAGACTCTTCTGCTCTTTGTTATCACCGTCTCCTATATAGTAATTACCATGCAGCAAGGAGTATTCTATGAGGACAGCTTCATTAATTACCAGTGAGTTGACCGATTTGCTACATGACTCACGTATGCACATATTAGGTTCCTTGCCATCATCATCACCAAAGCCTGAAGACGTCGTCTGTTGAACCCACAGACCCCCATTTTGCTTTTAAAGTCCATTTTTATAATCATCTAGTAACTTTTACAATCCGATTGGTATCCCTCACAGATCATCTTGAGTAATGTTCACTATGATATCTTCAACGTTTTCATGGTTTATATGTTTATCCAAAAAGGAACCGCTGTGGAATGGACTGGACACAGCAATGGACCAACATTGTGATCACGGTCGGCGCGGCTCTTGCTCTTATATTACACTCGCAGCAAGCCGAGAGTGGGTACAGGCTTGACTTCATCTGGAAGCTGCAGGCCAATGGTAAGCAAATGTAGACTGTATGCATGATATTTTGACAGTATCATACATTGTTGCTAAAATCAATACTAATATAGATCTGGTTAAGCATAGAATGTGTGAATTTTGATTTCACTTGCTCTCAGTAAATTGGTACATGAAAATGATGTTATGAATCTTCAAAAACCTTTTGCTTGGTAATATTTTTATAATTGCTGACGAATTTCATATCTTTAGTTACCCATTATTGTCGGTTTTGCTATTAATCGTAGCCTAAAACTAAACACATACATTTTTCTGAACACCTCCTGATATGCCATCTGAGGAATTGAAAGTGACAGCTCTCAATTCCTCAACGTAACGTTTAACGTCACTTACAGATGAAAAAGAAGACATGGAACACCTTGAAGCGTACAACCGCAAGCTACTGGCAAATATTTTACCAGAGCATGTAGCGCAACATTTCCTCTGCAATGAGAAAAATATTGACGTAAGTTGTATTCACATTTTTATGTCTATTTTTATTCCCTATATTACTATTTATTAGGTAATATTACAAGATTTGGTCAACTTACTAACTTATTCTACTTTTTTTTTGACGAAAACGGAATTCCTATTACGATAGTTTTTATTTTAATTAGGATGTTAATTTTAGACGAAAATGGATTACTTTCCGTCATTAGACAAGGATGAAGTATCAAGAAAAAAAAAACTACTTCAATAATATTTACATCACTGATATTATTATTTTTCAATTTAGAAAATTATAACGTGTTTCTTTCATTGAAATAATATACGTTAATCTATAAATTGTAGTATCTAGTTTTTAACAAGCCTTAATCCTAAATTACACAATCATCATTATATTCCATCCAACACAAAAACATTTTAACCCTTGACAAAGGAGAGTCTATCTGAGAGTTGTATATGTATATGGGTAAGTTTTGTTGACTAAGCTACGTTATATGTGTATCGCTTTTCCACGGTACTGGCCTAATCTCTTATCTTTGTTCAAATACAGCAGGAGCTATACCACGAGCAGTGCGATTCAGTGTGCGTCATGTTTGCATCCATTCCCAACTTCTCCGAGTTCTACGTCGAATTGGAGGGCAACAACGAAGGTGTCGAGTGCCTTCGTCTTCTGAACGAGATCATCGCTGACTTCGATGAAATTCTCGCTGAGGACCAGTTTAGATACATTGAGAAGATCAAAAGCACTGGCGCCACTTATATGGCTGCTTCTGGTAAGTTCCTTGTATATTCAGATAATTACGTTCTTACGCATCGCCTAGATGATTCTTTCTCTTCGGGGAATAAGCACTTGTAGGGTCAGTCAAACAGTTTTCGGCGCATTTGGGTCATTTTGAAAGTCTATACCGACTGTTGCATGCATGATTTCCTGATGAAAACATTTCGAATCTAACGCCGATGGTAATAATATCCTTTGTATCGTAAAGTAAATAATTTGCTCTCACAAACATAACACGGAAACTGATAGTGTCACTTACATACATTGTATTCTATTTCAGGACTAACAGCATCCACTTGCGATCTCAGTGGCTATCGCCACGTTACAGCAATGGCAGACTACGCGCTTCGTATTCGCAAGCAACTCAAATACGTCAATGAGCATTCCTTCAACAGCTTCCGAATCAGGATAGGTAAGGGAACACCTCCCCTTGCCGTAAACGTGTATAACTCCCGAGTTTCTCGTCCTTTTGTCAAACTCATGTTAACGTAACATAGCAAATGCTATACGCTCATTGGTTGAAGACCGTCGATGATCTATAGGTAACCAATGAGTGTTCAGTATTTTTAAGATGACATGAGTTTAACTTTAACAAACGTACCAGAAACCAGGGTTAGGGTTTTGGAGTCATGGTTTAAACAAATAATTTTCAATAGTCGAAACTATTCAAATAAATTCATGTAAACAATTTTCCGTGTAACTGATAATCAGTTTTAAGAGTCGGTGAACCTTAATTAAGTATCATTCACGGTTTGATGCCAAAAGGAATTGATTACATTTTCTAAAGAAACAAAATTACGATTTGGTAATTATTGGAAGTGCTATTTTCTGCTGCTGCTCCAACTATATCACATGATAAATCACTGTGTTAGCAAAACATAGCTTTTAAAGCGAATTTCAACACGCCGCGAATTGTAATATGTTTGCAAAAGTGCGACCGAAAGTTGTAATGTTGTCATGTAAACAGGTACTAGGGTCTGCTTTCCTTTGATTAGGGATCAACATCGGCCCCGTAGTCGCCGGCGTGATTGGGGCCCGCAAACCTCAGTATGACATCTGGGGGAATGCTGTGAACGTTGCGTCACGAATGGACTCCACCGGTGTCTCAGACTGCATCCAGGTACATATAATAAAAGTGAATTGATTAATTTTTTTTAAATATCTACTCATTTCACAGGAAACATCGCTACGGTTTGAATAAGTAAACATGATAAATATAACATTGTGTCTAAGAAAATAATTATAATACTACTTAGATAATTATTCTAACTACAGAAAAAAAAATATTACGTTATTAATAGTACTTACGCAATCTTTACCGTGATATCAATTAAACAAAAACAATATTAATATATAATTATATTTGTATATATATATATATATATATATGTTTAAATAATTTTAGAGTTTCATTACGTTTTTATGTATCCGTAAATTAAGTAATCTAAAAAAATCAGGTTAAAATAATAGCGCTATAACATAAGAACTTTTTCAATTTTCATTATTTTCTTGGGAAATATGTAGAGGTAGGTGTTTTCCAAAAACTAATTCAAAATAGTTTGCGCTTTATGATTTTTTGTATTGTTGTTTTTACTATTTAGTATAATATTTAAGTTCTGTTACTATTGGTATTGGTAATAAATTGCACATTTACAATTTATCTTATTAATTTAGTGTCTTTGATGCACTTTAAATGGCATACCATTAAAAAACCTCGTCGTAAACTCACACAATGTTATATTTACAAAACTATGTCAAGTTTAATGTTCTATTTAATGCGCTTAATTATTTATTAACATGATAGATTATTTTTAAAATTAGGCGGCAATGCGATCGTTACAATAAATCATAACAATGGCTTAAGTTTTCCCTTTGCGAAATTTTATAATAATTGAATGAGGCAATTTTGACTGACTTATTACGACATTATGACTTGAAGACTGTTAATATTATAATTTTCACTAAGATGCAGAGTTCTGACCTTATTACGACTATATTACCAGTAAGACCTTATAAATGACGGACGAAAGTAGGCGTTGCATGCGTATAAGGCCTCTGCAAGTGTATTGATGTACCGAGATGCGTATCGTGGCAGGTGACGCAGGAGGTGTACGACATTTTGGCGTCTCGTGGCTTTAATTTGCGGTGCCGTGGCAACGTTGAAGTCAAAGGCAAGGGCACCATGGTCACCTACTTCTTAGACGACCCAGGAGAGAACGTTGAACCTGGCTGCTTCGATATCTATACAGTAAGTAGCCTGTATTGTTCCATTTCTAACGAGAAATTTATTTAAAAAAAAAAACTATTTCAGCTTCTGTTACTAGATGGCGTAGTAACGACGTATTTCATACATGGTCGTAGTTTCAAACCACAGAAACCAAGGAAATGTCAAATTCAGTTGAGTGGATCACAGAGTACGTTGTCGATTTGTCGATTATGCCGTCCATAAATAAAGGACAAAATACTAAACTCGATACATAATTATCTTAACAATGACATAACGTAACACCCCAATTTAGCGCCATCAATCGGGCCTTTATAAAATTACAGCTTATTTTTTTAATAAAACGCCTCAGTATATGCATATGCATCATGTAGTATTCATAAAAAAATCCTTGTCCAAAATATGAAAGTTTTTTACGTTTGACAAAAACTGACTTTATGGTATGTGACGAAGTCGACAAAGATGGAGCACTTTTGCCTATGAGATGCCCATTCAATCTTGACTTGAAAAAACCTAGGTTATACCCAGGAGGTGTGATGATTATTGCCGACAAAATAATCAAATCTTCTCAATTCTTAAAACATTCTTGTAAAAAATGTAAAACAACAATATTAAAATGAAATTTCTATCTACAGAACCCACAACCATCTACATCGGGTATGAACAAACCAGGACCAAGTGGTGTAAAAAAGAGGCCTATTATCCGAAGGCATATTGATGATGATGATTCTGATTATTCTGACGATGAAGACGATGACGACTATGAGGATATGGTTCCCTCGCGTCCACCAGCACGCCCCCTGGAAACGCTTTCAGAGGGACAAGCTGATGATGACGGAACTTCACTACGAGCATCGATTCCACGAGGTACGATAGTCTTATTTAAGAACTAGCTGACATTCTCTGGCGTCGCATGGGTTAGTTTCATCTTTTTCCCTCTTCCTTCCTCTTACTTAGTACAGGATGAGAAATGGATTCATATTTGCTGCTGAACACATCAGCCAGAACGATAGATATAAAACAAATACCGTTTTGTTTGATTCTGAAGCATACCTCCTTACATCTTCAGTATCGATTAGGTATGAGTAATGTATTGTGAAAATTTTCAAAATACGTTGTTAAAGTATGGAATTAGACCTGTTACAGTTATATTATAGGTGTAGAGAGTAGAGATTAAGGAATCAACAGTCAGTACTGAAAAAGTATTATAAATAATGGCTTAGATTGCCTAATTTTATCGCCCTATCCTTCCAGATGGAGCCGGTCCTTCGAATAGACCCTCTGGATCATCGCAATCTGGTCCATCTTATGCCGAAAGCTCTGGATCCTCACAACCTGGTCCTTCGTCTTATGGACCTTCAAGTTCCGATAAACCAGGACCTTCATTAGCTGGATCCTCTGGATCAATGCAACCGGGCCCATCACTCGCAGGATCTTCTGGATCAACGCGACCAGGTGTTGCGCTTGCAGAATCTTATGGATCACCCCAACCGGGCCCATCAGTCACAGGATCTTTTGGATCACCTCAACCGGGCTCATCTCATGCAGGATCTTTTGGATCGCCCCAACCGGGCCCATCGCATGCAGGATCTATTGGATCACCCCAACCGGGCCCATCGCATGCAGGATCTTATGGATCACTTCAACCGGGCCCATCGCTTACAGGACCTTCTGGATCAACGCAACCGGGCCCATCACTTGCAGGACCTCCTGAATCAACGCAACTTGGCTTCTCGTTTGCCAAATCATCTGAATCAACTCAACCGGGACCCTCTTTCGTAGGATTTTCTCGATCAAAGCAACCAGGTTCTTCGATCGCTGGATCGCCTACATCACCGCCACCTCACCCTTCGTTTGCTGAACCGTCCCAAACAGTACCTTCGCATACTGATAATTTACAGCCAATACCCTCAAACGGTGACATCAAGCATATCAAATCGTCTCATTCTAAAACATCAGAAAGTATTAAACAAGCCCGTGTAATATCTCCAAAATCAGAAACCTCGCGTGATGGCGGAGCAACTGCTACACCACCTGTGCCAAGTGGTATGTTAACATTACTTAAATTTCTCTTTATGGGTTAGTTAGAATAATTCTGCTCGCATGCAGAATAAACAGGATAAATTTAATATTAATGCCAATTACCGATATGATTGAATTGAATGAATTATTGAGCATTGTATAATGTATAATAATAATTATGGCCTTTAGTTTAGAAGTTACCATATCCTTTCAAAATCGCATTCGAAAATAATTTATAATTAGATAAAATCACGATTATTTGATAAACAAAATATTTCGATTTCAGAGCACCAGAACGGGTCAGTAAGCTCTCAGGGGCCACCTACAGCAAACGGAGGTGGCTTTTCATCTCGCGAAAGCCTTGCATGCGCTGCCGCCGTCCGCGCTCGAGTTAGGCGACGCCTTGAGCGACCCCACTCACTGGCCGACGGACCAGACCTAAATGACGTTATGAACTTGTTAACAACGAAGGCATACTCAGCTGAGCTGGATCAACCTCTCCGTGAAAGCAAAACAAACTACTCTCTACGTGAATTAAAGCGGACAGTTCAAGAGTCACGATCCAGTGAAGAGATTGAAGTCATGCTCAGAGGACCAAGGCGATCAGTCTCGCTGGCAAATTTTATTTTCCGACGCAAGAATACACGGCTCGCGGCCGCTGCCGCTGCCGTTAATGTTATTGAAAACCCCATGAATGCTATCTACGACGCGAGGTCTGAAGAGCCGACCTAAATCGGATTCGATCAAATGCTGGACTTAAAAGTTTAGAAATTATTTTTTTAGAGTATTGAAACTACGAACTATGGAATCGATTGTGTACTTTGGAATCTAAGCAAGCCTCGAATTGAAAGAAAGTAGAATATTATAAAAACTTTGCTGAATGCTATTGTGAAACTCCGAAATGCATGGTCACATTATGATATCTAAAGACTGAGTAAATTAATGTTGGACCAACAACATTGCAGCTAGTTATCGACATCAAACGAATTTTGGGTCGTGTTTGACACGAGAACGTAAAAAAGTTCTGAAAAGCTCGGATCGACAGAGTCGGTACCGAAGGGTTAAACGAGTGTACGCTTACGAATTTATTGATATTATAGATGAAAGAGGGACGTGTCCAATGGTTCTTAGAAAAATTCTCACGTCCCCAGTCGCAGTCGAGTGTGTATAGTAAGGGGCGAAAGGCACCGCGTCATCTGGGCAGTGGATGATTTATAGACATTTTTACTGGTTGCGTGGTGCTTCGCCAGAGCTCAACATGTATGTGCCCCTTACTGTACGTGATTTTTGTGCGTGTCTGGTAGTTTGTACGTAAATACGCTCAGTTCCATGGGGTTCCATGGGGGCGGTGGTGAGGTGCAGAGCGGACGTTTGACGCTCGCCAAAGGGTGTATGTATAGTGCGAAATGTTACCTACAGATTGATGGGGTGAGATCCAGAATATATGACAGTAGGCCTAGCACGAATCTATACGCGAAAGTAGGTGTAACGTTAACGTAAGTCAGTTGTATAGGGCGCTGATCAAATGCCATGTAACTGGCCGGACTGGCTGGACTTACGTTACCGTTACACTTACTTTCGCGTAAAGATTCGTGCTAGGCCTACTGACATATCATACTACTACTTATTCAATATGAAATAATAATCATGTCCTAAAGAAATAGTGTTAAATGTATTGCCATAAACTATATTAAACTTATCGGTGTGAAAAAAAATACGAAAACGAAAAAAATACGTTACAAAAGTATTAATACTTCATAACATATATTATGATTTATGAAATTTCGGATCCTTACAATTGTTTAATTACCATAACATTTTTTGTTTGCAATATAAACCTTTTACTAATTTTGCAATACCTAATACCTATAACACAATTAAATAAATCACTGCTTGCAGATAATTCAATAGGTACCTAGTCAATGACTATTAGTAGTCATCATAATCGAGCTTTTACCGATCAATGTGAAATAGTAATTAATTAAGAGTAAATAAATTTTATTTGACACTCACAGTTTTTAACCGGAATTAATTCAGTTACCTACTTTTAAATTTATTTAATCAAGCAAAAGTATCAAATAAAAGATAGAAATGTTACTGTAGTGAAGACGTCAATTTAGAAAACACTGTAGTTTTTCATGGAATGTATAATAATTATTACACTTATACCTACATATAAATTATAATATACTTTTTTTGATTAAACAAATTAATTAACAAAAATAAATATATTCATAACAATGTGTAGTAGATCTCTATGATCAATTTACAAGTGTTTTGTAGTACCTAACATAAAAAAAACCTTGCTTATAATATAAATTGTTTATTTATTTATGAAAAAGGTTTATTTAACATAACCACGTTGTTGAATTGTTAATTAATGGAAACTAAATAAAAATCTACCCAAACACCTACATGCTCACTTACCTATCAATCTACGTAGTACCACACCTATAATACCTACAGTAGTACTGTAGTACTTATTATGAGAACAATCTCAATTTTATAAGAACTGAATTTTAACTAAAATTTGTGAATAGTTTTAATCCTAGTTATAGGTACTATGTGTGTTACAATTTAAATCGGTAAGATAATTTATATTCGTAATTATTTAATATTATTTAATTAGATTAATACTAGGGGGTTGTTTTGTGCAGTTCGTTGGGAAATAGCTTTGACCTTGGAGTAACTGATATGTCAGAAAGCATTTTCGCAGACCGCTCGCAATACGTAATTTCGTTAATGCCATTCACATAATTCTGAATCCCTCAACTTCTCTAATAGATTGAAAATGTACTGAATGATTTGAAAAACCATTCACGGGCCCTTACAATCTATTTGACGAGTACTTTTTTGTGAGTACTTAACAAAAAAATCTCTGGTGTAAATAGGTATAGCTAAGTAATGGGGTATTTATTTTAATGGCAGACCTAATTGAAAGTTGGGAGTACATATTAACCACAGATCAGGAAAAAAATCTGATAGCAGGTTTGAGTGTGATTTTTTTTCCTGGCATGTGATATTAACCATGATTATGATTATATTAGCCATACGTAGCAACTGTAAGATCGTTATATTCCATGAATAGTCAGCGTTAAAGGGTCAGTAATGTTCGTAGAAATGTAATCAGCACAATAGTATCTCACTACGTTTAAGTATTAAAATAGTTGTTATTTTGACTTGTTATTGGTTTATTTTATTTCAAGCTAATATTTGAAGGTTTCATTGTCATCATTTTGTTTTTGTTTTATCACTTTCGGAGACACCAACTCCCACGAGCACTACGTTTAACAGTTATGCGGCTTATATTATTAACAGGTGTGCCATTTAGTTTGCCAATCGGGTGGGCTTTACCGGTTTACTTTGTAAACCTTTTTCCAAAATAATACATTTCGAAAGAAGGCCTAAGAATTGGGATTATCTGGAAGTGCTCAGTACCTATCAAAAACAGAAATAAAACTCTTAATAAAATAAAACATAATTTTATGCCCACCCAGTGCTTTTTATTATTTAACTTTATTCGTTCTCATTAATGTCAACTTTGAAAATATTTTTTTTTGTTGTTGTTATTCACGTTAATAAACATTATTTTTATTTATCAAATTTCAAGTTAACTATACTAATAGTATGAAATTGTCTATTTATCGTGGGAAAATAGCCCTGTACTTTGCTTCATATTAACATTAATAAAATTATGAATAATTTTTGTCCTATATAATACAAATATAAATAAATATTATGTGTGGAACATTTCACATAGCGCCATCTAGCCCCAAACTAAGCATAGCTTGTATATATTATTATTATGTGTTTTTGTTTGTTTACTGTGAAAGTTATTTAACAGTACCTACAGCCACGTCATTCATTTTTAATCAAATCTCTTCTTAGATTTTCAAATCAGCATAAATAATTGTGTTTTATTGATCATTCTGGTTACTTTGATATAAAGCTTTTTATAAACCTTAACTTGAATTTAAGATGGTCTTTTAACAAAATCTTAAATAGTTACTATAACTACGAAATATTTTTTATTATTTTGTTGTAATATTACTTACCAAAAATCTATGTGATTTAGGCTATTGACTATTCCATTTGAATTCGTAAGACGAAATTTAAAATATTTTTCGATATTATAGTATATGATATATATAATATATATTTATTATATTAACATTAGATAAATTCATATTGTAAGGTGTGCCAATTCATTTAAATGAAAAACACTTCGTTAAAAAAAAAATACCTACTGGGTCGCATGATGTTACTTTTGTCAACATTAAATACACCAAATCGTTGATTAATGAATAAAACCAAATAATGAAAAACCAAACTTGATAGATATTACTTTACATAGTTATTTTAAGCCATTTTTTATTTCCATAGCAAATATCACATCGTTTACTATTTCCATTACTGAATTTTATATAAAATAATTTGCTACTATAAAACCAAACATTTTGCTAAACTATCAGTTCCTATAAATATTTTTTAAGTATTAATTTATGTTCTGTAATTTGGTTAAGATGCATCATTCGGATTTTTTATATATCTTGATATTGTCTCTTCAAACATGTAAACAATTATAGATAATTCATAACAATATAGAATAAGGCATTTATTGTAGATTATGCCTAATATTATTAGTGTAATAAATTAATAATGTATCACTGTGTTCTCTCGAATAAGTTGTTAGGTGACTAGACGGTAATGTAGTTACGTTATTACGGACAGCTAGTCAAGGAAAACAGTAACACGAACAAACTACACAATAATAGCACAAATAAAACGGGTTTGCACTGATTACCTACATAGTGCCACATAAAAGCGGAATTTAATACTTCCAAAGAACAAAAGAAATCTTTGATGCGACCATTAGGCAAATCGATGGATCCATTAAACCGATAGTTATTTATATTTAAACTTTAATTATTTATGTTTAATTAATATTTGTGTGAAGTCATAGAAAAATTTGCAGTTTTTGTTTCTGATACTAAAAATAGGCGTCGAATGAAATTACATAAGCTACCCTGCATATGTGTATCTACAACTTGCTGTCAATTTATTTATTTATTTATTTTATCAGTCCATTACAAAAGTAATTAAATTATTATTATTGTACTTGATTTTCAACTTAGTTAATTATCTGCCAAGTAATAATGGTTTGCCTTATAATTTATGTTCAAATTATGGTCTTGTAATGTATTCGTTTCTCATAATAGTTATTGAAAACCCATGAAAATAATATAAACATTAAAAATAATACTAAAATAGTAGCTCATGTGAAATATAAATAGGTAAATATTTTAATCAATGTTTGAATCATAATGCAACTAAATATTATGATATAATAATTGTCAACACTATTACAATAACTTAAAATCGCTTGTACTTATAATAATTATGAGGGAAACAAATGCATTTCCTTAGATTTCTTTTACCTATTTATACGTTGATTGTACTTATCAATCTTAGATTAAAGGTCAAAGCTCATTACACCACCTGACCCGCACCGCCTCGTCTCGAGCGGTTAGTATTCTTTAATGAACTTGTATGGGCATGCACTCAACATCAACTCCGTATCGTCACCGGATCGCCTCGCTCGAAAGCTGTCCACGCATGCATGGCGAGTGGACCATTCGATGACAATACGATTTGATCGCGCGACGTTCACAAGTAACAACGAGTCATCCACCCGTAGACCACTTATCGACGCCGAGCGACGAGGCAGAGCTGGTGGGGTGCCGGATTGGTGTAATGAGCTGCGACCTTAATATTCATATTTATGAACAAATATATTGCTGTCTAGTAGTTGTAGCAGCTATTCTGTGTACTTAATCTATTTATTTCCGAGGCCTAATCTATAATATAGAATTATTAATTATCAGACAAAAACACCAGTAAGTAACAAATTAAATTAAATCATCCGGTTTTTTTTTTAACGTTTCTAAATTTTTTTTTATATCATTATTAAAATGCAACATTACTTAAATACCCATTTGATAGTGGTCTTTGTAATTTATCTTAGAGAGAATAATACTTTTTCTCTCTTCTTTTACTTTTTAGTGCACATTCAAAATAATGCTCTAGAATAAAGTAAAATGGCATTAATAGTTTTAGTTACTTGTTTTCTTTTTAATTAGGGTTCCGTACCCAAATGGTAAAGCGGACCCTATTACAAAGGCTCCGCTGTCCGTCCGTCTGTCTGTCCGTCAATCACCGGGCTGTATTTCATGAACCGTGATAGTTGGACAGCTGAAATTTTCACAGATGATGTATCCGCTATGACAATAAATCTTAAAAAATAGAATAATATAATTACTTTAGGGGGCACCGATACAACAAACGTGATTTTTTTGTTCGTTTTATAGATAATGGTACGGAACATGTGCGCGAGTCCGACTCGCACTTGGCCGGTTATTAAGCAATATTATCTAGTCTGCGTTAAATTTCATGAATTCCGTCTGTTTATGATGGGAAACGTATAAACAATGTCGTTGTTTATCCAAGAAATATTTTTTTCGAGTAATGTTGTGTAATATATGAATATCAACATCTATTTCTTGTTTTTTATTTATTTATAATATCAGGAAATATCCACCTATTTTTTGCAATTTTGTATTAATGTACCGACGCCTAGGCTAGACTTGAACTAATCCACAAAAAATGTATTTATCTATTTTAAATTTACGTTTTAAATTTATTCATTATTAGTATTATTATTTTATTCACATCATATTTCAACTATCTACTTAAAACAGAGCATTATCAACGTGGTGACTTATGATTTTATTATTAGTCAGGCTTAGACGCTTTTCATTTTTAGTGATATTGACTTATAATAACTGTACTAATATGTTTAAACTCAATGGTTTTTAGTATTTGTAATTTTTAAACTAATTTAAAATATATTTGCGCAAATCAATTACAGTATTATCATTTAACCTAAAAGAGTTAAATTTATTAAACACAGCAATAAGTTGTAGTTTGAAAATAGTTTTAAGGATCCCATTCGACTTAAGTTATTGTAAGTAATAAGTTGAATTAGGTTTAAATCTTCATAAACTTACTTTAATACTTTTGAGTACCTAATTTAGCTATTCTTTGTAGTATCAGATATGGCTAAACACGCCCACTTAAAAAATCAGCCTGTAAGGTATTATAACTTATATGAATTAAATATAATATTTTTATTTATTTATTTTTATTATATTATTTGTGTTTATTGATAGTATTTATTTATTTCTATTTGTCCACCTTTTAGTATTATTAGTTATATAATATCGCTATACTGAAAGCCACCATACTTGTTCTTATTGTACTTTAAACTGGATTGCCTGGAAGAAATCGCTTTAAGATAAGACCATCTGTTGTGACATTTAGTTATAAGATACTGATTACCGGTTGTCAAATATGGTTTTTTCAATAAAAGTTTACTATCCATAACTATTATATTTATGGAGGGAGGCTTAAGTTCAGCAGTGGACGCCTTCAGGCTGTTGATGATGATGATGGTGATGATGATGATATTTTATGAAAATATAATTACATTTTACCGTTTTACGTTGTACTGATGACCATTTTACTTTGTACTAATGAACATCATATCAATTTAGTTTTTTTTTTAAGTTTCTAAGACTTCTTTGGGCATTGAAACACTGTCAAAAGCTTAATGTTGTCAAACTACCCTCTCTGGTAAAAATTAAATTTAGTATCCAACCTTGCCGAATTTGTTTATATTAGTTATTAGCTACTGTATTAATTACTAACTGGTGTTTAAGTCACACAATATACGTATACTTATATTATGCATGTCATTTTACCACTCTGTCTGTACTATCGTAGAACTGTACAAATAAAAAAATTATACCTTAATGTGCTTTACTTTATTTACTTATATGAACCTAATGAGTGAGACACTAACAGTGGTATTCATAAACAAGATTGAACAAACCCCCAAAATCAATCATTCCACTTTTACCTAGAGGTTAAACGCTAAATTATTATTCTTTCACTTTCATAAACAATCGCTGGAGAAACCCCTAACTGAACCGCATTATAATAAAATACTCTACGATTTCATTCAAGTTGTCTATGAAAATTCTGTCGAGTGTCATTTTGATGCGACTTTTGAACTATCAAAAGTCGCGCCAAAATGTCACACCCGTCCCACACTCACAAAAAAGTTAAAAGAAATATTATTTTTGTATATTTTGTATGCCTATTTTGTGTTAAATATATTATTTTAACTAAATTTTAGCTGGTACATGTTGAAGAAACTGTACCGATATAACATATTCGTATTTTAAATATCACGACACTTCACAAAATAATAAAATAATACGAAATGAAAACAAGGGGACCGTTTGGTTGACGAAATTCGGACAATCAGCATCCAGCCTCGGATCATGCCACATTGGGGGCTACTTTTGTTTATGAAATGCATAAAGCTGGAATTTGCCGCACAGCGCCTGAATCATCCTCTAGAGGAGCCCCCACCTTGAATATGAAAGTGAATCTTATGTATGAGCATAGATTAGAGAAAAAAGATCTTACTATGTGCGTATGAGATAATGCAAACATTTGTGCTTGTGTGAGGGTGTGTATAAAAGTGTGTGTTTGTTCCTTTGTTTACACCCTAACATACCTATGACAACTTATTTGAACGAGAAAAGAAATTAAAATTTAGCGTTCAACCCGCCGCAGCGGTTGAATGGTGTAATTAAAACGAAATATTTTCCATCCACGAAAAACTGTCTCGAAAATAGAGTATAATTAATAGAGTTAAATAACATTAAGAATTTGGAATAATAATAGATTGCGTATTATAATAAATTGCTAACTATGCAAAACTCTGAATAGGTATGGAATTTATCGCCAACACCATTTTACGACACATAATTATCGGGAAAAGCTGATTAAGTTTTTTTTTTATTGCGATACTTACCTATTATAGTTTGAGAGCTAGGTATCTAGATTCATAGAGAATCTAGATGTTATAGGTAAAGAAGTTGAACAGTTGGGGTCTAATACTTATCTGGTTCTGCGTGCGTTTTGTGTTATAAAATATAATGCTCAATTAGTATCATAACTATGTTTGTACGTATAATTTATAATAACATTGTAAAAGAAATTGGGTGCCAGCCAACATATTTCAGCTCCATCTATGAGAATTTCAGAACATCGCATTATCGTAACAATAGAGCGCCATCTATTAGAAGTTCAGAACATCACCTTATCGTAATATAGCTGAAAGCTCGAGGTTACAGCCTGTAAGGTTCTAACCGGTTGTGGTAGATTAAACCTGACTTAGCTTATTTTAGATTATAACTTCGTTTAGTAACTATCCGCAAGAGGGAGGTAATATTAATAATGTAATATGAAACTATTATTCAAATTATAATAAAACATTTTGTAGGTAGTGTAGGTAGAATACTTATAATATTGTGCTTTGTTTCTCTCTCTTAAGTTGAAATAAGTTAAGATAAAACGAGACAAGAAAAGACTGAATGACTAATGTTTTAAGTAGAGTTTAGTTTTTAGAGAGTACTTATTTTTATTTTAAAGCGTGCAACTTTATTTCACATCGCTCGTAGAACTGAAAACCGATGGGGAAGAAAGGTTCTCGAGTGGTGAACACGAATCGAAAGACCCCCCCCCCCCCTTGGAGGATCGACTATCTGATGAAAACCGCGGGGAGCCGATGTGTGCAGGGGACGAGCAGCCTCTCAAAGTGGCGCTCCCTGGGGGAGGCCTATGTTCAGCAGTGAACGTCTTCAGGCTGGGGGCCTGCCAACGGTAGCCACTCGAGCACCTTTCTTCCCCATCGGGTGTCGGTTCTACGAGCGATGTGCCCTGTCCATTGCCTTTTCAATTTTCTAATTCTAAGAGTTATATCGGTCACTTTAGTTTTGCTACTGATCTCCTCATTGCACTATTACTCTATATTACCTATCATTAAATAAGTTTAAAGGCTATAATATATAAAAAAAACAAACGTACAGTATACATCAAACGTGTTTATTACTAATTAAGTGTATTATTCATAAAACAGTTCAGAAAATTAGTTGTGTGGCGCCTTGCATTGCGTTGCAACACATGAATCTTTCATTTTAAGTTAGGATTAGGGTGATAATAATTGGAAAATTCGTTTCATTCTTAACTATTAGCAGTTACGTAGTTAAAAAGGTAGGAGTTAAACTTCCACTAAGATTTTGGGAAATCTGGCCCTGAAAGTTATTGGGACGTGGTGTGCATCTAAACTCCGTCTGAAGCTATTAAAAAAGTGTAGGAGTCATTGACTCTTGGTAAGTACCCGCAATGCGCCCAACAACTAAAAATTTGATTACGTGCGCACATTTTACAGAAATTCGTATGGAAAGCTCGTTTCAAAAACTTGTTAATAAACATTAAAAATAGTAAGAAGATTAACGAAAATTTTACACGCCATTGTATACCACGGAGCTTTGAAGAATAAGTAGGTACGACGTTTTTTACGCGGTTATCGCTTGGTCCTACTAGTTTGTCCTACTGTGACATCGTATTTTAAGAAATAGATTTGTTGTTCTGTTGTGGGTACCTAACCTACTTACTGGAAAAAAATATTTCATGAGCATTAGACAGTGTTTTTAGAAGAAGCGTTGCCAGATCTTTATCACGATAAGATTATTCTTAGATTTGTTCAATAAAATATAGTCTATGCTCTTGATCTTTTTACACGACAGTTTAAAAATTCAAAAATGTATTCATACATTACTTTAAAATGCGCGCGCGAATCGAAAGATCCCATTACATGTTTACACTAACATTGTTTAAAAGAATCACAAAATAACAGCCAGATTTCAGACAAACCCTTAGTTTATGCTAGATAAAGGTTCAAAATTCGTTCAGTCACAATTTATAAGAAATAGTTTCCACACAATAACACTAAGTATATTATTCTATAGAAATTCACAGCTCTTTAACGAGATCGGTGGTCTCTGGCTATCCGTGGATGGTGTCTTTCAGACGAGAAATAATAATATTCAAATAATGAAATACTAAACAAATTATTACGGAAAGGTAAAAAGGTCTTTCTATATTTGCAACCTAAGGACCGATCTTTCAATTGCTGGTTTAGTATGTTAACGGCTATTTATTTGCCGGTTTGCATTAATCTAGGTTAAAGTCACTCGTTTGATGTCATTATCAACCCAAACTTTCCCACTTCTGGGACACGGGCCTTCTTTCAAATGTAGAGAATGTAGTTCATAATCACACTTGCACTATGATATAGGAACATCTGAAATTTGTAATTTTTTAAAAAATTAGGTAATTACTGTTGTTGAAAAGATCTGTAATATTAACCCAAGGAAGTCGTAAGTACGTATTTATAGTATGGGAAAACCTTCTTTGTTTTAACCATAATTACCTAACTATGACGTTTAACCAGCATGTGTAACATAACAGTTATAACATTGTTTTAAACTTTCACGGTTGTTTACCACGTTTTTAATAGTACTTACGGGATATTTACTGTGATTACAATCATTTTTGAGTTCCCGATATTTCGGCACAGTTACATGCACCCGCATCTTCAGTCTCCCCGTGAAAATGGTGCATGTAACTGTGCCGAAATATCGGGAACTCAAAAATGATTCTAATCGCGGTAAATATCCCGTAAGTACTATTAAAAACGTAGTTATAACATTATTTTTATTTTAACCATGTACATATCTTTAAAAATTTAACCGGCAAATCTTTTACGGTTTAAATATGACGTTTATTAAACAACTATGGTACTCATTTTTGATTAGTTTTCATTGCAGATTTAACTGTAGTCTAAAGTTGACTATAGCTAGTGCAAACCAGTCTGAGTGTTAGAATGTATTTAACTGTATTTAGTAAAGTTAGCAAAATAGCATTAGGTAACTGACTGACTAATGAAAGATCGGCCCTTATTAAAAAATTAATTAAATTAAAACGTTTTTGGAACCTTCGTACTTAAAACATGTTATAGACCCAAGAGATCTAAAACTACTCAAACTGTTGCTGTTCTTGTCAATTAGACGGCAATGTAAGAGATGGATATATTTTCAGTATTTTAAAGACTATTAACTGAAGCCTTCAAAATTAGGCCTTATACTTAATTACTCCGTTTGGAACATGATAATTAATTTACGTCAGTCGTCTCACAAAGTAATTAAGATATCATGGATGAAATAAAAAAAAGAAGGATTGAGTTTTGATTGACATCGAACTGAAGCCCAAAATGGTGGACATATTACATATGTGTGTCAGGTGAAAGTAGGGCGACCGGCTGCCTATGATGTGAGTGTGTGCGTATTCCGCTTGTACGTACGAAGCGTTCCGGCTTCCTAAGGGTGCTTCAGTTCCGGATCAGACGGGATTCCCTCCTTCTTTTTTTATTAGCTCCATGTAAGATATCGATGATTTCAAAAACATTTTAACTTTTATAAATTTTTTGAACATTGTATTGAAAAATAAATAAAACAAGAACCTGATGCGTGGCTTGGGGCTTTTAGATTCAATTCATATACTTATGTGATATAATATTTTGTTCTAATTTTAATATTACATTATTTATGTAGCCATTGGATTGTTAGTACCAATAATTATTAATATGCCAACGTCATCAGTCTCAAATAACTTGAAACAAAGTAACAGGTCCATGGACGTAATCAACTGCCTAGCATGCGCACCGCCACATAATTTTTTCTCATGAAAGACCGTGACAAGGCTATGGTTGCGCCTAAGTGTATCTCGCTCTAACGGCTTGTTTTCTCGCAGTGCGCATGCTAGGCCATTAGGTCTCATTCTTTGCAATACAAGTGACTTAACAATACGGTCATAATAATCGTTAAAGTTAGGTTTATTCTTAGGTCATTCTGGCATTACTTCACCTCCCCAAAATTTCCTCTGAGCCTAAATTGTGATTTCATCGCAAAACTATCGTCAAATTAAGTTAGATTTTTTTAAAACGAAACTGTTAAAGTTAATGATTGTAGAACGATGCAACCAAATAGTTACTAATAGACTTGAGGGCCAATCTACATCACACATTCAAAAAATTAACTTACACAAAAAATTTCAATCATCTCTATAAACTAAAATAATCCAGTAAGTGCACGTATCGTTAAATGTATTACCAGTGAAATAACAATTAAGTATATTTTATATTTATAAAACAGCAATGGAACAATACTACTTTCAAAACGTTACACACTAAAGTGGTTACAATTATTACAATAATCTAAACATCAAGCGGTGAAAGAAGAGGAGCAATTAATGTAGGCTTCCGAAATGGCTTTCAATTCCATTATAATTACAAAATAATTAAAAAATCAACTACAACAAAGTTATATGCAATTGTAAACTTATGAAACGTTAACAGATACAACTGTTTTATATGGTACCACTAATGGGGATTTGGCCCGATAGGCGAATAACATGCAAAGAAACAGAGCAGATCGCTATATTGCTGTCTCACTGCCATTATACTTTCTATAATACTGGTGGAAGTGAGAAAATAATATTCTCATAGTTATCATTAAGCTTTTCGTACATTGTTTGTATATGACTTTTTTCCTTCATACTGTTCTAAACACCTTGAGCACATAACCCCATTTTACGGCCCCTAAAAATTTATTCACTACCTACATTCCTAATCCAACCGTTTTTATTTTTATTCAATTTTAATTTACAATAGTAAAATAAAATTTCGTTATTTTTATTTAATACCCAAAGATTTATCATTAATTTCATCTCTCTCGTCACTTACATTACATACCTTTAAAGCCTTCTTTATTCTCAAATTCCAAATTATTATACTATCTAAGTTTCGACAATTTTATTTTCAACGTTGACAAAAGGGAAACTAAAATAGGTACATAATGGAAGACGTTACAAGTTTGGTAGTTGCAATGTCGTACGCGTGTGTTCGGAATAGCCATTTCACGAGGACCTTGGTTGTTATAATGTGATCATAGGGGACCCTAGAGATAGAAGGAAGAAAGGGTGCATTGTATATAACACCTATTACGCATCTACAACATTGATACACTGATTAACTTTATATTTATTGGTGCAATCAGCTGTTGAGTCACAGATTTATTTCGTTACTACGAGAACTAAATGCCGGAAAACATACCTACTGTGCATTCGGATTCACTGAAATGCGGTCTAATTCAAAAATTAAAGCCTAATTAACCCTTAGTTACTCGCGCCTAAAAACCTACTAAGTACTCGCGTGGGGTGCTTTGCACCCCGGTTTTGGAACGAATTCTAACGAATTATGATAAAATTTCATAACGTACCTACTTTGATTCATAGATGGACTCTATATATAAATATTAAAGACCGTTACAAAGTTATGCACAAATGCCATTATAAAAAAATTAAGTACTGACGCATCATTTATTACAGCTTCCAATTCCATTAAACCTTTTTAATCTGTGACAAAACAGCTATTAATTTTTATATTATCATACGGTAAAATACTTCACTTGGAACAAGAAATTTCTTGTTCAACTTCCAACTACTACAGATAACTATCGTCACAGACCTGGATTATAATTTAATAAAAGACAATAAAAATGAGATAACATTAAAAAATAAGAGGAAATACCAGATTAACTCCAAAAATAAAGGCTTAAGGTTGCCAGTAATGAGTAAGAGGCTTAAGTTTTATAATTTCTCGCAACCAGCTCAGCGTAACCAGCAATAGATTAATTTCATTTCATAAAGGAAAAATTTGAAAACGTGTTCCATTCCCTCATTCGTTATTCATATTTAATTTTTTCGTTATATATTTAATAATGTGTAAATATTCCAAACAATAAAACTTAATGAAAATTAAAATACTTAATACATTATTAAATGATTCACAAAACGTCAAAATTAATTTAAAAACAATTGATCAATTAAAAACTATTAAAAACAATGTCAAATTATTACCTATTATATTATTCAAATAACCCGCCCCTCACTGTACCTGGTGCAAATAACGTTTCGTGTAGGAGTCAAAATCTATTCCAAGTTTGAATTCGAAACCCAGGCTTGTGACTGCAACGATATTGTTTAAAAACAAATACATGGAAATGGAATTAAAGTATCTGATCGGCCGTCGTTTGTTTCAGCTCGCATATATCTGCCATAATCCGATTGCCCGCTTTTATTTACCGAAAAATAACGGATATGCTTTTGGCTTGGAGAATTGTCCATGTCCGTGGTAATTTCATAACTGTAATATCTACTCAATACACACTTAATAGATAGGTGGTGCTATACACTGTTTTTGATTCACAGTTTATCACTAAGAAATTATGTATATTGTTATCTAGAATGTTTGGAGAGCAAACTGTATTTTAGCCATTCTTTACCTAAACCCATTAATTTGCAAATTTCGCAAATGAATAATAAAGGTGAGAAACATTTTATAAACATCAAACAGGGGCCAATTCTCAGATATAAAATGAAGTCAAGCACTGATCTAAAGTCAGATGAGATCCATAATTTTTTCATTAGCGTTATTCGATATGACACGAGTGTTTTCCTGGTTTTATACTTTAAGAATTGGTCTCCTGTTACTAACATTACTCATCAAATATTTCCGAGCTTCGCAGAAACTTCGTAATGTGGCAGATAGCTACGGGGTCTGGAACTGCAGAGTTTAGACATATTCTTGGTAGAAAGCGTTGCTGGTGCAGTTCCCATTGTCATCCGGAGAGTCAGGGTGTTCTTGCGGCTCCACGCCGTTCGTGCGCAGTTCGTCACGGATCTGAAATTGAAAACGTTTAAGATAAACGTTTTTTTAAACCAGAGTAAGTTGAACTTTTGTGCGGTTGTTGATAGTGGAACAAGGCCTTAATTATGCTGTGGGATACAAAGGGAATTTTCGAGGCTGGATAGCATGCCAGGTACCTTAACCGTTCCTACAGGAAACCATACCATAGCTTTTGATTTATATTCTAAGCTGTATTTACAGATTTTGGTAAATTACGGAAGGTCAAAATCTGTAAATGCAGTTTGTAATATCTCAATAAGCTACCCATGTCTCCTCGAGGCGTTTCCTTGTAAGTTGTAACTATAACGGTTAAGGTCCTAATAATATCTAAAGCACGACAGGTTATTACATCGAAATACATATTTATTATTAATAATAGGCCTAATAGCGGGCACTAATATTTGAAGCCCAATTGTTTTAATGAAATATCTAACTAAATTGTATTCATATTTTTTTTATGAGAATGAATGACGTCACGAGCTGGTCGTTCACCTGATGTTAAGCAATACGGCCGCCCATAACATTTGCAGTGTCACTCTGAACTTTAAAATAATAAAGTTTTGCGTGACACTGCACTGCGCACGTCATCCTAAGACATCACACTGGCTAGTAATCAGATTACTACACTGTGTAATCAGGTCATAAAGTCTCATTTGCCCAGTAATTTCACTAGCTACAATGCCCTTCAAACCAGAACACAGTAGTGCTTGCACACTACTGCTTGGCGGCAGAATAACTGGCAAAGCGGTGGTACCTACCTAGACGAACTTTGCAGAAAAGTCCTACCACCTAGTATTTGTCGCGATAACGATCTCCCGTCAGAGCGATCTACAATAATGGAGGGATTGCAGGACAAACCGCGAAGAAGGATTAGGATTAATCCATTCATGAACTGCAACCATGCCCATTTGAACTTGAGAGGATAGCCACATCAGCAATAATAAAGCTGGGACCGTCAATCAGACAATCAGATGGTATGAACGTGCGGTGGCCAAAAACGCCGTTAAACTCTGCACAGTCTGAAATCAGCTCGCTTTGCGCTATTTTTGTACTATCCATTATTTTTACATATGCATCGCGTACACCTTGTGTACCTTCTGTTTGTCTACGCGCAGACCAGTATCTACGAAGGGGATGCGCGGTGCGCTAAACCAGCTGACTGCACCACCGCCGCCGCCACACACTCTCCGCAAACCGCGACGCTGGATGAACGCACGTCTATATTTATATTAAGAACCTACCTAAATAACAACCGTAACCCTATCAAATAAAAGTCTAGTATTGTGTTACGCACTTTGTTTTATTAACACTGTTCTTTGTACATTCTTTGCTTTTTGTGTTTTCCTTCCCCTTCAGAGAAAATTACAGACACATTATATTATGATAGATTGCACATAATTAAACTTGAATAATTTTTATTAATGAAATACCTTTTCCACCTGACGCATCACACGCAGCATGTTAAGTCCAGCCAAGTTCTTCAGCTCTTGGACGCTCCATTGTCCACCGCGCAGCAGTTCCGCAAATAGTTCAGGATACTTTGATACATCTTCTAGTCCTCGAGGTACACTGAAATGCAAAGCGTAAGAACATTAGTATAACAGCCATGAGAGCTCTGGCTTCTGAAAACACTAAGGGTCGTGGAGCTACATGACCTGCACTTACAGTAGCAAAAATGCATTCTAAATTGTTTCGTTGATTATATAATTAAATTAATTATAATAGTGCCTCGCTAGCACTGAAAGCAGAGTTGCGCAAGCATTGTTAATGGAAATCCTATATCTAACTAGTCGTAATTAGAGCATTTTGAATATATTATTTATCACTAGTCAACACTATGCTTTTGGTCATAGTACCTTCATAAACGTTTGATGATTTTTGCTTTTTAAGTAAGTTTAATGAATAATTAACCATATTTATAACCTAAGCGCTTAAAGCCGGAGGGAAGGCCTAGATTTAGGTATTTAGTCTAAGAAGAAAGATGCAAAAGAAAGGCCATCAACTTGCCTAACGACGTAATGGAAAATACTTGTGAGCCGTATGTTTCAATCAAGATTAACTAATCCTGAAATTCTTTATTCTTACTTCGGCTTATTGAAGAAGAATAATATATTATTAAACATCATTACATTCTAACGACAGTATATCAAGTACACAGGATTAATGGGGGTTGATGTTAGGTCGACGTATTCCCGGCGAGTTACCAGTAACCAAAATAAAACTAACTGTTTAAGATGAGGTAACGCCTGATTCAATCAATTAACCAAAATAAAGATTAAGACTTGCATAATAATAAAAAATTTAATTACGTTCGTGAGTTTCTTTTATCAACGAATTACTAGTGCCGACGACCAGTCACAACAATGGTCCTGGACTACAATGTGCAACTCTAGGATCAGGATCTCATCTTAACAGGTTAAGCAGCTGATGCGCACTACTTAACAGCTGCTTTTGTGCGTTCCCAAACAACTTTAATATCAAATCATAAATTCTAACGCCCACAAACCTTGCTTCCGCTTTGCTGACCATTTACACACGCCATTCATTATAATTGCGGACGTGGTTCAAACCGCATAGCACTGTTGTATTTGGCCTAAAGGCCTGAATAAATAACCTTTGCAAATATAGCTTGTCAACTGGACCATATGTAACGTTCTACTACGTGCATCTGTAGCTTACTAGCAGTTCTCGGGTAAACAACTCGTAACACAGCGCGGTGAATCTACAAAGGTCGTCTGGTGCATAGGTAGGGGGCTACTAGAACGGTAAGTAAATAAAGCACCCCCTGTTTGAACAGATCTTGGCAAGTATAGGGTGGCCGCAGTACACCGGGCAATCAGTTTGATCTCTTTTGCACCTGCAAACACGAGTGCTGATAGGAAACATCAGACAGTCCACTGCAGCTATAACGTGTTTATTGTAATCTTGTGGTCATAATACATTTGTTATGAGTTATATTTTATACTAGAAAAATCAGTAAAAGTTAATGAACAATTATAAAATACACAAAAATAGTACTAATTAGTTAGTAGTAGTTCATTGATTATTATTTTATAGCTAAGCATTTGGCTTTTTAGATATTATTTATAGTACAGATAGAAGAAAAATATATTTATAAAAAATACTTAGATAAAAGAATGCTAAAAACATGCAAGGGATTAACATTGTAGATAAACTTTAAATATAAGTGTAACTAATTATAAATGCGTAGGTGGTTATAACGATGTGTAAAGAATCTTTATTTAACATGTTAATCGATTTAGAAAAAATTGGTTGACATTGCTTGAAGATTGTTTGGACTCTAGGAAAGGACATAATAATTGAAATTAAGATCAACTAAACTCTATTATAAAGTAAAAGCATAATTATCAATTGCAAAAGCAATATTACCTAACTAATTAAAGAAGTGCATTCTTACCGGTTTACGCCATCAAAATCTCCACCGATTCCAACGTAGTCAGCGCCAACCAGTCTCTTGATGTAGTGGAAATGCTCTGAAATAGGTGAAATTGCAACGGTCAACTTATTTTAGGTGACAAAAATATTGGCAAACTGAGCAAACTGCACATATTTTTAGTTTTTTGGTAGGTTATTAACTTATTACAGATGTAATACTAGCTGTTACTTCCAAACTACTTTGCTAATAAAATTTGACCCTCATGCAAAGCTTGGTAATTTTGCAACAGAAGTACAGTAGCGTACCGAATATGTTGCCAACATTGCCACCTTGAATAGGCATGATGACTACTATTAAAAATGAACAAGTAAATATTACTTTCATAAAGAAGATTAAAAATGAATGCAATTATTGAAAAAATAAGCAAAATCGGTAAATAAATCACGGACTAATAAGCTTTTAAAGTTTCTACAGGAGGCATCTCCTGTCTCTTTCTCGCCAAACAGAGCGCCCGCACAGTTACTATGAAAAATCTACTCGTGACGTCACATGCCAAAGCGATTGTATGAAAAGCTACTACAGCTTAGTAATGAGGTACTTTGACGACCTTCCTTTGACGTCACTGGCCGTTTGAGCTATCTCATTCTATTCCAGTTTTTTAAATGTTTGTAACTTGGTCATTTTTGAGATATTCAATTTTTGTTTTCACAAATGTTTATCTTTTGAGGAATATGATTAATTAATCCAAAAAAAATGTTAGTCATCATGCCATCATTGCAATCGCGAAAAAATTACAGTGAAAATAATACGGTCAAAAATATTTGTGCAACATTTTTGTAAGTAGTTTTTTATGTGTATGGATGACGTAATGATCTAGACTAGACGTTTGCCTGACGCTAAACGTAGTGGGTTTTTTCGCGGACTCCGATAAAAAAATTACTTGCAAAAATAATAAATAAAAATTACATTCGACGTCAATTCAACTAGGTAGAATAGAAAAATCCAGAGGCAGCTGAACACAAGTATGAAATCGTAGTAGCGTGGCAACTGTAGCAGGTAGGTGCTATTAGATATTTTGCGGCCTTTTTCTATATGATATCCATGCGTGATTTAGAAAAGCAACGCTTTATTCGCGTTTTTATCAAGAAACTAAACATACCTGAAATGTAAAGTGAAGCGCAAATAAAAAAAACAATAATAAGAGCAAATCACTTCTACCATTTAATTAAGTATCCCTATAAGATACCTATACGAGGAAATCCACAGAAGGACTAAAGTGACCTATATAGCCCTTAAAGTTAGAAAGTTGAAATGGCAATGGGCGGGCCACATCGCTCGCAGAACTGACAACCGATGAGGAAGAAAGGTTCTCGAGTGGCGACCACGAACCAGAAGGCGCAGCGTAGGCAGACCCCCCGCTAGGTGCACCGACGACCTGGTGAAAACCGCGGGGAGCTGATGGATGCAGGAGGCGAGCAGCCGCTCAAAGTGGCGCTCTCTGGGGAAGGCCTATGCTCAGCAGTGGTCATCTACGGGCTGGTGATGATGATGATGATGATAAGATACCTTATCTAATAGTTTGCTATCTCATCAATCTAGTCAAAAATCAATAAAAACTTGCCCTGTCATATAATCTAAACCCGTCTTAAAACTACGGTCAGTTTTACTGGTTGTTTTGTACAATTTTGCGTACAAACTTTTGGAATGTTTCCTACTCGCCTAAAACTTGGACAATCGTCTGACCCAAGCATTGTTTATGATGAATATTCTACAAGTTTGCCAACTATATGGACATTTCAATCGCGAACCGACTCTGGCATTATAACACGGCCTGTAAATAAGTAAGTATACGCGATTCATACTGAAATTAAAATGTCATTGTGATCTTTAGCTAACCCAAAAGTTTTGTTCAGTAGACTATTTTAATTTAATTTATTCCAATACCTAAACATTTTACCAAAACACGCATTTTTAAATAAAATTGTTAGTATGGATGAGGTCAGCGGGGTGGGTGTCGCGCCATTTGAAACACAATTTTAAAACGTGTGATATTTAGAATTACATTACACCCATTTTTCTACGAGATACAGTAGGCCTATCACGAATCTATACGCAAAAGCAAGTGTAACGTTAACGCAAGTCCAGCCAGTCCGGCCAGGGCAGGTTGAACTGGCATTTGATCAGCGCCCATATAACTGACTAAAGAAAAGATTCGTGCCTCGTACCAGGCTTACGGATTCTTCTAAGCAAGCATGAGCTATCGTAGTATACATTGATGCTAGAGTTTACAGACGCTACTTTCTGATTATGAAAATCATTTTTATGTAGGGTTAGTAAATAACTTGGTTCGGCAAATCTGAATAACTTATGCAAACGGGGCCCAGCCGGTTTTGTTCGAGTATTGTTCAAAGTTACGTAATACCGGCAGGAGTTTGCAAAAGTTGCGTCTACCACTGGAATGTATTTTGTTTACAATTGTACTTAGAAGTGGGCTACAGTTTCAAGTAGGGTTGCCAGCTTTATCTATGTGTGGTGGCACAAACGCAATACGTGTAAAAAAGGTATAGGTACCAAACTATTGAGGATAAAGGATTTGGATATTGGAGGAAAACGATAGGATATCGTAAAATCATATCGTATTCAGCCTGCATTTTTGGAGTTCTAAAACAGTGATCGGGGGCATCAGCTTCTTTGTGGTGGTTGCACAAACGCAATGTAAAAAAGATATCAAACTATTAGAAAGGAGGAAAAAGACACGGTATCACTAAATCATATCGTATTCCACCTGCATTTCGAGTTCTGAAGCAGCAATCTGGGACAACAGCTCACATAAGTATAATCATCAAAGCACAAACTAGCCGGAAAACTTTCACTGCTAAACAGCGGGTCATAAAGGGGTTTGTCATAATAATCAGGCTTTACGGGCGTCTAGGTGATCGTGGTAGATATAATTCAGACCAAGGATAATGCTGCTGCCCTGGATATATTTTTCCGGCGTGTACGGAACCTGCGAGATGGTCCTATTTTTACTCCGGGACTATACACTACAAATTATATAATAGGCAATACATTAAGTTGGTCTAGTCTAAAGATGTTGGACTTTCATACATATACGCCTCTACATCTTTACACGTTTTGTCGTGGTAACACAGCTCATAAATATATGGATACGGGTGTAGTAAACGGTAAGTCTCCAGAAAATAGAAGGCTTGTGGTGCAAAGGCAGGTGTTAGGGTAGGAGAGCACCAGGTCTCTGTGTATACTATGTCAACTCATATTAATTTCTTCATTTTTTACCTCACTGCTTCAAGAGTTTCGTCTATATTGATCTAAAAGACCCATTGAATCCTAGCAGTATCTGATATAGTAAAAAATAAACACGATGCTTGATAAAGCAGCTTGAATACGTAACTAGCTTCAGTCGCACGGAATCAGCCAACTGCCGCCAGCTATATTGGATTCCGTGTACAAAGCGATGTGACAGCAATTCCCTGGTGAGCACAATCGACAATAGCTTCCATTGGCTGCTTTGAGCTCATGTGAGCTCTGATGCGTAATTACTAATCACCTCAATATAGGAACAAGTGTTTTACGGAACAAATTGTAGATTGATACATTCTAAACCAGCGGCTAAAGCTAAAGACTGATATAATCAGCCAATTATCAATTTTTGTAGTTACATTAGGTTACGTTTTATTGGACTAGTGATCCGTGTGACAGAGAGGATGCACTACAAAGTCGAAAATGGCCGAAGACTTCCCTCTTCAACTCAACGTGCCAATCAGGTACGTCTGTGTTGCAAATCCTTTGATTAATGCATTGGTTTTTTCAAAATGACAGGGGCATTATTAGGTAACTTCGTAATATTTGCCTATTAGGTTAGGTGTTTTATTTGTTACACAGGTGAATAAAATACAATTTCTCATTTCAACACCTTGCTTTTATATTCTTATTTATTAATGTTGTGTAGGTACAATTTAAAATAACTACTGCTTTCAAAGTGATAATAGTTATCGAACTTTATCAATCTTGAGCATTGTCGTAGTTTCCATGTTCAAAACAACGACGTTAGAACAAACCAGATGGCCTGTTCAGGTATAATAGCGTGTCCCAGACTGAAGCCACAAATAAATCTAATACCCCGAATCTAACTTTCTGGTTATCCAATTGTGAGCGACACGGAGGTTCGTTTGTAACCTCATTTGTGTAGTTATTGTTTAACTCAGAAAGGATAGACTTTCAGTTTTGAGAAGACATGAGGAAAAATGTCGCTCTTATTTTTATGTAAGTAGATATTTCTAATTTTTATTTCTATTGGATTTTCGCCATAATACAAGCTTCCTTTTATATCACCAATTTTTTTTATCTTTTCTCGGTAATATCGCCGTCGCTGGTAACGCCAATTATAATTATGACCTCTTAATATAGTTATACATGAACTTATGGATTACAGATTAATTTTAATATAAATGGAACTAGAATTAAATTTTTTGGAACATTATTTTCAAGCTCAGCCGCATTTTGTAAATACAAATAAGTTCTATTCAATTTTTTTATACTACTATACTCGTGTATAAGTATTATGTGAAAATAGTTACACTGACCGTACCGTATTGTAAGAGGCACATTGAATATCAATGTCAAGCTTGAAAGGTCGCATCTGGTGAGGTCTACGCTCCGTCCAAATCCTGTCCAAATCCAAAACCCCGAAGGCTTTCAGCTGGAACTCGAAAATCGCTTCCAGTGCCTTGCCGATTGCAACACAGTGGACGAGTTAAATAACGGGTTGGTGGAAACTGTCCAAGCTGTTGGAGCTGAGTTCTTCAAGACCCAACGCCGAAAGAGGACTCAGAAACTCTCAGGAAACACTCTTAAATTAATGGCAGACCGGAGCGAAATGAAACTACAGTCTTCAGTTGATATGTCAGCCTACGGTGAACTCAATAGACGTATCTGGAGTTCCATGCGACACGACTTGCGTGCTTTTAGTACTTCACGTATTGAGGCCGCAATTGAGCGGAACCAAGGCTCTAAGGTGTTCGCAAAAGATTCGTCTATTGGGCAAAGCCAAATGACAAAACTGAAGACCGAGAATGGTAGTGTCATTTCATCCAAGCCTGAGATCCTGAGAGAGATTGAGAACTTCTATGGACAGTTATACACCTCGACACGTGAGCCCGCTACTAACACAGCTAAGGACACCAGAGCCAAGTTAGTCCGACACTTTACCGAAGATATCCCGGACGTCAGCCTGTACGAGATTAGAATGGCCCTCAAACAGCTTAAAAACAACAAGGCGCCAGGTGAGGATGGAATTACGACCGAACTTCTGAGAGCGGGTGGTAGACCGGTACTTATAGTCCTCCAGAAGTTATTCATTTCTGTCATCCTTGAAGTTACAACGCCGGAGGCATGGCACAAGAGCGTGGTGGTACTCTTCTTCAAAAAAGGTGATAACACCTTATTGAAGAACTATAGGCCCATCTCGCTCTTGAGTCATGTGTATAAGCTGTTTTCGAGGGTCATTACGAATCGTCTCGCACGCAGGTTTGATGAATTCCAGCCTCCCGAACAAGCCGGTTTCCGAAAAGGCTTTAGCACCATAGACCACATCCATACGCTACGCCAGATTATACAGAAGACCGAAGAGTATAATCGGCCGCTATGCCTAGCGTTTGTGGACTATGAGAAAGCCTTCGATTCAATCGAGACTTGGGCGGTGCTGCAGTCCTTACAGCGATGCCAAATTGACTATAGGTATATCGAAGTGTTAAAGTGTTTGTACAGTAAGGCCACTATGTCAGTCCGACTGCAGGACCAGAGTACGGAACAGATCCCATTGCAGAGAGGCGTGAGACAGGGAGACGTTATTTCTCCGAAACTGTTCACGAACGCATTGGAGGATGTTTTCAAGCTCATGGAGTGGAAAAGATTTGGCATCAACATAAATGGCGAGTATATCACTAACCTTCGTTTTGCCGATGATATAGTCATAATGGCGGAGTCGCTCGATGATCTCAGCACCATGCTCAACGACCTCAGTAGAGTCTCCCGACAGGTTGGTCTTAAGATGAACATGGACAAAACGAAAATCATGTCAAATGCCCATGTTCCACCTATACTGGTAATTGTTGGGAACGATACTCTCGAAGTTATCGACAAATACTATCTAGGGCAGACTGTCCAATTGGGTAGGTCCAACTTCGACAAAGAGGTCGCCCGAAGAATCCAACTCGGCTGGGCAGCGTTCGGGAAGCTTCGACCTATCTTTTCGTCCAAAATACCACAAAGCCTGAACACAAAAGTTTTCAATCAATGTGTGTTGCCAGTGATGACTTATGGAACTGAGACGTGGTCTCTAACTGTTGGCCTCATTACTAAGCTCAAAGTCGCGCAACGAGCTATGGAGAGAGCAATGCTCGGTGTTTCCCTGCGAGATAGGATCCGAAATGAGGAGATCCGCAGGAGAACTAAAGTGACCGATGTAGCTCTTAGGATTAGCAAGTTGAAATGGCAATGGGCAGGTCACATCGCTCGTAGAACTGACAACCGATGGGGAAGAAAGGTTCTCGAGTGGCGACCACGAGCTGGAAGACGCAGCGTAGGCCGGCCCCCCACAAGGTGGACCGACGACCTGGTGAAAGCCGCGGGGAGCCGATGGATGCAGGAGGCGAGCAGCCGCTCTAAGTGGCGTTCCCTGGGGGAGGCCTATGTTCAACAGTGGACGTCTTCAGGCTGTTGATGATGATGAGTTACACTGACGGACATACGGACATCGCTGAGAGTGTCACACTACAGAATAATCAAAATAACTAAAAACGTAAACTGCAATTTCAAAACAAAAACTACTCTCAATTCAAATTCTTTGTAGTATATTTTTGAATTGGGAATAGTTCTTGTTGCCTCAGTATACCCAAACTATACTTCTGTTTTTTACGTGATTCTATGGTTGAAAGTTGTAGAAACTGCCTGTGAAGACGGTTTCCGTTTTGATGACGTGAGCAAGTTTAGAGGAAACTTCGAGCGCTTGTCATTGTTAGTACCACATACTATACAACTATTGTGGGTAACGAAAGGGGTAAAAGGCAACTTGGGACATACTTTGAATATTGTATTGTGCTGGTATAGATAAAACTTGAATAACAGGACCGGTTTAGGTAGTGACCGGCCAGAATACATCCTCAGCTGAACACTATAGAACGCCATTGAACGGCTAATTACTTCTTGCGTCCAACGGCTTTTTCAGTATTACCCATGACAAGTAAATGGCTCTCCTAATACTAATGCGTTACTTTCACACACTGAGAAAACCAGTTTCAGTAAATGTAGATGTGCTTTCGCATTCTACATTTACTGAGACGTGGTCTCTTACTGTTGGTCTCATTAGTAAGCTCAAAGTCGCGCAACGAGTTATGGAGAGAACAATGTTCGGGGTTTCCCTGCGAGATAAGATCTGAAATGAGGCGATCCGCAGGAGAACTAATATGACCGATATAGCCCTTAAGATTAGCAAGTTGAAATGGCAATGGGCAGGCCACGACAACTGATGAGGACGAAATGTTCTCCCACCCACCACTCCCGTGGTTCTCCAAACCACGAACCGGAAGATACAGTGTAGGCCGGCCCCCCGCTAGGTGGACCGACGATCTAGTGAAAGCCACGGGAAGCCGATGTATGTAGGAGGTGAGCAGCCGCTCAAAGTGGGGCTCCCTGGGGGAGGCCTATGTTCAGCAGTGGACGTCTTCAGGCTGTCAATGATGATGATGACTTTTGCATAACTCGCATATAGCCAACTACAACACTAGAGGTTCTGATAATGGGTTGCCTACCCTTAGCTGGTTAAAATCTGACATTTTACAAAACAACAAAAGGCTAATAATAATGAAGTTACATAAAAGTGGCGCACGTGTCCAGAACATTATGAATATTAAGAACACTTTTTCTATAGACTCATGGCTTCACCCTAGGAAAAAACCAGGAAAAATCGCATATAGAGCGGGTTAGTATGGAACTTAATTACGGCTCCCACGGTTTGGACGAAGTCCTCGGTACCAGCTTCTAATGTAAGGCCAGTCTACGCTGCACATTCTACTTGTATTTTATAGTTACGACTACAGAACCCACCTTCCAACCTTTCTTCCCCATCGGTTATCTCGATTATACGATTCTACGAGCGACGTGAACTGAAGATCAGGGGCCGTACTGTGAGCTCTTAGCGCGATCCAAAACAGAGCGTATATTGGATAGCTCGTCAAAATCTTCATACAAAAAAAACAAAGCGATCCAACATAGGCTCCGTTTTGAATCGCGCTAAGAGCTCACAGTACGGCCCCTGGTGAAATTCACGAGGAGCCTTCAGGCTGATGATGATGATGATGATGCACTCATTTTCACCTTTAGGATATTGACCTTAACCCTTATTCTTCCCTTCTCTTCCCTTAAACTATCTTATTACTGAGTCCAATAGAGAAACTCCAGGCCCATCTCTCTGCAATACACGTTGAGTAACTACAAAGACAGATTAGTCGAACCGTAAGCGATTGATTTCCGTACATGAGATCGGACGCACTGAATAACGTCTATCTAATCTTACTTTGAGCTATATTATCTGGCAGTTAATACGTCTACGAATATATCATTGCGTAATGACGAGAAGACTATGAACTTTCCCAAATGCCGCCAAGTTCAGCTGTATTCTACTATTACTTCTTTCTCAAAGTTGTTCATACCTAGTTGAAGCTTCTCGCGTTGATCATGATAAATTTGTAAGTTAATTAACTCCGCAGTGGATGAGAAATGAAAGTTTAAATTGAGAAAGTTCTATCTGTAGATGAACTTCAGATTGCACTCAATCAGTTATTAAGTGAATAACTATTATTCGAGAGAGTTTGCGTTGGTCTAGTCTGGGTTTTAATAAATATTTTATAGAACCGTGAGTGTTTGGTTCTGACAACACTGATTATGACACTGATCGACTTAGCTAACTCAATTTGATTATAAATTACGGTTATAGCTAAACTCTTCTTGTCATTATTATTACTCATCGGTTGTAAACAGAGGGAAAGATGCTTCGATATATAACTTAAAATAATCGTGTTTATAGAGCCCAGGGACAGGGAAAGCAGAATTATATACTTTGATGGATGACCAGTGACCACTTAAGGCTTTAGAAGGCAATTTAAGTTTCAATTGCAAAGTTTAATTTGTGCGAATATGTATTTATTTCAGACAACAACAATCCATAAAATATTCTTGTGCAGTAATCCATATAAAATTAGATAATACTAGCGGTCCGCCCCGGCTTTGCACGGGTCTATACCCGTAAATACGCGACGTAAAGAATATATTAGATATTTTTTTTACAGCTTGGATTATTGGCGTTTTAGTAATGATCCCTAATTTTTTGAAAATATTATAATATTTTATGTCTCCTGAGGATAGTATAGCTTCCCAACAGTGAAAGAATTTTTCAAATCGGTTCCGTAGTTTCGGAGCCTATCCAATGTAAACAAACAAACAATCAAATCTTTCCTCTTTATAATATTGGTATATACTACTGTAGGTATTATATTATCTGGGGTATAGTATAGACTATTGATGTTAAAGACTATAGATTATATAGATGACATAAAGATAAAAGATACAGTTAAAAAGATTTTGATGCTAACGCATTCGCAATTCATGTTAGCAGAGCCTTTACTAGTTTTACCTATTATATTCATTTTTCTTGTTACGGATAGGTAGCTACTGTAGGTATTATACAGGATGTAATTTAATTCATTAGCATAAATTGAGCCCATGATAGTACATTATTTATAGATGATTATTAAAGAGTAAAAGTGTGAAAATGAAAATATTTTTATTGAAAATTATGAAGAAGATTGCCGCGGCGCCTAAAGCAGTTGGCGCGGATGATTTTGATACATTTAAAAGTTTTTATACCTTGTATGTACTAATTAAAAACAGTACTACATTATTTTAATTAAATTTTGTATTGTAGCATTTGATTAAGTAAGTTATTCCATTTTTTGGAGTTATTATTGTTACTAAACCAATGTGTTAGAATTCAAAAATTTTGGTCAAGATGTAACCGGTATCAAGAGTAGGTACTTAGTTTCAAAGGATGCTAATGAATTCAATTACACCCAGTATTATCTGGGGTACCTATTAGGTACGTAGTAACAGTGAAGTTTTAGTTATCGTAAAAGACGAATTGCCTCCAAGGGACGCGTTGGTGGTGTGATTATGCATGCAACTGTTATAACTAGGCAATAGCTATGCAAATATGGGCGCGCGGATGGCGTTGGATAATGCCTAGGCTCAAGCTACCATGTTCTACTTTCCACAAAATATAGCTACACAATAAACAGTTTTTGTTAAAGTTTTGTAAATAAGAACAACTTTTTTATTTTGTACCGCGTGCTAGATTAATTTGCATACTGTAGGTACATTTTATTTTTTAATTAAATCATTTATTCTTATTTTGTGTTTTATTGGTTTTAAACTTAAAACTCGCTATCTCACAGAAAGTTTTTTTTTTCTTTATGAGAGACGTGACGAGCAAGTCGTCCATCTGCACTTCTAGTGCACTTTTATGAAACTCAAATATACTGAAAAGTGCTTTTGGTAGTATCATACTACTAGACACAATGGAATAAGCCGGCATACAAATAAGAGTATACCTACACTGCTTTACGAACTTCGTACTGAGTTAGCTGCTGTTAAGTTTATTTTGTTCCGAATGTAAATTAAAAAACACATACCTTATTGCTACCCCCTCCCCTGCCCTACCCTTTTACTATTTACCCTATTCATCATCAACAGCCTGATGACGTGCACTGCTGAACAAAGGCCTCCCTCACAGAGTGCCACCTTGAGCGGCCGCTCGCCTCCTGCATCTATCGCCTCCCGTGGCTTACCCTAATGTACCAATAAACACTCTAAAAAGTTTAGTGTATTTTTTTTATTCTGAATGGCTAAAAGAATAATCGTGATGTGATTATTATGTGATTTACAAACAAAAAAGTATATAAGTATTGTATCAGTTATCTGGTTCCCATAGAACAAGCTATGCTTAGTTTGGGGCTAGATGGCGCTGTGTGAAAATGTCCACACATGTCCACACATATTATACTTTCAGCCATTTACGTCCATTTCACCTTGTTGTGTGTGTTAGTTTTTGGTACTTCTGGATGCTGCACAAACTTGAATGTTTGGAATCGAGCATCGACCCAAGGGGCGCATTATACATCATTCATTCATTCTAACTCACCAGCGACGTCGGACAGCGTGGCGTTTGGTGAACACTTGACAAAGTCTGGGAAGAAGTTCACCATTATGAGGCCACCGTTTTCTTTCTGTAAGTAAAATAATTACATGATTACAACTTGTTGGTACTTATAATATACAATACATATTGTGATAGTATAAATAATGCTAACTTAGTACCAAAGAAAAATACCCCAAAAAGATGAAAGTAAAGCAGAAAAACCATCCATTTTGACTAATAACTCAAACTAAATACTTATTTAAAAAAATGACTTATGTGACTATTGAATAAAATGGCCCATTGCCCAACTCCTAATAGTATAAATACAGTCTAGTCTAATGTCAACTTTACCATCCATAAGTTAAAGTTTAGGTTTGTATAATATAATTCATCATGCGCATACTAGTATACTTAGGTGAAACTATGTTGATTATGCCCTAAGAGAGAGAGGTCATCAAAACGATATTATATTTAAAAACAAACATTTAGAAATTAGCTACGCTCGCGATAAGCACCGTACCATATTTTCGACTCGAGTCTACTCTATTTTCTGTACAATTCTGTCAGACTCATTCACACAGTGTCCACATTACATACAAAGTATCCATAAAATGGTACGATTGAAGTATAATCCAAGTTCTCTCTATGCTTAAAAAGCAAAATAGACGATCGGGACCAACCACCGATGACCTTGGTTGGTGGTTGGTCCCAATCGTCTATTTTGCTCATTAGTCTATACCCTAAGGTTATGCCCTACGATGACACGTACCAAAGACTGGATGATGTCATCAGGCACGTTCCGCTTATGGTTACACAGACTATAAACTGAAGAGTGTGAGAAGATGACCGGTGCCTTCGACACCCTGATCGCCGCTCGGCTAGTGTTGTCGCTCACATGGGAGAGGTCGACAATCATTCCAAGGCGATTCATCTCCTTCACCACTTTCTGTTGACAAGGAAAAAGGTACATAGAAGCTATTGCTTTGATTTCTCCTCTGCGCGCAGTTAATATGATACAATGGTATTCGTGACAGTAAATTATAAGAATGGTAGATCGAGAGAAGTTTTTTTTTTAAAGAATGCTGTATTTTCTAAACAAGAAATTATATGGCAAAGAACGTTGAGGCCATAAAGTGTCCCTGAGAGAGATATACATAGGTGATGAGGCATCACATGATCTGGCATAGTAGGTGTGCCAAGAGTGAAAAAATTGATAATATTACGCTGAGCATAAAACACGTGTAGGTTGAGTATGTATTTAATCGATCGTCAAAAAAGTGATGTTTGGTCGATAGCTACCATAAAATAGCTATGCGTGAACTTAATCCTTTTAGGTTGATAAATCATTTCCAAAAATATCCGCATTCCATTTATACCTTTTAAATTTTTATAGCTTTTCATATGTTTTCATAACTTTCATAACTTTTCATAAGTTTTCATAACTTTTCATAACTTTTCATAACTTTTCATAACTTTTCATAACTTTTCATAACTTTTCATAACTTTTCATAACTTTTCATAACTTTTCATAACTTTTCATAACTTTTCATAACTTTTCATAACTTTTCATAACTTTTCATAACTTTTCATAACTTTTCATAACTTTTCATAACTTTTCATAACTTTTCATAACTTTTCATAACTTTTCATAACTTTTCATAACTTTTCATAACTTTTCATAACTTTTCATAACTTTTCATAACTTTTCATAACTTTTCATAACTTTTCATAACTTTTCATAACTTTTCATAACTTTTCATAACTTTTCATAACTTTTCATAACTTTTCATAACTTTTCATAACCTTTCATAACTTTTCATAACTTTTCATAACTTTTCATAACTTTCATAATTTTTCAAAACTTTTCATAACCTTAAATAACCAAAACAAATAATAAGCAAACATTTTTACCAAGCCCAAACAGTGCGACCGACACAACTCGCTTAATAATAACAATATCATGATTTTGTGCACAAACAAACAATGTTATACTCTCTCGCCAATCAGGTTTGTATTCATTCTATTAATTAACATTAATTAACACCGATAATTAAGCAGTGAATAAGTGTAGTAAGTGTGAACAGATAAGTTTAAAGTAGAGACAATATTATTTTTATAGGCACTACTCGAATGAAGATATAATAGTATCTTTGCTTAATTGCTTAGTATAACAGTATACTGTTTACGTCGATTTATTATTTATGTATTTATTATTTTGTAATAACTATTATGTAAATAAAACAATTTCATACCTTGTTACCGACGCTAGTGAGTTATTTATCTAACATAACGATGAAATGAGGTCAAACCACAGACATCTAATACTATACTTTGCTTTAAGTAATTCGGTACTTAGGCAGAGTTATTTTTAATTTATCCAAAATATTTTAGGCCATAACTTATCGCTGATGCAAACAGCTATTGATGCGCTACTTTCGAAAATATAAGATTTTTAATCAAAATGTTTTGCTACGAACCTTTTTACTTTGACTTTATTACCTTCAATTTTTTTGTCAATGATAGGTTTCGGTAAATTATTAACAACCCTGTACAAGTGGGGCAACGGCGTTGGTTACTCTTTTGTTTCTGGTGGCAAATCATACGGCATTACTCTCGAATTTGTCGACAAATACGGCAGGACGCCTATGTTCAGCAGTGAACATTTTCATACTATAAAGCCGAATAAAAATAATTCTCTCCTTGTTACTAAACTAACACCCAGTTGCAGAAACGATTATTAATCTTAATGGCGGCATTAAAGGTAATGAAGACCTTAAATAGTAGGGAGGACAACAGTTTAATGGAAGATTAAGATTTAAAGTCAACTTTAAAAGTTAATGTTCGTTTCTGCAACTGGGTGTAATAGCATCGAACATCAAACAGAACCGTCCTTGAAACCTAAATAATTAATACTTCTATCTTGCCTACGATGTTTATTAAGGGCATTTAATATCAATAATAACGGCCATTCAGGCGTACCACAAAGTAGATTTATTACGGTCCATTTCCGTACCTCTCAACCGAGTATTCCTCTTGAAAGCAATCACAAATCACCGTTTTATCGACACAAATAAACAACCGGAGCTTTGTGAATTAATGAGGGAGTGGCTTGCTTACATGAAAACTAATGGAGCCATCTGATACGGGTACCTACATTGCAGAAAAAATAGCACTTGATCCATAGTTTCATAGGTACATACAATGAAATGGTAGATCAGAAGTGGCTTGTTTTTTTAATTAAGTGCGTTACATCCGGTGAGATAGTAGTCAAGCGCATTCCTATCAAACAATAAAAAAACTTTTGAAAAACAATATTTTGTCTTGTATTAATGCAGACTAAAAAACCCACCATCCCCCAAAACATATTCTAAGCCACCCTTAATAGGCTGGGATGTTTGTTCCGTTTATGGTAATGAATAAATAAATGAATAATTGTAATGGTCTTCATTTGGGGATTAAAAAACCCACTGTTAGGCATTACTAGTTGATCAAATCTAATAGGTACACTTTGACATTTCGAGGGATACCAAGCTAGAGATTTTTTCCCTAAATTTTGTGGTAAAAGGGGAATGGGGGTTCTTAGGGGATTAATATTTTTGAGGGTGTTTTAGGTGGAGAAGTCAGGATGAATTTCCTATACTAAAAAAGAATCATACTATCACACTAATATTATAAATGCGAAGGTTGTGTGTGCTTGTTTGTGCCCTATTCACGCTACGAATTTGGATGTTTGGAATACAGATATCTTGTAGGTACACTGGATTAACACAGAATACTTTTGAACCAAGGGAGACACCGGGAGCAAGTAAATGCATATATTTCGGTATTTTTAATGGTGGCAGCATAAAAAATGTCTGTTCATAACCTACATTTGCGTTTTCGATATAGTTAAAAAAATATTAGAAAAATATCAGCATTTCCATACATTTCATCAAGATAAACGGTAATTTTTCTATAAAACAACTGATAATTTTTGCGAAGATTGTGTTCTATGCCGCGGAACAAAAACCTTTTTATTTAATATTTAATATATCTTCGCCCTATAAAATTAATCATCTCATGAGAAGAAAAGAAAAGCCTATTTAAATTTTATCAAAATATAAACGAGCGATCAGGCGATTCCATTTGCGTCCATCAGCGGGACGACTCACATGGACGGATCTGGTGCAAAGCATCATGATGGTAAGATTCTCACTAAAGTAGGCTAAGCACCACACCATAGAATCTCACTCAAGATTTTTCATAGGCGCAGAAAACACGATTAACATGATTAATTAATTGGTAACTCACCCTAAAGGGATTTCCGAATACAAAAATGTACGATTTTTGTTCTTTTTTACATTTTGTTTAGTTATTGCTTTATTTTGCGAGTTTCAAATACTTATGCACCTACAACATCAATAAAAATATATAAGTGATGTAAACCTAATCAAAGTATGCTAGGAATACAAAAAAGCTTAGGGGTTTTTAGGGGGTTCTAAGGGTATTAAGTTATCTACGGAGAACATTCTTTAGGAGCTGGCAGCACTTTTTTTCGAAAATAGTGTTGCGACTATTACACATCCGATTAATCGGTGAAATTGTAGAATAAGGTAATTAATCGAATCAAATCTTTAGGCGAGAATAATTCAGTGAGATAATCTTGTGTAGTTCGCGAATGATCTACTTCGAAAGTGTGATTATAATATTAATAATGATATTCTTGACTTTTTTTGTAAAAAGTATCGGTACATACAAATTTTCCTCGCCAAAGCAATTCGCTGATATTTCTTTCTTTGGCGGGTACTGCAATTTAGTTTTAAACATTGATATTATAAATACATAATCACTACTTTTTTAAACACCATGATTAGCAATGATTATTATGGTGCAACTTAAACTTCTTTTTAATATATGGCACCTGCGGGGCCACAACTTCGTCAATTTCACTATGCTACTATATCTTATAATTATTATTATATAAACTTTTATTTTTACATGGTATCTCATATTTTATTTATTTATTCTTTATACCATTGTCTAAAATAATCTTTCACAATACTAAGCCACCCTTTACCGTAAAGAGAATGGAAATTTTGCTGAAGAAAGCTTGTTCCCACATTACAAATTATGATAACTGGTCTGGTAATGCATGATTTTGACAGAGATGTGCATTTCGGCAGTTTTATAGACAATCGAATAATTATTAATTTTTGCGACGATGATGATGATGATTGTTCAAGTACTAATATAAATAGTAGTGAATGTGATTAAATGACTATTTTCAAACCCAGTATATTATTTATTTAATATATATATATATTGAATATATACATTCAGGGTATATACCTAACACTTAAGCTTAAGTCGAATATACCCAATATGGTATTTAGTTAATACCTTACCGTTTGATGCATACATTTCATGCTGATATAATTCATTATAAGTATTACAATCATTCGTTCTCTTACTGAGGTCATATGAAAAAACGAAACGATTACTAAATAAATATATAGAATCAGTATCGATTTCTCATTAAAATCGGGTTTATCCGATAGCGATTATTTCGTTCACATCCCTAGACCAGTTAATCTGACAGTGTCAATCACTAATCATGTCAACTTCATACTGCACTTCTTATTTTTGATAAACTGTAAAAATAGACGGGTAAAAAAAAGAAATAAAAGGCATTTATTATTTATTCCGTAACTTCTTTCCCTTTTCATCACAATACCAAAACACACGGCGTGAATACGAAACAATCGATTAAATACGTACAACCTGTAATTTATTTACATCAATTTCAATATGTACCTACCGACTCAATCTTATAAATTCGCACTTGCTTAATGAACTTCGCCATTGTATTATGTTACTTATTACTAGGGATGTAAGGTGCAAAATTCGCTCTTACCTCTCCGAATGCGGTGAGTCCATTGGCAACGGCTGGTTCATTGGCGGAGTCAGCCCTACGAACAGACAATACAAATAAATGCTGAAACACAGCAAAAAGAAGACGTTCGCTTTTGTCCGCTGAGCGTTTACATTTCGCTGAGCTTTTAAAAGTTTTAGACTAATGACTGTGTAGCTTGTGAATTGCAGTCATCTTAGATCAACATGATCTATTTAAATAAACTAGCCAGGATGGCCTATAGACAGTCCAAAGGCTTCAGCCCGGTAGGTAGCGTACCCAACATGCTGGCAGCATTGCCTTGTTGAATTGCAATGCTGATGCGTTGAGCCAAATAAGTGCCAGGTGGGTTATTCGCTATGACACATGAGATTCCTTGCCAATGACGCGTGACGCGTAACATGCTCCAAACGTAAACGCGGGCCACGAGATGGAATTAACATGGAATCAAAAAATTGTATTCAGACGCGTTAGATTGTTTGTGCCCAGTGTTTTCTGTTTTTTGACGTGCGTGTAACGTGTGTTGTCGTGTTTGTCAAATTTGACAACGGCATACAGAATAGCATTTTAAACCCAAAACCATTCCACAAAGATATCGTAACGCGCCGCGTTACGTGCATGAATAGTCATACGGAATAAGGGCCCAGGGGGGGTTATTCGCTATGACACACGAGATTCCTTGCCAATAACGCGTGACGTGTAACATGCTCCAAACGTAAATGCGGGCTTTAACGTGCCACGACATGGAAATAACATGGAATCTAAAAATTGTATTCTGTATGCCAGGCGTTAGATTGTTTGTGCCCAGTGTTTTCTGTTTTTGACGTGCGTGTAATTCCACAAAGATATCGTAACGCGGCGCGTTACGATATCTTCTAAAATAAAACTAGCTTATAGTAGGTAGTACATGAACCCCGTGCAAGTGAGTGCGCCCAGAAACAAGTTTAAATCACTAAATAAGTACCATTACTTTTTAATGAGTGTGCACAGATTGCAACTGTTGATGGAAATTGCATACATAGATCCGACCAAAAATGTACCTACGCCCATTTTTTTTTTACTTTCTCTGGTGCATACAAAAATTTATTAAAAAAATGAATGAATGTTAGAACATCTAAAAATTAGATTTGCCAGTTTATTGCTGATAAATTCCTCTCGAAAACTATATAGTCACTGGGTAGTTGATTTCACGATAAGATTTCGTATTCAAGGACCGTATAACCTGAGTGATTCGGAACATAACAGTAAAAGTGCCATGACTGTGTCATAATATATGTTAGAATTCCGCATTACTGTATTATTTGGGGTTGCCTTGTTGAGAGATTAAAAAAACTACACAAGTACCGGTACAACAAAATAAAAAAGAGAAATATGTAATGATGTAGCATGTATTTCAATTTGGAATTAGGGCTATTATATCACATATAAAATGTTTATTAGGTATGAATTTACTTACTTACCTATCTTGCGTGCTTTCATTTTGGATGTACACTAATATAATACTTAAAGAAATAGCACATTAGCAGATAAAAAAATAAAAAACTTAAAATATGGTTTTTGTATACATGTACCTATCGTACCTAAGTAGTAGCAACATTATTAGGGGCCTCCTCTCTTGCGGTTTAATGTGATATCGAATTGTTCATAATGTGCCTGTTTATTAAGTCAGCTCGGACGTATTATTTTTATTGGTAGATAGGTAGTTTTGTTATGCTGAGTGCAAAACCATATGCGATGTTTACTTTTTATTTTTTTTTAATAAGTAATTTATATAAAAAGTTTAGTACCGTTTTATACTTATGACTTTTGGTCCTTGCATTCACATCCTGTATTCGTAAAAACAAAAATATAGAAGTGCCAACGACACTAGCAAAAGACGTCTACTATTTTACTAAGAAAGTGCGGTACACTTGTGAAGGCTCAGAGCTTAGCTTAGACAGCAGTTTTGTTTGTGTTTCGACACAAGTTTAACGCAATGTTTATCGTACCAACGAAGATACTACATTTGACGTGTTCAGTTGATGCATCAGTTTATGCACTGGTTCGGTTTATTTTACACTTGAAACACTTCATCAGCTAAGGGAATATCCAGGGAAAGGGTTGGGTGGGATGGGCAGCAGCATTCTCATAATCTACTGCATTATAATAATCTACTGCAATCACCAAGACGCCTGCCAAACGTGGTGATTATGGCAACTTCTAATGTTTAGGGTTATTGAGTTTTTGGCGGAAACGCGGAAAAGTTCATGACGTTGCATTGTATTATTGCTCAAAAATTCTGCTTTTTCCAGTGTTAATGTTTAAAATTGGTGGCGTTTTACGCATTAAGTGCTGAATTACGAGAATGAGTGTGGGCAAGTGATATAATGTGGTAAAACGTGACTTTTTATGTTGCTTCCAAAATTCTATAGAAGCTTCTAGTAAAGTCGCCACCACTTAACTGGAGCATGCCTTAGACTGGACTGTGACTACCTGACCTATGCCGACTGTGACTATGACTGGAACTTGACCGTACGTGAAATATTCTATAAGAACCAAAATATAAGAAGAAAAAAGATTCGAGATTCGGCCAAGAGGACTTTGACCAGGCTGGTTAAACCCAAAAAAATATTAACACAAACAAAGTAAGGTAAATCAGGGGGGAATAAAATAAAATATAGGGCTATTATTAGCAGTGAATTACTTCCAGCTGGTGATGTCATATTCACTTACCGCTATTCCTTCCTTGCTAATTTAAAAGTGATATCTTATAATTTATTTCTTTGTTGGAATAGGCATGATGACGAAATTTTTTTTTGGATAAATTAATTATATTTCCCAAAAGATAAACATTCGTGAAAACAAAAATTAAATATCTCAAATAATGACCAAAGTAAAAGCATTTTAAAAACCGGAATAGAAAGAGATAGCTCAAACGGCCAGTGACGTCAGAGGAAGGATGTTCATAGTACCTCGTTACTAAGCTGGGTAGCTTTTCATACAATCTCTTTGGCATGTGACGTCACGAGTAGATTTTTAGTAGATAGTAACTGTGGGGGCGCTCTGTTTTGCGAGAAAGGGACAGCAGATGCCTCCTGAAGAAGTTTTAAAAGCTTATTACTCCGTGATTTATTTAACGATTTTGCTTATTTTTTCAATTATTGCATTCATTTTTAATCTTCTTTATGAAAGTAATATTTACTTGTTCATTTTTAATAGTAGTCATCATGCCTATTGTTGGGTGCTTTAGTTTTTGCGGTATTTTCTTCATAAAACTATGAAATAAAAATTGAGGAAACTACATAAAAGAAAAACCTAATATCTCTTTTAGCAATTAGAGTTAAGAACGTGTTGAGACAACCATTTTTAGCCGTATCCAAGTACGACGAATGCCTAGTTGTGCTGATCTAAAACATCCACCAATAGCATTAATTCATTTATTAATGACAAATTGCCGCAAATTGATGACATCCGATTGGTCGATTTCCAGACTGCTACCTCGCCACATCTCAGAATTTCTCTTCTACTTCGATAACGATTGATTCTATTCTAGAAACCACGCCCTCAATATATTTTTGTTAAAATGTTCCAATTTGAGGCGAAACTCGGTCACCTAACTCCCGAATTTAGCCCGGTCATGTGCCTGTATTTTAAGTAAATTTACTATAGCTATTTAGATTCAAAACTATTTAGTTTAGTTGGGGAAGGCCTATGTTAAGCAGTGGATGTCTTCAGGCTGCTGATGATGATTTAGTTACAAACTGTATTATGAATTAGTTCATAATACAGTTTGTAACTAAATTACGGTAACGGATACCAATAGAATAAAATTAAATTATCAATGTATTTGAGTAACCATACCATGCCCAGGGCCATTATTCCGTAACGATTCCTTACTTCGAAATCACGCGAATTCCTTGTCTTACATAAGAAATCTGCAAAACTCTATTCTCTATGAAACGAAAATAAAACCGCGTGAAATGAATTTGGAATTGGCGCGATATGAAATGTCAAAAATTACATGTTTTACCGAGAGGTGTTCCGAAACATCAAAAGTTACCACCACTACGTCAATATATTTTATTAAAATTAAAGTACTTCAATGTAAAGTGAAGGTATTTCTAAAGCAGTGACACGATTTGAACAAGACACGATAACGACGTGGTTTCGTATCATGTGGAATCTGTGTTTTCATAGAGAATAATGGCCCAGACATAGTAAATATGTTCAAAGCGTAAAGTTATAACCGAATGACATAACGAGCTTGCCGTTCACCTGATGTTCATCATGATGGCGCATCATTAAATTACAAAATTTTTGTGTCTGGGTGTTATATTGTAATCTATGTATGTATTTACAAACAAAAAAGTATCTAAGTACTATATCAGTTATCTGGTTCCCATAGTACAAGCTTTGCTTAGTTTGGGGCTAGATGGCGCTGTGTGAAGTCCACACATATTTATTTATTATTATTTATTTCCCCAGTAAATTTTATTCAAAACTAAAACGATTTGATACCGAAATACAGCAGTATACACTATACTGCTCAGCAGCAGAATATTTGGCAGCTCGGTGGTATACATTTATCTATACCCCAAATAATATAATACCTACAGTACAGATGCCCCATCCCATACAACGGAATAACTTGGGCTATTTTACGAATTATTTTATATCTGCATAACGCAAGATTATCAAGAGAAATTTATTGCGTGTTGGCGAAGTATTAAATAATAAATAAATATGTGTGGACATTTCACACAGCGCCATCTAGCCCCAAACTAAGCATAGCTTGTACTATGGGAACCAGATAACTGATACAATACTTATATACTTTTTATTTTGTTTGTAAATACATACATAGACTACAATATAACAACCAGACGCAGAACAAACATCTATGTTCATCACACAAATGTTTGTCCCGGGTAGGAATCGAACCCACGGCCCTCAGTTCAGAAGGCAGGGATACTACCAACTGAGCTATCGGGCCCGTCGAAGGTTTGTATATTGGACCAAATTAATACACTGGACAGTGGACACTAACTAGTAACGCTCACGACACGATCACTACACCTTTTTCACGTTCAGGCTATTTTTCGTTTGTACCTAATGAGACCCCATGCCTATACCTAGCCTAGAGAGCCTTAAATAGACTCTCGCAGTATAATCCTACATTCTTAGTAAAGCATGTATTATTTGTGGTAAAACTATAAGTCTTAAGTCTACGTAATTTTTTTATTAAGAATATTAATGTTATATTATAACTCAACCAAGTTGTTTTAACTTGTATATGTTTAAAGCCCAGTAGGTACTGTAATTGTTCAATAGTCTAAAAATTACGTCTATCTACAGACTAATCTTTTTTTAAATCTGTGCATAATTATATTGAGATGAATAAAATAAAACAAAACGTGTACTTTTTACGTCTAAGGTTTTAAATAATAAAAGACGCGGTCCGTACTTAATTTTACACCACATAAAATTACTATTATATATCCGGTTAACGTAAAATTTGCAAATAGCGAATACGTTTTAAAAGTACGAGGGTCCAACCAGGTTTATCATAAAAAGCCAGGTAAAACCGGTAATAAACCCGGTCATCCACACCCAGGCTGGTATATGTGTTAAATAATTTAAGAGCGAAGTGCTTTTGTCGTGACGCGTTAAGTAGCTTACATCAACACGGTAAGAGCCTCTCGGTCAGAGCTTCTAATGGACGTAGATGCACAGGGTTTTAAAAACCCGGATTATAAGATTATCCGGAAAAAATAACGATCGATGTAAGAAGCTTGAGTTGGGTTTTATGTAGGTAAGGTACCTAGAAACTGTGATTCCATTACTTTTTCATCAAGCCGACTACTGTTTTATTTTTCACTTTCTTTATTATTAAATTGTCATTCTCACAACATTTACGTTGATCATACGTCACAATATTTTCGATTCACCTAACGTCAAATAAAGTTTGTTTATATCACAGAGAAAAAAAAACGCTTCGGCGAAGCATCATTTGTTTCATAGCTCTGTGGTTTATATAGATATGTTTAGTCTGAGAGCGATAAGGTAGGCTACTAACAAACGAGTTTGTAAAGTGGAATATATAAAATTATATTTATAATCCACGCCCCAGCGCCAGCGCCAGCTCGCCAACCTAGCATAATATTGATGTTACCGACAATTCAAAGATGCATGCTCGCTTAAAGGTCAATTATCCTGCTGCCAAGGCAACATCCCTAAAAAAAGACAAAAAAATACTGTTTGCTAGTTTCTGTTGGAAAAGCGAGTGCAAATACTGGACATAACTTGAAAGTCAAAGCGAGGTTTCAACCCGAGTCCTGAGAGCGTAGTCCGAGTATTGCATATTTTACTCTCAAAAGTGTCAATAGTCACGACCGAGCCGCTCACCGGATGCTGAGCCATTTGCGTCAGATTTTGCAAAGACTAAATAAATGTTCTGTGATAATCAATTCGTTCGCTAGGGCAAAGAGAGCCCCTCTTGATTGAACTAAGCTTTCTGTTTGTAAGTTTCCGCTGAGCCGCAATCGCTCTACGCTCTGCATCGAGACATCATTAAAGCATAGCAAAGACACAAATCTTCATCCCTACATGAGGCAGTAATAGCACCTATTTAAGGGGGGTTTGAGCGAACGGATACAAACGTACGCTCATTTGTTCAGCTAAGTCTTGCGCTTTGATATTTGCATGTGCGGAATTACAGGGGAAGCTGGCATAGTAGGGAAGGAAAAGCGAGAACCTGCTTCTTGTATTTGGAGAAGGGGCAAGTACTGTATAATTTATAGTAGGTGTTAGGTTGAACCGTGAAACACATGAAAGAGGGTGCTGTGTACCTACTCGACTCTAGTTGACATAATTATGCATATTATTATTCGCATTTCGTATGTCGTGCAAATATTCATGTCTAAATTAAATATGAAATTTTTACAACAGTTAGCCGTGTTTGTTTATAATTGTTAAATTTTTTTTTTTTTTAAATATATATAGATATATCAAAATCAAATATTCTAGTTCTTTTACAACTCAAAATAGGAATACTAATCAAATTATTGTTCTTTAGCAATTAAAATTACAAAGTGTGTTTAATGTATTTAAAAAGAAATTAAAATAAACGAGAAGCAGGAATCTTATGATTTCCTATATTGATGGAGATTGAAAATTAAATAATTTACTTAGACCAAACGCGCATTTGAAATCGCATTGAAGGTCGAAGCTCATTACACCAACCCGGCACCCGACCGCCTCGCTTCGAGCAGTTAGTGTTCTTTATATGAACTTGTATGGGCTTGTTGTGTGCGCTCATTACATCAACTTCGTATCGTCACCGGATCGCCTCGCTCGAAAGTTGTCCACGCGCGGACGTCGGACTCGGTGACATCCTTTGATCACGCGACGTTCACAAGTAACAACGCATCGTCTACCCGTGGACCACCTGTCGACGCCGAGCGACGAGGCGGAGCTGATCGGGTGTCGGGGCGGTGTAATGAGCTGCGAGGTCCAACGCGGTCGCCATTAAAGCACACTGCGTTTTAGGTAAGCAGCGAGTAAATGTAGTATTAAATACGTATAATTAATAATAATACTATTTTTTAAAATTCACATTTCACGTAAAACAAACCCTAATGAAACACAAGTGACATTTGTTGCGATTATCCGAGAGACGACTGAGCTAACAGATGGCCTGCCGTCGGAATGGAAAGATGTATGTTCCGCTGGATTTGCTGTTAGGTGTTAAGTAAAGTAAAAACTGATGAAATATGCTTGTACTACAGATAAAAGATATGTACATACAGTGATTTTCTATAGGAACAATTCACAACTATTCATCATCATCATCAGCCTGAAGACGTCCACTGCTGAACATGGGCCTCCCTTAAAGAGCGCCACTTTGAGATGCTGCTTGCCTCTTGCATCCATCGGCTCCCCACGGTGTACGGTGTAATAATTACGATTGCCACCAGTCTTACACGGTAAGGCCACAGGTCGTTGGTCCACCTAGTTCGTGATCGCCCTCGACAACCTTTTTTCCCCATCGGTTGTCAGTTCACTAAGTATTTTACTACACGTTAAAATTGGCATATTCACAATTTACTACACGAATCTGGTCAGTTATTTTAATACTCCGCGCTTTATTTTGTTTCAATTTAACTGAAATGTTTATCCAATGCTGTTTATTTTAGCTTGGTTTGCTCTATTACCCATTAATGTTTATATAGCACCCACCAAGGACAAACATTTGTGTGATGAACATAGGTGTTTGTTCTGTGTATGGGTGTTCGGCGTGATGTTCAGCCAAAATACAGACAAACAACAAAACAGACAGACAGACGGACAAAAAAATGAAAAATATATATTTTAGACTACAGCATCGACATTAAAAAATCAAACTATCTTCAATGTAGAGAACTAGACCTGTTACCGTTTTATTATAAGTATAGATTACACGTACGTATCCTCATCGGTACATACAAGTTAACAATCCAAATAGCATCCTGCAAAACGATACAAGAGTAAAAGTATTAAAGATATTATAGTCCTCGAAGTTTTAGCAACCAGCGGGAATTGGACCCGCGCCCTCCAACTCACCGGTTTGGACGCTCTACCAACTAAGCCATCAATCCAAGAAAGGGTATTTTAATATCAATATTAAATAACCCAGGAAAAAAACTCAAACAAAAAAAAAGGCATAGCAACACAGCATACCAATTTACAATCGACAAATGAATGGAAAAACCGGATACGATTTCTCGTTCCAATCAAAAATTAATCTCGGCAATTTCCCGTTCCTTGAATATTTCAAATATTCACGTTAAAAATCAAGAATGTTTGCATTATTTCTGTATACACAGCCTGCAACGATCAACTTCGATATGATATCGACGGTCAAACTCTGATTGGTAAATAATTAATAAATAAATAAATATGTGTGGACATTTCACACAGCGTCAACTAGCCCCATATAAGCACAGTTTATAAATACATACTTACATAGAATACAATTTAACACCCAAACACACAACAAACATCTATGTTCATTACACAAATGTTTGGCCTGGGTAGGACTCGAACCCACAGCCCTCAGTTCGGAAGACAGGGTATCTACCAACTGAGCTATCAGGCCCGTGTAGCATTTAATTAATTTAAGATATCGGCATAAAAAAGAAACTAAGAATACGCTGAATGTTACGTGAACAATAACTGTCTTTGGTTTCTATCCTCGAACTATTATCTAGAGTTGTACCTTAAAAGTTGTTTCATTATAATGCTAAGTTTACACGTATTAGTAACCACTTACCTACTAACTTAGCTAGTGACATGAATGATTGTTTACCAGTAAGTATTAGCAGAATGTTGTTTGTGACCAGACCGCCCGAAATGGATCTTCACCGTTCTTGTTGTTTCTTTTTTTTTTAATTTCTCAAATTCTCACACTTTATTTGCCATAACCGTTTAATCGATCTAGCGTCAAGTGCTAAGTGCATAGGCATGATGACTACTATTAAAAATGAACAATTAAATAATACTTTCATAAAGAAGATTAAAAATAAATGGAATAATTGAAAAAATAAGCAAAATCGGTAAATAAATCACGGAGTAATAAGCTTTTAAAGTTTCTACAAGAGGCATCTCCTGTCCCTTTCTCGCGAAACAGAGCGCCCCCACAGTTACTATGAAAAATCTACTCGTGACGTCACATGCCAAAGAGATTGTATGAAAAGCTGCCACAGCTTAGTACTGAGGTACTATAACGACCTTCCTCTGACGTCACTGGCCGTTTGAGCTATCTCTTTCTCTTCCGGTTTTTAAAATGCTTGTAACTTGGTCATTTTTTGAGATATTTCATTTTTGTTTATCAATCCAGAAAAATGTTTTGGTCATCATGCCTATTATGTTGAGTTAGTCGACTTGCCGCTTAGTAAAGGGGATTGTCTTCCATTTACTCGCACAGACAGTTTTACCAATACTATAAGCACTTGTTCAGTACCTATGTTTACACTCAAGATATGTTTTAAAGTGACATGTACTTAGCATTAGCTAGTATAACAACAACAACAACACAACAACAACAAGACAAGACATTTGTACATTGCGCGTGAAGTTGGAAAGAAGCGAATAGCGCGGTCCAAGCACGGAATCAACAAAAAGCATCTATTTTTGAATGCCTCCTAAGTGCAACGTTATCATACCAAACAATTAGATGAATAAAGTGTAAATAGAAAAAAAAAATACCGAATAAAATTTAGCTAAATAGTGTTGCTTTTTCCTAAATCAAACTGGGTAATGACTCGCAAAAAAAAATTGTGAATATTGAACTTTATTGCAATGCCATCGGATTTTATTTTACAAATTAAAATCATAGTGTGTGTGTGTGTGTGTGTGTGTGTGTGTGTGTGTGTGTTTTTCAGTAACTTACCAAGGGGTGTTGCATGTGTGCGTGAGGGTCATGTAGCGAACCCCAAGTTGGTAGTAGCTTCGGAGCACGCCCAGAGAGTTGCCGATGGAATGACCACCTTCGATGCCGATGAGTGATGCGATCTTGCGTGGCCTGGCGCTGTGCGACTCCAGGATATCTACGAAAAAATATTTCTATTATAGATATACTATACTAAAAACTATTCCTAAAGATATACATACATATAATACCTTGTTAATGTAGAATGTATAATAACCTTAAAAAGGGTTTTACGTAAAATCAAAGTGACGCGAGACTTTGCACTGCGCATGTTACCCTGACACATCACACAGTCTTGTAATAAGATTTCTGAACTGCGAGAACAGATTATAATATAAATTCTCATTTGGCCAGTAATTCCACTAGCTACAATGCCCTTCAAACTGTAACATAATAGTGCTCGCACACTACTGCTTGGCGGCAGAATAACTGTCTAAGTGGTGGTACCTACCAAGACACACTTTGCAGAAAAGTCCTACCACCTAGTAAAAGTACCACCGGTGGCAGAGATATCGCAAAACACACACTAAAATCTCCTTTGTAGAAGTTGCGTTAAAGTTAAAGCTAAAAGCTATTGCGTAGTAAGTGAACAGAAGCGTCTGAAACTTAACTACTTATCTTCTCCAAAAGTTTAGTCAGTTATGAAACTAACTGATCCTATCACAACTCATATCTCAAACCTTAATAACGCTCACAAAATTACAACCTCAAATGTAAAGTTACTACAAAGATATTATAGTAAACTTTTCTCTTTAACGAAGCTGGCCTACATTGGATATGGGACCAGCTTAAACTGGTTAGTGTAACTTGAACTCCTTTCCATATTGTTTCATTATTTTTAAAGGCAAGTTTCTATCGAGTTTGTGTAAGAATCTTCAACCTACAATGCCAATACGACTTTTATTTTCTAACGAAAACCACTCATTCAAAATAAAGTCCAAGATAGACCGCCTGGATTGAGTCTTTATGAACTTCGAAACCTTCTTTTACCGCCTGGGTGACCAAATTATGCGGAAATGGTTTCACTATGGTGAAAACTTCTTGATACAGATGTTATTCGGCTAGAAGTCATTCGAAATCTCAGGCAAGGAAGTTGAATGTATTTCTAATTGGGTGAAACTAAACCTCAGGATAGGAGCATTTTTTTACACGCCGATGTTCTTGTCGGTACAAGGCTTACACACACATTGATATGATACACAAGCACATCGAATGTTCATAATGCCATGTCTTATAAGTGTAGCACTGGGTCTTTGTGAAATAAAAAGTTTTTTTACGTCTTTTTCTTATACTACAACAGGCATACTTTTGACAAAAACTCGCCTAATAGTATGTGACGAAGTTGTCATTTGTACCGTGGGTCTAGCACGAATATTTACGCGCGCGTAAGTGTATCGTTAACGTAAGCCAGTTGTATGGCATTTGATCTGCCCTCCTATTATGATTGAGCTAGCAGCACTGCTGACGCGCGTCTGCCACTTTTACAGCAGTTGAGCGGCAGACACAATCGTAATAGGGGAGGGTTTTACGTTAAAATTACACTTACGCGCGCGTAAATATTCGTGCTAGGCCTACCGTTCAAAAATACTTCACTTGCGTCTAAAGTCATGCGGAATCCGTACGTTTTATTCATACACGTGCTCGTACGTGATATTTGCTGAGAATCGTTCCATGCTCGATGGCTCGCAATCGGAACCGACTCGTTTTACTAAAGGAGAGAACTAGGTAACTTGAGTCACTACGGTAAAGTTAGAAAGGTCTACTTTATTATTATTGGTTCATAGACGAGTGGTTAATTCGTCTAAAGTTCATGCTCGCTATTTACTTCGGGGAAAAGTATTCTAATTATGTTGTTTTCGGTAGAAAGTAGGTTAATACTGAGACGGAGGGCATAACTATTACTTTTAGATGAACTTCCACGACGTCACACCTGAGTTATAATTATAACTATTCGTTCAATAAATCATGAGTGGATGGCGCCGTTATATCAAGAATTTTACCAAAAAAAACAATCCTCAAGGACTGTGGCGAAAAAAAAATTATTCACCAAGTTTTCTCATATTATAACGAAGTTTGGACTTCGCTTAACTGAATTAATGTTGAAGTCAAAGATTTCGAATGAATATTTTATGAGTTACAAACACAATTATTGCCCTTCCTTTACCTTTAGTCGCTTATGCTGATTTACCTATGAAGATTGTAGAATTATTGATTTTTAAAATAAGAATAACTTACAGGTTAGGTATTATACATGGAGCTAATAAAAAAAGAAGGAAGGAAATTTCCTCTGATCCCAAACTGAAGCACCCTTAGGAAGCCGGAACGCTTCGTACGTACGAGCGGGGCACGCACACACTCACGTCATATGAAGCCTGTCGTGAGCTGTCGCCCTTCATTCATTAGACACACATAATATGTAATATGTCCGCCATTTTGTGCTTCAGTTCAATTTCAATCAAAACTCAATCCTTCTTTTTTTTTTATTTCACCCATGGTATTAATCTTAACTTTACCACTTGGAATATCCTTGATAAACCTTAGGCACCACTGGCCTGGCAAAACTGGCGGTGACGGCGAGGGGAGTGGCGAACAGACTATTATCAGAAAATTTTTCAAAATCGGCTTCAAAATCGGCGCTCGCTCTCTTCTTGTATGGTGTACATAGTTTGTGTCTTACTTCGCCTGACTTTCTGTTGAACGGACGTAGTTATGCTCGTGTGGATTTTCAGTGCTTACTCATGTATTTGTAATTATTTACTTATTTAGCAGTCATAAAAGATCTTGAATGCTATAAAAAGCTGTTTTACTTCTAATTTCTATATAACTAAAGCCGTATTTATGTAAATTAGCCAGGCATATTGATTTAAAAAAATAATGCTGTTTTAATTTTAGCAAAACCAGACCCGGAATTTTTTTGAGTACTTTGCGCTACTTATGCCTGGTAGATTCCGACTTAGCCATACTCGCCTACTTGAAAATACCAACCATAAATCATAAAACTAAACTAATTGTATAACCATAATCTATGTTTCATAAATCTAATATGAAATTTTACAGCACTTTGATTTTTCTGCTAAAATACCCATGTACCTATTGCGTTGACGCATCACATAATTATCATATTGGCCCCCCGCTGAGACAACGCCAAATACAAACGCGCCAAGTATCTAATTGTCTTCGAACTGAATTGAATTTACAATTTTCATTTTCTATTCTACACTATGTTTTTCTTCACCGTTGCGAGAAACAAATTAATTACTTTTATTTCAATCTCGTATATTTCATTGAATATTTCCCAGCGGACGTGTACTCACAAACAGAATAGCGATATTAAAACAATTTTCATTCCTTCCTTTGAATACAGTAGTTACAAGTCTTTGTAGTCAAGCGTTCAAATAAAATAACCGGCCAAGTGCCAGTCGGACTCGTGCTTGGAGGGTTCCGTACCATTATCTATAAAACTGAGCAAAAAAATCACGTTTGTTTTAAGGCCCCTTAAATATCTATCTAACTATCACGGTTCATGAGATACAGCCTGGTGACAGACGGGCAGACAAACAGACAGACAAACAGCCAGACGGATAGCCTTTGTAATATGGTCCGTTTTACCTTCTAGGTACGGAACCCTAAAAAATAATTCTGAAAATGCTTCGGGTGTGGATTCCAAAGTAATTTGCAACTTTTGAACCGGATGAGCGGCTCGTTTCGAATTTGCCTTGCTTTGCTCACTAAACTTTCCTTTGTACCTACTAGAAGTGCGAAATCAAACGTTTAGAAGTCGACAACTGTGCTCAAGAGTATTGCGTTTGCAATCTAGAATTTTATTGCAACTCCGGTAATAAGTTATGTTTTTGGTGGGTGTTTCATAGACAATGGGTTAGAGTTACTGACAATCGGGCCAACATCGCGTATTGCCATGTTTGCAAACACGTTATTAGTATGACGTATGACACATTCCCGTAGCTGAGAGATGGGTTTTCCCTCACGGGAGATCGATAGCAATATAGGCCTTGAGCGTCACTTTGAGTGGCTGCTCGCCTCCTGCATACATCGGCTCGCGGTTTCGATCTACTATGATTGATCTACTATGCTGGCCAAGTGTAGGTTGGTGGAATGTCACAATAACATAGATAGACGAATCAGAAGATGCTACTTCTATGCGCAATACCCGCCCCAAAACTTTTTAATTCTTGTTTTCTTGCAAACGAGCAAATGTGAATTTTACTAGGTGGTAGGACTTTTCTGCAAAGTTCGTCTAGGTAGGTACCACCGCTTTGCCAGTTATTCTGCCGCCAAGCAATAGTGTGCAACCACTACTGTGTTCCGGGTTGAAGGGCATTGTAGCTAGTGAAATTACTGGGCAAATGAGACTTTACGACCTGATTACACAGTGTAGTAATCTGATTACTAGACTGTGTGATGTCTCAGGATGACGTGCGCAGTGCAGTGTCACGCGAAGCTTTATTATTGTAAAGTTCCAAGTGACACTGCAACTGTTATGGGCAGCCGTATCGCTTAGCATCAGGTGAACGACCAGCTCGTCACGTCATTCATTCTTATAAAAAAAAGGTTTAGTTTGGTAGTAGTTTAGTTTTATAAAATAGTTGAGTTGTATTTAGCAAGTTTGTCTTTCATTTAATGTTAACTCATGCTTGACTTAAATACGACGCAGTTGAGCAATTGATAAAAAACCGTAACGTTCAATTAAAAGTTTAATAAGTACCTATAGCACGAATTCTGAAGTAACCTTAATAGTTAAAATTACAAGTTGGATCTGTTTACTTTCCCAGTTTGTTCTCTAATTAATGATTACAAGCTTTGTCCATAATTGTGTTCTACTGAATGGTAGGACTTTTCTGCAAAGTTCGACTAAATAGGTAGGACCTACCTGCCATCACGCCATTTATTCTGCCGCCAAAAGTAGTGTGAAAGCACTACACACTTGATTTGAAGGACACTACAGTTAGTGAAATTACTGGCTGGGTAAATAAGCGTTATGACCTGTACGTCAATAACACTTATTTACCCAGCCATCAGTCTAGCGTTAAGTTTACTAGACTATGAAATAATATAATTATTTTACAGTCTAGTAATTTTAATTCGAGACTGTTCTGATAGCTCAGGATAAGTAACGTGTCTATATAGTTCCATCCAAATGGCGCCGCGGCAATCGTCATAATTTTCAATAAAAAATATTTTATTTTCTTTCATTACTCTTTGATAATCACCAATAAATGATGTTCTACCCATTGACGTCACTGATGTTGACTCATTTATCCTAATGAATTCAATTGGACCCTGTTTCTAGTTTCTATAGATAGCGGATTAAAAGCGTGGTGGTCGCACAGGTTTATTCAGGATATTATTACGCTCGTGTATTTTCAGCTGAGGATTGTCAATTGAATTTTATTTGGAACACAGCTGCTTGATTAAAGCTGTTAACTGTTTACCCAATGATCGTTGGTGCTCAAATTTCAAACGAAACTTCAGTTTCGAGTGCCGTTTGCTGAATTTTCGACCGTCTTAATTATTGTTCCAAGGAGGTGGTTATTTCCTTTTGGGTTGTAAGCCGTAGTAAGTGGTCCTTAGGCTGAATATTGTGTAATTTTGAAACGTTGTTAGAGAATGTTTAAAGATTGTTCTACAGATTATACTCACAGACTAGAATAAAAATAATATTTTACTAACTAGCTCGACTCTACTCACACAACAACGAGGTAAAAATCGAAAACTGGCTATTTCTATCAATTTTATGCGCGAAAAGAATTTTAGTAAGCAATGAAACGTCATAATTTGGTAGAATCTACTGGAATCCTTGAGTAGATTGAGATAGGCCTCTATTCAGCAAATGGACATCCTTTCTAAAATAAATGTAATTAAAAAAAATGTTTGGTGGGTATGAAACTACTACTAGCAGGACCGAAAGACGCAGCGTAGGCCAGCCCCCGACTGAGTGGATCGGCAATTTGGTTAAAACCGCGGATGCAGGAGACGAGCAGTTGCTCAAGGTGTCGCTCTTTGGGGGAGGCCTATCTTCAACAGTGGACGTCTTCAGGCTGTTTATGATGATGATGACGATGATTAACTACTACTGATTCCAATTATTCCTATAAATTAAAATTAATCATTAGAGTTAATAGATAGGGGCTTATTGTATGGACAAATTGACTGACGATGAGTTGTGTATCTAAGCTATTGCTTACAAGTCAATAGTGGATAATCAATGGTCTAGCTCTAGCTAATGACCATGGTCACTTGAACTTCGATTTATAAACCCATCCTATCCATATTTTTAAACCAAGTTCAAGATTGAAGTTCTTACCAGTGACTGAGGTTGCATGTTTCAGGTCCTGTGGGTATTTATCCATCAGGCGCTTGATGACGTCAATCTGCTCCAAGGTTAGCTGCACAGCATCTTTGTTCTGAGTCGCACACGGCACGAAGGCTGACCAGAACTGTAGACAAAAGGCAGTTATTGATGAGTTATTGTAATGTGAATGGGTCTGAAGGTCTGAAAGTGTGGTTTGGGAGGAATCTTATTCGTAACCCCATTGATGTAAAGATCTATTTCGATTTCACTTTAGAGTGGTGGTTACGATAAGTACATTTCTGATACTTGGCGGTTTTAAATTATCATTTCTGGTAACTCAAAATATCACATTAATTCAGTGACAATAGCCTGGTTATTTTTAAATATAGTTTAATGTTTTTGCAACTTATAACTAATATTTATTGATAAAAGTCACAAAACAAATCATGATTTTAGTATCGAGTCTTGTAAAACGAATCGTGTTTTGAGACCCATGAGTATTATCTTGAATTTACATAAAAAAAATGTTATATTGCACTCATTGTAAATTATAATTATTATAGTAACATGGAAGCGAACGCTAACACTAACGAGTAATCAATCAATTCTAATAATAAAACTGTATAAATCTGTACAATGAATTTTTATAATGTTTTTTTTTTAAATTGTGTTTGTCTGTCTGTCTGTCGCTTTGTACACGCATCACGCTAGACCTACTGAACGGATTTGGCTGATATTTGGTATGGTTATAGCTGACGCAGAATAACATTTAGTATAATTTGATTTCTAAAACGGCCAAGTGAGGGTTGCCCAAGCAATAAGGATGTTATTTCTATTCAAGATTATTTGTTGGTATATTATAATTATATTTGTTTATCAATTGTATAAACAAAAAAAAATTAAAAAAAAAAAAACAAAAATACAAAAAGAAAATCAAAAAAATCGATATTTACCCTGTCGAAGGGAAGATAGAAGAGAAAAAGTGTTTTAATCTTTTCCTTATCTCTTACCCATAAACAGAGTTAAGGAACAGAGAGTAGCAATACGCTAATCAGTGGCACCGTACTATAGCACAGTAGTAGCATAACACTAATCTGTGGCATTGCACGCTGTTTGTAAAACAAAATTGCACGTTTGCCATACAAAGTTCACAGCTACATTGTAGTGAAGGATTGTGTATAATATGTACTACGTTATACCAGGGCTGCAGAGCAACCGAGGAGTATAATTTTATGATTGAGTTCAATAAGATTTGTGAAGGCCACCAGCTATTAGGTACTTATAGGTAGACTATACAGTATACAAACGTTCATTAGGCAGTGAGTAGGTATGAGTATAGAATACTCGTACAGCTCGTACTAGTATAAGTGCCTTATTAGGAGTAATTGGGATGAGCGGAGTTTAAACCTACAGAGTTATTGACACCATGAATTTTGTTGAACCCGATATTGTAACGGGCATTGAGAATAATGATAATGATGCAGATGATGGTAATGTAGCAGGAAGTAACTATAAATTAATGAGTATGCCTGTCTTTTTAATAATATTATGCTGTCTACTATTTGAAAAGTACATAGATATATGTGTTTATAGGTAGGCACCTAAAGACGACCGATGACCCCGTGGGGATCCGGTGGATGCAAGAGGCAAGCAGCCGCTCAAAGTGGCGGTCTTTGGGAGAGGCTTATGTCCAGCAGTGGGCGTCTTCAAGCTGATGATGATGATGATGGTGAACTAAGGACGTTGTAATTTGAATTCTCCACCTGCATAACGAAACTCAACGTATATGTATGTTATTTACAAACAAAAAGTATAGAAGTATTGTATCAGTTATCTGGTTCCCATAGTACAAGCTTTGCTTAGTTTGGGGCTAGATGGCGCTGTGTAAAATGTCCACACACATGGAGTATGTTGATGTCCACACATGTTTATTTAATTAGCAAATTACAGTAAGAGCTCAGATTTTGTTTTGACATTTTGGGGTTACAGATAATACTCGATAATAAATAGTTGTAACAACTCTTATATTGTTATCAAACGTTAGATAAATAATTGTTCAATTGCCTACCTTGACTGGCATTGGTTTATCAATGGTTTACTTCTTCGGTAGATTGTACCGTTGTAAACATACCACGCGGTGTTTATGATATCCTGGTACAATTGTTTACTAGGTTTTTGCGAATTGCTTCTTCATTTCATAAAAATGTATGTGTAGCTAGTTTTAGCTGTAGGTACCTACTTAGTATAATTGTAGTGAGTATACCAAATGTGTATATAGAGAACATAGCCACAAACAACTTTGCACACGTTTTTTATAACGGTGAAAGAAAAAATAAGAAAAAATACACATGTCCAAGAATGTCCAAAAACTACGAAATTCGAGAAAATTTGAGTCATCCAACAACCAGTGTGGTGGATCAAACAGCCTATACGCCTTCCGTGTGAGAAAAGGCTCATGTCAGGAAAACCCCCATAAGGGACGGATATAAAGCCGTCAACTATGCAGGATCCTGGATCTGATGTAATACGTAATTATTGTACATAATACAAGAACATCATTGCAACTGAGACATAACACCTTTCAACGATGTACAGAGCACAGTAGTTAAGGTAAAGGTCACTTGAAGCACCAGAGGACATCTTGTACTAGGATCGCAGAACAAATGAGAAGATCGCAACGTTCTAGAATGGAAAATATACATAGTTTATTTATAGTAACCGTTGATACAACGGATGCAACAGGTTAAGAGATTGTCCAATGCGGCGCATGCACCGCCTCCACGATAACAGCTCGCACAATGTAATAATATAAATTTGACCTAATCGGTCGTGCAACATTGTAGAGCCATTGTACAGATGTAGTACTAGGGCTTGAGAAATACTGAGAGGTTCACTGTTTATTGGATATATAATTGAGAGCCACTTTGCTTACAATTTAACCGATATTTTATACAGAAGTTTTGCGAAAATGGTTTAATACACCTACCTAACAAAAAGAAAAGTGTATATAATAAATAAATATGCTAAATAATGTAGGTCAGGCTTTTACACTGCTATCTTTGGAGGTTTAGCCAATTTTAATCAGTTACTACGAACAACAGTGCAGTGATAAGTTGCTAATACCAGTTAATAGTCAATCCAATAATAAGGCGAATTCTGTAAGTCAACCATTACATCTGTCCGAAACTAATAAGTACAATAAATTATTTAGGTGAACATCAAGCTACAGCTATGCAGTGTATTCAGAACTTTATTCTTTAATAAAAAGCAATGTAATTTGCTAGTCTTTTCTTAAAAAGCCAACATTATTTAAAAATGTTCAAACTACAAAGCAATCAGAGCATCGATCCAACAGCGAATCAGTAAAAACTCCAAATAACATCAACTGAATCAAAAATAGAGCTAAAACGTAAGAGCCGATTGCAGTTCAGTATGTAAAGTTGAGCTTGTATTTTAGTATTGTGATGGAGTTTTAATTTGGCATCTCTGCGCTACAGCTTTATATTATCAGTTTCACAAACTGACAAGCTGCATATTATGTAGCAGAACTATTTTGTGAAATGCACTGAATTATTTCTCAGAATAGAACGGACCTTCTCCATTTAATTAATTTTAAGGAGTACTTCAAAATTATGGGGACATTATGGGGCGAACTGGAAGACGCAGCGTAGGCCGGCCCCCCACTAGGTGGACCGACGACCTGGTGAAAGCCGCGGGGAGCCGATGGATGCAGGAGGCGAGCAGCCGCTCTAAGTGGCGCTCCCTGGGGGAGGCCTATGTTCAGCAGTGGACGTCTTCAGGCTGTTAATGATGATGATGATGATGATGGGGACATTTGGGAATGGCAATAGAAATGCTATGGATGCTTAGAAAAAATGTTGACAAATGTTCATTCCTGGTTTTATCGACTACTTTTTTGAGTAGCTCCTAACGGATAACACGAAACGGATCCTATTTTTCAAAAATTGGCATTCTATCCCAAAAATCATAACCACAGCCCCATCGGATCCTTCAGTTGAAAATTATTATAATTTAATACCCCAAGAAACAATGGGGTTGTAATGCTTGCGTTGTCGTAAGCAACGATTTTGAATACCTAATCTTTTTCCACTCACGACGTTTATAAATAAAAAGAAACTAAAGCACTAAAAAATCGTGACATAATTGAAACTGAACAGAAATAGTTTTCACGGACGGAAACACAAAAGCTAACGCAAAGTTAGAAGGCACGCAGTCTAAGCAACTTTGAAAATTCAATCTAATTTGTCCGGAGCAGCACAGTTTAAATTAGCAAGTTGAACTGGCAGTGACCCGGCCACATCGCTTGCTGAAGTGACAACCGATGGGGAATAAAAGTCTTCAAGTGGCGGCTACAAACTTAAAGACAAGGCTTAGGCTAGTCTCCCACAAGGTAGACCAACGACCTGGCTAAAACTGTGGGCCATTTGGTACAAGAGGGAAGTAGCCACTCTGTAAGGTATTAAGAGAGGCAGTGAACGATTTCTGACTAATGACATGAGTAAACTACTTGTCCCATAGGTCCCCCCAAAGCTTCTTCCCGGTAGCTCAGAGAGGGGAGGACACTCCCGGGAACACGTAGGTACTAGTGGGATATCCGGAACTATTTGAATGAAACTGTAGATCTCGGTGAACTGGGTTTATTGTAGCGTATAACAATAATTTAAGATGGTTATAGTCCAAAATGCTGAAAAATGATATCACAACTTGTATTAGTGCAATAAAGCTTATAAAAGTGCAATAGGGATAGTGCAATAGGGATATTGCACTTTTACGGAACAAACTAGTAGTGAATATAACTTGAGGTACCGTACAAATAGCACTTTAAACTGTTAGTAACAGATAACTTATAAAAAATTTGTTAAAGCACAAACGAGGACTGTCCGCCTCGGCGGTTGAACGAAGAATGACCAAAATGAAAAGAATACGACTAATGTTCTAATTTAAAAATTTAAATCTAGATTATGTGAGGCCAATATTTGATGCGAAAACTAAGAAAGCAGGTGAATAGCTGAAATGATGATGAAGGAGGATGACATCGTCACATATTATGTACAAGGTTGCAAATGGTATTCGTATGGTATTGATATGTGCACAACTTTAGCTCCCAGCCGTCTAGTTTAAAACTCGTCACGTAGGCCGTGCCAAAATGTCGCAAAATACGATAGTAGATGCTGGATCATATACCACGAAAGCTGGATTCGCAAGCGAAGCCTTTCCGAGAGCCGTATTCCCTTCTGCTGTTGCTAGGTAGATAAAACTTTGTAATTTAATAAAATGTTACATTAGTTATATATTTATGACAACAGCATAATACATCTTGTAATTAAGCACCCCTCATGCCCCTCAATCATGTGAATTAGCACTCAATTAAAAAATCATTTTCTGCTCAATTATTAGTCAATCTATGAATCAATATCAATACTTATAAATAAAATACTTGGTTTGGGTGAATGATTGACTAATTGCCAGATAACATAGGTATAAGCGTAAAGCCCTAACCATTCCCAAATCTACGTGGTCTTGATGTTTGGATGGTATCATAACCGTAAAGGGAAGAGATATAGCAAGAATCGTTTTTAGAAAATGCAAGTTTTACTCTGTTTCAAAATGCACGTGCACATGCACGTTAAAGATGAAATGCAGAAATGCGCGCGTGGTCCGCAGGCTGCCTATTAACCTAATCCAAAGATTACAAATATTTTAATACATTTATTAGGTGACCTCTAATCGCGGGAGCCGAGGGATGCAGGAGGCGAGCATTTTTAGTTTTTACCAATGTACTCTGTGGCGAGCATCAGCCGCTCAAAGTGGCGCTCTCTGGTGGAAGCCTATTTTTAGCGCATTCGCAATTCAAATTTTTCATTTCCATTAATTAATCAATACAAATTCTTACACAGACATCTAATACTATTATTATCAGTGTAAAACCATCTTTGTTTTGTCGTGCAGTCAACGATTTCTAATTACATATTTCAGCTAATGTGGAGTAAGTTTGTGTGAAACTGTTAATTCATTTCACAGATTCCGCCATCTGGGATTATTGGATGGCTTGCCAATTGTCTACTGCGGTAAGGAATCCATATTGAACCGTGGATTATCTAAAATGACGTGGCCAGTGCAGGAAGGCTTTATTACTGACTGGGACGAAATGGAGAAACTTTGGCACCACGTTTTTTATAAGGAACTTCAAGTCGCGCCGGAAAGTGCAAGAGTGATGCACTCAGTTCATCCGTTGGTGTCAGAGAGAGATAAGTAGGACCCTGTGATTTCTTTATAAAGTGTTTTTATGCTTTAGAGGTGTTGTCAAATTGGCCCCCTTTTGCTTTGTCTGCTAAAACGTTGTTCCTGTGCCAATTTAGTCAATTTATTTCATAAATCTAGGTTTAAGGTACTTTTGCTTTTATAAAATGTAAACAGACGCAACTTGACTATTATTTTTACAAAGCTATGAATGAGTTTGCTTTTCTATAAGGATTCTCATGATGACTACAATACGCTCTGCAATAACGAATGATTTCTACGCCAAATAATATGCGCCAAAACGGGGTGCAATCATGGAGTGCGCACATGCTTAATCGGCCAATACACTAATTAAGCTGTAGGTACAGGCATCAGCATCACCCAAGTAATTTTCTTAACCCAGAAAGTTGAGGTTACAAAATTATGGAATAACAGGGTAAACCGCGGGCGTTCCATTTATTAATAATTTATAATAAGGAATAGTAGTTTCTATAAATGACAACTGTTGTGTACCATTTACTATACCTACAACAAAAAAGTAAAAATATTATATTTCTAGAGAAAACATGGCGGAAATTATGTTCGAATCGTTCACCGTTGATGGTTTGTATCTGATGAAGGCGCCAGTTCTAGCCCTCCATGCAAGTGGAAGAACCACTGGAGTGGTGTGGGAGGGTGGCTTCTCATGTTCATACGTAGCGCCAGTCTTCGAAGGGTTCCCCTTGAGGCATGCTACCCTGCTTTCCCCTTTAACCGGAGAAATGCTGACGAAAAGACTGCAGAGGCTTCTGTTTGAAACAGGGTATTCCTTTACAACTCCTGTCGAAATAGACTTGCTGAATGATATTAAGGTTTGTTTAATCATTCACTTGATATTAAGAATTTACACCCATAACATTTTTTGTATTTTTTAAAGTATTCCACACGAGGTAACCTTTTTATCACATAATTCACCCTATTTACATTTGTCTCCATGTCTAGTAAAATATTTTGTTTTGAACGGGCTAATGCTGTTGGTCTCTACCGACCTTTACAGCGTCACCGGGCGGCAGGGCAGGCGCTTAAGGCACCCAGCCGACAAAAGTGGGGGGCAAATAGCTCAAGGGCACCCCTGGGGTGCGAACCTCGGCTTGGGCTGTTGCCGGGATAAGAGGATCGAGAAGGCTACGTCCGCTGGAGGAGTGGACCCTATGGAAAGTCGCGATCTAGTAAAATATAGTGCTGGGTATAATATTATGCTATTTATATCGTATTTTACCATTACAGGCTAATCATTGCTACATTCCGCTGGATTATGAAGCAGAATTAAATACTTGCGCTTGTTTCGGGGAAAATAAGCTTCCTTACAACCTGCCTGATGGACAACAGATACTTTTGGGCAATGAACGGATTCGATGTCCTGAAATATTTTTTAACCCTTCCCTTGATAACCTTGGCTGTTTGAATATACCTGATCTTATCAGCTCCAGCGTATTGAAATGCGACATAGATTATAGATCAGTTTTCTACGAAAATATAGTGATTGCTGGTGGATCTAGCATGGTTACAGGATTAGTCGATCGTCTTAAGGTGGATTTGACCAATCAATTGCGAATTCAGCAGCGTAAAGTGAACGTAGATGCAATGTCATCAAGGCACTACGCGACGTGGTTGGGTGGATCTGTATTAGCTTCAATGGAGAATTTGAAAGGATTTTGGATGACTAAAGAAGAATATGAAGACGGTGGACCAGAAAGAGTAAAATATAATTTTTTTTAATCGGTAATTGTGGTCTATATTAAGCCTATTTTATTTAAGAAACGAGGAACTTTTTAAAATTATAGCTTACTTAACTTTAAAAAAAAATATAGATAAATATAAAATATAGTATTTTCATAGTAAATATAATTCATGCTTTTACCACAGAATTCGCCCTATAATGTAGGCTTAAGTATGTCTTTTACTTTTTTCAATGAATAATTCAAGATATAAAAAGTTACAAATGCCTGTTCTCTTACTGCTCTGTAGGAGCTTAATTTTACCAGCATCAGATAGTCCAATAAACGACTGAAGCATGCGGAATGATACTCCTTCATCACCAACAGCCTGAAGACGTCCGCTGCTGAACAGAGAGTGCTACTTTAAGCAGCTGCTCGCCTCCCACATTCATTAGCTCTCCGCGTCTTTCACCAGATCATCGGTCCACCTGGTGGGGGATACGCCTTTTTTTTATTTTTTTTTTATGGCAATTGTTTAGCACATTTTTGCCAGTGTCATGTCAAAAGAGAAATAAAAACGAAATTTTGAATTTAGGGTATCTGAAACAAAACAAAAATATCCTATAACTACCAACTACACAACATTATTACAATAAATGAGCAAAATGTACAATGAAGACAATAATTGAATATTGATAATCGTCTCAATTATCCACTACTTAGTTTGTGTCTTCAATTTATGATTCATTCGAAATCATCATACATTATCTTTGTCTATGCATCAATCACATAAAGATTGTCAATCATGATTGACCGTCTCGGAACCGTTAATCATCGATTGTCAAATACCCACTTGACCTTGACCCAAAGAGTATATATCCTTGACCTTTCGCACTTGACATTGGTAGACATCACAATCAGTCATCAATTAGTAGAAAAAAACCAAAAAGGCATATCTAGGTTATATACCCAATATATAATATTTTTCTTTGTTATATAATGGTTATATCATCAACATAGAATCATATGGACGGCGGACATTCACAAAATGCCTGTCCATTTTCTGTTGGTGAGAGTATTTAAATATGCATTAGTATGCGTGAGTAGGGAAGTGACCCCTATTACACAATACATCGATATATAATAAACCTAACCAAACAGTGCTGCAGAATTTCGATACTTTTTAGTTTTAAAACAATAAAGAAAATTAGATATTCGACCACGGGGAGCTGATGGATGCAGGAGGCGAGTGGCCGCTCAAGGTGGCACTCTATGGGGAAGGCCTATGTTCAGCAGTTGACGTCTTCGGGCTGTTAATGATGATGATGATGATGATGACCCATCCTAGTAAAAGTATATTGAAACACATTATATGAAATAACGTTTGTAAGTAACATTTTTATATGTGTGTTGCCAGTGATGACTTATGGAACTGAGACGTGGTCTCTAACTGTTGGCCTTATTACTAAGCTCAAAGTCGCGCAACGTGCTATGGAGAGAGCAATGCTCGGTGTTTCCCTGCGAGATAAGATCCGAAATGCGGAGATCCGCAGAAGAACTAAAGTGACCGATGTATCTCTTAGGATTAACAAGTTGAAATGGCAATGGGCAGGCCACATCGCTCGTAGAACTGACAACCGATGGGGAAGAAAGGTTCTCGAGTGGCGACCACGAACTAGAAGACGCAGCGTAGGCCGGCCCCCCACAAGGTGGACCGACGACCTGGTGAAAGCCGCGGGGAGCCGATGGATGTAGGAGGCGAGCAGCTGCTCTATGTGGCGCTCCCTGGGGGAGGCCTATGATCAGCAGTGGACGTCTTCAGGCTGTTCAAATAACATTGTTCCATAATAGTTAGTTTTTATTTCACATTCGCCTTTTCTTATTCTATTCATTAAAATGATGGTTAAATTTGTAAAAAGTGTTTCGTACCATTATCTATAAAAACGAGCAAAAAATCTCGTTTGTTGTATTGAAGCCCCTATATTTATTTTAGGGAAAAATATAGGGGAAAAGGATGAATGGATGGGACGGCTGCACCTGTCTCCTTTCGCCGTCCCATCTATTCATCCTTTTCCCCTATATTTTTCACTTTTGCTTCTCTCTTCACATAAACAGGGTAAGGGCATAAAATAAAACCCGTGCGAAACCGGGGCGGGTCAGCTAGTTTATTATAAATTTCATAAATCATTTTAAAGCCAGACGACACTGGCCTACCTACTGTATTTTATAAAAGTAGGTTAGGTGCCTATTTTTAAATTGCCAGATTTGCACCTGCTTTTTCATTCTGTTTGCACTTTGATCTAAATCCATTCAGCCACTTTTAGGGAAAGAGATTTTCTACTTTTTAATCTCCCCAAAACCAAAGTAATTTTGTGCAAATGTATGAAGATTTACGAATATCGACAAAATGTGATGGAAAGTGTAGGTAACTATTCGAGAGGCGTAAAATCGCCCATCCCAAAAATATCAATTAAAGCATTAAATCTTTCAGTAATTGCAATCGCATGGTAATTATACGATGGAAAAAACGTATATTCTTAATGTGAAATGCATATTTACTTCGAAACTTCGATGTTTAACATAAAAATAGCCAGTAAACTTTAACGTATAAAATGATGATTCTGGTTTTCCTTCGACTCCTCGGGTTACTCTTGATGCACAAAACACAGCACAACACGACACGATTTCACTATTGACACAATATTTAGCCCTAATAACAATATAATCACTATATTTTCACGTTTTATGCTCTCGCATTTAATTTCTTGACACACCAAACTGTCAGACATGACACGTGGTGGTAGAAAAGGCGAGGTTGCCGTTCTTACAGTCGCTTTCTCGCATACTCTATGCGGCGATTTGTGTATTAGACAGAGATACAAGATAGTATGTTTACACGAAGGATGCGGAGCGGCAACGCCGCATTGACAGATTTTGGCTCTCTCCTTATACCTCCATGGGTTATATACTTATGTACTCTTGATAAACTCTTTGTTTTTGACGGGGAAATGTCTGCACAAACCACAGATAAGAGCAAAAAAATCTACTATAGCACAAACTTGTCTGTGATACTTACCTCAACAAAATCCATATAATAAGGCATTCACAGAGTACATTGGTACAGACTGATGAAGGCATTTTAGCAACAAAAGACTTCTGAGAAAGTCACTTCTGTGTTAGTTCAATTGATAAGTCACGGCGAAGTACTTAGACTTGAAGCATTGAAGTTCAAATGGCTTTCGATAAGCCAGTAATTGTACTCGACAATGGAAGTTACAACATCAAAGCTGGCTTTTCTTGTGATAACCATCCGGTATCTATATTCCGAACTGTGGTCGGAAGACCTAAGTATTTGAATGGTTCTTATGGAAAAGAAGATTACGATGTTTTTATCGGTAAGTAAAAATTTTAAATATTGCCGGGAGAAGAGGTTGCCCATTCTAGCGGACGTACCTCGTGTGATCCCTATGGAAATTCACGACTGTTATAACCGAGTAGCCTGCGTTGACTTCTATCCTTTATATGTATACTGGTGCCAAAATACTCATGCCAAAAGAGTACTACTGATCTGATACCTACGCCAGGACGTGACTCGGGCTGCGATGACGTGGTAAGTAAGTACCTATCGCTTATCTTCATCATCTTCATCAGCCCGTAGATGTGCACTGGTGAACATAGGCCTCCCCCAGAGAACGCCACTTTGAGCGGCTGCTTGCCTCCTGCATGCATCGGCTCCCCGCGGTTTTCACTAGGTCGTCGGTCCATCGCTTATGGGCGGACTAAATTGCTGACTTACATTAATAAATTTATAATTCAAATCATTTATAGGTGTTTCACTGCGTTCCACTTTAACAGCTTTTCCAATACACTTTTTTATTTATTTGGTCTGGTAGTCCTGCAAATATTACTATAACACGTTTTCAGGTGACGATGCTATGGCCAGGATCGAAGACTACGAGCTATTCAGCCCAGTGGTCAATGGTAAGATCGTTCACTGGGATAATATGGAGAGAATTTGGCATCACTGCTTTTACAGAGAGTTGAAAGCAGCACCCGAAGACCGCTGCGTTATATTGGGATGCGCAGCAAAAACTACGATGCATGAGAAGTGAGTGTTTAAATCGATTTCTGGAAGATTATTATCGTTCATAGTGGCGACTAGCCGTTCTCAACAGATCGGTAAAGTTAAGCAACGTTTGCTGCATGCAGTAACTGCTTAGATGGTAGACTGCTGCGAAAAGTCTTTAGAAACATTGTAGGCTTTCAGCGCCATGCGAGATAAAGGTAGATAATTTACTCTGACGTCCACGCGTTCGTGTCAAAGATGCTGCTGAAGACCGGTTCATATCAGTAGCTAACCACGCTGTTATCGATATTAAGTTTATTTTAAATCTATTTTCATACAAAAAATGCAGTTCATGCGTACTTATAGTAATTATAATAAGCACGTAATCCGGCTTACTTTACGTACAAATCACGTCGATTAACTCGACCGGTGTTCGGGCAATAAAGACACCACAAATCTGTGTCCCCCGCACCGTTCTCGCAGCGGGCGGCGCGGGTCTTGGTCCGCAGTCATCGCAGAGCTGCCATTGGCGCCGCGTATACTCCGTGAGGATGGGCATCTTTATTGCCCGAACACCGGTCGAGTTAATCGACGTGATTTGTACGTAAAGTAAGCCGGATTACGTGCTATTATGAGTTCTACTTACGTTACCTTCTATAATATTATAATTATAATAATTATTGAATAACTGAAACTGTAAACACACGAAGACAGCGAAATTGAGGCCAGACTCGTTCAAACGCAATTTGAATATTAAAATATTCACAAAGATAAAACGCGAGTAAAAATATTTTTTCTGAAAGATTTATTTTATTGTTGCCTATTCTTTTGTTCATTGGTTGATTTACCATAACTCAAATTATTATTTTATTATTAAATTATACATTACACCACCAAATTAAGGTGCAAGCAACACGAACTATGTCATCATTATCATCAACAGCCCGTAGATGTCCACTGCTGAACATAGGTCTTCCCCCACAGAGCGCCATCTTGAGCGGCATCTCACCTCTTGCAACCATCGACTCCCCGCGGCTTTCACGAAATCGTCGACCCACCTAGTGGGAGGCCGGCTTACGCTGCGTCTTCCAGTTCGAGGTCGCCACTCGAGAACCTGTCTTCCCCATCGGTTGTCAGTTCTACGAGCGATGTGGCCTGGCTATTACCATTTCAACTTGCTAATTCTAAGAACTATATCGGCATCCGTAGTCGATTTACATAAAATGAAGGTGCTTTGGAAAAGCAGATAATTATATGACTGTCGCCAGCAGATGAATAACCGGATATTAGATGCCGCAATGGCTCTTGGAATGGACCAGGGTTGGCAAATAGCAAAAGTCACTCTCGACTCGACTAGACTAGAACGTATAGGGTTTTCATTTTCGATTGCTTGGACTTCAACTATTAGATTTTATCATAAGCTTTGATTAGATTTTCACGCAATCATTTATTTATTCTACCATTAAAAAGAGGACTGGCTGTCCTTAAAATATGCATTTGAAATGGATCTAACTTACTGGATAACGTCGGCCCTTAAGATTAAACAAACCAGTGTTAACACACCAGTGTTAATACCTATAGTTAGTGACCCTTTTTTACAGTTCAGCAATTTTAGTAAAACCTTTCTTTAGAGCCAATTTTCTACTTTTTAAGTAATAATAAATTCTGCCCAAGTGCTTAGCACACGTATAAACAGATTAACCAGTTTAATAATGTATAACGTGACCACTTACTATCGGGTCGGCCGCCTGCTTGTTTGCCAAACATCTCATGATGCTACTTCTGCAATTTACCCATATCCTCATGAATTAATTTTCTAAAAAAAAATATTTTGTGCTTCTCATTATAATAATGTGTGCAAAATTTTATCAAAATCAATTCAGCCATTTCGGAGTGATAGCCACACAAACAAACATACAAGTAAACTAAACGTTTCATCGGGGATAAAAATGAATGTATTAAGTAATGTAATAGTATTATTTATCTGTGGTGATATTTATTTACGTATCTAGTTAGGATTTATTCGATATAGATTTATTCCCACAACTCAATGTGTGTTATACCTACTCGTACCAATCCTGTTCGAATAGAATCAATCATAGATTTATTGGGTTCTCAATGGGAAATTTCGACGGGTTCAGATCCACATAGCCGTTCTGTTACTGGAATAGAATATTAAATACTTGCATACAATTTTTGGCTATAAAATGGCATGCTTGTATAAAATAATATTTTATAAGTCAAAAATTAGGTTTAGAACCAATTTGTTGAGAAAAGGGATCTATTCGCAATAGTATATTTGCGTATTAGATATTTTAGATTAGTTATTCTTATTTAATTGAATAATACTTTCCATTTAAAGATTTATCTAAAAAATATCATATTATTTTCAATTCATTGCCAAAATATTATTTCATGGGCGTAAAATTATGTTATTACAGTTGTGGTTCCATAATTGCTTTAAGTAGATAGATGTAGACAGTTATACTTAGCTATTAAATTTAATACCAGTTATTCATGCGTAAAGAAAGAGGTTTTTACCGATTTGAGGCTGTCTAGATGCATAATTCCTTAAAAGGTTACAATACGTATTTTGAATATCAAATTTTTGTCCTACAAAATAGCACTGGCATAAATAATTGAATATACAGGTATTTTTGTGAAATTATGATATTAATGACCAACGTGCCATATACTTGGCCTGAATTGTATCAATAATTGGTAGTCTAATGTGGGTGGAGGATTTGAAGACAGACGTGTAGCGTGGTGAATGCTAATACTCCAAGGTTAACATTAATAATGATGCTCAGCCTAAAACGAGTTAGTAGGCCTAATTTTGAAGGCTTTAGATGACAGTTTTAAAAATGCTAAAAATATATCCGTCTTTTACATTGCCGTCTATTTGACAAGGACAGCAACAGTTTTAGGAGTTTTAGATCTATCAACTAAAACTTTTAAAATTGGTCCCATTGTAGGGTTATTTTTATTTCGGGTTTCAGTGTTTATTTTCCTGGCCATGGTAAATACATTTTTATTTTTGTCTCTTGACTTCTAAATTCAGTCATAACCTTTAAACAATTCATTGGATACACCTTAGCATAGGGCCGAGACCTTATCTACACCTGTATAATTGTAGGAATTCTTCGATTCACACAAAGCGTTTCGTTTCAACATTTAATAAAAGGACGGCTAAGGAGTGAAACCCCTTACCAGCGCCTTTGTTTCCTGAATAATATAGCCCAGGTATATTTAAGGCAAGAGCGAACCGGTATCTGTATTTAAGCAAGCATGCTCTATCGTCGAACGCGTCATCAATTGACAATAAAAGAAACAGTCAAACTCAAGTCTATAATTATTAAAAATATTTTTATGCTAATATGGGCGACAGCTTACCTGATAGTAAGTGACAAAGTTGTCTAAGGCTGTCAAGGCGGAGCACTTTTGCCGATGCATGAGATGTCCAATGTCCATTCACTCAAAGACCTAGGTTATATCTTGGAGGAAATACTCTTACTGGAAGAACACTCCATTCCTTGGACGTTTGGACTAAGTATGAACGGCTCGGCAAAACGCTTAGATCGGACTGGCAGAACACTAACGACGTAAGGATGTAAAGAATCACCAAGCTTTGTAGTTCTATAATGGAAAGGGGATGACGGAATGAGCTGATGGAAGGGCATGCGCACACTCTCCAAAATGTAACTAATAGGAGACTTGCGTCTGTATTATTAGGAAGTCAACCCATAATAATAGATATTGTGGTGAAATTAATTTATCTTCAATAATTTCAGGATCAAATGCAGCGAAGTTTTTTTCGAGACACTCAACTGCCCAGGTGTGTGTATACAGCCGCAAGCTGTCCTCTCGCTCTATGGCTCCGGCGTCACCACTGGCGTTTCCATTGACCTCGGCTACGACTCTACTGACATAAACCCAATTTACGAAGGAGGCCTCATTAAATATGCCCACATGCAAACCAACTTATCTGGTAGACAGATAACCGATTTCATTAAAGAAAAACTGACGGAAAAGAACTTAGACTTTGGCATAACGACTGATAAAATGATCGAATATATAAAAAAACAAATGTATTTAACGAAACACGTTGTTTTTGATGATAAAGAAAAGTATATTAAGAAATACATGCTGCCAAGTGGTGAAAGTTTAGATGTGAGCGATGAATCTTTTATGCCTGCAGAGATGATTTTTCAACCAAACTTGGTGACTGGTCGTAAGACTGGCTACTTGCCGCTTCATGAGGCGTTAGTGACGTCAACGTTGAAATGTGATGCAGAGCTTCGCACCGACTTGTATGAAGCAGTCGTTCCTTGGGGAGGTTTGGCGACCATTCCAGGGTTGAACGAAAGGCTGGCGCATGAAATTGAAGAGTTAATCCGTAAGCCATGTAACGTGTTGACTACTATGGAGCCGTACACCGTGGCATGGTTAGGAGGAGCAACATTTGCTGGAATGCAAGATGCTAAGAAGATATGGGTCACTAAAAAGCAATACGAAGATCACGGGGCGAAAATTATAAGAAACAGGTTCCTTTAAGCTCGAACTTACTCATCAAGGTACTGAAGTACTCATGGCATTTTTAATGCAGCTAGTTAACTTCTTGACAAGGTTATCGCGTTATTTTTGTGGTACAGTTTGTGATATGGGTGCAGTTAAAAATTTTATGCAATTAAATATGTGTTTTATCTTCCGTCTATACTAGTTATTATATCTTGTTTTTCCATTATGGAATGTGATATGGCGTATAAAAATAGGATCTTCCCGTGGGTGCCGTAAGGGCCATTTGCATTATTATCACCAGGACGCCTGCCAAATCGCCATATTTTGAAGCTGCAGTCGTCACGTCACTTATAATGGAAACAGTTGCAGGTTGTCATCTAGACCAAAGTGCGGGTTCATTACCCCCTTGCATTATTCATGCAGTTACGTGATGAAACATAGACTGAGCTGATACATACTTAAAGAGTGCCGAGAGCTCTATCGAGTACTAAAGGCAAATAGATACATATAATTTAATTCAGAGAGGAGATCAGAAATTTTTGTGTGGCACAATACCTATTGCGCACGTTATGCTGAGACATTCACACATTCCAGTAATTTCACTGTTAGTGTGTGTTTTTCATATCAAAACATAGTAGTGCTTGCACACTACTACTTAGCGGCCGTTTAGATGGCAAATTATCCAGCGTACCTTCTTAAAAATTGTGTGCTGATGAGTCAGCCCACATGAAAAACGCTTACAAAAAAGTCCAACCGCCTAGTAAAATTTTCTCCAATGCAATCCAATTTCAGTGGCATTACGGATATTAAGTAGCTTAATTTTCCGTCAACGTATACTATAAAACTCGTCATTGGAATTTTCTTGCATTAGGCCGAAGTTTAAAGCCTTCTTCACACTAAGCCGTTCGGCGTCGGCATTGAGATCTTAAATGCTTTAAGCGTCTCATCTGATTAGCAAGGGAATAGCGTCATTATAGAAGCTGCTCTTTCTGCTCACTAACAGAAGCGTTTATATCTTGAAGCCAAAATCTTGGTGCGCAAGAATGATTGCAGTGTTGTAGTGTAAAATTATACTAATGATTATGCGAAAGAGTGTGCTCTGAAACGCCCAAAACAAGACTTTAATGACAGTGGCAGTGAATGTGTTTTTGTGTGAATATAACAAAAAGGGAATGATTTTAAAGTATAAACTAAACTTAAGGTATATAATCAGGTGAGCGTCCAATCCAGTGAGTTGGAGGGCGCGGGTTCAAATCCCGCTGGTTGCTAATATTTAAAGGACTATAATATCTTTATAAAAAAAGCTATATTGCATAAAGTATAATTAAATAACTAACTTAATAATTATAAATTACCATATCAGTATTTATTTATGATCTCCTGGTGCTTCGTAGGGAAGTGCTTTGAGTAGTTTCATCATCATCATCAACAGCCTGAAGACGTCCACTGTTGAACATAGGCCTCCCCCAGGGAACGCCACTTAGAGCGGCTGCTCGCTTCCTGCATCCATCGGCTCCCCGCGGCTTGAGTAGTTTGCTCAATGTAAAATAGAGCAATAAATAGTTTGCACTTATTTTTGCTCTATTTTTATTTTATGGGTTATAGAGTAGTTAATTTCTTAAGCTGTTTGTGAGAGTTATAAGTTCCAGAAATTAAAAGCTACAAACGAGAGCACGAAAATAGAGTTATAAGATTTCTTGGGTGTTATTTCCGAAACACAAGAATGGAAACTATTTGCTATGATCCGAACCTTCCAAAGACTTAGAAACAACAGAGGCAGGTAATAAGGCTTCTTCATAAGTAAGGCTCACACGGGTCCAAACTACCGGTAAGGGTACGGCCACCACTATCTATTTGCATGCCTCGCAAGTGATATTCAACCTTCTGCGGCCAGATTGCTACCCTCATATCAATCCGTTTACCAATTTATACGCGTAGAATCCTTTTACACCACGGATTCAATTACAACAAAAGAAATGGAGGAAAGTTAACGTTGTTTCCACAGTCATAAAGGTGAATATCGGTTGGTGCGAGGCGTGTGGAAGAATGATTTGTTTTGCGTGCCAAAGATGTTATCTTGGGTTTCTCTAGAAAATATATTTTTCAGCAGGGAGAAATTGTTAAGGTTTCAACGCTTGTCTATTGTGATTTTCACGTATTTGGAGATTTTGTCGTTGTTGATAAGGTGTTTTTTCCGTTGCGTACATTTTAATGTAAATATGTCACAGTGCGAGCCCGATGGCTCAATTAGTAGTAGCCCTACCTTCTGAACTGAGGGCTTCGATTCTTACCCAGGACAAACATTTGTGTGATGAACATTGATGTTTGTTCTGCGTCTGGGTGTTATATTGTATTCTATAATTTACAAAGAAAAAAGTAGCTAAGTATTATATCAGTTATCTGGTTCCCATAGTACAAACTATGCTTAGTTTGGGGCTAGGATGGTACTGTGTGGAATGTCTCCACATATTTATTTATTATATATTTAATTGTTCTTGGATCACACGACGTTATAGTCAAAATTGTCGACCTATACTGAAATAGTCGGTATGAGAGACGGCCGTAATTAGGATGGTCATTGTGAGATTCGAGTTTGATGAGACGTGATCTAGAATTTTGTATATTGAGTCACTAGTACCATTAATGGCACAAGTGATAGATCAATTCTAGAACTTTGTATCATTAGTACCAACAATAAGTATAGGTGAGTAAACATTCTGTTTCAAACTTTCACGGTTGTTCAATATATTTTTAATAGTACTTAACACTTAGTAACGTTGATAACGGTTATATATTTGCGCCTTTTGGAGTTGAGATGCTGGGGCCTTGGAGACCGAGTGCCCACCAAATCTTCAAAGATCTGTCCAAACGTCTGGTCAAGGCAACACGTGACCAAAATGCTGGCCTCTACTTCGGCCAAAGGTTGAGCATTGCCATTCAACGTGGCAATGCTGCCAGCATTTTGGGCACTTTGCCTATTGGTAGTGGTTTGTTAGATTAGTTTTGTATTATAGGTATTTGTTAATTTTATAGTTTTAGTTTGGTATGAGTTTAGTTTTATAAAATAGTTTGGTGTAATAGTTTAGTATCTGAGTGTTTTATATTATTTAAAATTGTGCTGTTAATAAATTCAGTTAACTTTCGCCTTTAAAAAAAACTTAACACTTCTCAATTTAACGTAAGTAAATGTTACTGCGAAAAGGAACTAAGCACATCATCACGTAATGTTAGTTTCTGCGGATGTACTACTTAGGAAGTCATAATCCTCTTTAAGTACAAAATTATAGCGTAACTTAGTAGTTCTGGTATTTAGCGTAGCGAAATGCCGCAATCTCGTAGAGCCTCTACGTAACTTTTATAAGGCGTTATTGCGTAGCATTTCGTAGTTAATGCCGGCTTTTAGGAACCATTATACAATGCTCACTGAGTTTGTTCCTTTTTAGGCAAATTCTGTAGCATTTGAAAGCCAAATAAAATAAATAATAAAATTAGACTGTAATTAAAATAACCGGCCAAGTGCGGTCAGACTCGGGCATGGAGGGATCCGAACCATTATCTATAAAACGAGCAAAAAAATAATGTTTGTTGCATAGGAGCAATTTTTAGTATTTGTTTTTATAGTGGTAACAGAAATACATCCTCTATGAAAATTTCAATGGTCTAACTATCACACGGTTCATGAGATACAGCCTGGTGACAGACGGACAGGCAGACAGGCAGACGGACAGCGGAGCCTTAGTGCAGGGTTCGATTTACCCCTTGAGAACCATAAAAAGTAGTTAGTATTTGTCGGTACGTACGGAAAACGGTATGATATTACAAAATACGAGATTGCTCTGTTTCCGTAGCTCCGTAGCACACGTCTACGATATTACATGAATGTCAATTCCATTTCCGTAACACGTCTACGTTTACGCTACGTTAGCGTCGCAGACCGGTCACGTGATAACGATTCGGGAACATTTCGGCGTAAAATGATTCCTATTTTGTGTACGTCATGATTTATGTTACAATAAATGGACGAAAACCGGTAATAAATTAAATTGACTAGTTTAATGGCAAAATGCAAATAATTAAATAGTAATTTGGCGGTATTAGTAACTTCGTTGTGCGACCAATTTGCAATTAATTTTTGTGGTTATTAAATATCTTATATCATCAAGGCTAACATTAAATCGGTCGTCATCATCATCATCATCAACAGCCCGTAGACGTCCACTGCTGAACATAGGACTCCCCCATGGATGCCACTTTCAGCGGCTGCTCGCACCCTGCATCCCGCGGATTTCCCCAATACGTCGGTCCACCTAGTAGGGGGTCTGCCTACGCTGCGCCTTCCGGTTCGTGGTCGCCACTCGAGAATCTTTCTTCCCCATCGGTTGTCAGTTCGGGTGTAAAATCAAACAGTTCGTTAAAAACACGGAATCTTATCCCCATATGCACTAACGTTTGACAGCTAAGTTCGCAATGATGTCTTTAGGAAATGCCCAAGTGCATCGCAGGTGGTACGTTATAGAGGGATAAGTGCAAATGTACAAACTTCAGTGCAACCTAGCCAAACCCAACATACAGAACCCAATGCGAGCACGTTTATTATTACGGCAGTCAAACTAGAAACGTATACTTTATTATGTGTATATAGGGTCTCTTTTTGCATAGTAAAAATAAGGCAATTATATTGCGTTGCACTTCGACTTTTCCATTTTACGGCACAAATTTAATAATTAGTATTCAGTGTTATTCTTGTCAGACGGATGCATTGAAACAGGATATTATATATGAATGAAAAATAACTTATCACTATGGTCTATTTTATTTATTTATTTATGTTTATATGGTCACACGTTTGACGACATCTCACCTGATGGAAAGTGATGATGCGGTCTATGTTGGAGCACGTTTGCCCATGAGGTGCCTATTCACTCTTGATTTGAAGAGACTCAGATTGTAACTAGTCGGATGATTTATTTCAATGGGGTCTCTTATTATTATAATGTAACAGTTTAGGGCTTTTGAATTATTTTTTTAGAGGTCTTAGGATGACTTTTTTCTATCAATAAAAGTTTTCGTGAACTTTTGTTGATTTCTGTAATTGGATATGGTATTTTGAGACATTGACGTTCAAAGTAGTCGAATTGGGAGCACTGAGTGCCTTAAACTCTCTGTTCACCGGGCTCCTCCATCACCTTTCACCATATAACACCAATCAATCACTACTAAAAATTTTATACGAAAGAGGCGCACCCCTATTTTAATCTCATCTTCGTACTCGGATAAACAGCCAGACGTTCCAGATTTACGATCTCTTTAAATTAAATTTGTTGCAGCATAAAACTGATAAAATGTTGAATTCTTGTCAAAGGAAACATATTTTTATTGCTGGACATTTCCACCGTTGTTTTATGAGAGTTTGAAAGAATAAGCGCTAAGAAAGACTGAGAATCAATAAGTTTTAGATTTTTAATGATTATTATAACCAATGTTTCTGAAAGATTTTATGAAATACAATTTACACATCACATCATCAGTGCTGCATTTTTTACACATTATAATCCTAATTCCTTGTTTCATAATGAACGAATATAAATTACTATTGGTTATTGCACCTATATTTTTTTACTATATATTTCTTATAAGCTTCGGCTACTTCTTTTTGTTTGTTTATTTTTTTACAATTTTTGGGTCCGAATTTTACCACTGTTATTCTTTATCAAACAAAGTGATTATATTATCTTTGTTCTCTATCGATCCCTTACTTCAAAACCACGCAAATTTCTTGTCTTAGATAAGAAATCTCCAAAACTCTATTCTCTGTGAAACGCAAACAAAACCACGCGAAATGAATAAACTGTCAAAAATCACTTGTTTTACCGAGATGCGTTCCGACTATATGGTTCCGACTATATGGTTCCGACCCATCAACACATCAAAACTCACCACCACTTTTATCAATATATTTTATTCACAATAAAAATAACTTTAATGCAAAGTGAAGGTATATCTAACGCTGTGACACGATTTGAACAAGACACGATAACGACGTGGTTTCGTATCGTGTGGAATCTGTGTTTTTATAGAGAATAATGGCCCTGATGGTAAGTGTTTCTTTATTTTTTATTTTATATGCTGTTCACGCTACCCTCGTTTTTTCTTGAACGACCTTAACCTGTAAACGTTTAGAAGCAGGTAACGTTATTTTTCTTAATTATTTTTTAATATAGACCCATACACAAGAAATTAATGGAACCACAGATTACCGGAACACACAATCATTCTCGAGCTCTATTAAATACCGTTTACGTTGGAATCTCCACTAAAACAACTCTGCAACCAATCAAAGCAATCACTGATTGACAAGTGCCCATTCACCAACAGTTCAAGTGACCTAGATTGGATATCGCGAGTGAAATGTGGTATACGGTTCCAATTAAATGGTGAAGGATTATTCCTCGGGTTGGAGCTACTACTTTCATCAATGAACGTGTTCTATTCGAAATTATAATGAGAATAAATAAATAACGCCCAACGATCACATACGTAGATCCTGGACCCTAACTAGGATTCCCTGTATCTAGGGACCCAGGAACTACGAAGACCATGGTCCCACAACACCCAGACACAGAACAAGTGTTTGCGCTTTTTTTTTCGGGCACAAATACATGTCCTGTCGCGGGAATCGAACCTGCCACCTCCGGGTTATGAGCCGACCTGCTCAACCACCACACCACGGAGGCTGTCAGAATTTATATATCAAGAAATCCCTGAGCATATTCGCCTCGACTTTTGATAAACTTTAAATCTAAAATGGCCGCGTGTGGTCTCGGTTTGCGAATAGGACCACCCCATGACTTCCCGTGCGTGACGTATTAGCCGGCTAAAGGATATTCAAGGAGTGAGCAGCAGCATTTTCCTCGGCAGCCGCTCAAAGTGACGCTCCGTTAGGGAGGCCTATGTTCAGCACTGGACGTCTTCAGGCTTTTAATGATGATGATGATGATGATGATTTTCCTCGGTACATTTAAATTTCTTGCGACCACCAACCCGCCTGCCAACCGTGAATTATGGGCCCCCTTATGATAAGCGCCCAAAGTGGCGTTATAGGATGGATGCCTGGTGTTCAGCAGTGGACGTTTTCCGGCTGATGATATGAAACTTTAAACACCTGGGCCATTATTCCGTATCGATTCCTTACTTCAAAACGACACGAATTCCTTGTCTTACATAAGAAATCCGCGATACTGTATTCTCTATGAAACGATAACAAAACCGCGCGAAATGAATCTGGAATGGCGCGATTTGCACTGTCAAAAATCGTATGTTTTACCGAGACGCGTTCCGAAACATCAACACATCAAAAGATATGACCACTTATGTCATTATATTTTATACAAAATAAAGATAACTTTAATGTAAACTGAAGGTATATCTGACGCTGTGACACGATTTGAACAAGACACGATAACGACGTGGTTTCATATCGTGTAGAATCTGTGTTTCCATAGAGAATAACCACCCTGGTTGTATTTAATCTACTTTAAAAAACTGCATTCACACGAAGAGGCTTCATGAACTTTTTTATTTTTTATTTCCATTGGCAGTGTTTGCAGTTTTCAAATTAGGTGCAATGCACACAATTTGTCGTGCAAAAGGATGAATAGCAATACGCTTCTTAGGCAACCAGTAGGGCGAGACGCAGGGCCAATGTTGTTAATACTTAATAGTTAGTGAACATGGTACTAATAATACCAAATCATGATGATGGGTTGCGACTGAAAGTCAGTTATTGAGGTCGCAAGATCTTGATTGCATGCTGAGTCGGGACCTATATCATGACATCACGCAACATTACATATAGTATGATGGGGCCTGCCTATCTATTATTTTTGTTCTCTGTTTTATTTTCGCGTTGTATGTAATGTTGTGTGATGTCCTGAATAAATGTATTTTCTTTCTTCTTTCTTTCTTTCAAATTGTGTCACTTGTACTATCAGCGGTCCTAGTCAATGATACTACTGACTGACATAAATAACTATTGAATAGCATAATAATTGACAACCCTTTGACTGACAAATGTTGTGCTGGTCTCAGCAAGTTTTTAAATCCATTTAGGGCATGAACCGTGAAAAGGATTCTCCCTTCCGTCGGTTTGCGGACAACTTTGAGGATTTTCGGTAAGGCTTACTGTGCGATCCCCGACACCTGTTGTTGGAAACAGCCTTATTGTGCGGCACGCTGGCGATTGACAAGCCTCAGAAATGTTATTCCTTGCTCTCACATTGATATGACATATATTTCGTGGAGAATTTGTAGATTTCAAGTGGTAACGCTGGTGTGGAATTCGTTTAAGCATCCCGGATTCTCGCAAATTACGTCATACATCTTCTATAAGAATAAAATTATAATAAATATATGTGTGGATAAATAAATATGTCTGAATAATAACATCATTTTAGAACATAAACGTTGAGCTGACTACAATACCCTTTATCTCATTACTGATAAATATTTGGATGATATTATTATTTATATAATTTTCACCCGATAGTTCCATAGAATTTTATCGGCCTTTAAAACGTGGTGTAGCTTTGGATTAGTGTTAGTCAACTTTTGTCTTTTTATGTCATTCAAAACACTGATGGACAACAACAGTTTTTCTGTTGCTATAGGCCTGCGTCTGGGCTTCCCTAGAACGGAACCTCACCATTGTCGCTGCGGAGGCGAAGTAGATCGCTTTGGCCACCATGGCCTTTCATGCCGCCGCAGTGCTGGTCGTCTCTCACCTCATGCCGCCTTGAACGACGTCCTACGTCGGACTCTTGCCACCGTTAACGTGCCGGCTTGCTTAGAGCCGAACGGTATATCACGTGACGATGGCAAGAGACCCGATGGCATGACGTTAGTTCCCTGGAGCCGTGGACGGCCATTGGTCTAGGATGTCACATGCGTCGATACTCTAGCAAAGTCTTACCTCCAAGGCACTTCGAGGGCGGCTGGTGCAGCGGCGGAAGTGGCGGAAAACCTCAAACGGACGAAATATAAATCTCTCGGCGAGGGATACATATTTCTTCCTTTTGGGGTAGAAACCATGGGACCGTGGGGTCCGTCCGCCCGTGGTTTCGTAAAGGAGCTGTCCAGACGCCTAATAGAAACTACTGGTGACCAAAGAGCTGGCTCTTACCTCGGTCAAAGACCAAGTTTGGCCATACAACGAGGTAATGTCGCCAGCTTTTTTGGCACCTTACCCGCAGACAGCGACTTAAACGCAGTTTTTTAATTATAAGTGTATATTATAAGTTTAGATAGTTTTAGTTTTAGATAGGTACTTAGTTTAGATTTAATTTAGTTTTTGTAATTGTATTATATTTTTTAGAATGTAAATAAAGTTCAAAAATCGAACTTGATTGAAAGAGACTAAAGGTGGTTTAACTAGTCCAAAGCTACTGCTTGTTTATTATAAGGCCGTATAATGTTTTTTTTTAATTAATCTCAGCCTTAAAACACTGTATTTTCGGCGTTAGGATAAGCTATAAAAACAAAACGATATCTTGTTTCCATGTAAATTTTACAGAAAATTGATAGCGAAGTATTATAAAATGTAACCTAATTAATGAGTTAAAGCCCTTGGGGCTGCTGGTATTAAATAACAGAGGAGTGGTTAATTTGCGGAGGTATTTTTACAGGGAAATTTTGTTAAGGTTGACGCAAATCCCTACTCTCTTTCTAATATTAAAAACTGGGGCCTACTGCTGGATTTAAATTGTATACCAACTAACCTTTTATATAACCGTTTTAATATAATATCCAATGTTGTATTTGCATTTACAAATAGTACAAGAAAGTGAAAGATTTGTGAGTGTATTTTAATTATAGTTGTTAATCAGAGTAGCGTGTGATTCGTCATTGAAAGAAAGGAAAAAAGGGATGAAAGATTCTTAAGTGGCGACCACGATCCGGATGACGCAGCATAGGCTAGCTCGTCACGTCATTGATTGTCATTAAAAGCAGGCAGGCCGCCTACTAGGTAGACCGACGATCTGGTGAAAACCGCGGGAGCCGAATGTTCAGCACTTGATGTGTGTTTCGTTGACTATGCCAGGGAAGCACAGAAACTATACTGTTTTACGTCAAGACCAAGGACTCTAATTAAAATTACCATCACAAGCAACTGTGCCCATATCATTAAATGTGAGATACATTGTTTCAGAATATAAACTCCAGAAGATAATGTTATTTCTCCGTAAAATATTAAAGAGACAGTGTTTATTTTTGATGTGGTTACCGTAAAGGAGTAAAAGGCACCTGCAGGGTAACCGCAAAGCTCCAACGTAATTGTTATTACCTTAATTTGACGGAGAGTCAAAGGTCGAGCTGTATCAGATGAAAGCGCTTGCTATTTTGCTGCGCATTTGTGGTTACCACAGGCTTTAGTTTAACAGTTACGTTGCTGGTAGTTTAACGTCATTATTTGTGGTGCTTTTTAGATATTGGTTGCTTAAATTGATAGTTGAAAAGCTTTAAATGCATTTGTAGTTTAAATTCAACCTTCATGATTGCGTTTTTAATCTGTCAAATCCGTATAAAGTGTATGCAATCAAGTTACGTGATCACCTTGCAGTTCTCACAAGTTTTGATAGTTTACGTTTTCTCCTTTTCTCCCATACATTTCTGTGCAGCGCCCCTAGTGGACACGTTGATGAACTAAAAATTGCAGTACAACCTTTAAATGGATTCGCGCGTATTCACGTATTGGAAAACTCGTACTGTTCCATGATGTAAACACTGGTTAGTTCTAACTCTGCCAAGTTAGAAGTGTAGGATTTATCTACCTGTCTCAGGCACCTGTTCTGGCATACATCACGTGGCGCGATGCGGCCACGATTGACGGCAGTCATCTGTCTCTGTAGAGCTCAGTATTGATTGCGCGGTGCGTTGTTCGTAAGCTGATACTGTTATCAGGGTTTACACGATCAAAATTCAGAGTTGATGATTGAATTATATGTGCTTGTTACGGTTTATGGTTACAGGTTTTTTTATTTCTAGGGTTCCGTACTCGAAGGGTAAAGCGAACCCTAATACTAAGGCTCCGCTGTTCGTCTATCTATCTATCCGTCTGTCACCGGATTGTATTTCATGAACCGTATTAGTTAGACACACACATTATGTTGCCGCTAGAACAGCAACTAATAAAAACAGAATAAATAAATATTTAAGGGGGCTCCCATACAACCAACGATTTTTTTCTTGTTTAATAGATAATTGCACGAAACCCTTCGTGCGTACGTCCAACTCGCACTTGGCCGGTTATTGAAGTTAATCTTTGTGATGATACAATTTTAAATATTGTTATAACCAAGAATAAGTTACAGACAATTAACAGAGAGAAGGCCATTATGGTGACGAGAAAAAAGGAGCAGGTCAGGATGCTGGGGGAGCTGATTCGTTCCGGTGCAGGCAAATGGGAGGTGGACGCCTTTCGCCTCTTTCATCTTCAGTAGGTACCTACTACTGAAGAGTCACTGGCGGAGAGTTGAGGTACTCATCCCCGCATCGCAAGGTCCACTGCAAGGAGACTGGCTATGGGGTGGATTCGAGCCAGCCACATACTGGTAGTAAGGAAAAGCGAGGGCACTTTCCACCTTAAAAAGAAATAGGACAAATTGATGACCGGTTTAAAAATTTAGTATTCATAATGCACTATGAGGAACTTGGCTGTTTAATACAACCGTATTGAGCATACAAATTACCAAAAATCACACCTCACAGTATACACTGTATCAAATCAGATGAGGGCGTCAGCTTACGTGCAGGGGCCGGAAAATCAATCTAATAGGTACATCTAGCTGACGAGACACTCGATTTCAATTATATCAGATTACTGGATCAGTAAGGGGTATTCGTATACCAAAGGCACAGAACAGATAATTCCTAGTACTAGCAATAGTAGCAATTAAAAGATCATGTTTGTATTTTTGGCAAGCGCCATGATCACAGACGAACACAAAAGTATGAAAATTGGTCAACGACCTAATAAAAGGCAGAGAATCGCAAAAAGGGGACCAAAATCCACAATTTGTATCGATGGCAAAAAATAGGGTACAAAATCAGAACACGGCAAACAGCGAACTGACTGATGGTCAATTGAATAAAAATAATAAAAAATATTTGAGTTAGTGTGTTCTTTGTCTTAATCCGGTATACCGGGTGTAATTGTATTCATTAGCATCCTTTGAAACTAGGTACCTACTCCTGATACCGATCACGTGTGGACCAAAATTTTTGAATTCTAACACATTGGTTTGGTAATAATAATAACTCCAAAAAATGGAATAACTTACTTTATCAAATGCTACGATACAAAATTTAATTAAAATAATAAAATACTGTTTTTAATTAGTACATACAAGGTATAAAAACGTTTAAATGTATCAAAATCATCCGTGCCAACTGCGTTAGGCGCCGCGGCAATCTTCATAATTTTCAATAAAAATTATTTCATTTGCACTCTTTACTCTTTAATAATCATCTATAAATGATGTACTATCATGGACTCAATTTATGCTAATGATTTAAATTACATCCTGTATAACCTACCTCTATTCCAAATTTCATCCAAATCTGACCAGCTTTTTTTGCGTGAAAGAGTAGCAAACATACACACAAACAAACTTTCGCCATTACAATATTTTTTTATTATTATTATTTTTGGCTCAACGCACCAGCATTGCAATTGAACGAGGCAATACTGCCAGCATGTTGGGTACGCTACCTACCGGCATGCAGTGGGCTGGAGCATATGGACTGTCTATAGGCCATCGCGGTCTATTATACAGTCCATATGGTCTTTGTAGTAGGTATAGTGTAGCTAGTTAGTGTGTAGTGTAGTTAGTTTTAGTTTAGTTTAGTTTTTATTATTGTAGTAGTTAGCTTGAGTTATCATTAGTGTGATGTGATACATACAATACATTCATAAAAAAAGTATTCTTAAATGCCATTATTTAAGGCGATCGAAAGCTTTAATAATTCATCCTAGACAAATCTACGTCATACCATCAAACTATGTTATACATACAGAGACAACTAGTTTCAACTCCATTCAAACGTAGCGATAGATTCCAATCGACGTGAATGGCTAACGAATGCATTAAACATTCAGTCTGTTCATGCTCCTGACAGTTCTCGGGTGAGGTATTAACAATAGACCAGTGAACACAGTCATGTGTAATCCCTAAATTCCCTGAACATTGAAGAGTTCATTCAATATTGAGACTTCAATATTGACTTTCACAGCAGTGATTGAAACAACTCTATTATATGTGATTCATTTGTATAAGTCATTTTCGAAGTAACTTAAAGTATATGCTAGTTACACTGTGTGATTGGAGCTATTGTTTCATAATTGCCTTACTGCTATTTTTCTTCTCTAAACTATAATTCCGTTGTCCCTGTTGAGCAAATCTAACTAACCCACAATTTAAAATACAGTTACACAAGGGAAACTTCAACTAAGTATGAAATGTATAAAACGAATAAATATCTGTGGACAATTCACACAGCACCATGTAGCCCCTAACAAAGCATAGCTTTTACGATGGAAATCAGATAACTGATATAATACTTAGATACTTTTTTTTGTTTGTAAATACATACATAGAATACAATATAACACCCAGACACAGAACAAACCTCGATGTTCATCACAGAATTGTTTGTCCCGAAAGGGAATCAATCCCACAGCCTATAGTTCAGAAGGCAGAGCACCTACCAACTGAGCTAGCTATCAGGCCTATCATGGAGGATTTGGTCGGAGGACACGTTTAGCCATCAGACCCGGGTGTTATTGTTAAAAAATATTCGTTAAGCCACAGAGACGGTCGAGCTAAAATTCCTGCTACCACGCTAATTATTAAGTAAAACATTCTATACAAGTACGAATCAAGCTTTTGCCGGCTAAAGCACTTGCATCATCATCATCATCATCATTAACAGCCTGAAGACGTCCACTGCTGAACATAGGCCTCCCCCAGGGAGCGCCACTTAGAGCGGCTGCTCGCCTCCTGCATCCATCGGCTCCCCGCGGCTTTCACCAGGTCGTCGGTCCACCTAGTGGGGGGCCGGCCTACGCTGCGTCTTCCAGTTCGTGGTCGCCACTCGAGAACCTTTTCCTTTCCTTTTTTTTCTTTTTTTTTTCGGTGTTTCCCTGCGAGATAGGATCCGAAATGAGGAGATCCGCAGGAGAAGCACTTGCATACTTTCACGAAAAGTAGAAATAAATATAACACTAATCTGTAAAGCATATAAATATTAATAAAATTACTCCACTATAACCGATGACAAACAAAACCTACCTACATTATAATGTGTTAAATGAACCATAAAAAGGGATTTTTTACCCCGATCTGTGTTTTCCTTTCTCGGATAGAAGGCCGGGCTAATTTGAATTTATGTTAGCAATAAATATTTTTCCTGCCAACTGGAGAATTATTTGCCAAAATATATTACACGTTGAACCTTAAAGGGTTATTTTTTGGACCGCGCTACCGTTTTTAGCCTGCGACGGGCTGGGCTCGTGGTGATAACGGTTAGGCAAATATAAGTAATTTTTGTGATTCATGCGCTAAAAATGTGAATGTCATTTGAAAATTTTGTGATAAAAATATTAGAATGAAATACTTTGAACGGATTAAAATAAAACGAAACTTAGATTTTACTAACGTTATTTTTTAATCTAATGCCAACTTTTCAAAAATAATAAGAAACCAAGTTTAACATCGAAAACAAGAAAATATAACACATATAAACACAAATTTTCCGCTTTCTTTCATAAGAAAATTCACCGACATTAAAATTTCCTTTTTAAAATCCGAGCGTGTCAAAAACATATCTCATATACAACTGAAACTTGAATATGTCGAGCCCGAAATGTAAGAAGTTCATATGACGGAAATTGTAAGGGAGACGATAAAATAAAATGGTACTCCCGCCAACTTTCAACTGAATCCGGCGATACAGTTGTTGGCGCGTAGACAATTGTTTGGAAATGAAAACGTATGTAAGTACTTGAAATTGGTGTAGAAAATACAATTTATTACTAACAAGACTGTTGAACTTTGGAAATTCATCTAAACACAAGTCATTTTACAAGAGGAAAACTATATCTGGGACTATATAAACTTAAACCTATACGAATCGCGAAGACGTGATTTATACTTTACTATTATTAGCTCAGTTATTGGTTTGGATTCCTACCTAGAACAAACATTTATATGATGAACATCGATGTTTGTTCCCTGTCTGAGTATTATTATTTGTATTAGGCGTGTATTATTTACAAGCTAAAGTTATGAGTGTTCTATTTATTAGAAGTTCCCAAGGGTTCCCATTACAGAGATCATATTTCCCATATTACAAACTGATTCATTTAAAACTAGATGAGGCTGTACGTAATATCCATACCTAATATATTTTAATATATGAGGGTTATCTTCACTAACCTGAGCCCCAACCATGCCTTCCCGCAGCCTAGGAAGGTCAGTGTGGGAGTATTTGGAGATGGACCATGGCTCCACGATAGTCAGGTCTGTGTTCAGCTCGAAATCGTTTATCTGGTTGCGCAAGAATTTTCTGATGTTCCATGGTAGATCGTTGTGCCTGTTGGGATAATGTCATGTCAATCATTATGGTAAAATTAGCATCACAATTCCACATGAAAATAACGGGTGAGAAGGAATAACTCAGCGTGTATCTTGACTTGGCTCACGAGGTAATGGAATGTTGACTCAAACGAGCATTGTGCCGACAGTAGTTTCGGCTAACGGCTTTATAGCAAAAAACCACGAACAACATCTCTCTAAACAAAATCTGTCTAGGTGGAAATCGAGCAGCTTTGATTGGCTGTAATTATTGTTCCGGCCAATGAAACAGCTACATTTAAATCTACTGGCAGTTATTAACGGTAGGCTTATTGAAAACTGCAGATAGTTGTTAGAGTTAGTAACTGTGGGTAGACTTACCCGTCAACGAGGGGCACCTCTTCGAGGATCTGCTTGGCGATCTCCAGCCTCTCACGATCATAAGAGGCTGCAGCCACTACTGCTATGATTGCCAGCAACACGCACCCGATTGAACGCCGCTTAGTTTGACCCCCCATTCTCACTGAGGACAAAATATATCATTTATTAATAACTTTTCTGTAATAAATAATAAACCCTTTAAAGAGTTATAATTACGACTTTTACTACGGTTAGTAACATCTTCACCTTCAGAATCTTCTTAAATATATCCCATTCAATCAAATAGTACCCAACTCGAGAGCAGAAACACAACAAGACGGCGGACAGTGATTGATGGTGATGATAGTTTGTTTGTATCTTAGTGTTTTTCGTGTTTATTATCGCGTGCTTTTGATCATATAGGTAGATACTAGAAATTTGTATCGTTAAGTAAGAGAAAATCCAGGGTATAAGCAGCATTCTCCTTGGGACTTTAAAACCAATGTGCCCAAGCGGGTCCACCTATGGTTTCACCTGATGATGGTAAGTGACCACACCGTCGACGATGAAGCATGCTTGCCTAGAAGATACCGACCACAAACTAAGTAGAGTATACAAGTATATACCGACTAAACTTGGTATAATATTAGAAATATGGTTTTTGACAATATAATTTAAAATTGTTTTTGGCATAATTTATTTCTTGTTCCTGCTAATACTACCACCGTTGAAGTTATGAATACAAACATTGTGTGCATGAAGGTTTTTGACTGATACCTATAAAAGAAAGTTTATTCTTCACGTATCCTCGGAAGCATGATAACGGTCTCCCACCTTTTGTAGCGGTCACCTAACCAATTTATGACCGCAGAGAACGTTGCTTAACTTAACCAATAAATTATTAAGAATGGCTAGATGAGCTTTACTATAAGTGCTAAATTATAAAGCATCACTTCTTGAAATAAGAGACCGTAAGCAAAAGACATAGAGCCTATATTACAGTATTCTATTTTCCTAAATAGCATATTTTCCAAAGAGTATAGGTATAAATTAAAACAGACTCCACAGGTCCGTAGTATCATTTTCTAACACCCTCATTCATCAAGCAGGGTTTTGTAAGAGACAGCCATTATGAAAAATGTTAGAGAGCGAGCAGGACAAGTAGATGTCAGAACCCGTGCAGGTAATCCGAGGGTCTTCTGGAATACGTAATAAAGGTTTTAAGGAGGATTAGTGTTGGAACGTACTTGTGAGTCACTGTTTGGTTGTTTTTGTTATTATCTCATTATAATGCGAATGGAAACGGAAATAGGAATATAGATATATTGAACTATTACTGATATTTGACCGGGTGTTAAGGGGGGTTTTTTAAAGGTAACCCATGGTGGAAAATTCTAGCAACTTTTGACTATTGGTTACCTTAACTACAGATCGAAAACGATACTCACATTATTTAAGCGTATATCACTAATTCTCGGCAAACGGCGATTATCTCTGAACAGTTCGAGCGTTCATAATTAGCGTCAATTTAGTCAATTTGCTTCACTGACACTGCTATAATACGAACTATGTATTCTATTTATAATATCTTGATCAGAGATAGTATGGGTACTGTTACAAAATCGGTGGTACGAGGTAAATTAAATTGGTCTGTTAAATTATTATGTAAGACGTATGAAATGTGGTAACGTCTGTTAATTATAATAAAATAATGATTAACAAATTAACTGAATACGACTAAGACACGTCGGAACTACCTTAAAGTTAGTCAGTGCTTAGCGCTGTCACTTATTATTTTCGATAATAGGCATGATGACTAAAATTTTTTTTTGGATAAATTAATTATATTCCGCAAAAGATAAACATTTGTGAAAACAAAAATGAAATATCTCAAAAAATGCCCACGTTACAAGCATTTTAAAAACCGGAATAGAAAGAGATAGCTCAAACGGCCAGTGACGTCAGAGGAAGGTCGGTATAGTACCTCATTACTAAGCTGTGGTAGCTTTTCATACAATATCTTTGGCACATGACGTCACAAGTATATTTTTCATAGTAACTGTGGGGCGCTCTGTTTCGCGAGAAAGGGACAGGAGATGCCTCCTGTTCTACTTTAAAAGCTTATTACTCCGTGATTTATTTACCGATTATGCTTATATTTTCAATTATTGCATTAATTTTTAATCTTCTTTATAAAAGTAATATTTACTTGTTCATTTTTAATAGTAGTCATCATGCCTATTTAAACGTTTTCAAACTTTTCGATTTCATCCTCTTGTAAAAACATCAATATTTTAATTACATACTTCATTGAAGTTTGAAAAAACTACAGAACAATGATGGAAAATGTAACCCCCCCACCCCCCTTTCTCTATCTCTCTGTTTCTGGTAACTTATATGGAAAACCATGATCGACTTATAATGTGCTTCACAAACTATCATGATCGAAAGTTTGTTCAGCAACAACGGCAGATCCTCTATCCATAGAAATCTATAGCAATCACTTTGTCCATTCTAAAATTCAAAAGTTTAGATATTGCTACCATTTATTCCCAAGCGTCACCCGACAGTTTCTTTAAATCAACAATATAATATTCTCAATTCCAAAATAAGAAGTTTCTTGAGTCTCATTATTTATTCCGATCGTAGCGCGAAACACGTCATTATTTATTTCCCAACGATCGCGTTTACCGTCAGCGTATGCGGAGACGTATTTGATTAGGGATTGGCACAGCACCTAAACTTGATTACTTTAAGATTTTAGCATAATCAAACGCGACGCGTGAACGTACATCAAATTTTCATTCGACATTTGAATTATTGACTTTGGGGTTAATTGGAATAGAAATTTGGTTTCCATAAATACACTTGCGATATAATTATAATCTTTTATTCAACATAATATATTATACATACTTACATTTACTTAGGTTTAACTTATTCTTCTTCTTCTTTTTCTTCTTCTCCTTCTCGCGTAGGCAAGTGGTCAGCCCTGCTTATTGCTTGATAACAATAGTTATTTGTTATACAAGGGTGCAAAGTTGGTTTTTAGCGCAAGTACTTGAACTGAAACCTGAGCAAGCGATGGATTCTAGGATTGAACCGCGAGCGTAGCGAGCGGCCCAAATGAAGAATCCTGAGCGCAGCGAAGGTAGGTTTCAAAGGTACGAGACGTAAAAAAACTTTACTGCCGAGTGCAGCGACACAGCGACGAAAAACCAAGAAAAATAGCTTTAAAACCTAAAATCAAAAGAAAATCTTAGCTTATTACATTCAGTTATGGGTGGCCGTAATGCTTAACATCAGGTAAACGACCAATTCGTCACTTCATTCATTGAACATTAAAGAAAAAAGTATTTTTAATCCATTTTCATGCAGTTGCTGAGTTTGATAGCGGATATAAATACTCTTTGGTGCTGGACAGTGCGATTATTCTATAAATGAGGTTGGCGAATAAGAAAACGAAGAAGTAGGTATTATAGGTATATTTTAGTAGCTATTAATGAATTTTCAGTGGACTGGCAGTATCAAGAAGGTTAAATCAACACTTGACACTGGCTAAACACACTGTGTGTGTGTGTGGAGCCATTATAGATAGATAGATAGATAAATCAATTCTTTATTGTACACCTTAAGACAACAAAAATTACAAGGGAGAAAACTTAATTAACTTATTCGTACAACAGGCGGTCTTATCACTTAGAGCGATCTCTTCCAGACAACCATTGCGTTGGTAGAATATTAGTAGCTAAGAGTTTGGGGCTTCGGTGTACAGGCATAAATCAAGAACATAAAAACATAAAAACTAATAATAGAATGATACATGATAATAGCATTACAATAATTTTGGTCTACTTACAACATAGTGCTAAATAAAAATATATATACAAATAATAAACATACATCAAAAATAAATACTATAATATAATATAAATATATACCAAAATCAATAAACATACATATATATCAACCGACTTAATTTACCAATATTATTATGATTGGAGTTATAGAACCAACTACCAATACCTTACTTCATGCCGATTTGCGATAAGTAGAAATCTTTTACTTTATCTTTGAAGATTTGCAGTGACTCAGAGTGCCGTATTGATACCGGCAAACTGTTCCAGAGGCGAACAGATTCTATAGTGAAAGAGGCATCATAAAAAGAAGATGTATGAAGAGGCATATGTAGAAGAAGAGTTTTGGTCGACCTCAACGTGCGGGAATGCTGAGCGTGAGCGAACCCGAATCTTTCTTTAAGATAACGCGGGGACAAGGGGTTGAACAGTATACTATACAGCAGTAAGAGAATACGAGTATTCCGGCGAAGGCGTATAGGAAGCCACTTGAGCTTGTGACGAAAATTGGAAACGTGGTCATATTTGCGTAAACCAAATATGAACCGGATGCAGAAATTTTGAAGGCGCTCAAGTTTATTTAGCTGGTCCTCCGTAAGGTCAGGATAGCAGACGTCAGCGTAATCTAAGATGGGAAGCAGAAGGGATTGTGCAAGCGTAACTTTAGTAGCAGTTGGAAGGAAATTCCGGAGTCGTTTTAGAGAGCCAGCAGAAGCAAACACTTTGCGACTAACAGCCTGCAGTTGGGGTCCCCATGACAGGGTTTGATCAATGATCAATCCTAAGTTTTTGACCTCCTTACTGTAAGGTATCGTTACACCGTCAAAAACTATAGGGGGTAAGCTAGCCCAATCTACCTTAGGTATCATACGGGAGCTGCCAATCACAATAACTTGAGTTTTAACGGGGTATTATATAAGATAAAAAAGAAAAAAGATAATTTTAATCAGATTTGTGCTTAAATCCTCAATTATTATTGGCGAAGTAACAAATTCTTGTTCTGTGATTGGCTAGAATATTATTGAAAAGAAACGTTCGAATTTTAAAAACACTGCTCGCTAGCGATTAAAATGTGTTTTTGCGCCCAGATTTCGAATGCCAAAGAGAATCTTTCCGAGCCAGTGAAGTGAAAATAACTTTATGGCCTATTATTAATAAACGTGGAGTAGCTTTGGATTAGTTACTCCAATTTTTCTTTTATCATTCCAATATCGAACTTGATCTAAAAAGACAAAAGTTTAAGTAATCCAAAACTACTCCTCGTTTATTAATGAGGCCGTTAGAGTCTAAAGGTCAACAACACGACTATTATGTAGCGGATTTTAGCTTAAACTTATATGATACAAAGTACGTTTAATATCGATGCCACCTTAGAACTGAGTTAGTTTTTTTTATTTGGGCTCCACTCATATATTAGCCGGTGTCAATTTTTCATCATGTTAATTTGAATATTTCACCTAAAGTCAAGTTTTAGTCAATGTCATAGTCCAGTTTAAGTCATGCTCCAGTAAAGTGGTGACAACTTTACTAGAAGCTTCTATGGAATTTTGAAAGCAACATGAAAAATCACGTTTCATCACATTATATCACTTGCCTACACTCATGCTCGTAATTCAGCACTTAATGCGTAAAACGCCACCAATTTTAAACATTAATACTGGAAAAAGCACAAGTTTTGAGAAATAATACAATGCAACGACGACGTGAAATATTCCGCGTTCCCGCCAAAACTCCACGGTTTTAAGATAATAACGTGATCAAATGTTATATGAAAAGGACAAACATTCATATCAATGCTATATAGAACCATATATTATAGACAAAGCTTATTTAGTTAAGTCGAACTCAAGATACGGTAATAAGTCGATACGTATGCAGGGCTGCCAGCGAAAGTCATCACGGCTGGAGTGTTTGGCGCAATAACCGATAGATCGCCAACCCTATCAGAGGTAAAGTGATAGGTCTGGATGGGGCCAAACGGTAGGGGTAATTGATTTGGTGTCTTGACCTATAGGCAATTTGATTTCTTTTCAAATAACTGTCAAAGCGTACATTGAAGTAAGCCTTTTTAAAATTAAGATTAAAAGAAGAGGGTAGTCATCACTTATTAGATTGAATTATTTTAATGCAGGTCCTCCGTGAATGTCCAGTTTAGACATCTAAACGGGACGCATCCAGGTTGACACGTTTCAAGTTTTACCGGTAAAGGTTGTGTGAGTGTCTTACGTTGGAACCTTGCTATGATCCTGAGCGATAGAAAAGATCATGAAAAATAAGATGCGCGGTGACAGATGTTGCACAACCCTTAACATTGTTCTGCTTTGCTTCGAAGCTTTAGCTAATTTTGAGAGAGAGTAAAGCCAACATAAGCAAATAAACGAATTCTGTCAGCAAATTCGCAATTACACAGTACACACTCACGAAATCAAGCGGCAGGCGCGGCTGCCTTTAATCAAATAATGAAATGAGCGTAACGCGTGGCTGTGATTGCTATGTAATAAATAATGAGCTTGAGTTGTGATTGGCATGGTGCAAAGAAACACAACGTTAAGAAATCTAGAATCATAATGATAAAAAACATCTCTCCGTATTTTCCACGAATGCCATTTAAAAATATACGTAAAGTTTTAAAATTGGAGATACGGACTTAATATTAAAATTTTGGCGGTGATATTAAAAAATAGGCCTTTTTATGAGGATGAATGATGTGATGTGCCAGTCGTTCACCTGATGTTAAGCGACACGCCCGCCCATAACAGTTGCAGTGTCACTCGATACTTTAAAATAATAAAGTTTCGCGTGACACTGCCCTGCGCACGTCATCCTGAGACACAGCCTAGTAATCAAATTACTAGACTGTGTTATCAGGTCGTAAAGTCTCATATGCCCAGTCATTTCGTTAGCTACAATACCCTTCAAACCAGAACACAGTAGTGCTCGCACACTACTGCTTGGCGGCAGAATATAACTGTTAGTAAAGCCTTTTTGATAAACGTGTTTTTAAATAATTTATGTTCTCTGCCACTTTTTGATACCTGCCTTTGTACGTCATCTTTTGAATAGAAAACTTTACAGCATTTACATGGTTGTTTTACTATTTCTCTTTTAATTCTCTTTACCATAATATATAAGTTATAATAGCCGCCACTTCCACACTCTGCTGCGAGGGCTGTAACCCTAACAATAACTGGGTTTGTATCCACCGATACCGGGAACAGATTTATTTTTCACGGTTCCCAGCATTTTGTATCCACGGATACCGGGATCCGTTTCCAACAAAAAATTAATCTTATCTGGCAAAGCGGTGGTACCTACTTAGACGAACTTTGCAGAAAAGTCCTACCATATAGTCTAAGTCTTAGGCTTTTTGAAATATGTAAACACAGGTAAATAAAGATATCATTTAGGCCCAACTATCATGTTAAAGATCAATTTAAAAAATAACTCTTGTAAGGATCTACTTCAGAGGTGAAGCTAGAGCGATCGTTTGCGGCGAAGAACATAAGTGGGTTCTAATTACCACAGCTAAAGCGAAGGGTAAGCTAGCTGGCTGTTTACGTATTGTTTCGACTCATCCACTCGTGTAGACGGGAGGAAACTTCGCTGGAATAAGGTCAGCGGAAGGTCGACAGTTTCTTTTTATTCTACTTGAACTTTGTATCCCGAAAAAATGAAGATACGATAAACTTTAGACCAGATTATAAACCGGGTTGACGGGCCCGATAGCTCAGTTGGTATTAGCCCTACCCTCTGAATCAAGGGCTGTGGGTTTGATTCCTGCCCAGGACAAACATTATTTTGTGTGATGAGCACAGATGTTTGTTCTGTGTCTGGGTGTTATATTATATTCCATGTATTTATTTACAAAAAAAAGTATCTAATTATTCTATCAGTAATTTTTTCCATAGTACAAGCTTTGCTTAGTTTGGGGCTAGATGGCGTTGTGTGAAATATCCACATATATTTATTTATTTATTATAAACTATGTATTAATAAAAAAAGTACCTAACTTTTTAGTGTATGTAGATATTATATTATCACAAAATAAACATTAGTAAGCACTATTAGAATTAATAACCTTACAAAACTAAAAAAACTGTATAAAAAATATACCTACCCACTGACATTCAATAAATATAAATATGTGTGGCAATTCCACGTAGCGCCATCTAGCCCCAAACTAAGCATAGCTTGTACTATGTGAATCTGATAACTGATACAATACTTAGATACTTTTGGTTTGTAAATACATACATAGAATACAATACAACACCCAGACACAGAACAAACATCTATGTTCATCACACGAATGTTTGTTCTGGGTAGGAATCGAACCCACAGTTCTCGGTTCAGAATGCAGGGCTACTACCAACTGAGCTATCATCCAGCCAGTCAGTCATTGTTTAAATAATCACTGGCCCTAAGTCTTTTTTTTACATTACTAGTCTGGCATTGGACCACGTTCTCGCCTGCTGGAAAGTGACGATGCGATCGAACGTGTAGCATGCTAGCTAAGTACCTATTCACTCTTCTCTTGAACTCACCCGGTGTTACTACCTTACCCTACCTTACCCAGAAAATCATGTGTACTGCCCCTAATCAAGAAAACCACAGACTAATAAAATCTTTATATACGTTAGGCCCGTTCGGATTAGCCACAGATGGCAAAATTAACAGTTAACAATGCCAAATGATCACATGCAGCGTTCGCTTTGGAAATGTGTGAGCAAAAGTGGCATTTTTAACTGTTTTCGTTCACCGTTCGGATAGCTCAAAAATGTCATCGTGTACTGCCTCGTGGGCAAAATATTAAAATTGGCATTATTGTTTAAATTTCAAAAACGAACGCTTGACATCATCGCTAATTTTGCAAATGCCAATAGTGTCACCGGGGCTAAAACGAACGCAGGGGTTATTTAATAAGCCATATAGAATGAAACTACTGTCCAACAAGAAATTAATATCATTAGAACAATTTTCGGATTTTATGGATTTTAAGAACTAAAAAGACTCAGTTCAAATTAAGATACAATCTGTTCTCCAGCATAATACTTGAATAAAAATAATTTCGTCATAAAAGAATGAAACAAAAAACAAACTAAAAATTCTAGAAAAGTTTCCTCGCAGAAACATCGCTCTAATGGCTTGTGACTGCGTTACTAGTTTTATTTCTGTTTAAAATAGTTTTTCATATTCATTTAAAGTTTAATTTTATCGCAGCGACACATTTTTCTTGTGACTTAGCTAATTAAATGTTTTATTTTACGCATAATGCAATCTTGCGCGCTTTCAATATAAATTTGTTTTTACAAAAAATATTATAGTATAGTCATCATCGCCATCATCATCATTTTGCATTTAAAAACGGATGGTGATGATGATGAGGATGATGATGAGCTTAGTGTTCGTCTTATGAAATTCTACTGCCTTTGGAAATCTAAATTGAAACGTTTCACATGACACTATACTGAGCACGCCATATTGCATCATATAATAGGGTGTTTATAAGATTTCTAGACTGACATTTGTTTAATAAAGTGTAATTTTCTTTGGGGTAACTTTTTAAACAAATGTTTTTATTTATAGGTGTTATTCAATAAATCATCCTGTTTTTAGGAGAACATAATTCCAATACCTACGTCCAACTTTCGAACGAATAACGACAAAGATCGACACACAAAACAACTCACCTCTGGCGAAAAAGTTAGGCGGTTTCCTCTTGGGCTGACCTGTAACAAGAAAAGTTTCACTATCACCACGTTGGTTAATTCAGGATATGACGGACATAATAAGATTAGTGTACCGGTTCATGGAGCGGAAAATGACAATATTGTTGGTTGTACCCAAGATATTCAGGAGCCATTTATTGTGGCAACCCCAACTGAGTTACAGGTTGTTTTTACGATTCTCTATGAATCCGACGTAGAAGGAATGTACAAAGCCTAAGTACGCGTTCTGTTATACAAACTTGTAGTTTAGGTACCTTTATTAAATTACGTAGGTAGCTTTAAGAACTTTCAGGCACTATTTCCGTTTACTATCGAAACAATTACTACTGTAGTAGTTGACGTGGCCCACATAGAGCGCCACTTTGAGCAGCTGCTTGCTTTTTGCATCCATCGGCTTCCCGTGGTTTTGACTTGCTAGACGATCATGTTGTCCCGGAGCTCCCCCTAAAGCTTCTTCCCGGTAGCTCAGAAAGGGAAGAACACTCACGGGAACACGTAGGTACTAGTGGGATATCCGTAACTATTGAATAAAACTGTAGATCTCGATGAATAAGGTTTATTGTGTCGTGTAACAATAATTTACGGTGGTTATGGTCCAAAATGCTGAAAAATAAGATCACAACTTGCACCAATTGAACTTTTACGGAACAACTAATACTATTATAACTTGATGTGCAAATAGCACTTTAATCTGTTAGTAACAGATATCTTAAGAAAATTGGTTAAGCACAAACGAGGACGGACAGTCCTCGTTTGTGCTTAACCAATTTTCTTAAGCCTTGGCGGTTGAATGAAGAATGACCATAATGTATCGAAAATGAAAAGAATGCGAGTAATGTTCTAATTTAGAATTTAAATCTAGGTTATGTGAGGCCAATATTTGATGCGAAAACTAAGAAAGCAGGTGAATAGCTGAAATGATGATGAAGGAGGATGACATCGTCACAATGTAACTTGATTGTAAACCGTTAGAAACAAAAATGTATAGATTTCTCTGTTTCAATAGGCTTACTAAGGCTGAGTTGCACCAGCTTACTTTAACGCTAACTTTAACCCTAACTATAACCATTCCACGCTATGCAGGGCGGGCTAATGTCAAAATTTGACCGTAACTTTAACCGTGATTATGGTGCAACTCAGCCTAAGGAAATTTTAAATTTGGAATGTATTTTCTGTTGCATTGCAATCAAAGTTTCATGGTCATCCCCCAGATTGTCGATAATAGGTACAGGTACGGTCCGTCTTTCGATTCGTAGGCACTATTCAAGAATCTCTCTTCCCAATAGGTTGTTGGTTCTGTGCGCATAAAATAAACTCTAATTTTGAGCCATAGATTGATTTTCTTCAATCTGTTATTTTTTTATTATATTTATAGAAAAATGTGAAGGATCTTGAATACGAGATGACTTGTCACAGGAGTAAAAAAACCGTGTCTTGACTTTAGGGATAGATGGATGCAAATTCAAATCCCGTTAGTTTATCAAAATTTTCCTCTAAAATAAATTAGTTATATTTCAATTAAGTTATCTACGTAATACAAAATATAGCACGCAATTTTATTTTAAATGTTATAAGTAAGGTTGTAAATATTTACGACATTAAGTCATCAAGTTCAATTTTAAGCCACCCATAAACTTTTACAATCATGGCATAAAACGCGAGTCACCATTAAACTGATAATGTACAAGTTGTAAAAAAATTCTTTGTACGTTTTACGATAATGGGAGGAAATGTAACGTAATGCTTTGACTTTTTGCGAGGGTCGGTCGCGTTTAAAGTAAACTGTCATGAATTAATATTGCACTGTTTTCTTTATGGTTTATTTGCACAGAAGAGTTAATCATAACCATGATTAACTCTTCTGTGCAGAAGAGTTTTATTTTTCTTATATTTTGGCTCCACACGTAGTGTATTTAGCCAGTGTCAAGTAGTATATTTTCATCGAGTTTTAAAATATTTTGCGTGGTCAAGTCACAGTTATAGTCGTGTATAAGTCATGTAGTCATGGTGCAGTCTAAATTATGCTCCAATAAAGTGGTGGCAACTTTACTAGAAGCTTCTATGGAATTTTGGAAGCAACACGAAAAACCACGTTTTACCACATTATATCACTTGACCACACTATGCTCGTACCTCAGCACTTAACGCGTAAAACGCCACCAATTTTAAACATAAACACTGTAGAAGGCACAAATTTTGAGAAATAATACAATGCAACGACGCGACGTGAACTTTTCCGTTTCCCGCCAAAACTCAACCAGAGTTAATAGAAATGACTTAAATAAATTGTGACTTTTGCTACAATACTCGCCCCGCGCTACAGGCCACTTATACGACGCGTATACTACCCTATTATCCATACAAAAAGTGCCAACTCTTTTCCACCTCTAAATGGTTCCAATTTTGATATTTTTTTTTATAATGTTGTCTACCTAGTAAAAGAATATGCTTGAACGTCTTCCTTTCATACAAAAATCGTGAATTTTTGCTCGCTATTTTAAATGGTACGGAACCTTTCGTGACGTGTCTGACGCACACTTGGCCGGTTATTATATTATTTATTAATAAGTACCCATTTAACTGTTTTTAATAGAATACTGTTCCGTAGAATACCACTTTTTGGGCCTAAATCATCGATATTTATTGACATTTTTTCCTATACAACATTAAATTAAATTGTTTAACTTTTGTAGTGTGATCGAGCACTTTTTGTTCCGTGACGCGTTAAAATAACTGCTAAAAGCGAAACGTTTTAACCCAAACTTTTGTTTTGAAACTTTTCAACAGTGTTTTGACGTTGATGGATTATCCGACCGTTCATCAAATTGTTCTAGTTAATAAAAAAATTGATTTATGAGATTGGACTCGTAAATTTTTTATTTTGAACAAACATATTGATACTTCATGTAGTCCTATAGATAAAATATAATTGTACAATAACAATAAAAATAATATATTCCACATAACGCCAACTAGCCCCAAACTAAACAAAGCTTGTACTAAGGAACCAGATAACTGATAGAATACTTTTGCTTGTAAAATACATAGAATACAATATAACACCAGAACAAAGATTGATGTTCATCAAACAAATGTATGTCCTGGATGGGAATCGAACCCACAGCCTATAGTTCAAAAGGCAGAGCTACTAGCAACTGAGCCATCAGGCATGTCAAAATGAATAGAGACATCGCGGCCGCCCCGCAAAAAGTGGCATGATGACTTGTGTGTTCAGCCTAAATAGTCCAATCCAGCACAAAAAAGATACATGAAAGAAAATTGGGGCAGACCTTCGTCCAGCAATGAGACAAAAATGATTAAAATAACCGGTCAAGTGCGAGTCGGACTCGTGCGGGGAGGGTTCCGTACCATTATCCAAAATAACTTTTATTTTTTCTTTTTAATATTTTTTGTTATAGCGGCAACAGAAATACATCAGTGAAAATTTCAACTGTCTATCACGGTTTATGAAATACAGCCTGGTGATAGACGGACAGACAGTGGAGCCTTAGTAATAAGTTGCTTTACTTTACCCTTTGGGTACAGAAGCCTAAAAATTAACATAAGTATACCTCGTGTTTCTGATTGAATGAGCTTCCGAACAGAAAGAGGCATGAGTAAAGTAAAAAAGCCATTTAAAGCTCTGAAAGCTGTAATCGCGGTGCATCCCACAGGAGTAGCGTAGCTAGCTATAAGATTAATGTTTTCCCTTTAATTAAGTCCACTGTCACAGCCATACTTAGTAATGTAGAGAGAGACAGTACATAAGATCCAGAAAATATATGATCTTCTCTTCTTCTTCTTTTCGTGTAGGCAAGTGGTCAGCCTTGGTGTAAGAATTTTTAGGCCGCCCAAAGGCTTCTGACTTGGCTTAACGCCTATTGTCTTACGACAACAGCCGGGACCGACGGCTTAACGTGCCCTCCGAAGCACGGTAGCGCTCAATTGTAAATACCAACTTTTTGCTCTAGCGGTCACCCATCATAGTAGTGATCGCAGCGAACGTTGCTTAACTATAAATGATCTAATACTGATTCAGCGTAACAAGTATTGCGTGGCGTTGTTTGGCTTACTTTTATAATAAAACGCGCAAATGCTAGCTTTACTTTTACTGTTGCCACTATAACAACAAATACTAAAAAATAGAATATAATTAATATTTAAGGGGGCTCCCGTACGAAATTTTTTTTTTTTTTGTATAGATGATAGAATATTATAAATTACACATTTTTATTTAAATGTAGGTATTATAGTAATTGCTAATTACGTGAATTAATATATTAGTTCAATTTATTTAAATAAATTAATAACAAAATAAGTTTTCTATCTTGCAGATAAAAGCTACGTAATTTCTCGCAGGAAAAAGCTGCATACTAAAGTGTTTATAACTTTAAGAAAAATTAACTACAAAACCTAAACTACAATTAAAATTATTAAAAATAAAAAGACATTTACAAATAAAAACTAAGTGTAATCAAAAAGACCTTTGGTGGAGGGGAGAGTGGCCAGAATGATGGCTCCATTGCCACGTTATATATAGCAATGCTTATTTTATCAGCAAAAAAAGAGCCATCCACCAGTCGCCTCCACCAAAAGCTTTGCCAAGTCCCTATAAAAATCGAGTGCACCTGGCCCCCACGGTCCCATTTAAACCCTGCTCCTCTGTGTTACTAAAAGTTAGACAAAGCTCGAAATGAGCCTATCCATAGTACTGTCTCTATAACAATATTGTGGTGAGGAAAAAAATAACAAATTGGAAGCACTCGTGCTGATGTCTTGTTAGTCGTGATTTATTTACTGAAATCAAAATACGACGCGCTTGTGTATATTTCGACAGCATTTGGAATTTCGTAGCTATGAAATGTCTACTCTATAATAATATTATTAGGGTATATTTTCAATTTTCCTAAAACCTTTTAGATAAATTACAGCAAGAGATTCAAACATACAATTATGATTAAATATTACAAAAATAGATTTTATAACTTGACTATTGAATGATCCCCGAATAATAAAAAAAACATTGTTTTGCTAATACAGTTTGTATTGCCAAAACAATATTTTTTATTATTATATATTTATTATATACTTAGGTAACCAGTCTTAATGAAAGCAAATAATCATTATCATCATCACCCTGCAGACGTCCACTGCTGAACATACAGGCCTCTCCCACTGAGCGCCACTTTTAGCAGCTGCTTGCTACCTGGATCCATCGGCTCTTGCGGTTTTAACCAGATCACCTTCGATCGTCCACCTACTAGGGGGCCGACCTACGCTGCGTCTTTCGCTTCGTGTTCAGCACTCAGGAACTAAATAATTATCTTGTTATAATTAATTTGACTTGCAGTTAGTGTATTTAGCCCGCTTTAGGTTTAGGTATTTATATGGAGAACATGATTTTTTTTTCTTTGTCATAGTTTTGGCGGGATCGCGATAGTGTTTCGTTACGAGGTAAGTACCTACCTTGTAATAATGTTCTCACTGCTGGGGTGAAAAGTTGTATGTGCTACTCGAGAGCAATGTTTTTGCATCTCGTGCCTTTAAAATCTTAGCTCACTCAGGACTTCGCTTGCTCGGGATTCATCATTAAGCACTCGACACAAAAATCAACTTTGCCTCTTGTTGCATAAATAACTATTTCACCTAAGCAGCTCGAACAGGCGCTCTTTGTTGCGAGAAAACAGTGTGCAAAATCGTATTTTTCTCACTGCGTGAGACAAAATGATTTCTTAATATTTATGACTTTGCAGTAAGTGTATTTAGCCAGCTTTAGGTTACATTTATATGGAGTTTTGGAGACAACATGTTTTTTTTTCTTTCTTGTCATGTTTTTGGCGGGAACGCAATAATGTTTCTTTACTAGGTAATAAGTACGTACCTAGTACCTACCTGTAATGATGTTCTCACTGCTGAGGTGAAAAGTTGTATGTGCTACTCGAGAGCACAGTTTTTGCATCTCGTCTTTTGCATCCCTCGCTCAGGATTCTAACTTAGAATCACTCGCCTAGAATCCTCCGCTTGCACGGGATTCAACCACCAGCACTCAAAACAAAAATCAACTTTGCTCTCTTGTTGCACAAATAACTATTCTGTATTAATTCCAAAGCAGCGTAATTATACGAAAGCGTCTGCGTAGTGGAAAATTTAGTGAAGAAATTCTGTTTTGAAGCAAATTTTTAACACCTATCATTGTTGGGGAATGTAAAAGTGAAACGTACATGAATCCGTAGCAGGGCTACATGGCAACGTAGCAGTGCTACGTATCATCGTAGATTGTAGCATTTTTAACATTTTGGCAATAGGGTTAGCACTAGTGCACTTGTGCAGTAAGGAGTGCATGAACACACTTAATCAGACCGGGCGGCTGCAGCGGCGGCGGCGGCGGTGCGTTAATCAGCAAACCCCGGTGACTAACATCATTCGTAGATGAATGTTCTAGAATAAGGCCGCCCACCCTAACTTAGGGGTGCTACATTTTAGCGGGCCGCGATAACTTATATCCGAACGGAAAAATTTATTACCGATATAACGTAGATTAAGGCGCTGAATGCTCCCAAATCGACTATTCTGAACGTGATTATCTCAAAACGTATACCATTTACGGGATTGACAAAATGCACGTTAATAATGGGCATATCTTCTCTCCATCTGCCGAAACCGAAACAGGTTTACGAAAGTTTTCTTGGTAGAAAAAAATCGTGAAGTGACCTCTAAAAAATCATTCAAACGTCCTAAAATGTTACATTATAATAAGACACCCCATTGAAATAAATCATAGTGATAAGCTATGTTTCAATGCATCCGTCTATAAGCTTATTTTTTTTTATTACAATAAGCATTTCTTTTATAACTAACTTATTTGTACAGAAAAATGGAAAAGTCGAAGTGCAACGGAACGTAATCGCCATATTTTGGCTATGCATAAAGCGACCCTATGCGGTACAAAATAAGTTTCAAGTTTGTCTGCTGTTTAAATGTGCTCGCATTGGGTCCTGTCAGGGCCTTAATGGTTGTCAAAAAGACGCCTGACTCGTATATAGCCCGAACGGATTACCGTCGGCACTAAATTAAACCACGTGTAAGTACTTAATTACTTCAGGCCGGCTTTACTGTTCAACAAATGCAACCGATCTGAATGTCCTAGGGGGTCACCACAACGTCTTATAGCATTATTACTTCAATCATACTTTGAAAAGTTACATGAAAGTAAGAATATAGTAATGTTGTTGACGCAGAGCAGTTTTTTTTTTCTTATAATTTGGCTCACACATAGTGCAAAGTCATGTCTTAGTCATAGTCATAGTCCAGTCTAAGTCAGACAGTCATAGTCCAGTCTAAGTCATGCTCATCGTCAGCATCAGTCGTGTTGCATGGTGGCAACTTTACTAGATGCTTCTATGGAGTTTTGTAAGCAACACGAAAAATCACGTTTCACCACATTATATCACTTGCCCACACTCATGCTCGTAATTCAGCACATAATGCGTAAAACGCCACCAATTTTAAACATTAACACTGGAAAACGCAAAAGTTTTGAAAAATAATACAATGCAACGACGTGGACTTTTCCGCGTTCCCGCCAAAACTCCAGAGCAGTTTTTATTACGTCACGTTAAATCGTTCACTCAAATACAACTGTCATGTCATATCGTTAATCATGTTGACACCGACGTGCGACTGTGATAACGCTTTATAAAAATGTAGATGTCTCGTTCTCGCGTCGGAATACTTTATAAGTTCATGGTACGAATTCGAACAATATTATTGCAACCTTGCAGCATTACTGGAACCATGATGGTTTTGTATCAGTTTGTGGTAGGGCTGCAGCTCATATTATTATGTGTAACGCTCTTAACCTGTTTGGTTCAATCTAATCGCATTGGAATATTTTGTAACGTAACATTAGATTATCGAGTTATTATGCCCCTTTTAATCGATATTCCCTATAATTAACAAATTCGGTGTGTTCGCGATTTGCAAGCTCGGTTCAAAACAAGATGAAATAACCAATATGGTAAGGGTATATGACAGCCGTTGAAGCCAAATAATTTGTTGACTAACTCTAAACAGGCGAATAAACATATAAATATGAATAGAACATCTTTATTTTTAATAATAATATTTCTTACAAAATTTATTTTTGGTTCCAATCTCGGAAGTTTTCGATTTAAGAAAGGTTACGCATCTAAAGACTGATAAATGGGTCCGACTATCACTGAAATGAAGAACTGGGGCCGTACTGTGAGCTCTTAGCGCGATTCAAAACAGAGCCAATATTGGATTGCTTTGTTTTTTTTTGTATGAAGATTTTTACAAGCGATCCAATATAGCCTCTATTTTGAATCGCGCTAAGATCTCACAGTAAATACAAACTTATCTTATTTTTCCAGCTTTTATTTTTTTATTATTTCCATACTACATTGTTAAATTAAAACATTCATTAACTCCCTCATTGATTGTTTAATTTATATAACGCTCATTTCAAACACAGTTTTCTAGGAACTACCATCAATAGCTAAATTAACTATGTCTGTTAATTGATTCGCTAAAATATGATTGCAATATGATTCAATTAGTTTTTCATTTTGTCATACGTATTGTATTCATATAGAACTAATTTAAATAAAACAGTAGCGTTAGGGCTTAATTATAATTTTAGTTGACTAAAGTATGTAATTATTATTTGGCTGAATTTCGTTGTTTATTACCTAATATACGTTAATTAGCGCTTATAGTAAATTTCAATTAACTTAAGGCGCTTAACCAATCGGGTAATTAAGCAACGTTTGCTGCGGTAATTATTTGGGTGGGTGATCTCTAGTAAAGTAGTATTTACTACAGTACTTCGAAAGACACGCGGGCTCGGTAGTCGTCATTAGGCAAAAGTCGGTAAGACAAAGCTTTTGGGCGGCTTAAAAGTTAGACAAGGACTAACTACTTCCGTGAAGGAAATAAAAGAATATAAATTAACAGATATTGATTTACTATTAATTTATGAAACCGATTTGGTCCTTGAACTTAAATAGTTATGAATACAAGGCTCAAGATGAAAGAAAGCGAAGAACAGAAAAGAGAGAAGTGAAAATCCCTTTTGCTAAGAGATTCTAATACACAAACAAAAACTTCGAGGCACAGATAAGAAAAATACTAAGTATAGGCTTGCATTTGTCGACATTCTACCAAACTAAACAGCACTGTTAATGCTAATTAGTTTATCATAAAAAATGAATTGCACGTTATTTACTAGGTGGTAGGACTTTTCTGCAAAGTTCGTCTAGGTAGGTACCACCGCTTTGCCAGTTAATCTGCCACCAAGCAGTAGTGTGCAAGCACTACTGTGTTCCAGTTTGAAGGGCATTGTAACTAGTGCGATTACTGGGAAAATGAGACTTTATGACCTGATTACACAGTCTACTAATCTGATTGCTAGACTGGGTGATGTCTCGGGATGGCGTGCGCAGTGCAGTGTCACGCGAAACTTTATTATTTTAAAGTTTCGAGTGACACTGCAACTGTTATGGGCGGCCGTGTCGCTTAACATTAGGTGAACGACTAGAACGTCACGTCATTCATTCCCATAAAAAAAACTTCTAAATTGGTCTTAAGAAAGCAAAAATAAATCTAACTTCATATCACAGTTGAAGTAATGCTCATATTCGTGCGAAATCTCAGTAAGTCTAGACGGCACAAGCCAAATAGTTGTCTGGTTCCAAAAATAATAGCTATTCGCATTAGCAGAAAGAGTGGAGCCGGCTGTATCGATCTTAGGGCAGGAGCCTTGACATTTAGGTTGAGAGCCCAGCGGACGGATGTCATGAGAGAGAGGCTTGCTCTCTATCTCAAGCTATACTAAACGACAGCTATCTCTTTTTAACTTTGTAGCTGAATTTCGACATTTTGCATAACGCTAGGATCTTAGACTATGTAAATAGGGCGAATTCAGTGGCTAGAATTGGATTATTATACTTATCATAATTATTTGATCGCTCTATATATCTAATTTTTCCATAAAAGAACTTCGATATGCTATATAACTTAGCTGATCAGTGGTAAGGCAAGGGTCGAATTAGCGAAAGTAGCTAACTAATTAAAGCAGCCAATTAGGGAAAGTGTCGATCTTTACCGGACCCAATTTTTCATTAGGGGCGACCTATCAGTGGACCTAGCACGAATATTTACGCGCGCGTAAGTGTAACGTTAACGTAAGCCAGTTGTATGGCTTTTGATCTGTCCCCCTATTACTATTGAGCTAGCAGCACTGCTGATGCGCGTCTGCCGCTCAACTGCTGTCAAAATTGTATGAACTTTGACAGCAGTTGAGCGGCAGACGCGATCGTAATAGGGGGGTTTCACGTTAACGTTACACTTACGCGCGCGTAAATATTCGTGCTAGGCCTACAGACCTTTAACGGTTAGTAACTTACCTTTTCGAACATTGATTAACTTTTTTATATGTAAACCACAGAGTATGATGAAAATGTAAGATTAGGTCGTATAGACTAAATAATTTGCTCTATAACTTTTCTACAGCGCTCTTCAAAGCAGAACAGGGTGCTACTCGGCGACAGAATAATCGACAATGCCGGGGTACCTAACCTAGACGAATCTGCAGAAAAATCCTAACGAATAGTGGTTCTTCTATCGATATTTCAATAGTCAGGAAATTTATAATAGTAGGTATACATCTCTCATGATATTTCAGTTGTGTTAAGATCACATATTATATTAAAAACAATTGCCTATACCTACAATGATTATTTTTTCTCCAATATGTGGACAGAACGCTACCAGCCATTGCATAATGAACGTATTACTTCGCTATTAGTCTCAGCCTGACGAGGTCGGTTAGTTTTGGTGATCTGCCAGGAGCATAATGCTATCGTAAAATATAATAGCTCCTAACGACCTTTTACATGAAACTGGCACCGATACCTAGAACCTACATTAACGGTACTCATTAGTGAAATATTAGGTAACTAACGACCTGCGATGGCTTCACATGGATATAATATCTTCAAAGACTTCAATAGAATTACCAACATGAACTGTGATAACTAACGTGAGTGTAGTGTAAGTATTGAAATATCGGAATAATACAAAATTGTGTTTAATGTCTTCACATCGACGATGAAATCAGAAACCTCAAAAAGCAGTTCAATATCAATGGGACTGTGTATCTAGTAAAGGGTCTAGTAACTAGTGAATTGATCACTGTTTCTTCTGAGTGTTTAGTCTAACTACCTAGTTAGACTAATTTACTTGGATCTCGACCCCTTAGAGCATTTATAAATGGAGGTGGCAAGGCGTACCCCTCTGCCGGTCATATGGCGCTATTTGGTCAGACACATCGTCAGTGTGCGTGTACTGCGTAATTACGCTAGATTATATAACAGTGTGCATGTTCTAAGATGGTGTGTGGCGTGCGATTACACGCGTGGTTTGCACGTGTGCTATGCGTGTTTACATCGTCTTCCGTAAAATGGACAGAAAATAATGCTTGCGGATTATAACGTTAACATCTCCATTGGTTTAAATGCTCTAAGCCTCGACCCCGGAACCGTTCCATAGCTACCATTGTACCTAACTGTACCGTAACCGTAACCGTAACTATAACTGCACTGTCTTCAACATTATCAGCATGTAATTTTCAATGCTGATGATGATGATGATGATGACAATACAGTTGCTGAGCATAAGCCTTCTTTTGGTTTTGCACAGAATATATATATAAGTAGTGCTACGTAGTTTTGCTATTCTCCTTGCTCTCACACTACTGCCCTTTGTCACAAAATATACTATAATAGTAGTAACATTTGGTCCCATCAGGTACAAACAAAAAATAGCCCGAACTTGAAAAAAATGTATTAATCGTGTCAAGAGAGTTAGTGTCCAGTGTATTCACTTGGCCCAATACTTCGCCAACACGCAATAAATGTCGGTTGATAATCTTGCCTTATGCTGAAATAAAATAATTAGTAAAACATCCCGCGTTATTCCGTTGTATGGGATGAGGTATCTGTACTGTAGGTGTTATATTATCTGCCCTTGGCCCGTTGCCCGCAGATGTAGGAAAACCATACAAGAATCTGTAATATCAGATGTACCATTGACTTATAATGGTACTACTGACCCACCTTTGTTTGAATAGACCTTTACAAAAGAAAAAATGATACTTAGATATTAAGGTCACATAATGAAGGTCACACGATGGGTGCGAGCGTAGGTTGATCCCAAGCTGGACTCCAAAAGCGTTACCTACCAATCTAGCGTTATATGCTCATATATTTTTAATATCCTCGCCCTTAAACAGCAAGAATGGTCTATGCAGCGTCACCGTTTGTTATTGGCTTGCGCCAGCACACGTCAGCGCCAACTCAACACTGATTATAATGGGCGGCTTTTATTTGTTTTACATTTTTTTGTATTTTTTTTGTACATCATGATAAATGTGTGAACATAAACTGGTGTTTTCGTATCGAACCTGATATTAAAGTTAAAACTTACTGTTATAATTATTATTATCGCCTAAATGTAGCTTTACTTTCAGTGGGCAACACTCGCAACCACTTGACAGGGCGGTGTAATCGTCGAACCGCTCTGTATGGAAATCTTGAGTGTTTTATTCTATACTTACTGGATTCTTGCTGGTCTTAGAAATATTCATTCTTGTTTATTTTGCATTTTTTATTACACATCTATTCTCACGTTTTGGTAGGTATTTCCGTTTATATTACAGTTATGTTAGAAATAAACTTTCATATATTAACTTGTAAGTACATCTGCCTAACAAGAATCGGTTTAAATATGATTTTGGCTAAAATACCTGATTGACTATGTTCGAGTCAGGTCATGTCTGGTTATGTAAGGTCATGGGTCAGGTTAGACCGTTTTTAGCGAACAAATCACATTTTATTAATATCGTCTACTGCTTTATATATGTCTGTTCAATCGTTACCATGTAACGACTATGTACCTATATAGTTTTGTTTTAATCAAGTATATTTTATAACTTAAAATCAAACGATGACGTAGCATGGAGGCTACAAGAGATAATGAAAGGAATGGCCGCAAAAAAGGTGCCAGAGTTACATTTTATACGAATACATGTAAAAATTAAACTATGAAATCTAAGAAAGTTTCTGTTAGTGTGAAATAATTTACATAGTGGACCGACACCCCACTAAGAGGACCGATGATCTGTTTAAAACCTCGGGGAGCCGATAGATGCGGGAGGCAAAACCTATTGTGAGTTCCAGTTGGTGTTCTTTTTGTTATTTTTGATCACTTAAGAGTCATTCCACTAGCAATAAAAGTGATCTGTGAGGAGAGTCTTTGGCAGTATGAATGTGATCGTTTTTTTCGTTCTTGGCATTCTCAGCAGCTACTGGCACGCACCCACTAAGTGGCGCTCTGTAGGAACTTCCTTGATTCAGCAGTAGACGACTTCAGGCCGATGATGATGTTCCCATTATAAAATTATAGTGAAATGCAAATTTGGTGAATTGAGAATCTGCTGAACTGTTCCGCAGAAAATTAAGGTGCTCGCTAACACGTTAGGAAAAAATAATGCAATTATAATTTTTTGAATATTTATCGCGAATCCACAAAATAAGTCTTATTATTAACTTTTAAACATAATAAAATAAATATGACGCAGACGGTACGATCGGTGGCAAACTTTTAATGGTTCATTCGTCTGTTTCAAAGAGTATTTCAAGCAAATCTCTTTTGTTGCACTGACTGCCTTCCAGTCTTTGGACTCCTTTCCATTTGATGATAGTAGGAATAACCATGAGCTTAGTACGAGGGTCCGTTCTAAAAGGACAGGTTTTGTCTTTCCAGCTAAAAATCAAAGAAATCATTGATTACAAAACATTATTTACGTTAAACATTACTAAATAAATATGTGTGGACATTTCACACAGCGCCATCTAACCCCAAACTAAGCAGAGTAAAGCTTGTACTATGGGAACCAGATAAGAATACTTAGATACTTTTTGTTTGTAAATACATATGTACATAGAATACAATAATATAACACCCAGAAACAGAACAAACATCCCTATTCATCACACAAATGTTTGTCCTGGGTAGGAATCGAACCCACAGCTCCCAGCTCAGAAGACAGGGTTTACTACCAACTGAGCTATCGGCCCCTTATTTTTATGATGTATATTATAACTAGTGAAAAGCATCCTTACTATTCTTTGTCACCAACATCGACATAGGAGAATACTACCTTCCTTTTTAACTCTCCCAAATATGACTGCACTACCGGTTCCGCTGCAAAGAAAAGCACTATTTTATATTTTTTTCTTTTTCGATTTATCGATCGGAGGGTTTAGCGAAGTCTAAAAAAAATTTCTTTCGGATGAGTATAGGTTGGCACTCGCTTATTTTTTTTTTCAATAATATTAACTACATCTGTAAATATAACTAGATCTCTATTGACTTGTTTGTAGGTAGTCAGTGATTTTAGTTCGGAACCGTATATCCTCCAAAAAAGGGATAAGATTGCAGCAGCGTAATTTACTGCCGGCCGATTTTATTAATATATTTATATTGGGCTGAAACATTTGGGTTTCAATCTAAATAATTAAGTAATGTTTCCAAGTATATTTGAAAAGCAAGAATCGAGGATTTAATCTTCTTATAAAATAATCCTTCTTGAGGTTTCGAACACGAGCCGAATCGGTTAAGAGATTGTCAAGAACTCAAGACATTATAAATTATACACAATTTTTGGTAAACGTTTTATGGTTACGGGATCTTCATGGCCATAGAACTACTAAAGTCACCCCCTATGGCGTTACGTAGGTTACTGTTCTGGACATAGACGTTGCCTGCCATCCTGCATGCACCAATTACAAATACGTGAGTGCGATCAAGAGAGCACACGATCACCATCTCCATTAAACTTACGCGATAAAGCCCCAGGGGGTCTAGCAAAGATACCAACCACTAACCCTAACGCCAAACGCTAACTCTAAAACTGTATTAAAATACATTCACTGCGGAAAAGTAAGCGATTTCAGAAATGTCATTCCATACATTTTGGAGTTAGCATTTGGCGATAACGTTAGCTTTTGGGATTTTTGCTAGACCCCTGGCCCGCCTGATGGTAAGTTTTTACTGTCACTTATGGAGAACCTGCAACTCCTTAATGAGTCATAACTAACCGATTTGGCAGAAAATGCACCAGCTCCTACCATTATCTGTCTTTCGGCCAGTGAACATGAAATAAACATTATGTTGCCTTTCACTTAATTTCTCAACGAATCCATTAAACTCTTCGTAATTGTTTAAATAAGACGTAACGCTCTTCGTTTTCTTAGGAGCCATCATAAAACACAGTCCATACCTGGGAACCATAAAAAGTTACTATTACGCTATTACACATTTAATATAATATATGTATATATTATGTTTAGTAATATCTTAGCCATAAAGAAAAGTAATAAATTTTAGCACTAAACTCCGCCAAGTAAAATTTTCCAAAAATATCGGACCCAAGGAGTATATAAATCCGATCAATAACTGCCACAGAGAACTTTGCTGTATACTGATAACCGCCATTCCATATTTCTAACAAAGAGTAAAAACTCCATCGCACAGACTAAGTACCTAAAGAGTATGTAACGCTTGTGGGTTCCAGTTGGGCTGAATTAACATTAGTTTCATTATTTTTTACTATTAACATCACAGACCTAGAATTTTTTCGTTACATTAATGTGCTGTTAAATACTTTAGGAGTTTTGGCGGGAACGCGGAAAAGTTCACGTCGTTGCATTGTATTATTTTTCAAAACTTGTGCTTTTTCCAGTGTTAATGTTTAAAATTGGTGGCGTTTTATGCATTAAGTGCTGAATTACGAGCATGAGTGAGGGCAAGTGATATAATGTGGTGAAACGTAACTTTTCGTGTTGCTTCCAAAACTCCAAAGAAGCTTCTAGTAAAGTTGCCACCACTTTGCTGGAGCATGACTTAGACTGGACTATGACTACCTGACTTAGACTGGACTTATGACTAGGACATGACTTTGCGTGAAATATTTTATAACACGATGAAAATATAATACTTGACACTGGCTAAATACACTATGTGTGGAGCCAAAATATAAGAAAAAAAAATACTCTAGAGAGAGTTTTGGCGGGAACGCAAAAAACTTCACGTCGCTCCATTGTATTAGGTATTTCTCAAAACTTGTGACATGTGCTTTTTCCAGTGTTAATGTTTAAAATTGTTAGCGTTTTACGCATTAAGTGTGGAATTACGAGCATGAGCATGGTCAAGTGATATAATGTGGTGTAACGTGGTTTTTCGTGTAGCTTCCAAAATTCCATAGAAGCTTCTAGTAAAGTTGCCACCACTTTATTGGAGGATGACTGGACTATGACTATGACATGACTACGTAGAGTCTGGCAAAACTAAACTCTGCAGTAACATATTTTGGACCCCCAAAAACTTTTTTCATATAGCAATCAGTTTTTTATGTCATTACCTGTCAATTTCATAACATGTTAGAAGCATGCCAGTGTAGAATTTTCTGATTGGAAGAAGTAATGGTTCGGTCTTTGAAGAAAATCCGACAATGGCGGTTGTGAATTTGAATTTTTTTTTTCAAAACTAGTGTATCTTGAACTTTAATGTGTAATAATGGTGGATTATTATCCGTTAAGTGTTCGTAGACGTGCACGAGTGTTGGAAAATGGTTTCAAGATTGTAGAAACATGCATTTTCGTTTTTGCTTCAATGGCCTTTTTCAGAGCCTTCAGTAAAATATCCACCATTTTACTGTTGGCGTTTTGACTGACAAAATATGACTTTGACTTTTACTCACTTGACATTGGTAGAATTATTGCAAAAAAGCGACAGAAAGCCATTAAAGAAAAAGAAGAAGCAGTAATGGTTCAAATAATAAAAGTTTTAAAAGTTTTTTGAAGTATGCAATGTGTTACCATATCCAAGATTTTATATTACACCAATTTTAAATCACTGCAGAGTTAGCTTTGCCAAACTATAAAATATTCTAAAACTCAACGAAATTATCCAATACTAGACACTGGCTAAATACACTATACGTGGAGCCAAAATATAAGAAAAAAACTCTAGAGTAATCACCATCAACCAAGGAAGTTTTAAGAATACTATACAGTATACGTATAAGTTCCTTGCAATCAGAAGTAATCACTTTTAAGTGGAACGAATTTTCTGAAATGCTACGATCCATGTTTGTGGATTTCAAATCGGTCTCGCTATGATAACAATCAATGACAACAATAACAGTACCTAATCGTCAAACGAATTGAATATTATACTCCCTAATGGCAACGTATATAATTAAAAAAGCACCATATAAATAAAAAATGAAATTAAATGGAGAAATATCGAATACATAGTGCGTAGCTATTTATTTAATATTTTCTGTTCACATCGGCATATTGTATGTTTTGAACCCAATTACAGCGGACCACATGAAAAACTAAGTGCCTCATGTTTCGTCTTTTATTTATGTTAGGAAATATTGAAGAGGTATACATATAGCAAAGTTCTCTGTGAGGTGTACTCCCTTCGATACGCATAAATATACGGAAAAAGAACATAAATTTATTTTATGGTATTACTACGTATATCTTTCTAATATATCAGCTGTAAGTCATCGGGACATAGAAAACTGTCGACACTTTTATAGCGTAAGCTAACCGTTATTGCTATTTGTAGCCAACAGTGTACCCATGGGGCCTTAATATGGGGTGGGAGAGATAAATAGCATTAAAAAATATATATTATTATATATTATTGAGTATGTCGCCACCTTACAGCAAAGTTGCGTGATATTTAACGTTAATAAACTGCAGGACTTTCAAAGTAAAGTAGGTGTTTGTAATAAAACTGTCTCGAAATATATTTGAGGCCGGAATAGAACGTGGAATTGCTAATCAGTTATGTTCCGTACCTTCACATAACTTTCAATAGATAGTGCGAGTCGGACTCGCGCATTAAGGGTCCCATACCATAAACTATAAAAACGAGCAAAATAATACTAATCCTAAAGGTTTCTGAGATATAAGCAAATATCCGAAAGAAGTGATATTGAAACACTTCGCCCTCCCCCTACTTACCCGCACCCTCGGACATTTTTAGTATAATCATCAGTACACTTCAAAGCATAACTGTGCCAATTTTTCAGACTACACGAATGATTTCGGCTGTTTGCCTAATGTTTAGCGAATTTTCTTACTATGAGGTGAAAAGCATAGGTCATAACATCCACTATATGGGGTTTAGTATAATTTAATGTACTCTATGTTACCCAGAGTGTCAATACGCATCGATTGATATCAAATTTGATAAATTATGATGAGTAGTTTAGGCACAACCAGGGAACAACAAAACCAGAAAATTCGCGCCTATTTTCATACGTAGGCTATACACAGTTATACATAGATATAAAAATTATACATATTCTAAACGTACTCTTAAAGACCTTTTTTTTAATACCAAACATGACATGTTTATCGAAAAAATATGTTGGTTTGTCCGCGAATTTTCTTAAAATAATCCGCCATATTCAATTTAATGTAACTTTATATAGCCTATGACATGCAATTGACACCTTGCTGTTTGAAATAGGATTAGTAATTTAGAAGATATGAGGGAACATATGAATATACATACATACAAACATATGTACATAGACAGTCAATCTCATAACCCTCTTTTTTGGTAGTCGGGTATTAAAATAGCGAACAAACAGCACATCCAACAATATAGGATGTCGAACCAAATCTCCATATCACAAATAAAATTCTGTCATTGAATTGTTACCCGTGAAGCTTGACTCTGAAACATTTCTCCGGCAAAAAGCTTTCAGTGTTCGTCCGGTATGGCCGGACGCTGAGTGCACTTGTCGGGCGTGTCCAACTGATTAATGGATTAATTAACTATTCGTATCCAGATTCGTACCAATAAATGTTTCATGTAAAGCATGTGTGAACATTTAAGCCGTACACTCCGCCTCATGTCATCCTGATAAAGTCAGCTATGTGGAAAGCGAAATAAACATCGTAGTTGGTTCAGTTCTCTATTCAAATTACTTTTGGAATAAATAAATAAATATTAAATAAAAGCTTAGCAAAGTTATGGGAACCAGATAACTGATACAATACTTATATACTTTTTGTTTTGTAAATACATACATAAAATACACTATAACACAGAACAAACATCGATGTTCATCACACAAATATTTGTCCTGGGTGGGAATCGAACCCACAACCTGTAGTTCAGACGGCAGGGTTACTACCAACTGAGCTATCAGGCCCGCAATACTTATAATATGGATTTTTTCCGTAGCTTAAAAAATCTTTTAATGCGCATCATATTTTATGCTGTCATAGTATAAGGTACTAGATGCGACCCTGTAACCACCTGAAGACTTCACTAACTACCATTTAACCACTTACCGCCGCACCATTACCTTCGCCCGTAAACTTACAAAGTCGCATTTCAATTCGAAAGAGGAATAAAATAACCGTAAGAATTTAATTTTAGTTTCTATGAAGATCGTTCTGGGAGTCCGCGGGTTATCGACCGTGCTCGGAACATTTAACACGGGCCTACCTCGGCGCGTGAAACAATGCCAGGTTCTGGGGCAAGGAGTAATAGTGTTCTGTGTTCTTGGGTCTTTTATCATTGCCACATACTAGATAAAGGTTGTTTCTTGAATAGGTACCTCTTCGAAGACCTATTATTTTAGATATCATTTATATTAGATAAGTTTGGATCACGCTAAAACTACTATACTTAGCATATTAATGTATAAGTCACGACAGTGTTTGGTCTTATTTATCAGAATTGTATTGTTCTTGATTAATGAAATAAATAATAAGCAGCATTTAAAAAATAAGAATTCTCATATCATTCTAATTAGAATGCTTAATTTCATTAGGGTGTTCTAGCAATAGGAAAAAAAACTAATTTCTAATAGTGGTTCTTTTGAACCTTTGTCAAATTGTCGGAAAAATGACAAGATTTTTTGTGTGTGTACCTACAAAAAAGCTCAAGGTTTCAAAGCTCTGGTGGTATCCCACAGAGCTTTGAAAACATGACACTTTCGCAGAAGCGTTTTTTTTCTTTTACATGGTACATAATAAACATCTTTTAGTAAGAAAGAACGCCTAAGTACAAAATAGAATAAGTAGTAAGTACCTATGTTCAAGCCGTTTTTTTTGGTGCTATATACACGTTATGGCACCGTACGAACCTTCGCGTGGTCATATAATAATTATCTGTGTAAAGAGGGAAAATTATTTTGAATGATAATTCCATAGTAAAATCGTGCCACAGCTCTTTAGAAAAGCAGCATAAGTAGTTCAGGTGTGACTTTGCACTGGTAAGCTATTAATTCTATTGCTTAAATCTTCTAATATAAAAATAAAGTAGTCTACGTTTTGAAATGGCGTTTGTTTGGTACCGTATCTTCCGTATGTACTTATTCTATGTTCTACCCCAGATAATATTCATCATCATTAACAGCCTGAAGACGTCCACTGCTGAACATAGGCCTCCCCCCGGGAGCGCCACTTAGGGCGGCTGCTCGCCTCCTGCATCCATCGGCTCCCTGCGACCAGGTCGTCGGTCCACCTAGTGGGGGGCCGGCCTACGCTGCGTCTTCCAGTTCGTGGTCGCCACTCGAGAATCTTTCTTCCTTATCTCGCGTGTTTCACCTGCTCGTTGGGACTCTTCTTCGTGATTATTCTGCAATGCCGTCCCTGTGTGTAACGTAGCCTGTAGCTTTTAGTGTAGTTTCTCTATTCTGAGAACTAAAGCGTTCGCATTGCTCGGCATTTCGAACCATTACTTACGCAGATTTCAACGCTCCAATACCCACTGGCAAATCTCGATTTCAGACTTTAGTTTGGATCGAGTTTGTGCGTTATTTCAAAATGACGAGAATGTATCTACCCAAAAGTTTGCGCTTGAGTAATATGGGGGTGGCAATTAAGCGGCGTAAAATCCTAAACTAAATTTGATAGTTTTTAAACTAGTGCACAGTCCTTAGTTTTTACCACCTACTTTCAAATTGTCAAATTAATTTTAGTTTAGAATTTTATTTTTATTTATTAAATAAATCGAATATAAGTAATAATTTAAATTTAAAATTTAAAATTAACTCCCACATGGCTTTTATCATTATTCGCTTTTGCTTGTTCGTGCCTAAATTTACGTATTCTTTAAGGTGTTGCCAACTTTGGAATCACCCAGACTTATTACAACAGATGGACAACATCGTGAAGGATACGGTCACCTCCATTTTTAACATTTCTCTGGATGAACGGACATGGTGCCAGGCTTCACTACCAATCCGGTTGGGAGGCCTAGGTATCCGCAAAATTTCAAGTGTTTCGTTACCAGCTTTTCTGTCTTCGGTTAAAAGCACTCAAAATTTAGCAAACGCAATTTTATCTAACGGTATTGACACTTTGGATATTTCATTTTTAAACGAAGCAGTTAACGCCTGGAAAATGGCCTGCCCAAGTAGCTGCCTGCCTAAAAATCTGTCCTCGCAGAGGCAGTGGGACGCGCCGCTCTGTGAGCTGGAACGGAAGAAACTTGTTGATACGTCCAGTAACCTCACAGAACGTGCTCGTCTCTTAGCTGCCTCTCGCTGGGAGTCGGGTCTTTGGTTGCAGGCACTGCCATCACACCTCCTCGGAACACTGCTAGATAACAACACATTCCGTCTAGCCATATCACTGCGCATCGGTGCTCCCTGTGCAAATGCGGTGAAAGAGTCAATAGTCTCGGCCACCATGGTCTATCATGCAGTAGGAGTGCTGGCCGTATACCTCGCCATAGTGTTCTGAATGACGTCATACGTCGGGCCTTCGGAAACATCAACGTCGCAGCTGTCTTAGAGCCCAATGGCCTCACTCGCGACGACGGTAAAAGGCCCGATGGTATGACGCTCATCCCCTGAAAGATGGGCCGGCCTTTAGTGTGGGACGCCACCTGTGTTGATACACTGGCACCGTCCCATCTTCCGGACACGTCACACCAGGTAGGCGGCGCTGCTACGGCTGCGGAATCCGCCAAGCGGCGCAAATATTCTAGCCTTGACAGAGGCTTCATATTTGTGCCGTTTGGCGTAGACACTGGGGCCGTGGGGACCGGGAGCCTTCGACATTTACAAGGATTTGGCGGGGCGTTTGGTTGAATCGGCACGTGACCAAAATGCTGGCATCTACTTCGGTCAAAGGATCAGCCTCGCTATACAGCGCGGCAACGCTGCCAGCATTATGGTTACGTTGCCCGATTCCATAGATTGCTTGAACTATATATAGACCTTTTACAGACTATAGATAGTTCAAGTATTCTTTAGACATTTATTTTTATTTTTAAGTAGATATAATATATAATAGTAGTAGTTAGTAGGTAGTTTTTGTTTTGTGTTATATAGTAATAATACATTTATTGAAAAACACAACGAACACAATAAACTGACTCACTGCTTTTAAGAAACAGTACAATGTCTCTAAAACATTTTATCCCTCGTAAATATTTTAATTAATTCCAATTACAGGACCCTTAAGGTAATGAATGCAATCCGGAACAGTTTCAATGATCCTTCTACGAGATTTTTTTCTACGAGAGAGCTCTTTACTTTTCCCTCCGCCAACGGTTTATTTTAAGTTTTATAATTTAGTTTTAATGTTTTTAGGTACAGTTTAGATTTAAGGTTTTGTTTAGTATAGTATATATATTAGGTTATTTAAGTTTTTACAAGAAAATGTTAGAGCTTGGACTCTTTAGTGAAACTACGTTTAGCTTTGTCTATTATTTTGTGATGTCTAACAATGTATGTCAAGTATGTCATGCTGAGAAAAAACCATTGAATATATTTTCGTATTACTTTATTTCGCAGTTTCTATTAAATTCGGCTTCTTTAACATGGTAGCAGAGCTGTAAAATGCTATTCTAGCATACGGTCCGTGATAGAACAGAGTGAAAAACGTAATTCTAGTCGAGAGTTCGAAACATAAAGGAGAAGAAAATTTCTGGTACCAAGATGGACCAAGCTATTTTCGAAGCAGCAAAGATGAAGGTTGGTCTCCTAGAGAAAACGAACTGGGCGACGTGGAAATATAAGATGGTTACAGCCATGAATGGACTTGGACTGCTAGATTTAGTGGAAGGAAGGGTCAGCAATCCAGTGCTGTCGGATCCTACACAAGCGATGTCAGAGAAGCTTAGAAGAGCGTTGCAGGAATTTAATAGAGGCAACAGCGCAGCTCTTCTATTGATTACCACGAATTTATCTGACGAAAATCTGCAGAAAGTTATGCGATTCACAAATGCAAGGGAGGTATGGCTGGAATTACACCGACTCTTTACAGGCGAGTCGAAAGATAGAGCCTATGACCTGTGTCTACAATTCTTTGGCTATAAGAAACAACCAGACCATGATATGTCGACTCATTTGTCAAAAATGAAAAATATATGGTTCGAGCTAACACAAGAAATGAAGAAGTCTGATGCGAAAGGTGAATTACCCGAAATGTTTTTGATATGCAAAATTTTAGACACCTTACCTGAAGAATATTTCTCGTTTAAAGCTAGCTGGTTGTTGATGTCACAAACAGAAAGAACGGTAGAAAACTTAACTAGCAACCTGTGTACGCATGAAAGAGCATTATCTAGTAAGGATGAAACAGAAACAAAAGAAGTTCTTCATGTAGACGTTAAGAATCCTAAGAAAACTAGAAATTTAAACAAAAATGACAAAGAGAAATGTCATTATTGTGGAGTGGTCGGACATAGGATCAAACAATGTAAGAAATGGATTACTGATGGACGTCCGCCAAAGTCGAACTCATCTACTTCAAAAAGTATTCCAAATCAGAAGGTGAACATGACCCTTATGGCGATAAATGCAAAAACAGATGAAGATCAAAATAATTGGTACGTCGATAATGGAGCTACTAGCCACGTGACCAATAGATCAGATTTATTTGAGACGTTTGAGCATTTTGATGAGTCACACACTGTAACAACTGCGAACGGAGACGCGATTCAGGCAGTTGGAAAGGGAACGCTGATAGTTGAAGCTGATGTAGAAGGAGTCAAATATTTGATTACGCTAACAAATGTTTGGTACGTTCCTAGCGTAAAGAAAAATCTATTTTCAGTTTTAGCCGCTCAAGATAAACTCTCGAAAAGTACATTTACTTCAACAGCTACGACTTGTAAGTTATCAGATAACGGAACAGTCAAACTTATTGGAGACAGGCACAGAGAGGGTGGTCTGTACAAACTGAGATTGACTTACGTGAAGCCTGATCAACCAGTAGAGATCAACAGTCTCGACTCGAAGGATTTACTACAGCTGTACCACGAGAGGTTAGGACACCAGAGTAAATCACATGTAAAGAGACTTATAGAGAGAGAACTTGGGATCAAACTGAAACTTGACAGCGAAATTTGCGAAGGGTGCATCTATGGAAAGGCGCATAGACAGAAGTTTGGTACGAGAGAAAGGGCGACAACAGCTGGAGAACTGATACATGCTGATGTGTGTGGACCCTTCAGATACTCACTTGGCAACTGCAGATATTTCGTGCTGTTTAAAGATGACATGTCAAAATTCCGTTATGTCTACTTTCTAAAACATAAGTCGGAAGTAAGTCAAAAGCTGAAGCTGGTGCTTGCTGAGATTAAAGCAATGGGACATACAGTCAAAGAGCTTTTAAGTGACAACGGAGGGGAATTTGACAATGCGGAAGTTAAAAAGATACTCCAGGAAAATGGCATCAGGCAGAGGCTTACAATGCCATATACACCTCAGCAGAATGGCTGTGTAGAGAGGGAGAACAGGACTGTAGTTGAAGCTGCCAGAGCCATTATGCATGCAAAAGGACTACCTCAAGGACTGTGGGCTGAACTCGTCCAAGCTACAGTCTACATTTTGAATCGAACTGGGCCAACACAGATGGATATGACTCCATACGAGATCTGGTGTAGGAAGAAGCCAAGGATTCGACACTTAAAAATAATTGGAAGTACTTGCTACGCACATATTCCAAAAATAACCCGAAAAAAATTGGACAGCAAGGCCGTGAAGGGCATATTGATCGGATACGATAATGATGAGGGTTATAGGGTGTGGATAAAAGAAACGAACAGAATAGTACGTTCGAGGGATGTTATCTTTGAAGAGAAGACAAATAAACCGACAAATCAAGATCCGATACCTATTGAGACAGATCCAATGACTTTTGATGAACCAATACCTCTGAGAGCACTAGTCCAGCAATCACCATTATCAGATGAGACAGAAGCATCGGTGTCATCACACACAGAAGGTTTCATTGATGAACCATCTTCACACAGTGAACCTTCTTCGGACAGAGACGATACCAATGAGACATCTTCCATTAAAGAGGTGATTGAGGAATCATCAGCAGACAGAGAGATAGTTGTAGATCCTGACTTAAGCGATTATGAATCTGTTCATTCCAATGAGGGAATAACTGAAGCAGAACCTGAGAGTGAAGAAGCTTTACCCATTCGAGAAATCGAAGAAGAAGGTAGGATGACGCTCAGAGACAGGTCGACACTAAAGCCTCCAGACAGGTTTAATGAATTCGTTATGAGTGCAGTAGATGATATCAACGAAATTAGAGAACCTCAAACATACCGTCAAGCTATTCACAGTAAAGACAGTGATAAGTGGAAGAGAGCTATGGATGATGAGATGAACTCACTGAAAGAAAATGAGACATGGGAGTTGGTACCTTTACCGAAGGACAAGAAAGCCATCCCATGTAAATGGGTCTATAAGGTGAAGTTAAATCCTGACGGTACTGTCGAGCGATACAAGGCGAGACTTGTTATAAAGGGCTACTCACAGAAAAAAGGCGTAGATTTTTATGATACTTTTAGCCCAGTGGCCAAGATGAGCTCAATAAGGCTAATACTTAGCATCGCTGCCAGAGACAACATGAGTTTAACACAGTTTGATGTCTCTACAGCGTTTTTATATGGCAGTTTGAAGGAGGAGATATACATGAAATTGCCAGAAGGGTATAGTGATGAGCTAACGGGCAAAGTTTGTAAACTGAAAAGAAGCCTTTATGGTTTAAAACAAGCGCCACGTTGTTGGAACAACTGCGTAACTGAGTTCCTACAACAAACAGGATTTGAAAAAAGTGAAGCAGATCCTTGCATTTTTGTCAGGCAGAGAGGGGATAAGAGACTTATATTGGCTTTGTATGTGGACGATGGTCTTCTGGCTTCGACCCATAAAGACGAAACCGAGAAGTTTCTGGAAGAGCTAAAAAGACGGTTTAAAATTAAGACGAAACCGGCATCTTACTTTTTGGGTTTAGAGATAGAGAGAAGCGATACTGGTCATATAAATGTGACTCAAGCTGCCTACACAAAGAAATTACTAGAAAGATTTCACATGCAGGACTGTAAACCAGTGGGAACACCTATCCTAAAAGATAATAATACTGCAGGATTAAGAGAAGATATATCAGCTGTAGATACGGAGTTTAAGTTTCCTTACAGACAAGCAGTAGGAGCATTAGCATACCTTATGGTGGGAACCAGGCCAGATATTGCCTACGCTATAAGTGTTGTTTCGAGACACCTGGAAAATCCTACAGCAGCAGATATTGTGAAAGTAAAGCGTATACTGCGCTATTTACAGGGCACGAAAGACTGGGGCTTACAATATGGAGGAAATTGCCGCCATGAGTTGAAGTGCTATAGTGACGCCGATCATGGTGGAGATATCGAGACTAGCAGGTCAACGACGGGCATCGTGTGCTTAACTGCCGGAGGAGCAGTCTCATGGAGAAGCCATAGACAGGCATCAGTTGCTATTTCGAGTACTGAGGCCGAAATAGTTGCAGCGAGTGAGACGGCAAGAGAAATAATTTGGTTAAACAGGCTGTTACGAAGCATAGAAAAGTCTTCGCGACACAATACACCCGTGCTCTACATTGATAATGAGTCTGCAATCAAATTAGCACATAATCCTGCATATGAATTGCATCAGAGAACGAAGCATATCAGAATCAGACACTTCTTTATCAGAGAATGTGTAGCTGACGAAAGCCTTCAAGTCAAGAAAGTGCCAACCGAGTTTCAGTTGGCAGATATGCTTACAAAACCTCTGTTCAAGCCACGAATGGCAGTGCTTTGTAATAAAATTGGTATGAAAATGATAGCCACAGGATAAAGTAGACAAAGAGAGAAGATGTTAGAGCTTGGACTCTTTAGTGAAACTACGTTTAGCTTTGTCTATTATTTTGTGATGTCTAACAATGTATGTCAAGTATGTCATGCTGAGAAAAAACCATTGAATATATTTTCGTATTACTTTATTTCGCAGTTTCTATTAAATTCGGCTTCTTTAACAGAAAAAGACAAGTATTTGACTTAAAACATCGAGTGTATTTCAGCTACTAGGGAGTTAATTTTGTACTATTGTATTGTGTATACTCTAGTAGATACTTTGGATTGAAGTAGTTTTATAGTAGTTCATTGAAATCAAGTAGTGCAAATTCTAGTGTTTCAAATCGAAGAAGGTAAGTATTTTAAAAATCAATACCATAATAAGTAATAGCCGATTGGTGAAGACAAAATAGTAAGTAAAGAGCTAAGAAAACTTGTTTGAATACAGGTAACTTGATTTAGACTACCTTGATTCAAGTATAGTTTACTACTTCAGAAGTTTGAATTCAGTTAACCTGCATTTAAATAAGTTGAATTGAACAACTATATAATAGCTGCGAATCATAGATTGGAATTCGGTTGACCTAAAAATAATATTAAACTGTTTTAACTGAGACCTTTTATGAGGAGCCAAATCTCAACCCAAAAACCTTGAATTTTATGGCTCAACCTCAACCGAGAATGGCGTTTAATTTTCCCCCGTCTTAATATTATTACCCTATTTTGATTATTTATTTTCTCTTTCTGGTCACTAATACATCCATCACACTGTGGCTATACGTCAATAAGAAGTTGGTAATTAGATTAGGTTAAGTTAAGACAGGATAAACATGTTAACATTAAGCCAATTCTAAGCCAGATGTGCGTGCTTAGTAACTCCCAAGACAGCCCTGTTGGGTAATCGAAAAGTTCTGTGATTAACTTAGTTATTACTTTTTTGGAATCCTGTAGATTTTATATAGGGTTTATTATTTATTTATATTTATAGGGTGTTTGATCTAAGTGAACCAAATCAAATAATGAATAAAATCTCCAGATTTCAAGAAAGCCGCCTATTTTTTACCAGACCTTTGCGTAAATTGGGGCATGAATGACGCTGAGTGGAATATTCGCAACCAGTTTTAGCTACTCGTTTTGTATTTAGTGATATAAGTCACTCGCTCAAAGCTTTCATAATAGTCTTAACCAGCTTCATTATCAAAAAACCTAGATTATTTTTTATTTTATCAACATTTTGTGATCCATAAAATACTCGTCACAATCACGGCGTATGACATACCAAAAATAAAAAAAAATACTGTTTATCTCTCAGCCGGAGCTTTCCCATAAAAATTCAATTTCACGTAGCGTCCGGGAATCAAAGGCGTCACTTTTGTATTAGTAATAAGGATACCCTGCAGTAAAAACAAAGTGACTGGGTAAGGTTGTTGGATTCCGGACTTTTGATCCTGTAACTTGGATCGTACCTCCATCCATAACAATTTAGTGTTCCACAGAATTAAAAACTAAATAGCCCAACAAAGTTATAAATGAAACCCATTATCTGTAGAGCATGATAAAGCCTTTACTACGCAAGTACGTATGTACAATTGTAATTATTGTGTGACAAAATTTGCTTTTTTTTACTAGAAAGAGTTCAGTGACGTCCAACGTTTTAACTTCATTTATGCGCTCTACAGGAGCGTGACTTTAAGTTGACTTTGACTAAGTCTCGACTTAAGTGTAGAGTCGACTTTAATGGCTTCAACAGTAACGATAAAATGGAATTAAAATTATGCACTTTACACTGGATAAATATGCTAATCGAATGCAGCCAAACTGTTTAAAAATAAAAACAAAAAGTCTGCAGTGCCACCAATTTATCTATTCCACACATTGTTTTTCTCTTTTCAATAATTTAATCAGGTTGATTTTTCTCTAACTTTTTGTAGTTCCACTTTAGGAGACGATGGAGTACTCAACTGACCAGATAAAATCAATTCGATTAGAAGAGCACTTTACTCTGGACGCAATCATGTTGAAGCCAAGGCTTGCACCGCAAGGGTGCCCTTGAGCTGTTTGCCATACTCACATTGGTCTTATTTGTGCCTTTTACGAACTTGGCAATGCAAGTTATAAAACTTTGTGTGACCCAGTCTAATGTCTCAATTTTTATTTTTATTTATTTTATTTGCTATTTTTAGGGTTCCGTACTCAAAGGATAAGGCGAACCATATTACTAAGGCTATCCATCTGTCCGTGTGTCTGTCTGTATGTCTGTCTGTTCGTCTGTCACCAGGTTGTATCTCATGAACCGTGATATTAGATCGACAGTTGAAATTATGAATATATATTATGATGTATTTCTGTTGCCGTTATAACAGCAAATACTAAAAAACATAATAAAATGAATATAAGGGACGTTTTATGGATAACGGTACGAAACCCTTTGTGCGTGAGTCCGACTTGCACTTAGCCGGTTTTCTAATTCTAATTAGGATTTTTGTGTATTTTTTTATATGATTCAAAACCGAAAATAAAGCAATCCAGCCGTATTTCTTCCCAGATAGCTTCCAACAAACGCCTAAATTAAAAACAAAACCGACAACTAAACATTACTCGAAACATGGCAGCGTACAATTGCAACAATATACCAATTAGTGGTCCGGCCCACACTCATCGAGGCACAGCGTCAGCAGAATAAACTTGTATTTTGTAGGGTTCCGTGCCCTGAAAACGAGACTTGCTTGTTCGAAATTAACGGCTGTAAGTATATATGTTTAAACAATCAGCCGCCTGAAAACTAAATGGAATATGCGTTATTACGGCGAACAACTAAATGAACGAGTCCGGTGAAAAAAACCTTTCTTACATGAATGGGAACTACCCCTACAGGGGTAGTACAAAATAAGTTATCATATTTATATATTTTGAATCTTGATGTGGTTACACTTTTTTTTTTTTTTTTGCATAATTTTAGTATTTAGAAGACCTTAAAGGACACAGGTCGAAAACTCGAGAGAAACTATAAAGAATCCTTGTAGTACTACGGAACCCTCAACATTGATGAATTGTTTGCAAATATAAAACCACTCAATTTTTTATACGTCATTTAAAACACGCGCTTGAAAAGCAATTAAAAATAGAACAATATTTTTTCCTCGCGTGTGTGTATGTACGGCACTCAACGGTATGTTTTTGACAACACAAATACCACGCCGTCCCTGTGTTTACGGCATAGCTGTATGGTATAGCAATGCCGTGAACACAGAGTGTAAAACAATGTTCGCTCGGAAACGTTCAAAACAAAAGTCGTGTCATATTTGTGTGCGGGAATTGCTGCCGGCGTGATTTAGGACCGAAATTGTCGCCTAAACACCGCCGGGAAAAGATTGATGCGTAAAAATTTAATCACGGCGACAGCGATGTATCTTTAGTATGCATTTTACTGAAAATAATAATTGTAGATGGGGAACTAAAGTGACCAATATTTATATAGCTCTAAGAATTAGCAAGTTGAAATGAGAACGGACAGGCTACGTCGCTCGTAGAACTGACAACCGATTTGAAAGAAAGGTTCTTGAGTGGCGACCACGAACCAAAAACGCAGCGTAAACCCCCAACACGACGGATCAACCGAGAACGGTGGAAAAGTCAAAAAGGCTTTTACCTAGCAGTGGGATAGCGCCAGTGACAGATTACAACGGTGACTGTGGCTTAGCAGTAGCTCGTGAAATTTTTATCGACCCGCACCCAGCCAATGTGTGGAGTACTTTAATCTACCTTTGTCTCAGCAGTGAAAACGTCTGAGTTGATGATAATATTAAAAAATATTCCAATATATAAAAGGTATACTATAATCCAGCAATGGGAATAGCTATTGGACTGATTTTTGTTTCAATATAAATAAGAATATATTATGTTACGTGATATTCCAATAATCCGATGAAAGTTTCATGAGATAAAACATTATGATATAACACAATGAAAGTAAAAAGTAAATTTTGTGAAACGAACATACTGAAAGAACACGTTTTTGATTTAGTCGGTTTATAAATGTCATTATTCGGATAACCTTTATGCTAAGATTGAAAATTCGCCCCTTTTGGGAAAGAATAGAGTCAAAACTCACTCACTCACGTCAAAAACCTAACTCGCCTAACATAGGGCATTCACCAATGATTCGAAATGGCATTCACTATTCACTTTAGAATCCCAGCTCTAAAATTGCACTAAGGACCCTACGTTGTACGTCAATCGTTATGGAACTAAAAGCAATATATGACTGGTATGCAAAAGAGCGTTGTGCTTGCTATTCAATTGAATATGGAATACATTGGAAAATAACATAGTCCAATGCTACGCTATGCTATGAGTATAATGTAAAACACCAACATTCATTTCAATTTATCGTTTTGCTATTTTGTAGTATAACGCGAAAAACTTGCTTATTTGCTGTTTGAAATATGCATGTTAATTTTAGACAATGATGTTATCGTGAAAGCGTGCGATTGAGCCTCGCGAGGATACCTAATGAGGCAAATGCTCGGTGAGGCAGTATGGCTCGTCCGTGGCAAACGCGTCGATCGACCGAGCAGCGTGCAGCGTCACGAGGCAGCTCACTGAGTACGGCTAGTTACATTACGGCAAATAGAATTTCGCTGTGTAGGCAATAAATAATTCAAAACCCCGCAGCGATTTTAATTTTCATAGTAATAACTACACCAGGGAGCAAAGAATCTGCGGGTCAATCAGGTCGGTAGAAGAATTCTAATATCTTGTCAAAACAGAGCCTACATTGGTTCGCTTATCAAAATCTTTATACAAAAAAAAAAAACAAATCTATCCAATATAGTCTCTGTTTTGAATCGCGTTTAGAGCTCATAGTACGGTCCCCACACCACAACCTCTTATAGCATTATTACTTCAATCATACTTTGAAAAATGACATAAAAGTAAGAATATTGTAATGTTGCTGACGCAGAGCAGTTTTGAAGACGTCACGTTAAATCTTTCACTCAAATACTACTGTCTATATAAAAATGTAGACGTCTCGTTCTCGCGCAAGAATACTTTATAAGTTCATGGTAGGGCAGCTGGAAACAGTAAAACGCGGTAGCTTTCTGCGTTACGATCGGCCTCTTTTTTTATAAATCGGAACAACGTCAAGGACCATTGACACTGCAGCCGTTGGAGTTAAAAGCTCTTACATGGCTATTAGTGCTGCCAGTGTAGACACGACGTTAAAGTGAAGTGCTACTACCGACTAGTAGATAGCAGGATAGTAGATTGGTAGGACACCTTAATGAGGCTTTGCCACTCTGATATTGAGTGAGAATAGTTCCTAAGTCTTCAATAAATTATTTAAAAAAACAATAGTGAGTACCTAAACTTAAAATACATGTTGCAAGAAGGCATGCACGTTACTGCTTGTACTACGGTTTATTCTATTACGCTACTAGTCATGGGTAGCACACCGTTTAAAAACGAGGATCGTGCGTCCGGACTCTTTTGTAAATCGTGTCACCACACTGTGCTAGCACGATTGAGGCGAGGCTGGGTGCCGACTTGTCGAGGCCTAACCTTAGTGTGCTACGTGCACACGCACGTAGCACACCACTCACTTGACTCACTACTCAGTACATGCTACACCGTAGACAGAGTGCTACGCAAAGCACAATGACACGTGTGCGTGCGTGCTTCATGTGCACGTACAACACACTCAGGTGAACACATGCTAGCCAGTTCCGAAAACTAAACTAGATGGCGCCAGAGGAAAAGTTAGCACGCGGTGGCGATTTGTTCCGAGATGTTTAGGGCAGTAGATAACCTTATTTTTTTATTGGAAAAGTTTCATACCATACCGTGCACCTATCATTTTATTAATCCTTCTGATTCTGATATAATTATCTAGCTCGCTAATCGCTAACTAGCAGGTCAGAGTGTCGTTCCGACTCGAATTCGTAGTCTGTGTCTCTGTCTGTATGCGAGCGCGTGAGGCAAGAGGCGAGGTGAGGCGAGCGGCGCTTCGCACACTCGAAGAGTCAGTTGACTCTTTCGTGCCGAGTGTGCGAAGCGCGCCAGCTGCGGGTACTGTTTTGTCTGTCTGTTAAGTGTGGGCAAACTGTGGTGTGTACTGGCCACACCTAGATAAAAAGAGTCGGTGACTCTTTTTATAAGAGTGAGTTGCTACAATCGTGCTGCCACACGTGCTGAGTACCCAACACTAACGCTACTACCTTTCGAGCATTTGTAGTGTCTATAGAGCCATGGTGTCTATTAAGGTCAGCATGGTAAAATTTTATTATACTCCGTTTTCTACTAAACAACTGTCAACGTTAGATGTACATGATTATTATGATTGTAGTGAGTTCATTTATAACAGAACCCTGAATATTTATCCCGTAGATAATAGATATAATTATTTATATTAAAAAAATGTATTTAAAATTGCTTTACCTTAACAAAACCGACTATTCACGAACATTAAAACTTATATTTTAATCAGCCGTAAACTGAACCTGCACTAATACGATGCAAACAATATTATAAAAGCCTTGAAAAATAAATAAAACTGCTATTAAACTGAATCTCCTATTTTTTAAAAATCAAGTTGCAGTGTGAAACGGTCCAAACTGATGCATATTTCAAAGACGATAGGGCTGATTTTCACCTAACACAGGCATGGTTTTACCGGGAATTTCTAACTGAATATAATATTTATATCAAAGCTCTGAAGGATGTTATCTAAAGCAATAACCCTTACTAGCTTCAAAGCACTACTTTATTATGATAAAATATAATACGAAACAAAAACTTGGAAAGATTATTTTTCTTACTAACAAAGCGTATTTTACCCATGACTTAAAATTGTAGAATCGGGTTATTACCTGTATACCATCTAAGATAATTATACTTAAGTGCGACCTTAAGAAACGGCAAACTTGTAGCCTGTGGGGTGATTACGTAACTTTGACAGCAATGCAACAGAAGAAATTTCATTCGAAATATGAAAATTTTCATAGTAACTATGCACATAAACTGCGTATTGAAACTGTCAAATCCATACATTTTTGTGTTTCTATTGGTTGCAATCAAGTTACATAATCGCCTAGCTGAATTTCAGCCTGATGTTTAATTAATCTTTTTAGTTCCTTTCTTTAATGGGTAAGATTATGTAGTATACCTAGTAGATTAGTATTTAGTGCCCGATTTCACCAAAGTAGAATAACGTTATTCCAAGTATAAGTTTCCGAGAATAACCGAGTTACACGAATATAACTCTTATACCATCAATTTTGAAGCTTATTCCTTGGATAAAATCAGGTTGGCCTTTTAATAGCCATTTCATTTGTCAATCAGCTGTATCCGAGGGAAATAAGTAGCGTCATACTTGGAATAAAACTTATTCTACTTTGGTAAAATCGGGCCTAAATGGGAAAAGTAGAAGAGGACTAACCCTAATGATAATTATTTCTTTTGACATAATTCAGGCAGACTCAATATTTAAATACTTAAACAAAATATAAATATACGATATTGTTATATGTACGATATTATTATATATACGATATTTGAACGAAATAATGAATTATTTTAGGATATATTTATTTAGAGTAGATCCTTTTACGCACCGTAAAATGAGATCACGGTTTTCCATCTACCTGTATGAGGGCGCAATAAATGGAAAGTCAAAAAGACTTTCGGAACTTAAACCTCCCTTTGATGGTTTAAAATGAGTTTTTTTTTACCTTTGTGCCGCAGAAAATTGTAATTAAAAGCCTTTGAGCCCGTAAAATACAAATCCTTTTACAATATAATGGAGAGACAGCTGTATGACTTTACAAAAATTTCACAATATTGTTACTTATTTATCTGTATTTTTTTAATTCTGTAAGTTCCTTAATGAATAAAAGGACGTTACCGGTGCTTACTATGATGAATAACTAATCAGCGTCTTTATTTCCTGAAAAATATAATCTGTGACATGCGGCATAAGTGAACCGGTAACTTCTAGGTCCGCCATTCTTGACCGCGCCGTCATTGACCATCAAGAGAGACAGTGGCCAAATGCAGGCATACCTAAATTATCAAAAAAATACTTAGAAATGGTTGAAAAGTTTCAACTGACTTCCAAGAGAAGGTTCTCAATTTGTGTTTTTTAAGTAAGTATATTATTATCTGGGCCTATAGAAAATATGGGCAGGCCACTGACAGCCGATGGGGAAGAAAGGTTCTCGAGTGGAGACCATGAACCGGAAGGCGCAGCGTAAGCCGTCCCCCCACTAGGTGGACTGATCTCTAGTGAAAGCCGCGGGGAGTGTGAGTCAGAACTGTTTCTCTGTCTCACACTCTCTTGTAACCCTACACGCTTTAATTTTGCAGTATTGAGGCAAACGCTAGCTGGAGCTTATAGGTTACCTACGTATTTGGCTTTGTGCCACGTTACTTCTAGTTATTTATTACGGCATGAAAAGAAATGTGTTTTTTAACAATTAGGATTTAACGAGAATAGAAATATAGCTTGCTGGTGATGCTAAATCTTTTTGTGTAAACTATTGTAGATAACTGATGAACTATTACAGATATTATGTTTCATATGTTCAGACTCTTCATACTGCACAAATAGTTTGCGGTTAGTTCTATAATTACTGGTATTGACAGACGACAGATACCGCAACCAGCTCGTTTCAATAAATAATAATAAGAAATCTATTTCCCATTAGTATATCATAGTATTAACGAATTCTAGTTCTATGGTTGTATCCAACCTACCTTGTTTAAGTATTTCTATCCGATCTATTTCTTAGTTAAAGTATTGTAAAGTAGCGTAAAAAATACCTGTTTTCAAAAAATCTTGTTCAATTCTAGACTTCAATGCAAATTGGCTAAAAATTAAGCTGTCAAGACGATATGACTGTACGAGTCTTCCAATACGTGAATACGCACGAATCCATTTTAAATTTGTATTGCCATTTTTAGTTCGCCAACGTGTCCGCTAGGGGCGCTACACAGAAATGTATGGGAGAAAAGGGAGAAAACGTAAACGAATCAAGTTTTAGCAAACTATTGAAACTCGTACTAGGGGTACAGATCAACACGAGCTCTAGACAAGATTTTTCAAAAACAGGGTTCAACCAACTACAACCCGCCTTAATTTCATACTTCATCTCGTGTAGGCAACTCCATACTGGGTAAGCAATATACTTTTCCAGTTATTTTTCAAACACACAAATATATAAAAAAGAGGTAACAAACATAAAATAAACAAAAATACAACTGGGTAGAGAACCTCTTCGAAGTTGGTAAAAAATTCTAAGTTAAAAAATTACTAAAATAAATTAAAATAAGTACCCAAATACCTAAATACCACCGTGCCATGCGGTCTCTGAATATCTTTACTATATAAAATATAATATAAGACTGCATCTTTACTTATTTAAGGTAGCGAGCGCCAAAAGGGACTGGCCCATTTATTTGTACAAAAAACGCCGTGACAGTTGGTTCAACAAGTGGTTGAGAAACCGATGTAAATATTATTTGTATTCCGGTACACTTTTTATGTTGCGAAAAACTTGTGAAAACGACAGACTATGTGCGATTGTGCGTCGTAGTTACCTTAGCTCAGTGAGCGGCAGTATCTAGAACCCTGAGGGTTTCCAAGAATTTAGTTCTGTTATTGGCCAAACTGGGTCACGCGCCGCCCATCGGGGCATTACGTGAGTGATGGTGTTGGAAAAAATTAATTACTTATATTTTATTTAATATTCATAACAGTATAAGGAAGAAAGAGGTGATAACATAATTATTATGTTGTGTCAATAATGTATTGTATAGGTTTGATTTTAACACAGCCCTAGCTAGCTACTTTGTCCAAATAAATCCGTACGACTGCGCCAATTACGTAGGCTACAGCCGGAGGACTCAAAAAAAAAACCAAAAACTTTTTAATTAAGTTTAATCTTAAGGATCTATTCTAAATTACAAAAGTTGTCCGAATGCAATCGATGCGAGATATGCAAAGAATTAATCTAATCTAAAATATATAAAGCTAAACAACCGTAATAGATGATTCACTGATTCACTGATTCACTGACTGACTGACTGACATGAATGTTTTGATAGGAAGGAGCCATCGGACGACCTTACAATCTATGAGAGATATGTACGGAAAAATCCCGAGGCCAAAAATTAAATATGTCAGCATCAGAAAGTGGTACCAGGAAGAAGTTCCAGATGGGATCTCGGAAGAGATCTCGGTAAGAGATAAAAATAAACTAATAGAACCAATAAAAAAGGTACCTCTCATACAAAAAACATATTTTTCATACAAAGTTGTAATGCTCATTTTTAAACTGAAACTAGATGGCGCTGTACGACTCTAAAACACGCAAGCATTTTATACCCGAACTACAGTGGTATAGAAATGAACAAAAATGAACATTAATAATAACTAAAATGCTCAAGCTTAATAATCGAAAACGGTAAGAGGTAGGTGGGGGGGTGCACGACCAAAATTTTCTAGACTGCAGCATCAGAAAGTCTTCTCCAAGTTGGAGAACTCCAGGGGATCTCAGAAACGGTAAGAGATAAAAAAAGTAATGGAATAAAAAAACCTTGGGACAATTCTAGATCACTAATAAAAAAAGGTACCTTACCTTCTATCATTTTTTAACTGACTGAATCACAGAGCAAAAAAAAAAAAAAACGCTTCCCCTCTACATAGAGGCGCCTTTTCGACACTTCTCATACAATTCAAGCGTGTCAGGTATTACAATGAAACCTCTATGGTTTACCTGCGCAGATGACATATATAGCAATTGTCTTGTCATTAGTGCCACTGCTGTCAGCAAAACGTGCTGTGGGTTGAGTCGATATATTTTTATCGATAGTTTGATATGAGTTAAGTACGCGGTAAGGTACCTCTTACCTGATTGTATCATTAGGTACACTTTAGTACCTACCTATATCTTTTGTGCCTTTTGTGCGTATTTCTATGTGTAATAGTGTTATTTTATTCTATTATACTCTATTCTGGGTCGACAATGGCCAGCCGATAAACATACCGGTATAAATCTAAAATAAATAAAATTGAATGTATTGGTATTGGTAGGTACGTCATGTTCGCGTCACGGCTATACAGTCCACCTCTCAACTATTTTATGGCAAATGTAATGTGTGTAAGTATAGAGGTAGTTTATCGTCAGTTTATGGTTATAAAGATTAAGTTTATAAGCAAATCCGATAGGCGTCCAAAGTGAGGATTTATGGGGGAGGCAGTGTTTAGCAGTGGACGTCTGCCGGCTGATGTGTGATAGTATAATTATATCTATAAACTAAAGTTTGAAATATGCCGAAATAGAAGAAACATAACAAGTTATAAAACGAAAAAATATATTAAAACTCCAAATACATAGGTAACACGTTTTGCAGATGATTCATCAGTATTGTTGCGTCATGTTTCTTTTTGATAGAATTCATCTGAAAATATAATTTTCAGATGAATTTTTAGGAAAAATAATAATAATATTGAGTATCATTGAGGTGTTGTAGGTAAACACTTATTTAATAGAAGGTAGGTCCTTAGTTTGGCAGTAAATAAAGGTAATTTTTCAGCTCACCATGCGATGTATATTTTAATTTACAGCTATTTACAAAATAAAAAGCAAGTGAATTTTTTCATTCAATATCGACTAAGACGTAGATTCTTACGTAGAATTAATGAGATCAGTTGTCCTTAGCAACCAAGAGCAATGATTTTCTATGAGGCTACCATGGATGAAATAAAAAAAAGAAGGATTGAGTTTTGATTGACATCGAACTGAAGCCCAAAATGGCGGACATATTACATATGTGTGTCAGCTGAAAGTAGGGCGACCGGCTGCATATGATGTGAGCGTGTGCGTGTTCCGCTCGTACGTACGAAGCGTTCCGGCTTCCTAAGGGAGCTTCAGTTTCGGATCAGACGGGATTCCCTCCTTCTTTTTTTAATAGCTCCATGGAGGCTACATGAAAACTCTTTCATGGGCGAGCACGCCACATCATTATAATGTCCTCATCAAATAATAAATGCGGATAAGAGAAATTATAGTCATCATCATCAGCCCGTAGATGTCCACAGCTGAACATAAGCCTCCCCCAGAAAGCGCCAATTAGAACGGCTGCTCGCCTCCTGCATCCATCGGCTCCCCGCGGCTTTCACCAGGTCAAAGGTCCACCTAGTGGGGGGAAATTATAGTACCTCGTTAAAAATAGGATAGAGTTTCAATGTGGGAATAGCGTCAAAATATAAACGTATATGGTTAGACATTTTCATAAAACATTCAGCTTCAAAATGCTGAGAGCAAACCGTATCATGTTTTTGAGGAAACTAATTGCACTGTCCAGTTGCGAATATCTATTTATCTTTTATATTAGGATCTGTAGGAAACCTAATAAACATAAAAGATATTAAAAGTTTAATTAGTAGAAGTCAATTTAACCACAAAATAAATTGAAAACATTTAAAACTTATTGTAACAAATTTCCGGATGGCATAATAGAAACTATCGATGTATCGATAATTATAAGGTTAACCAACGCATTACATCACTATCGGTACTTCTGCCATAGGGTAAGTTCGCCGGTTTTGCGACCACTTCCTATATCCGACCATTTAATGTACATTTGATGAAAAAATATCAAAAAATAAAAAGCTTGCGGTGAACACATCTCTAAAATATATTATGCCTACACAATTATGTCCAAATAGGTTCAGTTTTGTAACAAATATTATACGAGAAATCCCCAATTCTATTTTAAAGCTTTGAAGCTTAAAAGCACATACATTTTAACTGCCAGTTTTCGACCACCATCTGGCATAAAAACTTCAGATACCCAAAATCGCTCGTGGTCGAAAACTGATCCAGCTGCAGAAAAATGCTATTCGACCGCAAAAGCAAACTATATCAAAAACATTATAAATACGTATTTATTTACATATAAAAGTACATAAATAGTCGATTACTTTGTAAGGTTAACTAATTAGACCAGACACGATTAAAAAAAACGATTAATGCTGGTGGTCGCAAAATAGGCGTGACCAACTGATCGAACCATCATTGAATATTTCTCGCCCAGGGTGTAATGTGGGCTGGCTTTATTACAAAAAAAAAGTAGCGTATTTAGTTTGTAAACATTACTATGTTTATAAACTACGTTAGCCAATATATTCTTTTGTTATAGCTGAATTTTTCAGCCATATCCTTAAATAAGTTTTGGCGGTCTCAGTAAGAAAAAAGATCATGCTTTTTTATATGAGTAAGTGCCTCAAAGCTGGAGAAATCATGAAAATACAAGACAGAGGATCTAAAGAAGCCTTTCTGATCATTGTTTCTATCATTTATTTACCACAAGCAGTCAGGCACCTACGTCTTTCAATTTATAGTGGTAGGAAACTAGCGAAAAAGTGGTCGTAAACATAATTTACTGATCGAAAACTAGCAAAATAGTCACTATTAGCCTTTGGTTTAGATATTATAAAAGGGTGGGTTATTTTAAAAAATGATTGATAATCTGATAAAAATATAGAGTATAATATTTGAAACGTAGCTTAGTAGCATCAAGTCAAAAAATGATACTGGTACATTTTATTATGCAACCTAAACTTGACAACTCCACTAAGTGGTCGGAAACTAGCGAAATTACCCTATAATATCAAACTGACACAGAAGAGTACCCCGTACCGAAGTTCGGCAGCAATAATATGATTAATTTCGTCTCTATATAGAGGCGAAGCGTCATTTGTTTCATAGCTCTGTGGACTGAATATTTTGGATTCCGCCATTTATAAAGATGGCTGCCATGCAATTTTTTTTTCCATTTTCGGCGCATTGTTTCTCTATACCTATGGGAAATTTTGATCCTTTTTTTTATAAATTTGTATGAAAAAGGACAATCGAAATTCAAAATAATTCATGACCTGATCTTCCGACCTTCCATCATCGTGACCATCGACGGCCTGGCTAAGCTATATGAGATAGGTCATATGCGTTCTCAGGAATGTCATAGTAACCCCTGGAACGATTTTAGAGAACATAAAAAGATTCAAAATGGCGGGGAAAAAAACAGCCATACTATATTTGACTGGAAATGACGGCGAAACCATGACATAAAGAGCTCGAACTGATATTGTTTGGAGGCCGGAAGGGAAGATATTACAAAATTATTTTTTTTTAATTGTGGAAATTTCGGTATTGGCGGAAAAAAATGTTTTTCCGATCCGGATGAAAATCGATATCTAGGAGTCCCCGAGGATGCTGATCAACATTCTAAAATCAAATTTTGACATGCGCCATTTTTCAATAGGGTTGTCATACAAAGGTGATTATATCGAAATATGAACTTTCCTTTTTTACGCCTCCAATATGAATGTAATAGATAAGTTGTTTCTGGGGATCGAGTAAAAATGTATAAAGGAACAAAACAGAACACTAATGAAATTGATTTTTTTCAAGATGGCGGATGGAGACGTATTGACTTACAGAAAATGTTATCCGATCCGGATGAAAATCGATATTTGTGACTCCCCCTAGATACTTAGTAAGAATATGGGGAAAAATTTTTGATTCCGCCATTTTGAAAAATTTCATACATTTTACTGAACTTTTTTATGGATCTCCAATCCGTATGAAAATTGATATCTGAGTGTCCCCAAGGGCACTGATTAACATGCTTTAGCTTCTTTTAGACATCCACCGTTTTTCAAAATGGCTGCCATACATACTATCAAAACTACCAACGCGACGACAAACGAAGCGAGAAGGAGCTGCAAACTACCTACCGCGACGACGAGCGAAGCGAGGAGGAGCTTCAAACTACCTAACGCGACGACGAGCGAAGCGAGGAGGAGCTTTAAACTACCTATCGCGACGACGAGCGAAGCGAGGAGGAGCTTCAAACTACCCATCGCGACCACGAGCGAAGCGAGGAGGAGCTCCAAACTACCTATCGCGACGACGAGCAAAGCGAGGAGGAGCTTCAAACTACCTACTGCGACGACGAGCGAAGCGAGGAGGAGCTCCAAATTACCCATCGCGACGACGAGCGAAGCGAGGAAGAGCTTCAAACTACCTAACGCGACGACGAGCGAAGCGAAGAGGAGCTTAAAACTACCTCTGGAGAAATAAAACAAAATGGCCGCCATGTAAAATTAAAAGGCGCACACTATCTGAACTAATAGAGGCAAGCATAGCGTGTTTGGACTCATGTTACAGAGAACAACGGAGGCTTTCTTACAGTCTTAACATAATTCAAAGATGGCGGATTCAAAATGGTGCCCGATTTTATAGTAACTAGGATTCGGCTGATATTTAGTATTTGGGGGTTTTAAAGGATGCTGATTTCAAATTTTGACCTTTTACTTAACTGACAGCATTTTTCAAGATGGCCGCCATGTAAAAGTCAGATCAATTATCATTTTCTTTGAAAAATACCGCTGTTTTGTACTAATTCTTGCAAAATTACAAGTTTAAACACAAGTATAGCGTTTTGAAATAATGATACGCCACGAAAAAACACCCACGCGGCCCGCATGCGGGCCGCGAACAGAGCACCCACTAGTAAAATTATATAAAACTAAATAGCGTTAAAAAGTGCATCTAGGTCGCATAAAGACGATCCGTTCTGCTGACTCGGCTCCTTGTTTTGCAACTCGCAGCTCGTGACGCAAGTCAGCTTGTAAATAGATGCGGTGTCCTTATCCAGCGATTTGCTATGGGAACGATGGCGTAACACGCAGAATTCACCCTATTTACATACCTATATAATGTAAACAACGTAGGTAAACATGACTACTTTTCAAAATAACGTACCTTTTTTATTCCATGACAAAGAACGCTTTCAGTTGCAAACTATTTAATCTCCAACTTTTCCAGTGCCGTGCCGTCGCTGCACAATGCATATTATGCTAACAAATTGAATTCACTGAGATTTCGCATTTCTAGTACAATAGTTCGCAACAATAGGCGCATAAAGGAGTGAAAAATTACGAGAGTTAACCGGCTCAAAGTGGTTCAAACCGAAAAAAACTGGCGAAAACCAGCTGGCGCCTGCTTCCCACGTAAATCTTGCTTCTATGACCACAAACTAAGTAGAGAGGTAGGGTGCGCGGATGATTTATACCGCCAATCTGTAGGAATGGTCATTTCTGGTCAAACGAGAGTCTATTTGTAAATTCCTTTCCTTTCATGTAACAGTGACGCGTGACATTCTGACGTTCTTATCGCGGCTAGATTCTGTGAATAGGAGTGGATGTAACGTAACGGACGCTATGAAAGGTTTTGGGATGGTACGCCTGTAGAGTTGATGTTGATCCTTTATCATGCAGACGTTTTGGTTCATATGATTGTATATGGTATAGGTATATCAACTGTATAACTTAAAACTGCTCTTTTAAGGGTTCCGTACCCAAAGAGTAAAGGGAACCCTATTACTAAGGCTCCACTGTCCGTCTATCTATCCGTCTGTCCGTCTGTCACAAATTTGTAGATGCCGCTATGGCAACAGAAATACATTAATTGTGAAAATTTCAGCTAACTATCATGGTTCATGACAGCTTTGTGATAGACGGACAGACGGATAGATAGAACAACAAATACTAAAAAACAGAATAAAATAATATTTAATTGAGCTCTTATAACAACAAATGTGATTTTTTTTGCTCGTTTTTGTAGATAATAGTATACGGAACCCTTTTTGCGCGAGTCCGAATCGCACTTGGCTGGTTATTTTAAATGGTCCTCTTATTAAATTTAATTAAATTCTAGTCACCATGTTTTCAACTAGACCTAAGTAAGTTTTGTACCATTTTTAATGGTTTGTATACTTAAAAGTGCGTCTTCACAAATGTAAAATCATAATTTTTTAATGTTTCGGGGTGGTGACTATACATATGCTCTACTCGCGTCATGAATTGAGTTTCGCTAGTGTCAGCAGAAATCAATGCATGTGCAATAGGTACCTATGTGTCGCTGCAAGTCTTTACTCGCGCACGATTTGCTAGACTAACCCGTTGCCGTATCATTTATACAACGCTGAGTAAAATCATAACGGAAGAGTTACCTATTTTAGTACCTTACCTTTTCAGATTCATTTCAATCGGTCCGCTTCATGAAACCTTTTCGGCTTCCACTCCAGGTTTTATAGCAAACATTGCTGTAACTTAAGGCAAGAATTTCGCTCAGAAAGTAAAGGCATATTATGGCTTTACTATATGTCACGGGTACGCAAGCCACGTAGAGCTTTTATAGCGATTCTCGGGAAGTTATGGCACTCATTACTGTAGCTGGTTATGATGTTAATACGGTCATGGAAAAATGTGATACGCTGCGTAAGACAGTTCAGTCAGTTTTATATTTGAATCGAGTGTTCACACTCTTATGGGGCCATGTCTGGAGCTTTTGTTATTTTGATGGAGTTCTTGCACTGCCTATGAATACAGGCAGGCTTTCTTATTATGGTGCAAGAGCTCGCTGCGTGAATACCTACGTCATCGGGTACAGTGTTCAGGGCTCTAAAGTTGGTGAAGGAGGTTATTTCTATAACCCGGCAAGATCGGCACTGGCAGACCTTTTTTTTGCATGTTTAAGTGTCGGTTAACGATCGGATAAACATAACCTATTGAGGTACCCAATGACGAAGCTATTCAACGCAGTGGGCTCTCGCACCATTAGGGGCGAACCGATTAAAACCATTACCGATTTAGATTATTTTTTCAATTAGGTACTGCATTCATTTTTAATATATTATTTACTTGTTCATTTTTAATAGTAGTCATCATGCCAATTTATAATGTACCTAACTTTATTTACGTACCTACGCCTACATAAACATTATTCCGTGTTTGCTTTAAAAGCGCACCAAATGAAGCATCACAATAGCATAAAGGAAAATCGAGTTGTTTCACGTCAGAGCTCATTTAGCATAGCCATTCACACGTCGGTAATCTTTGAAAACATGACGCCCGAATAAATTTTGTGAAAAAAATTTTTCTTATCTATAATAAGATACCTACTTTTATGAACAATTTAAATAAATTCCGATGTTTAACAAATGATTGGCGATTGCGATAATATAAAATATTCTTTAATAAAGATTACATGCTTATTGGTTCGCGCAGCCCACACACTTTATTTTAAAGTTCCGAGTAACACTGCAACTGTTTTTTTTTATGAGAATGAATTACGTGACGAGCAAGTCGTTCACCTGTTTCTTCTTCTTCTTCTTTAATGGCTTTCTATCGCTTGTTTGCAATAATTCTGCCAATGTCAAGTGAGTAAAATTTGTACGGTTATGTCAAGTCAAAGTCATATTTTGTCAGTCAAAACGCCAACAGTAAAATGGAGGATATTTTACTGAAGGCTCTAAAAAGGCCTTTGAAGCAAAAACGACAATGCATGGTTTTATGATCTTGAAACCATTTGTCAACACTCGTGCACGTTCACGAACACTCAACGGATAATAATCCACCCTTATTACACATTAAAGTTCAAGATACACTAGTTTTAAAAAATAAATTCAAAATTCACAACCGCCATTGTCGGATTTTCTTCAAAAACCCTTCGTCGTTCACCTGACAACACGGCCGCCCATAACAGTTACAGTGTCACTCTGAACTTTAAAATAATAAAGTTTTGCGTGACACTGCACTGCGCACGTCATCCTGAGACATTACATAGTAATCAGATCACTAGACTGTGTTATCAGGTCATAAAGTCTCATTTGCCCAGTACTTTCAAAGCTACAATGCCCTTCAAACCGAAACAGCACTACTGGCTTGCACACTACTGCTTGGCGGCAGAATAACTGGCAAAGCGGTGGTACCTATCTAGACGAACTTTGCAGAAAAGTCCTACCACCTAGTAAATACTGTTATGGGCGGCCGTGTTACTTAACATCAGGTGAAAGACTAGCTTGTCACGCCATTCACTCTCATAAAAAAATATGTTATCATTCAAATATTTCTCATTTTGTAAATTACTATTTAGAACATGAGGTCGTGTACTCTGTTATTTGTTATTTGATTTTAATTTCTTCAACATTACTTTAGGTGCTACTGTGCAAATAAATTGGATGGACTACAAAGAGTGCCTATACTTTACCTAATAGTTCCGCTTTATGGAACAGTAACAGAATCCTAAAAACGTTTAAATAGAGATACCCACATCCACGGTCTTAAAACTCCAAGTTCTTTTGTGGGCCACCTACTTTTTATTTCCTACCCGCACCGTGTTGGGTAAAGTTACTTAAATCAACACGCAAAAAATATGTAAAAACCTAACTTTTTACGTTGACTTCGACTCTGTAAATCTACCGAGGACATTTTGTGTAAAAGTTCACATTCTTTTATACTGAGAAAGAAAAGCCAACTTCTTTATGTCGGAAGAAACAAGTTTTATATAAGGCGCGCTGCGGGTTCGCATTAGATTAAGTTTTCCCACGGGAACTGTTCATTTTCCGGGAAAAGCAGTATCCTATGTTTACCTGGGTAGTCTAAGCAATCTGCGTGCAAAATACCATGTACATCGGATAAGAAGTGTTGATGTGAATGCAGCCTGGCACGTGCTGCACTTTAAGTAAGAAGATTGAAGCCCCGACCCGGAAATCGAATAAAAATATCAATGACTATATCAGATACTGAGTTATTCAGAGCCTTTCCATATAATTATAGCCTTATCATACACGTATTAGGATGTTTTAGAAGGCCATTTAAGTTGAACATAAATACCACGACATTAATCTAAGGTTTTTTTTTTAATTGAAATAACCGGCCTTGTGCGAGTTCCGTACCGTTAAAGCGTAAAAAATCACGTTTGTTTATGGGACCCCCTTAATTAAATATTTATTTTATTCTGTGTTTTACTATTTATTATATAACGGTAACAGAAATACAAATTCACGCTACATGAGAAACAACCTGGTGACAGACGGACAGACAAACAGACAGACAGCGGGGCCTTATGAATAGGGTTTGCTTTATCCCTTTGGTTACGGAACCCTAAAAAGAGGTAACTTGAAAGCACAATGTATTTCAATCTACAAGATTTTCCTGAAAACGAGCGAAGCCAATTACGGTTGGCGCTCGAGGAATTTGCTTGCGGATTCCTAGACCTATGAATACCCGTGGGAACAGGTATTCATAGGAAATCTTTATGTATCACATTTTTGGGTTCCATAGTACCCAGTAGAAAAATGTTTGTGTAAGTATAAAACGTAGTTTTGGCTTGGTATCTCGTAAAGGGCGGAGTGTTTTCTTGAATCTGTTCTTTGAAGTCTAAATGACATAGAGATTCAATCATTAACAGTCTAAAGACGTCCACTACTGAACATAGGCCTCACCCACAAGCGCCACTTTGAGCGACTACTTGCCTCTTTCACAGCCGCAGATGGCCTATTATTTTGAATCTGTCCCAAACTCCCATTGTTTATTTTACTGGCCAGTTTCATCTGGAAGCCAAGTGCGAGTCAGACTCGGGCACTAGGGGTCCGTACCATTATAGCAAAAATAACACATTTTATTTATTGGAGTCCCTTAAAAATTTATTTTATTCTGTTCTATAGTATTTTTTGTTATAGCGGCAACAGAAATATATCATCTGAGAAAATTTCAACTGTCTAACTATCAAGTTTCATGAGATACAGCCTGGTGACAGACAGACAGATGGAGCGTAGTCTTAGTTACCTATTTGACCTTATAGGTACAGAACCGTAATAAAAATGATCTAATTTTCAACATAAGAATATTATGCATAGTTTTCACCTCGAGTTTTACGTCGTTGGACCGTAAATCCAGATTTTATGCTGGTTTTATATTGCACTTTGTTTTATCGCAGTATTCCAACACCTATTTTTACTTCCCGCATTCCTAAACATCAACATATATACATACTTATCCACCCTCTTTACGGTCTTGGCTCCTCAAACTTTAAGGGCGACTGAATATTATATGAGCCTATGTTGACGTGGGTCTCATTCCAGGGTATAAGTCACGGAACGTCGGGTAATATTGATGAATGATGAAGATCAAGTGTTGCTTGGCTGAATATTGAACCGTGTTGCTTGGGCGGACTTTGGCTTGCTTTTCTGGTCGACATTTTTTATGATGTTTTGTGGGAATAAGAATAAATTACAAAAGCATCATAAAACATGCTGCTGAAATCGGAACAAATGGAAAAACATTTTTTTGCCCGATAGTAACATTTAGTGACAGTACTATCCAACGGGGCAATGCTGTCAGCATATTGGGCATGCTATCTAACGTGGTGGTGATGGTAGTGCGTTGAAGCATTTAGGACTGTATGTGTATAAAGCAATGCGGATACAGTCAAGTGTATTTTGTAGTAATATCATAGGGGGTTACGTGAATGCTAAAATGGACATACAAAAATCCATAGACTAGCTTAGCTATTCTATAGCCAATGCACGTTATGGTTATTTAAACTAACCACACCATGGATACTGTTTTAGATTTCAATCAAGTTTAATTATGTCAAAGCTATTCCTATACATTATTATCAATCATTTGTTCAGATTCGAAGTCACATCTCTATTCTACCATTCTAATATAACTGCAGTACCTACCTAAATAAGCAATATCAGCGGCAGTGGGCGGGCCACATCGCTCTTAGAAATGACAACCGATTGGGAAGAAAGGTTCTCGAGTGGCGACCATGAACCGCAACATAGGCCGACTACTAGGTGGACTGACGACGTGATCAGAAACGTGGCGAGCCGATGGATGCAGGAGGCAAGCAACCGCTCAAAGTGGCGTTCATTGGTGGAGGCCTATGTCCGTCTTCAGGTTGATGATGATGATGATGATGATGATGATGATGATGATGATGATAATGATGATGATGATGATCTAAATAAAACCAACTCTGAACCATTTAACTATTTAACCCTAACTCAAGAACTATTCCTGAGAGAACACTTGTTTTTAGAGTACCTATGAGAACAGTTTTACTGGTTGAGAATAGCCGAGACGGCGGCCTTTGACAGCCTTATGCAAATATACGCCATACCAAGACAGAGATCGCAAGAAATTGATTAGAATCTCCATTCTGCGATATCAATATGACAAGCTTGAGTTTCTAATTGAGACAAAGATATCAAAATAAGGTTTATTTTTATTTGCATCGCTATTCTCTGTTCTACCGTCAAAGTACATACTTACCATGAAGGTAACAAAACTAACAAAGGTGTTCAAAATATAAAAGGGCTATTTCACCGCGTTCATTGCGCTGTAGGAAATAAATTGATAAACATCACTGTTCTCATTAGGTATTACTATGAACTACATGGAAGCGAGCAGGGCGCCCTCTGGGGGAGACCTATGTTCAGCGGTGGACGTCTTCAGGTTGTCGATGATGATGACTACTATGTACGTCGTGTGGCATAAATGATATATCTTTGCAAGAATGAGACACGTAAATTCTACTGGCAAAATCAACACCTCACCTCTTCTCACAGCCGGAGTAAGAGGCAAGCAGCTTCTTAGAGCTTATCTCTATGGGGGAGGCGTGTTCAGCTGTGATCGTCTGATGATGAAGCAAAACAAAATCGTTTACCTACTAAATGAAGGTAGTATACCTGCCAATATGTATGCTTACTATGTGCCTAATTGTCGTTGTTGCAAATTATAACTAATTTCATTTTCATTTTCATTTTCATTTTCATTTTCATTTTCATTTTCATTTTCATTTTCATTTTCATTTTCATTTTCATTTTCATTTTCATTTTCATTTTCATTTTCATTTTCATTTTCATTTTCATTTTCATTTTCATTTTCATTTTCATTTTCATTTCAAATGAGTGCAAATCAGACCTATCTGTACCTTACTATACGTAGATGTGTTCATCCCACCTGAGTCTCAGTAATAGCATCAATTTAAGACCATTAATAATAGATTGCTTGTACGACAAGGTACATGTGCAAATTGTATCCGAAACGGCTAACTACGAAACTTAGTTAAACATAACCACTCCACCAACTCAGCCATCGTGGTTGTTGTAGTTAGTAGTTTTACCTACGTGGCGTGGACGAGCACTAATTAAATAAAATTACTAATTTCTTCCAGAATCAATAGCACTTAATAATAAATTGGTTAGTGCTGTTTAGGAATAATTGCCTAGTAATGTTTTTTATTAAGAAACTTTTTAAACTTTTGAAACTGTACAAAATGAACGGAGTTTTCGGAGAGAGGTTATTTTTCGTTACAGTTACAGAAAAATCCTGACAACACCAAAGGTCTTTGAGCATTTGAAAGCTAGAAGCGTTAATGTGCACATAACAAACTAATAATGATTTTAAAATGACAAACACAATTTCAAAAAAACAGCACCTACCTACCTACTTTTGAAATTGTACCTCTCTTTGAACAGAAAGCCAAGGAATAACGGACCACTAATTTAAAACAGCTGATTCAATTATAATATAAATGCAATAATCGAATTAATTTATAAAATCAACCCGTACCCTTCTCAAGGGTTCCGTTGACAGTCGTAACAGATGGTCACGACAATTTGTATTTATTAAACCATTTTGTAACAACGTTATTTTACAGAAATATGCACGCTATAATAAACCTTATGTATTTTTCCGTAATGAAAATAGAAATAATAGAAATACAGCAATACGCATTATACAATTTGTAACGCACACAATTTCAGTGTGCAAGAAATTGATAGGAACACGAATCAAGCCACAGGGGTAGTGCGACGCATGGCTGGTTTGTGAAAAACTATTAATTGTTGTTTCAAAAATACAGTAAGCACATTTCCCACATCACATATTAAAATATAATTATTTAAAATATATTATTATGTTTGATTTGCGTTCCGCTATGTACCTAACTTTTATTTCACCCATAGTGTTTTCACTTTTTCTCTATGTGGTTTTCAATCATGGCTGGAGGTGGCACATGCACAAACATTTTTTTTAAGGTTTTTTGTAAACGCGTTGCAAATTACACGAATTTAAAAAAAAATATAATTTGTTTGTCATCATCATCATCATCATTAACAGCCTGAAGACGTCCACTGCTGAACATAGGCCTCCCCCAGGGAGCGCCACTTAGAGTGGCTGCTCGCCTCCTGCATCCATCGGCTCCCCACGGCTTTCACCAGGTCGTCGGTCCACCTAGTGGGGGGCCGGCCTACGCTGCGTCTTCCAGTTCGTGGTCGCCACTCGAGAACCTTTCTTCCCCATCGGTTGTCAGTTCTACGAGCGATGTGGCCTGCCCATTGCCATTTCAACTTGCCAATCCTAAGAGCTACATCGGTCACTTTAGTTCTCCTGCGGATCTCCTCATTTCGGATCCTATCTCGCAGGGAAACACCGAGCATTGCTCTCCCCGTAGCTCGTTGCGCGACTTTGAGCTTAGTAATGAGGCCAACAGTTAGAGACCACGTCTCAGTTCCATAAGTCATCACTGGCAACACACATTGATTGAAAACTTTTGTTTTAGGCTTTGTGGTATTTTGGACGAAAAGATAGGTCGAACGCTGCCCAGCCGAGTTGGATTCTTCGGGCGACCTCTTTGTCGAAGTTGGACCTACCCAATTGGACAGTCTGCCCTATTTGTCGTATCAGACGTATTTGTCTATGTGGTTTGTTTGTCATATCAAAATAAAAATAAAATTAGGTGTATATTATTTTTTAACAAACTTTTAATAAAACCAATAAAAACGAATGGCATCCGCATGCATAATGCTATTTCACATCACAACTTTAGTGTATCAAGCTGGATGGAAGGCTTTTTTATAACAAAAACCAACGTATATAACCTATAAAAATATCAAAAATATCCAGCAGCTCTTATTTCAATAAAGTGAGCGGTAACACATTAAATCCATTACTTCTAATTACCGGGAACTGCGTTTTATTAAACTGTATAAAAGTATTTATGATTTTTATAGCAGTATTTTTGTTATGAGAATGAATGACGTGACGAGCTAGTCGTTCACTTGATGTTAAGCAATACAGCCGCCCATATTAGTTGCAGTATCACTCGGAACTTTAAAATAATAAAGTAGTAGTATCGCCTGCTTAGAGTAATATCGTGATTCAAATTTTTCTTTTACAAATTAATCGATGTATAAAAGTAGGTACCTTTTTATTAAGGGTAGAATGAAGTACGAAAATTCATCTACCGATTTATCTCTACGTCGATATTATAAAGTCGTAATGTCACCGCAATGCATTGTTGGATAAATCTTTTGACACGACATCAACTGATCGTCTCAAAGCAAGGCGCAGATAAAAGGAACGATTACGTGACAAAGCAGGTGGATGCGTTTGTAAAGCAATGCCGCCGTTCACCTGCACCTGGGGATTCTGGGGTGCAACCATTGTTCATCGATTCCAAATGCAATAATTTTGACTTCTTAGTCTTTTTTTCTTCTTATATATGGCTCCACTCATAGTGCATTTAGCCAGTGTCAATATTGTAATGTTCATCGTGATAAAGAATATTATTTCACGTAAACTCAAGTCTTAGTCATAGTCATAGTCAAGTCTAAGTTATGCTCTAGTAAAGTGGTGACAAATTTACTAGAAGCTTCTATGGAATTTTGGAAGTAACACGAAACACAAGGTTTCTCCACATTTTATCATTTTACATGTTTATATTTCAGCACTTATTGCGTAAAAAGCCACCAATTTTAAACATTAATACTGAGAAAGCTCAAGCTTTGAGAAATAATACAATGCAACGACGTGAACTATTCCGCGTTCCCGCCAAAAAACATATTTTTTTAGATTAAATAATTGAATTAGCGAACTAACCCCCGTATTCCAAAACATTTCTCCAAAAATCCTTCGCTTGACTTCTACTTAACTTTGGGGGAAACTCAAAATACACCGCGACGTACCTTGAGTTGACATTTGCTTCGCTTCTCTCGTTTGAGAAAAATTGACGCAGAAATGTCAAGTTGATTATTTATTGTCAACTAAAAATACCAAAACACAAAAATGAGGTTAATTCGAGGTTGAGTCGATTGGAGTAATCTCGAGGTAACGTCTTAGAATATGAAGGTTAGTCTATACTTCAACTACTTCTTATGTAATTACTCGCGTACAGGTAGTATTTTAAAATTATCTGGACAAAACAATGGTGTAGGTACAGGTTTTGAAATTTTGTAGACTTGTCGTTTTCGTTGACGTTTGATTGAAATGTATACCTATCCCCAAAAAGGGGAGGAGTTTGCTGTGGTTATATAGAGATTTTTGTGAATGGAATTCAACGTCCTTTTTAGTTCTAAATCTAGATTTATAAAATATAATATAAATTATTGAATATTTAGGTACATTCTAAATAAGTATTTTAAACAAGAGCAGAATATTTCAAACAGCTATACAGTTCGTCACTTTAATAACGTCCAAGAATATTTTAATTAATCCCTTTTTTATAGTAGGCCCCCGTGCCTTACAGCGGCAATAAATTCACTGTATAACCCCATCACATATTATTTGCTTCAATGTTGTCACTAACGAAGTGCATTGACAGTTTTCAAAGGGCAACAATTATGGTATCCTATTACGGTTCAAGCACAGAACAAAAAAAAACGCTTGCCCTCTACAGCGTCATTTGTTTCATAGCTCTGTAGGTTCAAGAGATAATAATGATAGTGAGACAGACAGACAGACAGACACAGGAGGCTCATTATAATAGGGTTTCATTATGTTACGAGAACCTAAAAACTTCATATCGGAAATCCAAAGTAATATAGGTAGATAGACTCTTTATTGTACACACCAAATTACTACATTAAACATAAAACATGCATGGATGCAGGAGGCCAGCAGCCGCTCAAAGTGGCGCTTTCTGGGGGAGGCCTATGTTCAGCTGTGGATGTCTACGGGCCGTTGATGATGATGATGATGATAATGATGAAACATAAAACGTAATTTTTTTTTCCTTCTTTTTTTTATAATGCCGTAATAAAAATAAACGTGTAGCCAAGTTTATTGTAGGCTGGCCGTGGCCAGCGAGCTGACCACGGCCAGATGAATACATGAGCACTCTGCATCGATGGCTATTTTGTACCTAGTAGTTGAACAATTCTTACGTATGAGTAGGTAGGCTAGATATTGTACAATGTACAATGCACATGCATACATGGGAAAAAACGCATTGGTTTTTATAATTCTACAATTATGTGTAAATGGCGTTTGTATTCATTTTAAGAGAACAAGAATATTTTTAAACCGAACCCATCGGTTTTAATTTTTTTTTGTTAACTACTACTATTATGTATTGTTTAATAAATATTTTTTTTGTTTTTATTTTCATTTGTGTTGACCAATATATATATATATATATATATATATATGTATATATTTGTTTTTTTAGGATCCCGATGTCATCTATGTTCAAGTATAATAAAATCATTAACGATCTTACCATACACTATTGATCCATCTGAAACCATACTCTTTCACTGGAACGACGGATCGTACTGTGTATGGCCCCTCGAATTTCCGACTACGAGCTTGATTTTAAAAGCTTTTTAATCGAATTGGGCTGGACGTTTCGAATGGCTCTGATTGTCGGCCGAAATACATCGAACTCGGGTGACCTAACTCCTAATAGACCCGGGCTACCGGTTCCTATGGGATGGCAGCTTCAGTACACGTGAATAATAATTTCCTGTTTCCATTTCTAGGCAATTTAAATCAAAATTTCAATTTCAATTTTTAGGTATTTACAAGTTTTTCAACAGATTCTAGAAAAACAAATGGACAACTAAAACTATTCAAATGGCAAAAGCCACAACACAAATTTGGCTCCAAAGTTAAGACGTCTACAAATGTTAAAAGTGGCATATTATAGGGTACCCTTGGTTCTTACGCCGAGAGACTCACATACTTTTGTGATATAGCTCAAAACTTGTTCACACCAATCAATGTAACAAAATACATACTCGGCAACATTGTAACGAACAAAATGTACCTCTCGTACTAGGAGTTCAGAACCCACAAAGGAGTATGATTAAGATCATAGTGAGCTAATATAGCTAGTGTATTGCTAGGTATAATAGATATAACATAACTTTGTTACACTAAAAGCCAAGGTAACAAAACCGGTGAAGAGCTATTTTCAGGTCATGTTCGAGTCATTGCGTCATTACAAGGTTTCTTTGTCATGTTGGGCACAACATTGTAGGTTTCATAGTACTCTTATACTAGGATAACAGAACCAGTAAATGGTATTCAAATTACATATTTTATCAGATACAGCAGTTTGAAGGGACACTATGTTAGTCCCTTGTCCTACTAAGCAACATTGTAGGGTCCATGACTTCACGTAGGAATCGTATACCAGGATATCAGACAAGTGAAGTGGTATTCAAGGGAACGGACCGATGTCCACAATCATACATGATATAACGGATGTGACCATTTAAAGGGACTCTCCAATGCGGTGCATGCACCGCCCACATAATAACACGTTGCAGCGTCCACTTAAATAAGAACTAATCGACCCTGCAACAATATAGGGAATGTAGGTGATATGGTACCAGGAGTTAAGGAATGCTGAGAGATGATTGTACGTATCCCTACAATTGATTTTAGCTCTGATGTTTTGTTCTAAAATCAAAAATTACAACTGGGGTGCCCAATGGCCATGTGCCCCACGGTTTCATTCGTAATTTATGAAAAAGTATAATCTAACCTATATAATATAACCTATCCTATTAAGATAGAGTAATTTCTCAATCTATGTTCAAAATTGTAGATATTCAAGTTAATTGATAATTTTTTTAAATTTTAATTTTCAAAGGTCTTTATTATTCTTTTAAATATATACAACACATACGCACTAGTGTATATTTATCCTAGTGATATAAAATACTGCAGTAATAAATTATTACGGAAGCACACAGGCTCCTTACTGGAAAGTACAGGGGCCTTACCACAAACTAATACAAAACCATCATGGTTCATGACAGTAATGTTTCAAGGTTGAAATAATATTGTTCAAATTCGTACAATGAACTTGTAAAGTATTCCTGCATGAGAACGAGACGTCTACATTTTTATATAGTGTTACCACTGTCGCACGTCAATGACAACATGATGTATTTGAGTGAACGATTTAACGTGACGTCATCAAAATTGCTCTGCCTCTGCAACATTACAGTATTCTTACTTTTATGTCAAGTAAGGTTTATGTTTGTTTTATGCTATAAGAAGTTGTGGCAGGCCCCCAGAATGACTGTGTGAATTCTATGTTGCAAAGCCATGACACAGACAAACGTTCAGAGAGGATGCCGCGGGAGTTGATCAGTAAGCCTAGCACGAATATTTACGCGCGCGTAAGTGTAACGTAAGGCAGTTGTATGGCAATTGATATGCTGACGCGCGTCTGCTGCTCAACTGCTGTCAAAATTGTATGAACTTTGACAGCAGTTGAGCGGCAGACGCAATTGTAATACGTCACGGCCTTACGTTAGCGTTACACTTACACGCGCGTAAATATTCGTGCTAGGCCTACAGCTTCGACGCAGGCGTACGTGAGGGAGAGGGCGTTATGCGCACCTCCTCCCTCCTCCGTAGTGGGGCCACTGGTGGTGAGTCGGAGGACTCTTCACCGTATGGCACGGTCCCCACAAGTCTGGTGAATAGCCTTGGTGAGCAAGTTCATCCACCCCTAGAACCAAAAAGGCCCGAAAGGGCCTACCGCCGAGGTGGGATGGCCCGACTGCTAACGCGACCCCTCTCGCCTCACATGGCGTAAGACTGCTCACGGGGAGGATTTTAGTGGGTTTGAGACCCCCATACTCCCTGCCTCCACCCCGAGTTGGCAGGAAAGCATTTTCCTTCCCAAAAAAATTAACGACCGCGTCGTCGCTTACCATCATGTGAGACCACAGTCAAATGTTTATTTGTTTATTTGCTTACATAAAGACTTAGGTACTGTATATGGCACCGTCTTATTGTAAAAAACGAATGTTTATAAAAAAAACGAAGAAACCGGTTATTTATAAACTGTCGATTTATTGCAAACTGACAATTGGTCTTACAATAAAACGGTAGATTTTTCATATATTTATAAATAGTCGTAGCCCAGCAGTGAGTTTATAAACAAAAGGTTTTAGTAGCGTTTAATTGTAAACTAACCCGTATTAATGCACCAATTTTTGTTGTAATTTATTTTTTTTAGTCACTAGTGGCTAACTAGTAGGTTACGTGGACAAGCGAAGCGAGGAGGAGTGTTGGGTTAGTTTTGACCACACTAGAAGTACGAAGTACGTAAATAAAACAAAGTGATACCGATTAATTATAAATAGCCGAAAAACCATTCGTTTTATTGTAAGACAAATTGTGAGTTTACAATAAATTGACGGTTTATAAATAACCGCGTTTTTTATAAACAATCGGTTCTTACAAAACACAGTGATATATAGAAAAAAAGTTCAATAGTTTTATTAAGCTCGCCTTGTTTTTTTAGTTAACATTTTGTATAGTTATTCTGATTTGGTTGACTGGGTATTGATTTTCTAGCAAAGTACTGATAATCCAAAATGGGCTTTGATTAATAAATCCAGAGACCTGATGCAAATTTTATTAACTGACCTTTGTTATCGTGAAAGCATCTAGTTTAATAAAATTGATTCTCAATAACTGAATTTAGAACCTCCTTTATAAGAGTCAATTGAAACCCGAGGTACTAAGTGGCTTTGACTCTTAAAAGTTACCAATTGGTGTCAAAGAATACCTATATCTACAAGGTATTCTCTTCTAGGTGGACCGACGACCTGGTGAAAGCCGCGGGGAGCCGATGGATGCAGGAGGCGAGCAGCCGCTCTAAGTGGCGCTTCCTGGGGGAGGCCTATGTTCAGCAGTGGACGTCTTCAGGCTGTTAATGATGATGATGATGATGATTCTCTTCTCTCTAGGGTGTTCTAGAAGCGAGCACTTAGCTTTTAGTTATCAGCAGAATATACAACAGTTCGTTTAATTTGCGCTTCGCGTCTCTTGAGACTTGGGTTATACACCTGTTACTTGGTTACATCGTCTATTTATTAAGCGTTTTAGAGTAAAATTAGAAGAGTAGATATCAATTCAGACTACGATTTAATTCAATAACACAATATATGTAAGTACAATTACATTTGCAAAAATTAGCATTTGTTTTCCTATTTCCAAATCCACAACGCTTAGTTTATGAAAAAAGTAAAAATAATAAACCTGCCTTCCATACAAAACTACCAACTAGGGTCAAAATTGTTATTTTAATTTTTATCCTCTCCAGATCTGCATTTACCGCTTTGGTACTAGCATACCAGATTTTATTTGTTAAAATTGGCATTCGATTTCAACAGCCCCGCATTTGAATGGGTTCGCTACGATCCAACCTTTTCATAAGGCAATAAAACGCATGACGCTTTGCATAATTACTTTAGCCTTGAATGAGAAGTAATTTCAAAATGGAACGTCGCGACGCGAAGCGAAGTGTCGCGTCGTTTTTATTCTGGAAGTAGTTTTGCTGTTTTGCATTGACTTTAAGTACCTACTTGCTACCGGAGCTTTCAAGAAGCTCAGTTCTAAATCGAAGCTGTTAATGAATTTTAAGTGGGCCTTGTCTATTTTTATTGGCCGACCGAACGACGAAAGCCAAGTCTGCTTCTACTCACTGCTTCCATCTCTCCCGTAGGTGCCAGCCCAGCCGGGCCAGCAGTGCAAGCACGGATCTTCGGTTCGACAAATATATCGAGTCGATAAACAGATTTTGTTTATCGTTCTTATCGGTAACATGTAGCATGGATCTAACATAGGTAAATTTTGTCGATGTCTTTAGAGGGCTTTATTTTGTCGACAGCGTATCGATCATTCGTTCTTAACTCTCACAGAGTAGAACGATATTTCGGAAATTTCCACAGATTAGGAGATAGCCGTTGTCCGATTTTATTTGTTTCACGTTGATTTTATATACTCTTTGTTGGATTTTTTAAGTTTATACGAAGTAATATATATAACAAAAAGTTGATTACTTTTCTCTAGGCGAGGGCAATTTCTTTGTTGATTCTAAAAAGAATCTCGAACTGGTCTTTGGGTAGGTCGAGAGGATCATTGGCGTCTCTAAAACGCCGCCTGTTGATCCTCAAGGCATCCCACCACGTCCTTCTTTCGGCTTTCAACAATAAAATATAGCCAAAATCCATTTTACTAATGTTTGGTTAATATTATCGAGCAACTTTAGGAACCCGATAAATATTCGGTACATTCGATAAGATCGACAAGATTAAACCGATCATAGATGTCAAAATTTAGATCCATGCGCGGTTTAATCGATATAGAACGAACATATTCGTTAAGATTTATTATCGAATTTATATCGTCGTCGTAAAAATACATTCCATGCTACCAATTTCGTTTTATCGATAATTTATGTCAAAATTGACATCAAAATTCGTTAAATATATCGATCGGTAGTTCGGTGCTTGCACTGCAGTGTCGCCACTCGAAAACCTTTCTTCCACATCGGTGGTCGGTTCTGCGAGCTATGTGGCCTGCCCATTGCCAATTTAGCTTGCTAATTCTCAGAGCTATTTCTATCTCCTCATTTGTCTCATTTGGGATCTTAGCGTACAGGGAAACATTGAGCATACCTCTCCCAACATAGCTCGCTGCGCCACCCTAACGCATAATTTTAGCAAAAACCTTCTCGTGTTTAATTAGTTTTGCCTACTTTGAACTTATATGGTAATTAAAGGTCAAAGTTTTTTATCTTTTCAATCTTTGTGTAAGGATATGATAGCAACTGATCCAATAGAGGAGTTTTGAGTTGATTCATATCTACGTGGTAAATTATAGATATTCTTTGAGTAGCGTGAGAGGGTCTAGCAATCTAGAAATATTCGTCGCAGTATCTAAGCTGAATACATTCGGGGCTTCCCTGGAGAGAGGAACAAAAAATCATTTAGTCGCTGCTTACCTAAAACGAAGTGTGCCTTAATCGCATTGTGCCTAAACCAAACGCGATGTAAGCATGTCGAGATTTAGATTCATTGAGTTTTAGTTCAAGAGCGAGATAAATCCATTAGTACTTAGGTAGACCCCGGAGTATCTACTTAGTCCAAAGGCTCATTTGAATTGGCGTTTAGGCACAACGAGATTAAGGCGCACTGCGTTTAGGTAAGCAACGAGTAAAGGAAAAACGAACCAAAATTTTTTAAACTAGGAATACAATTATACTGCAACATCTTTCTTATATGATAAACACACACTAAATAAGTTGTTCGAATAATTGCAGCTGGTGCCCAGTACATAAACGGGTCTAATGAATAGCTCTGACTCCAGTTGACCTGACACCGTTAGAGATATCCCTTTGAAATGTCCGCTACAGCCCGGAGTAGGGCTCGGCAGGTTTTGTCTAAAGGTCTTTGAAATCATAGATTTCTCAGTTCAACGGTCCTATTTACAGAGCGAATCTGGATCCAGTCTCTGTTTGATATGCCCAGAAATAATTAGATATTGTTAAGCGAATTTTAAATATTTGATGGCTTATATTTTGAAACCTTTGGAAATTTTAAATAGAATGCTAATTAATATTCCTTAAAAAAAAAGTCAGTCAGTTGTTATTTTTTTTGTGGGTTTCATTGTTATTATAATTTTCATGCTAAAGCAAGCTGAACTAAACTTACTGAAATTTTGCAAGATTTCTCACGCTTGAGACTTCTCGACACTTTCCATCCAGAAATAGGTTCATATAATTATAAGGTAATCCTACGGTACAACGAATAAATGGTGAATATTCCGGAGCGTCTCTGGGTATAACATTATAACAAACCTTTATAAAGCATTGTCATAACAAAAGCACTTGCTGTTCCAACTCGATTCAATCACACACTGTAGATGCACAGAATAAAGAAGTGTTCTTTAGTACACACTAGAATGATGTGATTATACAGGGTTACTTTATATTTACAATAAACTTTTTGGGTATAAATCTATTCATTTAAAAAAGAAACAACTTTTGTACTCCCGTTTCCTTTTTAATCTTAATGTTTTCATTAAAGTAATGGGTTAAAATGTCGTTTAAAAACTGTGTTCCTCTTTTTTGCGTGGTCTGCAATAATACAGGATACAGAGCTTATTATTCTATCATGGAGTAATGACAATGACCCGTACTTAGAATAAGTACCTAAATTCTATCGACCCGTATTATGATTAATAGGTATATTGGTATGTATTACCAACATAGTCGAAAGTTACAAAATAAAATTAGTGAAAAAATTACTTATATATGTTTTTAAAAGTTGTAGATGAAAAGCTGTTTATTTCAATGATATGAGTTATTACCTAAAAGGGTTTTTCTAAATTAAAAATAACCCTGTATACTCTTTAGTACGCACTACACAGCACACAGCCGTTCGGTATAGAACACACTATACGGAACCGGTATCGGTAGAGATTGGCTACTAAGTACTCACCAAATCGATATCTGTTGAATGAACGGACTGCTTCGGTATTACAAAACATTCTATTGTTCTCAGGCCTTTTGTTTTTATAGGCCGTTTATCAAAACATCCGCATACAATGGGTTTCTACTTGAACACAGCCCAAAGAGTTTTGCCCGAAAATAATTGGTCATGTGAGTTTTTTTGCACTTATAATAAGCATTGTGTACACTCACTATAAAATATAATACAATATTATTAAATAAAATATAGGTAGGTACAGTGATAATGACACACAGACAGACAGATGGATAACAAATAGTGATCCTATAGGTTTTCTAAAGGTAAAAACATTTTAAATACTATTACTATTTATAGTATGGTGTTTAAACGTATTTCGGCAATAAAAATAACAAAAGGTTATCAAAATAGAATTTGCGACAGCGTCGAGTTACGACTGCTTACAGTTCGGACAGCAAACACAATTTGATTCAAACTTGTTAGGTATCAATCTGTTACCAAAGCTACAGCTTGAAATGATTCGGCGAAACGTTTGTGATGTTAACAAAGGTTACTCGATGTGGGATTGCACACCTACACTGCAGTAGCTACGCAATGTAGTCGTTTTGCGATCTAGTCAATTAAATACTAACCCTTTTGTAGTAATGTAATTTTACTTTTTTTAGAACTAGACAATATTAAGATGTAGTCAGTCATTTTGCTATTTCGTCTCTCTGCGATGAAGTACACCTTCGTTGTAGTCTCTACGCGATGTAGTCATTTAGCGATCTATGGTGCGTTCCAGATGTGTTATTTTTGCCATTTTCGTTATTTCCGATCACAGAAGTCGTTCCACTAGCAATAAAAGTGATCACTGTGAGACAGTTTGAATGTGATCGTTTTTGGCGTTCTTGGCATTTTTAACAGCTACTCAGCACACCCCTAGTCAATCTAATACTAACCCCTAATAGAGTTAGAATTATACCCCTATTAGGGTTAGTATTAGATCCCTAATAGTGTTAGTATTAGACTGTGATTATGAGCATAGGCTTATAGGAATGTAAAGGGTGTCTCAGAAAGAAAGCACCATTTCATTTTAAAATAAAAACACATACCGCTCTTTGAGACAGTTGTGATTTTTTTATTCGATTATAAAGAAGACATGTTCCGATTAAGTATGGAATAAAGTATCCGTAATATCCTTCAAATGGCCCCCACGGCTCTGATGACAGGCCAATAGTCAGATTTTAAAATAAAATAACAGATATTTTATTTACTGAGATCCTTCAACATTTTGGAGTAAAACTGTCGAATAATAAAAAACTGAATCCCTGAAATATTTCAATAGGTCTGCAGGAGCATTCCCAAACTAGAAAAGTAATAAGCTAGCATTAGGCACCCGTATAGAAGGAATACACCAAACTACAGAATTCACCCTATTTACATCCTATCGATAAATTTGTGGTACATCGTAGTTTTCACAGGTTCGGGTTAAAATCAACTTTAAACAGTTAGTCGTAGTTTCTTATCTGACTAATGCATGCCGCTCACGTTCGTACTGTAAAGTTTTGGCGACTGCAAATGGCATGATTCTATGCTCTATGAAGTTAGACATGCCAAGTTGCCAAGTCAAGCAGTTTGCAAAGTACCGAATGAAGAATGATTAACTGGTAAGGAGGAATGGTAAAGAGCTACTTCTAAAAGTGTACCTGGAGTTAGTGGTTCAGTCCTTTGTGTTGGGGTTGCTGGTGAGGGTGGTGATGCCATTTCCGTGCACACCTTACCTGCAAATAAAAAACCTTATTTAATTTGGATGTTACTAAACGCGAAAATTGAAAACGCAAATAATTGCAATAACTTTAGCACCTGAATGACGTTACTCAAGGCGGTTATTCTCTATGGAACCACAGATTCCACACGATACGAAATCACGTCGATATCGTGCCTTGTTCAAATCGTGTCACAGCGTTAGAAATACCTTCACTTTACATTAAGGTTATCTTTATTTTGAATAAAATATGTTGACATAAATGGTCATAACTTTTGATATGTTGATGTTTTGGAAACCGTCGCGGTAAAACATATGATTTTTGACAGTTCAAATCGCGCCAATCCAAATTCATTTTTTTTTTCCTCGTTGGAGGAATAATGGCGTCGCACATCCAAATTTATAGACTTTTGCAGATTTCTTATGTAAGACAAGGAATTCGCGTGGTTTCGATACGGAATAAGGGCCCTGTTTTTTTTTTGTTATATTTTGGCTCCACTCATAGTGTATTTAGCCAGTGTCAAGTATTATAATTTTCATCGTGTTGTTAAATATTTCACGCAGTCATGTCTTAGTCATAATTATAGTCACAGGTAGTCATAATCCAGTCTAAGTCATGCTCCAGCAAAGTGGTGGGAACTTTACTAGAAGCTTCTATGGAGTTTTGGAAGCAACAAGAAAAATCACGATTCACCACATGATATCACTAAGCCTCACTCATGCTCGTAAATCAGCACTTAATGCGTAAAACGCAACCAATTTTGAACATTAACACTGGAAAAAGCACAAGTTTTGAAAAATAATACAATGCAACGACGTGAAAACTTTTTCGCGTTCCCGCCAAAAACCGTTACTCAGTTCTAAGGTTTTCAAAGTTCATAATGTCAAATATTATAGCAACCCAATTTATAAATAATAAATGAATATGAAAATAAATTTCGAAGTGAATAAGTACATACTTGACTTAGAATCACGAGCGGGGATTGAACCCGCATAAATATTGATTTGGGAGGCGTTATCTGTACAGCATTTGTGTTGATGTAACCTGACCATGCTGGTTGGGATGATTCTTAAATCACTCAATAGATGGCGCTACCAACCCCGTAAGTTGGTTATAAAGGTGAAGGAAAAATTCGGACATGAGACCACTTGACACGGTAGCTTAAGTAAAGCATATCCCGGCTTGAGGGATGGATGGAAGCGGGTTCAATCCCCGCTCGTGATTCTAATTTTTCCTTTACAAATTAATCTGTAGATTACGCTGAGCAGGCGATACTGCTTTAAAAGTCATATATACTTGACTTGATTGGAAGACAGGCGTTGTATTACGTGGTAGGACTATTCTGTACGAATTCACTCCACTGCGCCGTCATCATCATCATCTACAGCTCGAAGATGTCCACAGCTGGACGTAGACCATGGCGCGTTACTTTGAGCAGCTACTTGCCTTCTGCATCTATCGACTCCCGGCGGCTTTCACCAGATTATCAATCCACCTAGGGGGGGGCCACCTGATGCTGCGTCTTCTGGTTCATGGTCGCCACTTGAGAACCTATCTTCTCCATCGGTTGTAAGTTCTACGAGCAATTTGGCCCGCCCATTGCCATTTTAACTTGCTAATAAGTGCTATATTGCGTTACTTTAGTTCTCCTGCAGACACGGACTTTATCTCGCAGAGAAACACGGACCATAGCTATCTCCATAGCTCGTTGCACGACTTTGAGCTTACTAATGAGGCCAACAGGAAGAGACCACGTCTCAGTTCCATAGTCATCACTGGCAACCACAGAGACACTGATTGAAAACCTTTGTTTTCAGGCTCTGCCATGGGGCTCTGCGGTATTTTAGACGTATTAACGTGTCAAACGTCAAATTACCCGATAACATTTCCAACGACGTAGTTGTCTGATAAAACGCAGCAACGTAGCAACTTTCTCCGCTTAGTCTCTTGAGGTTTGCTCTGGCGAGCACGTGCTTCATTTTGTGTTATAGCATTCGGGCACAGTATAAATGGATCGTATTTCGTTTTATAGTCTAAAGGAGTTTGCCTGCTAAATAAAATAAAAATTGTTTTAGTTTTAAAGATTTGTTTTTTTAAGTCTTCCGCTTCTCCTTTTTTATCACTAATGCGATCCAATTGTATGGTAGCCAGACATAATCTGGCTATAGCAGATTCTTTTTATGAAAGAAGAATATAACTAGCACCATGGTGTGGCCGAATGTAAAGTATGTGTCTCTTTTATCCTCTCGTAATCTTCATTCTCTTTCTATTAATGTTCTTGTTAGTATAGAATATACTATTCAACTGCCTTGCTGTGCCTAACTGCAATATCGCCATGGCACTCGGTGGCGCTTATTGGCCCATACGTCATAGGTGGTTACTTTTTATCAACGGTTTCTGGGTGTAATTCAGTAAGTATAGGTAAGTGGTTATTCGCTTTCGCGTTAGAAATTCCTTGTATTTCTATAGAGAACCTTTTTTATTGAAACCTGTACTTACACGCAAGTAATGTATATCTCTTCTTAGAAAACTTCAAAGTATGTGTATACATAATTCTAACAAGCTCAAATTGTTAGCATACATTTTCTCCGAAGTTACTTTAGCTACGCGTCGTACTAGATTCAACATTGCTCCACTGTCGCTTCTTAGCAACTTCTCTCTATAAAACTTTTTACATTATCCATACTCCCCACTTAGAAGATTAACGGGGAGAGTTTGAGGAAACATTATGTTGATTTATGATGAGATGATAAATAATTCATAGGCGATTTCAGGTGATGTTAAGAATCAGTAGGGCTTGTTGGAGTATATAAACTTTTTCTGTCTGAGAGATTAGTGGGGAGCCGCCGTATTTAGGGTTCTGAATATCTTGATTATGATATCTTGTTCGCTCATTGCATTATTTTGAATTTGAAGACATTATCCTGTTTCTATATGACAACTTGATTGGGTTAAATCAATGAACGAATTCTATAGCTCTGTGGTCAATATGATATTTTCATTTCGAATTCGCAAACGAGATAAAGAACCCAAACAGAATTTGTAAAATCATTTCACATATTTAATTATTTTCTTACAACAGTACCTACGCTACGTCGACAGCGTTTCTTGTTCGCGGAATTTCATTACTCATTATTACCGTCGTTTTATTATATTATATTTATACGGTATACAATTCAGTATTTTTCGATACCTTATGAAAACAAATTCAAATCTTCTTCGCTTTCCACGCTCATCACAATGTGAATACATTTAAATTCTATCAATATAATTCACTTTGGTATAAGTTCTTACAGTATAGAGCGAGATCTTGCGTTATAGATGAGCACATCAGCTATAAAACAATTTCTTACTTTCTTTCCTTCTATTTATTATTTTGCTGCTTTTTTAGGATTCCGAACCCTCAAGGTAAAGCGAACTCATTACTAAGGCTCCATGGACAGCTCCATCTCTCTGTCTGTCTGTCTGTTTGTCACCATGCTGTATCTCATGAACCGTGATAGTTAAGTAGTTCAAATTTTCACAGATGATTCTTTTCTGTTGCCACTATAAGAAATACTAAAACCCAAAATAAAATAAATGTTGAAGCGGTCCCATACAACAAACGTGAATTTTTTACTCTTATAGATAATGGTACGGAACTCTTCGTACGCGATTCTGACTTGCACTTGGCCGGTTATTAGCTTCGAATTTATCTGCAATGGATAACTATTTAACGCCTACTCATTGAACGTTTCAAAGTCTAACAAAAATATTAGCTTACAAATCCATTTTAATTTAATTTCAATTAAATTTAAATTATGTGTACATTTATATTACATGCACTCAACAAGTTTTTCGCTTTTAATTAAGAAAAGATACTCTTGCTGGCTCTTGAATGAACCATCCAAGCAGTTTATATTATATTAATACCGAAAACTTAAACTAGTTACTGCCTCCACGATAAAATTTTTGTTGGAATTATTTGTATCGTATGAAGAAGGTTGTATCAACCTTACACTTTTGATAGGCCTTATTTTTAAGTTGTTATTCTATGTGACGTTCCGTCACTCTGTATCTGGAAACACCACCTCCTCCTATTTTAAGCTCTTCTACGTAATTTACGAACTTAATAACAACAGCTAGAGGTCAGTTTTGGAGTTTTGGCGGGAACGCGGAAAATTTCACGTCGTTGCATTGTATTATTTCTCAAAACTTGTGCTTTTCCCAGTGTTAATGTTTAAAATTGATGGCGTTTTACGCATTAAGTACTGAATTACGAGCATGAGTGTGGGCAAGTGATATAATGTGGTGAAACGTGATTTTTCGTGTTGCTTCCAAAATTCCATGGAAGCTTTTACTAAAGTTGCCACCACTTTACTGGAGCATGACTTAGACTGGACTATGACTACCTGCCTTAGACTGGACTATGCAACGACATGAAATTTTCCGCGCTCCCCTATTCAGTGTAGTAGTTAACCAGTGTTACCATACAAAAGCGGCGATGCTTAGCTATTGTCTATAAAACACGGAGCACCATTAAAAGTTTTGGGTTAATTCTTTCATTTTACATCCACAGAATTCGCACTATTCACAAAAAAAAAAAAATAGTATATAGTTTTTCACTAGTACGAGTCAAGCACAGATTAGAGAAAAAAAAAACTACTATAGAGTCAACCAAACCGTATTTCCGAGGAGTTTTTCTTGCTCAATAATTGGACTCGCGCTAGGGCTGTGTTGCCATAATAGAGAAAAAACAATACACCTAAATCAATGTCGAAATATAGGAGTAAATTCACAAATTCACGACAGTACTATTAATTATTCTGTGGGGCTCATAAAGCTATACATGTGAAAATGAAATTTTACTGTTGGAGCGACTGAAACGTCTGTTTATCCAGATTTATGATAATAACAATTGTTATTTAATTAACTCTGTTGTTTGACGCCTTTTATTAACGAACGCCGCCGGAAGTTTTGTTAGCCTAATGGAAGTTAAATGATACTAAATGAGTTTAATAAAATATAATTATCAATTGTGAAACGAGGGTACTTGAGAATTTCGTATTTAGTTGCCGTGTTTTCTTCTAATTTCGAGCCCATTACCAAGTACCTATTTCTCAATTTCATTTCCATTGCTTATTTATACGTTTTGCGAGATGAAACAAGCAAGAAATAACAAGATTATACAATACTAGCTGTGACTCGCAACGATGCCCGCATTAACATTCATATAGGTAAGTTTCTATATTACCCTCAAGCAAGGGAGTTTATACCTGCCTCAAGTCAACTAATTCTTGGTCCAACGTTTTGGTCGATAACGCTGATCATAAATGATGATAATTGGTAAGTAGCTTTCCTGAATCAGGCTAAGCTATATCTGATGTGCAAAATAACAGCGTTATCATCACAGAGCTTTGCAAAATATGATGCTTTGCACCTCGAAATGATTTTTTTTCTTGCTGTGTGGCTCTCACGCTGTCAGTTCAGTGACTGAGCCGTGAACAGGCAACGGACGGACATCAAGACAGACATAAGCACATTCGAATTTCTAATATTAGTATGGACTAGCTGCGCTGCGGTTGGGTCGCAATTTGTCGACATAATATCCCGGCATAATTCATTTTAGGATCTAAATGCATGTCTACACATCAAAATTCAAAACCCTTTTAGCTGTTCCGACAATGAGTAACATTCTTTCGCGTTAGAAATACTTATAAGTATGGTAGTTATCGAAAATAATAGTATTTGCTTGTGAAATCTCAGGCATACCAGGATTTTATTTTTAATACTAGACTCTGAGCATTTAGCTCGCCATGTACACTTTTGTATTAGTATTTTCTATCTTGGTAATAATATACTCTGATTTCTATATCAAAATTTAAATAAATGGATATCTACAAACACACGACATAATTCGTGTATTAGTATTGGGATATAACAAAATCAGAGGTAACTAATTATCAAACAAGGCACTGTGGTTTTGTTATTTTCATATTAATATTTTGTTTTTATATTTACCTTCTACGTGTATTTTACTATTACTTGTACCTGTAGACTGTATTACTTAAAAGACAAAGGGTTATCAGTACAGGCCATTATCAACCTTGTAGTGTCGGGATGAAGTTGCAAATCATGTGGGGGTTGCGGTTGTGGGTAAAGGTGACATGGAAAAAAAATGATTTGAGGTTGTGCCGCGCTCTTCTGAGTAATTGCCTACAAATAAGTAAGATGAGTTATAACTTCTAGATAAACACATGCGGTGGCTTCGCATACAAAAAAATAGTGTTTAATTTTTTTAATATTAACGATTAAGCGAGTGTGATGTACCTACTAGGTATGTAAGATTGTGGCTATTTTACTTAATCATCATCATCATCATCAGCCTGTAGATGTCCACTGCTGAACATAGGCCTCCTCCAGGGAGCGCCACCTTGAGCGGCTGCTCGCCTCCTGCATCCATCGGCGCCGAGGTTTTCACCAGGTCGTCGGTCCTAGTGGACCTGCGCCTTCCGGTTCGTGGTCGCCACTCGAGAACCTTTCTTTCCCATCGGTTGTCAGTACTGCGAGCGATGTGGCCTGCCCATTGCCATTTCAACCTGCTAATTCTGAGTGCTATATCGGTCACTTTAGTTTGGTCTTTTCGGTTAAAGGATTAAACTGTTATAATTCTAATAATAAATTTCGCAATATAAACTGTCCAGTAAGTAATTAATAGTGTGTCGAATCCAAGAAAATGTCGGGTTAGCGAAATCAAAAGCAGCCAATTAAGGGAAGTGTCGGGTTGTTACTGGACCCTAGAAATTCCCGAGCTGATTCAAAGTGGCAGTGGCACCTTCACTGTTTACTGTTTTATTTTAGTTACATTGTCTTCACTTTTTTTTTCTTTTATTTTGGCTCCACACATAGTGTATTTAGCAGTGTCAAGTATTATATTTTCATCGTGTTATAAAATATTTCACGCAAAGTCATGTCCTAGTCATAGTCCAGTCTAAGTCATGCTCCAGAAAAGTGGTGGCAACTTTACTAGAAGCTTCTATGGAGTTTTAGAAGCAACACGAAAAGTCACGTTTCACCACATTATATCACTTGCCCTCACTCATGCTCGTAATTCAGCACTTAATGCGTAAAACGCCACCAATTTTAAACATTAACACTGGAAAAAGCAAAAGTTTTGAAAAATAATACAATGCAACGACGCGAACTTTTCCGCGTTCCCGCAAAAAAAAAACTCCCTTCATTGTTTACTGTTTTATTTTAGTAACATTGTCTTCACTTGAACATCTCCTTTGTTAGATGTCAAAACGTCACAGCATGTTATATTATACAGAAATTTCAATAAATGAACGAATACAAATAAGATGACAAGATGTCAAGAACATTTTTATTGGGGAATATTTTTCGTTGTTATTTTGATAGTAAGCAAATGAAATTACTTTGCTGGTTGGCAATAAAACGAATGCTGATTAACTGCGAGGTTTTTATCAGCTTTAGATTTATACTGAAATCAATGCCACAATGAGAACCACAAAGGGCTTGCCGTGAAAGCGGGGTAAATACTCTTAAATACGGGTCGTACCACCGCTGTTTCACAAGGTGGTTCTCATCTTGCTCTCTTTTTTCTACATTATTTACTATTTTGTAGAAGAAGTCTAACAATATCTGTGGTTCCGGCACAAGAATAGGACCACCCAATCTGTTCCTGTGGCTGCTGTAAGCGCCGACTAAAAAAATATCCAAGAAATGAGCAGCATTTTATTTCGTCTGCATTATTATTTATAGAATAGAACAGAACAGAATAGAACAGAACAAATTAGAATACCAAGAACACCAAAAGGCCTCCCAAGCATGGTGACTAGGGCCCCTCCTATCATCATCATCATCAGCCCGTAATAGTCCACTGCTGGACAATAGACTCCCAAGGTACGCCATTGAGCCCGATCTTCGACTCTTCTCTATCATAGCTTATCATTGGGAGGTTAAGGTGCTGAATGCTCCCAAATCGACTATTTTGAACGTGATTGTCTCAAAATTTACACCATTTACAGGATAAAAAAATGCATGTTAATACTGGTCATATCTTCTTTCCATCTGCAGAAACCAAAACACGATTACGAAAAGTTTTCTCGATAGAAAAAAATCGTGAAGTAACCTCTAAAAAAGCATTCAAACGCCCTAAAATGTTAAATTAGAATATATGACACCCCATTGAAATAAATCGTAGTGATATGTTATGTTTCAATGCATCCATCTATAAGCCTATTTTTTAATAACAATAAGCATTTCTTTTATAACTAATTATTTGTACCAAAAAGTGGAAAAGTCGAAGTGCAACGCAACGTAATCGGCATATTTTTGCTATGCATAAAGCGACCCTATATAATACAAAATACGGTTCATGTTCGACTGTTGTAATAAACGTGCTCACATTGGGTCCTGTCAGCGTCTTAATCACCATGCTGGGCAGTCGGGTTGGCGATCGCAGAGCGTAGCTTCTCGCCCAAGTGACGCTGCAGCCCGTCACCGGTCGGTGGAATTTAACTACGCTAGTTTGGGATGGGTATACCGCCATCGGTGGTGGCCAGAGCCTCGTTCGTTATTTAGCAGGATGACCACGGGCAGGTGAGGTTGGCTTGGAGTAATAAGATGGTGATATACCATTCATCCCTCACCTCCTATAGGGGCGGCCTATTCTACTTATAACATTTACTTAATCCTAAAACCCTCAATAGGCATTATTAATTCAACGGGAGATCAGTAACTGGTTACCGGTTTAATTAAACAATAAATATCTAAAAGGTTGTTGGGGAGGCGTTGGCCATTATTGTGAGATCGTTTACTGAACAAGGCGTTAGGCCTTATTTTACCAGACAGACTCAACTGAACAGATGGTTGCAGTCACATTCCAATTTATTAAATATCCATGGAGTAGGACCCTTGACATACTTCTTTCATATTAATTGTATGAAAAATACTCCCCAATGATTTTTGTCTTATGATAATTCCTAGGAATTTATAGTCTTATTAATAATTTTTAGCTTGTGCTGTAAAATTGGTTTATGAAAAATTTCAAGAAAATCCTTTTAAACTGTTACGCCTAGCTCTCAAGTCATAATATCAAAGGTGATTATTTAACAGCGGTGGAGCGCCATCTGTACCTGTCACGGTTACTTGAGACAACGAAATTAATTATCATAATAATATATTTAAGTAAAATGTCGCAGACACATTACAATTGTTAACTGAATTTTGCTTGCATCAAATTTGAAGTCGTTTTTGGCGACAAATATTAAACTGACGTCTGAAATAACGCTCTGTAGTTCACATAGGGTGACCATAGGGTCAGTACCAATTAAGGTCAGTACCACTTAGATTCTAAGGCTGAGTTGCACCATAATCACGGTTAAAGTTACGGTCAAATTTTGACATTAGCCCGCCCCGCGAAGCGTGGAATGGTTATAGTTAGGGTTAAAGTTAGCGTTAAAGCAAGCTGGTGCAACTCAGCCTAAGTGGTACTGACTGACGCTAAAAGATTTGTTTAACCTTATCGACTTTGAAGTCAAATAATGTTTTGATTTAATTAGACTCAACTTTGTTATCTACAAACAGCATTATTAAATAGTGTCTGTAAACTTATCGTTTTTGTATTTATAGCGTTGTGGCATAGCAGTGTTGACCTAACATTGATTAGGAGACTCTAAAATTTTCATAAAATGCTTCTTTTTTCACAAAAACCAATAATACAATTAAATAAATTACTTCAATACAACACATCATAAATTAACAAATAAACAATACGAATTTATCATAAAATATCAACTTTTCAGGTATTAAATAATCTCTACATATAAAAATCAATAAAACAGCTTAAAATAAGTAGGTGCATTGACTAAAATTAAATTAATCTAAACTAAAATAAACTACTTATCTAAATCTAAGGTAAACACTATATAATAAGTAAACTTAATCTAAAAAGCCACTACCAGTGAGCAACGTACCCAAAATGCTGGCGGCATTGCCCCGTTGTATGGCAATGCTTAGCCTTTGCGCCAAATATAGACCAGCATTTTGGTCACGTGTTGAAAAATAAATGAATAAATAAATAAATATGTGCGGACATTTCACACAGTGCCATCTAGCCCCAAACTAAGCATAGCTTGTACTATAGGAACCAGATATATAACTGATATAATACTTATATACTCTTTTGTTTGTAAATACATACATAGAATACAATATAACACCCAGACACAGAACAAACATCTATGTTCATCACACAAATGTTTGTCCTGGGTAGGAATCAAACCCGCAGCCCTCAGTTCAGAAGGCAAGGTTACTACCAACTGAGCTATCGGGCCTGTCAATTATTGAAATATTCATATGTGAATATTTCTGGTAATATTTTAGAAAATTATATCTATGGAAAAACTATCTTGTGATGGTATTAGTAAAGTTTTATTATCCGTAGATTCCCTTTGTTTTGAGTATTATGAACAAAAGGCGGTTCGTAACTGAATATATTAGATAAGAAGTTCTGAAATGTTCTCGTTCAAAGTATAGATTCAAATTATAGACAAAATACCCGGGCCCGATAGCTCAGTTGGTAGTATCCCTGCCTTCTGAACTGAGGGCTGCTGGTTCGATTCCTACCCAGGACAAACATTTTTGTGATGAACATAGATGTTTGTTCTGCGTCTGGGTGTTATATTGTATTCTATGTATGTATTTACAAGCGAAAAAGTATCTAAGTATTGTATCAGTTATCTGGATCCCATAGTACAAGCTATGCTTAGTTTGGGGCTAGATGACGTAGTCTGAAATGTCCTATACATATATTATATATACATTATTATTATATTAAAATCAAACCCAATTATAGTGTGGACTAGATTTATTGAATAATATTGGACTGTAACAGCCTGAAGATGGCAACTGCTGAACATAAGCCAGCCTCAGAGAGCGCCACTTTCAGCGACTGCTCACCTCCTGCCTCTATCGGCTCCCCGCGGCTTTCACCAGATCATCGGTCCATCTAGTGGGGTCCACCAAGTTCCTGTTACATATCTTATAATTTAACTCTCGTATATAGGTACCTTATGATTTAACAAACTACTTACCTAATTGATAACGTTACGTTAATCAGACCGTATCGTTTGGCCTAATTGGACCAGCTTTAAAGGAAACACGTCCCTATTTTTTGTGGAATACGTTATAAAAAGGTCTTAGATCTCTCTTGCACAGCCTTAAAATTGCATGACATTAACACCGACCGATTATTACTTACTCGGGAAGTGTGTGGCGTAACCCAAATTTCACAAATTTTGGCAAGTCTTCAAATGTGTTAGGGTATCGGGATGATAATCGGTTTAATGCCGTTCTTGAACGATTTTTATGCTGTCAACTGCCAAAAGGGCAGCCACAGGTATTATCTCAAGGGCAAAGCTTTTGTTCAACCAACATTATTCTGTTTATTATTACTAAACTACATTTTTACCGTCATCGCTATTTGAATCACAAGCGGCAATTGAATCCTAATCCACCCAAATTTCTTTAGCCGAGACGTGTTTTCTTAATCTACCTTCCAACTAATAATAATTATCCTGGTCAAATAAAATTATTATTAAATTAAACTACACTAAGAACTATATTAAAAATAATTTGTTGTATATAAAATATCCTGGTCAATATAAGTTTTTTTTTTTGTTTTTGTTTTTTTTATGTATAATTATATATTTTATCCTATTCAATATATTATGTTCATCTTTTGTCCGCAGGACAAGTAGGGGCTTAATGATGGGTATTTCTACTATAACTGTATGTCCCTATCATGTTCTCTCTATACTTCATTATGTACCCTTTTGCCCCTCACTACCTCGCGCGCAAATACCCTAACACACACCCGTACGCACAAGCAACAAACCCCACACTCTTACTCTCCCTAACACACCCTTTCCCACCCACACCCTCACACACACCCCCTCATACATACATAAACACCCTCACACCCCCACTCACACACACGCGCACACCTGAATCCCATACAAAACTTACACAATACAACACTACATGCACACAGGGTAGCCTATTAATTTGTTACAATAATAAATCTGTTACTTATACTAGTTTATATTAATAAGTGTATTTATACTTTGTGGTTTGTTATTATTGACAACTAATGTGCCTCATTATGGGAGAAGACGCCGCCGGACCCCGTAACAGTTTTCAACTAGTTCGGGGACCGGAAGCTACGTATAAAAATTTTATTACCTAAATTATGTCTGTGATTGATTGATCGATTGACCTTCAAAAGATCCCAAGTCAAGCTTTATTCTTGCACTTTTATACACAAATGAAGTTATAGCTAAAACTAATAATCTAGCGATATAACTATATGTCGAAATAAGCCATACGCGCCAACTCTACCTGTACCGTCAACATTAATCTCTCGAAGTTTCATGCTCGCGTGAGCACGGTTATCTACTAGAATTTGCAGAACTCTGAGGCCATACTGTTCTTCAAAACAAATAAACACTGCCGCAATGTAGCACTGAACAAACGAGTTCGTAATGGCATCAGTTTGTCTGAAAAATAAGCTGAAACTGCTTCCTTCACTTCTTCATCGCTTGAGAACTTCTTCCCCCGAAGTTCTTTTTTCATTTTTGGAAAGAGATAATAATCACTGGGAGCCAGGTCAGGACTGTAACCCTACAGTCTTGACCTGGCTCCTGGCAGAACTTTTGCATAAGGTGGGCTTCAATATTTTGGTTCATCCACCCGGATGAACCAAAATATTGAAGCCCACCTTATGTAGATTTGCTCGCTGTAGTGATGAGGTGAAAATAACGCTTTTTAAAGCATATTGTCAGTCGTTCTACACGAGCAGCCTATGGGTCTCTTATACCAAAAGATCGCTTGATGTCTTGCGCGTCCAATACAACAATATCTTCAGGATGCTGTTGGGTCTTCCTCGGTTCTGCAGTGCATCGGAAATGTTCACTCAATTTAGAACGGATGGTTTTCATGCGATCATGCGGAAAAAGTTAGCATCCTTAGTGACCAGAGTACGGGCAAGTCACAACAGCATCCTGAACACTATAGCGGGCCGGATCAACACACCCTTTATGCGGCATTATATGGAATGCATGGTGAGGCAACTTAGGTCTTGAACAGTATTAGATAGGGTTTATAGATTAATTAAATTATACATACACGTTTTTATTTGATGTATTGAGTTATTTGTATATTTTTTGACATTTACTTAATTATTTTATTTTTGACCAAGATTGTATTTTGTATTACCTAATTAATTTCTACTAATTTTAATTCTGTGTGTAATGTATCTAATCTTATTTATTTTTTTGACATACCGTAATTTGATTTATTAATGAATTTGTGCTATAACACCAAGATAAGGTAATATATTCTGAATTAATTGCGAATGAAATGTAATATATTATAAAGTAACTTAAATAAATGAACTCCAACAAGTACTAATAATAGGTTAAGTCTGCTATACTAACAAAAATGGATAATGTTTGTCTGAAATAAATACATATAGAATATTGAATATGCAGGGAAGCCAACGCAACACGGCTCTTGTGCACAGGCGCGTTGTCGTGCAGAAGGAGGACACCTTGGTTAATTTTCCCCTTCTTTTTGCCTTGATTGCTTCCTTTAATCGCTCTAAGATTGAAGCGTAGTATTCTCCGGTTATGAAGACACCTTTATCTTTATAATCTATCAACAAGATTCCTTCTGAGTCCCAAAAGATTGTCGCCATGATTTTTCCCGCCGACTGTGACACCTTAAATTTCTTTGGTGGTGGTGTACCTTTTTTGTGCCACTGCATAGAATCTTGTTTGGACTCGGGTTCATAATGATGAACCCAAGTTTCATCCCCAGTAACAGTTCGAGTCAATACTCCATCCTGGTCTTCATTACAGAGGTCCAAAAACGCGCGAGAACACTCTACGCGCTGTTGTTTTTGAGGCGGCGTGAGCATTCTCGGCACCCACCTTGCACTGACTTTGCTCATGCCGAGATGACCGTGGAGAATTTTAAATATGGTTTTATCGGATACTCCAACCATTTCTGCGAGCTGTTTCTTCTTTAGTCTAGCATCTTCCAGTATTAATTTTTCCACTTTTTGAATTATTTCCGGAGTGGTCACCTCGATCGGCCGTCCTGGCCGAGGATCATCTTCAAGTGAGGCCCTGCCTTGCTTAAAAAGGGTATGCCACTTATAAACCATGGTTTTACCGGGGCAAGACTCCCCGTAAACGGATGACATCTCTTCTAGTATGGTTTGAACCGATTTACCTTGCTTGGTAAGGAACTTTATGACAGCGCGGTGCTCGATTTTCTCCATTTTTCACAATGTTCTTCCCAACTGAGTTGTTTGATCGACGATAATTCAAATAGTAATGGCCCGATTAAAACAAAACGTTCTATTTATACTAATAATGAGCTACTTAACGAGTTACGACTAAGGAAAGTACCCTCATTTATTAATTACCTACCCATTCCGCGAATATAAAAATGCACCCTCGTAAGTTTTTGCTTGACTATTCTCGGAATGGCTGTATCAATTAGAATGAGATGATGATGTATTTTATTTTTAATGTGGTTAGTTATTCTGTTATATCATAGATACATGAAAATCTTATTTGTGTTGCTTAAAACGGATTATTCTGATGTTTAGTGATTGTTTTGTGAGTAGGTACATAACTATGTCTACTTGTCTACAATTAATGTGTGCTAATTTGATTAAACCTTGTATTAAGTATGTGCAATTCACATGGGTACATTACAGTTACTATATTATACTTTTCTGCTCTCTATTTTTAATGCAATAAACACTACCCAAAAAACCCAACTAAGGCTAAAAGGGCTAAAATTTGTTGTTGACACAGGTGACTTCTACCACCCGCCGGCCGCTTTTATAATAATGCTCCTCCTCGCTTCGCTCGTCGCGTTGCGTCGTCGCACCTATTTGTGACTTTGCCCTAGGTCTAGACTATTATAGTATCCTAGTGTTCAAATCGACAGAATCTAAGAAATAGTACCCTAATAGTATCCCAGTATCTTTAGGCTATACAATATACATACATGCACTAATAAAAGTGACTTTTGCAGTCGAACTTAAAGGTCATTGATCTTTTGAATTGATCATCATCATCATCATCATTAACAGCCTGAAGACGTCCACTGCTGAACATAGGCCTCCCCCCGGGAGCGCCACTTAGAGCGGCTGCTCGCCTCCTGCATCCATCGGCTCCCCGTGGCTTTCACCAGGTCGTCGGTCCACCTAGTGGGGGGCCGGTCTACGCTGCGTCTTCCAGTTCGTGGTCGCCACTCGAATTTGATGCTTTGAATTGATGACTCATACAAAATAATTTTCTTTTTACATCCCCCATCGATTAGCACCATAAAAATTAGGAGCCATACTAACATGAAATTTCCGAATTTTTTTTCTCAGTGCCCTTTTTGCTACAGTCCAACCCCCAATGGTACTAGTATATGTCACCGTATATTTGTGAAAACCGTTTGTGTATAAAATAAAACGAATATAAAACCGTTTATTTATAAACGTCGATTTATTGCAAACTGACAGATTATCTTACAATAAAACAGATGATTTTTCGATTATTTATAAATAGTCGGTGCCCAGCGGTGAGTTTTTAAAAAAAACGGGTTTTGGTAGCGGTTAATTGTGAACAAACCCGTGTTATATTTAGGGTCACTAGTGGCTAACCAGTAAGAAGTAGGTAACGATGACGAGCGAAGCGAGGAGGAATATTAGGTTAGTTCTGAACACGCTAAAAGTACACAATTACAATAAAACAAATTGATGTCAATTAATTATAAATAACCGAAATGTCGCCCGTTTTATTGCGAGACACATTGTTTGCAATAAATCGACAGTTTATAAATAACCGCGTTTTTTTATAAACAGATGGTTCTTACAAAAAGACGGTGACTCATACATAATATCATAAATTATCTGTGGCAATAGTATCGATATACACGATTACGTAATGAATGGGTTCGGTCATTCTACTTTATTCCTCTCCACATCACTTCACCGTAAATAGACCTTACGATTAATATCTAAAGTTTTATTATCCCACAAAAAGTCTCTAACATAAAAGACAGCAGTGATATTAACCAAAGAAAGTTTGAACAGACTATATCCGCCAAAAATGTTACTTACGGCAAACAATAGGAGCATCTCCTCTTAAGTATTGTTCTTGTGGGTTTTCTAACTTGTTCAACCACACTTTGAATGCTTTGATTGAAGGTCTTTATCTTTAGGGTTATTTTTCACTCCACCTTTTAAGTCTTACAAACAGAAACAAAATGTTTTCGTTTAATATGGCTATAGACTTTTTCCTAGAACTTCTAGAGGTTTTAGATTTTTATTTCTTTACATTTTTAACTGAGTAATATTTGTTTGAATACCTCTTGTAAAAAAAAATTCTACGATTACATTTTGTAAATTATACTTGTAGTTGTTGAAGACGTCACAATTGCTTTATATATTGTGGTTTAGTACAAGCGGAAGATTAAAAAGTTCGAATGGTTTCCCTGCAACTTTTCACGCTTCTGTCGACAATTCCTACAATTCGCGAACCATATAAGCAGGTGAGTCTTACGAGATGGCAGTAAGGTAGATTATAGTAAAGCACAAAATTTTGTTGTTAGCACTTCCAACAAAGACCGTTCTGTGAAAGTTGGATTTTGTTTTCAAGTCAAATATGTGTGTAAGACGTAGATAGTTCATCTTTACGAGAGTGAGTATATTGTATTTTATGAGGTAGCGAAGGGCAATAATATAAGAAGGTATAGAAAGCTCCGAGTTCAGTCGAGATGTAGTTCCGAATTTAGAGTTTCAGTGATACTGCAATCTGTAATGGGCAGCCGTGATGCTTAGGCTTGTTGTTGTGTTGTTTTGTCGTTTACTAAAAGTAGGTATTAAATTGGCTTCTTTTGTAAGCATTTAGTTAGTTTTACAAACGTAACATTGCTTGGTTTTTTGACTCGTTATTTGAAAACGACGATTCCTCACGCACTTTTTGATAAATTGAAAATTATTAAAATATGCCAGAGAGCACTAAAATAAATACGCTTTCGGGGGGCTATCGATTGTTCTTTCTCTAATTTGTGGGGCAAATCGTACCTTATTGCGTGCTCTGTAGCCTATATTTTCTTCCTGCTGGGTTGCGAGTTTTCTAATACCGGGAGAGAATGAAAGCCATAATAAATATATCGGCACCAATCCGTTTAGCTGACTCAAACTGTGGATATTGCGTCATAATAATCGTATCATCCAAATATAAAAAACACCTGAATATACGGTTGTGAATTAAAAATTGAACAATGAAATGTCATTACATAAAATAATTTTTTGACTGTTGTAAAGGACCACCCCAGAGTAGCGACCATGAACCGGAAGGCGCAGCGTAGGCAGACTCCGAATAGGTGGACAAACGACCTGGTGAAAACCGTGGGGAGCCAATGGATGCAAGAGGCGAGCGGCTGCTCAAAATGGCGCACTCTGGGGGAGGCCTATGTTCACCAGTGGACGTCTACAAGCTGTTGATGATGATGATGAAACAACGGTTGGTAATAAATAAATGATGTTTAATTTACCTACCCGGTACTAGCAGTTTGCCGCCGAGGTTAAAATTTTTGATCTTTGCGATGTGTTTCTTTACTGATGTAATCACAGAGCAAAAAAAACGCTTTGCGAAGCGTCGCTTGTTTCAATGCTCTGAGACTGTAATAATATGCAGAAGAGTCTACAAAAATCAATGTGTAATGCTTGCTAGTGCTATCCCGGTCGATGACGATTTTCTGAACTCTTAACTGTCTTACCACAAAAATAATTTTAAACATTGCTTAGATACATGTTTAGTTAGACAGCGTCTAAAAGTTAAATGCTCCTTAAACGGATGTTTTATTTTTGTCACCACAAAACCATGTTTATACCGTGTTTATTACATAAACACTGTCTAACTCGATCCACATTTTTAAATAAGGTGACATTATACGAATCGTTTCATTCCGCGCAGGACTCATTTTGTAAATCCAATACATGTTAGCGTTATAGCTGTGACCATAGAAAAAACGGAACGTTATTAGCGTGAAGTTTGACTGTGTGTGTTATGGTGACAGCGACAGTTAAACACCTCTTAAACTAAGGGTTGAGTATGTTTAAATTTTAGCACGTGTTTAACGCCCATCTATCTTAAAAGAGTATTAGGCGCGGATTTGTGGTATGGAATTCATGAAACAACTGTTCAACAAGTGTTTAAGGCGCGTCTAAATCTTTTGTGGTAAGACGGTATGTTTTTAGCTTGTGCTTTAATGTGAATATTTCCAAGGATTTATTACAGGGAATGTTGCATAACTTTACCGATCAGATAACTAACAACGGCAAGTCGAACTTCGCGTAGGGGCTTTAGTTTTCGCTTCAAAGTAATAATTAATAAAGCGGTTAAAACTTGTAGTGTACTCTTAGGTATCTGATGGTGGATCACAGCTAGATTTCATTAGCATATAATGTGTTTTTTAAGAATCTTCCAGGTTCTTCACCATTATCTAAACGTCTTAAAAGGATTTGTGTACTAGCGACTATTTTTTATGTGAGATCAACATTAATCACTACTGCATTATTTAGTGAAGTAGTTCATATAAGTAAGTATCATCTATAGCCTCGTCCAAGTAGGTATTCAGCTGATACATTTCCACGACGCTCGCTATTTTTTGAGATGTAAACTGAACTTTTGTTTTTTATTCTTTTTCCATAACACGGACAGATCAACAATTCTAGAGAAGGCGCGCCTGATGGTAAGCAGCACAGACTACATTGGTAAAAACTGGTAAGCAGTTACCGTCGCTAGACATTTCAAATTAAATTTCTATTAAATTCTCAGTCAAAATAATATAAAATCATATATCTAATCAAAACGAAGAAAATGAAGAATGATTCGCTTTACCTACCACCCGTTCAAGATGCGTGGGTATTACCTACGTACTATTATATATTCTGTGGTATTATAGTCATGATCCGCTCGTTAAAATCGGGCATATCATGATGAGATCGGTTATTTCAAGAAATGGCGCCATTTCATGATATTTTTGAAATATTTTCTACGCATACAAAATATAACCAGGATATAGGCGAACTACATCAAGAAAGTTTCGTCTCAGATTTTGTGGTCTCAACAAGATTTACTCGATTAGAACGATAATAACTCCGGCCGATCTATATAAAATCTCGCTCGGTAAGCCCTCGTATAAAACTTGTAGGCTTGGAAAATATATTAGATCCAACGCCCAAAGGGTTTATGACCATCATCTCATGTGCCTATCCGATTAAAGTTTTATTCCCCGGTACAGTTTGATAAACAAGTTGGGTTTACGAGCGTACTGTGTCGTTTATCCTGAATAAAACATACTGTTGGAGTACCGTGTTTTATTAATGTTTTAGCGTGTACTGTACACTACAGTGTACAATGCGCTGAAATGTTTAGGTAGAACTTAAAAGATATGCTTTGAAGACTGCGTCAAGCGTGGTCTGCAGCCCTACATCAAACTAATACAAAACCATCATGGTACGTGACAGTAATGTTTCAAGTTTACAATAATATTGTTTGAATTCGTACCATGAACTTATAAAGTATTCCGGCGCGAGAACGAGACGTCTACATTTTTATATAGCGTTATCACTGTCGCACGTCAGTGTCAACATGATTAACGGTATGACATGACAGTTGTATTTGGGTGAACGATTTAACGTGACGTCATCAAAACTGCTCTGCGTCAACAACATTACAATATTCTTACTTTTATGTAATTTTTCAAAGTATGTATGAAGTAATAATGCTATAAGACGTTGTGGTGACCCCCAGCTCTTTTAACATCAAGCATGTTGAATGGGAGAAGCTTGCGGAGTTCAGGAATCGGTGGAGAATTTGCGTTAGAGAAGGCAAAAATTTTCACGATAAGCCTAGTTTGACAAGCAAAAAGAGCAAAACGGCATGGCAGCGACATTACTCAATCTGTCGCAACACATGCCTGCGCAAGGTGTGGACGCATGTGCCTCTCTCGTATTGGCTTATGCAGCCACCAAAAGAAGTGTCTTTCAACACACTGCTTAAATAGTCTGTAATAGTCTTAAAAGGCGATGATGATGATGGTGAGAAGATACGAATCCACCCATCACCATCCCAATCTTTTCCCCAGCGGTTTTGGTTTTTCATATGCTTTTAATGAAGCGAATGTAGCTTAACCAGTACTGGCGCAACGGTTCAAATTTCGGTCGGTCCCTGGCCTGACTTCTAGTCATGTGTGGAATTAGCACTCGCTCCTACAATAAGTAGTGAAGGAAAACATCGAAAGAAACCGGCATGTTCAAAAGTCACATAATTCAAGAATATCTTCCTCTCTCTAACCTCTCTCTTTCTCATTTTTTCTCTCTATCAGTGATAGAAGGCTTGTCTCCCAATAGTGATATCGATCAGTATGTTTAGAGTAGTTTTTATTTTTTGTTAAACCATTCTATTCAAATAGCCGCGTAATAGACTTTATACGCAAGAGTTCACTGTGATTGAACCTGCCAATCTCTCTAGCCAATTATTCTGGCATCCTGCATTCTGCTTAGCATTTTAGCTCAGACATTCTAAACCTTATTCTACTGTGGTTAAAATGATACGGCTAGATATATGGGCAGAGTTTAATATATACCGAGACAATCGGCGTACCAAGGGTAGGTCCTAGCGAATTAGAGCTCATCTATAGAGCTGTGACAATAGGCATGATGACTACTATTAAAAATGAACAATTAAATATTACTTTCATAAAGAAGATTAAAAATGAATGCAATAATTGAAAAAATAAGCAAAATTGGTAAATAAATCATGGAGTAATAAGCTTTTAAAGTTTCTACAGAAGGCATCTCCTGTCCCTTTCTCGCGAAACAGAGCGCCCCCACAGTTACTATGAAAAATCTACTCGTGACGTCACATGGCAAAGATATTGTATGAAAAGCTACTACAGCTTAGTAATGAGGCACTTTAACGACCTTCCTCTGACGTCACTGGCCGTTTGAACTATCTCTTTCTATTCCGGTTTTTAAAATGCTTGTAACTTGGTAATTTTTTGAGATATTTAAGTTTTGTTTTCACAAATGTTTTTCTTTTGAGGAGTATAATTTATCATCATCATCATCATCAGCCCGTAGACGTCTACTGCTGAACATAGGCCTCCCCTAGAGAAAGCCACTTTGAGTGGCTGCTCGCCTCCTGCATCCATCGGCTCTCCGCAGTTTCCAAGCAAACCAGCTGTGGCATCTCAGAATCGTAAGACAGCCGAGAAATATCTTGCTGATTGCCTAGTCCCGTCTTTATAGTTTTTGTTTAAATGGGCTGAGCTAGGAAGTTATAGGGTAGTTGTTAAACCTACTTCAGCCGTAGCAAAGACAGTTAAGGATTAAATGCTCTGGAATGTAATACAATTGTTATATACCGTCGGATAAAAGCTTACAATTAGGCAGTCTGGACCCTGTTCCATAAAATGCCGGTCGTGTAAGTGAATTCACAACATTCGTACCGTGCTTTGCAGAGCCGTCCGTCCCGGATGTTGTCGTAAGACAATAATTGTTAAGCGTAGTCAGAAAGAAGTCTTTGGGTGGCCTTAACGTTCTGACACTAGAGTTGACCACTTGCTTACGCGAGAAGAGGAAGAAATGGATCGTAAAAAAATAAACCAAGATTAGATTGATTTGAGTTGTACTTGTAACCAAGGAACTTATATATAGTATACGTATAACTTCCTTGGTTGTAACATATTCACAGAGAAACGTACACAAGATAGTCAATGAAATTTGATTGGTAGTGTTCATAATTGCTACTCTACTTATCGACCTAAGGATTGACAAAGTTACTAAATAAATCTATTTAGAATTGTCTACCAAACTGACGTGACCTTAGTGACTATTGTTCCATGATAACCATAGTCCGAGATATTAGCTTGCACGTTTTTTGTACGTTGATGACCGGAACTAACTTCATAAACGGTTAGTCGAACTTCGCTATTATAACGATTATGATATGAATACCTACTCTTTGAAAGAATAGACTCCAGGCATAAACAAAATTAATTTTTTTTTTTTTTTTTTTTTTAGATTTATTAGGATCAACAAACAGTACACAACAAAAATAATCTTAAAACAATATGGGCCAAAAATTTAAGTGGTTGATGCACCAACATCGTTGACCACAGATTGATAATATATATATAATATATATGAAAAACAGAACAAATGTTGAAATATTGGTAGCTGATTACTAACTATCGCCTAAAAGTGAGTAAATTTAAGTAATACTTTATAGTATTGTAGTGTCTAACATTTACAAATATAGACAAATGAACACAGAAATATAAATCCAATTGGCAGGCATATCTACCCGCCACTATTTGTTGGATTAGAATCGCAAGGTAGGCACATACGCCAACAAAACCAGTTGCCAATCGGTGGGCCCATTTACAATTTTAATTTATATTTTGGAAGGCTTTGTTTTGGTGGCACCTAATCAGCCACTGCGAGTGGCTTTTGAACCTGAGAGCCAAGCCACTGAGAATCTAAGCCTTACAACCTCGAAGATAGATAATGAGAATCACTCACCGCGTCTATTGCAAAGTTTTTATGCGGAACACCCACAGAGCATTGAAAAAATTATGCTTTGACGTTTTTTTTTGGTACACCGATAATATATAACAGCGTCGCGCCAAAGAGATTTAACCAAAAACAAAAGCATGGAAAACAAATAAAAATGTCATCATTTTACGTTTGTTTTGTTAAATTTTTTGCGGGTGTTGTAATTTAATGGAACGTAAACTCGGGTTTAGATTCGGTCCACCGCCGCCGGGGCAAATAATCATTGAATAAAAAAACGGTAACATCCTAATGGTCTGTTCTAGCATAATCACATTGACAGCCAGAAGGCGTCCGCTACTGTACGAGCCAATACAGCACGTACAGCAGTTTTGGTAGCCTATAATAATCGGCACCTACTTTACTTAAACGAGTCGTCACTAAACCACCGTCGCGCGCTAATGTGTCAATAAACTACTTACTTACCTACAGTGCGGCTCAGACACCAAATTACGCGTAGACTTTTTACTTACTTACAACAAATTACACAATTAACAGTGAAGTGATTTGGACTATTTTATTTACTACTACCAACGGGCTACCGTCAACGACGACAGGCCCAAACATCCTTGTGGTCCTTCGAGTTTAACGACAGTGCTTGGTGTGGGATACATCTCAGTTACGTTAGCAAATCGGTACTGTTGGCCTCCCACAAGCGGGTCTCACCAGCAGCATTGAGAAGGTGCATATAGCGTAAAGAGAGTGCCGCACTGAGTGCCATCAAACAACGAACCAGAGCAGAGATAACGTCTACTGCATCTACCTACAACTACAAAACTATTAACGAACGGACAGGGACAACGTCCACTGTCTCAACATCAACCTACCAGCCGGAGATTACGTCTACCGGTACGACTACTAACTGACCAGCAGGGGATTACGTCCACTGCTACAACTATCAACTTACCAGCGGAGATTACGTCTACTGCTGCAGCAAATACTTAACGCTCCAAATCTTACACTGTTCTATTAACAATGTCTACAGAAGACAGCTACTTGTTCTTTGAACTAATAAAGGAACAACAAACGGCCTACGACAAAATAAAAACACTGCAAACCAACTACAAAAAGGATTCTGTGAGTAGAAAAACCATAGAATACCTCAACACTCGTATCGAAGCTTTACAATCGCACTGGGAGGAGTTTCGAGCGAACCACGAAATCCTGAAGAAGTATGAGGCAACGAAGAAAGACCATGAATATTTTCAGAAGAACACCTACAACACCACGAAAAGAATTCACGACGAAACAATAAAATCTATGACTCAACTGAAAGATGAGTTGATAAACAAACCGGGATTTTCGGGAATCACTAACCCGAGAATACCCGAACCCCGTGGAACACCACGACAACAATCACTGCAGACAATTACGGAAGTACACCAGCCAACGGCAGGTGATACGGATAAAAACTTAGCAAACCTATTCCGCAACCAGATGTGTAACTTCAACGCCTTGATGCGAGCAGTCTCCAAAATAAATCTAGATGACCTGAAGGAGAAGTGGCAGCTTCAAGACCAACTTAACACCCTAAAATCAAAGTGGGAATCCATCGACAAGATCCACTGGGAACTGAGCTACTTACTACAAGGTAGCGACAGGGATTACGAAGAAAAATTCGATCATTGGGAGCAAGTCTACGACGGCCTCAAGGAAGATCTGAACAGGAAAATCTTCGAAACATCTCATTACGAAAAAACAACACCAACAATAGAGTTACCAGAGTTCAATGGAGCTTACAACAACTGGATCCCATTTAGAGATTTGTTCTTCGAGATGATTCATAACAATCCAACATTAAACAAAACACAGAAAATGAAATTCCTGAAATCTAAGTTGAGGGGTGAAGCAGAAAAGCTCATTAAACATCTTCCAGTGAGCGCTGAGAACTATGACTCATGCCTGGGCATAATCCAGCATCGCTACGATAACAAGCGTTTGCTTTTCACCTCATACGTAGAAAATCTTCTCAATCAACCGGCGATTGATAAGCAGACCTCAGCGAATTTAAAAAGGCTACACGACACTACTAAAGAGTGCTTGAATGCATTGGAGAACATCAAAATCGACGTCCCGGTATGGGGTCCACTCATCGTGCATTTGCTGTGTTCGAAACTGGATGACACCACCTACGGGGAATATATCCAACAGATGAAACATCCCCGAGAGCTACCAGACTTAGACGAGTTTGTTAAGTTCCTGGAGCTAAAATTCATCTCATTAGAAACCTCCAGAAACAGAAAAGGCGGTCAAAAACAGATTTCTTCTACAAACAACAATATTCAACATAACAATAATTACAACAACACGAGGTCAACAAACTATAATAACGCAGAAAAGTGGACAAAAACCTACCATGCTGTACTCCGAATCTGCCCGCATTGCAAAAACAATCATGCGCTAAGGCAATGTTCATTATTTTTAAACATGGATGTCGCAACGCGAAACTTAATAACAAACAAATTGAACATTTGCAAAAACTGCTTATACAGCCATGGCGAAAGCAAATGCAACTCGACGAAACGGTGTCACACGTGTAACCTACAACATCATTCCCTTCTTCATGATGACAACTTGATGAAGGGACAACAATCAAGGCCGTCTCTCTCGGTGGTAGCTGAACGAACAGCGAACCACATCAATGGTGAACGAGAGATACTCCTAACAACTCTTCAACTTAGAGTCAAAAACAAGGACGGAGACTATGTCATCCTTCGGGCGCTTCTGGATCAGGGATCACAAATAACCTTGATATCAGAAAACGCTGCCCAACGATTAAACTTACCGCGAAGCAAGATGAACGCCGCTGTCACTGGAGTTGGCACTATAACGGGCACGAGCAAAGGGATGACTAAACTGGAATGTAAATCGATCCACTCTGACTATACATTCGAAACGGAAGCATTAGTGATGCGTAAACTAGTCAACAACCTGCCGAACTCAACGATTAATACGGAGAGATGGACGCACCTCGACAACATCAAGCTAGCCGATCCAGACTTTAACATCTCCGGGCCCATTGATCTCCTGCTAGGAGCGGATATTTACTCCGAAGTAATTCTAGAAGGAATACTGAAACACAACTACAACTTGCCAGTAGCACAACAGACAAAACTGGGCTGGATACTGTGCGGCGCAACAAAACATTTTAATTGTCTAGTCACCCTAACTGACCTAGACAACATATCGAAGTTCTGGGAGACAGAAGAGATCCCTAAGGAACCCGAACGTACAACAAACGATGAATACTGCGAAAAATATTACACAGAAACAACACACCGACTAAACAACGGGCGTTATGTGGTAAAGATGCCAATGAAAGAAAATTACGTACAAAATCTTGGCAATTCGAAGCCCCAAGCCATCGCACAATTTCTTCATTTAGAAAAGAAAATGTCGAGACAAGAACACTTCGCCAGATTATACAAACAATTTATACGTGACTATATCGACTTAGGTCACATGAAACCAGTGACAGAAGCCGAGCGTCAAGTGCAAGCCTACCTACCACACCATGGCGTGTTAAGAGAAAGCTCATCGACCACCAAACTGAGGGCTGTTTTCAATGCGTCAATGAAAATCCAGACAACCGGGTTCAGCCTAAACGACTTGATGGAAAAAGGACCTAACTTACAAAAGGATATTTTCTCGCTGATCATTAAATGGCGGAGCTACAAATATGTTCTTACGGCGGACATCGAGAAAATGTACCGACAAATCCTAATTCATCAAGATCAACAACATCTTCAAAGAATCATATGGAGAGAATCCGTGAGAGAACCTCTCCGTGAGATGCAGCTGTGCACCCTTACCTACGGTACCAAGTGCGCACCGTTCATCGCTATACGCACACTCCATAAATTAGCGAATGATGAAGGCAACGCTTTCCCGCTAGCTCAGAAAGCATTACAAAATGAATGTTATATGGATGACGTCATAACAGGCCACCACACTATCGAGACAACAAAACAATTGCAAACGCAGCTCTACAAATTACTCATGAAGGGTGGATTTCACTTACGAAAATGGGCCTCTAACGACCCTACAATTCTTCAAGAACTGCATGAGGCAGAGAAAAGCCACACTAACGACTTCAACTTCAAGCAGAAAGAGTTCAGCAAAACACTCGGGCTCGTATGGGATGACACAAGTGACACATTCCATTTCACTTGCGAGGCACCTACTGACAACAACGAAGCACCATACACTAAACGCAGACTGCTATCTGAAATAAGCAAGTTGTATGATCCTCTTGGTTGGTTATCTCCCACGATCCTCCAAACAAAACTTATATTCCAAAAACTATGGAGTGAAAACTACCAAAACATTGGTTGGGATGAAACCGTACCCCAGAATATAGCCGACGATTGGATTAAAATAAAATCCGATCTCCCTAACATAAACAATATCAGTATACCACGATGGTTAAAGAACGCAAACAATGAAACGATCGAGTTACAAGCCTTCTGTGACGCGAGCCAACATGCCTACGCATGCGTCATCTACAGCAGGACTACGTCACCGAGCGGCGCTTACGACACAACTCTACTCGCTGCAAAAACTAAAGTGGCACCTTTAAAAAATAAAAGCACAATTCCGAGATTGGAACTGTGCGCAGCTGTTCTGCTAGCTAAGGTCCTTGAAAGGATAGTCAAGGTCCTTGCGGATTACAACCTACGAACATCCTGTTGGACAGACTCAAAAGTAGTCTTGGCATGGCTTCAGGGAAATCAAACAAAATATGAAACATACATAACTAATAGAACTAAACAAATAACAAGCATCGTGCCTGCGATAAACTGGGGTTATGTAAAGAGCAATGAAAACCCTGCCGACTGTGCTTCAAGAGGACTTCTACCATCCAAACTCGTCAACTTTTCCTTGTGGTGGGAAGGACCTCCGTGGCTCAAGGAACCGGATAAACAAGCCTTTTCAACAAGCGAATCTTATACAACAAACGAGGGCATTCAAACAAACTGCTACACGATCAATACTACGGAACCCACGTCTAACAAAAATGAATTAATCGAATCATTACTTGAACGACATAGCGACCTAGCTCGTATTACAAGAATACTCGCCTGGGTTTTACGTTTCACCGATGTATTACGAGACAAAAGGAGGTCAAGTGAAGACAATGAACTCACTTTGATTGAAATTAAAAATGCAAGGCGACAGATTATAAAATGCATACAAGGGAATTGTTTTGAAAATGAGATAAAATCCCTCAACATAAGAAAAAAGCTACCCAACGGGAGCACTATTTTAAAACTAAACCCCTTTTTGGACTCGGATGGGATTTTACGCGTCGGAGGGCGATTAGAAAATGCGTACCTGCCAGAAGAAACTAAACACCCCATTCTCGTCCCAAGAGAGGGAAGACTCACCCAACTAATTATTGAAAATTCGCACAAAAGCACGCTCCATGGTGGAGCAAGATTAACGCTAGCTCACACTAGAAACAACTACTGGATCGTCAGCGGCAATCGAACCGTCAAAAAGGCACTTCGACAATGCATTCAATGCCGTCGTTACGCACCAGTACGCTCTGAACAGCTGATGGGAAACCTTCCCAAAGAAAGAATCACTCCATCCAGACCATTCCTGCACACAGGAGTTGATTTCACGGGTCACGTTGATGTTAAAATAAACAAAGGCCGTGGGATAAAAACATGCAAAGGCTATATAGCTATATTCATATGTATGAGTACAAAGGCGGTACATATCGAACTTGTTTCGGACTTGTCAACGCAAACTTTTATCGCAGCATTAAAGCGAATGAGCGCTAGAAGAGGAACTCCTAAACATATCTATTCCGACAACGGAACTAACTTTATAGGGGCTGAGAGATTACTAAGAGAAGAATTTGAACTATATAAAACAATGCTATCGCCAGAATTCTTCAAGAACATCAACAACCTGCAAATCGAGTGGCATTTTAACGCCCCTTCATGGCCTTCAGCAGGAGGCTTATGGGAAGCTGCCGTGCGCTCTATGAAGAACCATCTGAAACGAGTAATCGGACAACAAAAACTAACTTACGAGCAATTCTCAACGCTTCTTACTCAAATTGAAGCGTGCATGAACAGCAGGCCACTGAGTCCGCTATCAGAAGATGTGGAAGACCTGGATTATCTTACACCTGGTCACTTCCTCACGGGAAGTCCGACGCTCTCACTACCACTCAACGACCCTGATGACCTAAAATCTATAGACCTCAGGAACAACTGGAAACTCATTGAACTCATGCGCAGACACTACTGGGATCGGTGGTCAAAAGAGTATCTTCATTTACTACAAAACCGAAACAAATGGCAACAAACTAAAGAAAATTTACAAAAGGGGCAACTGGTGCTCATAAAAGAAAATAATTTACCGCCTGGCAAATGGGCTATGGGCCGGGTGGTCGAGCTACACCCCGGCAGTGACAACCTAGTTCGAGTAGTCTCACTAAAGACACAAAACGGAGTTCTAAAAAGACCTATCATTAAGGTAGCTCCGCTACCTATCAACGACGCATAACATCGGCAACTACGCACTAAGCAGCTTGCTGGTGGGAGGAATAGTTGTCACTATCATAAGATGGAAACTGAAAAGATATCTTCCTGCATGAAAAAGGTGCAATACAACAAACACGGCACTAACAAAGACTCAAGAAGGAGCAGAAAACATAGAACTAGAAGAGATAGCTACTCCCGCGTATGCAGAAATTGAAAATCAACAGACAGAGAACATTCCTCACACGAAACCAGCATCAGAACACGGAACAAGATTTAAACTTTGACTTATCTTTATACTTACTTTTTACTTTTTACGATTACTTTGTATTTTGCTTATTGTGGTTGCTTTGTTTTATACTTTTACTTTTATACTTTTTTATACTTTTCTTGTAACGCAAATTTGGTGATCTTAGCACGCACTTTCCCTCGGGAGTATGTACGAGCCAATACAGCACGTACAGCAGTTTTGGTAGCCTATAATAATCGGCACCTACTTTACTTAAACGAGTCGTCACTAAACCACCGTCGCGCGCTAATGTGTCAATAAACTACTTACTTACCTACGGTGCGGCTCAGACACCAAATTACGCGTAGACTTTTTACTTACTTACAACAAATTACACAATTAACAGTGAAGTGATTTGGACTATTTTATTTACTACTACCAACGGGCTACCGTCAACGACGATAGGCCCAAACAGCTACTAAACATGGCCTATCTCAATAACGTCACTTTGGACTCTTATCATAGAGGTGGCCATATTAGCAGGCGTCTTGGTGATTGCAGAAGATTTTAATATACCTAGAGAATGCTGCTGTTCATGCCCTGGATATTCCCTTAGCCGGATCTAATGGCAAACGTGGTAAGCGATAGGGTGGTCGTATTCTCGCACCGAGATCATTGATACAGATTCAAATCTCGCTCGTTCTTGTATTTTGCCTTTACATTAAAAATTAATCATTCAATCACAACATTTTTATTAGACTCCAACTTTTCTTGTGTATCAGTACGCATCATACTCATCGCCGCAAACAGTCGCGATGAGTTTTGTTTGACCAATAAAACACACAAGGACCGCTTCCCGATTAGCTGTTCTCATTTACCATCTAACTTTATTAATTCGTCGGATATATACCTACTTTTATTAAATCAGTAATGCTGAAGGATGGACTTAAGTAACTGGCCAAGTGCGAGCGCATGAAAGGTTTCGTACCATTAAATATTAAAACAAAAATCACGTTTGTTGTATGTAGCCCCCTGTAATATATATATATATTATTTTATGTTTTAGTATTTGTTGTTATAGCGGTAACAGAGTGGCACATCAGAAATAGAAGCTGAAAAATCTCAGGACTTCAGTCAATAGAATAGACAAGGAATATTAGTCTACCTGCTACCTTCCATCCCATTGAAATATGATTTTGAAAGGTACGCTGGTAGACGGTAGTTGCATGGCTTACGCAAAGGATTTTTTTTTTATGAGAATGAATACGTGACGAGCTGGTCGTTCACCTGATGTTAAGCAATACAGCCGCCCATAACAGTTGCAGTGTCACTCGGAACTTTAAAATAAAAAAGTTTCGCGTGACACTGCACTGCGCACGTCATCCTGAGACATCACACAGTCTAGTAATCAGATTACTACACTGCGTAATCAGGTCATAAAGTCACATTTGCCCAGTAAATTCACTAGGTACAATGCCTTTCAAACCGGAACACAGTAGTGCTTGGCGGCAAAATAACTGGCAAAGCGGTGGTAGCTACCTAGACGAACTTTGCAGAAAAGTCCTACCACCTAGTAATATAATAAAAATACCAAAATGATGCAATTTTCTATGGAAATCTTGTTATAACGTGTTTGAAAATAAACAAGGATTACCAACCTACGTTACTTTTATGTGTATAGGTAGGTATATCATATATTGTAGAGATCAATCTCACTCTAGAATATTTTACAATGTTATACCGAGCATAATGCGGCTGTTTATTCTCCGGATATTCCTTTATACAGATCTTACGGCATCCACGGGAAGGAATGGGGTGGTCTTATTCGCATAACGGAACGCTGCCTTAAATGGCAATTAAATACTTTACATAACTACAAATTTTTATAAGACTCTTTTTCCTTTTGTCCTAACAACGTGCTAAAGGGTTGGTTTACTAAGCACAATTTAAAAACACGACACGTGTATGTGGCTCTGTGGAAAACCACGTATAAATACAGATTGTTTGGGCAAAAACGTCTGTATGTCCGATACTACGTAGTTACATTGTGTGCGTGCCGATGCCCGGACCTTTGTTTTAGTGTGGGTGAATGTTTGAAAATCATTGTCATTGTTTTCAGCAACGGGGCCTTTTATTGTTACGATTCTGTTTAGGCTTGGACGAGCATAAATATTTCGGGGATTAATGATATACATAACAATATTTACCAGTTGGGCAGGAGTGTTTTGATTTTTCTTATTATGAGTAGCCGTGTGGTCCCAAGAATAGGATCACCCTGTCTCTTTTGACGGGCCCGATAACTCAGTTGGTAGTATCCCTGCCTTCTGAACTGAGGGATGTGGGTTCGATTCCTACCCAGGACAAACATTTGTGTGATGAACATTGATGTTTGTTCTGCGTCTGGATGTTGTATTGTATTCTATGTATGTATTTACAAACAAAAAAGTATATAAGTATAGTATCAGTTATCTGGTTCCCATAGCACGAGCTATGCTTAGTTTGAGGCTAGATGGCGCTGTGTGAAATGTCCACACATATATTTATTCTTCCGGTGTTTGACGTAAGAGCCGGTTAAGAAAATATACAGGGATTAGGCAGAAGCAATCTTTTTGATCTGCTGCAATCAACAAGCCGCCTGCTATGTGTGGTGATTATAGCAAACATAATTATATAATAAGCGTCCAAAGCAGTACGTGTTTTATGGATAGGCCTGTATTCAGTAGTGGACGTCCTTTGGCTGATGATGATGTGAAAACAAAACTATGTACTAAACAGATTTTAATAAAATTTCCATAAACAGCAATGTTGGACACTGGACTGTTCCTAAATTATAAACACGAAATTTTTGGTCATAAGTTCTGAAAACTATAGTCTAAAGCAGCAAAACTAATGGAAAATGAAATAAATATTAGGAGAAAGACCACTGACAATACAATCGTCTTAGATAAAAAAAACACTTTTCTTTTAAAGAATTTATACAGAGAAGACGTTTCGGCTACAGTTACGGTCGCAAAAATCTATGCCGTTTTTCTATTTAGCTGTTGAAATCACCAATACCTTCGTGAACACGAGGACGCAGTGTCGTAAAGCCGAGAAAAGCCTCAAACGCGATACCTTTCCACATTCATGTGCGCTCGTTCACCGGCCTTCACGGTTCGAGTTCTCCAATCGCGATCAGTAAAGTACCCAGCTTCATTTTTAAATAAAAGACTCATTGTTTAATATTAAATCGGAATCCCTGAATTATAAATGTGAAAGTATTGGACCATAAGTTCAATTTATGTGAAATGTTCAAATGTTCAAATGTGAAAGTATTGGACCATAAGTTCAAGCTCAACTTCGATCATGCATGGAGTACTGCTGCCACCAGTGGGATGGATCTGCTAAGTACCAGCTGGAAGCCTTAGAGTCTATCGAAAAACGCGCCAAGAAGCTCATAGGCAATGAATTGTTTGAGACTCGGCTACAGAGCCTCGACCATAGACGCAAAGTTGCCAGTTTATCGGTCTTTTATCGAGTACATTTTGGAGAGTGCGCACTGGAGTTGCATAACTTGATTCCGCCATCACCGTTCCACCATCGGACAACCAGATGCACGAAAAAACGCCATCGCTACATGGTTAACATCCCGCATGAGCGAACAAAGCGATTTGCTTCCACATTTATCTTGCAAACAGCCAAAGAGTGGAACGCTTTGCCAGCCTTTGTATTTCCCGAAAATTACAATCTTGGAGTCTTCAAATCGAGAGTGAATAGGTATCTTCTAGGCAAGCGCGTTACATTCTAGACCGCGTCTTCACTTATCATCAGGTGAGATAGTGGTCAAGCGCAAGCCTATCCATCAATAAAAATAAAAAAAATGTGGTTTTGCGATGGGGGGTTGAGTTGAGATATAAGATAACACCAATATTTATGCAACGGGTTTGGTCCATCGGTATGACGTGTACCACAAAACCAATGTACGCGTTACAATAAATATGCGATGCAAAATATTAGCTGGATAAAACACCGGTATTCCTTGCACCAACTAAGTAGGCACTTTACAACAACGCTGGGTCAGAGGCAATTACGGTCTTTCACCTAATTTTCTTTGGTATCTGTGCGTTATTCTCCACGTAATAAAAGCATGCAGCAGCCTCAGCTAATCGTTATTAGTATCGTTTACCCGCGACCCGTTGAAAAACACATATAAGCATGTTTGAGGATTTTCCCGTAGCAATTTATACAAAATGTTTTGGGTTTGCAGTAATTTTTGGCGTTTTGCTCCCACAAAATGGAACCCAAAATACAGTGTCATGTGTGTATTTTAAACATAGAGCAAGTCTAAATGTAATTCAAAGAAGTTGCAATTACATGCATAGACACATATATTAAGGACAGGCCTAATGACTGGTTATAGGTTGCTTCAAAGTGGGAGCCAATTTCACAGAAAATCGGTCGAATGTCACAAACATAATATGCCAAGTTGTATTGTGAAGGGTTGCACAATCTATACTCAAAAGTGCAGTAAAAAGAAAGACCAAGTTTCTTACCTCAAGTAATTCAATATTTTCAATATTACACTCTTTTGTAACAAAATAATCGAATTTATATTTGGAATAATCATTGTAAACATAAACATTGACGGACATAATGGCAGCGCTAGGCACCTAGTTTTCTCAACTTGTAGTTCACGCGAAATCTAATAGATGGCGCTAACTTTTTCCACGCCATTTTGACAAAATAAAATGTTCCTTCGGGCATATCCTGATATATAAATCTATGATTACATGTCATTCTAAGCGAGTTTTTCAAGGTCGTGGTTTAATAATATAGTGATAAATAACTCTCCATAAGCTAGCATGCGCACAGCGATAAAATTTCACGACACTTTTTCTCGCGAGTGACGTGTGTCTCACTAATAGCGACGACAAGTTTTATCGCGGTGCGGGTGCTTTTTTTTATGTAATGAGTGACAAACAACCAGCGGGCCACCTGATGGTAAGTGGTCACCGCCGCCTATGGACATCTGCAACACCAAGGGCATTGCCGGCCATCTGATTCTTTCTGGCAAAAAAGGAGAAATGAGGCTCAATATACACCATAATCGACGTAACCACGTATAGACCGCGGCATCAATTAACAATAAGATAGTAGTCAAGTACATTAGTACAAGCCTTTCAGAGAATAAGAATACTCTGCTACTCTTCAAATAAGGTAAACATTTAAATCTTTGATCAAGTTTAAATTGTCGCTATTTTTGCACATATTTATAAAAAGTTTCGACGTACTAGATAGTAGTATCGAAGTCGATCAGCGTAGCTACCCGGAGACTGCGACAGAGATAGAATATTTTCGCTAAGTACTCTCTAGAGGAAGTTCTTTATATAGATTTGAGATGCCAGCTATCGAGATTGCGATGGGTCACGGGAATCGATATGCAGGTACTCATCTATTTTCCATTGTTTCCACGCCATGCCCATGAGTACTTCGGTCTCTAGGCAATAGAATACCGGCTTTGTTGATTCGAGTTTTAGAGCATTTTTTTTACGTTTCTCGTGTCGTACACGATCCAATAGGACGATTTGTATTTGCTTTATGACGAAACCAGCTGCAGTGATGTTGGTTTTACACAGATTTCCAATAAACTTAGATTTTTATTTAAAAATAAAAACACATCTTAGTAACCAATATAATGTAGGCATGGAGCTATGTTGATGATGATAGGTAAGTAATTAAAAAAAAAATCTTAACTCTGGTTTTTTTATATACAAGGTGACCTTGAATTGGTATGTGTACAAGTTGTGAGAGCCTTACTTGAATCTGGGTGTTTCAAAACCTCCATGATAAAAAATAAATCCACTCGCAAAAATGCACTTGCGATTGCTACGAGAGTTAAAAAGATATTATAAAATAATTTCCAAAGACAGGTCGTTAAACTCATTTATGTGCACTCGGTCAAGGACGAAGTTCAACCACCCAGTTGCGCTAAGGCTATTTTCGAACGTAAACTTTACATGGCATTTCTTCAATGAAAATCTATTAATTTAGTAAAGTCGTAGAAGAAACATTGCCTACCTTGGGATGTAGATTTACCCCCTTTCGGGATAACATACCAATTCAAGGTCACCTTGTATTTACGTGACTTTTTGATTGTATATTTTCTAATTTGTTTTTTTATTATTCCTACGTGACTTTTTGAACCTGCGATAATATAAAAATTGTAGGAGATAAAATCCAAAGATAAAAAATACATTCACCAACAGAAGCTATACATTTTAAAATGTACGAAGTTCTTTTCTAGGCATGCTCCATCGTCGACCGCGTCGTCACTTACCATCAGGTGAGACCATGGTCAAATGTTAGCCAATAAAAAAAAGTTCTTTAGTGACTTTAGTGATTTTATGTGACCGTAAAAATCGATATATGGGTGATACGGTCACTCATCTGATCAAGTAACAGCACATACTTCTTCTAGCAATTTTAAACACCCGTAAACAAAGATCTTATCGCAAGCGCCAATAAGATTTGGCACATAAACTAAAAGTATTCCCTTACACAAACGCGTTAACATTTAATATCCCTTAACTGGCATTTTTTCAACGGAGCCTTTATATCCACCCTTAGCCCGTTGTTAGTACTATTTCGAGCCAAGTGCCTTTATTTTCTGAGCTAATGGTTCTACAATCATACTAACTACAGTTAAACGATAGTACACAAAAGATTTGGAGTTTATGTTACAAGCACTCGATTGTCTTTTATAAGCTCAAGAGTGTGTCTAAGATGATTTTTCAGCAGGTAATTACTTAATTTATTGCCACTGTGGCAAATTAGAACTTCGGCATACGGATACAGAGTTAACCCGGGTTTTTTACGCTAAAAAACCTTAACAAGTTACGATATCAGCTTAGTATTTGAGCATGTACTCTAAAACAAATCTCCAGCAAACAAAACGGGCATTTAATTACCTTTGAATAATTATTTGCAAGCAAAATAGAAATGAAAACTTGTATAAATGAAACAAAGGTCTCGTTAGGTCCTGTTGCTCGTTTTTCGATGAAACTTTGTGACTTGCCTTTTTATGTACAGTTCGGGATTCTGCAACGAAAAATAATTGTCTCGCACTGAGAACTGTGCACCCTTTGTACATTTTGGGATCAATAGTTGGACAGTTCAATGACTTGGAGCCGATGTTATATTGACTAATGAAGTGTTAAACCATATTATGCATTCACGCGATTAACAATCATTTGGTAATTTACGTCCTGTGTCTGTTGTTTATATCTTGGACAATGAGTGGAAATAACTGTTATAAGACAGGCGTTATTAATGTTATTTTTAAATAAAAATTAAAAATCATATCTGTGACACAAAAACGCGCACTATTTGTAATGTACGTATTTAGCACACCGATTAAAGAAGAAAAATAAACAAGAATATCACAACGGCTAGTTCCGGACAGCGTTACACTGTTTTTTTTTTCTTCTTTCGATAGTGGTGCGAATGTCCCAATCAAAAGTAAGTACGTAAGTACTAAGTGTTATAATAGCAGAGGTCGATTCACACCGCGGTGCGAAAGAGCCTATTCATTTAGGGCTCTTGAGCGATTCACACCGCGGTGCGAACCAATCGTGGTGTGAAACGCCCCATTACCTAGCGTAAACAACATACGAACCAAAATTTTATAAAGGGTCGTTTCTTTTTTTCTGCGTTCTTGAGTAATACAGATAAAAAACCCTCAACGTTTCAACAGAATTGAATATGTCCCGTAACTGCTGTCGTTTAATGATAGCTCGTCGTGGTAAAAAGGATCCACTGGAGGCCGAGCGAACCAGACAAAGAATTTCGGTCGCACAGATTATCCTGTACGTTTCCACCGTGTGATTATACCAATTAAACGAGGCGTTAGGGGCCGTGAAGAGACCTAACGATGTTAAGTAGATTTGTTAGGTTCACCTGAACCTGAAATGGAGTAGCGGGAGTGCTACAGTGAAACTATAGCTTGAGACTTTAGGATTATGATGGCTGGAAACAGCGCTACTATAGTAATTCAAATCTGGACCCTCAAACCCACATTTTAGTCTCATTTTAAATAGGTTCCGATTAATTGTTTTTAGTACAAAAGTACTACAAAAACTAATTGTTTTGTTAATACAAAAAAACATGTACTTTTTACTAAATTTATCTCTAATATTTTCGGTTTACTGATAAAAACTACCTAAAGGATTTTTTGGTAACCATGATTTTAGTTTTGATCACGGACTCGCCTGATGATGTTATACAATGGTGTGGCGGAACATGTAAATCTAGTAAGTAAATCCTGTAGATATTCCCTAGATCCGGCTAAGGAAATATCCAAGGAATGGGCCCCAGCATTCTCCCTACTGTCTGCATTATAATATAATCCACTGCGATCACCAAGACGCCTGCCTGGTGACTATGGCAAACTACCCTCCTCTAATGAGGCCTATGTTCGGCAGTGGACGCATAAGGCTGGTGAAGTTATTGTTCAAAGGTCCGTTGTCTGTACGCTGTGAGCGTTTACGAATCGTTGATCCCTTTCTTTTGACATATTGGAGCGTGAACCCAACACTATTTTGTTTGACGAACACATTTTTTTTACGGGCTAAGTGACTTTTTTGCGCTATTTCGGCTGAGCAGTAAAGCGGCGCAAATATAGTAACCTCGGTAGCGGTTATATATTTGAGCCGTTTGGCGTTGAGACCCTGGGTCCGTGGGGACCGGGAGCTCACCGCGTTTTCCAAAGTCTATCAGAGCGCCTGGTCGATGCAACGCGTGACCAAAATGCTGGCACTTATTTGGCTCAACGCATCAGCATTGCAATTCAACGAGGCAATGCTGCCAGCATGTTGGATACGCTACCTACCGGCAGTGGCATTTGGACTGTCTATAGGCCATCACGGTCAATTATACAGTCCATATGTTCTTTGCAGTAGGTATAGTGTAGCTAGTTAGTGTGTAGTGTAGTTGGTTTTAGTTTAGTTTCGTTTTTATTATTGTAGTAGTTAGCTTGAGTAATAAAGGCCTTTTTTCATATTAAATATTACTATGCTGCACTGCATCCGGTTTTTCAGCGACACGTTGTTTTGGCTAGCCATTTTTTTTTATTTGATCACTACTTATGTGCTAAATCAGTTTAATTTAAAAAATTATCACATTCGTTTCTAAACGCGTGATTGATAACGGCTGGTTAATTTAGCTATTAAGTTGTGAGAAAAGAAATTGGAAAAAGCTGAACGTACATTTTAGTTTTGAGATGAGATTTTGTATTTTTATTATGCTAAAATAGGCATCGTTTGATCGAGTTTGAGAGTAAGTGACGAAGCTGTCTAAGGTGGAGCTCGTTTGCCCATGTGATGTTCACTTTAGACTTGAAAAGATCTAGGATATATGGGAAACTCGAATAGGAAACATCTTTCGGGTCAGCTAGTGCGAAATTTACACTAGAGAAGAGACGGAGTCTTTTTTGTTCAGAGATAGTAAATTCTACCTTACACCAAACTTAATATAAATAGTCAGGTATAATTATAGCGTGAAGAAACACAGACATACTTAATATCAACGTTTCAACTTTATGTATTTGTAGGCATATAAAACGATCTTTCGTTATTTTAAAGGCATTGTAAACAGTATCTACAAGTAGTTCAACTCAATGAACCATCCACCCGAAACTTTGGCTAAACTCTGAATACCGATGAAAATGAGAGTTTCCCAAGTTTGAGAAATGAGAGCGGCTTGCGAAACTAACGCTGAAGTATTTAATTTTCTTATCAAAATTGAAGGCTTTTGAGGAGATTAATGTTTACCAGAATTCCTGCGTGGCTTTTTATTTACGCACTCTTTAATCTGATCTACTTCTTATTAGCATTATGATTTGTCCTATTCATAACGTAATGCCTTTCAAGTAACAATAGGACCCGAGATCTCGCTTATTTTATATTATTGTAAATAAAACCAGGAGTTTTACAGTTCTTATTATAATTCATTCTTTAATATATGGAAAATAAAAGAAAACAGCCATAATCAAATCAGTTAGTTTAGTTATTAGGATGAAATAAACTTCGTTAGGTTTAACATGGCTATTAGTGATTTTTGGCACTGTTTCCTTGTGGTCCTAATTGGCTTGATTTGTCATTGCAATACCTTAGTGAAAATAAAACAAGAAAACGGTGTTTGAGGACAATAGCGCCAGAAGCGTATTTTTTTCCTATTTCTGTGACAATACCCAAAAATAAAATAAAGATAGAAAAATATGTGTGGAGATGTGATAGTTATGAAGCACCGTTAAATTACGAGCGAACCAGTCAGTGCCATCCAGAAAAAACTCAATTAAATTAATTTCTAAATATAGGATTAAGTTAATAAATTCGTGACATAATACTGGAACCAAATAAGTAGCATTTGCATATAAGCCATGAAACATGTAGGTAACCAGTAACCAGAAGAACTCAAGCGAGCGAAGGGGTCCAGATATTATGAGGTCGTAAGTAAAACATTGTTCTTACTCGCAGAACTAGGCACTATCTATTTTAGTATATATTTCCCTTATATACTGAAGAAAATGCCCTCAACCGTCTAACTTCCGTGGTTTGATTCAGCTCTGCCAACCGTATAGAACATTGTTGATTTTCATGGCAGCGTAGCTAACAATAGCTTTTCTTAGAACTATAAGGCATATTCAATCTATGTGGTGCTCAGTTATAACGGTTCAATCTCGACGACAAAGCAGAGGGACTAGTCCCGAGTTCGCTCTCAAAAAGTTTCGATTCTCACGGCTGACTGCTCACCGGATGCTGCGTCATTATTGTCAGTTTTTCGCAAAGAATACATAAATGTGTTAAATACTCTGTGATTATCAATTCACTCGCTCCTGAAACCATACGCAAAAGTAAGAATATCTATTTCATAAGTATGCTCTTTTCGAAAAACTGTCATAAATTACACAGCTTCCGGTGGTGAGTATCGAGACTTTTCGAGAACAAACATGTGCAAAACTCGGACTAGGCCCTCTGGTTATTATCGTGATGTTTCAAGTTGGGAAGATAGTACTAGTTTCTAGTTGACTGGATTAGAACGACGTGTGGTACAATAAAAATGTATAAAGTTTACCGATACACTTGCGTGTTTGCTCACTACGTCTAGCTGGATTTTACGATAGCTAGAATGAGATAGAAACGTGTAGATATAAAATAGAATAGAATAGAAATATTGGTGGCGACACAGTAATATATTACGAAAACTGCAATCAATTTGTTGTTTGCCTGTTCCTGTTGCCACAAATCGGTCGCTTCTTAGCATGGCTTCATATTATCTGCGGCAAAGTCTCAAAACCAGTGCTGTCTTCAATTGGGGCTATTTCGGTGTGATGTCTGTGATATCAATGGACTAATTGTAGAGTTAGGCTAAAGCGAGATAGTGAAAATTAGCGCAACCACATTTCGGGCCACTCCGGGGGCAGACGGGGGGTTTTTAGTGGGTACGAGTCTCACATACACCCTGCCATCACTCCTGTGGTGGCAGTAAAATTCAAAGGCATATTCCCCTTTAAAAAAAGTTTGAGGTTCCCTATCATAATTATATTTATGTTCATTATAATATTGTCGTTCCACATCGCTCGCAGAACTGACAACCGATGGGGAAGAAAGGTTCTCGAGTGGCGACCACGAACCGGAAGGTAGGCAGACCCCCCATTAGGTGGACCGACGACCTGGTGAAAACCGTGGGGAGCCGATGGATGCAGGAGGTGAGCAGCCGGGCAAAGTGGCGCTCTCTGGGGAGGCCTATGTTCAGCAGTGGACATCTACGGGCTGGTGATGATGATGATGAATATTGTTGTTGACGATATGACGTCATTATCCCAATCCGTATTGGAATAATGACGCCATCGTTCCACTGCTGGGACAAAAGCCTTCTTTCACAGCAAGACAGTCAGTGTAGGCCATAGTCCACCACAAAAGCCTAGTGTGGGCTGGTGGATGACACGAAGTTCTCGAACTATTGGAATTCTAGAACTTTCTGATTTCTTCGCGATGTTTTTCTGGATCGTTGTAAGTGCGAGTGACTTTACTAGAAAAGTCATCAGTGCAGGGTCAGATTCGAACCAGGGTTCAGCAGTTGAAAGCCACAAGGGCAATCACTGAGCCACTTTCGCCCTCTGATAATAAAATTACAAAACATACGAAATATTTTCTTTATAGTTTATCTTTTGACCTTGCCCTAACGACCTGTTTGATGACTTCATTTTTATGTTTATTTTATTTACATGATTGTATTTTCTTGATAGATATTTATGTAATAATATTATGCTGTTTAAAACCTCAGGGAGCAGATTGATGCAGGAGGCAAATAGCCGCTCAAAGGGCCGCTCAGTGGGAAAAGATCTATGTTCACTGTTTTTGTCTTCCGGCTATTGATGATAAATATTAATATTAATGGTCTATTCCTAGACATGACCAAGGCATATGATAGGGTTTCACATAAAATATTACTGAACAAAATATACGGTTCAGGTATTAGAGGAATAGCATTCTCATGGTTTAAGTCGTACTTGCAAGACAGGAAACAGCTCATCGAGTTGGATTACTATGATGAAAGTAAAAATGAAATTGTCAAAGTAAAATCAAATACGTTAGAAATAAATAGCTCAATCCCTCAAGGTAGTGTGCTAGGATGTACCCTGTTTTTGCTGTATATAAACGATTTGCCGAAATCTATTAAGTCAACGTGTGTACTATTTGCAGACGATATATCTCTCTTATTTAAAACACCTCAAAATGTTGACTTCGCTGCGATAGAACAAACTTTAAATAGCACGAAAATATGGCTCAATGACCATAATCTTGAAATAAATTTTACGAAAACTAAAATAGTACAATTCAGAACATATCAGCGAACCCCCATTGACCTTAAATCATTTAGCCATATAAATAAGATTAGCGAAAACAACGAGTTCAAACTTTTGGGCCTAACACTTGATACACATTTACATTGGAAAAACCATATAGAGAGTATTAAATCTAAATTAAGCAGGTTTATATATGCTTTGGGAGTATTAAAAAACAACACAAATTACGAAACTGCCCTCTCAGCCTACTATGCTTACGCGTATGCCTGGCTCAACTATGGTATCATTTTGTGGGGTGAAAGTACAGATTTCAATGACTTGTTCATTCTGCAAAAAAAGTGTCTCAGAATTCTAGTAAACATCCAGCAGCGGGAAAGTTGTAAGCCACATTTTATGAAACGAAATATCCTTACCCTGCCATGTATATATATCTTACAAATGGCCCTGTTTGTCCGAAAATATAGAAACCTTTTCAAATCTAATATAGAAATCAACCCGCAATATAACCGACGAAATAAAGATAAGCTAGTATTACCTGTAACTACATTGAAGGCTGTGGGGAATAGTCCTTACCATAGACTTATAATAATTTATAATAAGCTCCCGGAATCAATAAAGTTAGCGAATAACAATCATATATTTTCTAACAAGTTAAAGTTATTCCTAGTAAATAAAGCGTATTACTCTGTACAAGAGTTTAAAAATGATAAAATAGACGCATAGATGTACTTAATTCGGATAATTTATTTGATAGTTAATACGTAGATGTATTTAAACTTGTGGTATATGGATAGGTATGATAGGTACTAGGTGCTATAATGTGGGGTGTGATCCTGCGCATGAAGGAATAGGATGTGAAGTGTAGATAGTATATATTAATAATAATCTTTTTAAATGTTGTACGCTCCTGACTATTATTAATTTAATGATAATGATAATAATAATAATAATAACAATAGTAATTAGATTTGACGTAAATAATACAATTAGAATTAAATAGGAATAGGATTATTGACATGTAACAACATAACTTTTATTTTAGAAACCACTCAAAATGTACTAAAATGTGCAGCGCCCTTGCAGGGCACATATATTGATCCTTAAGACAAGCTACTGTTTAATATATAGTCTGTATTATATGTGAGCACAATAAATGAATGAATATGAATATGAATAATAATAGATAGGTAGGCCCAAATCTTATCCTATACTCCTAGCTTTGCTTGTATATGTTAGTCATCACTTAAGACGCTGACAGGACCCAATGCGAGCACATTTATTACATTAGTCGAATATGAACCGTATTCTGTCCACATAGGGTCCCTTAATGCGGAGCAAAAATATGGCGATTACGTTGCGTTGCACTTCGACTTTTCCATTTTTCGGTACAAATAATTAGTTATAAAAGAAACGTTTATTGTTATTAAAATAATAAGCTTACAGACGGATGCATTGAAATATAACTTATCACTATGATTTATTTCAATGGGGTATCATATTCTAATGTAACATTTTAGGGCATTTGAATGATTTTTTAGAGGTCCCTTCACGATTTTTTTCTATCGAGAAAACTTTTCGTAATCGTGTTTCGGTTTCTGCAGGTGGAAAGAAGATATGACTAGTATTAACATGTATTTTTTTCAATCATGCAAATGGTGTATTTTGAGACAATCATGTTCAAAATAGTTGATTTTGGAGCATTCAGCGCCTTAACACTGAAACCGGTGAACAGATTTTGATATTCAGAAATAAAATATAGTAAAAAAACATTCTGTGAATAAATTATGTAGTTTTAGTGGGATATGTTATCGGTGCTATTCTTTCAAAGCAAATATATTAATTAGTGAAATTTTATTACAAAGACGTGCCTAAAGAACCAACCCTATTTGTAGGGTGACTTTTTGTAGTCGTTTCCCATTTTCAAGGTTTTACTCCAAATAACTTGATATTTTATTATATTTACAACTAGCTACTGCTCGCGGCGTTGCCACGCGTGGACTACATTACTTTTCAGGTTTCGTTTTGGGTAATGGCTTTATTTTTAAAAACTGATTTTCTATCAGCCACACTGAGTTTTCTGCTCGTATAATCACTTCCACGAAGTAAAAATGACATGTCTTAATCATGGATGAAATAATTAATTATAATATTTTTCAAAACAGCATAGGTACGCTAATTATTATTCTTGATATTCCTGGACCAATTTTAATGAAATCTCCACTCATGACTACTTAACTATAGAAATTTTTTTGATGATATTTCGATAAGTATCATCGAACTCATGATTAATTAAAACCTATATTATATTAAAATCTAGGCTTTCAAAAAATTTTTACAATAGGGCAAAGTGGGGTTCTAGCAAAGATACCAACCGCTAACGCTAACGCCAAACGCTAACTCCAAAATGTACTGAAATGACGTTTCGGAAATCGCTGACTTTTCCGTAGCGAATGTCATTTTGATACATTTTTGGAGTTAGCGTGAGGCGTTAGCGTTAGTGATTGTGATCTTTGATGGATCTTTGCTAGACCCCCAGGGCATTTTACATAACATGTTTCGTACACAGATTAGAGAAAAAAATCTACTTCGTATCATTCCAAAGAGTATTATTATACTTCTGTATCATTCAAAGAGTATATAATTTATTACGTAACGTAAGAGTATCATTGGCCCACTGCATTAGCCTATGGTGGTAATAGTATGCATTGGCCCTCAGACCTGTGGGCCAAACATAAACGTCATGTAATGCCAAAAATAGGCGTAGCAAGGGTCAAGATTATACTCCCAAGGGTAAAGCTCTAACTATCACGGTTCATGAGATACAGCCTGGTGACAGACGGACAGGAGGACAGACAGCCTGACAGACGTTGTCAGTCCGTTTTGGGTACGGAACCCTATTACTAAGGCTTCGCTGTCCGTCTGTCTGTCTGTCACCATCAGGCTGTATCTCATGAACCGTGATAGTTAGACAGCTGAAATCTTCACACATGATAAATATATTTTTGTTGCCGCTATTACAAAAAATACAGAATAAAATAAGTATTTAACCCCTTAAATACTTATTTTATTCTGTATTTTAGTATTTTTTCTCTCTCATACATCAAAAATTTTTTTGCTAGTTTTTATAGATAATGATACGGAACCCTTCGTGCGCGAGCCCAACTCGCACTTGGCCGGTTATTTCTCTAATCTGCGGGCACTAAGTATAATTAACATGTTTGTATCTTGAATGCAATCGATTTATACTACTTACATATTATTTGATGGTATATCTATTTTACTCCAAAAAACCCCAAACAACCTGCAAGGGCTTAAATAGAAAAACTAATAATGGTTAATCAAATCTAATAAATTGTAAAATTTCATTCCACTGTTTAATGCATATTTACTACCGAAATTAACTCCTATTACTCTTTGTTCATGGCCTTACACACGTTTTTTTTTCTTTAATCTATGCCTCTAGATGGACTTTACGTGAAACATGTGAAATATTCAATAACAACACGACGAAAAATTACTATACTTAACACTGGCTAAATACACCATATGTGGAGTTACTGTGACACAAACTAACCGTCAGTAGCCAAAGAAAATTCACCATGAAGCGGCCATGTTGTATAAAATTCCGTCCGGTTTCGTAATGATATTTAATAATTTTGACCAAAATTTTTTAATGATATTTGTATTTTAATATATCCTATGTTGTGCGCTGGTTATTTCTAAGCATATTAGTGCAACCCGCATGAAAATCAGTTCAGTATCTAGGGATTTGTTCGATAACAAACAAACAAACAAACAGCTACAAATTATTGTCCCTAGATGGCGTTAGATACGATAAATTAGAAAATGTATGAAGAAGGGCAAAAAGCCTTGTAGTCCTGCATCGCGGTTACGATATTTTTTGAACAATAGAACCTATGGGATAAATTAGATTTGATATCATTATGTGTGTGTTCCGTAGCGCGCCAGAATTACACATTTATTATATGTAGGGATGTAGGGATAGGGATTACAATTATTATGATAATTTTCCGCGTCCTATATACGGAAAAAGGCTATGCCAAAAAATATTACGTCACTGGCCTCGTTTTGACGAGTAGGTATAGGGAAGTTAGGATATTATAAAGTCATTATCAAATTGAGCTGCAGACATGTCTTATGCAAAGTTTCCCTCAGTAGCTGTTCGCACTTTTAAACCAAACAGCATTAGGTAAATATAAATACTCATCTTTTGACCGCAGTAAATCAAATCACAACCACACAATATACCACTTGCCTAAAATGTAATGCCTCCATTATTACTCTATGGTGGAAATATCCCTCAACCGAAATTGCCAGAACAGACCAATTTATATTGTGCTTATCGCCAGAGTTTTTGCTTCGGATTGCTAGCCAACGATGCGAGCAGCTGCAATTGTTGAAGCACTATGTATATTCATTGAGATCGCTGTGTATTAACATTAAAAGTGGATACACGTTTGGCTCATTACCAAATGTATCTTTAAGGCACAGACCTCATGGCATTACAATGATGTCTTGCCACCGTTCGTTGTAATTATAACTTTATATTCCCTTAGGCTCTTATGGCACCTACTGGGAAGAGATTAGGTGATCTTATTCTAAGTGCTAAAATTTCTAACACGCACGGTTGGCAAACGTTTAAAGTTCTTTCTGATTTTATCGAAATGTAAAAGTTTATTGTTACATTATCTGTTATTATAATATCAAATTATTATCGCTCGCAGAACTGACTACCGATGGGGAAGAAAGGTTCTAAAAGTGACAATCAGCAACCACGATCTGGAAAACACTGAGTAGGCCGCCCCCTACTAGACGCACTGACAATCTGGTCAAAACCTCGCCTGAAGCCTTAGATGCAAGAGACAAGTAGCTGGATCAATAGTATGATAAGTAGTACTGTACAAACTATCCATGTTATTTCCAGTCCTATTCTGTGTTGGTAGGTCCTCAGTATTGTATTATTTTACATAAAGTAAACAAGATTCTGAATTAGCTTTCGACTTATAAAGGTTCCTTTCAATTATCTCAAAATTTCCGAATGCTTTTTTTGTCTCTCGGATAAATTGTATTTAAGCCTAAAAATCTCAATTTTCTTAAAAGGGACGAATAATTCTTTAAGAAACAGTAATAAATACCAAAGGCTCTTCCGTTCAAAGAGATAGGAAATGCTTAAAAGAAAATAAATTAGATTTCTTACTAAAACTGCCGAAGACAAAGAAATTAAACAAGGATTTTACGTAGATAACTTTTTTAACTGTATTTTAATCATCTTTGTGAAAGAAGAAGAGATAGTAATCCATTTCATTTCATTTAACATAACGTCTTTGCCATGTTTGCCATCTTATTCTTATTCTACAGGGGGGCGCTAAGTCCTGCACTGACGTCCCGCTTGGGGTGTATTGTGCATTTCCCCCTGCCAGCATCTAACCGAGCCACCTCAACTCCTTAAAATAACGGAGCGTGGCTCTAGGCTGCTGACTCAGCTGCTTCAGTGGCACTGATGATGGGTGTTGGAGTAATGACGATGAGGCATTCGAAATGTCCTGAGTAGACCGTTGTATGTCTACTCGTGTTAACATTCTTGATGTGTATCTGGCTTCCTCTGTAGCTGTGCCAGTTTGCCTTAATTCTGCCGCCAAGCAATAGTGTACCAAGCACTACTATTTTCCGACGTTGTAGTTAGTGAAATTACTGGGCAAATGAGACTTATAAACTGTAGGATTACTCTTGAATACAATCCCAATTTCACTCAAATTCAAATCCGTATCAATCACCAATTTCAATGTTAAATAACTTGGTAAAAATGCGGATGGTATAGAAATGAGTCGATTACATTTAGTTTCATAAAATTCCATGGACAAAGATTCCAATTGTACTATTATCGGATTTAAGAGTACCAAATGCCGCACGATTTCGTTCCAAATCCCAAACTACGATTGAAATCGAGTGTCAAGAGCTCATCTTACCGTCTAGAAATCTTTTTTAGACTGTGATGTCTCAGGATTGCGTAAGCAGTGCGCAGTGTCACGTGAAACTTTAATTTTGACTTCCGATTGACTCTGCAATCTGTAATGGCCGGCCGTGATGCTTAACACAGGACGAACGAGTAGCTCGTCACATCATTTGTTATCATAAAAAGAAATCTTAAAACATGCCTTGTATTGCATAAAGAAAAAGTATATAACTAAAGAAAAGAATATGGAAATCGCGAAAATAATTATTTTCCTTTGGGGAGCCAGATGTGTCGGTGGGTATTATATTTACACACCTCTTTAGGCCTAGCTCGAATCTTTACTCGAAAGTACTACTACTCTCTATTCTTTTATTTTTATACTTAAAAAAAGTGAATCTGTAATTGGATGTATGACCTAGCATTAAGTATAATGTACCTTATCTTAAGATCTGTAGATTCTGTGAAATAAATAAATAAATAAATAAAATAAAAGTAAGTGTAACGTTAACGAAGCCAGTTGTATGGCATTTGATCAGCGCTCCATACAACTGACTTACGTTAACGTACACTTTTGCGTAAAGATTCGTGCTAAGCTGTTATGGTTTTGTGAATTGTTATCATAGGTAATTAAGTTAAGACGTTGGGGTGTATTTGATTGTTATTATATAGGTGCTGGCATAATACATAAAAATTATTGTGAATGTTCAAAGACATTTTTGCTTTCGCATTATTGTTAATACACAACACAACAAGTAATTGCTGTACTCTATACATATAATAAAAATGTAGAAATAAAAAAAATCTGTTAGATAATAAATTAATAATGGAAGTACCTAACCTAGTATTCAGTAAGTACCTAGTAATCAGTAACGAAACATAATTACTAAAAGACTAATTAAGTACTAAATAATAAAAGAGATGTACAAGTATAAACTAAGTGTTACCAAAAATAACTTTGATGGCTGGAAAAAACACAGACACACAACGCAAAAATGCATTTTAACAGTAAAATTAAATATGTGGAAAAAACCAGTTTAAAAGCTGTTACAGATAAACGTACATAAAAACTGATGTAAATAATCATAATTTTGTCATATTATATATCACCTTGATCAATTATAATAGTAGTTATAACTGCCAAAAGGTTACCATCACAACTATAATAATAACGTATGAATTAAAATAATTAAGTAAAGCAGGTAGGTATCAGTAGGTACCTAATGGTAGCATGAGTAAGAAGTGCAAACACATTTTCTTAGAAAAATTTCATTGTCGACTAATTTTCATTACTTTTCTCGCCAAACGGCAAGAACGTAAGATCGTAAAATCGTCCTGAAAAAAATACTTCTCTACGAAGAACACCGGTAACAACGCGCAAAACAAACGACTGTCGCAAATTTAAAAATTTCTAATAAAACCACGACGATTCGTTTTTATTCTGCACAAGTTTAATTATGGAACTGATTTCTTTTTAAAATTATGTGTGTTCTAAATGTAAATAAGTTGCAGACGTACCTTCACTCGGAACTCTACGTTGAAGCGCGAAATTTCAGTGCGACGTGCAACACACACGGTTTTCGCGGGAACACTGACGACTTTGGGTCTTTCTCAGGGCTAGCCAGAGCCAGCCAAGCTCGCGTCTCGCCTCGCGGCTCGGTTCGGGACCTCCCAGAGACGTTTTCTTTATCGATACTTACTTTTAGTGACATGTGTGAACTATCGATATAGAGTTTATCTACAGTTTAAAACTTGCACTCTATACTTTGTTATTACTGTTCATTTATTCTTCTTAAATGACTTGCTTTTTGGTTAATAAATGTAGGTTTATTTTTTTTGTTAAAATTAAGCAATAGCTTTTATCTGAAATTGTTAGTTAGATACTCAAATTACTGAAAAGTATACCTGAAGAAATGCTCTTGAAAATGTCACGCCCCGCCGCCGCCTGGTCTAAGCTGTTTAGAAGATTTGGCGTGCCCTCAAAAACCTTCAGCCGACCATCCCTAAGGTCAACGCATGCGTACAAGAGGCCCTTTGCGATAGCCGGGCAGCAGGCGTAGGGTACCACGTTGATTGATTCACCAACTTGTGCGCAGGTTACGCACGTGCCTTAACTAACGCACTTCCCAATATACAAGGTCGGCACACCCCCGCCCTGAATACGCGAATTAGGTACCTCGCGGGACCGGCACCCTTAAGACAACGGCTCACTTTACGCTGGCTGGTCCAATCTACGCGCACATTTGTGAGCGCTTCATTTGTTTTAAAATGGAACCTCTAACTTTCCCGCGGCATTCCTTCTTTTTCACAGGTTTTTTCATTAGGCTCCTGACGTTCATGTATACAGCCAGTTCAGATTTTTATTGCTGTAAAGAGGATTCGTTCTCACCGGAGGTTTTAATTAGAGGTAAATGTGAGTGGGAAATGTTGTTATGGTTTAATGTGGATGAATTGTTTTTCACGTTTTCGGCTGCTGGTTAATGAGGTTAACCTGAAAAATAACTTTGCGTTTGAGAACGGTGTCGCGTGGCTCGGATTTCGTTCCACTTTTGTGTTCGTGAATTCTAACGAATACCTGTTGACTCTACCCTTTTCTAAGAATTGAAATCGTTCCCAATCTTATCCAGCATTGACTTTCTAACATTGGAATTTTATTGAGGTCAAGTGTAAAGATATTAAGTACCTATAAGGATAATACGTTAATCAGATTTAAGTAATATTATGTAATCAAAGCTACGGATCGGAGTTGTCTATTCTTCATTGCTTTTACAATAAGAATAAGAATAAGAATTTATTTATTTGCACAAAATTAAAAAACATACATAATTATTATTACCTGAGTGGAATTACATTTATAGTAGAAAGGAAGCTTTTTCCTGTATAATATTTTGACAATAAGCACTTTGTAAGGTTGCCTCATAGAATTCGCCCTTTTAATGGGTTGCCTATAATTATGCTTAGTGTGCCAAAGTATACTTAAAACTTCCTTGGTGTGTGCAATAATTTGATTTTAATATTTTTAAATAAGTAGCTAATCCAATTTTGACTGCAATTAGAAGCCTTTGGGCGGCCTAAAAATTCTGAAACTACGGCTGACCACTTGCCTACACGAGACGAAGAAGAAGAAGACTGCAATTACAATGCTGCCAGTATGTTGGGTTCGCTACCTGCCGGTAGTGGGCTGGAGCGTTTGGGCTGTCTATAGGCCATCGCAGCTATTATACAGTCCATAATAGGTATGTTTAGCTTAGCTTAGTTTATTAGTTTAGTTTTTATTAACGTAGTAGTTAGCTTGAGAAATGACGGCGCAATGCTCGTTAAAAAAACTTGACGTGTTAAAATGCTCATAATAGCCTATTTGTAATAAATTATTTGACTTATTATGGGTATTTTGGCAACCTTGGTGGGGCTGGTTGGGAATCCTTACGGGGTAACACTAATGCCCATCTGTACCTACAAATGTCTATTAAAATAAAACTTAAAACAAGCTACGTAACAGTTTCCCCTGGATTTGTCAAATTCATGTCTTTTTTTTTGAACGGGTGTTGGTCTCTACTGACCTTTACAGCGTCACCGGGCCTAGCCGACAAAAGTGGGAAGCAACTAGCTCAAGGGCGCCCTTGGGGTGCGAGCCTCGGTTTGGGCTATTGCCGGGATAAGAGGATCGAGAAGGCTACGTCCGCTGGAGGAGTGGACCCTATGGAAATTCGCGTTGCGACCGTTCTAGCTAACCTACGGGAGTACTATCAAATTGTGTCCACTTTCAACTTGGCACACCAATTAATACTGAACACTCATTGGTTGCCTGTTCATCATCGGCTGTTTTCAACCAATGAGAATACAGTATTTGATTTGTTGACTCGGCACGGGTTTGATAAACGTATGAGAAACTGTTAGGAGCAGTGAAACGTTAGTACAGACCACAGATTTTATAATAGTACATACTATTATAAAATCTGTGATAGTACGTGCTACAGACACAATGACTATTTATTTTGAATGTGTGACTGATCTGGACTCGTTGTATGGGTTTGCAAAACTGTGACAGAAAGGGACTGTGACCGATCTGTACTAACTCAAATCCAGATGACCAATGATACAACTTCCCCTCATACGCAAATTAGTGGTGTATTTTCAACCGCTAAACCTTTGCGAGGAAACGGAACACCCGTTGTGTCTTTTGTTCCATCCTGCTCTGTTCTTTATAATGTCTCGTCTTTTTACTTCGCCCCCTGCCCGCGCAATTGAGTCGTGTTTGTAGGAGGACTTATGTTCACGAGCTATCAACGGGCTTTATAATCTTTGTACGGGCATAAACAGCAAACGTATACGTAAACAGCAAGCAGCAAAAGCCTTTCGCCGTAATTTTAAAAAATGTTGGATATATTGCTGAACTATTTGCTTAAAGAGAGCATTATTGGTTTCCCAATATGTGGGCAAACCCACAGACGAGCCAATACTTGAAGATTTTGTATTAATAATGGTCGGAGGAAAAGTCTTCGTATTTTGTACGTATTAATTTGAAATTTTCTTTCTTTGGTTGTGATTTGTACTGTTTGTACTTGACTGGTTTGAACATCAGGTAGAAGATAGCAATCAATAAGAAAAAATATATATATTTATGCTCAATATCCATTTCTACCGTCAATATACCGAAAATATCTAAAACAATCACCTACTGTATTATGATATTGTAGTCTTTAAAATCCTGCGAGTTCGAGGGCGCGGGTACCAAACTCCGCTGCTGGTTGCTAAAATTTTAAGGACTACAATATCTTTATAGATACACCTTAATTGTGGTTTACACCTTAAAATATATACTTATGTGTCCGAAAATAAAATATGTGATAAAAAATACGGCGTGTACCTTTGACATAATTTGTTTAATAAACCTATATAAATATGTGTGGACATTTCACACAGCGCCATCTAACTCCAAACTAAGCATAGCTTGTACTATGGGAACCAGATAACTGATACAATACTTATACACTTTTTTTGTTTGTAAATACATACATAGAATACAATATAACACCCAGACGCAGAACAAACATCTGTGTTCATCACACAATGTTAATTTACATACCTATAATATATGAGAATAGCAACGTTGATTCAAGCGTTTACAGTACAGATTTTTTTACATCAAGTATACGGTTTATTCCGTGCATTCTACATTTATTGAGCTCTCAGTCAGTCAGTTCTCTATTGGACCTAGTTTTCTCGACCGTATTCTACGAGCAACGGCTCAAGCCAAGGCTCTCACCCCTGGATTGGCCTTGGGATGGGCACCTGGTGGTTTAGATTGATAGAACAACAGTATTAGTCGGCTATCTATATGAAGTTCATTATTAAAATAATTCAAATATGATAATCGGATGATAAATACCTTGGCACGTGAGGTAGTACATACTAAGAAATGTATGAGACGAAAATCATGTAATAATAATTAAATGTGGATGATATGGATATGATATGATATGATATGATATGGATGAAAAAAAATTCTACGGGAATTATTTGTTTTTTTTTTTAATATTTTTAATATTTGCATGTTGGTTACGCTACCTACCGGGAGGAGGCTGCAGCATTTGGACTGTCTAAAGGACATCGCGGTCTATTATACAGTCTATATGTTCTTTGTAGTAGGTAGGTATAGTGTAGCTAGTTAGTGTGTAGTGTAGTTAGCTTGAGTAATAAAGGCATATTGCCCGTTTAAAAAAAAAATCTATATTTTCCACGTACAAAGTTACTGTACCCACAGTTTTATAGCAATATATATTGTACCGCAACATCGGGACGGATTCGGTTGATACTGATTAATGAGAGCCTTCGAGACAAATTGCTGTAGTACGGCACTTTCGCTATCGAAATAACTTAGGAATTACCAGGAAAATTCTGGAAAAATGCGATTTGTCTGCGTGGGGTGCTCAGTAGCTACTGCTTAATCTGTGGCTTCGCCAGAACCTGCACCGTCATGATGTGGCATTCGCGGTGGCACGAATTAATGAGACGTTCGATTAGATGACGATAAACGAACGCTATAGAATACGTATTATAGGTACCTTTTTTCTGACCTTTTGAGGATAGATTCCAGCAGAATGTAATTTACAACGGAATTTCGAGGGTAAAACTGTTGAAGATTTATCTTCGTTTATGTAACGTTCTCATTTTACGAGTGAAATTTTGTGAATTTAATCTTGGATGAATTTTAAGATTTTTGGAATCTATTACTGAAAAACAAAGATGTGACATCGTAGTTGGTTTGCTCTTTCTGTTGTTGCTTTGCTGTTTCATGCCATACGAGCTGCCAGGGAACTGGTTAATTGGTGGTGGTCATTCAAAGACGAACTGGCTTGATATGGTAAGATTTATGACGTAAATGTTAAGAGTCCTCACCAGTAGCTTGTATATCGTAAAGCTAACATATTGACCACGGTTTCACTTGATGGTAGTGACACGATGGGACATACTTACTTTGAAAATACCGAATCACTCTGGCCCTAAGAACTCCCATATTTTATTTTATTTTTTTTTTAATTTATTATATTACGCATTGGGTCATTATTCCGTATCGATTCCTTACTTCGAAACCACGCGAATTCCTTGTCTTAGATAAGAAATCTACAAAAGTCCATTCTCTATGAACTCAAAATGAAACCGCGTGAAATGAATAAGGAATTGGCGAGATTTGAACTGCCAAAAATCATATGTTCTACTGAGACGCGTTGCGAAACATCAACACGTCTAAAGATGTGACCACTTATGTCAATATATTTTATTCAAAATAAAGATAATTTTACTGTAAAGTGAAGGTATATCTAACGCTATGACACGATTTGAACAAGACACGATAACGACGTGGTTTCAAATCGTGTGGAATCTGTGTTTCCATAGAGAATAACCGCCCTGGTGTGGTGATACCCTTGGTATTGCATACGTCAATAAGCGGCAATGACTATTTACCATCAGGGCCTTTTGGAATTAACTGCCACATATTAAATAGCGCCATTGTATTTCAACAGCGTAGCAGTGTAGCGTAGTGGTGTCCTTATTACGCCACACACCAGTCATCATCATCATCAACATCATCATCATCATCATTATTCGCTGAGATTGTTAAAAATAGGTCTAATAAAAAATACGACACCTACAAACATCAAGTTTCGCAAAGAAGTCCAACTGTTCCGCTGGATCTAAGCTAGTACACAGCCGCTACCTACCAACACAATAATCTAAAGGTCATAGCACACCGCGACTTCTACTAGCGATTCATTCTCAGTAGATCCATGGGCCAGATCCATGGTGGATCTAGTGAGAATTTATTTTCTCATTAGATCTATTTTCAGTGATTTCTACACAACCTGTATCAAAGGAGATTTATTTATTCCCAATAGATCCATTTTCATAGTATTATAACTTATATTGGATCTAATGAGAAAGGTCTTTCTCACTAGATATATTCTTTAAAAGTATGGATCTATTGAGAACATATTTTTCTGCAGTATATTCTGCATATCTATCATGGATCTGTAGAATGGATCCTTCTACAGATCCATGATAGATCTAATGAGAAGATGTACGATCACTGATCAATCACCTAATCTGGCCCCAGGATCTTCTGAAATTGAATAGAACCACGGTAGGCAGCAATTCTCGGTCCTAACGCAATGCTGCCATTAGCCATGACTATCATGCTAATTAAGGTTGCTGTGTGTCATGTTTGTGTGTAATGGCTTGGAATAACTTAGGATTCAAAGTATGAATAGATAGGAATGAGCTCATCACCACAGAGCATAAGAAAAGAATACGCTTCGCTACGAAGCGTCATTTATTTCAAAGCTCTCACTTTTTTGTGACAAAAACCTATCTCTGAGCAGCCGAGCTATAGTCAATTGTTTTTTCTATCAATCAGACAAGTCTGTGACAAGTTTTTTGCAAGCAAAATTACTAAAGACAGACTATTTGCGATAAACTGGATTGCTACTGCCTACCGCGCGTTACTGCGTTGCTTCGTTTGGTTACAATTGTAACATGTGCAACCAACACAACAACGCTTTAGCACGCATTCTACTATATAATAAGGTACCTATCGCAGTAAAATGCCACGGTGGGCTCAGATGCTAACATAAAATTTATTACGAAACGGCACCGTATCTCAAACTTTTCTGGCTGGTTGCCGCGTCCCCTTCATAAGTTACTTTTTTATTTATCTCCTTAGTTACAAGTTAGACCTTGCAATCCAATTTCCCTTTACTTTCGAAACCAAGTTCGCGTTCTTACTTACCGGTGAGAATGCTGTTTTTATTCAAATGTACCTTATATTGCCCTTGTTTTATTTGAATGTTATTCGGTTCATTTACTGCCAGGCGACGTTTATTCATTATTATGAAAGCAATTTTATACAATGAAGAAAAACATAGGTTATGGCGTAATAGAGTTGAATAATATATTAGCATAAAAGGTTACGGCTTATCAGTGTTACAAAATTAAAATGTTACATTTTTTATTATTGAACAATAAAAAAAATGGTTGAGTTGAGCGAGTTTGAGCTTTATCCATGAAAATGACACAAATGAACAAATGATTATTTATTTCAGTGCTAAGTGAGGATGCCGTCATTTATAAACTAGAAAACAAGTGTTTTCGTGGTTCTACTCCAATCATTTTAATTTCATGTTTATAGAAATACTTGGATAATAATATTCTTATTTAAATGTTTTTCATTTTTTTTATTTAAAAGCTAAACTACCAAATTGATTTTGTTAAAATTTGTATGGATCAAGTATGGCCTTTCATATGAAAAAAGAGTTTTCTAAACCATTTCATAAATGACGGAAATATGGCGTATCAAACATTTAAATAAAACAAAAAATACAACGGAATTGAAAACCTCCGCATTGGAGTCGGTTGAAACACTGTAACACTAAGCTGTACTTTATAATACTGGTACTGTGTTTTGAAGAAGTTTTGAGAACCACATAAACATTTATATCAAAGCTGCCGTGGAGTTGTGACAGATATAATAAAACAAGTATACAATCAGAATAATACGACTTTGATTCGGAAGACTCATAACGAAAAGTACCCGTTAGAATAGATTTGATTTCCCCACCGCGTGATTTGTATTTGTGTTTATTTTTGTGTTATTTATATAATATACCGATAGGGAAGAAAGGTTCTCGAGTGGCGACCATGGACTGGAAGACGCAGCGTAGGCCGGCCCCCACTAGGTTGACTGATCATCGGGTAAAAGCCGCGGGGAGCCGATGGATGCAGGAGGCGAGCAGCCGCTCAAATTGGCCTGTGTTCAGCAGTGGACGTCTTCAGGCTGTTAACGATGATGTTGATAAATTAAAATTAAAAAATACACCAATAAAATACGAAATGTCCATAGCCATTAAGATATTATGTAGGTACTTGGGTGGGTGTTAAATTGCGCCTTAGTAGACCCTTGCGCCTTCTATAAATGCCTCAATGGATCTTTGGAAAGTTCATTTCCTCCGTAATTACATCGACGCCATGTCGCCGCAGGAAATCTATGCTCTGCAGTCAAGAGCTTAATGCATTTACTCCTGGTCTATAAAACGCTGCGCCCGTATTTTCAGTGCGACATTGGATACACTTTCAGGCACGTCCTTCAGACATTAATTACTGCAGTACTGTAAGGAAACGGAGGTACCGTCAATTTATGCTGGCTATGTAGACATTTGTTCATTGCTCAGTCATTAAAACAGGTTAAAAGGACTGTCCTGGGGCCGTACTGTAAGCTCATACCGCGATTCAAAACACAGCCTATATTGGATCGCTTGTGAAAATCTTCAATCAAAAAACAAAGCTATTCAATATAGGCTCTGTTTTGAATCGCGCTAAAAGCTCACAGTACGGCCCCTGTAAAAGTGTTCTTGTCGTCCGTCGCTCTGCTTTCCACACATAATAATATGAAACAGACAATAGGAGGGTTTGTATCTGTCACCGTCTTATTGTTAAAACCGTTAGTTTATAAAAAACGCGGTTATTACATTACCAAACGAGTGACTCTAAAATAAAAGCTTTTTTTTAGTTTTAGAAGGTGAAAACCGTTGGCGTAAGAAACGTTAAAATGTAGACAACATGTATGCAAAATGCTCTATGGGGGAGGCCTATGTTCAGCAGTGGACGTCTTCAGGCTGATTATGATGATGATTTATGCAAATATTAGAACCATGCTTGCATGGAAAGAGAAGTAGGAAATACTTATTTGCCTAATTGGATGACAACTAGCCTGCTGTTCAGGCGTTCACTGACATAACTATCTCTACTACTACTACTCTTATCTTAAGATCTTGTACTTCCTTCAACAAGCTCATGAAGTCTGATTTTTCGGTTATATAGACCTTTTCACAAGTAGTGTGGTGTCAGTGAGCAAGGCACTTTCCCCTAATAACGAATGTGATGCACGGCAACCACTCGTCGATTTGTAAAAGTTATAAATTACTTAAGTTTGTTTCGTGTTAGGTTATTGCATGAACGTTAATTTTTATAACTAGTTGTGGAGGCTTTTAATTGGCTCTCTATGTTTGTTTTGATGCTTAAGTTGTTATGTAAGCTGTAAGCCCCCCTAATAAAATAAAATAACTACACATGTATATAATAAAGAGGAATAAAATTACTAACATAAATTATTAAGATATGTCGTGGAGGAAAAACATCAAAATATAACGAAGAAATGTTATTGGCATATAAGATACATACGCTCATACATCATACTCTAAGAAATTAACGTCTTATAAGAAAAAGAGAGAACGTATTATTCTCCAACAATAAGACTATTTTTATGACCCCCACAATAATTCATAATCCGCCGCAAGGGAAGAAGGACGCGTAAATCATGCCGCCCTCCTTTTGCACAATAGAGTCTAACTAGGGTAATATTCTTTTATGAATGTACGACACGCTACATACAAATTAGATTTTTAGGTTATTTTTTACGGGTAAATTGGGAACACTGGCATTATTTTTGGGGTAAGTCTGAAAGATGTCTGAAAGGCATCAATGCCAGTGACTTTTTTAAATTGGGTTTCTACAATTTTTTATCTACCTTGTTGAATATTTCAATCCGCCGTGGTACCTACTACTTAGTTACATTAATTGGTTCAGGTGGAGCTGTGCGAAATGTTCTTAATTATTATTATCTTAATATTTATTATTATCATGTAATTTATCTTCACATTCATTTCATTTATTCATTTATTCGACAGCCTCCGTGGTGTAGTGGTTGAGCAGGTCGGCTCATAACCCGGAGGTGGCGAGTTTGATTCCCGCGACAGGACAAGTATTTATGCCCGAAAAAAAAAGCGCAAATACTTGTTCTGTGTCTGGGTGTTGTGGGACCATGGTCCTCGTAGTTCCTGGGTCCCTAGATACAGGGCATTCTAGTTAGGGTCCAGGATCTATGTATGTGATCGTTGGGCGTTATTTATTATTATTATTATTTATTATTATTATTATTTGGTCATCGTAAGCCTGGAGACGCCCACTGCTGAACATAGGCCTCATCAAAGAACGCAACTTTGAACGGCAACTTGCCTATTGCATCCAACGGCTCCCGCGGCTTTGATCAGATCATTGGTCCACGTAGCGGGGGGTATCCGTTTCATTTATTACGAGCCTCGAAAAATGGGCTTGGTCCCATCTTCCCCAGGGGCTGTTTGCTACCAGGGGTGATGGGAAAAATGCCATCCTGCCCGGTAGCTTCAACAATGGCGCTCATCGGGGCCGTGGACACAGAGAAAATCCGGGAACAGTTATGAAAATATTACGAGTAAAACATTTCTCTTTCGATTGTGTTTTTATCCGGAGGGCAGGTGGAAACAATGTCGGACAGGTAATACATCAGGCTTATAGCCAAAATGAGTGGTGGGCCCCATAGCTGACAATGATAGAATAGGTATAATGAGGACGAACAAGGTAGAGGGCAGAAACCTTTTTTGCTGACGCTTTGCTGAAGGTAAGTACGGATAGAATGATCAAAAGAAAAATAATTATATAAAAGAAGAATAATTTTGTTAAGTAAATATTTATTTAGAGAAATTTAATTGGATTACACGCGTTTCTTTATATTTAGATCATCATCATCATTCATCATTAACAGCCTGAAAACGACCACTGCTGAACATAGGCCTCTCCCAGGGAGCGCCTTTTTGAGTCGCTGCTCGCCTCCTGCATCAATCGGCTTTCTGCAGATCGTTGGTCCACCTAGTAGGAGGCCGGCTTGTACGCTTTGTCTTTCGGTTCGTGGTTGCCACTCGAAAACCTTTCTTCCCCATCTGTCAGTTCTACTAGCGATGTGGCCAGCCCAAGGTCATTGCCATTCCAAATTGCTAATCCTCAGAGCTATATAGTTCTCCTGCGGATCTCCTCATTTCGGACACCAAACATTGCTCTCCATAGCATAGCTAATTATTTAAATATCTACAAGAAAAATAAGTTAACAATGATCGTTATTTCGTTCTAAATATGGGCAACCACAAAAGATTTGTTTCGGAAGAGACGGCCCGGCTGATGTTGTGAATAACTAATGAAAACTTCAGGCTACCATGAGCCAATAAAAGCCGGTGTTGTGCCTTGAAAATTCCAGGCTACCATGATTACCTTACCTTTCTCTCGACAATGAAAGCGATAACGTGGATGACGTCATAAAACCTTCTTACCGTTTCATTGGTCAAAAGTTTTCTCAAGAAAAAATGTCGATTTTATAAGCTAATGCTATATACCTCAGCAGACCTTACCTTCATTACCCACGAAGGTAAAACACAGTATGAGTTTACTAGTAACGAAGTTATATAGCTACGTGGTAGTCTGCACCAATTCAGCATTTGAAGTAACCACTCAAAATGGAAATCAAGTGTGGGAAAAAAAACAATTATCCCCGGCTGGCGTCACTGCAGAAATGAGATGCGCGATTCCAATTTCAAAATCAATCGATCAACTCTGGCATTTGTTTGGGACAGAGCAACGCTCAGTTGGAAATTACCAATGAGTTTGATAGGCTATCTGTATTCAATGATATTAATGAACGCTCCTAAAAATGTTAAATTACCTTAATTTTTTATGGCAGAGTAGTTCAACAATGAGGCATGATGTCGGTCCACGAAACGTTTATTTTCAATGTCTGGATACGAGTACGTAATGGAGTAAAAAACGGAAATGAAGATAATTTTAATTGAAAATTGTGAAATTTGCTAATGCTTAACGTATATACAGTTGTCACGAATGATTTTGATCCTTTTAAAAGTTTTTCATGCCTTGCACCTACCTATGATAGAAAACATGAATACATTATTTTAATTTAATTTGTACTGCATGTTGTCTAAGTAAGTTATCCCATTTTATTATCATAACCAAATTAGGTTAAATTAATTTCGCTCCACGCGTGACCGGTACCTAGGTTAAAAGTATGCCAAATTACACCCTCCCAATAGACTGCGTAGTATAATATAAGTGACGTGGCCTACCGCGCTGGTTTGTTCCAAATTTAATGTTAACAAAATACAAAAACAAACGAACCTACTCTGACCAAACTAACAACACAATTCAATAATCCTTGGGGCCAACCACAACCTCTTATAGCATTATTACTTCAATCATACATTGACAAATAACATAAAACTAAGAATACTGTAATGTTGCAGAGCCAGAGCAGTTTTGATGACGTCACGTTAAATCGTTCACTCAAATACAATTGTCATGTCATACCTTTACATCATGTTGACACTAACGTGCAACAGTGATAACCCCATATAAAAATGTAGACGTCTCGTTCACATGCAGGAATACTTTCACAATTCATAGTACGAATTCGAACAATAATTATTATTGGAACGAACTGGGCTGCCACAAGCTAATACAAAACCATCATGTTTCATGGCATTATTATATCAAGGTTACAATTATATTGTTCGAATTCGTACCATGAACTTATAAAGTATTCCTGCGTGTGAACGAGACGTCTACATTTTTATATGGCGTTATCACTGTCGCACGTCAGTGTCAACATGATGTAAAGGTATAACATGACAGTTGTATTTGAGTGAACGATCTAACGTGACGTCATCAAAACTGCTCTGGCTCTGCAACATTAAAGTATTCTTGAGTTTTGGCGGGAACTCGGAAAAGTTCACGTAGTTGCATTGTATTATTTATCAAAACTTGCGCTTTTTCCAGTGTTAATGAAATTGGTGGCGTTTTACGCATTATGTGCTGAATTACGAGCATGAGTGTGGGCCAGTGATATAATGTGGTGAAACGTGGTTTTTCGTGTTGCTTCCAAAATTCCATAGAAGCTTCTAGTAAAGTTGCCACCACTTTACTAGAAGATGACTTAGACTGGACTTTGACTACCTGACTTAGACTGGACTATGACTATGACTTGACTTACGTGAAATATTCTCTAACGATGAAAAATTACAATACTTGACACTGGCTAAATACACTATGTGTGGAGCCATAATCAAAGAAAAAAAATAGTATTCTTACTTTTATGTCATTTGTCAATGTATGATTGAAGTAATATTGAAGTAATAATGCTATAAGATCTTGTAGTGACCCCTTGAATTATTAATGCCATGAGACATGATGGTTTTGTATTAGTTTGTGGTAAGCCTGCATGTCTCTTAAATAAAACAACAACGTAGCGGGTTAAAAAAACAATTCAGAGTTTTCCAAGCTTTCCAAGCTAGTCCATTGGCTTGCCAGATTCTGTTTCCAGGCTTACGGGCCTCGGTCGGTTGACTGCCGCTTGAACCCCAAAAATCTCCTAAATCGTCCTCTCCGTACGTGACATGCGTTCAGAATGGATCGAATTGAGTTGTATTATGCTTTCGGAGCTGTCGCTACACATAATCTCATTGTGTTCGAGGCAGAGACAGACACCGGGCCGACCATTTATAGATTAAATTGTTGTTGGGATAAATGCTGCAGATTTCTTTCATTTACAAATAACCTTAAAAAAGAAATTATCAAATCGAGTTTTTTTAGCTTCGTCGTTAATGGAACAATTTTAAAAATAGATTTATTTGATTTGGTATGCTACCGATTAGTAGCTAAGTTTTATCAAAATCTGTTCAGTAATTCAGTTAAGTTTAAACCCAAATAACTAACGAAAATATGTCATCGAAGTACTTCTTGATACTACTTGATACTAAAAAATTAATATTAAGGCGATTATAGTGGGTCAAACGTCTGAACTCAGTTACACGCTTAAACTGAGTTTAATCAATCAATCAATCAAATCATTTATTTGCTGAAAATATGGGTACAATGTAAAGATCTTAAGTTCAACTTGCAAACTAGCTAGAATTGATCGCGTTAAATTGTAACGGTGAAATCGAACTTTAAACGAACGAACAGAACGTGATGTAGTTGGGTATGGTTTAAAGATCGGAAGGTTTGAAAAGATCTGATATAGGAGACATAAATTGAAGTCCACACGTACGAAGCTGCGGCAGAGATCAGCTCCCCTATTAAGATGGATCTAGCAGCGTTGCTGACGCGCGTCTGCCGCTCAACTGCTGTCAATTTAGCAGCCCCCCTATTAAGATCGCTACTAGACCCATCTTAATAGGGGCGCTGCTGATAAAAAGGAAGCATAAACCTCGCCTTACGTATGTACATACTAAATAACTAAGAAACTAGGTAGGTAACCAACTTGTCCATCTAATGTAAGAATGCGTCTGACAGCTACAATAAAACAGTAAAAATCTGTACGAAAACCGAAAATTCGCATAATTTTTACTAATAATTCTACCGGTTGGGTGGTAGTCGATTATTAGCTATAATGAAACATTTAAATGTTTTAATACAGTTCTTTTGACTATTTTATTGTAGCTGTCAAACGCATTCTTACATTTTTTTTTTATATATTTTGGCTCCACACATAGTTAATTTAGCCAGTGTCAAGTATTATATTTTCATCGTGTTATAAAATATGTCACGCAAAGTCATGTCCTAGTCATAGTCCAGTCTAAGTCAGGTAGTCATAGTCCAGTCTAAGTCATGCTGCAGCAAAGTGGTGGCAACTTTACTAGAAGCTTCTATGGAGTTTTGGAAGCAACACGAAAAGTCACGTTTCACCACATTATATTACTTGCCCTCACTCATGCTCGTAATTCAGCACTTAATGCGTAAAACGCCACCAATTTTAAACATTAACACTGGAAAAAGCAAAAGTTATGAAAAATAATACAATGCAACGACGTGAACTTTTCCGCGTTCCCGCCAAAACTCCCATTCTTACATTAGATGGAGTGTAGTTTATTATGTCAATATTGGCGTGACGAACTAGTCGTTCCCTTGATTTTGAGCGACACGACTGCACATAAGAGTTGCAGTGTCATTCGGAGTTTTGTTTGGGTGCATACAGTTACTACGGGTGCAGCTACGCCCGATTGATTTTTGCAATTCTGGCTTTGAATTTCAGTATTATGAAGCAAGTGCGAGCTTGCACATTACATGGTTATAGTTGTAATACGTATGTTATGTTATTAGCGTATATCCTATGTCATGGTATAAATGTAAAAAATCTTTGAACTCGACTGCATAACTATTTATTTTCTCAGACGATTTTAATGTACTGAAGAAAATGACGATGAAATGACGGGCCCGATAGCTCAGTTGGTAGTATCCCTGCCTTCTGAACTGAGGGCTGTGGGTTCGATTCCTACCCAGGACAAACATTTGAGTGATGTTGGTTCTGCGTCTGGGTATTATATTGTATTTTATGAATGTATTTACAAACAAAAAAAGTGTATAAGTATTGTATCAGTTACCTGGTGCCCATAGTACAAGCTATGCTTAGTTTGGGGCTAGATGGCGCTGTGTGAAATGTCCACAAAAAAAATGCTGCTGCCCATTCCCTGGATATTCCCTTAGCTGGTTCTTACGGCATCCGCAGGAAGAGATCCGGTGCTCCTATTCTCATATCAGGACCACACAGCCATGTGTCGTGAAGTACTACGAAAAATTAAAATTTTGATACTTCATCTCCCGTATAGGTATTACAAAAGGTAGAGGATAATCAATACGAATGTATCAATCGCATATTCATGACTTGTGTTGTGCTTGAATGATACATGAGACCCATTTTAAAGAAGAAATATTGGACATGCCATTTTGGACTCGTACCACAAAAGTTTTGTAGACGATTGAGAAATTAATACATTTTTTTTTATTATATAAGCTCCCACGTTTGAATAAACCTCACCTATTTATAGGGTTCCACACCCAAAGGCTAAAATAGACCCTTTTACTAAACCTCCGCTGTCAGCCCATCAGTCTGTCCATCTGTCACCAGGCTGTATCTCATAAACCGTGATAGTTCGTTGAAATTTTCTCAGATGATGTATTTCTGTTGCTACTATAACAACAAATACTGATAAAAGAAAAATTAAATATTCAAGGGGGCTCCCATACAACAAAGGTGTTTTTATAGACGATGGTTCGGAGCCCTTCACGCACGAGTCCGACTTGCTCTTGGCCGGCTGTTTAAAGTATATTCATTTGAACAACCTGCGTGGTAAAGCTTATTAAAACATAATTAATTTAAATCGGCGACCACGTTGCAGCCCGTAGTTATATAATTAAACTTCTGTTAATTACATGAAAGGAGTCTTTGCCCAACGCAATACCGGGATTTTAAGAGCTTAATTCAGGGTAAAAGCACCATTAAAATAGTAATTATTTATGCAATAGGATTTTATTTGATTGTGCCGTTTGTTGTTGTTAGCATTATTGTTTTAGTAGCACCGGTATTTTAACTACTTAAGGTGCTGACAGGACCCAATGCGAGCACGTTTATTACAGCAGATGAACTTGGAACTTATTTTGTACGTTATAGGGTCGCTTCATGCATAGCAAAAATATGGCGATTACGTTGCGTTGCACTTCCACTTTTCCATTTTTCAGTACAAATAATTAGTTATTAAAGAAATGCTTATTGTTATAAAAAAACAAGCTTATAGATGGATGCATTGAAACATAACTTATCACTATGATTTATTTCAATTGGGTGCCTGATTATAATGTAACATTCTAGGACGTTTGAATGATTTTTTAGAGCTCACTTCACGATTTATTTCTATCGAGAAAACTTTTTGTAAACGTGTTTCGGTTTCAGCAGATGGAAAGAGGTTATAACCGTTAAAAATAGTCGATTTGGGAGCATTCAGCGCCTTAATAATAGAATAAGGCTGAGTTGCACCATAATCACAGTTAAAGTTACTGTGACAGATATTTGACATAGCCCCCCCGGCGAAGCGTGGACGGTTACAGTTAGCAGTTAAAGTAAGTTGGTGCAACCCACCCTAACATGCCCAAGTACCCAATATACAGACTTCCTAAGCTATAGGGCTTTGGGGCCCGTTGTAAATGTTTTTCTTTACACCTTATTAATGCGATACATATTACATGCTCTACTGTATTGTAACAAACTGTTCTGAAAATTACTTATAATTATTAACTTATTAAAAAAAGCTAAGAAGAAAATAAGTTGACAAGAGCATGTCAGGCTTTACCTGAACTTTTATCGTACATAAATACATACATATTATTATAATAGGTACTTGTGAACGGCATCAGGCCTACGGGTCTCGTCTGCGCACAGGTACATAAATGAAAACGTATTTGTGATGCTCATGCGTCGTCACATACCATCAGGTGAGGCCGTGGTCAAATGTTAGCCAGCCTATCGTTGATAAGAAAAAATCGATAGATGCAAGAGTTACGCAGCTAATCAAAGTGGCGCTCTACTGGGTAGGCCTATTTTCTGCAGTGAACGTCTTCAGGCTGTTGTAGGTATATGACGATTAATGCAAGGTTTGAAGTGTGATTGTTTGCAGTTTGCACCAGTAGAGCAAAGAGAGCTTCTTTTTTTGATACTTATTTCATATAAAGCTTGCTATACACTTAAGGCGGCTTTGTGTGAAATGTCCGCAAATATTTTTATTATATTAAATTTAAATTCGTATGAGAACCAATTTCATAGCGCGTTTTCAATAAACTCTCTATCGTGTGTTTCTACTGCATTGTTGAAAAATATAGTTCCCGTACCGAACCTCAAAGAATGGAATACCTTTTGCCGTCATATTAAATTTCACAGTATTGAATGCCCTTTCATTTCTGTTGTTGGGTCGTGAAATATTTAGCGTGGCGCGGGTTTCTATTTTCTCCGGCACGAGGAAGTCTACCTCTATTCATCATTAAGAACCTGGAAGACATCCACTGCTGAACATAGGCCTCCCCACGGAGCGCCTCTGGGCGGCTGCTCGCCTCCTGCATCCATCGGCTCCCCCCAGCTTTCACCAGATCATCGGCCAGGATACCTGTATTCATTTAGGAGAAAATGAAAGTATAATATTAAAAACATTTATGTTCTGGCAGTTTTTGACAGCCGCTGTGGTGTGGTGGTTGAGCAGGTCGGTTCATAACCTGGAGCTGCCTCCAGGCTCAATTTTCGCGACAGGCACACAGGTATATGTTCTGAGTCTGGATGTTGTGCTGTTGTGGGACCATGGTGTTTGTAGTTCCTGGGTCCCTAGATACAGGGAATCCTAGTTAGTTTCCAGGATCTATGTTTGTGATCGTTAGGCGCAAAGTGGCTTTTGCACTCGTATGTGCTTAGCTTGTCCGCAGAAGGACTAGTGACCGATATAGCCCTTAAAGTTAGCAAGTTGAAATGGCATTGGGCAGGCCTCATCTCTCGCAGAACTGACAACCGATGGGGAAGAAAGGTTCTCGAGTGGCGACCACGAACCGGAAGGCGCAGCGTAGGCAAACCCCCACTAGGTGGACCGATGACCTGGTGAAAACCGCGGGGAGCCGATTGATGCAGGAGGCGAACAGCCGCTCAAAGTGGCGCTCTCTGGGGGAGGCCTATGTTCAGCAGTGGACATGTACGGGCTGATGATGATGAGGGTTAGCTTGTGGGTCCAAAAGCCTCCTGCTACAAAATCAATTTGCGTTTAGCAATTCAAGGTTGCAAGGCAATGGCAAGTAAGAACTCCCTAAAAGCAAAAAAGGAATAAAATAATAGAACCTTAAGCAAATTGTCCATAGCAACGTTAAAGGAAATAGGAATTTCTTTTCGAGTCTTCTAATTTAACTGTGAGCTGTAAAAATATAAAAGAAATAACAGTAAAGCCCCGGCAATAGAGTTCTACTTAGTTTAGTGAAACGTCTTTGAAGATGGCGCTATTTGTCTTATCACTTAAAAAATCTTTATTATTGAATAACTCAACGGATACCCCAGAATAAAGCTATAATTAATATAAAACTACTCTAACAAACCATAATACCAGTAGGCAACGTGCCCAAAATGCTGGCTGCATTGCCACGTTGAATGGCAATGCCCATCGCAATACAACACATTAATTGTGTCGCTTAATTTCAAACTCGGAAAATCCACTCTACCCTTTTTTGCGATATTGAAGAAAAAGTGATTATTATCTCAATTCCATCATTTAAAAGGTAGTGTTTTTTAGTATGGCGGCAGTATTTAAAAAATCGACCCTGTTTAGCAAATTCAGTTTCAAGCCCATCCATTCTTTCAATAATTAAATAGTATTTAGTTTGGATTTACCTACGTCTGATATAATAGAATGCAACTCCAAGAGGATCTATACAGTTTTGATGTAAAATCTGGATTTGAACGTGGAAAGCTTACATCGACTGACGACCATATGGAAAAAACCATATTTCTGATTGGCTGTGATGGACTTAGCTTTATTTGAAAAAACTTTCTCATGGATTTATCTGCCTTTGATAAAATATTACGACTTTGACGGCTTATTTCTCAAGAACCACGCGGGTTTATACACAAATGATAAAATTGTTTAAGAGCTTTTTTTACTCTTTCTTTTGATACCAAAAACTCAAAAAATGTCACATATAGATTTATCCGAGTTTGAAGTTACGCGACACATTTGTACATTATTTATTTCATCTGTAAAAACATTTAATCAATCTCGTAAAACATCTTTGTCGTGACCGGATGACGTTATTCGCATGTAATTGGGAATAATTTTTTATTTGATAAATGACAAATCTCCTTTGAGTAGTAACTCAAACGATATTGATCATTTAGCAAATACTTATTGACCATCCCGCTAAAACAGCTATCAGGCTAGAGGACATTTTGCGAGAATGGTTATTATTGTGCATCAATTTAATCAATTGCGTTACTATTTAGAATATTTTCATTACTAACTCTATTAAAATATTTTATTACGCCTCCTTTTCCTTGCGCATTTATATATTTTTGGCGTGCAATTTTCATTTAATATGTTACTAAATCTACGTTAATTTTCATAATAATACAGATTTACGTGTTTGTGCGACTACGTTTAATGTATAAGGCGAACAATCTCACGGCCGTAAACTTACCCTTAGTTTGGCAATTTGGACCAGTTTGGGTATGGGATCCATGACTTAAAATTCCGATGGAGTACCAATAATCGTGCTTTTCCAGAAACAATAGGTACTTCCTTTTATATACCTAAACACGAACACATGATTCGCCTGCCAAATCAAATCCAATCCAATCCGATCTGAAGCTTAGACATAATTACTATAATTATTATAAGACTAACATTTGTATGATGAACCTCGATGTTTGGTTTGTCTGATTGTATTATGAATACGAGTTATCTAGTTTTCATAGTGCCTATATACCAACAAGCTTTACTGACAGATTAATTTGTAAATGAAAAATTAGAATTACGAGAGGGACTTGAACCCGCAAGCAAAAAAACTGAACTAATACTCAATTAATTGAAGCTTTACTTAAATAATATAAAAAACACTCAGATACTAAACTATTACACTAAACAACTAAACTAATTTATAAAACTAAACTACTACCAAACTAAAACTATAAAATTAACAACACCTATAATACAAAACTAATCTAGCAAACCACTACCAGTAAGCAATGTGCCCAAAATGCTGCAGCAGCAACGCGGCAGCATTGCCACGTTGAATGGCAATGCTCAACCTTTGCCCAAAGAAGAGGCCAGCATTTTGGTCACGTGTTGCCTCGACCAGACGTTTGGACAGGTCTTTGAAGATTTGGTGGGCACTCGGTCCCCAAGGCCCCAGCGTCTCAACTCCAAAAGGCGCAAATATATAACCGCTATCAATGTTACTATATTTGCGCCTTTTTAGTTGCTCAGCAGAATTCGCTTTACTTAGTTTGAAATATGTGAGAAATGTCTACAACTATTATTATTATCATTGTTATTCATTGTTCACTGGCATTATTGAAATATAATAAACTAGAACAGAAAATATAATATTAGAATTTCTCTGAGGGTCATAGACGTATTGATTTGCGTATGTGCCCGACAAAAAATAAGTACTCTCAAACGAGAGGTAGCCGAAAAAAATTGAGAAGTATGCCTTTTACAGCAAAGTGTTGTTACTGTGCAAAAGATAGCGAGTCCAGTAGTTTAATCGTCATTCTAGGGATCGGGCCACTGGGCGGGGGATCGGCTAAAGGTGCGGTAATTAAGTGCTGTAGTTAGCGACAATTTGTTGCTTATTTGTTTGTTGTACCCAAATAGTGGTTTTCCATTGGAATAGACGTGATTGTGGTATATACTATAGGCGCCCCGTGGTTTTTCTATAGTGAACCTCCTTGTGTTTTGAAGTCGGGTAAAAGGCTAAGGTGACTTCTATCACCTCATATTCATACTGGCTCCTCTTTTTTGGAGTTAGTTGAAAAGAACGATCAGAGAGGTTTGCTTTGAAGATGTCGCAGCAGCAAGCACACAAATCCCCACTCATAGGTACATTCGAAATCTGGAAAAATTTATCATTCTCATCCATAATAAATTTAATCTACCGCAAATAACGGTAACAGTTAAAAAACTGAGGTAAGGCCATCAAAGCTCAGGTGAGGGTGATTATATTTGAACTCGGATGACCTCTGTGGAAGCTGATAGACGGAGAGGCCCGACGGGAGGGGGTCTTGATCAATGTCTTTCCGTGACATGGCTAGATAACATTGCTTTGTTTTTTGAAAAATAAAACGAATGCTTTTATCTTCGGAAAACCTGAGGGTATTTTATTCCGCTCGAGATAACGAGAAGGGTTCCGCATAAAGGGGAAGGAATGGGAAGGGGACTTCAGTCACTTTAAGGTAACGTAGCTTACTTATTGTTTTTTGTATCGAATCAAGTAATCAGTAGGCCTAGCACGAATCTTTACGCGAAAGCCAGTTGTATGGCATTTTATCAGCGCCCTATACAACTCGCTTACGTTATTGTTACACTTGCTTTCGCGTAAAGATCCGTGCTAGGCCTACAGCACTCCTAACATATATTTCAAAATAAATAAATATTTACCTCTGCCCCAGATAATATAATACCTACAGTACAGATGCCTCATCCCATACAACGGGATAACTGTCATCTGCCTAAGTATTTGTTATCTGACTATGACTAAATCTAAAATGAAAATAACTACGACTAAAATCTAATAAATACGATCTTGATGTAGGTCTTTTGTGCGAAACACAGTGCAAGAAAAATAAATACGCTTTACCTCCGAAACGTTATTTTTTTTCAAAACTAAGTGAGCAATCAAATAACAAAAACCGCATCTAAACCAATCTTTTGTAGAATAAACATATTAATAAGCAGACAAAATATCTATAAACTTCAGGTTGTAGGTAAGCATCTCAAAAATATCTTTAAAATCCAATTCTAATAAGTAGATTCGTTATCTACATTACTAAAAATAAAATAATAGTGTTGATTAGCGATGGAAATTAATGCAATTTTGCGTAAATTTCATAAACATGCTAATTCACGAGTCATAGCATGCTCATTGCTATTGCTATGCTATTTGCTAAAATGAAATGGAAAATGAAAAATGAATTGAAAAACGAAATAAAATTGAATAGAAAAATTATATGAAAAATGAAATGAAAAATATATGAAAAATGAAATTAAATATGAAATAAAAATGAAATGAAATGACTTTATATCAAAAATTAAATTCAAAATGAACTAAATGAATTGAAATGAAATTACATATTTCACAGAATTTCACAACTACATTTCATTTGCGAAATGCTAATGGAGTTTTTACATGCTAATTAATCCATCACTAGTCTATAGTAGCAGCCTACAACCGAGCCGACGAGCTACCAATATTGATTGCTGGCTCGCAAGCTCAGCAGCCCGATAGTGGGCAGCCTAATGAGCTGGCCCTTGTTTAGCTGAGGAACATGACTAAACAACAGTGGCTTTGGCTTTTATTTAATGGTGGTGAAGACAAAGCTCAACTTGAGGGTGCAGCTTCTGGAATCTTGTCACAGCGTCAATTTTAAATGTTTTATCGTGCGAGTTCCCACTACCAACCTAGCCGTCTTCACTCAGGAGGATTTTTGGCCTAGAGGTGTAATATACCGCAAGTTCCGAGGAAGGTTACGTGACACCTCCAGCCAGCTCAGCACGCCGACTCTATGTGCCCAATGAAATTTAGTTTTAGTATAATAAAATATGTGTGTTAGTCTTTAAGGTATTTATAATATGGGCTTATGTTTATTTTATAAGCTTGTTGCCTGAAATAAATGGTTATTATTATTATTATTATTATTATTAATGGGACGGCGGCGAAGGGAGACAGGTTCCGCCTAACTCCCTGCACTTGCCGTGCCATCCAAAAAAAGTATCTAAGTTTTGTATCAGTTACCTATATGGCTCCCATAGTAAAAGCTATGCTTAGTTCGGCGCTGTGTTAAATATCCACAAAAATTTATTCATCCTTTTCCTCTAACTTTTTCCTCTCAACTTTCTCTTCTTTGCTAGGGTTAAGGCGTAAAACTAATTTTCCCCTGAAATGCCGAGGAGGGTCAGCTAGTGCATAAACAGGTACCTAGTATACATAATATTATCAAAAGGTAGTTGTTTTTTAACATCATCATCATCACCAAAGACGTCCACTGCTGAACATAGGCCTCCTCCATAGAGTGCCACTTTGAGTGGCTTCTCGCCTCCTGCATCCATCGGCTCCCTGCTGTTTTCACCAGGTCGTCAGTCCACCTAGTGGGGTATCTGCCTACGCTGTTTTTGAACGGCCAAGTGCTATAGAGTCTCTTGGGACTTTTATACTCCACGCTGAGCTTTAAATGATTGTATGGAATGAAACTGCTATTGAGCTGAGCTTAAATTAAATTAAAAGCTATTCCTTTAAAACTTTGAATCGCGCGAGAAGTGTTTGTGACGTTTAACGCCAGAGTTTAATACGTGCCATATGAGTTAATATTAAAGTTTAAATTTTGTTTTAGCTAAGTTAAAAATGAATTCAAACTATTCCATTTAAAGATAATATCGTTAGGAGATAGCGTGGTTTATAGTTAGATTATCTGTGGATTAAACAAAATACAATGAAAATGAAAAATTAATTTTACAAACTTTTTTAATCATTTCAAAAATTAATTTTCTTAACTCTCTTCTATTTCTATACCTAAGTTATAACTTTATAGGTACTAAAATAATTATATTGTTTTAGCCAGTTTGATATTAGATATACCTTTACCCCTTGAAAAAGTTATTTAAATATATTTTCATTAATTTCATGACATGCTTTTCCGTTTTCCCGGATATAAAACACCGATATATTGCTGAATAGATAAAATATACCAAGCACCTAATTAACGTATGTGTGTATGTATGTGTGTTTATGCGTTTATGTTTGTGAATATGTTGTGTATACCTAACAGGCCCGGATCTAGGGGAGGGCGAAGAGGGGCGCGTGCCCCGGGCGGCAGCTTTAGGGGGGGCCTAATTCATGTTTTCGGAATAAAAGAAATATTTCCTTTTAGGTATTACCTAAACGTAGGTATACTAACAAAATACCTGGATGTATGAGATTGTATCCAAGTCGTGTTTCCGACGTTTATTTATGTTTAGCCAATCTAAATATTTTTATGTTTAGCCGCCTCTAATAGAATACCTATACTAGTTAATAACCTCATACATATTTGGAATGGGATGTCAACCACAAATAAAATCGCCGAAGATACCCAATCAACGCAGAAGGGTGTGGTCCATTTGAAAGCGTGATTTTTATTGAGCGTCCACTTAACCTCATAATTTTTCTCCCTAGCACGCATAGTTAAGTTAAACTTGTACCAACACAATGTACATTATTCCTATTAAATGTGACTAAATACTAAGGGTAACTAGGTTAATGTCATCGCAGTTATAGACAAATATATAGTAATAGGAGAGTAGATGAATGACGAACATAATATACCTTACTACTTACTATCTACTACTGAAAGGTGTACAATTTAAAAAAAGGCAAAATAACCAGTACCTATCTAATTAGAAATTTACGTTAACCAGCTTTGCTTTCTTCAGGATGACTATGACTCCATCCCAAGAATGTTATGTTACCTAAATCTACCCAAGAATGAATACTTCATTTCCAAACATCGAGTTAAGACGGAATATATTTATGACCTTCAAATGCCTTCAATGGCATCACTGATATTCAATTGGCTGTCTCTTTCTTTAGTTACAATATTTTCCAAAAAACGGTCGTATCATAGAGTATAAGCTGCATACACTGACGCCAAACGCTAACCCCAAAAATGTATTGAAATGAGATTAGCTGCGGAAAAGTAAACGATTTCCAAAATGTCATTCATTACATTTTGGAGTTAGCGTTTGGCGATAGTGTTTGGGATCTTTGCTAGACCCCCAAGCCCTGGTTTTTTTTTTTTACATCAGACTTATCTAGCATTTGACCACGTTGGTTCGTAAAAACTGGCACTTTGCTGAGTTGGGGCCGACGTGTAACTGTATAATTTTTTTTATAACTGTATATGCCCTTTGGCTGCAATCGTGATTCGGAAAATTCAGAAAATTAAAATAATAGAATATGGAAAAATAATAATGCGGAAAAAACTAAAATGTGGAAAATTAATAATCCAGAAAAAATCGCTGACACCATCTCACCTGATGGAAAGTGACGATGCGGTCTACGGTGGTACATGCTTGCCTAGAAGATACCTATTCACTCACGACTTGAAGAGCTCCAGATTGTACTTATCGGGAAACAAAGACGCTGGTATGGTAATGTGTTCCATTCTTTCGCTGCTTTGATTATATGTATAAGTCGAACCGCTTTGAACGAATTGAAAGAATTTCAATCATAAATGGATGGCGTGTAGCTGTACGTCGTTACGTCCGATGGTGAAATGGAGAAGGTGGAATTAGGTTGTGTAGCTCCGCAGCATACTCACCGATATGCAACCTCTAGTACACTGATAGGCTGGCAACTTTCGCAGCCAGCTTAGCCATGGACTCAATGTAAGAGCCAAAGTTTCAATTAGATGGTCATTCTACAGTACATTTACATTATTGTTATTATATCAGTTGCAAATAAATACTTTTTATTTCTTTCATATCTAATAATTATCAATAGAAACTTGCTTTTTACGAAGCCAATAGTTTTTATCGAAAAGCCTGAACTCTGTCCACGCCCCAATCTTCATGTCATCAGTCTGACAGTTCGATTAGATCCTGGCGATTAATTTATTTTCGACTAAGAGACTCTCTCGGACTGTGACCGTGATTTATTTTGGTCACATTGGTTTCAGAAAATGGACTAGTAGGTAGTTGTGCATCTGGTCTGAGGGTCATATCCTTATATCCTTAACACAAAAAGGAAGATTTAATAAAAAAAAAATAGACGAAGCTATCCTAAAAGAGCATCGAACATTTTTGTATGGAGCGTGGCCTGTCCACAATTAGCCATTTGATAAAATCACGTTTTATTGGCCACAGTGAAAAAACTAGTGTCAATCGATAGAAAAAATTATAGTGAACAAAAATTTTCAATGAAAAATTACCAGTGTTTTCAGAGATATGTGAAATTTTTTTTACACCAAATCTTATGGATGCGGGTTCAAATACCGTTCGTGATATATTCCTTTACAAAATTAATCTGTGGATTACGCTAAGCAGGCGATACTGTTATACAAATCACAAATATTAAACCTCAGTTTAATTGGGTCACATAAGCAAAAAATTCTAGGTGTGTGGGTCATATCACGTTCGAGTCGATGCCAAGACCCATAAAGTTGGCTATATATAAATAAGACAATGTTACTCTGTAAGCTGGCACTTGGCCGCAGGCCATGGCATGGAAGACGGCCGCGGAACCATAATGGTTCGATGTTTTATTAGACCGCAAAGCTACTTAGCAGAGCGAGACGTAGTTCAACTCAAGCGAGGGATGGCTCAAGTTCAACTCAGAAGGCGATGTTGTTCAGTTCAGAGCGAGACGTGCCCCGCCATAGGTGGACTGACAATCTCGTTAAAACCACGGGGAGCTGATGGATGAAGCAGGCTAGCTGGCGTCCTAGGAAGGCATATGTTCGGCATTGGACCTTTGCAGGCTGTCGATGATATTTGCATATTTTAGAAACGCAATTCACGCTCCTCCTTGCAGAATGCATTAACCAAATGACTAGAACTAAAATCACAAACAATGGTTACCGTGGAGCATAGTGCCGCCTGCTGTAGTAGTAAATCTGCATTAGTTCGGGCCACAGTCTGCAGTGACTGATCTACAGGGCATCGGGACTGGCGGTGAAAAATGTAAAACGAGCTAAAAATAACCGGATAAGTGCGAGTCGGACTCGCGCACGGAGGGTTCCGTACCATTATCTATAGAAACGAGCAAAAAACACGATAATTGTATGCAAGCCCCCTTTAATATTCATTTTCATGATTTTCAACGCGATAGTTAATTTACGTTAAAACAGACGGTGACTTTATTAACTTCATATTGAGACGTTTCGTGAGCTAATCTTTCTGTGACCTTAGATTCTGTTATTTCAGTGTATTTTGAGTAAATACAGCCTTCACATTCGTTGTAGTTAACAATATGCTCACGAAATTGGGAGAAGAAATGAATGTTTAGGAAACTTGGAATAAAATCTAACTATAGGATGGGTAGGGTAGGTAGGACCTAGTTACTTTATTTACCATATAAGGTTTCGATACTTAATTAAGGGAAAGTTGGAGGCAATTTTAGCTGGCTATTCCGCTTGTCTTTATAATGAATTATCCCATTATATTTATTTTAAATACTATACAATATAACAGCCAGACACCTCACCTGACTAATTCCATCAGGAATTACTCGATCTAATCCTGCGCTACCCAAAATGCAGCCGATATAAAGTAGCTTACGCCTGTGCTTGAGGCTTTCAAGCCCCGGCTTGAGCTTGGTACCTACAGGTTAAGTATTTGAGTAGAAATGAAGAACTGCCTATTCTTATTTAGTATTCTTCAATTTTTGCAGCTTGGACATGTTAAAAAATACAAGGCTTGAATCTTAGGTGCATTAAATCTTCTATCTAAAGTTATTGATCAAGGAGCACATACCCGGAGGAATGCCACAGTATGCGAGCTTGCTTAGGAGACTCAAATGCCAAAAGTCTAAGGTATATAAAGCGATACAGCCACGAGTTCACGCGTTGCTCAACACCTCAACAGCTCCACCCAATGAGATGTGTAGAATGCTAGAAGTCCTCAGTCATCCCCAAGATGTATTATTATGTCAAGTAAGTAGTTTAGATTTAGATTTATTAAACAAAATAAACATCCTTTTCAGATGCATAAATAACATTCCTAACCGTTAGAGAAATCCACCCTATAACAAGTTCAGAACTTTTTGTTGCTAAGGTAGAGCATCAACCTTCGGCCCGCGCTTGGAATCGTCTGAGAATGTTTAGCTGCAGTCCGTTATAGTGTCCTACGTGACTTTTTTATCGGTAGAGTTATTTTTTTTAATTCTTTATAGGCAAAGCATTTGACCACTGTCTCACCTGAAGGAAAGTGACGACGCGGTCTAGGATGATGCATGCTTGCCTAGAAGATACCTGTTCACTCTTTACTTGAAGAGTCCCAGATCATCAAATGCTTTGAAAGAAAGCTATATTAAAACCACAGAATTCCACCTATTACATAGGTCCAGAACCGAAGTCTCCATACTTAACCTTGTTTGAACATGAATCAAACCATAGAGCACATTTTTTTTCACGAGTTTTTCAATATTACCAAGTTAATGGGATTAAAGAACAACAGTTATGTAGGTACAGGGCCTCAACCAAAATAATGTTTCATATTTTAGAATAAATAAAAATAACCTTAATAATGGGAAAACAGTGGGCGCGTGGAACATTTATAGTTCACAATAAAATTATTATCAGTAATTGCACTTATGTGTAGACAGTACTATACTTACATTTATCAATTACTATTTACACAGTTACTATTATACTTTTATAACTATTATAATATAATTTGCAACTCAACTATGGTAGTAGGTATGTATGTAGATATACCTACATGAAATTTATTTCTTATCATAGGTGTGAGGAAATGTTTTTATGACACATGGGCTGACAAGAAAGAACGATAATAATTGTCTTCAGTCACATTATTCTTAATAATATACACATTTAGCTAGTATGTAACTTACTAAATATGTGGGTACCTATAATTATGTTCAGCCAGACATGGATCTGTTGGAAATGTATACAAAAGAAATCGGGTAATTATTCAGATGTCGTGTGGCAATACTGATTTTGACATGTCAACTTTTTATTGTGAAATGGTTCTAACTCTTCGTCAAATAGAAATAATTAAAATAATCTTATAAAAATACATGATTAAGGCCACTTAAAAGTGAAATGTGATCTTGTGCTTCTGTGATTCGTGCTTCGAGTGATTTCGGCACAGTTTTATTACGCAAGACGGCATTTGGTATGTATTCATAAACACACCCAAATAACGACTGATTTTGATTTTGACAGCTGAGAATCAATCACACCCAAAGTGGTGTGTACGGTTTTGCGCTGCTTTAATTTCGTATTAGGGGTCTGAATAGAAAGTCTTTGACTAAAACATTACGGGTTATTTTAACATAAAGAACTCCTAAAGTGGAGCTGATTACCTGCAACAGTATTTCTAGCCACACAATTCTAATATCAGCGTCAAATTAAATCAAATAAATTATATGCGGCAATCAGCAAAGCTAATAAATCCAGATCAGTGCGAACAGGTATCTATATTCTAGGCAAGCGCATCCCAAATTCGGCTTTGTCCACGCCACAGAATTAGCTACTCATCAGCTGAAATGAAGGCAATCGCATAGACGATCTGTGTAAACAGAGGACTAGCAAAGATCCCAAACGCTAACGCCAAACGCTAACTCCAAAAATGTATTGAAATTACATTAGCTGCGGAAAAGTAAGCGATTCCGGAAATTCATTCCAACATTTTGGAGTCAGTGTTTGGCGTTAGCGTTAGCATTTCGGATCTTTGATAGACCCCCTGGGCGAATTCTGTGGGCAAACGCTATTATTGTAATTATTTTGATTCTGCTGCGATACGATTAGGTACCAGTATACCCATATATTTGCCCCACATAGATAGATAGATAGATAGATCGATAAACTCTTTATTGAAAACACTATTTTACAGAAAAATACAGTAATAAATCTTATAACTAAATGTCACAACGGGCGGTCTTATCGCTTAAAGCGATCTCTTCCAGACAACCCACATATTTGCTATATTTGGCCATATTCTTGTTTTCCAATCACCAACATTCAATTCAATGTCATAATTATGACATTTCCACAAATCAAAGCAACGCGCCAAGAAACAAACAGCATTTTGTTCTAAAAAAAGGTTAAACGAAAACATCCTGCGGTCCGATAAAAGGAAACCTTGACCAGCACTGCAAAGTCCTAAGGGGATGCTAAGGGCTAACCCTAGTATATGAGCACCGATTTATTACGCCCGCCAGTCCGGTACTTAGTTAACTTCTGCCGAGGTCATAACTTGAGGGCTTTGTAGGGCTAATAAAGTGAACTAGCTACGTTATATGGAGGGTTTTATAGCCAGCTGTAAATAGAAACAAATTGAAGTGTGATTAAGATTTAAAAGATTTTGGGGAAATATAAATCCCAACGTTTTCTCTGACCATCGCACCATCATTGGATTTTTAACAGGCAAAGTGCTTTTAGGGTTCTGCACCTAACGGGTAAAACATTATAACTAACTAAGGCTCTGCTGTGCGTCTGTCTGTCTGTCTCATGAACCTTGATGGTTAGACAGTTGAAATTTTCACAGATGATGTATTTTTGACACAATACATAATAAAAAAACAGAACAAAATAAATATTTAAGGGAACTCCCATATAAAAACGAAAAAATAAATCACGTTTGTTGTAAACGTGATTTTTTGGTCGTTTCTATAAATTTTTACGGAACCCTTCGTGCGCGAGTTCGACTCGCACCTGACCTGTTATTATATTTTATGCGCGGTATAATTATAATATAAATAAAATGTAGAGTTTTGGCGGGAACGCGGAAAAGTTCACGTCGTTGCATTGTATTATTTTTCAAAACTTGTGCTTTTTCTAGTGTTCATGTTTAAAGTTGGTGGCGTTTTATGCATTAAGTGCTGAATTACGAGCATGAGTGAGTGCAAGTGATATAATGTGGTGAAACGTGACTTTTCGTGTTGCTTCCAAAACTCCATAGAAGCTTCTAGTAAAGTTGTCACCACTTTGCCGGAGCATGACTTAGACTGGACTATGACTACCTGACTTAGACTGGACTTATGACTATGACTAGGACATGACTTTGCGTGAAATATTTTATAACACGATGAAAATATAATACTTGACACTGGCTAAATACACTATGTGTGGAGCCAAAATATAAGAAAAAAAAATTAACAAATAAAAATAAGTAAAAAGTACATGACAAAATAATTGTATAAAGAAACATTTTGCGTAATGATTAATTTCTGCGCCATCTATTAACTCCAGGACTAACTGACTCCCAAGTCACGCCATGTTTGGTAGTATGGTTAAAAAGGTGTTAAGTCATAAAATTCATCGCTAGTAGTTCCAGACATTTTGACTAGATGGCACTGCTAAGAGAAAATTGTGCCTTGATACTGCCATCTAGTGAATTATGTAAGAACTAAGATAGGTAAACTACGAAGCTGACTGTGGTAAGTTGACGTTACGGTTTGGGGTTCCATTGTTCTGTTAACTCTAGCAAAACCCGCTAGATGACGCTGCTTATTTTATTGTCGTCAAAAATAAAATATAACCGTGCGTGCCTAACAGTGGAGACTGGAGAGAGAGCCAAGTATAAATAAAATATAATGGTACCTATATCCTCTATATATGCGGTATTTGGTGGAGAGCGTGTACACAGTGTTAGTGTTACGCACGACTTAAAACGCTGTTTTGATTCTACAAATTCCACTACAGATAAAAATTAGTTTTGTCTAAAAATGCTCCTATTACCTGACCTAATAATATTTGTATAGGTACCTAATTTAAATGAATACTTACCTGCTGTAAATATATCGACCTATTTTGCTATACGATATCCATACCATTGACTATATCTTTGATCCATACCATATACTTGACCAGGTGGACCGACGATCTGGTGAAAGCCGCGCGGAGCCGATGCATGCAGAAGGCGAGCAGCCGCTCAAAGTGGTGCTCCCTAGGGGAGGCCTATGTCCACCAGTGGACGTCTTCAGGCTGTTAATTGATAATGATACCAAATAATAATTTCTACCCTTCTGCACTTTCAGCATAATATCGAGAGCTTAGATTAAAATAAGCCTAGTCGTACCATATCCGATATCAAGGTAATCGTTTAACTTCTATCTTCTACCCAACGAGATCTACCACGTGTAAAAGCGAGAAAAGCTGTTCGTGTATAGGTACATCATTATTATTAGATCATTAGTTTATCGATCTTTCATGAATACGCGTAACAGGGAATTGTAAGACTAATAAGTATAAGTAGGTAGGTACCTGTACCTACCACGTCAGAGCCTAAACCATTATCTTAGATAAATAAGTACCTACTTCATCAGCCCGTAGATGTCCACTGCTGAACATAGGCCTCCCCCAGAGAGCGCCACTTTGAGCAGCTGCTCGCCTCCTGCATCCATCTTCTCCCCGCGGTTTCACCAGGTAGTCGGTCCACCTGGCGGGGTAGTACCTACTTAGTTATATAAAAATGCTAGGAAATAAAACCAAAGTCTACACATATAAGAAAAGTTTATTACTTATTATAAAATGCAATATTGCTACCTAAACCCAGCCCCGGACGAGGCTCTAGACACAATCATTCACATCAGGAGAAAAGTAAATTATTAATTAAAAGTATGCGATCAAAATGCCTACAGGTAATCAATAAACAATAGTCCTTCAAGACCTACTAGATTATAAAAAGCAAAAAAACATTAACAGTTACCAACCAATGAAAAGTCATTTTCTAACTCTCGCAACTCGCTTTAGTTGCCAGACATTAACTGCTTGGTTTGTTTTTTCATTTTCTTAAAACACATACACATTACTTAAAGCCATTTCAATGGCGGAATTTCAGGTAGGTACAGAAGTTTTAAAGAAACCTAAATCATACGATAATACGAACTATAATAAAAAAACACGTGCTCCGTCCAAAACACTTAACATACGCGATACCTAACTGAATAATGCATTGTTTAGTAATGCGCACCATTTTGATCGAAGTTTTTCCTATTACAAAATAAATATGCGCAAGAAAATTTGTTCTAATGGCATACCAAAATATTTGTTCCAACTTTTTCTTTAATTAATTTCATTTTTAAATTCACAACGTAAAGGACTTTCTGGCCCTTACATATTTTAAGGTATATATATATATATATACTTACAAATAATATAGGCCCGAAATCAGAAAGAGAGAATATTTAAATTCATTAGTTGGTACATATAGGTATCAAATATACACATTAAAAATAAAAGAAAAACAAATTAAAATATGTAAAGGTACCTCGTATAAATATTATTTTATCAAGGTTGTCCAACCTAAGTATTTACGGCATGGTTATACAATATTAATAAATAGGTACTTGAAACAATTTTTCTAATTTTTACTCTTCAATTGTTCAAGCTATTTTAGCCATTGTAATTATTTTGGCGATTTTAAAGTATGTGTGTGTAAAGCGAGTTGAAAATAATTTACCATATTTACTACCCACTTAGGTACCAATAATGTTAAGCGCTAAACAGAATGTTTGCATTCCCATGCGCTCCGCAAGCTTAAAATGATCCGTCAACTTCTCACTTACGATGAATATGACGCGTGTAAGAGAGACACAATAAAACAATAATTAGTTTATCAAGCGGTCATCGTAGTTTGCGTACAACATTTGTAACTAACATGGTGGTTAGCTGGTTAGTAGTAGTACCTATTCGAGAGTATTGAACATGGGTTGAACTGATTATAATCGAATCACAAGCGCACTGAATCTGGAATGTTATAAGTAGTAAATAAAATACACAGGTAATTTTTGTATAAATACAATAAAAGTGTATATTATACTATATACCTATAGATGTAACTATAAATAGGAGTAAGTTATGACGTATTTTACAATAAATACTAAAACAACGTATAAATAGTACAAGTACAAACGGAATAAGCAGTTTTAAAATATATTTATAAAAAAAATAAGATTCTTTACTATAGGTAACATGCGTCGCAACACTATCAATAGAAATATTCCTCAGTAAACTAATTAATTATAAATAAATGCAAGTAAAAAAAACTAAGTCTTGCCTTACTACTTTAGAGTACTTTAGATGAATTATAAAAACAAGACAGCATTAAAATAGGATTAAGTAATACACTTATTTTAAAATTAAAGTTGAAATGGTTAAGGGATAATATTTAAAATAGGTAGGTACATACTGGGTATTATATTAGTGATAAGAAAATCAACGATACATAAATATTAAATTCCCTGACATGCAATATAAGGACCTCTAAAACATAAAAGAATGCAGTTAATACCTTATTAAGGATAATACATCGTTAAAAAGAAAAATAATAAATTTAATTAAAATAACACACTGTAAACTATAAATAAAACGTTATTTGCGGAAAAAATAAGATATTGTGAAAACTGCAACAAATAGAGATGAAATTTAATAATACGTTCTAGTAAATACAGATTAAAATTACTTACACCAAACATTGAGACAGTAAATGGATAAAGTTAACTATAGCATAGGATTGCCACTGGTTTTGTGGAACGGCCGATATAAAGGCGTTTATCTCCGGCTACGAATATTTCGATACAAATTATTAGAATTGAGGGTAAACTGGATTTAAAACTGTTCTACAAATCTACTTCTAAATTTAAATGCAATACGAGCCAATGAGCGTTATTTGTACACATACACTTGTACTCTTACACATACATACATATATTTTACTATGAGATATTAATATCGAAAACTATGAAGGTTTGAATCACATTAAATATAATTTTGAATATTCACTTACCTATTTCACGTTCAGTTATACCGCACATCAATACACGAACTACGATAATAATTAATATACGTTATTAATAATTAAATATAGTATGAAATTACCATTATAAATATTTTTAATGATTTTATGTTTAGTTATATGAACTACATTATATAATGTAACGTGACAATTTTCGCCAAATAATAATTTAACAAAACATCATCATATAATATTTTCAGTATTATACGTTTTAAATTCGATATTAATTTAACATCAAGTACAATTTATATTTATTTCATAGTACTATAATTCATTAGAATTTACTATATTTTTACTAATATTCAAAAATTTACGAAATAATGTAATTTAGTTACAAATAAATTTTAATTGAAGCTATCGAAAACATATTTAATAGTATTTTAACTATCTATAACAATCGACTTTGTTTTGTGATGCAATTAATTTTATTACAATACAATTCCTTTTGCTATATTTATATAAATAGTCGTTGTGCTTAAATTTAGTTTATAGGATATTATAGTAGGTAATAAGTAGGCGAATATGTATTAAGTTTCACTAATTAAATACAGGGTGAACTTTCATGTAATTTTTGGTTAGCCAAATCCAATAACCTCTGTACTCCAAAATAGAACATTGCACATTGTAATCTATCAAAATTGGCCCCGAGAGGACCTTGAGCATTTTCGTAAAAGTAATATCGAATTTGGCCTTTTATCTTCCAAGAAAAAATCACCGAGTAAATGGGTTATATTCAGATATTTCAGAATAAATTCAGATGAAACGGTAATAAACTGTTATAAGCTATTTATAAATAATGGATTACTGCGATTTTAAGTGTTACAAATAATGTACGGTTTTTATTTAATTTACTATAAAATCACATTATAAGACTAAATGAATAAACAGGCTATAAAAATGCTGGCGATAAAAAAATGTATTTATTCTTGGATCGTTTATCTCGCTCCCACATTATGACGTTTAGATGGTAATAAATAGTAGAATTTACTTACAAAAACCTGGGAAAACCTTAAAAATAAAGATCACAAATGTTCAACAAAAAATCATATTGGTCCGAACAAGTTTTCATACATAGAAACAGAATCAAAAGATTTTTTCGTTCTGTCCCGTTATTTTGTATGTAAACTTGTTAGGATGACTGTGCTTTTTTGTTTAACATTTGTGATGTTATTTCTACGGATACACTTTCCCTTAAGAAATGCGCGAGCGAGATAGAGGATCCAGGAATACACGAGCCTGTACCGATGATGTTGAAGTATTAGTGAAATTGATGGCGGTCACAAACTTAGGTACTAAATTACTACCTAGTTTCAAGTTACGGGTACTTTTCCTTCCATAACCTGTGTCGGTGTTAAATGTATGTGCTTTGTATATTGTATAACTCAACTACGATATAAATATTTCAATTAAAAGTTTGCTTGTTGCTCGTCTACAAAAATGGCAGTATTATACAGTTCTATTGTTCAAGCACTCTTAATGCTTAAAAATGCTTCAAAAATCAGCAAACATGCAGGTTTACTTCCTAAAATTTAAACATCATAATTTTCTGGTATGACGTAAACACATACACACACAATAGTTTATATGTATTTATTAATATTTTCATGTAACTACTCAAGTACTCATGTGATATAGAGATATATCACCAACTTTACGAGAACACTGGTTCAATATAAGTCGCCTCACTAATTAGTTAGGTAGATGACTAACTATGCAAAGATATAAGAGACGGTATACCTACATCTGATTGCATTGTATTGTAACCCGCATCTATATTATGTAGATAGCGTGTAATCAGATGATCGCAACCTTAGCCAGCAATAAGTTTGCTACGCATCGCTTGTCTCACTCAAGCTTGTCTCATATTCTGAGATCATGGTTTAACTGTTTAAGGGTCTGCCCCCCTATTACGAAGGAGCTAGCAGCGCAACTGACGCGCGTCTGCCGCTCAACTGCTGTCAAAATTGTATGAAAATTGACAGCAGTTGAGCGGCAGACGCGCGTCAGCAGCGCTGCTAACTCCTTCGTAATACAGCACGCAGGCAGGCGAGGGGCAGTACATACCTAAATCCTCATCTCGCTTGCGTATTGCGACATTTTTGATGTATTAAATGGAAGAATTTACTTACAAAAAGTCTAAACATAAAAGCGGTCATCCAAACAATTTATCATACATAAAAACGGGACAGAACGAAAAATTCTTTTTATTCAGTTCCTATGTGAAATGTTTGTATTGATGTGATTTTTTTGTTGAACATTTGTGATGTTTTTTTTAAAGTTTTTCCGTAGATAGATTTTTCGTGAGTAAATTCTACTATTCCTTAATATTCTATCAAAAATGTCACAATGTGCGAGCGAGATGGATTTTATTTACAAAAAACTCGAGTAAACCAAGCCTTCGAGAATAAAATTACAAATGGTCAACAAATATGACACATTACTCCATTTAAGCCGAACATAAAAACAGGATAGAAAGCAAAACTTTGATGTTGTTTTAATAATTATTTGTACTCATGAAAACTTGTTTAAAGTAGTATGGTATTGTTGTTGAACATGTTATTTAATTTTCGATAATTAATGTTTTGAAAAAATGTTGCAATCTGCGATTCTGATATAGACACAGGTTACTTGAACTGTGGCGATTCAGAAAATTCCTTCGCTGTAGGATCCATAGCTTTAGCACACAACGCGTGAAGAAATGCACCTAACTCGTGCAATTTTCACAACGCTTATTTGTCGTCAGATGCGAACCAAGATAAATAGACACAGACGGTCCACTCGAGCCGTACTTGGAACTCTCAGTCTGCGGTCTGCACTTTGGAATTTCGCAGTAAGTATTACAACATAGTTATGTCATACCTCACCAACTTGAGGAACTTTTTATTTCTTCTCTCTCATTTCTGGAGATAGCGAAGAACTGCGTACGTGGCCATTGAGTGCAGTTACAGTTGAGTGGACTCTTTGTTACCATTTATTCTGTTGTTATACCTAACGCCGTCAATAACATGATTTGTGTTCTAAATCTAGTTAACACAAATAGCGTTCCTACAAAATGCGATCTCTCCCTGTAGGTAGCGTAAGGAACGCTAAGTGTGCAAACGCTAAGCGTAAACGAACGCTTCCTAAACCTAAATCTACTATTGTGCAGCATATAAAGCAAACATAACTTAAAACTACAGAATAACGCACACTGCACAGTGTAGTTCATAAGAACGGAATGAAAGAAGAAACGAACGTAAAAAATAATTATATCTAAAATGTATACAAACCTTAAATTGATAAACTTTTAATAAAATAAACACAAACTTGATCGACATTGCGAATAAGTCACTAGAACAATGAATAATGGGTAACGATTCGACACTGGATAAAACGGTGGTGCTAGTATGGTACAAAGTAAATTTCGACAACTAATGTTATAACTAATTTATAGAAGTGATTTATTCGCAACGCGTCCTAAAATATCAGGTAACGCGACACACACCCTTAATACACTTAAAATAAGGTTGTGGTCGGCGTCGGTGGGATTATCTGCCGAACATCCCGCGAACCAATAAATAAAACTGTCACACGATTTGACACGCAGGTCTCGACGCGCGCGCAGGCAGCGCGGCGCACGCAAGCCCGCGCCTCGCCCGCACTAAAATGGCACAACGCTCGCGCGCGGCCGCTATGCGACCGCACACCATAAAAAAACATCTCTATACAAGAAGCTTACAAAAAAATTACACAATAAACAACGGCAAATATACGAACTCTCAATGCAACAAAGAACCGTAACGATAAAGAGGCCGGTGCCGAAACATTTTAAATAGGAGATTTTCGAAACGCTTTATATAAAAATTAATACGAATTAAAGCATTAGCGTAATGTTGACTCGGCTACGAGTGTAGCGGCATTCTTTGGCTTGCAAGTGCGCACCCCATTCCCGCCGCGCGTCCATTTGGTAAACATACGAACAACTGAAGACAACGTATAAGGTTTGAACGTGGACGCGCGATCGTTGGCCGCTTACTTTTTGTTGCGGTTACGAATGCGGGGTGGGGGGCGGAACTCGGGCTACGCATGGCGCTTGGCGTGCAGCGCCAGGTGGTCGGAGCGCGAGAAGCAGCGGTCGCAGTGACGGCAGCGGAACGGCTTGGCCCCAGTGTGCTTGCGATAGTGCCGTGTCAGCTCATCCGACCGGGCGAAGCGCCACTCGCACCCCTCCCATGAGCACTTGTACGGCTTCTCGCCTGAAACAAGCAATACTTCATTTAGTTTCGTATACGCTTCGGATCCATGTTTCACATGTACTAGTGTGACAAAGTCGACCGAAAGACGCAGTGTAAGCCGGCCTCCTACTAGTTGGACCGACAACCTGGTCAGAATTGCGAGAAACCGATGAATGTCAGAGGCAAGCAGGCGCTCAAAGTGGCACTCTATGGGAAGCCTATGTTCAGGATTGGACGTCTTCAGGCTGATAATGATAATGATGATCGTGATGGCAAAGTGTACAGCATGAGAGAACTAAAGTCTCAACACAAGTTAGAGTCACTCAACGAGTCCATAATTGTTATTTATACTATGAATCTGTAGTTACCAGTGTGGGTCCTCTTGTGGGCCTTCAAGTGGGAGCTTTTCGTGTACACCTTATCGCAAGCCGGGAACTCGCAGCGGTGGACGCGACGGCGCGGGTCGGACGCTGGCAGCGGGTGCAGACGAGGCGGCAGGCGCCGGATTGGAACTGGCACCGGAACCGAAGGCTCGTCTGGAAGCAACATTACAGTAAGAACAGCTGCATATAAATAGTATTGTTGAACGTGGCACTTGTTTTGCACATAATATCGTCTGCACTGAACCATAATTATATCAACAGCCTATTTTCTCGCAGAGAATGAACATGGACCATATAAACCAACACACTGTCTGAGCAGGTCACGGTGTTAAAAGCCAGTGCGAATAGGCACATAAAGAGGAAAGTCAAGTTGCACTTTATTGCGTAGTAATAACTACTAATACCATTGAAAAGTTTCGACAAGCCCATAACATCAGTCCGTCATATCATACACGTAGCTCTCGCACCAAATATACCGAAAACTATTGCGTAACCCTTCGACAAACTCTAGTCTCTTTATTACTTGCCATCGCCAGTTTTCTTTCGAGGTCGATTATGCGTGAAGCCATTGCGGAGTATCGTTTAACATGAGAAGCGGCGCGTGGGACCGGCTACACAAGTTATAGCTGGTATTATCTTACTGGGAGCATCTCTATTATACCGTCGATATATGACAGCCGAGCCTCAGCAGACAAAACATAGGTCACTTGCCATGAGTGAGAGCTGTCCATACAAATTTGCTGAGCCTCGGCAAACGGCAGCATCGTCGCAACGCAAACATCGGTTTACTCGGCTAAAAGATACACAGTGTAATAGTATAGTCAGTTACTGCAGTGCAGCTACTCGCGAATGTAACTGACTTATGCGAGTTACTGTCATGTGCAAGTCGGTTGGCTACATTAGCCACTGAATGACTAGTTCATCTCAGCTTGGTAAACGTTTTGGAGTTTGCAAACTCAAACTAATAAAACTCATCTGAAAAGAACATTAAAGTAAGGCGCCTATCATGCGAGGACACGCTACACAATGGCAGGTAGTTAGCTGTCAGTTACATCAGCTCGTACGGACAAGCGGACGATAAACCATAGCCCGACAAACTAACCTAATTATTAACCGTATAGGTATCCAAACGTCAGCTTTTCACCTTTGAGTGTAATTGGCTTTCCTGGAAGCTGGAGGCTAAGCGCTTACCGCTTGCCAGAACAATTTCCAGTTCTTGGAAGCAAAGTTCCGAGTTCCGACTACCACGCGAGCGTTCAAATGATTTAATTAAACGTTGAATTCATATGCTTCGGTAGATTACATTGACAGCGTGATACAAGCATTGTAGTTAAATTCTATTTTGCTAGACAGATATCCCCGTTTATTCCCGTTAGAGTACCAAGTTTGGTAACTGGTTATCTAGGGAGGAGAAATATTTTTAAGGTCAAAGAAACTTTATTTTCTCAAAAGAAATTTACATTTCACTGCATGAGAAATTACACTTAATTTACGTACATACTATTATCAACAATGAGCAATCGAAGCTTGCTTAATAGGTTTAAAAACAGAAGAAAATTACAATATTAGGATTAATATTAGGATTTTTGTTGCATTACATCCCGCTGTTTCTTATTTATCCAGAATTAAACATATCCGACTACTAGTACAGGTATCTTCTAGACAAGCATGCACCATCGTAGGCTGCGTCATCACTTCCCATCAGGTGTTACAGTGGTCAAATGAATAATAATAATAAAAACTCTGGCCAAGCCGAACCAACTAAAACAAAAACCATTTTTTATTTTAACAGTGTTAGTTAGAGTACATTTTCTAATTATTGAAAAAATTGTTTAACTGATATATTTTGTTAAATACCTTTAGGTTCATCATTGTCACTAACAGGCTCGCATTTGACAGCCACTCCGTAGATGGTAGCAGCGGATGGAACTGCTGCATATGAAGCTGTTGAAATATAAACAAATATTAAAAAACAACTTTAAACAATCATTCATCTCTTAGGTCTTTACAATCAAGGTGTACGAAAGCATAAATCTTACGGCTTTTGAACCCAAGAGAATATAACCACCGCGTTTTATTTTGGACTTCAGACCACGCGGATTCAAGAGCATCATGATCGTCGAAGACGTCCACTGCTGAACATCGATAGACCTCCTCCACAGAGCGCTACTTGCAGCGGCGGCTCGTATCTTGCATCCATTATTTTATTTTAATTTATTTACCTACTGTGGGGCTGGCCTACGCTGCCATCAAAAACCTAACGTGGCCTAATGCAAAAAAATACATTTAATCTAAAAACGCAGTATACCAAGTTTTCAGCAATAACAACCCTTTTTTATGAATTATATATAGCCCAGTATTCCATAAAAATCCCTAAAATTAACACAGTTCCAAGCGCAGATTCAGTTGACTTCAAATATGATATGAGATTTGAAACTTTAAAGAAAGCCCTAAAGATTCCTTCAAACGCAGTGAGTAGGAATTCAAACACAAGTTGTGCTTGGTCTCCGCCTCACAAAAGATAACACAAAAAATTTCTAGTTAGGTAAGTATATTAAAAACCAGAAAAAACTTACGTTTAGCAATATCTTCATTGTCACTGACTGGTTCACACTTCACTGCCACTGCGTACACCCTCGACATGGTCGGTGGGGAGGGTGGGGACGGCGACGGGGGAGAGAGGGGAGATGACGACACTGATCGCTCCCACTCCTCTTCTTCTTCGTTACTCTTGTCACGAGGCTCTTCGCGAAGGTATCTCTCCATCTCGTAGCATGTCTGGAAAGAAGGAGCTGGCGTTAGATAAGACAGAGTCATTTTGTATTGAATTTTGAAACTTTGAAACATTTTTCACCGTTGCAACATAATAATTATTATTGTGTCGCTTGATCATTAAGATTATGAGATTATGATCGACGGTAGTGTCATCACTAGTTAGTGAACTTTTTATATGATTATGACCCGTCGGCAGTATTTCCATCGCTTGTTCGTTAAGATTAACATTATTATGACCAATAGTGATGCCATTGCTTGATCATGAAGATTATGGTATTTTGACCGGCGGTAGGACGTGAAGATTAAAATTATTATGACCGATGCTAATGCCATTGCTGATCATATGATCATAATGAATATGTGATTATGACCGACTTTAATGTCATCGCTTATTAGTGAGGATCATTATAAGCTGCTAAAAATTACCATTATACCGATGCTGATGCCGTCGGTTGATCATAATGAATATGTGATAATGTATGACCAACGGCAGTGCCACTTGATGGCTTCGTTGTTCGTGAAGATTATGATTATGGCCGACGGTGGACAACCTCATCAATTGCTATTGGAGCTTTGGTAGGAGTAATTTGACCAATCAAGTTCTATAAAGTTACGTGATCGCTTCAAAGCTGATCTGTTCTTATGTTTGACACTGTCGTTCTTGTTCACGTGCTTAATTATGTGGGATATAGCACATGTACTACTATTTATTCTGTTGTTAAAGGCTCTCTGATGCTTGTTTCACTTACATAAACAGTATAACGATAACGATATAACGATCTGTGAGTCACGTGAATATGTTAGTTGTGTGTGACAAAACTGTTATTTATGCAATTGCAGGGGGATTGCGTTTTTATTGTATTTGGAACCCTATGTCATATTTTTTAAGGCGACAATACCAAGGCGTATCGCCGCGTCGTTTGAGGCACCGATGTCTATTTTCTTATTATTTATTAGAGAGATTTATGTACTAGCAAGGGTTTATTCAAAAGTGATGTCTTTGAAGCCATTATTAACTAAAAATAGTTTAGTCTGAAGTTACATATTATTATGCAAAACGGAACCAACTCATATAAGTTTGAAAACTGTATTAAGTAGTGTATATAAATATAATAAGTCAGTGATAGAGCATTCAATTTTAATATTTTATGAAAACCTCTACAACCGACTCTTGCCACAATATTCCAAACAGAATTCAATAAAAGAGACATTCATAAATGGGCCGGTAAACGGAAATGTAATATGCTGCGCAATTCCTGCATCACGAATTGGATCAAAACGTAAACACACTTTAAAAAACGTTTACGTAGCTTTGTAGGTATTTACAGTATTAATAGGCAAAACCAATAAAGTTTTTGACCGGTTATAGGTGAAATTCGTGTATCAACTGTATATTGAAATAACGGGATGAACATTTTATATTTCGATTTTCAGTTTGCATTGGACTTTTGATGTGTTGACATTCGACTATTATTGGATTTGTAAAGGTATATTTACCACGCGAAAATCGAGGGTAGGAAAACATGGAACCATTTCCATATTTTATTTTGGCGGGAACGCATAAGTGTTAGCTTGATTTTATTTTCCAAAACATATGTTAACTATGTCAAATTGCTAGTAATCGTTGCCGTCATCAACCTTTTTCCACGGCGCAGCTTTTGTTATCACCCGGATACGTTTTATCATAAATGATGATGATGACGATTATGTGATGGTAATGATTAAAGATGATCCAAATTTAAAATGCCTATAGATTTCAATCATCGCATTATTAATTCATACTATATATAAACTCACTGAATTCGTAATTATTGGTAAGGTGAATATTTTATACTTTTATTTTAGAGATGATTTAATACTTTATCCTTAAATTCTTTTTATAAAGTAAGTTATGTGCTACTCATATTCTACGAATCGACGTCTTTTAGTTATAAGCATGCTCAATTGCTCATTGTTCTTTATCACTGTTTCACTGTCTTCTTTTAATTTTGGCCCAAAATGGTCTATCACGTTTTAATGCATTAGGGTACCGCACGCTCAATCAAATCCATGGCTCATCATAACCGGGCATTGCCCGTGGTGTTCCAACCCAAATGGTTCCAAGCATAAGGAACTAAGGAATAGGGTAAGGAGTGGATTTTTTTTACCTCAGCGTCTGTGTTTCCAAATAGCTATAATCTGGATGTTTTCAAGAGTACAGTTTAGCCTATATTTTATTTAAAAAAGGAAATAAGAATTGAGGAACTGGAAAGGAAGGCGCGGGCGGCTGTAGCCCGTGTGACTTTCAAAAGGTGGAGAGCTTGCTGATGAGTTCAGTGCAATTTTTATACAATTACCTACGCGCGTTAACTGGTTGAATTCAAATCGAAGGGGAGCTTGTTCGAATCCTGTGGTTTACAATGTCACTATTAAAAGAAAAAATACTTAATGCAAAATTTAAGCATGATAATAATAAAAAATCAAATACCTTTATGTATGTATATGTACATAATTAAAACAATATAATGTAAAACAAAATATAAGGAAACAAAAAATACCCAACAATAAAGTAAACGATACTTATAATTTATGTATATTTGTATACAACTTTATTCATATGGTAGTACATTATTACAATTATATAGATAGGTATATGTATAAGTACCAATATTTTGTATGGTTTTCCTTGAATGACACATGCATTCGCTATTGCCTTTCGAATATTATTATAATACAAACAGTTTTTACAGCTATAAACAAACAAAGAAAACGAAAATCGTACATTCGCTGCAGACAACGTAATTAACGCTGACTCAGGCCGATAGTACTCAATTAAGTATTAATTTAAGACTGTGATATTATTAGAAACTACATTTCAATATGGATGGGGAAATCCAATGTGATTTTCATAAAGCTGTGCAATCTTTCTGCACTTCATCAGCCGAAAGAGATCCATCTGCTGAACATAGGCCTCGCTTATTAAGTGGGGGGGGGGGGGCACCATAGTCAAGCTTGGTGATCGTAGTAGTTAATAATGAAAATCAAGCAGAATGCTACTGCCTGATGCCCCTTTCATGGATATTCCCTTGACTCTTACGGTACCCGTGGGTAGAAAGATGGGGTGGCCCTTCTTCGGTCTACACGGCTTCAGTTCCGCATCTTGCCTTAACAGCTGAACGGATTGGAATGAATTTTGGAACGGAGATAGGCTATAGGCTGGTTTAGCATATAGGATGCTTTATATCCGCGAGTGAAACGCAGCGCAGCTAATAAAACATGTATGATGAAGTAACTTGTAGTTTATCTAATACCTTCCCACGTCTTCTTTTATTAATTTATTTATTTATAAGGATATCTTACATGTCAATTTTGATCGTATTAACACTTATAAGTTAAGTACATAAATCATATTTCAGTTAAGAGAGTCTGCAAAAATACCAATTCTTAATATTTATTATTTTTATAGCAGTATCGCCTGCTCAGCGTAATCTACAGATTAATTTGTAAAGGAAAAATTAAAATCACGAGCGGGGATTGAACCCGCATCCAACCATCCCTCAAGCCGGGATATGCTTTACCTAAGCTACCGTGACAAGCGCTCGTGATTTTAATTTTTCCTTTACAAATTAGTCTGAATAATTCTTAAAATGAAAATTATCCAACAGTGCCCTGTGATATAGTTAAGGGTAGATCATGGATCGATTTGTCTGCCAGCTATTCATCTACACTATAGTAAGCTTTATCAAGCAGTAGCATCTTGAGCTTGCGGTGGAAGGAGTTGTGACTTGGTGCGTCACTTATACCCTTGGGGAGAGCGTTATCGATAACGGATATAGTTAAAGCCCTGCCGGTATCGGGTACTTTAGATGGCGATAAACTGTAATGATCGCAGAGCCGCGGGCAGCAGCTAGTGTTAAAAAATAATCGCATTTTCGCAAGGACAATCAAATCAAAAACAGAACAATACAAAGTTCAATTATGTCACACAATAGATCGTTCGTATAATGGTCGTCTACCACGGGACCCTCCGTCTTTCCGCCCACTCGAACTTGACTTGGAGTAATAAAGTTCAACGCCCCAGCTCAAGGTTAGTAAAGGTACAGGGTATAGAGGTTCTCGGTTAAGTTAACGGGAAGCTAGCTTAAAGCGAACCTTTGAATACCGTTTACACAAACCCTAGTTGTAAAGAAATAATGTTGATTATTCCGTGAGCGAATTGCAGACGGTACGTTGCATTTGTGAGTCATGGGGATATACCGTGGCCGATTTGTAACAGAAAGGTTTGTTTGTGTTTTGTATCTGTTTTATTTTATGTAAGCACAAGTGGATATAGTTTTTGGGTGCGGGCGTAACTGAGACAGAGTGTGTGTTGTTTTGTGTCTTATAATATTACCAGCTTCTACGGCTTCGCCCGTGTGTATTATCCCTCAGGAATCGTTTATTTTTGCACCTTGAATGAAATTTAAGAAACTTCTGAGACCCGCATCTATTTATTTTGAATGTTCTTTAGACATTCCAAATTTCCAATTAACATTTTTTTGAACCCCTCTAAGTGTTGAGTTTCAAAAAACTATAAAGTACCATTTCTTTTATTTTTATAGTTGTTTCGTGGGTCAAGTTTAAAAACGATTCGTCATCAAACGTAGATTTTTCATACAAATATTTTTTACCATTTTCGCCCACTTGTAGAGTTTTAAAAAATCCTTTCTTAGTACGCGGCTGCGTCATAAAAGGAAGCCACATTAACCTTTACGTTCAGCGGTTTAGGCTGTGAGTTGTCTACTGTCAGTCAGTCAGGCCAAAGCCTTTTATGTAATAGAAGATGTATAACAGTTAGCCACTTGCCATCTTGCCTTGCCATATTGCCTGATTTACATTTTAGTCGATACAGATATCGAAACCAGCGCTGGATTGCAAGTATTGCAATGCAACCATGTGAATAGGCACAGGATTGGCGGTCTACTTTCAAGCCATTCGAGTGCAACTGGAATCGAACAAACGACAAATACACACAAGGATGGCAGAAACGCTTCTCGACTGCTTGCTTCTTGAACTCATTGTGTGTAGTGTTGATACTTCCAATCACCCTTCTAGTTAGTCTAGCGCTCAGTTGGAACTTGGACCGCGTGATTGGAGTCCTATTGGAGTAATGTAAACCGGGCATTAATTACGATCTAAATTCGAATTCACGCGCCATTTTGTCTTCGATTGTAACACAAAATGGCGGACGAGATATTTAAATAAATAAAATAAATAAATAATAAATATGTGTGGACATTTCACACAGCGCCATCTAGCCCCAAACTAAGCATAGCTTGTACTATGGGAACCAGATAACTAATACATTACTTATATACTTTTATGTTTGTAAATACATACATAGATTACAATATAACACCCAGACGTAGAACAAACATCTATGTTCATCACACAAATATTTGTCCCAGGTAGGAATCGAACCCAGCTGAGCTATCGGGCCCGTTATTTCAGTATCGTTCCTCCTATTGAACAAAACGAGAAAAAGTCTAATTTTGCTCTAGATATGAAGTAATGAGGGCCGATGGCATGACGTCAGCTTTATCAAACAAATCCGGCAGTATTCCTACTCATTATGGGCGCACTCTGAGCACACTTGACAATTTTAGAGTGGTCGGGGTATCGCGACGCAGCCCTGAAGTGCATTTTTACATTCTTGTTCTCTGATATTGTTTTGAAGTAGATGTTGACATATAAAAGATGCAAAATGCGTCCAAAGTGAGTCCACTATAAATTCTTGAGGGAATTTCCTTATTACTTATGGGACCAAGTAAAATTAATTATTATCTTTTACTGCGGACTTCATTACTATTTGAGGCATAACGTGGTTTGACCTGCGTTTCTTTATGAAATCTTTATTACTACATTTGACCCCTACCTGAATAACTGTAATCCTTTCTGTGCTTCGTACAATCACACTTACGACAAAAAAGAAAACAATCCAAATATCAAGTTTTTGTGATATGGGCTTGTATTGTATGTATTGAACTTTGTCTGTAATAGTTAAAAACAAAGAACAGCTGAAACCGTTGGACGTAGAAAAAAATTAAGCCCGTTAGTCAGTCACTCGCAAAGGCTTTGTTGAGTTAACGCCACATTTTTGAGGCAAAAAATAACAGAATTTTAAAAATTGATGTATTTTACGAGCACCGAGCGAAAGAGCGCCTAAACTAAAATGCATTTGTACTATGTTGCTAAAAAAGACTTTAAAATGAATTCCCAAAAAGCACAAACCTACGTGTTACTGTGCACGTAGTGATTGCAAATTGTGATGAAAGTACTTGTAGGTACTGTCATTTATTCAGTGATAAAAGCGAAGCTCATTCGTTTTCGGAGCGTTGTTTAGAGTAACTTTTGAAACCACTTCCGTAGAAGGACTCCGCTGCATGCAACAGATGGTGAGGTCGGCAAATGACTGTATTTGTTGAATCATTTTCGAGAAACGGGAAAAACGTGTAAATTTAAAATAACGAATTAAAGGTCACTGCTACGGTTGAAAGTTGAACGATACCAGTCTTTTAGGCAAATCAACACAAACAGTTCTTAGGGGATTAAGTAAGGGCACGGTAAGTATAATGCTACCGTAGGCCGCGTCATCACTTACATCAGGTGGGACAGAGGTCAAATGCTATGCATATAAATCACAAAATTATCCACGGTTTTTCTTGTCTACTTTGCATCAACATCTGAAAGATGTCTACTGCTGAACACATGACACTTATCGTAGGGAGTTTCCCATAATCAGCAGCCGGCTTGGCAGCCGGCTTGGCGATCGCTGAAGACTTTAATGTACCGAGGACAACGCTGCTACCCATTCTCTGGAAATTCCCTTAGCTGACTCATACGGCACCCACGGGAAGAGGTGGAGTGGTTCTACTTTCACTCCGCCTGGATCACACGGCCAACTCTATTTGAGCAAGGGAGAATGAAAGATCAGAATAAGAGAGCTGTAGAGACCGATGTTTCGTAACCTTGTCTTGCATACCGTTCTATTTTAGGTCTACCAGATAGTCATAATGGAAGTGTGAGTAATATCTATTATTTCATAACTTCCCGTAACAAAAGTCATAACGGTCGTAACGAACTTTTGACAGATTTGAAAATAATGCTTTAAAAAACCGGCAAAAGCAAAGCTCAATCATGTCAAACCAAGGTCGACCACTGCCCGCGACCGCCTCTCGCTTCATGATATCATACCATCGCTATGCTTAAACGGTTAACCTGAGCTTTGGGATATTATTTAGATTTTTACGTTTGGGATCTAGAAACACTCCGGTGTTAGCTTTGACCCGCGGTTATCACCGCGGGTCAAAGCTAGCACCGGATTTTTGGGAATATAAGACCACTTAGACGTGGAACGAACGTGGACAGGATTATAATGAAGTACGGTGTGCAAGATAGTAGAGTAACATTATAGGTACTCTATATTTTAAATAAACAATAAAGTGCATAAATTCAGGGTTCTGCTACGGTTGTACTATTACTCATTATGAGGATCCACTGTGCCTATAGCTCGTAGAACTGCAAAGTTTACAGCTTTGGAGTCAATTTTTTTAGACTGAAGGAAGTAGGGCTCTCAATCGGAACACTGGAATGGAAATCGGAGTTTGGCATATACAATCTTTGGGTTAGAACAAAACACAACTAGGAAGACTGAAGAACTTGCTATAGTTGCGGGAAAGCATTGGATGGAAATAATAATGTGGGAAACCGTAAAATCATGAACTTTCGGCTAATGAGTGGTTTATATTATAATAAAGAAAGAATATAATGTAGAAATTAATATCATAACAGTGAAAGATTATCTTATTGTTTTTGTGAATTTAACGCCAAAACGCGGTTAAGCCGTTTTGGCGGAAATATTTAGATGAAAATATTACCACGGATTGTTAATATTACCTTGATCAACAAAGCAAACACTTTTTTCCATGTCAAGATGGGCATAAATCCTATCCGGGAAAACGGGTAAAACGTAAACATTTCGCCATAAAAGTCGTGTAATTGAAATTGAAATCCAATTCAGTAGTCTGAATGGACAGTTATTTATTATTTTTAAACAAACAATTATTGTTTGTTTGTTGTGCGTGAACTGCGAGATAAATCTTGTTAAAATAAGTTACATATACACCTATGATATAACATACATAATCAATCAAACCATATAAAACTAATTGAAAGACCCGATTAATTTAAATCCTGGTTGGAAAATGTTGATACGATGTACATAATATTTGGCAAAAGCAAATAATTATGTACCTATGTACACTGCAATGTGGACGGTACAGCTGTACATGTGTGTGTAGGTAGTGGTAGTGCGAGTATGTGTGTCCCCGGGAAGTGGATAGCGGGAAAATGCGGATCCCACCGACATCACAACGCTTTGCGCGTACGCACGTTGAAACTACGATGCAGCTATAGGGTGACCATGACCACCTATATTTTAGGACAGTCCACGGTTTTCCTAGATAAGCCACAGCCGCTGGGCGATTCAAAATTTTTGTAGCGGATACCGGGCTAGTACAAGATAATCGGCTTGGAAGAGTATCGTCTGTCACTCACATAAAGATAGTCGGGTTCGTAATGCGTTGTATCTTACATGTACATTGACGTGACTTAAGACTTTAAGACTATAGTTAGAGTTAAAAATTTATTATTCCTTTCAAAACATTCGCATAAGCAGGAAAATTCAATTCGCATTGTATAATAAAACAACAAAAGCAATGGCATATAGTGTAAATAAATTAAATAACGTAATTATTATCGCTTATATAGTCAGTATTTTGTAATGATTGTGTTAGTACCTAAACAAAAACGTATTGGTGCCGATTCTGTGTTGCAAGCTCTAAAGCTAAATTAAACTTAAAGTATGGCAGTAGACATTCCTCTGATAAAGTAGAGATGCAAGCTGGAATAGCTTACTAAACAGAATCTCAATAAATAAATAAATGCTGAATTTACGAGTTCTTTTGTACCAGGTGATACTACTATAGAAAATCATAAATAAAGCTGAATTATCCATTAACAGTGTTTAAAGATCACAGGTACATGGTACCATTATCTATTCTGTGGTACAGGTGCTGGCAGTAAATAATGTACATAAAATTAAACAGGGAGATAGTTGGCTTCGTAGAACATCGTCGTCTGTCAGTCAGTACATACTTATTGTAAAGTTTTGTCGCTCTAATACTCCGTGTGACAGAGACACCGCTCTATGTAGCGTGGGTTATATTAACTGCTGATATTATTATTATCAACGTCGAAACTGGACCTAATAACTTAGGCACGTCATGTTTTTTGAAGAGGAAACCTTAAAGTTAGAACAAACAGTTCGGTATCCGCAAAAGAAGTTAAACTTTCTTTTAAAACCAGCTGGCGATGTTTTCATGGCCACCCTACTTAGCCCCCCTTCCGCACTAACGGCTTTCACGAGTTCGAGTGGTATCGGTTACTCCACAGAGCAAAAAAAATTGCTTCGCTCAAGCGACCGTCATATGTTTCAAAGCTCTGTGCGTTTTACTTTGTGACGAATGTACAACAACCCCTTCTTTCTCGATAAAAAAAAAACGTTGCGACGCGTCTGCGTGTACACCACAGACTATACGATAGTTACCCGGAGAACGAAGATTTAATGAAAATAGTCAACGCCATCGCCACCATAAAATTCGCCCTATTTAAATAAGTAGATACTGAGTCTATGCTAATAATAATATTGGTATCCATATCTCCCTTATAATCTCTATAGTTAACAGCAGTAAAAATAATTGGTATTATATATACATTTTATAAAGAGAAAAAAAAAATACAATGTCATATCATAAGTTTACTTACCTACTAATAATTTTGCAAAACGAAAATAGTTTATTACTTTCTTCGTTTGTTTCACAGAAGAATTAGTACCTACTACCACTACTACCCTCTCAACTACTGTCCGACGTTGATCAGAGTTCAAGTCGAGCTAGATTGGGCTACGTATTATAATTCTGTGGCTCTACGCGATTAGCATGTTTAGCCAGTTTTTAGTTCGAGTATTCAAAGGCGAGTCAAACTCATATCTAGTTGGTCTAGTCTAGTCGCGGCACAGAATAAATAATAGTACCTACTACGTAGTCACAGCCTATCATAATAATATTTATATTTACTTGAGGCAACAAGTATACACTAACCTAGATCAAAGGCTAGCAGTGGTAAGCACATGTCTAGCAGCCCTATCAATTAACGAGAACTACTCTAGCTTTGGTTTAGTTACTCCGAACTTATCCTTTTTTGTCATTGGAATATCGAACATGATCGAAAAAGACAAAAGCAAGTAAAGTAAAGTACCTAAGTAGTGTATCAGTTATCTAGTTCCCATAGTACAAGCTATGCTTAGTTTGGGGCCAGATGGCGCTGTGTGAAATGTCCACACATATTTATTATTTTATTTATTTATTTACTGCTCCACGTTTATTAAAAAGGTCGTTAAACTTTGGTCATATAAACCTTTTTTCTATTTTTATGGAGTACTGATTCATCTTTGTTCGGGTCTAGCTCGAGCCCGATGCTAACCTTAATCCGCGACTTACTAAAGCTTTAAACTTGCACCTGCAATAATAAAATGGGAAAGTTTCACGTTGCAAGATAGATTGCCATTCATTATGTAAAAACTTTTAGTTAGCCTGACTTGACTAAACTATGTTTAAACGAGTTACCTGGTAGTTTCCCGGGTGAAATTAAATAGCCTTAGCATTTTGTTCAAAAGTGAACTCTATTGCCAAAAGTAATTGAGCATTCCAGGTCTTTGTGATTGCAAGTATCCCTTTCAACAAAAGCTCAACTCCGTTCCAGCGCTGAATGCCACACACAAAGTTTTGCGTACTAATAAAAGGGCTTTTTCCCGAATACCTGAACGACTGACTGACTGACCGACTAATTGACTTCTACTGTCTGTCTGTCTTGCTGACTGGCTGGCTGACTGGTTTACTGACTGACTGAACGATAAGGTGCAGTCCACACCGGCGGACATATTATACGTAATATTTTTTAATGGGAATAATAATCAGTATAGATGGCACACGGCGGTTTCACATGCAAGTCCTGCTTCTTACAAATTATTCCACGGAAACTCTCAAATTTGCGGGATCACAGATCCTATTGCGGGATAAAATATTCTGTTTGACCAAGCGACCGGTTTGCAAAATTTCATCCAAATCGGCTCAGCCGTTTCGGCGTGAAACCATAAAAACAAATGAAGATATATAGATAAAATTTTAGTTTTGTACATAATTTTGTGTCTGATAATAAAACGATTTTATTCTTATAATATTTTTTTTATAATTAGTCTAGGATTTATTAATTAAACTTTTTATATAACTAAATCACTACACTACACCAGGATAGTTGTTATTATAATAACAGCTAGTATAAAGTTGTCTTTCAATACTTAATCACTAGCGGGTCTATTAATAAACAAGTACTTTACAAACAAAGCGTGCAGTAGTATGAAACGGGATTCACGCGTGGATAAGAGAACGGACAAAAACAACAGGAAAAATACAATTTTTGTCATTGTTGTCCATTTTAAATTTAAACGTGACGGAAGTTTGTTGGATATAATGAGCGGTGTTGAAACTGTAAATTATTTCTAAATGTTAACACGAAATGTTCGGATTCCAAATTCAGTTAATTTGCCGTGTGGTCCGTTTGCGAATAAATAAATAAATAAATAATTAAATATTTGTGGACATTTGGACCAGTCAGTCAGCAGTCAGTCAGTCAGTCAGTCAGTCAGTCAGTCAGTCAGTCAGCCAGTCAGTCAGTCAGTCAGTCAGTCAGTCAGGACTTGGTCCAGACAAAGGGTTCAGGACAGAGTTCTATTTATCATGAGAATTCTAGTAGCAATTAGTAGTAGCATCTAGTAGTAAGGGTGGGTTTTTATATCCGAGGTTAAGGTTAGAAATTATAACAAATTCTTAACATTGGTCATTTGTTAGAATTGTTAATCATTGTTTACGGATGTTAAAACCCATAGCACTTGTTCTTTCAATCAATACATATAATAAACCTGTAACTGGGCTAAATCTGTACATTGAATATTTTTGGAAAATTTTGACTGCAGTATGCTTCTTAGTCGATATCGGTCGGTCGCATCACGCTGCAACCACTGAACGGATTTTGCTGAAACTTAGTATGGTAATAGCTAATTATGCAGAATAACATTTAGGATACTTTTGTTTTCTAAAACGGCCAAGTGCGGGTTGCTCAAGTAATAAGGATGTAATTTTTATTCAAGATTTTTGTTCGCATATTATTATTATATTTATATTTGGATATCAATTTTAATTTCAATAAAAAATTATTTAAAAAAAGACAAAAAAAGAAAAAAAAATTAAGAAAAAAGAAAGAAAAATTATTTATTTGCAACAGAGAAAAAAAACACAAAATTAAATAAACAAAATATACTCACCCTGTCAAAGGGAAGATAGAAGAGAAAGGTAAAAAATAGGGGAAAAGGATGAATGGATGGGACGGAATTCTATTGCCATCCATCCTTTTCCCCTATTTTTTTAACCTTTCCCTTCTCTTTTACCCATAAACAGGGTTAGGACTTCAAACTAATAAACCCGTGCGAAGCCGGGGCGGGTCAGCTAGTATATCGAAATAAACCTGTAGAAGATAGACCTAAATGTCAAATATTCTAAAGGAATGTTTAAATCCTAGAACAGTCTACATTTTCTTAAATAAAATGGGAACGTCTATTTTAATCTTAAAAAGAAATAAAAAGAAAACGTCTTTACCGCTGTTACATATTTCACTTGCACAGCTTGAATTCTTGAAGCTCAGTTACTTTACAACAAAGGTTGGTCGCTTTGCTGCCGATTGTACTAGCATTTATTCTGTGGCTTTTCTTTTATTCCATCAGAAAATGATACAACATTTCCGCGGAATTTTCTCTCGCTGTTCGAAAAGGTCAATTGCGAAATAACGTTATACACAATGAATATCGACAGCCGCTGCTTCATTAGCTTTATTACAGAAATTCCTTTATAAATCAGTTATTATGGAGCTCTTTAATCACCCTTTAATTGATCTTCAGTTCTGTAAGCGAAAAAATAAGCGAAAAAAAATCACTACAAAATGATGAAGAAGAATAATGTGATGATAAGAATAACTGTTGACGTCAACCAATGAGGGTACAGCAAGGGACTTATACGTATACTGGGTATAGTGTTTGGGGTGTTGACTCAACACGAATTCCAGGTAAGTTCGAACTTAGGAGCTGTCAAATTTTCATGCAGACGGGCATTAGTTACTCCCTAACGTTCCCATTCCTAGTAGATTTTTTCTAATATTATGATTTATAGCAGTGTCTTTGGCTTGAAGGAAGCCTGCCGGATGAATCTGGTTTACGACAAAAAATCCTTTAATTACATTAAAATTAATTTCTTGTTCTTAAATATATTTTCTGAATATTTCATAGAATCAATACAATTAGATGAAAAACTATTAGAAGCGGTTGAAACAGTAACTGTAGTCTGATTATACGCAACAATGAGGCGATTACAGCTAAATACAGGTCACCCAGTCACAGTGTTATTCAATGCTGAATGTCGCCAGTTCTACTTAGAATAACTACCTATATAACCTATATACCACGAGTAAATATGTATATTTATAACAGTATTTTTCTCTAGAATAGTGTCAAAGTTATGTTGCAAAATATGGCACTCGTAAAAATCACAATTATTAAAATATTGTTCTAAACCTAAACATATAAAACACTAAAATAGAAGAAAATGAAAAAAAAAACTCTTGCACTCTACTGGTGCAAAATCCAGCACACCGCAGAAAATAACTGCAAAAAAGGAAAGAAGCAGCAAGAAACTTTAGAGTTTATTCCTCTTTTTTGTGTGATTGTTATTACATTCATGCATTGAAGCCTTGAAGCTATGCTGTGAATCAATATTTTATAAGGTCTTCAGATAATAATTTACCTACTCTCAAATCAGTTAGGAGTTGAACAGATAATGAAACAAACAATAGCCTACTCCTAGAATCCTATTTCCCTCTTTCTCATACCATGCGTGGATGACTGGTAGAAAATGCTTTAGCATGAAGTCCTCATTTAGTACAATAAAGAATGAAATAACAAATAATTAACACATTTAAATCTACGGTTAGGGCAACTGAAAGCTAACCCCCTAACCGTTAGGGGATTAGTACAGTATACAGAAATAAAAGGTACTGCAACATCATACGAAAATGTTGACGACCTCTGATGCCAAAAAAGCACATAGTTTAACAGGCCCCCGCTTTCTGATTTTCCGCAACCGTTAGGAGATTAGTAGTTGAACTACTAAAGTCAAAAGACTCTTGGAAGTTGTTGCATTTTCAGTAGAGAAAAGGAAGCGGGGTGCCTATTATATGTGACATTCTCTGCATCAGAGGTCGTCAACATTTTCGTATGATGTTGCAGTACTGCTTCTGTTCTGTATACGAGAAAGGAGGTCACATCACATCACTAGCAAGCCTAGCTTACTCTCTACAACCACGGCGTACGTTTTATTGTTATATGCTAGCTCCTGATAATTCCACTGTTTGTTGTATACACTTGCACAAGCACAACGATGCTAATGAAGTTTAATGGTTGAACGAACATGAAAGAGATGCATTCAGTCTTTCAAGTTCATTAGAGTAGGAGAATGAATAATTATTTTCGATCAAACAAAAATTTTGTGCAGACCTATCATTCTTTCGTAACATGGTCTACTATCCAGTCTTTTTTATGTTAGGAGATGACGTGACGAGCTAGTCATTCGCCTGATGTTGGGCGACACGGCCGCTCATAATAGTGGCAGTGTCCTCGGAACTCTAAACGTATCGGGCACGACATCCTATAAGACATCAGCACATCAGCAGTCAGCATAGTGTAGTAATAGTGAGATTAGGTCATTAAGTCTCAATTGACCTGCAAATGTCTTCTTTTAGCACTGCATGGCGGCAGAATAACTGGCAAAGTGGTGGTAGGTACCTAAGTATACTAGACGGACTATGAAGAAAAGTATTCCGTCCGTTTCATCAGTCAGTTCTTTCTTTGAAATGAATTAATTAATTAAGTACTTATGATTAAGTACTGAATGAGAAGTTATTTTGATACTAATGTATCAAAATAACTTCTCATTCAAATTAATTCCTATTGTGATATTTTTGTTTTACCCTTTTTTGTTTCAAAGTGTGCAAATTAACGCTTAGAATCGTAGATGCAGGGCTTCCTCGTTGAAGTTGTATACTTTTTTTTTTGTTTCTTTGAATAACAATAACTTGGTAAAAATAGATCCCTTTGTCCTACTACAACAATAATAGAACTTATTTTGGTAATTTATTTATTAAGTAATAAGCTCAACTTTTTAAAAAACTCCACAGTTTACCACAGTGTAAATAGAATTTAGATTAAGCGTGTCTTTTTTTTTAAAGAGTTAGGCCTATCTCCTGATGACAGATTTAGTCCAGGCATGGTCCAGACAATAAGGAGTTGTAGAGTGAATGAGAGGGATCCTAAGCGGTTTCTTCTGAAACTTGTTAAGGGTGCTCAGGAGATAAACATACTAAAAGTTCTGGCTCCCCCAGGGGTGAGCCGGAGGGGGGAGGGGGCCTAAAAATGCCACTTTTGGGTTTTTCGTCAATATCTCGGAAACGGTGCATTCTAGAACAAAAAAAATCTACTATATGAAAGCTTATGAAATTGTCTACAACTTTGTTCTAATACACTTTTCCGAATTCTCAACCGTTTTTGAGTTACATGCCCCCCCCCCCTCCCCCTTCCGGCTCACCCCTGGGGCTAGGACTTTTAGTATGTTTATCTCCTGAGTATCCTTAACAAGTTTCAGAAGAAATCGCTTAGGTCCCTCTCATTCACTTTTCACCCCTTTTATAATAATAAAAATAATAACATTTTGGTCATTTGTTGACTGGACTAATTATCATGATACAGAGTTTAGTACATCGTCATCAGCAAAGCCTGAACGTCCATTGCAGAACATAAGCCTCCCTTAGAGAGCGCTCTTTGAGCTCCTCGAAATTTTAGATATTGTTACATTACGATACTAGCGGATAGACTTGCGAGACATTGACTTGTGAGCACCGTCTGAGTGTGACGCCCTCGTGCGCTAGAAATGTTCGTGACATGGATGCTGCAAATATTTTCTCTGCCATTTTTTAGCACATTAGCGAGCACGCATTTCAAATATTTCATTGTATCCACGTTTTGGACTAAAGGCGGCCCCGGTTTTTGTGCGCTATTTTCGCGTTTTCCCAAAAGAAAATTAATTTTCTAGATTAAAAATCTATTCTAAGTTCATATTGTTCATTTTAGGAATTGGGTGAGGGTCATATCATCTGGGTTGGAAAAAGGCTGTGTGCCGATGATATGATGATATAAAACGTCTTGGTTGCAAAATTAAAAATTAAACCAAATTATTAAAGATCTATAGGTAAGACGTCGTAAGTTGCATAATGTCTGGATTGCAGAAATACTATGTGTGCAAAACGCCTGTGTCATAAAGACTGTCTAAACAAAAACCCTAGATTTCGATATACCTACTCAGTGTTTCAGTAAGAATTTATTAGTGAACTAGCTACGTTGTAAGTTTTGGTAATCCGTTTTAATAAAATGGTGTTTTATCTAGCAATCGAAACATACTTCTACTCGGAGCAAAGCAGGTACATAAAATATAACGTATAATTTTACAAAGAATGTAAAACAAAAAAAAAGAAACTAAGATAACGAAACCATCTAAAATAGCCAAAGTAAACAAACAAACTAGCAAGCGGTCTTATTAGAGATCCAGTATGTTTATACACCAATCAAAATTCAGCTCACGAGTCTACTCACGATTTACGAATGACGAGGGCCACATTTTTTACTTCGTCCCTTTTGAAACGTCCAATTTTAGATCTTCTCTCACTCTCCGAAAATGCTGGTACGAAAGAGACGGGTGAAGGAAAAAGGAGCTTGGTAAGTTAAGATAGTCCTCTTTGCACGAAATTCGATAAAAGCATTTTGGAGCGGCGCGAGTGGATGGATACGATTCGTTACAAGTTCACCTTTAGAAGTTGAATTTTTATAGAATTTAATTAGTACATCTCTAAACACTATGGAATTTTAATAGCGCACCAACTAGCACACTCAAATATTTGTGGGAACGGTGAAAATATGCTGGAGCATCGGAGGCCAAATTGGCCTTGGCACTACATAGGTACTACTCATAATTATAATTTGTAAAATGTATTTATTTCGTACGTAGTTTTCTACTCAATGATTTTGTAATGCAATAATGCAAAAGGGCACAGTTATATTATAGATGGATATTATAGTGATATTCCCGACGATGATTCATGCGAAAGATGAAGCTTGATTAATATTGAACGGTAGGGTTGTAACCCAAGGAAAAAATTTAAAATACAATTTCCTAAAATAGTCTCATTACAATTTACTTATTTTGAGTATTGTATCCAGGCCAGAGCAAGATCTGTGTTGTTGTTGTTGTTGTTGTTTTGTGTGCTTTGGCAAACGCCATAATTTACACTTTACAAAACGGGTATGCGATCTTAGGACTTTAAATAAAAACTTAGGCCTTTAATTTTAAAATGTTTTTGAACGAACTTTCTGGTGGCGCTGGCGCTATATAATAAAGCGATAACTCAAACAACGCGGTATCCCGCCCTGGATTGATCGTCCGGTTTTGTAAATCCTGTGTAAATTGCAATGGAAATGCCAACTGAATCCAATTAAAATATCGAATGAAAACAACCGTTCGACGAAATTTTTAAACTTCTCGCCTCATGCCTCTTAATCTGTTATATAGTGTATTTTTTATATCAATCGACTAGACAAATAATTTTGTAGTATTATGTTTTTGATATAACATTGAATCCTATTGGTTTCGGTATACTTAAACACTAATTAAACAACACAACAAAATATCACTTTTATTAACCCAAATCCAAATCATCTTCAGGTGGAAGCCCTGTATATTTTAGACAGGTCACACTGAGTGAGGCAGGACGAAAATACGGCATTCATCCCATCAGCATTAGTGACATTAGGCCGTGTATAGACGGAAACAGCGCTTTGACGTAACGTCAAATTTGAGAGTCAACACTCACGTTTAAGTCTGCTGTGCTAATATTAAGAACGCGGTACGCGGTATGAGGTAATGAGGTATCGCCGCCAAGCAGTAATGTGCACAATCGATTTTTAGTTTAATAGCTATAATAAAAAAGTGACGTAATGTATGTAACTCATGTTATTCCACTATGACTATGATGACTTTGATGACGCACTGCAGTAGCAAGACTAAAATTCAGAGCTCTATGAGCGCCTTCACCACATCTGCAAGGCTAGGATGAGCTACAAAAATGTCCATAATATCTCTTCGCTCGAGAAAGTGTTTGATCAATAAAAAAATAAAAAGTTCATTAAGTGATCCATGTGATCGCTCGTTGGTCAAGCGCTATCTTCCAATACGAGATTTATTCATTTTCAGCTCATGGTAGCCCTGCTGTTTGGGGCAGGCAGGAGAAGCATAAACTACTGACTAACTTCGTTTACCGTAACGCACTTACATGACATAAACAATAGTCAGGTTTTATATTGTAGTCTGCCAATAGCCTAACCTCATAGTTAATAGCTCCAATAGTCGTTACCCACTTAATGTGACAAGGCCACTGCATTTCATGAGATAATAATAATACCAAGTGACGCCATCTTTCCCGAACGGTTTACAGCTAGACGAATGTTTATGTATGTGGTGGAGTTTGAGAATCACTGTTTCTTTTCAAGGAAAGCACGTTTGTGTATTGTTTTCTGAAACTAGCTGCTATTTGTTTAAAAATAGCTGCTATTTTGGTTTTAATAGCTAACAGTTGCTTTATAATAAAAGCTTTCCCATTAAGTATCCCATTCCTGGAATGGGTACCCTTATCGCGTTGGAATTAAGAATTTAGATGAAGGTCTAGAAAGCAAAATGGATGTCAAAGAGATTTACGGTCATCATCATCATCAACAACATCATCATCAGCCTGAAGACGTCCACTACTAAACATAGGCCTCCTCCAAAGAACGCCACTTTGAGCGGCAGCTTGTCTCTCGCATCCAAAGTTACGGTCAGCGACCTGAAATATTTGAAGATAAAGTAAGGTAAGGAAAAAATAGGAGTGGTCTATATAACATATAGGAGAACATGTCTGTTATTTATAATTATTATATTTTATGCAGATAACTAACACGCTCTAATAATAATTATAAACAAATCCACAGACTCAGAATTTTTTAGCCAGGTATATGGGCAGATCTATATTTTGGATAGCTGCAGTTGCAGGGAGGAATAGTATGACTGGTCTGCGGTCCGAGGAATATCTCGAATACCGTGTTTTACAAAGACGAAAACAATAAACGCTAAAACAATGCATCATAATTCTGCTTTTACTGGTCATGCTGCAAAAATTGACGTAACACAACGGAGTACATGCTACGTATAGTATTACGCAAAAAGCTCATTATTTATTACTATAGAAATTTGCTTCTGTATGCATTTACCTTTGAACATTATTTGATCAAAGGGGTTTACTGAGAACTGGCGCAGTACGACGTAAATGGAAACAGCCATTTCTGTAATCGCTTTGACCAGCTCTTATCGATTCTATTCATGAGGTAAGCTTTAAATAAAGTATGAAAAGAAAAGAGCTTCAAGGCATCTTTACGCGATACTTGCCTATAAGTTTTTTTTTTATGTCGAGAAGGAGTTCGCCTAACGATCGATGTGGCAATGGGTTGCTTCTTGAAATAAGAAAGAACATGTTTAGGCGTCACTACTGGGACGCAAAACTTCTCTTACAGGGAGAGGGCACGCCACTACGCTGGCCGGAAGTAAGAAGTGAACATAGCGTTAAGAATATTGGCTAAAACAGATTCGTCAAAAACCCCTCGGAACTCTTCCTGTTCTCACTCGTTTCGTAGTTGGTTAAACAAAATTGAATTAGATTAAAATTTGTCTTAAAAAATTTTTTTATAGGCTAATTTACTATAATTAATTTACTGATAACAATGCGGAGGTAAATGTATTTTTTTATGAGAATGAATGGATTGACGAGCTAGTCGTTCATCTGATGTTAAGCAAGATGGCCGCCCATAACAGTTGCAGTATCACTCGGAACTTTAAAATAATAAAATTTTGCGTGACACTGCACTGCGCACTTCATCCTGAGACATCACACAGTCTAGTAATCAGATTACTACACTGTGTAATCAGATCATAGTCTCATTTGCCCAGTAATTTCACTAGCTACAATGCCCTTTAAACCGGAACACAGTAGCGCTTGCACACTACTGCTTGGCGGCAGAATAACTGGCAAGGCGGTGGTACCTACCTAGACGAACTTTGCAGAAAAGTCCTACCACCTAGTAAAAATACGTTACTAGTGTAGACTTGGCTTGCAATTTAAACCAAACAGCACGTTCCTAGTTGGACGGCCAAATCGTTACAATTAGAGCAACCGGTGGATTGCAAATGTAGGTCATAGGATGGTTTCCGATCATCGATCGGGGCCCCAAGCAATCGCTTTGTGCCCGCGGTTGCTTTTACCGTCAAGTGCGATTACCCACGATTTGTCTGAGTAGGAGCAGACTGGGCCTTCGAACTCACCGAAACCGATTTCCCAATTTCTCTTTCTATAAAAATCTAATTTGGTCTATTACAAACATATTAAAAATAGCCAAATCAGACCAGTCGAGCCGTTCTCAAGATGCGCTTACCGATGAACAGTATTTATCTTTGTTTATATCATCATCATCGTCATCACCAGCCCGTAGACGTCCACTGCTGAACATAGGCCTCCCCCAGAGAGCGCCACTTTGAGCGGCTGCCCGCCTCCTGCATCCATCGGCTCCCCGCGGATTTCACTAGGTTTTTATATATTCGTACATAATTATAGCACTACTAAAATTACTGGCAACAATTATTATTATCCATGGTTCAAAGAAGTAAGATCTCCGTACTGAAATGACTGAAAAACATCGGATGTTTGTCTCCATGTATTGAGTAGGGCCTACTCAATCCTAGAAGTGCTAAAGATAGCCTACTCAGTGGGCTTTGTTTTGCACTTCACTTCAGTATACTAAGTCATTATTAAATAAATGTACTTGGAAGACGTAATATTTTTGTTTTTTTTTACTTTTTTTTTCTTGGGCTATATGCCTTTATTACTTAAGCTAACTACTACAATAATAAAAACTAAACTAAAACTAACTACACTACACACTAGTAATAATTGGGTAATAATTATATTGTCGTTTTCTAATTATTTTACTTTTAACACCAAAGTTATTTTGATGATTTTTTTGTGAGATCAGTCTGAAAGTACCTATATTATACTCCCATATATATTAAAAACAATATTATCTTTTTTAATATAAAAAAATATTACTTATTACATATGTAACGGAGTTCATTCAAATCAAACGTAACAAACATAAATTACAAACAAATGAACAACAAAGCTCTTTTTTGAAGTTAGTTTGTTGATTTTTGAAATGAAATGAAATGAAATAAATTTTATTTGCTTAGATGTGGTCATATAAGGTGGATACATATAAATAAAACTGCTCAACACATCACCAAATCTGGCATGCAAAATTAGGTACCTACGTCCCTATGTCATTATACTTATTTAATTGGTAAAATATCGTTGATATAAAAGTAAACTTAAAATGTCAATGATCACAATTATATTAGATTAGATGTCATAGGAATTTAAATTTTCGGAGTACTAAGTAATCATTAACTGAATAAAAACATTTTTCCAACAGCCAAGCAGATAATTTAACCTTAAACTTATGTACAGGCAGACTTTACATCGACTCGGGCAATTTATTAAATATCCGAATTGACATTGCATAACTATTCCGACTACACAATATATCCGTTTTGATAAGTGGAAGTCTCAATTTGTTAGGAAATCTGGTGTTAAAATTACAAACATTTTTGTTTGACTTGAAAAGAGAGGAATGCGTTTTTACAAAGTGGCAAGCCTCGTAAATGTAAATACTAGGTAGTGTTAGCAGTTTGAGCTCTTTAAATAAAGGCTTACATGTTGTTAGAGGAGATACATCACAAATCGCTCGTACGCGTTGTTTTTGAGCTATAAACGCTCTCTTTGTTTTGACTGATTTTCCCCATAGTAGTGTGACGATGTCATCCTCCTTCATCATCATTTCAGCTATTCACCTGCTTTCTTAGTTTTCGCATCAAATATTGGCCTCACATAAGATCTAGATTTAAATTTTAAATTAGTACATTAGTCGCATTCTTTTCATTTTCCATACATTTTGGTCATTCTTCATTCAACCGCCGAGGCGGACAGTCCTCGTTTGTGCTTAACCAATTTTCATAAGATATCTGATACTAACAGTTAAAAGTGCTATTTGTACCTCAAGTTATATTGTTACTATTAGTTGTTCCGTAAAAGTTCAATCGGGAACAAGTTGTGATCTTATTTTCAGCATTTTGGACCATAACCACCTTAAATTATTGTTAAACGACACAATAAACCCAGTTCACCGAGATCTACAGTTTTATTTCAATAGTTCCGGATATCCCACTAGTACCTACGTGTTCCCGTGAGAGTCCTCCCCTATCTGAGCTACCGGGAAGAAGCTTTGGGGGGACCTCCGGGACAGTAGGATACCATACCTTAAGTTCGAGGCAACATAATCATGACACGCTTTGAGAGCCGTTTTTTTATCAGTGACTTTTGTTAGTCTCCAAAACGCATAGACAAATCTATTTATTTTCCCGCATACCTTGTCAACGTGTGATATCCAAGAACACCTTTCGTTTAGCACCAGTCCTAAAAACGTAGCTTCATTTCCCTGACTAAGGCTGAGTTGCACCAGCTTAGTTTAACGCTAACTTTAACTGCTAACTGTCACCGTCCACGCTTCGCAGGGCGGGCTAATGTCAAAATTTGACACTAACTTTAACTGTGATTATGGTGCAACTCAGCCTAAGTGTTCGCCCATCGTAATGGAGATCTAATTGTTCTTAAGTAGGTTGGTTGTAAGAATTTTTGACAAAAGAAGTTATCTTTCGTATACGTTATGGTTAACTATTATAGCTAAGCTAATCAGTAAACGGTATAATTATCAACCGACTTGGTTAATCAGTAACAACAGCTCAAATCACCCCTGTTGTCCTGGTTGCTACAGCAATCTAGATCCAATATTCAGACATCCAATGGGAATTAATAGACAATGGACCATCGATACGAGCATGATACTATTATTGGCTGTTTGGATTAAACATGTAATTAGTCAATGAAATCAACACCGAATTCACTCTATTATGTCTCTAGGTACGTTGTGTCCTTCCCAACACGCAAAATAGCGATAATTCCGTTTATAAATATCACGGAAGAACTAATTTATTTTTCGTTGCACTTACTTATGTTTTCATAGAGGTTATAAAAAGTAGAGTGTCCACCTTGGGAGCGCTATTTTAAGCTCGAGTGAGGTAGGTATTTAGGAACACACTGAAAGAAACACTCGCCTCTGAAATTGTTGTTTGCTCCCTAAGTTCACACAATCTACAATTTTACGTAGTTCAACCTGCCAAAAATCTAGTGTAATTTATTTTAATAAAATATTGTTTGTTTGATTAATAGTGGTGTTTTTCTTTCAATAATCTGAAAATGGATTTTCAATGTATTCTTTATTTTATCTCTAAGTAAAACCTTCATCCATGTCAAATATCAAGGTTGCAGGTAAATAGAAAGTACTGTAAAAATAGCCAATAATTGACACTACTTTTTTCTGAAGTTGGTTAAAAAGGCAGACTACAAGATTAGCAAGAAATAGGTCTTATAGAATATTTACGATCTTCAAATTATTTTTTCTTAGCAATGTCAGTTTGTGAAACCTAGAATTTCTTAAACTGAGTTAGTTACTGTTTCATCATCATCATCATCAGCCCGTAGATGTCCACTGCTGAACATAGGCCTCCTCCAGAGAGCGCCACTTTGAGCTGCTGCTCGCCTCCTGCATCCATCGGCTCCCCGCGGTTTTCACCAAGTCGTCGGTCCACCTAGTGGGGATCTGCCTACGCTGCGCCTTCCTGTTCGTGGTCGTCACTCGAGAACCTTTATTCCCCCTCGGTTGTCAGTTCTGCGAGCGATGTGACCTGCCCGTTGCCATTTCAACTTGCTAACTTTAAGGACTATATATCGGTCACTTTAGTCCTTCTGCACATTCGTTACTGTTTACGCACTTTCAAAAAACCTTGTAAATACAAAATCCCCTTGTAAAGTCAAAATGGAAAAGCCGGACGGGTGGATGGGTGAGATCACTAACGTAACTTAGATGGTGAGGATAACATTACGTTATCGTGCTGTTTATGATCGAATCTACCGATTTGAAAACGCTGTCGAGGAACTGAGACCGGTCCTTGCATCTCGCGGTCCCACTCGGCCTTCGAGCATTTAACCAATGGAGAAAATGTTATTTATAGTGGGTAGTGTAGTTAGTAGTTCTAGTACAAATTAAAGCATTTTCTTTCTTTCTTTCTAGTTAGTTTGAGTATACTTAAAGACACACCGACCGTTAAAAAAAATATTTACAGAAAAAAACCCAATGGAGATGTAACCGTTTTAACGCGTAGACATTATTTTCTGCCAATTTTTAAGGGGGACGTGGTAAACAATCGCTCACGAGCAAATAGCACATATAAACGCACGCCGCACACACAAAATACGCACACAATTATAATATAGCGTAGTGACGCAGTGTTTATATGCACACTATCATAAAGTACCTATATGACCAAGTAGCGCCATATGACCAACAAAAGGGTACGCCTTGCCTTGCCATCTCCATTTATAAATGCTCGAAGCACTCGGCATTCTACGGACAGAATAGAGTTACAAAGCCTCGGGACGGGACATATGTAGAATTGCTAATTCGTCCATTCTATGCACAAGATCTCTAATTAATCCTATTAATCCCTTTCAACCAGACTAAAAGGCATGGTAAGTCGTTGCATCGCATCCCTTTGTCGTGAACGTGCAACCCGCACAAAGCGTTTTGCTAGCTTACTCATTATTCGAATGGCTGGGGAATGGAACACAAATCCTTCCTTCTTGTTCCCTGACAATTAAAGCTGTAATCTGAGTCTCTTCATTATGAATAGGAACAGGCATCCCTTGGGGAAACATGAAACATCAACTAGCAAATAGAACAAAAAAAATTTTATTTGATACAGATGCTGCGGTATTGGATCGTAATATTATGATCCAATATCCCCGTAAATAGAAAAGCATCCGTCTGCAGCTCGCGGCTCGGCGTTGTCTTCGATACTAATTAGATTGTAACTTTAAAGCAACTTATAGAAACTGATTGGCAATTTTAATACGCAGATTACGTGCAAAGAATAGAAATACTCATTTTTAAATTCAGTATTAGTTTTAACGCAATTATAAAATTATTGCGTTAAAATAACTTATAGTTTTATTTATGCTCCAGCTTCTATACGTCCGAATTACCTTACTTATTCTTCTATAGCTTACCTACCGCAATGTATTTGGGTACGTCCTAGAGAGATAAGTACGTACTTAAGAGCTGTCAAACTTCAATGCAGCCAGGCATTAGTTTATTATTTAGTTAATAGTTAAACCACTTAGGCTGAGTTGCACCATAATCACGGTTAAAGTTACGGTCAAATTTTGACATTAGCCCGCCCCGCGAAGCGTGGAACGGTTATAGTTAGGGTTAAAGTTAGCGTTAAAGTAAGCTGGTGCAACTCAGCCTTAGTATTATAGCGTCGACGTCGCGTCGATAATTCAATATCGATAACGTAGGTTTATGTCACCCACGTGTCTTTTATGTATGGGACCGACTAATTATACCTACCATTGCCAAATTTAAACATTTTTATTGCACTATTTATTTCGAGTTCTGTTTTTTTTTCTCACAGCAGAATTATAATAATTGAAACGGCCGAGCAGCTTATAAAAGTCTGACCTTGAAGTAACACGTTTTACATGACCAGCTTATGAGATAGGATTAAAATAACTATCTTCTAATGAAAACCGGTACCTCATTCCTCAAGAGTATGCTGTTAAACAAACGAATAAACTATTTATTCGGTATTAATTTTAAGCCTATTTTTACGTTACTTTAAAAGACGAAGTCGGGTTTAATGTTTAATTTTCCGTGAAGACGTAGGGGCTAGGTGAGGATGGAGTCCCACACATCAAATATCTACTGCTCCAAAAAATTTAAAATCACTGTTTTATTTATTTTTTGTGCAATTAAACAGAAGACTGGAATGAGAACAAAGGTTTACATTTAAAAGCGGTAATGTGGGTATTAGGTTATCTTTTTAATGTGTATTAGTGGGTACTTATTAATATTCCTAGTTTTGTTATCTTTCAATTAAAACGCATTTTTTTTGGCTTGAACGTTGGTAGTGGACCTTTCAGGCTGTTGTTGATGAAGATTATGACATTTTTTTTTGTATTCAGAGTAGTTTCATTCATCTCTTGAATACAATTATACCTACATCAAACACAGCATTCATCCAATCATCATCATCATCAGCAACAGCCTGACGACGTCAACTCCTAAACATAGGGCTCCCCCAGAAGGCACCACTTTGAGCGGCTGCTCGCCTTCTGCATCCATCAGCTCCCCGTGGTTTTCAAAATAATTGAATTGGTTTTCTAAATGATTGTCAGTTATAAACTTATAAATACACGCATAGTTATCTATGCAACAATAACAGCAAAATCATTTTTTTAGTTCCTACAGCGATATTCACGAGCAATATCGCACATTTCGAAAAGGCTGCCTTTGGCATGCGGAGCTGTGAGTGGATGTCCAGGTCGCCACTCACTTTGCTGAAGTCTACACTATCGAATTACGTTGAAGAATTTCAATCATTTTTAGATTCGGTTCCAACCTGCAAAGCTTTATAGGTATGATATTTAGGTTTTTAAATCTGTGAAATGTTATTTACAGGCATAATTATTTGTCGCAAGCTCTGATCATGTATTAATATATTAAAAGGTATGTATCAATGTATTAAAAGGCAAGTTAATAAGAGCAAGACAGGAGCACTCTCGAGTTTGGGTAATAAAGAAAAAACTAAAACCTTCGACCATGACCACTGCAGACTGGGTTAAACGTAACACTCTGCTTCGGTCGTCATAAACCTCTAGGACAAGCCTTCTCTCAGAGTGTAGGCCATAATCCACCAAGTTTAGGTTGGTGGATTATACACAGACATATAGTACATAATATACAATAAATGGATGGTTCCCTCACATGTATTCCTTTACCGTTGTAGCGAGTGTAAAATTCCGCACATAACTTGGTGCAGCGCCGAGCGGATTAGAACCAGATGCGTGGGTTCGATTCGATTCTTCTGTACAGTGATACTATTATTTATTCTGTGCTCATAGTAAGAATCGATACGATATTTTATCGTGAAAGTATAAATCTGAGTGAGAACTTCGCAGCCAATATCGAGTCAGTGGCCTGATACCGAACATAACAACCAACGACGACTTTAGTTCGACCTGTCAAGGTCAGGGGTATTAAATAATACGTTTGGGCCTGGGAGGGCCGTGAAGTGAGCTCATCTAAACCTGAATCGATTATATTACGAGGCAGAGCTTAGTGTTCGTTACTATAATCACGCTAGTTTCTATTAGGTAGAATGGTGTTCCATTATATTAGCGGCATCGAAAGTAGTCTTGGGCCTTGAACCAATTTTCGTATAATAAAGGGACAAAGCAATTTTAAAGATTAAAGACGTTAAAGATATTTGCTGGGCTAGCTAAAAAGATTAAAATCAATTTTCGGCATAATTTTTAAGTACTGTTTCTGTCGATCTGGGAAGCTGCGTTTTGGGTCGTTTTCTCCCAAAATAAAGCTCATTAGTTGTCAATAACAGTTGAATACAGTAGAATAGTTAAGAGTAAAGAATGGCAAAATAGCTGTTAAAATTTAGTCTTTTCCGCTTTAGTTGAACCATCCACTTTAACGCTAATTATATAGGTGGTCGAACCCTCATTTGATTTTCACGAATGAATGAGCCAACCAAAACCCCAGGTCAGCGGTCATCTCGGCCAGAGCAGTCAGCTGAAACCCTTTGAACGGGTCTCTGCATTCGACAGCAATGCATAGTACCAAAAATATGTAAATTAATTTTCTAAAAATTTACAGTAGCGTGTACACTGTAGGCACAGCGAGAATTTTTAACAAAACGTAAATTTATAGCAAATAAAAAAAATTGTAAATTTGCCACAAAGTAAATTCGTCACTCATTTAATAACAATAAACCGAGACGTGTTCCGAAACATCAACACATCAAGAGATATGACCACTTATGTCAATATATTTTATTCAAAATAAAGATAACTTTAATGTAAAGTGAAGGTATATCTAACACTGTGACACGATTTGAACAAGACACGACAACGAAGTGGTTTCGTATCGTGTGGAATCTGTGTTTCCATAGAGAATAACCGCCCTGTGCTGAAACTTCTATCATGAAAATAGTCTCACAAACACGAATTCATCGGAAACAGCCCCATCAAGTTTTCCGATAGCATGCAGTATAAGCACTCTAGTGGCTCATCCTACGCAGACTGTGTCAAAGGATATTCCATTTTAAATCAGGAAATAGCAGCAGCCGGTACAAGTATACCTATTTATTATAGGTAAAAGCAGTCTGAAACAATCTGTCGTGTCATGTGCCGTAGACTTTTATGCAGCTTTGGATGGAAAGCTATTTATTCTGATAGATCGAGAAATGCCGTCAAGGTATTTATATTGTTCTGATGCCGGTCGGTCTGTTCTTGGCCGCCCCAGAATTGAAATGCTATTCTAACGTCCTATTTAAGGGAGTTTTTCGTAACTAGTTACCAATGAGATAGACGTTGCTTTATGTAAAGAGATATTTAGAAGTCTTTGGCTTTATGCAGCTTTATATGGAAAGTATACAGGTGTCCCAAAAGCCGACGTCAAGCCACAAAAAATCATAGATCAAGACATAATGGTTACTATGCTATGCCTATAAATTATAAAAAAAAAAACAAATAGAGAAATATAAAAAAAGCTATGTTACCTATATTTTTTAAAATATCGGCATTTAAAAAACCGAGAAAATCTGTCATCCTGTGAAGTGTGATGGCCGTTAAACTCCTGTTTCGATAAATATAAGTTTTTTAAATTTTGAAGGTTTTGGTAGTCTCACTACTTTCTAAGTCTATGGTGCAAACAATGTTCCATACGTCCACTTAAATAAACAACTACCTAGTACCAGCTTTAGTTATACTAGATGATAGCCTTTGTGCCACTCGCCCTTTTTTGAGTAGCCTCCACGTTTCAATCAAGTTACATCGGCCGTGGTCACGAGGGGACTGGAGTAGAGTAAGCGTCGCGCAGGCCGGCTATTGTTTGTTATTATCAACTACCCGCATATGGTCTGGCAAATCTTTACTATCAATGTCCCGCATACAATGTTTACACAGCATCGTGCTTCTGAACAATCCATGGTATAATAACAATCCTTATATAATATATTGTCATTGCATGGTATTAGGTACTATTTGATTGAATAGACTTCCCGTTGTGCTATTGCTAGATTTCCCGTGGGAAGAAACAACGTAAGAGCCGGACTAGGAAGACTAGGAATTCTGTAAATACAGTACGACTATTTAGCTTTCGTTCTACAGTTAACAAAGCGTAAATTCATTTTCATATTAGGTGCAAAATCGCGTGCGCTGGCCGTAGGTAAAAGTGTATGTTTCGTAGGTCCGTAGGGAAATTAACCCACGTCAAAATAGTTTTTGTAGTTCAGCTCTATAGTTTCTGTGATGTGATATTGCCGTTGCCAGTATTCCGTAGTACTAAACTTTTAACTATTCGTCTCTGCAAATGTCAAATATAATTTATGTATATTTTTTGTATCATATAACATTTATAAGGTCAAAGATACATTGAAAAGAAAATATGATATATATATATTTATTGCAGAAAAATAAATTGTACCGACTACACAGTTGACCGTTTCTTTTTGCGCGAGTGTTTTCTAGCACTTTAGTTAAGATTATCTGTACTGAAATCAAGGTGAATGACCTCTGAGATTTAGGTCGTTAACCCCAAGGTCGAGGTCAAATCGCGAGATCAATGGCAATGACCTCAAAGACTTTGAAGTCTGACTGACTGTTTGAAGTTTGCCCTATCTATCTATCTTATACCCCCGCCGCAGCCTACTCGGCCTGGAATCAATGCTTTGGCGTTGTTTAAAGCTTCAGCCACACCGGCGCGTCAAATGACCTCAGTGAAGCTTCAAAATCGGCCATTCGGCCCATTGCTGCCCGTGTTTGTTGACGGACGTGCCGCGATGGCCGCGGGCAGCGATGGCTACCGAAAAGTTTCGCATAACAGACGCTGCCGCTTCTGAGACGCGCCGGAGAGGCCGAATCTTTATAGCCCGTAACTCCAATTCTAGATCCTAGATTCATACTTATTTGTAAATGAAATCGGTGGCCGAGCGTTAAACGTTAAACCAAATTTACATAGAGCTCGACTTTCCACTAACTTCAATCAGAAACATCAATTACCACTGTATAGCATTAATTGGACGCCGGAAATTCTCATCAGAGGGACTATTTGCAAACTATTTTAATTATTTGTAAATACTGAAAACCATTATTTAATCGAGCACTGTAATCGATAGATACCCGACAGTCTTGAAATTTATTAATTGTACTCTGATTTGATGGACTATTAATTTTACGTAGTACCCAATGTCAAATTATAATTAAAACCAAAATGTGAACGAGTGCATGAAATTAATGTTAGAATGGTCCTAAAGATCACAGATGATCACATCAAAATCAGTTCATGAAATACTACAGTAAATCGGCTTTTGAAACAAAATATCTAAAAAAATTCAGATGAGGATTTTGTGGATTCATGTGGAGGGAGCGAAAATGATGATGATCATCCGAGTAATTCTTGTTAGAAATCCGGCAATTGAAATCGCTTTAACCTTTTTTTTAAAGGATAATAGTTTCGGTGCTCTCTTGGGAATCTTGCAAATATGCCATTATAAAACTAATGTACACAACTTGATTATTAATTAGGCTAAATATACCTTTACGTTGACATAGAACGTCAATATCCAAAAGCACGTTAACCTAGTTAACACAAAAATGCTTTGCATATTCTGTTATCTGTGCCGATGCCGATCGACAAGTTCGTCGATCCCCAGTTCAGAGGGCCGTTCGACCGGACAGTCGGTTGCCGCTTGGACGGGCAATACTGACCGCATAACGTCACAAAACGGTCGCCGCAGGCCGGTTTCCGGGCCCGGATGTAGCGTAAATGGAGTAATTGAGTTTATTGTTACACCGAGACAGATACTAGCTTTATATAAGGGTGAGTTTCCCAGGTATCAGGTATGCTAGCTAGCCGTGTTGGTTGAACTCATTAGCTGTTGGTTCAACTTCAAAGTAAGGAAGTTAGGATGTGTCGTTATTGGTTCAACTTCTAAGTAAGGAAGCGAGGAGTTTGTGAGCTAACTTGCTTTGCTATTGACGGATATCGATAAAATAATAGTAAGCTTATTAAGTGTTGATGGGTACGCTACCTAGTTGGATTAGTTAGAGCATTTGAACAGTCTATAGGTCATAGCAGTTAGTACTAGCCGCGATGACCTATAGACTAATAATAGACATTTGGACTAATATACCGGAACTCATACTTATATTGTGTTTTTCGTAGTAGGTAGTGTAGCTAGGGATTTAGTAAATTATTGTAGTAATTAGTTAAAACAATAAAAGTACTATACCTGTTAAAAAGTATTGATTAAAGACTCTTTCTAAAGTTTCGAACCGAACACAGCCTTTATACGAATACTTTGTTATCCATCTTCGACGTTTATTTGAGACTTGTTATTACAAGCCCTTTTTGTTGACGATCCCTTAACAAGTTAGTGGCAAAACTTGTACCGCATTTAGCGGAAACAGTAGCAAAAAAAAACATTATAGGCTTACTGTATTAGATGTCTGTGATTATAAGGTCGATATTCCCTTGTCTTTGCAAACTGACTCAATGAAAGCAGTGGCCTGTAGTGCGCTTTATGTCAAGTAAATTATATACTCTTTGGTAACACTACGTTTCTATGAATAAGGCTACACCCCATTACATCCATGAAACGTAGTACGCACGTACCAGTGTAACATTGACATATATCGTAGTGCACTGACTGCCCGTCCGTACCATAGTGTAAAAGATATTCCGGGTAATCACTATATTATGATTGCAAAAGTTTGTTTGACTGTGTTTGTTTTAGTCCCTCTTCACCCCGCATTTGTTGAACGGATTCCAATGAAAGGAATGGAGATAGCAACGCTGGATTAACACAGAGGATACTTTTTATCCACAGGTGAACCACGCCAGTGCAGTGTTGCAAACTCAAACCTACAACTTTTAGTAGCTTTACTCTTTCCATCGCATATGTCTCCACTCTCGTACAAAGCAAAAAGATTAGAGAAAATCAATCGCCTATTATAAATTAAAGTCTGGGGTTTTTTGGCGGGAACGCGGAAAAGTTCACGTCGTTGCATTGTATTATTTCTCATAACTTGTGCTTTTTCCAGTGTTAATGTTTAAAATTGGTGGCGTTTTACGCATTAAGTGCTGAATTACGAGCATGAGTGAGAAGTGATATAATGTGGTGAAACGTGATTTTTCGTGTTGCCTCCAAAACTCCATAGAAGCTTCTAGTAAAGTTGCGACCACTTTGCTGGAGCATGACTTAGACTGGACTATGACTATAACTAGGACATGACTTTGCGTGGAATATTTTATAACACGATGATAATATAATACTTGACACCGGCTAAATACACTATGTGTGGAGCCAAAATATATTTTAAAAAAAAGTCTACAGGTAGCGACAAAAGTGTTTTACTTTACTACACGGAGGCTTCATGCATTTATCATAATGTAAACAATAACATTTACATTACAAGCAAACTAGAACGAGGTCTGTTATGGACGTGATACTGATGTAAACAATGAAAAGATTAAACTAGTTTTTCTACTAAAATTACACTACTCGATTAATCGAATAATCTAACCGAATAAAATTAAATAACGATACGCCAATCAGTTTTACAGGCACTTATATCGAGATATTTAACGTGAAAATTTTCATTTGGGTGTGAATTGCAAAATCTGGTACGAATAACGAAAAGCACTCAAAGGATTTTAAGCTAGGCTCATTTATTATAAAATGAAAATGCATGTTAATTGTATTGTAAAATCAATTTCCATAGCCAGTAGTCGATCTTCTTGATTTTGTAAAATACACAATATTTATTTTACACCATTTGAAGATAAATAATAAAATATTGGAAAAAAGAAATACTTAGGTACTTACTACTTTAAAAAATTGGGTTCTCGACTTTTCGGTATCGGTAAAAACACTTGGCTAATTACCTCATTACTCAACTCATAGTCATTTTAGGGTGATGACGTTTTTTGTTTTAAAGTTTTGTTTATTTGTGAGAAAATTAAATTAAATAGTCAAAACTGGTTGGAAAGAAACATTTATGGGATTTTCCTTGCCAACTTCATACAAAAAACGCAGCCTACAATCGGACCGTAGGCCAATTTTCGTCCATCAATTTGTCAGGGAAATCCCTATTTTTAATAGACGGTGGAATGCATGCATTTTAATAGGCATGATGACTACTATTAAAAATGAACAAGTAAATATTACTTTCATAAAGAAGATTAAAAGTGAAAGCAATAATTGAAAAAATAAGCAAAATCAGTAAAAAAAATCACGGAGTAATAAGCTTTTTTTCTACAGGAGGCATCCCTGTCCCTTTCTCGCGAAACAGAGCGCCCCCACAGTTACAATGAAAAATCTACTCGTGACGTCCAATGCCAAAGAGATTGTATGAAAAGCTACCACAGCTTAGTAATGAGGTACTATAACGACCTTCCTCTGACGTCACTGGCCGTTTGAGCTATCTCTTTCTATTCCGGTTTTTAAAATGATTGTAACTTAGTCCGTTTATGAGATATTTAATTTTTGTTTTCACTAATGTTTATCTTTTGAGGAATATAATTAATTTAACCAAAAAAAATTTAGTCATTTTGCCCATTATATTCAACAGCCTTGAAGACTCACTACTGAATATCCTCCTCCACAGAGCGTCAACAGCGACTTAATCTACTTAATCAACCTTATTTAAAACTACATAGAAAATGAAATGAAATAATTTAAATTTCAAAACATGGGTACAGATAAAGGTGGTATACAATGTCATTCAATTCCTCATGTTCTACCTTAAGAAGGCATACAAACTTTATACTTCTTTAAAATATAAGTATATCCAATGTGGAATTTTGGAAGACATTTTCATAATTCCATATAATGATACTAAACATATTTCTAAAACTGCCTTCTTACATCTGCGCTAGTGAACCGCGGGGCATAACTGACTAGACGTAAGCTACTTACATTAAAAATTAAGAAATCAGTTTGTAACACAGATTAGAGAAAAAAGAATCCGCGTTTGTAATGTTATTTATGGTAATAATTCAAATAACTCTAATCTGTGTCCAAACCCAACCCACGAACATGTTACACTAATACTTTTTAAAAAAAATTTTGATTAATTTTAAAAGTTATGAACCTTACTAGGTCTAAACCTAACTGTGCACTATAAAAAACAACTTATATTCAAAATGACACTAGTGCGTACAATCGATGAAGTCGACTAGCTTGCTACTCATATACCCATATCTAAATAAAATCTAATAAATGATATTACCAATACAATAACGACTATTTCACGATAATAATATTATGCTAATTAACAGATGTTTATTATTAAGTTAGGTGTAACATGTGCTCAGCGGCTGAATAACTACTGTGTAGCTACAAAAGGCAAAATTTACTGGAAACAACGTAATTGGAGCTAACAATGACAAACTGTTTTGCAGGACAGTAGTGTTAAGAAACCTGACGTGGTGGCTTTTTGAAATGGTTTAACAGCGTAAATGAACTCTTTGACAATAAATATACTTATGCATGTTTTATTTCATCACCATCATCATCATCAACAGCCTGAAGAGAGCCCAAGAGAGCGCCCCCTTGAGCAGCTGCTCCCCGCGGTTTTCACCAGGTCGTCGTTCCACCTTGAAGCCTGGCTCCGTTGCGTCTTCCGGTTCGTGATCGCCACTCGAGAACCTTCCTTCTTCATCGGTTGTCAGTTCTGCGAGCGATCTGGCCTGCCCATTGCCATTTCAACTTGCGAATTCTAAGATCTATATCGGTCACTTTAGTCCTCCTGCGGATATCCTCATTCCGGATCTTATCACGCAGGGAAACACCGAGCATAGCTCTCTCCATAGCTCGTTGCGTACTACTCGCTATTCTACACATCCCGCTATTCTACTCATTTGTAACAGTAGACGTTTTCTGGTTGTAGAGTACTAGTTTTAGATTGTGATTAGAGTACTACCTATTTAAGTTTAAGGGTGTGAGGCAACTAGTCAAGGGCACCCCTGAGGTATGGCTGTTGCCGGGATAAGAGGATCGAGAAGGCTACGTCCACTGCAAGAGTGATCCGGTGATCCTAGCGCAGCTGAAACAACGGCAGCTATAGGATCTTTCTGGGCCTCTATTCCGTATCAATTCCTTACTTCGAAACCACGCGAATTCCTTGTCTTACATAAGAAATCTGCAAAACTCTATTCTCTGCGAAACGAAAACAAAACCGCGCGAAATGAATTTGGAATTGGCGCGATCTGAAGTGTCTAAAATCAAATGTCTTACCGAGTTGCGTTCCGAAATATCAATACATCTAAATTCACCACCACTTATGTGAATATATTTTATTCAAAAAAAAAATAACTTAATTTAAAGTGAAGGTATTCCTAACGCTGAGATACGATTTGAACAAGACACGACAACGACGTGGTTTCGTATCGTGTGGAATCTGTGTTTCCATAGAGAATAACCGCCCTGGTCGCTTAAGACCTGTCTTGGGCGGCGACGCGACGGGGTGACTTTTAGGCAGAAGAATCAATATATCAGTTATTTATATTGAATTACATTAGGAATAAAGGACTGATTATTATTATACATTAGGAACAGAACGACCACAGTTGGGTATCGTTTTTTTTAGTTTTTTCTAACTTTGCTAAGTAAACTCCTTTCAGTGTTAGTCATCTCAAATTATTTGATCAGTCATGTGAACTCTAAATATATGCACAGCCATATTTGCTCCAGCTGACCTTGTAAAAACGGTCACCAAACAATACAGCTATTACTTAAATACTATTTCCCGATATTTTGATTTTAAACCCCTTTGGGTTGTGTTTAAAATAAAAAAAAATTAAAAAAAATCGAAAAAATTAAGTATATTCCCATAGACATAGGAGAAGAGTAACGTAAATATCCTAGGCTAGGTCTTTAGAATACCTTTCAAATGAAAAAAAAATTGCGAGCCTTCCATAACATACCTATTACACAACCGAATGTAGAAGCCACCCTTTTGTGAAGTCGGTGAAAAGGTCCATGACAGACAGACCAAACATTAACGGCCATCGCCCATAAATAATCTTGTACTTCACAGATCAAGTAACTCCTCAACATTACTTATCTCAATTAAATGTTCCTAGCAATTATGGTCCTAGTAAGAGTAATTAAGAAAGGTACTCTTGCGCAGTACTACAAAATAGCCAAGTAAATCTGAGCCTTATAATAAAAGTATGAAAATCTACATTTTTTAATTAGATCTTTACAGAGAGCTTGCCCTAGTTATATTGTATCACAAACAGAACATGCCCTAAGGCAACTTGTGTAATCACGGTAGCTTTCACATTTTACTTTATTTATTTAAGTGCTTTTTCAGGCTTCCAAGTATTTACTTACATGGGAACGTACGAAAATAATGCAAAGAAGTAAATAACATGACACTGGCAAATACTTTATTTGCAAAAGCCAAATTAGTAAAGAGAAAAACCCATGAAAAAACCAGGTGCATATACTGTGTATTCTTCTTGTTTTCGTAGATAACAAAAAATAACATCGAAGACCCCGACCAAACCTGAAACTACAAATAGCAGACTAAAATTATATAATTTAATTACCTATACCTGATTATTATGTGGACGCAAATGAATGACGACCAACTCGAAGTAATGAACCACATATACAAGCCATTGGACGACCTAGACCGATACACGTTTCTATTCAACGGTGTTACAAAACTGGGGGGTTGAACTTTGAAGGCTACATAGGGTGGCAAAAGTGAAAGTTTGAACTAAAATAACCGTGTAGGGGGGTTCATCACTCTGAATCTAACACAAAGCAACTAATTAAGGCCCTGACAGGACCCAATGCGAGCACGTTTATTACAGCAGACAAACTTGAAACTTATTTTGTACCTAATAGGGTCGCTTTATGCATAGCAAAAATATGGCGATTACGTTGCGTTGCACTTCGACTTATCCATTTTTCGGTACAAATAATTAGTTATAAAAGAAATGCTAATGTTATAAAAAAAATAAGCTTATAGACGGATACATTGAAACATAGCTTATCACTATAATTTATTTCAATGGGGTGTCTTATTATAATGTAACATTTAAGGACGTTTGAATGATTTTTTAGAGGTCTCTTCACGATTTTTTCTATCGAGAAAACTTTTCGTAAACGTGTTTCGGTTTCGGCAGATGGAAAGAAGATATGCCCAGTATTAACGTGCATTTTTTTCAATCCTGTAAATGGTATACGTGTTGAGATAATCACGTTCAAAATAGTCGATTTTGGGAGCATTCAGCGCCTTAATTGAAAGTTCTTACGTCCGTGTCCGTACTAAAAGTGAGGGAAATTTTTCTGGGCCATAAATGGCTTAGTTCCCCAGAAGCATGGTCCTGAGACAAATAGCAGGTACAACAAACCTTTCCCGCCAACAGCATCGTTTGTGGCGGTCACTACTTGGATGGGTAACCGCTACAGAAAGTGGTATTTTAACTAAGCTCTACCGTGCTCCCGAGTGTACTTTAAGCCATCGGTCACGGCTATTTCGTAAGACAGCCTATAAAAAGTGAATGGTATCAAAACATCTGACATCATAGGATTGACCGCTTATCTCCACAAAACGGACGGAAGAGTTTGTCTCGCTTTTGGACCGAATTTAAGAGTTTTGTGCGATCGCTTCTTATCTAAGCTTTGTAATTCTAAGCAAGGTAACTGAAACTACACCTGCATTACTGAACTATTTCTACGAGCACCCTTCACTACGTAGTAAGTACTATTATGTATTCTGTGCCTTTACGCAAACGAAAGTAAAACTTCTATATTGAATTTCATTTGTAGTATTTGTGAATGTGTGTGTGCAGTGTAGTGGATTGTCTATGATGTTTCATGTCAGGAATGGTAGCTAGTATTATAGATATGTGCGACTGGTAGGTAAGTTAACACCGCAAATACAGGATATATTTACAAGATAACCAGAGGACACTTACCTACAATTTTTATAGTAGGTGCTATATTTATATTAAGCTGTAATTTAAGAAAGCGTTCGTGACGTGGTGCTGAGAGCGTATGGTATGAAATAATAAGCTGGACTAAGAAAAAAAACCAAGTTATTGACATGGTAAAAAAAACCGCTGCCCGCCACCATAATAGTGTGAAAAAAATACATGTTTAGCCACTACGTCATGACGAGTAAGAGGATCCATAACGGAAGGAAAGGAGACGAAGGGGATGGAGCATTAGTTTGTGAATCAACTGAGAGAAAAGAAATGTTATACATATCGTCGCAGGAGTTGAAAACGCGAACAAGAAACCGTCAAGAAAAATAGAAAATAATATGATACAAGGTGATCTTGAATTGGTATGTTAACCCGAAATGGGGGCACTGGGACCCTACAAGTTGTGAGAGCCTTACTTGAAACTGGGTGTTTCAAAACTTGCACTCAAAATTGCACGTGCGATCGCTACGAGAGTTAACAAGATACAATAAATTCTGGAGTAGAACTCATTTATGTGCACTCGGTCAAGGACGAAGTGATAGCTCGTAAGTAAACATAATTTCTCCACAAACACGACTCATTTGCGCGGGACGGGGCGATGTAACAAAACGAGACAAAGCCATACGAAATTACAAAGAACATAACAGGGTGGGACAACGGGTGTCTCGTTTCCTCGTTTAGTGATTGAAATACACCACTAATTTTCGTATGAGGGGAAGTTGTATTCATAACTCTGTGGTTGTATTATTTGTTAACTGGATTTATAGTCAATGGCTACGATCGTCGGGCCAGTCTAGCTCTTTTGAGTCAAGTACCATTTTCAGCACCATTATAAGATTTATAAGATACAAGGGTATCACAATTACACCGACCTCGCTGGGAAGTCAACGTACCTCCGGAAGTTAGCTGACACGGTCGCGACTTTCCACTCTTCCAATAGACGAAGTCTTTTCTATCCTACATCCCTGGCAATGGCCCAAACCAAGGCTAGCATCCCGGGCGCCTTTGAATACAGTTGCCTCCTACTTTAGACGGCTGGGCGCCTGCAAATAGGACTAAATGTAGGTAGAGGTAGAGACCAACCAAATTAGACTGTTAAAAAATAAGTGTCGCATCTTTACCTGCATAGCGATTCAGGAGACCTCAGCGCTGAGCCTCAGCGTTGAGGCCTCGATTCAACCAACTTTTATTTGAAAATAGAACGGAAAGCTCTCCCCTAGCTCATGCCTTTTGCAGAAACGATGACGCTACTTCCGTTCTATTTTCAAATAAAAATTGGTTGAATCGAGGCCTCAGCGCTGAGCCCTCCTGAATCGTTATGCTGATATCTCAGGCAGGATGATGCACAGTGCAGTGTCACGCGAAACTATAATTTTGAGTTCTGAGTGGCACTGCAAAAGCGGCCGTGACGTAACCAAGTCGTCACGTCATTAGTTTGCAAATAAAGCTATAATAATCAACTTGCCAATTGCTAGCTGATACAAATCTCAAAATCCACAGAGGAGTCCCCACCACTAGGTCGATCTGGTGAAAGCCGTGGGTTCCGATGGATCCAGGAGGCGAGCAGCCACTCAAAGTGGCGCTCTCTGGGGGATACCTATGTTCAGCAGTGGACGTCTTCAGGGTGTTAATGATAATATTATAGAAGGTAACGTAAGTAGAACTCATAATAGCACGTAATCCGGCTTACTTTACGTAAAAATTACGTCGATTAACTCGACCGGTGTTCGGGCAATAAAGATGCCCATCCTCACGGAGTATGCGCGGCGCCGATGGCAGCTCTGCGATGACTGCGGACCAAGGCCCGCGCCGCCCGCTGCGAGAATTTCGCTGAGAGATTTTTACGTAAAGTAAGCCGGATTACGTGCTATTATGGTGTTAATGATGATGATGATGCCAATCTCAGAAACAAATAAACAATTGACCACCATCAGTCCCGTAGAGTACTTCACACGGCAATGTACCGTGCATACTGACGGTCATCACGATACTACAATCATACAGCATACTTTACAACACACAACTCGCAGTGGAATGCCATTCATGATAGCGGGCGTGAATCACGGTCTAAAAATAGATCGGCGTCAGACGCCGCCGCTCACGCTTGGTCGTTGAGCTGTAGCCGTAGTTAGCCGTAGTTAGTGTAGCCGAAACTTGAAGTAGGACCAGCGTTGCTTTGGCGCATTGACTATAAATCCAGGGCTTTACATCTTTGCTTTGGCGGGAACGTCAAATTAGTCCATTGCGGGCTTGCGTAATAAAAATAAACTAATAATGCTGGATTATTTACAGTGTATTATTAAACGTAAAAAAAATATAAACACGAAAAACGTGGTAATTCCTTTTCTTTTCAAATCTCTATAGCAGCCACTGAGCATTGAAACAAATGACGCTTCGCCTTTTTCTGCTCTATGGCTCTAAGGTAGCACAGGTAGACCAGTGGGGTGATTACGTAACTTTGACAGCAATGCAACAGGAGAAATTTCATTCCGAATATGAAAATTTTCGTAGTAACTATGCACATAAACTGCGTATTCAAACTGTCAAATCCATACATTTTTGTGTTTCTATTGGTTGCAATCCAGTTACATAATCGCCTAGCACGAATATGAAAATTTTCGTAGTAACTATGCACATAAACTGCGTATTGAAACTGTCAAATCCATACATTTTTGTGTTTCTATTGGTTGCAATCCAGTTACATAATCGCCTAGCAGGTACTTAGACAATTATTACGTAGGTAAGTAGGTACATTGAACATGTATTAATCTCAGGTTACGATAACAATAGGTAAGTAGGTACAGTAGGGACCTACAGTCAAAACCACAGATTAAAAATATGCAAACATAAAAACAATGCTTATAACTATCACATAGATATTAATTAGCTACCTACTTTTATCTTTGTGTGTCCGCCGTTATCAATGTTATTGTTTTTTTTTTTTATTTCATGCTATATATTTTATAATAGGTTGTTTGAGTAGGTAATACCTATTATAGAATTTGCTCTATTTACATGGTAGGTAAAATAATGCACATATACTTACTTAGCTCTTCGGTAAGTTCGTAAATAGCTCTTTATATACGTCCTTTAGTTATCGCATATTATCACCATGTTATTATACCACACTGCACTCTAACCACAAACACAAAACTTTAGAAACAAGGTCCGCTCTAGCCGTCCTTGAAATTAACTACTACCACAGATAACTATAACTACTAACTACCATACTCGGGCGAAGGGGATAGAGAGAAAGGCACTGCTACAAATGCTTAGGTATTGGTTGGTAGAAATAATAATTCATAATTATTGTTTACTGTTTGTCAAATTGTCACACGTGCGCCCGGTCATGTTCTCGCAACTCCACTTCTGATATTTCTGATTGGCGACATTTTCATGCATGTGATTGGACTGTCTCTTCTAAGTGGTCTGTGATTGGACGGTATCTTTGAAGGGGTCTGTGATTGGACGAGAGGGTTAATCGGACAGTTGAGTTGAGTAAGAAAACCTAGTCTTCGGTTTGCTAGAAAAATGTGTATTGAAGAATCATGGGGAGTTTTGGCGGGAACGCGGAAAAGTTCACGTCGTTGCATTGTATTATTTTTTAAAACTTTTGCTTTTTCCAATGTTAATGTTTAAAATTGGTTGCGTTTTATGCATTAAGTGCTGAATTACGAGCATGAATGAGGGCAAGTGATATTAATGTGGTGAAACGTGATTTTTCGTGTTGCTTCCAAAACTCCATAGTAGCTTCTAGTAAAGTTGCCACCACTTTGCTAGAGCATGACTTAGAGTGGACTATGTCTATTGTCTACCTGACTTAGACCGGACTAAGACTATGACTAGGACATGTTTTGCGTGAAATATTTTATAACACGATGAAAATATAATACTTGACACTGGCTAAATTAAATACACTATGTTTGGAGCCAAAATATAATAAAAAAAAAAGAATCATGAATGAATAAACAGATAAAATGATTAAATTGTACCAAATGGTTTTATTTATTTACGATACCAATAAGAAAATACATAAGTATAATTTTACTATTGCGGTACCTACTATAGAGCCGGCTGATTTATTTATCTGAGCATACCATCCATTACATTAGTTCTAAACATAAAACAATACAGCAATTTCCATAGAAAACAATGGCACCCTGACATTGAACGGTGGTGACGAAAATGAGCCATTAATACCTATCTTATTTATCTATGTAGTAGATAGGCAAGATAGTGGTACTACATAAGTACCTACCACGATTATGTAACATTTTTTCGTTTGTTTCGACATTTATTATACCTACTAGCAGTACCTACACCCTCCGTAAAAACAAGTTTTTTTATCGCCTAAGATCCCGAGTTAGTTTAAGCTTTAAACTTTTAAACCGATTTTAATAATCTGTGCCTTAAACTCCCAGCGATCAGTAATTCAGTACCCTTAGTACGGGTTTCGATAGTTTACTAAAACTTGATTCTTTTACGTTTTCTCCCTTTTCTCCCATACATTTCTTTGCAGCGCCCCTAGCGGACACGTTGATGAACTAAAAATGGCAATACAAATTTTAAATGGATTCGCGCGTATCCACGTATTGGAAAACTCTTACTAGGGGTACCGATATCGAACACGCATGCATTGTTATTCAATTGTCATCTCAATGCTGATGCTGGCATTTCAGAGGTTAAATCCTGTATTTTTTTTGTAAATACTTAAATATTTTTCTTTATTGTATATTCATAATGTATGTAGCTTCTTCTTTACAGGTGTAATCGAAGCTACGGATCGGAGTGGTCTATTCTGCATTGTGCCGTATTGCTTGTACCTGTAGTGGAAAAGAGAACTTCTTTTTTTTTCAAACACTTATTATAATAGGCTTGAATAAATAAATAATTTATTTAATAGGCTTGCTATAAATAGTTATAATATTTGACAATGTGCACTTTGTGATTTTAATTTAAGTACCTAACCACATTTGACTTGTAAAAGTGCTATGAATAGCCTATTTGCAATAAAACATTTTGATTTTTATTTAAAGGAGAAATAGTTATTTTGTGTATAGTTAGCTCGCTAACAAGTTTGAAATAGGCAAACATAAAATTAGAGAAAACCCTGACTAACTATTCCACTGTTATGCAGTATTTATAATATTAATTAGTAAGCAGAGTTAATTTTAGCTCGCCATTCAGATGGACAGGCAGATCGAAACTAAAATTCATTGATTCCTAGCCAAAACTGTTGTTTTGTTTTACAGTTCCTTTTATTCGGAACCCTAAAATTGTTTTGGGGCCGTACTGTGAGCTTTTAGCTCGATTCAAAACAGACCCTATACTTACTGGATTGCTTGTCGAAATCTTCATACAAAAATAGCGATAGACTCTATAATAGGTGCTTTTAAGCGCAGACTCACGTCTATTCGGTAGATAAATCGATGGCTAGCTTTGCCAAACGATTATCGCTTTATGAACATAGTCGTTGGAGACTGACGTAATGAAGCTCGCCTCGCACGTTGGAATGCTGCTGTGCGGGTTAGCATGCGAAATGAACTTGCTAATTTTGTAATAATTATCATGGCCCTGTTCTAAAAATGAACTTTTGGGTAGTAAATTTCTTAGTTAAGGCCCTGTTAAGGCATACCGGGATGGAATTCCCAATTTAAAAATAATTTCAATGCATGAATGCATCTAGTACGAGCGAATAGCTTCGGTAAAAATGATTTCTGATGTCCGTCTGCAACCCGATTCCGAACCCATCGAAAAGTTTCGATTCGAAAGGTGAGCGTACTTTTCGAATCGAAACTTTTTCCATGGAGTGCTGTTCTCTTCTATAGGTCGCATTTCTCAACGGATTCTCGTGAAATTTTGTGAGCAGATTCGATTAATGAAGTTTATAAAATAGCGAATAGGGTTTAATTAGTAATAAATAATTTTAAATTTATACTAGTCAATGCAGACATTGTAGACTCGCGATTACCGCTCAGTAGTTTTAATTAGCTACTAATGCCGCACCACAACGCAATTACATTAAATAAATAACAACATACGCAGATTTCAAAATGATTTCTCTGCGGTAAATATTTATCTTCTCTTTTCGCTCGCCATAAAATTAATTTCCAAACGTGTAAAATCTGCGGTTAGGGCTGCCTGCCACTCAAAGTTTCACGATAAAATTTCAGTGCTAAGTGTTCGTCACTGCGCGTTCGAAATTAAACATTTTAATGTATTTGAATTTCGAATTTAATATTTCACTGTTAAAATATATTCAGGAGTTTTGGCGGGAACGTGAAAAAGTTCACGTCGTTGCATTGTATTATTTCTCAAAACTTGTGCTTTTTCCAGTGTTAATGTTTAAAATTGGTGGCGTTTTACGCATTAAGTGCTGAATTACGAGCATGAGTGTGGTCAAGTGATATAATGTGGTGTAACGTGGTTTTTCGTGTTGCTTCTAAAATTCCATAGAAAGAAGCTTCTTGTAAAGTTGCCACCACTTTACTTGAGCATGACTTAGACTGGACTATGACCCGACTTAGACTGGACTATGACTATGACTAAGACTAAGACTAAGACTTGACTACGTAAAATATTCTAAAACTTGATGAAAATATACAATACTTGACACTGGCTAAATACACTATGTGTCATAGTCATAGTCCAGTCTAAGTCGGGTCATAGTCCAGTCTAAGTCATGCTCAAGTAAAGTGGTGGCAACTTTACAAGAAGCTTCTATGGAATTTTGGAAGCAACACGAAAAACCACGTTACACCACATTATATCACTTGACCACACTCATGCTCGTAATTCAGCACTTAATGCGTAAAACGCCACCAATTTTAAACATTAACACTGAAAAAAGCACAAGTTTTGAGAAATAATACAATGCAACGACGTGAACATTTTCACGTTCCCGCCAAAACTCCAATAGACGATTTTCGCGTTCGCGACCGCGTTTGTTTACAACTTTTCAATTGTAGCAGTCACATAATTATAAATTGCACTGAATGTTTCGCTGTTTGCTAACATATCTTGAAGAAGGCGGGGAACAACTTTGGTTTTAGTATTGTCCATGAGATCTGCTACCAAAACTAATCTTTGTAAGCCAAATTGTTGGCATTCTAAAATCAAATGCTGAAGATAAGCTTCCTCATATCCACAGTAAGAGCACTCTTTGGTAGGTACAACTTTAATTCTGTGCAGGTGCACTGGTGTTAAGCAGTGACCGAATCTCATTCTGTTCAGAGTAGTAATAAATTTTCTTTCATTCACTGCTTTATGCTTGTTGTACCATGGCTTGGCTGGCAGTTCCTTCTGAATATTGAAGTACCATTGACCCTTGTCCTTGCTGGTTTCATTCCAGTAGTGTTTCCATAGATCCCTCATTTGTCCTTTGTAGTATGCATAATAGTCAGTAAAGGAAACTCCCAAATTTTCTGTGTGATCTTCGTCTGGTGTTGAGTTAACCGCTTTATCTACATTTATTTCATTACCTTCTATGTCTTGGTGTGATGGCACCCATTTAAATTGAATGATCTTATTGCACTATTTGCAAATAGTATAGATCTTATCTTAAGAATTAAATAGTTTTGTTTGTATGATAAATTAGGTTTTTGTAATGTAAGTAGTACGTTGAGGCTTATGATAATGAACTTATTACATGTTTCAATACTTAGAATATAGATCAATGCTTTATATATAGCATATGCTTCAGCAGTGAATATGCTGCAATTTATGTCTATTTGGAATGTTCTGGAGATATTTAATTGGGGATCATAATATGCACTTTTGACAGCTAACATTGATTTAGATCCATCTGTATATACTTTTTAAAAATCAAATTTATCAGCCATCTGTTCTTTAAATATATTTATTCAACTAGGTTGGTAGCACTGTGTTGCCAGTATGTAATTCGATAAAAAGAACAACTGGTCACGGTCGTGGGCCGGGAGGCGGCGCACGGACAAATATTTGCCCCAAAAAGCTGGCCAAAAGTATCTTTTCTCAAGTCAGGTTTTTATGCTATCTAATAATTCCGCGTACTAGCTAAGGAACCCGTGAACCTACCCGCAAACTTGTTTTTGTTTTAACGAACAATGGTCGCAGCCCAGCTCATTCGCAAGTTGACTGTCGCAAGCGCTTCACTCTAACTTTATCGAAGTATTAAATTACGTCCTTTTTGGTTCTGGTATAACTATATTTTTTTATATATTTTCTTTTTTTTCTTTTTAGAAAAAAGTAAAGATTTATAATGTTATCGTAGGTACTCAAGAAACTTAGTAGAAACACAAAAAACAATCAAATAATATTGACCAGCTATTTGGGGCAAATACCCCTCCGTGTGGCGGTATCGGTAGGTATTAGAGTGGTTTTTGATAACATTACTACCCATCTTATAGTCGTGAAAGCGGCAGAAAATAACGCTGTTTTACTTTCCACGGGGCATTTTAATGTTTTATAGATTTTTTATCAGGATACTTATAGCAGTATATAAACCTTTTTAGTATTAAAATAATTAATTGTATTTAACCGTTAAGGTACCGAAATTTTAATGCACATAACTTAAAATAAGTTATGTGCAATAATAAAACAAAACAAAATAAGTATTATTACTAAAACTAAATCAAATCTAAACTAAACTAACTACATACTTACTTATATAAAACTGAAACTAAGTACAAATATCTAATGTTATAAATAAGTCTGCGGATAAGGAAAAAGCTGACGCCATTATCTCGTTGAATGGCCAAACTTAGTATGTGGCCGAGGTAAGCACCAGCTGAGGTGTTTAATAGATTTTTTAGTCTTGAAAACTTCACAAAGTTGACAAGTTGAGTTATTGAACTCAGGTTAATTTGACATCATTATTATATAATTTAAATTAAAGGATATCCGGGAAACCTCGCGTCTAGATACTAGTTTCCAGTATCTTCATCTTTGCAAAATGTTTATGACGTATTAATTAACTCTCAAAGTGCGCTTTGTACGGAGCCGCTCAAGAACAGATTCTCCTAAGACAAGCTTTAAGCTAACAACATTGCACTGGCAACCCCAGAACTTCGGTATAATTCATATATCTATTGCAGCTTTCAGAAATGCTCGGGAAAAGGAAAATCAAGGCATGAATAAGATTCGCGATACTTATGGCGTAGTAAATAGTTATTTGTGCAACAAGAGAGCAAAGTTGATTTTTGCTTCGAGTGCTGATGTTGAATCCCGAGCAAGCGAAGGATTCTTGAAGTTAGAATCCTGAGCGAGCGAGGGATTCAAAGGCACGAGATGCAAAAACTTTGCTCTCGAGTAGCACATACAACTTTTCCCCTCAGCAGTGAGAACATCATTACAGGTAGGGTAGTACTTACCTAGCAACAAAACGCTTTCGCGTTCCCGCCAAAAGTATGACAAAGAAAAAAATAAGAAAAAAAAATTGTATGTTCTCTTCAATATACTCCATATAAATGTAAACTAAAGCTGGCTAAATACACTTACCGCAAAGTCATAGTATTAAAAAATCACGTTGTCTCACGCAGTGAGCAAAATACGATTTTGCACACTGTTTTCTCGCAGCAAAGGGTACCATTTCGAGCTGCTGGGGTGAAAAATAGATTTCTTTATAGCTTTTCCTGTAGTTTTAGGATATTTATACAATACACTTATTAATTTACTGCTTTACGATGAGATTTTTCAATGGCTCGATACCTAATGGTTATCCAACTAATAAATTATAATCCGACCAAAACAAAAGTACATAATTTTTCAGTGTTTGGTAAGTGTACAAAATACACTTGTTATTTTCACTGTATTCATTTTATCCAGTAAATAACTTTTATATGATTATTGTAAAAGCCAGCGCCTTAGTGAAGAAGCCCTCACGGTGCGGTGTGGAAGCAATAGTTGGGTGGTATTTTTAGTGGTCGCTACGTTAGACAGTCTGTCTCGACAGTCTTCAGTGGAAGACTTATCAATCACAGACGAAACTAAAGTATATTTTTTAACCGATTTCAAAAAAAGGAGGAGGAGTATAGGGTCTCTATTTGATAGGTAATGTTTTTTATTAGGGTACCGTACCCAAAGGGTAAAGCAAACCCTATTACTAAGGCTCCGCTGTCCGTCTGTCACCAGGCTGTATCTCATGATAGCTAGAGAATAGCTAGTGAAATTTTCACAGATGATGTATGTATTTCTGTTGCCGCTATAACAACAAATACACAGAATAAAATAAATATTTAAATGGCCCAATACAACAAACGTGATATTTTGCTCGTTTTTATAGATAATGATACGGAACCCTCCGTGCGTAGGTAATGATTGTACATTCGCGATCGGCTCGAGTGGAACTTCAAAGCGACAAATTCTAATTGACACATTGTAATATCGCTCACTACGATACGAAGTCAAAGCTCGCACAGAAAGTCGGTCAGACAGGATCAATATTCTGCCAATTGTGCCGTATTCATAGAACGTGAAAACTGTACTGATATTTTAACTGTGAAAAGTCAATTTCACTCTCTTTTTTACAGATATTGTCTTTATTCCCCACTGGGACCACTTGCCTACACGAGAAGAAGACTGGGAGAATATTTAAAAAAACCTGACTAATGACCACCCGTCTACACTAATGTCACAGCTTAGCTAACACTCTCTCCGGATTCTCGTACTGGTTAAATTCGATTTATGCCATATTCTTCACGAAGTAATTCGGTCCATTAAAAAATCTACTTTTGTCCCGGTTGTATGCCGTACAATCGTACTTATATTCGTGTCAAGTCAACTCACAAAACACAGAACGCTCTTTGTTTTTTAATATTCGGCTGTCTTTTTTATGCCAAAATGGGCATACGTTTGACAAAAACTCACCAGAGACTACTCTCGACTAGGCGAGTTTATTTGACAGTTTTCACACCTCACGGTGTATGATGAATGATGCGTTTTTGAATGGAGAATCAAGTGCATTCTGTGATTCACAATTCGCTCACTAGGAGCGCTTATCGTGAAACCATGCAAAAACGCATCAATCTTCATACACCGTGAAACGTGAAAACTGTCAAATAAACTCTGACTAGGCTTTCTGATAGTAAGTTAATCATCAATCAATCAATCAATCAATCAAATATTTATTGACATAAGTTAGGTACAAAAATTTTTATACGAAGCCTCCGGTTCCCGAATTAGTTGAAAACTGTGTTTCGGGTTCCGGCGTCTTCTCCCATAATGAGTAAGTGATGAAGTTGTCTAAGGTGGAGCACGTTTGGCCATGAGATGCCCACTCAGTCTTTAACCAATTAACTATTTGACTGAATATTATTAATAGGGGTTGTGGTACAACAGGAACGTAATCGAACAACATTCAGCCGTACAACTTTATCCATATCCACAGTTCACCGTGGAACACTACCCCTTATTGTTGATACTACCATGCAAACCGACTATGTTAACCCAGTAGAATTGTTTCAACAATCTGCAACTCTGCACCCTGTTCCCGTTACATTTCTACCTGATATTTGACAACCAAGTTGATATATTGATGATAATTTACAATGTAGAACAAGAACAAGTAAAAACTAGAAGCACTAGATTCAATTTCATTTGATTATTCAGATGAACTGATGTGGTTTCCCCTCGTCAGCTAATGAAACTATAAAATACTGCTTTCTAACTCCCTCGCGTGGTTCTATGTTTCAATTCTTATAGCAATTATCAATGAAAAAGTGACCGCAGTTCAAAAGTATGTTCCCTTGGCTCGATGTGTAGTCCCGGTTTGCGTATAGGACCACCTTATCTCTTCTGGTAGGTGCCGTAATGCTCGGCAAAGAGAATATTCAGGGAATATGCAGCATTCTTTCCGGTACATTTAAACCTATCTCGATCACCGAGCCGCCTATATAATCTATTATTATTATTTAATCAGCACAGAATTTAATTTGAACGCCTTAAATACGAATACTAAAACATTATACATAAAAAGTAGTCACACCTCAAATTAGCCTGTTGCGTAAAATCATTGTGCAATCAAAACTTGTTCTTCAATAGAGATTTCCAGGTCTCTCATATTATTTGATTGAAGAGCATAGCGAACCAGAGGGACACAAGATTTTGAAAACCAGCACCGCCTTTTGAACTCCTCGTCATCATAGTAGGGGAACGGCATTCGGGGCTCGTTGAACTGTACATTCAACATGCAGTAATGAGCCAATTTATCCACTTGCTCTATATCACGAAACACATTGTGAACAAATTCATTTTTCTTTTTTAAATTAATCAATATTAGTATTCAGCCACAATGAACTGATTCCCGCCTTTCGAGTTTGTAAATGCTCGAACTCTCGAAGATCCCGCCCGAACTCGAAGAATTGTAGGATTTACGATTTACCATACTTCTAGCTTTGACAGTGCAAATTAAACATTGTAGCCATAATATAAAGTCCGTTTTACCAACGCTAAGTACCCATTGACGGTTTTATATCAGCCATTTACATGCAGTCCAAAACACGCAAAGTTTTGCTATTACTTTTTGCGTCATCGGAATCCTAAACCGCTTTAGGACGACAAACGTAACATTATCCGATCTGTTTACACAACCTCTATTACGCACTACGTAAGGTTCAATACTGCATGAATATATTACGAGTCTAGTCACGTAGGTAAATACAATACCATTGATTGTGGTGTCCTATGGAATGTTCATCATTTGATGCCATTGTGGTGCTAACAATGATTGGAGCCGGGAACACGTAAAATGTTGATGAAACTACCGTCGTACAACAATAATTGACCGTGTGGGAATAAGCGATGATCTTGCTCATAGAGCGTGGAAACAGCACGCACTGTTCGCTATCATAGAAAAAACAAGTGACTTCTGCGCACTGTTTCGCTTTTGTTTATGGCAAGCAACTTTTTCTGTAGGTAACATGTTTTAAAAATGTTTATTGTTGAATTTATCGGGTAAGATCATGGGGGCCTATGCTCAGCAGTGGACGTCTTCAGGCTGCTGATGATGATTATGATGAAGATGTTGAAAAGGTACCGGAACCATCAAGGCTTAAAAGTTTTCCCCTCTTTTCCCTTATTCCAGGTTGCGCACTGCATGTCTGCTCGCCTTTTAATATAGAAACTCTACAATTAAATTATGAAAGTCAGCAGAATAGGCATGATGACTAAAATTGTTTTTTTTGCATAAATTAAACGTATTCCTCAAAAGATAAACGTTTGTGAAAACAAAAATAAAATATCTCAAAAAACAACAAAGTTACAAGCATTTTAAAAACCGGAATAGAAAGAGATAGCTCAAACGGCCAGTGACGTCAGAGCAATATCGTTATAGTACCTCATTAGTAAGCTGTGGCAGCTTTACATACAATATGTTTGGCATGTGACGTCACGAGTAGATTTTTCATAGTAACTGTAGAGGCGCTCTATTTCGCGAGAAAGGGGCAGGAGATGCCTCCTGTAGAAACTTTAAAAGCTTATTACTCCGTGATTTATTTACCGATTCTTTTTTATGAAAGTATTATTTACTTGTTCATTTTAAATAGTAGTCATTGAGCAATGTCAAGCAAAATGAAATTTAATGATATTCAATTCAGTGATATTTCTAACGGATGAAGCCCATGTTTACTTGTGTACCATTTGCAAAATTACAGTTTCCTATTTGGTCAACCGACCATGTTTGCTTCGCCCTTCATTGCATTTTGATAAACACATCATAAAATAAATTACTTCATATGTATTATTAAAATCATGGGATTGATTTTAAACGTTGAAAATAAAGTTAGGTATAGACAGAATATGGAATAAATTAAAATTCTACAACCATTTGTGTGATTCTTTCAGAGTTTCTAACAATTTCAAAGCGCCTTTAAGAGTATTTAAATGTTATTTTAATATTCACAACCTCAAAGGATCTTTCCTTTAGAAATTTTTTAATCATGCTACATTTTTTAGATCTTACGGTATTTATTCAGCTGTTTAATTTAATTATTTAAGCAATTAATTAGTTTTATTAGTAGCATAGCATCTTATGTTATTTTAAAATATTCAGTTTCACCAGAGACTTAGACTTTCTAAATGACGCGTCGATTAGTAATTATAGATATAGATTAGTCTGACCAATTTAATGTATAATACATTTTGTTAATAATTAAAAATTCAATAATCAATAATAATAACTATAATTAAATTATTCCAACTCATTATTAACACTGACATAATTATGTAATTAAATTAAGTTAAATCCAATTTAAACATTGGTACGCCTGCACCTATAGGCAGAATTTTGTTGGAAGAATTATGTGCTATTCCATCTTTGTCTTACAAATAAATTATTTCATTTCATTTCATTTCATTTCATTTCATTTCATTTCATTTCATTTCATTTCATTTCATTTCATTTCATTTCATTTCACCATTATCAAATTTGAATAACCCAGGGTTGTATTTTTTGGAAACACCGACCATGGCCACATTGCTCGTAGAACTGTTAACCAATGAAGAAATGTTCTCGAGTGGCGACCACGAACCGGAAGACGCAGCGTAGGCAGACCCCCACTAGGTGGACCGACGACCTGGTGAAAGCCGCGGGGAGCCGATGAATGCAGGAGGTGAGCAGCAGCTCAAAGTGGCGCTCTCTGGACGAGGCCTATGTTCAGCAGTGGACATCTACGGGCTTATGATGATGATGAAACAGTAACTAACTCAGTTTAAGAAATTCTAGGTTTCACAAACTGACATTGCTAAGAAAAAATAATTTGAAGATCGTAAATATTCTATAAGACCTATTTCTTGCTAATATGATCAGCAGTGGATGTCTTTAAGCGGTTAATGGTGATGATGATGACCATGGCATGGCAGGGCATTCCAAACCCTCACAAATCTTATTATAAAAGGAGAGTCGAAATACATATTAGTGGCATATCGACCATAAATAGTCCAACGTTCAAACGTCTGATGGTTCTATGACGAAAAGGTATAGATAGAAATCTCTAGAATTCCGATAGACTTGTTTGGATCAATAATATACTGTAACCGATGTAAAATAACACGTCAAAATCATAAATCTTTCATTGGTGTGTGTGAATAAAAAACCGGAAGACTGGCAATGACGAACAACGCAATGCTCCTTTTAGTATAAATCAAAATATATAAAATAATGGATCAGTTTCAAGATATGTCTTATTAGTCGAAATATCCATTACTATGTTATTCTTATTTCTTACTTACAACCATTGCAGTACTTCTTCATAGAGAGCAGTCAGCAATTTACCTGAAATCAAAGAAGATACTTTTAATAATATAATATTTTTTTTTACTATACTAATCATCAAACAAATAACCAAATAGGATAAATATTCAAATGAATTGTACGCTTTGTTTTTTTATGTATCTTTTAGTACCATGTTTTCTTAGTGTTTTAAAATAATTTTAAAAGGATGTGCCTACACCATTTTTGTCAGCACTGTATCCATGTTTTGGCGACTAAAATCTCCATTTCATTTCGATTTAAGAATATGTATGTAATTATGTATAATTTTATATTGTTTGTTATTCATTTGTTGACATTGTTTCTTTTTATCTTTTGGTAGGTGAACTCGACTTCACCTTATTTATACTTTAGATAAAGTGAGCAATAATATAATAAATTCGAGTGCATTTGATCACAGACGATTCCTTATTTCGAAACCACGCGAATTCCTTGTCTTACATAAGAAATCTGCAAAAGTCTATTCTCTATGAAACGAAAATAAAACCGCGCGAAATGAATTTGGAATTGGCGCGATTTGAACTGTCAAAAATTATATATTTTACCGAGATGCGTTCCGAAACATTAACACATTAAAAGACATGACCAATTATGTCATTATATTTTATTCAAAATAAAGATAACTTTAATGTGATGTGAAGGTATATCTGACGCTGTGACACGATTTGAACAAGACACGATAACGACGTGGTTTCGTATCGTGTGGAATCTGTGTTTCCACAGAGAATAACCGCCCTGATGGTAAATGACGAAGGGATAGGGCGTAGTTAGCATACCTCAAAAAATACCACTCCCGATAATAAGCGCCAGTTTCATAGAATATAACCAAGCTATCATGACCATTGGAAGATCTCTTCAAGCTTTTAGAGTGGAAAGGGTCTGGCATCAGCATAAATGGCGAGTACATCACTAACCTTCGTGTTGCCGATGACCTCAATAGAGTCTCCCAACAGGTTGGTCTTAAGATGAACATGGACAAGACGAAAATCATGTGTAATGCCCATGTTCCACCTATACCGGTAATTGTTGGGAACGATACTCTCGAAGTTGTAGACAAATATGTCTACCTAGGACAGATTATCCAATTGGGTAGGTCCAACTTCGACAAAGAGGTCGCACGTAGAATCCAACTCGGCTGGGGAGCGTTCGGGAAACTTCGACCTATCTCTTCGTCTAAAATACCGCAAAACCTGAAAACGAAAGTTTTCAACCAGTGTGTGATGACTTATGGCACAGAGACGTGGTCTCTTACTGTTGGCTTGATGAGTAAGCTCAAAGTCGCACAGCGAGCTGTGAAGAGAGCTATGCTCGGTGTTTCCTTGCGAGACAAGATCCGAAATGAGGAGATCCGCAAGAGAACTAAAGTAACCGATATAGCTTTCAGAATTAACAAGTTGAAGTGGCAGTGGGCGGGCCACATCGCTCGTAGAACTGACAATCGTTGGGGCAGAAAGGTTCTCGAGTGGCGACTACGAACTGGAAGAAGCAGCGTAGGCCGGCCCCCAACTAGGTGGACCGACGACCTGGTCAGAACCGTGGGGGAGCCGATGGATGCAAGAGGCAAGCAGCCGCTCAAAGTGGCGCTCTTTGGGGGAGGCCTATATTCAGCAGTGGACGTCTTCAGGCTGATGATGATGATGATGATCATGACCATGGCATTTTTTTCGCGAATCACGGGCTTATCAGACTGATGTTACGCGTGACGGCCGCCCTAAACAGTTGCAGTGCCCCTGTCTGAACACGAAAATATTAAAATTGTAAATTAAATTAAATTTATGTATTTTTCGTAAGTAATGCATTGTTCATGCAGAACATTTGCATGCCGAGGAAAAAGTGAATGAACAACTTTGTGCATTCTAAATTGATGAGGAATGTTTAGTCAAACTAAAGTCGGCGGTCAGCGGTTTAGCGCGACTTTGTCATCGTTGAGAAGCAGTATTTTATTTCAATTTACATATTTTATTAACTGTCTAAGGTGGAGCATGTGTGCCCACACGATGCCTATGCACTCTTTTTCTATATTCATAGTAAAGCTTACTGTCCTCAATAATCCTCATGTTTCTTGTTTATGAAAGCCTAAATTAGGGCTATGTCCAGCCATTACTTTAAAATCACACCAGGGCCGTACTGTGAGCTGTTAACGCGATCCAAAACAGAGCCTATATTGGATCGCTCTTGTGAAAAACTTTATACAAAAAAAACGGATCGATCCAATAATAAAAAAAATGAAAATGAAAATTTATTAGGCATAAAAATAGGTGAACAAGTTAAAGTGATGGAGCACCTAATAATATAGGCTCTGTTTCGAATCGAGCTAAAAGCTCACAGTACGGGCCCATGAAACGATTATAAAGTTTGTAGTAACCAACACTCCTTGTTGAAAATGCAGAGTAAAGTAACTATGACAAACTAAATGAATGTTACAAAATTAAATATAAAATAATCTCTAATTGTAGCAGTGTAAGCAATAGGTAGGTCCGATTATGTAATGATTATGTATTTGTCTTTATATTCTCATTCACAATTGGTACTTTAGTAGGTATTATACCTACGAAGATAACTCAAATCATGTAAACACAGTTCGCACCTCTATATAAAATACATTATCGTTTTCGGCGTAAACAACGGCAGAGATAAAATTAAAATAATATTTATTATTTAAACTACAAAAAAAGGAATATTATAGATTACTTCTAGAATAATAAGGGCCAGATAGACACGTCAATATGCACCATTATTTGTCTAACTAGTTCTAACCTAGGAGACTCGACGATGCAATGAGACCGTGGCAGTACAATGTAGGTACAAGTGCGCACTTAAAAAAAAACAACAACATGGTACCATTAAATTTATATTTGGAATTGTTTTATGTTTATAGTTTTATTATATGTGACCATACATAATATATTTTATTTTGCACTTTTAAGGGCCAAATTTTGAGGTTTATTTTCATATTATCCACTATCAAGTCTAGCAAACGGGGTATATTCACAAATTTCTTATCCAACAACATATAAAATGTATCCGTTATTTGTTTTAGCATTTTAACATTTTCCTTGTTTACATCGTAGTTGACATCAATCAGTTTAAAAAGTTCCATAAGAAGAGCCGCTGTCTTTTTTATACCTTCCGGGATTACGTTAAAAATACTCTCCCTGGTCATCAAAACTTCGTCTACAAAATCTAGAGTGTCTCTTTGAGCTGCACCATCTAAATTAAGTATAGTTTTAATTGTTTGCCTGAACTTAACATTGGACTTTACAATGTGTTTATGCTTTCCTAATGAATCTGGAACAGCTCGGAAAAAGTCTTGTAATGCAAACGATTCCAAACTGAGAAGACATCTCAACCAATTCTTCGAGTAATCAGAATAAAACTTCATTTCTTTACAAACACCTATCCTGCAGATCTTGTTTTCGACGTAGCTCGCAGCAGCCTTAATTTCTTGCCTCTGTATCTTATCTTTCAACGTCTTGTACCATTTAGTTGGCGTGATGAGGTGAACTTTGTCCAAGTTGAATTCTACCATTTTCTCCACGAGCAAGTTTGACATATCCATAAAATCAAGCATGAATTCTTTTGTGTCGTTATACTGATCATTATCCAAGATCATTTTCAGATTCGATTGCAAAACGTTTTCATATTCACCGATGTCATTAAACAATTCATCTATAAGCCTTATTAGATTGTAATCAAGATAGTAGTTCTGCTTTATATTTTTACGAATTTTCTCCAACACTTTAATTGATTCTTTAATTAGAACGCTTAAGAACCTGTCCCAAGGCACGATGGCCACAGTACTATGAAATACTGAATCATTCACATCATCGGAATTATTGTGATAAAATTGTACGTTTGTTTTAATATCAGGTGATACTATGCCTTCAGTTGTGTTATTTAATAAAGATATACTATCTGCTGCAGCGAGGCATATCGTATCTATAACAAAATTGATTATTTTATCAAAGGTTAAAGTGGAACTAAAACAATATAGCGTGACTTAAACTTACATGGCAAAATGAAATAAAATACTACAAACATCGTTAACGGTTTACTGAATATTTTTTAACTGATATTTTGCAACGCGAATGGAAAACCGATAGGAATGCTATAAAAGTCCAAATTATTTCTGCCGTTGTTTCAGCGCTTTCATTCGTTGTTTTATCGTTATCAACGTGTTCCAGTTCGTTCAAAGGTAACACATGATTCGAAATATGAACACTTGTTTGTTGAATAGTGGTAACAATTCATAAACTGTTTAATTGCATAGTTTATTTTTTGTGTATAAATTCAAACTGACGTATCATGAAAACTACAGTGTTTGTCAAGATTTCAGCCGGCTAGATTATTACACTTTTTTAACTACATTCATTCATATTTCATAGAGGTGCGGAGTGTGCACGTTACTCGTACAATTAGCATTAAGAACAACGTCTGTGGAATTTGTTCGACAGGAAGACGGTTGACGTACTATGATAGTAATGACTTTTACCATCAACCAGCGCGCATGGATTGGATAACAAACAGTTATCAGACGCACACTGCATTTTAAGGAAGGGATATTAATGGTCTAGTTTCCAGCGACATTTTAAAACTATTTATATATTTATTTTATTGGATCAAATCGGCAATCGAAGCCAATTACATTAATTAATAAAAATATACATATATTTATCATGATTTATAACATTACATCAATAAAAAAAAATGCACAAATTACAATACGGAGATGTCAAAAAAAATATTTATAATTTTATTTTTAATTTTTTAACCTACACTGTCCCACTGCTGGGCAAAGGACTCCCCCATATCGTTTCCGATATCCCAGTCCCCGAAACCTCAAATAACAAAAATTCAATTTTAATTTTGTATTTTTGAAATGTTAAAACCATGGTACAAACATAATATTAAACTAAACCATTTGAAATATTTAAATAATGGCTCTGTCTGTCTTTCAGACTTATAAAATGATACCAGCTGTAATTTTCCGAGCATGTGTGTTAACCTGCGGGACCCTACTTACGTGTATGGCCCGGCGCGCTCTTGACAGTTTATTTAAAAGATATCAATTATCTACGATTAAGTACTAGAATTCCACGTAAAAGCACCAATATATCTAAAAGGCAAGATTTGCCGTGTCTTCATAATTTCCTAAAGATGTTTTGTATCAAGACCGCTGTCGGTGTTTACAAGTAAACAAACCCTTATTATATTACATCATCCATAAATATATTATTATTTTATTATGGAGCAGTGGTACGCACCACCGGCATCGCTTCAAGGGTTTGTAAACAAACACCCACAGTAAGGAGGCAGATGTTTACGTAGAAATCATTATGTAGAGAAATAATAAGTAGGTGGGTATTATCTATTTTGTTTCTCTCTTATAAATAAGTAAAACAAGAGAAAACCTGGAGTAGCTATTCCACTGTTTTCATCATCATCATTAACAGTCTGAAGACGTCCACTGCTGAACATAGGCTTCCCCCAGGGACCACTTTGAGCGGCTGCTCGCCTCCTATACCATTCGTCGCCGTCGTTGCACGTGTGACTCCATAGCCAGACAAAATTCAACTGATTCAATATGGATCGGCCGGAGCGCGTTGGAGCAGGCCATCAGGATCGCAAAAGATTGCTGTTGGATCGATCTAGAACGATCCACGCTCCACGCATCACGATCTTGGATACGGATCGCAGGATCGACGATCCATTTTGGATCGTCTGGTGTGGATCCGGCTAATCGGCTCTCCGCGGCTTTCACCAGATCGTCGGTCCTCCTAGTGGGCGGCCTACGCTGCGCCTTCCGGCTCATGGTCAGGTTCTCCTGTTATATCCAGTGTTTAGTAGGTAGGAGGTCATAAACATAATGTCATCATCATCATCATCATCAACAACAGCCCGTAGACGTCCCCTGCTGAACATAGGCCTCCCCCAGAGAGCGCTACTTTGAGCGGAACGTAATGTATTTTTATGGATTTATTAAAGTTAAAATTAATAAAATATTTATCAGTGTTTGGTAAAATTTACTTCAAAGAATAATAATTTTATAACGGCATATTTATGATCTTTATTTCTTTATTGTATTTTTTAATTTCCGTACTATCTTTCTTCCTAATAATAATTAAAAGGTGTGAAAGACTATAGATAAGTAGGTGAATATTATACCTATGTATTTGTTGCAATGCTAAAATGACTGAACAGATTTCAATGAAATTCAGCGTGTAATTTTTTTAGCTATAGTTTTGAGGACAATGCCAACTAAAATTATTTCACCCTCAGGTTTAGTGAGCCATGTTAATCTTCTCTTTGCACAAATGATTATTTTTTTTCTTTTCGTTAACTTTGGGGTTTGGAAAAAAATATTCTAGGGCTTTTCAGCAAAGCTGAGAAAAAAAATATTTCTTCGCGCCTTTCGAAGTTTGAAATCCGAAACCAATTCAAATAATGTATTCAATTGAAATCAATAAATTCACACCGCGGTGCGAACCACTCGTGGTGTGAAACGCCCCATTACCCATATTTTTTATAAGGAATATAGAACTCAAACAAATACAAAAAATGATAGCATTATCAAAGCTCGCCAACTCTGGGCAGTCCCGAAATATCAGGGGGAAATATAACAGAGGGGTCCTATAGCCTTGACCTAAATAAGTGAAGTTAAATTTAGGTAGAAATAGAAATATCACTCGCTTCACTCAGTATACATTAAAAAGCAGTTCGTCAAATTAAGGAATTTGGACAGATGACTATTGACTACATTCGTCCATCAAACAAAACATCAATCAATATGTGCGTGTGACATAGTCAACAAATAACGAGTGTCGCAAAATGCATTTCGAATTTCCGACTTTTATTCACGACCGGGTATTTTTAATTGAAGGATGGTGTATCAACTGTCAGCGTTCATTATCCGATATCGATTCATCGTAATTTCTTATCAAGAGGGCTTTGAACGTCTAGAATAGAGTCACAGAGCAAAAAATAAGCTTCGTAACTTTTTTAAAGCTATAGTTCGAAAGCAACGTCACGTCATGTTGCTTCTGGTCGACTATTATTTACTCCCACGGTGTAGTTTTAGATTGTATCGTTTCGATTGGTATAACACAGACCTATTACCATCTAGGCGATCATGTAACTTGATTGCAACAAATAGAAACATAAATGTATGGATTTTAAAGTTTCAATTTTCATATTTGGAATGATATCTCTCCTGCATTGAAATCAAAGTTCCATAATTGGCCCCATGGTATAAAGACTTTCGACTGAGAGATTTTCCGCCCTTTAAGACTTGGTGTAGATATGTCGCTGACAAGACTGTCGCCGACGCCGAGTTTTGGCGCGAACGCGGAAAAGATCACGTCGTTGCATTGCATTATTTTTCGAAACCTGAGCTACTTTCCTGCGTTAGTGTTTAAAATTGGTGGCGTTTTACGCATAAAATGCTGAATTACGAGCATGAGTGTGGGCAAATGATGTAATGTAGTGAACTCCAAAATTCAATTGAAGTTTCTAGTAAAGTTGCCTATGCTGTGTAATAAAACCGTTTATTCCCAAATTTCTGTAGGTCAATGAATAACAATAATGCTCTTTAACTTGCTGCATTAAGTCTTATCAATATCTATTACTGTTGAAAAGTATAGTGCTAGCAAGCACGGCACGGGTCGAGGGGAGAAATTAGGAGAGCGTGATATGATACCTGTTCCCATGGAACGCACGCAAATGTTCGCACTATAAATAGAGCATGAATACATGGGAAACTAACAAGTATTTAGAAACTTAAAAATTAAGGGACTTCAGAGAAAAGGGGTAGCTGCTCAAGCGAGTACTAGAAGGTATCCTTTTACCATAAATAATATGCCTGCAACCATACCTACTACACTAAGAATATAATTTGAAAACATTTTGGTTTTGTGTTAAATTTTGGTGGTGGGACACTTATGGGAATGGAGATTCAAAATTGTTTTATTTAAGGATAGAAATCCTGTGAGATGTGAACGGGGAGCCTACTATGTAGTGGTCTATAAAAGAAAAGTAGTTATAAACGTACGCTCCAAGATAAAAACGCGACTAGAGATAGACCGCGTAGGTGGATACTGAGTGCAAGTCACGTAAAAGTAACGATAACCTCAGATGGCGTATTGTTCAGTGGAGGTCGACGATCACTAAGTCAAATGTCATCACTAGTAGCAGACACAAAGCGGTTTTATCCAGCCTTAGGGCCAATTTCACCGTTCGCATCACAAAACGACTTCAGGAGAACTAAGTTCTGAGTAAACGGGTTTAAATAATGGTTTTGGTCTAGATTTACATCGTACAGATTAAATCAGAAACATTTTGATCGCGTTCGTGGAAACCAAGTTTAAGGCCGCACCTATGCGCAGAACATGAATTATCATCTATAACTGAAGGCAATCGTCATGTTTGTGATGTTTGGAGCGTTGAGGTGCTTAAAAACATGGAAACCATCAAAACGCGTTCAAGCGAGCTTAACGCCGAAAATCGGGAGTTCAAAATTTGATCTCGTTAAGGCACTAACTGCGTTCCGTTATGTTGGTGAAATGCAAATTTCAGATCTGAACGCAGTTACACGCTTGAACGGAGTTTATCTTGAATCGACCGCGTTTGAATGTAACGGTTAAATAAAACCTTAGTATTACAATAACGATTTAGGTATAACTTTGATAACAAAAATAACTAACGCAACGACGCGCTGTACACAGTGCGTGATGTATTAGATACCTAATAATAAATTGATATCACGGATGGCAACTTTAGGAACTCCTAAAGTTCGACGGGCTACCTCAGTTGGTATAGTAAGTAACCCTGTCTTCTGAACTGAGGGCTGTGGATTCGATTCTTACCCAGGACAAACATTCGTGCGATGAACATAGATGTTTGTTCTGTGTCGGGGTGTTTTGTATTCTATGTATGTATTTACAAAACAAAAAGTATCTAAGTACTATATCCGTAATCTGATTCCCATAGTACAAGCTATGCTTAGTTTGGGGTCAGATGGTTCTGTGTGAAATGTCCACACAGCCATGTATATATGTATTATAATATATATATTTATATCCTTCTGTTATGAATTTCTTCTATTTTGCTTGATACTTCCAGTTTTTGCCAAAATATTTGAACGCATATAAAATTTGAGTTATAAATAGCTAGGCCTTAGTTGATTATTTAAGTACTTACTTACAAATAAAAGTTTGAGTTTGTTAATAGATCTACCAAGTTTTGGTCGGTTGTCGATGATGGCTGGGAGAAATGTTCGCAAATGGCACTTGTGATACATCTTTAAAAGCATCTGATTGCGTGAATCATGACCTGAAGCACTGGCTGAAGCACTGGAAGCACCGTTTATTCCCGTTAGAATACGCGTTCTGAGAATAAAATACTACGGTGTTTGTGATGAATGAATTTCTTAGTTTACTAGAATCTTATCAATGAATTAATAAAATAATTAATACGAAATCTCTACCACCTACATTCTAGTGATAAGACTTTGGTATGTCTCAAAGCTCAATTCTGACCTCTTTTTCTACAAGAATATTATAATCTATATAACAATTTTATAAAGAGGAAAGATTTGATTGTTTGTTTGTTTATTTGTTTGTAGGCTCCAAAACTGAATCAATCTGAAAAATTCTTTTACTGTTGAGAAGCTACACTATCCCTAAGTGACATAGACTATATTGTATTTTCTGAAAAATTAGGGATCCTTACTAAAACTCCAATAATGTAACCCAAGGTGTACAAGCTGTACGCAACAGGGTTACGGCGTACTTAAAACTAATTAACCCGTGAGAAGCCGGGGCGGTTCAGCTAGTTATGTCATAAATACATAACGTTACGATATGGCTAAAACATTTTTGCCTACTATACCTCATTTGCTTTCGGTCTAAATTAATGAACATTAATTATATAATTATCTTTTTTCTCAAGCAATAAATTTTTTTAAGTATTTAAAATATACTACAATAATAAATACTAAACCGAACTATTTTTATTATTTTGTAATTAGATATATTACATCGTTTATTGAATTATCAGTAATTTTGTTAGTAATTACTACAAAAACAAATATTTATTGCGTTCCATAATGTAACATTAGATGGTGTAATACTTCTACATTGCGAAAGTGAACGATTTTTAGGGTTGTTTTGCCTTGTCTTTTTTATTGGTGAGTATACTTACTTACACCCTTTATACTTCCAATATAGTAAATATCGCAGTTTATCCTTCTCAATCCTTAATAGTATAAATCAGCTGATCTCCATGACGGGTGATTCACCCAGGTCAATTGGGGTCAGTCAGGGACCACCTGGTCGGGCCCCGATTTGTGTCACCGGCTGACTCATCCGTACAACCTTGCGATCTTTGATAAGTCATTGCTTGCATAGTCTACTCATGGTTATTCTAGAAATATACAACACGATTAATATGAGACGTATCACCACAGAATAATGAATAGTATAAAGCATTGTCTACTCTTAGAAAACACATAAGTAATGATTGCGTATAATACATTGATTTAATGCCTATTATTTTGAAGGCTTTAGTTTTATGGCTGTGTGAAATGTCAACAGTTTACTTATAATAGTGTCGATGATAATGATGATGATGATGGGAATGATGATGAGGATGATAAGCAACACTGAAGTATGTGTGATCAAGTCTGATCGAGTGTTGCGATGAATACGGTATTGGAACCAGACAGTCGTCGACAATCGCGTGGGCGCGGATTGTCACTTAGTGGTCAGCCACAAAATTAACCCACTAACGTCACCATAATGACGGAGAGGCGGTCCTTTAGCAACGGAACACAGATCGCCTAAACTGCATATTACGGTCTGCGTCCTTCAAAATCTAGTACCTACCAATAGAGCTTGTTTTGACTAAGTAATGAAATATGTTGCTCGTGGAACGGGTTGGAAGTGGGACACTCACTCACTAATTAATTTATAGGGTAGGTACATATGCGGTGCGGTTGGTATTTTCCTGGATAATTGGCTTTAGTCGTTTGATTGGTGTGAAAAATGTACCTATTAGCTGCTTCATTGTGTGGTGTAATCGAAGCTACGGATCGGAGTTGTCTATTCTGCATTGCTTGCACCTGTAGTGGAAGAGAGAACTTCTTCTTTTTTCAAACACTTATTGTGATAGGCTAGGCACTTTGCGATTTTATCTGCTTACCTACTAATTATAATAATTTAATTTAATTTCACTTGTAAAAGTTATGAATAGCCTATTGTTATGAATCTCTACAGCGGATGATTGCTCTGGCACAAGACTGGACGAATTGGAGGGCCTTTCTTTGCACACGGTCACAATCCTCATCAGTGACGGAACGACATACAAGAAATAAAGAGATGATGAGATCTTATATTTTTGTAATATGTTCGTTAAATCCCTTGTTTGCTCAATAGTAATTTTTTTGTCTATGCTTTCGTCATTTTGCGGAGGTACATAAAATTATACCTACTTATCAGATCCCTCAGCATTGCCTAAGCCTTTGAATATCTACAAAGCCTCAGCATTACGGAGAAACTACCATCTAATTTGTGACCTTACCCAGCGTCACATAAAGACAGAGAAGGACTATTATATAGAATACCAATCCATTCTGAAAATGTTTATTATATTAGCGAATTATCTGTTCAGTGATTTAAAAAAATGCTTTTACTATGAGCCTAAATATTAGGAGTAACAATGTTATTCTGCTTCTATAGAGAAATTTGCAGTTGTAGTGTAACGTGAAGATTCTCCCGATGGATGCGGGTAAGGACAGGAGGGGGGAGGTACGATCGATTCCCGCTCCGTTAACTCGGGATTCTTGGGACGAAGTTTCGAACGTCGGTCGCTTGCTACGAGAGTTGAAACATGGTGAATTTTGCTTTCAAACCTACTTCGGGTAAAGTGAGCAATTGAGTGTAAAATAAATCGAATATACCGGTGAATATATTCTGCCGTATACCTTGGAAGCTTGTTTTTTATAAGTAACACAAGAAAAAGTTGAAATTCATTTTCGTACAATCTGTATGAGAAAAATCGCAAACATAAGTTAGCTGGAGGCTCGAATCGAATAATATGTTTATCGGCCATAATTACTAGAAAATTTATAGTTAAACCCGCAATTAAGGCGCTGAATGCTCCCAAATCGACTATTTTGAACGTGATTATTTCAAAACGTATACCATTTACAGGACTGAAAAAATGCACGTTAAATCTGGTCATATTTTCTTTCCATCTGCTGAAACCGAAACACGTTTCCGAAAAGTTATCTCGATAGAAAAAAATCGTGAAGTGACCTCTAAAAAATCGTTCAACCGTCCTAATATGTTACATTGAAATAAGACACCCCATTGAAATAAATCATAGTGATAAGCTCTGTTTCAATGCATCCGTCTATAAGCTTATTTTTTTATAACAATAAGCATTTCTTTTATAACTAATTATTTCTACCGATAATTAGAAAAGTCGAAGTGCAACGCAACGTAATCGCCATATTTTTGCTATGCATAAAGCGACCCTATAAGATACAAAATAAGTTTCAAGTATGTCTGCTATAATAAACGTGCTCGCATTGGGTCCTGTCAGGGCCTTAATCGACGAATCTTCGTACTATTAGATCCGATGCCTTTTGAGGCCGCGCAGTGGTATTACGTTTCGAAATAGGTCGGCGAGTTAGCACTAATTAAACGTCCATTTACGGCCTTAATGCCGGCTATTGTTACAAAAACCGTCGTCATATAAGGTAGAGTTAATGAGCGATGTATTTTTAGCGCCACTCGTATTCAACTTTAACAAACAGGTAGATTGATAAAAAATTTAAACCAGTGAAATATTTAACCAAGGTAAGCAATGTTCGGATCTCGTCCCAAGTATCTAAAAATACTTATGATTAATGTTATTTTCTTTAAACTTCTAATGGAATCAGTAAAAGAAAATAGGCATGACGACTAAATTTTTTTTTGGATAAATTAATAATGATCTTCAAAACATAAACATTTGTGAAAACAAAAATTTTATTTTATTTTCTTTAAACTTCTAATGGATTCAGTAAAAGAAAATAGGCATGACGACTAAATTTTTTTTTGGATAAATTAATAATGATCTTCAAAACATAAACATTTGTGAAAACAAAAATTAAATATCTCAAAAAATGACCAAGTTACAAGCATTTTAAAAACCGGGATGGAAATAGATAGCTCAAACGGCCAGTGACGTCGGAGGAAGGTCGTTCATAGTACTTCATTACTAACCTGTGGTAGCTTTTCATACAATCTCTGGCATTTGACGTCACGAGTGGATTTTTCATAGTAACTGTGGGGCGCTCTGTTTCGCGTGAAAGGGACAGGAGATGCCTCCTGTAGAAACTTTAAAAGCTTATTACTTCGTGATTTATTTACCGATTTTAATTATTTTTTCAATTATTGCATTCATTTTTAATCTTCTTTATGAAAGTAATATTTTCTTGTTCATTTTTAATAGTAGTCATCATGCCTATTAACGAATGTGATAAAGTACGAATAAGTATGTATGGAATGTATGTAGTAAAAGTAGTGTGATTAATATAGACGGACGGATATTTTTATTACGCTTAAAAGGCGATACTACTATAAAAAAAAATCGTAAATATTTTTTTATGAGTTTGATATGTAATCAAATAAGCTAAGTAAGTATAATTTTATTGGTTTTGGTCTAAAATGTAGGTGATTCCTGTAAAATAATAGATGCGGCAAAAAAATACGCACATTGCGCTGGTGTCTGTCGTGCGGCTTCTTTTGATCTCGTCGCAAACCGTCAGCGCGTCAGCTGGACGCTCGCGGTCAAACGGTCATTGACCGGCTGAGCTAACGCCATTATGTATGTAACACACGTAGTACTATTATATATTTAGTAGTAATAGTAGAGTAATTTAAACTGTAGCGACAGCAACGATATGATTCGTTCGACTAATCAAGTCCGTAGATGTAAATAAAACTGAAATAATGCCTTGCGATGCGTGACAAATGACACTCATATACTGTCTGTGGGGACTTCTGTGCAGCCATGCAACTAACTTCAGCAAACATGACGTGAAATAGCGAGACGTAATAAATATGCATTATGTACAATTATGCATAATCAATGCAAGGGTGTCAATTCTATGCATCGAAGAAAACAACATAATAATATTGTTATTTTATTTCTTGGTTTTCTTCATTTCGCACTGCATCTTTCTTAACACATTTCTTTCTGTAACTATATAAGAGCTTTTGATTTATTTAGGATTTAACGAAATAAAAAAAATTCTACCTTTTAATATTTTATATATCCCACAGATAGGTATAGGATTTTTAAGGTATGTAAACTAAAATATCATCTCTACTCCCTTAAAAGCTTAAAACCATAGCTTTCATTACACCGTAATTACATCTGATGCGATTTCACTGTCTAGTAAATACACTGCACGCCCTTCTGTAAATGAAAATCTCATTTCTTTTGAAATTACAGACGAGAGGTTGACTGCATATAGTGTTATCATTTATGTCACTACGTAAAAAGGATCAAAGTAGCTTGACTCGTGGTTATAATTTGATTCGTGTAGGTGTAGGCTAGGTTTTGAAGAACTCACCCCTACCAAATGTCTAATAGGGCACGTACGCTGTAGGTATTTATTTACCTGTAAATAAAAAGGAATGAATATTAAAATGGGCATGAAACGGGGAAAAGGTGTTTTACACAACAATTGTATAGGGTGCAATATGACAATGTTTCCTTGACGGTAAACGTTTGTTTTACAACAACAACTAACAACCGATGGCTAGAAAGTTTCTCGAGTGGCGACCACGAACCGGAAGACGCAGCGTAGGCCTCCCACTAGGTGGACCGACGACCTGGTCAGAACCGTGGGGAGCCGATGGATGCAAGAGGCAAGCAGCCGCTCAAAGGGTCGCTCTTTGTGGGAGGGCTGTGTTTCAGCAGTGGACTTCTTCAGGCTGATGATTACGATGATTTTTGAGTGATGCTGATGATGTTATACTTATGTCCGTCTGCACTAAAGTTAGCTCCTTAGCTCGTGCTTCTTTCTTCGTGTCAAGTCAACTTGCCAAATACCATTGGTGATGAACAACAAGCAACCAATGATCGATCAGTATTTGGTGTGCCAAGTTGTCACGAATTTAACAAACGCATGAGAATCCGGGGGAAAGTGTTGGTTAGTAAAGTTGTATTTTAATAGACCGGTGCAGGCAGGCATTAGTTTCCCGCTTATCTCTCTGCCGCCACACTGTCACTGTGATTGAAACCCTATCTTAAAATGATCAAAGCTAAGTGAAGTTCAAACGCATTAACGAGACAAAGAAGGAATGTTAGTAGTCGATACCTACCCTCGGCAATGCTCGACGCAAATAGCTCTGTGACTACCTGTCTATATCAAACAAACGCGACATTTGTGTTACGAGTTTAAAATTGTTGTAACTTTACATCAAGCTAAAGCTCTTTTGAAAACGAGCTAAACAATTACGTTTGTTCTATGGGAACCCCTTTAAATATTTATTTAATTCTGTTTTAGTATTTGTTGTAGCGGCAACAGAAATACATTTGTGAAAATTTCAACTGTCTATCTAACACGGTTCATGAGATACAGCCTCGTGACAGATGGACAGTCAGATAGATGAACGGACAGCGGAGCCTTAGGGTTCACTTTACCCGGAACCATAAAAAGCAATAGTGCAATCTCAAATTCATGTTAATCAAAAGACAAACAAGGCTTAACAGAAAGGGCCCGCTTCTCGCTGCGGTGAGTGCAGCTCTGTAAGTTATGTACCAATTATTCTGCGGTCCTACTAACTTCTGACCTCCCCAATAAATTCCAATTCCGAATTGATTCGACTCTGCTACCCGCGCGCAAATTTAGTTATGCTGCGGTATAAAGTTCGGGATTCGACAGGAAACATGGTCACAGAATATTAAGTACAGTGGAAACAAGTCAATAAAGAACTACAATAACAGCTAGGTGGTAGGACTTTTCTGCAAAGTGCGCCTAGGTAGGTACCACCGCTTTACCAGTTAGTCTGCCGCCAAGCCGTGGTCCGGTTTGAAAGGCATTGTAACTAGCCATCATCATCAAGGGCCTGGAGACGTCCATTGCTGAACATAGGCTTTTCCAGAGAGCGCTACCTCGAGCAGCTGCTACTGCATCCATCGGCCAATATACCTAGTGAACTGGGCAAATGAGACTTTATGACCTGATGACAGTCTAGTGATCTTAATACTAGACTGGGTTGTCGGAGGATTTTTGTATTTGTATTTGTATTTATTTATTATAATAAGAACGGCAATATGCCAATTACACTTATTATTAAATTCATTACAGTCAAGCCAAGTCAAGCATGCATGATAAAAACATTTTAATTTTTTAAAAAAAATAATAATAATAATATTAATTTAAGTAATCATGATAAAATAAACAGATAGTATACGTATAAGTTCCTTGAAACAGTCTAACAAATAAATAACCAAGCAATCAATAATCAATTAAAAAATAATTAAATAGGAAATAGTCAATTGTGTAAATATAAAAAATAATTCAAGTTATCATAACAATAAAATAAAAATAAAATTACAGATTATAAAAGTTCACAAAATGATAATAATAGTTTAAAAATACTCTGCCTTTTATCACAAAAAATATCACATTCAGGATTGGCGCTCAAGAATGCATTGAGACCGCTTATACAACGGCATAAAGGGGTTTCGGCTCTAGCCACTGTGCGGGAACCAGGAACGGAAAAAAGCTTGTATCTTCGACATGATCTCACCTGGATGTAGTTATTAGGGACAAACAGCCTACACAGAACATTGTGCAGTTCTGAAGAGTCAATGGCACCTCTTAGTATTTTACAGGAAGTATTAAGCTGATCAAAAGACCTCCTTACCTCTAACGAGTTGAAGCCAAGATGCCCAAGTAAAAACTTAGTGGGGTATAGATAAGGGTAGTAACCATAAAGCCTTTTGTACAAGTACCGCAAAAACTTCTTCTGCACCTTCTCCAGCATCAAAGTATATGTGATGTGATGGGGGTTCCAGACAGAGACGGCCGACTCTAGCTTGCTTCTGACGAGAGTTGTAAACAGAAGCCTGATGACGAAAGGATCACGGAAATCACGGGCATTTCTTAAAACAAACCCAAGACGCCGAAACGATTCCTTGGTGGTAATCCTGATGTGATCGTGGAAAGTTAGGGCGCGGTCAAAAGTTACCCCGAGGTCTTTCATAGAGAACACTCTTTTAATAACGTCGCCATCAAGTTGGTAGGTATGTTGTATTGGGTTTCGCTTCCGATCAAAGGTCATAACGAAGCATTTGCCTGAGTTAAAAAACATTCTGTTAGCTACACTCCAGCGATGTATAGAGTCTATATCATCCTGAAGCAAGATACAATCGCCATCAGACTTCACTTCAAGAGCAAGTTTAAGATCGTCTGCATAAAGAAGACATTTTGCAAAGTTGATCACGCTTGCCAGGTCATTAATCATAATCGAAAACAGTAAGGGACCGAGCACTGATCCTTGACTTACTCCGGAAGGGGTCAGGTACGGTTCAGATACGTAGGTGCCATGTCTGACGAACTGTTTTCGATCACGCATGTAATCGGAAAAGAAACGGAGGAGAAGGGGAGTGAAACCGATGTTATGCAACTTTTGCAGCAGGATGTCATTGTCCACCTTGTCAAAGGCCTTACGAAAATCAAAGTACAAAACATCAACCTGTGATCCACGGTCCATACAAGCCGACACGTAATCTACAAGACTTAAGAGATTTGTACCTACCGATCTACCAGGCCTAAAACCATGTTGTTCGTCGCACAAATACAGTCGGATTTGTTGATATATTTCATGGTGCAGAATATATTCAAAAACTTTAGCTGGTGAGCAGAGAATTGCTATAGGGCGGTATTCATCCACCGCCGTCTTGTTACTGGTTTTAGGAATAGGAGTAACCCTTGATAATTTCCATTGCGGGGGATAAACACCACTCCTAAGAGAAACATTAAATATATGGCAAAGAGGAAGCGTCACGAATTTCCTACATGATTTTAAAATAAACGCCGGTAAGCTATCAGGCCCCGACGATCCACTCCCCTTTAACCTACACAGACCGCGCTCAACATCTTGCGGCGACAGACTAGGTATACTGACATATCCTCCGCCCGGCGGGTGTTCTAAGTACTGGCAGTTCAGTGTAGGTGGCTGTTTAAGAAAGACACTAGAAAAATAATCGGCAAAGGCCTCAGCTGCATCAACTCCAACGTGGGTTAGCCCATTGTAAGTAACCTCAGGTTCAAACGCGGAGGATGACGTGCGCAGTGCAGTGTCACGCAAAACTTTTTTATTTTAAAGTTCATAGTGACACTGCAATAATGGTTATGGGTGGCCGGGTGAAAGACAGACCCTCACGTCATTTATTCTCACAAAAAATTTGGAAGCATTGACTTCTGTGTTGGGTGTTTTAATCTGTAGGTACTACTATTTTAATATCTGTGGTAATATCAAATATTAACAAATTATAACAAAATTTTACTATGAGACTGGTCTGGCTTAGTGAATCCTCCAGACTGAGTGGCATTCCCGTGTACCTGCTAGCAAATTTATTTAAGCACAAGCCATAAATATGACGTAATGAATAAATGAAAATTAAAACTTTCTAAAAAGTATAGCTCAAAATGAACAGCTTTAATCATTCACACGTCACTGAAATAAACTGTTCTATAACATGATTGGAATCTATAGCTCTTCAAGCATTAAACCAATGGAGATGTTAACGTTATAATCCGCAAGCATAATTTTCTGCCGATTTTTAAGAGGGACGAGGTAAACACGCAAAGCACACGCGCCAATCGCGCCTGTTAATGGGTATTTCACACCATCATATAATTCGTAAACAGTTATAGAACACAGCGTTGTTATGCAGTGTTAACACGCACACTATGATGATGTATATGACCAAGTAGCGCCATAACATAATATGACCAGCAGCGGGTTCGCCTTGTCTTGCCATCTCCATGTATAAATGCTCGAAGCAGCTAGATCACAGACCTAGAATTTTTACTCATAAATATTGACCTTATTATGTGCTATCCCACTATGACTCAACCATTTGAATTGTTCCTTTTAGCCAAATCAGTTTGGTAACCTAGTTTGGCCACGAGGAAACACCCGTTCTATCCCGTACTGCTCTTTCGACTTGTGCAAACAAAAACAAGTAAGGTCTAAAACTCTAAAGCCACCCTTAACGGAAGGATCTTTATTCTAAATATACCTCCGTGTAGCCGTTACAGCATCTGTGAAAATTTTAACTTTTTTCTATAACGGTTCATGAAGCCTGGTGACAGACGGACAGACGGACAGCGAAACCTTAGTAATAGGGTTCGCCTTACCCTTTTTGGTACAGACCCCTAAAAACAAACAAACACAAAAATTTCGCATAATTATTATAGTAGTGTAAATACAGTAGTTATTAGAATAGCACTATGCTAGAAAATGCATGACGGATTATTACAACGAAATTTTCTAAGAAACTGACTAAAAGTATAGTCAACAAATGAGTAATTCCATATTTCTGACATAAGTATATTGTCATTCATTCTTGATACAGAATGGACAACAAAAAGGAACAAAAATTGCATTGTTTCATTGCAAACGGCCCCATTATAGCACAGTTTACTGAATATACGCTTAGAATTTATAAACGAAGATGGCAAGGCAAGTTAGGAATAGCGTTCTTTAGCAATAGCGTGTATCGATGTTTCATGTTTAGCAACGGAGTATGAGAGTCAAGGCAAGGCGTACCCCTCTCCTGGTCATATGGCTATGGATTGGTCATATACGTTATCATAGTGTGCGTGTAAACACTGCATAACTACGCTATATGATACAACTGTGTGCGTATTTTAAGATGGTGTGAGGCATCCGTCCTCATCCCCCGTAAAAATCGGCAGAAAATAATGTTTGCGGAGTAGAACGTTAACATCTCCATTGGTTAAATGCTCAAGCAATGGTTTTAGCCTGCCATCCTGCTCGCTACAGAGTGTGCACTAACATTATAAATTATCTGAATCATACCAAGTTTGACGCTAGAGGTACTTGAGGCCAAATAAACAAATCTCTCGATATTATTTAGCAATTTTAATAAATACTAATCGGTATTGAAGCCAGTAACAGGTTCGTGACTTCATAATCTAAGCCACACTGAAAATGGTAATAGCAAACAGCCCGCAATAGAATGCGGCAAACGCCTGGTACCAGTAGTTCCATTTGGTTGTTCCATGATGGATCTACTGGAATTATTTGTCTTTCTGTAGTTCCATGGAACTACTAAGAGACTTCTTAATCAATAATGTGTGTGCAATGTTTATTTGGTACCTACTTACTCATGTATTATCATCATTCTAAACTTTTACTAAAGAGGTTCATCGTGGAAATTGGTACGTCAAATCATAAAAGACGACACAACGTCAAAACTGCGTTTATTACACAAATTTTTTTTTCATTGCAATTATAATATTTTTAGACAATATTCTAGTAATTTCAATCGTGATTCTAATTTCAATTTCTACATAATTACGTTAAAATTACTTTAAGAACTTTTCGTAAGCAAATTCTACCAAAAAAATTAAATTTATTCGCCGCCATTTTGAGTCTGGGTAAAGCAAGAGTAAAGTCGCTAGTGCTGCCAAAAGACCAAAGGTATCTATAATATCGATATCGACCGACACAAAAAGTTGGTACCTACTAATTGAGCAAGTAGACGTGATATTATGTCACGCAGAGTGGTGTCGATTCGTGGAGATGGTAACTGTTTATTCAGATCTCTTTCGTACTGCATTTATGGGACACAAGAAAGGCACCGGGACATTAGATTGCGGGTAGTCGAACATGTAGTCAAAAACTGGAATTGGTATAAGGATTTTATCATCGGAGATCGTTCTTACGGACCTCTTCGATCATGCAACTCTTACAGAAACCTTATGTCAAGAGACGGTGAGTATGCAGGGCACGTTGAACTGCACGGTGTCAGCGAAATATACGCAGAATACACCTTCAAAGTTCACAGAAATGGATGTTCTAGAACAATAGACTACGGCAGCGGAAATAAAGTGAAACATTTGTTGTTTTCTGGATACCTGGACGCTGGACACTATAGTGTTTTAGAGTGACAATTTATTATTTATTAGTTTTTAGATATCCTATTAGTTTTTTTTCCTACTAAGTATTTTAATGTTGCCAGTATTTAGCTAATAAATTTATTTGTTGTGTCTTTATTATTCAATGCGCTTTTTCCTACATGATGCATTATGCGAGCTTTTAATATTAATTTAAGTACATACATTCGGGTAATCAAAATTAAACCAATCTACACATTGAATTGTTCTAGCGGTAAGCGGGCACAATTAAATCTCGAACATTAATAATATTAGTGTTTAAGTTCGTAATGGAAAATGAAGCAGATTAGACCATACCATACCAAATCGTGTAAGGCGTCGAACAGACATAATTGTCCGACAATGAAAGGGACCGTCTATGGGTGTATGAATGCACTAGTTAACTTAATAAGTGGGGTCAACAGCTGTCCCCTCCAATGAAAGCAATTTGTTGTAGAATCGAAGCAAATTACGGATGCATGTTGTCTGGGTGTACACTCGGGAAATAAAAAGGTTCGTCACCTCAATAGTCCGATTTACCTTGCAAGAGTGCCAAAAACAGTAGCGACAATGTTTTCTTATTTTTATAATAGCGCGAATATATGTTTTATCAATCAACGGCACTGTCAAAATTGACAACCTACTTAAATCAACAAGACGTAATAACCAAGGTATTATGGTCTTCAAGAAAATCCGAAAATGGCGGATATGACAACAATGACAACATAAACGTACACATTTTTACTCACTTGACATTGGCAGTAGTTTTATACGGGCCTAACTATTAAGTAATAAAAAAAATAGTTATTGCCTGAATCCAAACGTACTAACTAAAATTACATCTCTAGGTTAATCTTCTGCGATAAGAGAACAATCAAAACTATTTTGACCTGAGTAAAAGCTTTGTTAAACACTATTTTCTATGCAATAGTATGTTCTATAACAAAGTAAGGGTAACACTAACAATCATTGAGGTTGCGATGGAGCAATTTGTTCAATGTTGGCTGTTCCCTAACAAGATAACTCGAGTCGAGTCAACGAGTAGTACCTATGGCGCGAGACCAAATTGCAGAAATACCTACGTCATCCAACGAGTACCCCAATCCCTATCTTTAAGTAAATAACCGACACTTAAAAATGTAAAACAATCAGGTCTGCAAATACCGATCCTATCAGATCGTGGAAATCTAACTTCAAACGACTTGAACACAAGTTCCAGCAAGTTTAGAGCTGGCAGACCTTTTAATCTATTATTAGGGGCATCTTGGCTGTTTATCGGACGTAGATTTCATCAGGGTACTCGATGGTCTGGTGGATGATCTTAGGTAGTGTTAGACGGGCACATTCTCAGTCTCTTAGTCATTCTTAGTTTCTTAGTCTGCCAGGTACGATGCTTTGCAGTTGATGAATATTAATAGTCACAATTCATTGTAGGCATCTCAGCATTTTAGTCAACGGTATTTATATCATTCTGCTGCTTAGTCATGAATCGTTTTTAGTCAAAATGAATTGTAGGCAATTCCCCTCCCCCTTCCACAAAAATACGTTCTCCAAATTTCAATTATTTTCCTGACCCAGTAGGATTGGCGCTGGCAGACCTAATTTTTTACATGTTTGATGTTAATGTTTGAGTATCGATTAACAATTTAAAGATAGCGTATTGTTACTCGATGACATAGGTATTTCTGCAATGGACTCTCGCACCTCTATAAAGCCGGAGATCCACAAATCTTTGGCTCGTTTAAGTTCCCAACGTCCTCCCCAGAGTTAGCCCGCACGAGGATTGTCCTCTGCTCTGTATTATACCACATAATAGATATAAAGTACTACGTAAGTGGATGCCTTCTGATTTCGATGAAACTGAGGACAGTTATTATTATTTATTCGAACTATTATATGTGGTCAATCAATACTAAGCTTGCGCGTTATCCTCCTAGATGTAGTACGATCTTTCCTGTATTTGTCATTCAATGCTTCATAAATGTTATTAGATTATTATGTTTTCAATCAAATGTCGAAGTTAGGGCTTTAGTTGATGTGGATAATAATGAAATTAGATCTACCTATCTACACAGTTTGAAACTTTCACGGTTGTTTACTACGTTTTTAATAGTACTTACGGGATATTTACCGTGATTAGAAACATATTTGAGTTCCCGATATTTCGGCACAGTTACATGCACCATTTTCACTACCCTACACATTTTTCACTTACTACTTATTCCAAGTATCTCAGTTTCTTTTGCTATATCCATTTTGCATGTTTTGTGTGTAATTATTTTCTGTACGTCCTGTACACGTGTTAGCACCTCAAAAAATTGTTTATTTGAACGGATCTAATTAATTTTACCAAAATAAATATTTATGCAAAATACAGTTAGAATGCAAAAGATGAATTATATCTGCAAGCTTCAACAATATACTTAAGAAAGGCAAACAGATAAAATATTTCCAGATAATATCTCTGACAAACATTGTCGATAAAAATACTGACAAAACTTACAGGAAAGGTTTAACAAATACATGTTGCAAACAACGACCGATAGGTTCATTTGAACATAGTTTATGAATAAATATATTATATTATTTATTTCATATTATACATACATTATATAGAATTATTATGAAAATCTTATATTATAAGGTATTATTATTATATCTTCATTACTTAGGTACACATTATTATTTAGATTGTTGTTACATTGAGGGCTCGTTGGTTAGGTATCGCTGGTAAATTAATGGGTACTAATGTGACGGTTGAGCATCCTGGCAATAATATTACAATCGTTCCTCGATTAATCATTCATTATTTACGTTATACAAATATACACCACACTTATGAATCATTCGTTTCTCAGAACGGATCGTTATTATATTCCATCACTTCGTCCGTGCTTGAATAACTCTACTCCTTGAGATTGCTTCGACTTGTCTTTGTATTAAGAAATATCTAGCTAGACTCTAACATTTAAAAAGAAACCGAGGTTCCGAGTCCAACCCAAAGGATAGAACGGATCCTATTACTAAGGCTCTGCGACTGTGCTGTAGACTTGTCTGTCTGTCCGTTTGTCACCAACCACATGAACCCTGAATCTTAGTTGAAATTTTCACATGGAGTATTTCGGTTTCAGCTATAGCAACAACTAAAACCGATGGGGAAGAAAGGTTCTCGAGTGGCGACCACGAACTGGAAGACGCAGCGTAGGCCGGCCCCCCACTAGGTGGACCGACGACCTGGTGAAAGCCGCGGGGAGCCGATGGATGCAGGAGGCGAGCAGCCGCTCTAAGTGGCGCTCCGTGGGGGAGGCCTATGTTCAGCAGTGGACGTCTTCGACTGTTAATGATGAACAACTAAAAAAAATAAATATTTAAAAGGGCTTCCCACGTGATTTTTCGCTCGTTCATATAGATAATGGTACGGAACCCTTCGTGTGTTTGACTCGATTCGCCCTTGGCCGGTTATTTCTGGAATGCCCACCATTTAAACGAAAGATGTTCATAGAATTCCTGTTAAAAACTACCCGTGAATTTTGAATCAAACTACACACCAGTGTTTATGTAACTTGATACACAATACGGTATCTAGATCTGCGTGCATTTCCACGGTAAATAGTATTTATCGAACAGCGCAAAGTGACGGTGGACGATGTTATCGCTCTTATCAACAGTCATGATAACGACACGAAACATTTTGAACCTTTGTGATCAGCTGTTTCATGAAATGTCTAATATTATTACCATAATAATAAAACCAGTGTGTGTAGTGATCCTATAGTAAAAGCTTTGCTTAGGCGGGGGGTTGGTCACAATTAGGTGGGAAAATGTCCAAAATTAAAATCTGGATTAATTTTGAAACGCCTCTATATTAGTTTTGCGTAGATTACTGTGAAGGAGATTAAATTTTTTAATGTACCTACTTATGTGCTTAATTTTTTTTTTCATTTAGTTATCATTGCCCACATAAAGTAATTTTAGCAGATTAATAAAGATTAGTTTTACTATGTAAGTTATTTGACAACAAATTAGAAATGATAGAATCATCATCATCGTCATCATCAACAGCCGATCAAGGTAGCAGATTCATAGGCCTGCCAGTGCCTAGTGCCATTTCAACATAGTTCCATTTTAATTCTATTATAGTGTTGTTTTCATAAGCAGCTGCAGCTTTGCTTGAGCAAACCTTGTATCGATAATCGATAAAGTTTTGTAACATCACTGACAAGATTTTATTTTTCTTTTAACTGTTCTATTGGAACATGGAATGAGGTTATAGCATTAAAATATCTCTCCTTTCAACTAAATACCATAGAGGTCAACATTCAGTACAAAAAGAAAGAAGAGAAAGAAAAAGAGAAAAGAGAGAGAGAGAGAGAGTGTTTAAAGATTGTAGGATGATTTTAAGATTTTAGGTATAATTATACTTACGTAGGTTTTAGATGGTAGATTTCCATGGTACTTAGATGCCGTAATGTTTGAATGTAATTTTCTAGATTTCTAAAGTAAGACCTACACAAGTAAGACCATAAGTAATTGTGAACAATACGCGATTAGGGCTCGCCTCGAGGCAAGTGGCCGGTCACATTGGGGGGAGGCCTATCTTCAGCAGTGGACGTCTTCAGGCTGATTGATGATGAAGGCTCGCCTTGGATTCTACACAACGCTGTTTTCTACTCACAAATAACTAATTAATTATACCTATTTAGAATAAAATAAATACATAAAGCGATACCAACTATACCTATACTATTTCTTTTTCTTATATTTTGGCTCCACACAGTGTATTTAGCCAATGTCAAGTATTGTAATTTTTCATCGTTAAAGAATATATCACGTAAAGTCAAGTCTTAGTCATAGTCCAGTCTAAGTCAGGTAGTCGTAGTCCAGTCTAAGTCATGCTCCAGTAAAGTGGTGGCAACTTTACTAGAAGCTTCTATGGAATTTTGGAAGCAACACAAAAACTCACGTTTCACCACATTATATCACTTGCCCACACTCATGCTCGTAATTCAGCACTTAATGGGTAAAACGCCACTAATTTTAAACTTTAATACTGGAAAAAGCACAATTTTTGAGAAATAATACGATTTAACGACGAGAACATTTCCGCGTTCTCGCCGAAAAACCTACCTATACTATTACTAACTAATACCATACAGTAGTGATGGATTTATGAGCATTCGCATTCATTTTTAGCATGTGAAAACTCAATTAGCATATCGCAAATGAAATGTAGTTGCGAAATTCTGTGAAATATGAAATTTCATTTCAATTAATTTACTTCATTTTGAATTTAATTTCTAATATAAAGTTTCATTTCATGTGTCATTTCATTTTTCATTCCTTTTTTATTTTATTATTCATATAATTTTCATTTCAATTTTCATATCAATTTTAATTTCATTTTTCATTTCTATTTCATTTCATTTTAGCAAATAGCATAGCAATAACAATTAGCATGCTAAGACTCGTGAATTAGTTATGTTTATGAAATTTACGCAAAATCGCATTAATTGCCATCGCTATATAATAGACAGATTAGATTGTTATCTGTATGCTAGCGATGGCAATTAATGCAATTTTGCGCACCTACATAGGTGTCATAGGGTTGCCTGACTTGCCTGTTGATCATAGGTAGAAGTCTGCGCCAATGTGAAGCGAAACGCTGGAAGAGGTATACGGTGCAGCGCACTTTACAGCCGCCATTGAGTTTAGCGTAGACATGCGTAGACTAGCATGGGTAGGTTAATTTATATACCTTTAGTGATAAGAGGATAAGAGTTTAAATGTTAAAATACTAAAATAGATATTGCGAAAGACATTCGACTTTGAATGACTTGCAATAATACCAACTCTGTGTAATCTCTTTGTTGTCTTACTTATACATTCCATGCTTACAATGTAAAAAAAAATGTGAATGCAGTTACCTACTTGCATTAATTTTAGAGATCCAATATCGCATTGAACACAAAGCCCTTGTTATAATAATACCCGACCACGAAGATAAAGCCACTGAAGATGTTATCGAATAGACGAGAGAAGGAAATACCAGGAAAGGATGAATGGATGGAACAACGAAGGAAGGCACATGATATGAAGATATCAGTGTGATCATATTCACTTGCGTCGAGGTGAGACAAAGGGACGTTATATCCCCGAAATTGTTCTCAAATGCGCTGGAGGCATAGACATATATATTAAGGACAGGCCTAATGACAGGTTAAAACGTCGCTTCAAAGTGGGAGCCAATTTCACAGATTGGCATCCACTAGCGCTCAGTCTGTGATGGAAGTTAGAAGGCATCGGTCGAATGTCACAAACAAAATATGCCAAGTTGTATTGTGAAGCACAATCTGCACAATCTATACTCAAAAGTGCAGTAAAAAGAAAGACCAAGTTTCTTACCTCAAGTAATTCAATATTTTCAATATTACACTCTGTTTTGTAACAAAATAATCGAATTTATATTTGGAATAATCATTGTAAACATTGGCAGACATAATGGCAGCGATACGCACCTAATTTTCTCAACCTGTCGTAGTTCACGCGAAATCTAATAGATGGCGCTGACTTTTCCCACGCCCTTTTGACAATAAAAATGTTCCTTCGGGCATATCCTGATATATAAATATATGGCTGGAGGATATATTTAAGACTGGATTGGCATGGACGAGGTATGAGATTTGCAGATGACATCGTCATAATGGCTGAAACCTTCTGCCAGACGGCCTAGCTGATTCTTTTCAACGCATCGGTCTCCGGATGAACTTGGATAAAACCAAGGTATGTTCAATGAACATGTTACTCCGGAACCGATCGCAGTTCAGGGAGTTGCTCTTGAAGTTGTTCCGCAATACATCTACCTAGGACAGATGCTCCAACTAGGTAAGAACAACTCCGAAAAGGAAGCTAATAGAAGAATACAGTTGGCTGGGCAGCATTTCGGAAACTTCATCGAGTGTTCTTGTCGTGTATACCGCAATGGGTGAAAACCAAAGTCTTTAATCAGTGCGTCCTACCAGTCATGACATACGGAGCTGAGTCCAACAATTTAACGTTGCTCAGATAGCTATGGAAAGGGCTATGCTTGGAGTTTCTCTGAGGGACCGATTCAAAAATGAAGTGATCCGACTGAGAACTAAGGTAACCGACATAGCCCATGGAATTAGCAAACTGAAGTGGCAGTGGGGTGGTCACATTTGCCGTAGAACCGCCGACCGCTGAGGTAGATGTGTTCTTGAGTGGAGATCGCGACTTGGCTAACGTAGTGTAGGACGCCCTCCGACTAGGTGGACCGATGATACACGCAGAGCGGCGTGGGTTAGGAGAGGCCTAGTTATGCCCAGCAGTGGACTGATACAGGCTGATGATGATCATACCAAGCTACATACCTCCTTTTATTACAGACAAACTGACAGTGCGAGAGTAGATAACATCCAGCCAGCTAGTCCATTGTAGTAATTACACTAATTACGGCCGATTAGATCACCAAATCGGCCATCACATTTGTTTCGGTAATACTATTATAATATCTTTGGTATCGATATGTAGCGTACCCTTACTTAAGATAATTGTTACTTTTGAAGGCTTTTACAAACTATAATAAAAAATAAGAATTTCAGCAAAAAAATATCAATAATTTGATTTTAGCAGCAGCAACACTGCTCACGCGCAGTGTGTTAAGTACCTATTAACTTTTTCATTATTCGTGCATTGGTAATCTGGGCAATTTTTATTTTTTTTATGGGAATGAGTGACGTGACGAGCTAGTTGTTCACCTGATGTTAAGCAACACGCCCATAACAGTTGCAGTGTCACTCGGAACTTTAAAATAATAAAGTTTTGTGCGTCACTGCACTGCGCACGTCATCCTGAGACATCACACAGTCTAGTGTAATCAGATTACCACACTTATTAATTATTATCGATTCAACGATACTTAATATACAAATTATAAGTAAGGTGATTTATTGCGTAATTAATCCAGAAAATAGTTGCAAAATATGCACAGTGGAGTGGAGTCAAACTATTTTGTGGATTATAAATATTGTTGTTTATTAAGTGCTTTATTTTAATTTGCAACCAGCACACCTGTACTGGCATAATAAGAGACAAAATCTACTCCAGCGTCGTGTTTACAAGATACCTATTATTCTATCTAATTTTTTTATTTTATTTTGTTAATGTTTAAGAGAAACAAACAGTACAATATTTAGCTTAATTAACTAATCTTACTTACACTTAAACCAATAAAGATTCTACATATTAATCAAACTTGAATGAAAAAAACACCTATCGACAATTTGTTGGCACAAACACTAGGCAGGGACGGGACGACCTATAGTAAGTACATACCTACCTACCACTTAATTCAAATATCAGAAAAGTGATTTCAAATCGCTACGAAATTGAGAAAAAAAGAACAAAAAAAAAATTCATGAAAGGATCCTACTGATGAGATTTAAGTTCACAAACAAATTTAGATAAGGTTAACATGAATATATCCAAATCATTGAAATTCTCATTATATGACCGACAGGCGCGGTTTATAAAGGTACTGGAAAAATATCTAGTGCTAGTTCTAGCTTGAACAAATAACATTCGTTTTCTAGCACTAAGTCGCTGGCAATAGATTCTTATTTTTATTTTACTAAGTAAGGTTGGGAAATCAACTGTATTCCGTAATAACTTGTAGAGAAATATCTGGGGCCGTACTGTGAGCTCTTAGCCCGATTCAAAACAGAGCCTATATTGGATCGCTTTGTTTTTTTTGTATGAAGATTTTGACATGTGATCCAATATAGGCTCTGTTTTGAATCGCGCTAAGAGCTCACAGTACGGCCCCTGGTCTCTCTCAGTACGCCGTATTTAAAGGGACTTAAAATTATTGGTACTTATTACCTTTTTTGTATGCTATTATTTTTATAAATTTATCCTGAATTCTTTCAATTGCTCTAATGAATACGGCATATTGAGGGTTCTATACTGTGGAACAGTATTCAAAAACTGATCGCACCTAGGAGTTGTAAAGAATATTCAAAGCTGTACTTAATAAAATAAAAAAATAAGATAATTGTAAACAGGACATGTCGCGCGCGCTGTAAAACATAGTGCATTCTATTTTATTTTTCACAGCCCACAGCACATAGTCATAATGAAAAAGCGCTGCATATACAATTTCCCCGTTAACTAGGTACTACCATGGGGTCCCTCTCAACAAATTATTGACGGGCCCGATAGCTCAGTTGGTAGTAGCCCTGTCTTCTGAACTGAGGGCTATGGGTTCGATTCCTACCCAGGACAAACATTTGTGTGATGACCATATGTTTGTTCTGTGTCTGGGTGTTACATTGTATTATATGTATATATCTACAAACAAAAAAGTAGTTATCTGGTTCCCATAGTACAAGCATGGGGTCCCATCCAGTACAAACAAAAAATAGCCCGAACTTGAAAAAAATGTAGTAATCGTGTCTAGATAGTTACTATTTAGTGTCCAGTGTATTCATTTGGCCCAATACTTCGTCACCACACAATGAATGTCGCTTGATAATCTCTTGCGTTATGCAGAAATAAAATAATTCGTAAAAAGGCCCGCGTTATTCCGTTGTATGGGATGAGGCATCTGTACTGTAGGTATTATATTATCTGGGGTACTACCTATTCCAGGAATAAACGCCTGCATCAAAATGTTCGTTATTCCAGTTATTTGCGAGCTGCGAGAAATACTATCACGTACTGTTATCTATTCTGTGGCACCTAGGTACTATCAAGCCATTCATAAAAGCGGATCACAGAATTTACGTTACACACTGCCTTCAATTTTACAAGGGTGCATTTAAATATACCGACAGAAACGACGTGAATAAAATTGCGAATAATAAGTGGGTAGGCATGAGTTAAATAGAAGCTTTAGTTACATATTATGTATGTACTCGCTGGTATGTAGGTAATTACTCAAACATTTTGGGTAAACTGTAAAATATAGTAGGTAGTGAGGAAGGTAAATTAGGTCTTATATTTATGTACAGAAGCAACTCGCAATTTTTTGGGTTAAATACCTACTACCCTAGGTGTTAATTTGTAAGCTCTATGTTTGTAAGCAATCTGTGTCAAAATTTAATTCGAATTGGTACAGCCGTTGAATTGAAAACCACACCAACAAACGAACAGAGAACGTTTCAATTTTATCTAATACCTATTAGTAAGGACATTATAATACTAGGAAGCTTCAATCAAATAGATAAGAAGGTACCTATAGCCATAGAGGAATTACCTATAGCTTTAAAATAACGGAGGCTCATAGCGTCGGGATATTTTTAGTGGTGGCGTAAGCTCGCAGCGTGCCTACGCAGTGTTTATAGTACAGTAAACTAATCGTGATGATTTATAAAACGCATCAGCCCAAAACCTGAGGACATTTTCCTCAAAAAGACGTTTCCAAAATCGACCGGTCCTGGGCACGCAAGCGCGGAGTTCTTCGTGCCGCCACGAGCGTCGAACCCCGACCGGGTGCCCAAAAATGCTAAACAATATTTGCGCCAGCCATTTCGCTCGGCTCCTCGGTGAACGGTGACTATCTGACTATCTGAACGCGCAGCATGACTCACCTGTTGCCAGTAATCCTCAACAGTAAGCTTCAGCTCGAAGTACCCGGTGTCAGTGACGTGCTCCAACTCGCGGAAAAGATTGCCGCTCGGCAACACGTCCATCGTGCTTACATGTGACGCTGAACGGAACACTCCGACACGCGCGATGCGGTACGCGTTGGACTAACGACTGACTCTGACTTGCTTTTCGTATCGTTCGTTTGAATGCCCCGCGCTCCGCTCGCCCCGCACGCTATCGTCTTCCCTAGGCAGTGTGGTCAACGTAGGCGATATATCGCCATTTAGGCTACTAAGGGGGTCTAACAAAATCCCTAACGCTAACGCTATCGCCTCACGCTAACTCCAAAAATGTATAGAAATGACATTCGCTGCGGAAAGTAAACGATTTCCGAAATGTCATTTTAGTACACTTTGTAGTTAGCGTTTGGAGATAGCATTAGCGTTAGGGATCTTTGCTAGACCCCCTGGACTAGAAACCGGCGACGTAAAAGTCTTATTGGCCACTGATCGCCTTTTTGGCTACCAAGTCATTTAAATTTATCGAATGATAAATACAATAAAAATTATAGCCACCTTAAAGGTCTGTGATAATTAATAAAGAAGATAATAAATTAAGAAAGAATTATGATGATATGACGCGAACACGAAGTATACACGTATTACTAAAAATCTACAAAAAGTAATTGATTTTGTATTGTAAAAGCTGTGTAAAAGTAACTTGAACGACTGGTCAAAGTTAGCTTCGTTCTGTCAACATTTTTCACAGCTTATATCATATCGCCTTAGCCTTATCTGTAAAGTGTTAAAAGCTTTGGTAAAAAGCTGGCCAAAAAGGCAACGAAATAAAGAAAATCAACCAAAAGCGGGCATTTTCTACCACCGCAAAATTAAATGACTGTTCATGACGATTCATCCACTCATCCGGACCTTCTCTCTTCCTATATACTGAGATAAGGCGTAAAACTAATAAACTCGGGCGAAGACGGGTTGGGTCCATCAAAAACTACTATATTGTTTCATTTTACGATATTTTGACATTTGAGGCTTAGGCTACTTTTTTAGGCGACGGAATATGAAATTCGGCTACTTAGGCTGAGAAAAATGGCGAAATTAGTCCCGTCGTCGTTGGCAACACAGGCTGCTAGCTAGGTAGAACAAACCCCCCCGCGAGCAATATACTACTACAGTCAGTACATTAGGTACAGACAGGAACTATGTTAGATAGATTATCATAAGAATAAGAATAATAACAAACTAACTAACTAAATAGGTACCTATATGAGGTAAGTACTTTAAAATTGTACCTAATATCTACCTACATGGAAGATTTATTTTACTCCTACCTACCTACGTAATAAAATATAATATCATGTCTATCTCCTTTTTACAGAGGTAACTACGTTATGTTATTCTGAATTCTCGCTGCTGGTTTCAGAACCAAACGAGATTCAGCTACCTAGTTAGGTACCTACTTACTTAGCACAGAATAGATACATAGTAGGTACTACGTAGATAGATAGATAGAATAGAATAAACTCTTTATTGACAACCGAATAACAAAAATTAAATAAACAGGAAGTCTTACAAGTAGGCTACAATGGGCGGTCTTAACGCTAAAAAGCTATTTCTTCCAGACAACCTTTACGTAAGTACCTACTATTAGGTTGTAAAAAGAGATCTTTGGAGAGGTAATTAAATTAATTAAATTATATTAGAGCAATGTTAGATTCTGCAAACACTAATTAGCCTTATATATAAGTCCCAAATAATAGCTCCACTTATATTACCTATCTATCCTATTAGCCTGTCTGTCGGTATGTAACAAACAATACTAAAAGCATATAATAAGTATATAATAACAGAATATAGTGTGTATAAAAATCTCAGTTCAATCAATTGAACTGTTAATGTAATAGGGCGAATTCTGTGCTGTTAATTGAACTACTGAGAATAGATCAAATATTTAAGGGGGCTCCCATACAACAAACCAAATTTTTGCTCGTTTTTATAGATAATGTTAGGTACGGAACCCTTCAATCGTGCGCGCGTTCGACTCGCTCGTCGCCGGTAATGTTGTAAATATTTTTAGAGGTTAGAAATTTTTATTCCTTAATGTAGGTAGGTAGTATGTATTATATTACTATATTAATACCTGTGATACCTACTAGGTACTATCACAGGTATTAATATAGTAGTTACGTACTATCTACCTTTATTATCTACCTACCTACCCCAAAATATTTCTGCTAAAGTCATAGACATATTATATATAAATCTATGGCTAAAATATTAAATGAGCATAGTAGGTCTACCCACTCCGCTAGGCACTAAATAGGCAGGTAGATCTATTACGTTAGCTATTTTGATCTTCAGTACCCATAATACGAGTTTCGATAGTTTACCAAAACTTGAATCGTTTACGTTTTCTCCCTTTTCTCCTATACATTTCTGTGTAGCGCCCCTTGCGGACACGTTGATGAACTAAAAATGGCAGTACAAATTCTAAATGGATTCGCGCGTATTCACGTATTGGAAAACTCGTACTAGGGGTAACTGGTACCTACCTAAACTAAAAACCTAACGTAATAGACAAAATGGGTAAGGTACATGGGTACATACGTAGGGTAAGTGCAAATATTTATTTCTAATTAAACATTTTTTCTTACCTACCGCATCTATACATATAATAAAACTGTAGAGATAAAAAAATCTGTAAATGAAAGATATCGAAAAAAAAATGACACAGGTTGGCTTGAAATTTTTCGCTGATCACGTTAAGCTACTTTTTAGACATTTTGTCTGTTTGTTTGTTTGTTTGTTTGTTTGTTTGTTACGGCACAAGTCCGAAAATACTGAACGGATTTTCATGCGGTTTTCACTAATAAGCTTAGAAAAACCCGGCGCAAAACATAGGATATATTAAATTTTATATATCGTTAATTTTTTTTTTGGTGAAAATGATTAAGATATCATTATGAAACGGAACGGGATTTTAACAAGATGGCCGCTTCAAGGCCTCAAGGTAAGTTTTTTGTCTTATATTTTGGCTCCACATATAGTGTAGGTATTTAGCCAGTGTCAAAAGGTAAGTTATATTTTGGCTACTAACCATAGATGAAAGAAAAAAAATGTTACTCTGCTATACTGCTACTGACGGTAATTTTATCTCGGGTTTATCCGGATGCACAGATTAAAGAAAAAAACTCTGTTACTATTATGGCACGGCTTCATATACGCCCGAACCTTCGCTGCTGAGTTAACATCTATGTTGACTATCCTCGATGTTTTTGTAGCGCCCCAATCTGGACACACAGTCAATTTGTTTGCCTGCTGCGCGACCGACGTGGGCTAAATAAAATAGAGGAAGCAGTAGCGTTATATTGCATGTCGGCGAATAAATATGTTTTACAAACTGTGAGAGTATTATTTGTGATTACAAAAATAAATTGTAATAGTTTTAATTTATAATTCCTTATCAATATGAAGTAAAACCAATATTTTTTTATTTTTCTGTTTATCTGTCCCTTTTAATACGGACCACGGTTATTATAGTGGCAACAGAAATATATCATCTGTGAAAAATTCAACAGTCTAACTATCACGATTCATGAGTACATCCTGGTGGACAGACTGACAGACAAACGGACAGCGGAGGTTTAGTAATAAGGATTTACTCTTTGAGTACGGAACTCCTATATTTTTGTATTTCATTTTGAACAATCCCCATTGCACTAAGCAATAAGGAAGTAATTTAATGCATGTTTTACAACAGTAAATAACAATTGGTGCGTCTGCATTACCGGCAGTGTATCACACTTTTCGGGCTACGGCGAAATACAACGCGCGATAACTTCGTCTGCGCTCGATGCAATGCAGATTAGAGAAAAACAATATGTTCATTATGTAAGTACCTATACCCAAAAAAATCATATTTATTTACATATAGATAAGTTTTTTCGTTAATCTGTGGTCTAAACTAAAAAAGAGGATAGGTATGAGAACCTTCTTGAATATGAGCACGACACAGAGAACAAGGAATTTAGAAAACTAAAAGCTTCTTAGACTTTTTTTATAAGTTTTAAGGCTTCACGCGATATCATATTTAGCCAATACTGAAACAACTAAATTATTATTCATGTTTTCGATTTATTGAGTTCTGGAGAGGGCAAAATTCTTTATTGGCAATCTGGTATTATGTATTAGTTTTTTAGTTTTCAAAAATCTACTACGCGTTACCATTCGAAATAATTATTTAAAATTGTATTTATAGTACCTATAGCTTAACCTTTAGTAGTAACATATTCAGTAATCTGTGCCCATTGACCCTTGCTTTTGCTACGAATTGTACACCCTTTTTTATTTTGGCATTAGACAAAATTTGTATTTAGCCAATGATAGGAAGTATTTTATGAAAACTGTTTAAAAGGGTAGGTACTTAGACTTTTTATAATTATTCATAAGGCTTCACGCGATTATGATACTTAGCCAATATTGAAGCTTACATTTTTATTCAAGTTTTCGATTTATAGGGTTTTGGCGGGAGTAATGTTCTTTATTGGCGATCTGGTAAAATGTATTATTTACATGAACTTACTACACGTTACCATTCTAATTAGGTAGATAACATTATTTTTGCGCTACTGCTACATTCTTGATCAACCCCTAGGAAGTTTTAAGGTACCTGGGGGTCTAGCAAAGAAACCAACCACTAATGCTAAAGCCAAACGCTAACTCCAAAATGTACTAGGATGACATTTCGGAAATCGCTAACTTTTCCACAGCGAATGTCATTTCAATACAGTTTCGGAGTTAGCGTTTGGCGTTAGCGTTAGTGGTTGGTATCTTTGCTAGACCCCTGTAGTACTTATAGCTACTTAAGTTATATACCCTTATCATTGCTACGCATTTTAAACCTTTTTTATTTTGGCATTAAAGTAAGCCGGAGGTGCTATTATTTGTATTTAGCCAATAATACGAAATACTTGATGAAAAATGTTTAAAAAGGGTAGGTACTTAGATAGTAGGTATTCATTATGGCAATAAAATTGTATCCTCGAATTAACAACATGGCGCGTAACGTTCGTTCGTTTTTGATTTGTTCTTCTTCTTCTTCTTGCAAGTTGAAATAAGTTTTTAATAGTTAAAATATTTTAGATCTGTGGACTTTTAAATAAACCACGGGAGCACAAAATGATTGATTACTCGGTTACTTCAAGAAAGAGTTATAGTAGGTAAGTAACTTTGGGTGTTAGTAATAATTATGTAATGACGATTTAACCTACTTCCTCACTTTCCTCACTAGGTAGGTATGTTGGGAATGAGACAGCGTGGAAAATAGTGGACATAATATTAATTATAACTGTCGATTCTTTAAGGAGTGGTGGTTTAGTATTTGTAATTCCTAATTAGTATTAAGAAAATTAATTATGTACGCGTCGTACAGGTAAATGCATATCTCCAGCAATTTATAAACTTATTATTGACACTGGCTATGTGTAGGTAGTTAGGTACTCAATTCCTATGGAACCGAACTTAAGAAGGTAAAAAAATGTGGTAAATGGAACAAAAAGCGCGCGGATAATATGTAAAACTGAGCAAAACAGGATCATCGTGTGTGATTCTTCCATATTTTTCTAAACTGTACCTGCCTGCTTAGGTAACTACTACCTAAACAAAACTTACTGAAACTTCTGTGAAAGACCTGAGTGAAGTGATGATGATTTCTTTTTGTTGTAATATGAAGAGATACTTATAAAATTGTAGTTTTTTGTTTGAAACTTCTTTTACTGTTATAAATCTATATTAGACTCACAACATTTAATTTTAGATAATGGCTTAAATAGCTTCCACTCACGGCTATGCTTGCGTTATACCTATACCTATGCTAATACAGGTTACTGTGCTCAGCTTCGAAAAGATTTAGTGGATTTTGTTGTTTGGTACGAAATGCATGATCTATTATTAGACTATAACGTAAAAATAACATAACACAAGCGTGCGAAGCCGCGGGCAATAGCTAGTCCATAATAAGATTACAGCAGCATGATCTGTATGTTGAAGGTTTCTTCGAAAAGAACGGACGGTAAACGCTGAATTCAAGTCAAATGTGTTGCGATTCCTTTGATCATTATCATAATCATCATCAGCCTGAAGACGTACATTGCTGAACATAGGCCTCGCCCAGAGAGTGCCACTTTGAGCGAGCGGATGCTCGCCTCCTGCATCCATCGGCTCCCCGCGACGGCGGCTGGCGGTCGGTGTCGGATCTATTTCTTTGATACTTATACGTTTATACATAATTATATTAAATTGAATTTATCGAAATGACAAGGATCGCGATAGTTTAGTCTTTTATGACTGTCAAATTTAAATTTACTTTAGGGTTTTGCAAAACAGAACTGACACCATTGTCGAATTAGGTACCTATCTAATTCCTTAAGATGCTATATCTGAAGTTAAGTAAGTACAGTTTAAAATAATGATTCCTGTACTGAAAACCACCGCCATTGAATTACCATAGTACCTACACCTGGGCGGTTATTCTCTATGGAAACACAGATTCCACACGATACGAAACCACGTCGTTATCGTGTCTTGTTCAAATCGTGTCACAGCGTTAGATATACCTTCACTTTAAATAAAAGTTAACTTTATTTTGAATAAAATATATTGACATAAGTGGACATATCTTTTGATGTGTTGATGTTTCGGAACGCGTCTCGGTAAAACATATCATTTTTGACAGTTCAAACTGCGCCAATTCCAAATTTATTTCGCGCGGTTTTGTTTTCGTTTCATAGAGAATAAGATTCCTTATGTAAGACAAGGAATTCGCGTGGTTTCGAAGTAAGGAATCGATAGAGAATAACCGCCGGTGTTCGGGTCGCTATCAGAATATCATGATTGCAAAATGACGGTAACGCTCTAACGTCTTGATATTGGAACGCCATAATAACTAAATAGACATGAACGCTAAATGCACTAGAAGCAAAACGTCTGGATCTTAAAATGTCATTATTCAAAATACACTAATTGCATATAGTCTTGACTTAAAAATACCATTGTCAGTAAATAGATATGAGCGTTGGATGACATAGTAGCAAATTGTCTAGATCTGAAAATGCCATAGTTACTATGTAAACATGAACACTAAATGCCCTTATAGACACTTTTGACATGGATTTATTGTTTGTGTCTATTAGTTATAGCATAAATAAAAAAAAATATAGTATATCTGATAAAACGAGCATAAGAAAATGAAACTAAATTTTCACAAGGAAATAATTAACTCAGACCATTGCGTTTCAGCGTAAAGGTTATTCTGATAGGCACTCCTAGGAGTTGCTTGGATGCCCAATGCCCATCGTGCATTTTCCAGATGGATCGGAAAATCCAGTGTTGTGTTGTTTTTTACCCCAAAGAGAGCCCAATGGTAATGTTTTCCAGATGTGAATTTGAACTAATCAAAGGAAATGTAAAAATAGCTACCTAGGTTAATCCTTATATTTAAGTACGAAATAAAGCCATCCGAAAAAATGTTAGAATTTTTTAAGCAGCTCAGGCGGAAGATTATAGGGAAAATAAAAAAAAAAATCATAACTCCTGAACTACTTATTACAATCCTAAAACTTACATGGGGTATTTTCGTGAAGCCCTTGGTTGATATATACGTTGATGTAAACTTTTAGGTTGACGTCCCCTTCTGGGCCATCATGTATAATTATAGCCCTTAATGTAGGTACAATGATAATGACGAGAATCATGATTTAATTTATAAAATTAGAAAGGGGCAGGCTCTGAACAGACCATTTACTTTTCCAGACGTATTCTATACTATCTAATTCTGCGTTTATGTCATCTAACTAATTTGACTTCCGGCTAATAAGGTGTTCTAGTCATGCAGACATTTCCGATTCCAGACTTTTCGCTACATGCTCATTTTGCTTTTATGTCGGCCAGCTGAGTTGACTTGCTGCTGACTGGATAATCTGCTTTTATGTCATCTAGCTGAGTTGTCTTTCGGCTAACTAGGCACCCTGCATTCATGTCCTCCAACGTACATTGTATTTCAGCGTAAAAGTCATTCTGATAGGCACCCCGGTGTTCTACGGGTAAGAAATCGACTGCGGATGATACTCAATATTAGGAGCAGCTTTTGAAGCTAGCATAAAATTAGTAGGTAGTTATTTGTTATAGGTACAAGGCTGCAAAGTTGGTTTTAGACGCGAGTACTTCCTTAGCAAGCAAAGGATTCTAGAATTGAAATGAAAAATCCTGAAACCTACACAGATAAATTGGTAAATACTAAATAGTTACCTACAACTATAACTGTACTATGGGTTTACTAATAACGCCATCTGTGTATCCGCTGATCAGCTCTATCCGTAAGCTGCCTGCACGTTGATTCATCACGGTTGGTTTTGGTTCAGTGTGTGGGATGGAAACAGACAAGAGTCAAGACACAACTGAAAGATCCCATCGCTGCCATCGCGAAAACAGCTAGCGACATCTACAGCGTTTCAGGCTAAGCGAATGAACTAGGTACTAACTTAACTACTAACTAGTTACAGGCACGCTCACTAGATGGCGATAAAATAAAATCGTCGCAGATTGTAATAGAATAATAATAAATTTCAGTCTTTACCAACGTACTCTGTGATAATAAGGCTGTGCAATGCGCATGGGATGGGCTATGCACTATGCATGCATGAACCTACAACTTAACTATACTGGCTTTTTATTAATATAACTAACTACAAATTTAATAACTAAATACAAAATACAAATACTAAAAACTAAATTAAATCTAAATTAATTAGCTACTTATCTAAAACGAATACTATCTAAACTTATAAAATACACTTATAAATAAAAAACCGCGTTTAAGTCGCAGATAAAATAAAATAAAACAATCAGATAAAATAATTCTATAATATCATCATCATGAGCCTGTTTCCATCGAAAGAGACGATTTAAGATCAACCTATCATAATTATTTTATTATTTAATACATATATAAATAGAGTCCGTTTTACTGTTTGGGTACGGAACACAAAAAAAGTAGGTACTCGCTTGGAAAGCACCATAATGCGCTTATAATCTTTGATGACGTGCGCAAATAAATGACAAATTAATAACTTAAAAACAATATTTTAATCACCATAATTCATAAATTAAATAAAACCACAAATGATAATTAATTATAAACTAATTAAAGTATCTACCTAATTAATTAAAGTTGAATTTTTTCTCATCCATACCTAATACTCGAAAGAGATCTGAAAGCGAATAGGTTATATTATATTATAATAAATAATCTAATATTAGCTGCCCGCGGGCCCAGATCCTGTATACCTAATAATACGATCTGTGCCCGCGGGCCGGCACACGTCACACCATTGACTATGAAACCATGGGCTTTTTATAATCTTAGGACTAATTAATTAGTCTTATTTAGGCCGTTTTTATGGTTCAAGTCAACATAATGAATTGTGAAAAGTTAGCAGAGACCACTATACTGTTGGTATTATATTATCTGTGCACACGCACCCTAAGCAAGTATCAAGAAGTGGGTTATTGGGGAAAGCCAGTATTGTTTACCATCCATGCTAACCAAAGATTATAAAGATTCTTCAACATAATGTTCGTTTTTAAAATAAATGTTATTACATATATCAAAATTATTTCATTGTGGAATGATATTTATGCCGTCTTTTGCACAGCCGGATGTCTGACTATTCTTCCCGCAAAATTTCACTAACAATAACTCATTCAGCTAATATTTAGTGAGTTTCTTTTTTAGCAGTTTCTTTGAGGAAATCCTAAACGAAACTGACGTGCTCGCAGAGGTTAGTAGTGGACATAAACTTCTAGTTGTCGTATGAGGGGAAATAGGCATGTCGACAATTTTTTTTTTGGATAAATTAATTATATTCTTCAAAAGATAAACATTTGTGAAAACAAAAAACAAATATCTCAAAAAATGACCAAGTTACAAGCATTTTAAAAACCGGAATAGAAAGAGATAGATTAAACGCCCAGTGACGTCAGAGGAAGATCGTTAAAGTACCTCATTACTAAGCTGTGGTAGCTTTTCATACAATCTCTTTGGCATGTGACGTCACGAGTAGATTTTTCATAGTAACTATGGGGGCGCTCAGTTTCGCGAGAGAGGGACAGGAGATGCCTCCTGTAGAAACTTTAAAAGCTTATTACGCCGTGATTTATATACCGATTTTGCCTATTTTTTCAGTTTTTGCATTCATTTTTAATCTTCTTTATGAGAGTAATATTTACTTGTTCATTTTTAATATTAGTCATCATGCCTATTGTATCATTGGTCAACTGATTTCATAGTCAATGATGCTAACATTGCTAACCAAGCTGGCAGTGCCAAGCAGTAATACTTAGTGGTAAGGAGGATAAACAATTATAACGTGGCAATATTTTAGAAATCCTACATATGAATATCCATGGCAATGCGATTTCAATAAAAAACTGTTAAAAATATTCTTCATATTTTTGTACTTAACTCACCTCCTTAAAAACAGGCTTGTACATGGAATCTTCCGTAAAATATATGCGCATGCCCTGAATTTTACCGAACCGGTTTGCCTGTGAAAGAGAAATGATGGTCTTTATCATCATCATCATTATCATCACCATTAACAGCCCGAAGACGTCCATTTAAGTTTAGATTAGTTTTACTTTTAAATAGGGGGGCAGATCAACTACCATACAACTGCCTTACGTTAACGTTACACTTACGCGTGCGTAAATATTCGTGCTAGGCCTACAGGTCGTCAGTTCACCTAGTCGGCTAAAGGAATATCCAGGGAATGGGCCGCAACATTCTCCATTATAATCTACTGCGATCACCAAGCCGCCTGGCAAGAGTGATGTTTATGGCAACCCACCGGCACCGTTTTATATTTTGGTCATAGATTTATATATCAGGATATGCCCGAAGGAACATTTTATTTGGTCAAAATGGCGTGGGAAAAGTCAGCGCCATCTATTAGATTTCGCGTGAACTACGACAAGTTGAGAAAGTTAGGTGCCTATCGCTGCCATTATGTCCGTCATTGTTTATGTGTACAATGATTATTCCAAATATAAATTCGATTATTTTGATACAAAACAGAGTGTAATATTGAAAATATTGAATTACTTGAGGTAAGAAACCTGGTCTTTCTTTTTACTGCACTTTTGAGTATAGATTGTGCAACCCTTCACAATACAACTTGGCATATTTTGTTTGTGACATTCGACCGATGCCTTCTAACTTCCATCACAGACTGAGCGCTAGTGGATGCCAATTTGTGAAATTGGCTCCCACTTTGAAGCGACGTTTTAACCTGTCATTAGGCCTGTCCTTAATATATATATATATATATGATTTTGGTACAAATTATAACATACATTTCCCTGTGCGATTCCGTTTTCGTCGAATACACACAACTGCTTGAACGTTCCCCCTTTTATCACTTGCAGTACTGCGTTGTTTACAACTCCTTGCTGATTATTTATGTCTCCGGTCCTAATAAGACAGCTGAAAACGAATTGGTTTTTGTTGTTTAAAGAAGACTGTCCTGGGGCCATAGCAAAGATTCCCCTTTTTTGGGAGATTTTTAAACGTTATTGTCGTCGTCGGTCTGCTATCCACACGTATGGTAGAGACAACAGAGACACAAAAGCCCGCAGAAGCCTTTGGGCGGCCTAAAATTCTGACACCAGTAGGGTTACTCTTGAATCCAATCCCAATTTCACTCAAATTCTAATCCGAATCAATCACCAATACCAATATTAAATAATTTGATAAAAATGCGGATGGTGTAGAAATGAGTCAATTACGTTTAGTTCCATAACATTCCATGGACCAAGATTCCAATGATGCGCAAGAATCAGATTTAGGAGTACCAAATGCCACGATTTCATTTCAAATCCCGAATTACGATTGAAATCGAGTGTCAAGAGTAACCTTGCAGGGCTGACCAATTGCCTACACAAGAACAAGGATAGAACGGCTCCATTCTTGTTCTTGTGTAATTTTACTCACGGGCTCTAAGAGCCGTACATTTTAGCCTACACAAGAACAAGAATAGAGCGGCTCTATTCTTGTTCTTGTGTAATTTCACTCACGGGCTCTAAGTGCCATACATTTTAGCCTACACAAGAACAAGAATAGAGCGGCTCTCTTCTTGTTCTTGTGTAATTTTACTCACGGGCTCTAAGAGCCGTACATTTTAGCCTACACAAGAACAAGAATAGAGCGGCTCTATTCTTGTTCTTATGTAATTTCACTCACGGGCTCTAAGAGCCGTACATTTTAGCCTACACAAGAACAAGAATAAAGCGGCGCTATTCTTGTTCTTGTGTAATTTCACTCACGGGCTCTAAGAGCCGTACATTTTAACGTTTCGGGCTGTATAATATTTGGTTTCGGGTGAAAACGGTTTTCATCCTCTCTAAATCTTTACAAAATCTTTTGGTTTTTTTGTCAATCGTTTGAATAGAATATTATCTATGCTACTTATCATCATTTAAAAATTATGTATTAGTTTATTGTATTATAATGTATATACGTATTTGGATGTAGGTATATTTATTAGTACCAAATTAGGTAATTGTTTTTTTTTTTATCTCGTTGAGTATTTAGTTATTTATCTGTATTTGCTTTATCTATTAAATTGTTTTGCACCGCCGTTTATTCTCTCTACTGATACTGTCCATCCAAAGGTTGTCTGGAAGAGATCGCTGTCAGCGATAAGACCGCCCATTGTTGCACTGTAACAGGTGAAACCTGTCGTTTTCTCTTATTTACTTTAATTCTTGGTCAATGGCCTTAGAGGGGATCGTAGTTAGGTGACATTGACTGCTGTCTTGACTTTGACAGCTTTAGGTTTTTTTTTTCCGATTATAATAGTTCTCATTTCAGACTCGTTACGCTGCGTCGCTCGCGTCGCGCCAAGCCGCGTTGTCGCGTCACGCCCCCACCCGAACACAGTTTACTATCTGTGTCTGGTTTGATTTATTTGTCGATGGTGGATGGGGGACCCTTTATTATAATAATTAGAATAATAATAATAAACTATAAATTCAATTACTCGTCTCCTGACGTAGCTGATTTTTTCCTTTTATCTGTGTTACAGGTGTCTGCGACAGCCGTATAATGTTAGTCTGTGGAATGGTCGAGTGTATTTTCGTGTTATCTGTGATACCGGATCTCTTGTTTTTTCTCTGGGGTGGTCATATAACAAAATCCCCAATGATTTGGTGCTTTATTTTTCTGCCTTTTCTCCAATTTAGATATCGGTTAATTCGTAGGAAAAATTGGTCGCGTCGGTCAGGACTACCACTCGTTGGAATCAGGAACGATTAATTTTCTTTGAATCGAGTCGCCGGCCATCGATTTTTTTAGTCAATTTTTTTGTGCACTCCGTAACTAGTGTTTTTTTACTCTGCGCACAACGGTAATGGAGAGAAGCCTTTTGTTGTTGACACCAACAAGCGATCTACAACGAAAAGTTCTTCCCTGTCCTGGAATTGCCCTAGCGTTTCGGAACGTCCCGCGGTCTCGAGTCGTTGTATCACCTTTGCGCCTGCGATCTCCGGTGCAGTGTGGGAAAAGTTGGTTTCTGCCTCTGGCATCCCCAAGCGCGGAGCCCTATATAAGGAGAACAGGGGGCCCGCCGAGGCTTTCCCTTTTCGTCTTGAGAACAGCTCCCCTTGAGGGCTCAAACCAGGCGGTTTCCGCCCTGTTCCGGCTCGCTCGACTCTGCAAGCAAGTTTTCGCCTGGAATTTTTTGGCGTGACTGCGTACCGCGTGGTAACTTACCACGCCGGTGCCTGGAAGGTCGACGCCCGTTCCTGGAGCCAGAATTCTGCAGCAGCGAGAGCGGCGCGCCTTTGGAAATTCCCTGATAAGGGTTTCATGGGTGGGGCAAGAAGACCCCAGAAGACTCTACCCTTTTGTTGTTGGGGCCAGAAGACCCCCTCCATATTTTTTGTTGGTGCCAGGAGGCACCCTACCCCTTCCTTTCCCCGGGTCCACGAGCAGACGTGCCCGGTAACGTTACCCACTTCGAGTGAACTCCGTGTCTCCGAGGACACCCACGCACCGCGGAGTCCCAAGTAACGTTTCTTTTCCTCAGCCCATAAGGCTGGGGTGGCGCCCTATTTTATTTTGTTTTAAAAAAGGAATCCGTACGCATACTTCTCTGACCCACTCCCTTTGATAACCGTTGAGCTGGTCCTTTGTAAATAACAGTGGCATACGTTGCAAGCCTAGGTAGGGTGTTAATTAAGTTTATAGTCGATAAGAACCACCTCGATGTACTATTTTAAATAAACAACTGTATTTACATCCATGTGTCGACCTACTTCTTTCTTACCCCCCCCTAGGCCCTAGTTTACCACGTTACAATTTGGCGACGCAACGTAGGGCCTTAACAGTGAAGTAGTCCTTGCCCGGTTCTCGTGCCAGGAAAGTACGGATCCCTTAAATATTGGTGTTCGGAAAATATTCCCAGTCCCAATCATAAGAATATTTTGATTGGCTTTGTCTTTTGAGTTTTTGTTTTAAACAAATTTATTTAAATTAATTCTTTAAATTGGGAATATTTTTCACTTTTTAAAAATTTTTTTTCACTTGATAATTTATTTTTCAGGAAATGTTTCCTGGACATTGTTATTAAGGGAAACATTTCTTGCCTTTGCCTTTTAGTGCTATTTGTAAGCGGCCTGATATAACTGTGATATTTGTGTTTTTATTGAATTTTATTGAATCTTTTATTATTGTGTGTGGATTAATTGAATAATTTTTGATATTTTATTGTGTGTGGTAACTATATTATTTTTATGATGATTTTATGCCACATTTTTTTTTAATGAAGACTAGGTAATTATTGTAAAAGGTCCAGCTTTGCATAATTATTTAGGGGTTCTAACCAACGCGGATTTTTTTTTTATATACTTTTAAACTTGTTTGACAACATAGGTAGGTAGGGACTTACTTCATACCTACTTAATTTTTTTTATTTTTTTTTCTGACCCTTTAATATGAAACCTCAAGTTCTATACTTTGATTTTACTTTTACTGCCAACCCGTAGATTTGTCTTTTGTAGCAGGATCCACTACTAACTTTTGTTCACAGGAAGTGGTGATTTGTCCTGATACCTGGAGACGTCATGGTCTGCGTTGTCAGTAATTTTATTTTGACTTTCTTTTGTTTATGTAGATCCGTCTGCCCTAGCGCTCCCTGGGACCGTTTATTTTGGTTTCAGTGAGGTTTTCTTTCGCCACTCGGAGACATCATGGTCTGCATAAACCACCTTTTATTATTTTGCTTTTGTTCCTTTGTCCATGTAGGTTTGTCTGCCCTTTCAGGAACTTCTGTTTCAGGAGGTTTTTCTTTGATACTCGGAGACGCTATGGCCTGCATGGGAACCCTTTTGTTGCTGTCACTCGGGGATTTGTCTGCCCTAGCAGGAGCTTTTTCCGGTTGTCGCTGGGATCAGTTTTTGTAACTCGGAGACGTCATGGTCCTTCCGCGTGGGAGCAAAGGCTGCGTAAATATTTGTTTACAAGGTCACTTCATTTGGAATTCCACGGAGGAAAATTTTATTTTCTCTTTGGAAACTTAATTTTGTCTATCTCTCTGGTCAAGAGGGAGAGACGTTGGATTTTTCTGGTGTTGTTAGGAGGTGGGTTCACCCCCTCTCTGGTGAATTTAGTTTCAGGTCGCTGAGGACCTGGGAACTGGTCTTAAAATGTCCCGAAAAGTGCCGCCGTACTGAAGTTCTGCGGAGGAGATTTTTTTGGATTTTGTAAACTTGATTTTGTTTATCTCTTTGGTCAGGAGAGATAAGCCTTTGATTTTTCTTGTTGTCAGTGGAGTTTAGTTCACCTTCTGTCAAGTGAATTTGGTTGCAGGTCGCTGAGGGCCCTGGAACAGGTCCAAAAATGTGCCGCCATCAGGTGTTTTGGTGGTCATCTGGGTCTTTGTGGGTTCGATTTTCCTTTTAGCGTAGTTTCAAGCAGCGAACGAGAGCTGATGCTTCAGTGATGAAGACCACGTCTCCTTTTACCGTTTTTTGATTTTATCCGACTTTAAAAAAAAAAAAAAAAAGCGAGGTTCGAAGTTAAACTTTTAAAGTAGGTACTGTTGGTGATTTTGCTGATGCGGAAGTGGTCGGTAGGGCTAGTAGCTGCCTACCTAGAAGCGTTTAGAACTTGGGAAGATCTGGAAGGCGCTTTTTTTCTGTTTTGTCCTTGTTTTGTTTATTTGTTTTACACAGATTCACCTTTGTTTTTATTGAAAGGAGGTGTTATTTTTAGTAATGGAGTTTGTCCACGGGGCCAAGGCAGCGTAATTACCGCAGGCCGGGTCTATCCGTGCTGACGCCTCGTCACCGCGTCAGCGACGCCAAGGTTTTGTCTCCTTTTCAATCTTAATTCCTTCTCTCTTTCCCGCTTTCTCTCTATTTGTCTCTCTTTTGTCCCCTTTTTGTCTCTCTTATTCTATCATGGTTAACATTGCCCCTACCCTAAATCCTGGTTACTCAACATATCTTTGGTGGGTTTTTGGCAACGTCTGCTTGGCATCCCCGTCCCTCTCGTCCCTTTCAACCCCACAGAGCGGTATTGTGAACTCTCTAAATCAAGCCTATCACTGTCCCCATTCCTCCCCTTTCCACCCCTAAAGAGCGGTATTGTGAACTCTCTAAATCAAGCCTATCACTGTCCCCTTTCCTTCCCTTTCTACCCCACAGAGCGGTATTGTGAACTCTCTAAATCAAGCCTATCACTGCCCCCATTCCTCCCCTTTCTACCCCACAGAGCGGTGTTGTGAACTCTCTAAATCAAGCCTATCACTGTCCCTATTTCTCCCCTTTCTACCCCACAGAGCGGTATTGTGAACTCTCTAAATCAAGCCTATCACTGTCCCCATTCCTCCCCTTTCCACCCCTAAAGAGCGGTATTGTGAACTCTCTAAATCAAGCCTATCACTGTCCCCGTCCCTCTCGTCCCTTTCACCCAGGAAGAGCGGTTTGTTACTCTTTTAAATAAATAAGCCCAGTACTATTGTCCCCAAAGAGCGGTTTGTTACTCTTTTAAATAAAGAAGCCCAGTACTACTGTCGCTTTCACCCCCTATCATCCCTTCCCTCCCTTTCCCAAAAGCAGCTCGTAAATCTGAAAGAATAATCCCAAGAAGTGAGATTAAATTCGAAGCCAAGGTAGAATTTCTTCTTTCCATTTATCTCTTCGAACTCTTCTCTTTCACCTGTTCTATTTCTCTTTAACTTTATTGTCAGGGTGTCGTTGGTTTGTTTAGGTTTTTTTGACGTTTTGACCAGGGGCTTGTTCCGGTTTGAATGTCTGGGGGAACAAGGCTTTTTTCAATTTTTGTTTGTTTCTGAAGGCGTCTCCATACACGGGCTCGTTTGGAGGGAAATTATGTTATTGCAGGAGTACCGATATGGGGGCTACCAAGTAAAGTAGTATAACCCTTGTTCCACCTTATTCCCCGAAACAGACCCCAGGAAATCTCGTCCTCTGGCCCCACAGCGCGCTCTACAATACTTTCCTTTTTGTTTTCAGATAACCGTTTTTTTTTATAAATCTTGTATTTTTGGGTCAATTTTTATTTACTTATGTAATTTGTTCTTACCCTTGGCATTATTGATTTTTGCTGTTTGTTGAGTTAATTGTTATCTGAAATCTCTTCCTTTCTCGTGACATTTTTTTTTAAATTTGTTAATTTCTTTTACCGTTTTATTCCCGCTCAGGTAAATTTAATTAATTTAAATAGACTTGGTTGGTATGTTTTTTATTTTAGGTAAAGTTTAGTTTGGTTAATTAAGTTGTTGATGATTTTTTTTGCGCCATCTGGGTGCGAGTGGAGACATCGAGACGGTTAGTCAATAGCCGATTTTTTTTTTAGCGCCACCTGTGAGCGCTTGTAGACACCAAGATGGCGTGTAGTCGGCAGCGAATGGACGCATGCAAGCAGTTCATGTCTAGCCGCTAGATGGCGGTTGTTACCAATAATGAGTTGTTGCACTCTTGAATAATTAATATTATTGACAAGAGGTATCATTTAAGTTAATATTATATGTAAGTAGGTAGTGGGTCGTTGACCTGTTATTATATGTCATATTGGGTCATAAGTAATGCTATGTTCTCTAATTTTGAACCGGGATTTGTTAATCCTTGCTGAGTTGGCTTGGTACGTGAATACGTACCCCTATGCCAGGTACTTACTCATGAGTACTCTGGATTAATATTTTATGATTTGGTCCCCAACGGGATTCGAACCCGGAAACACTTTTGTTATTTAGGAGGGGAATTTAACTTTATTTCGCTCCTAAGCACCTTCGGAATATGTAGTGATTCGATGGAAGGTGGAATCATGATTTTGCAGCGGCTTTGTTGGGCCTGAACGGGTCATGAACCTGTAGTTGGGTGGTCCTAAGTTTGTTGGGCCGGTGTTTGTTGCCAGTTTGGTTTCATGATTTACTTGCTTCCAGGTATAAAAACAAAAGAAGATGCTTTTGTTGATATTGATATTGGTTGATTGTTTTTTTTTTCAGATCGGATCTCCGAATAGTCTGTTAAGGAATTCTAGAGTTGTTTTGTAGAGCTTTTCTGCACTTAGAGAAATGGCTTTTGTAGAGCTATTTTCTGCACTTAGAAAAATAGTTTTTTTGGTAGAGCTATTTCTAATAAGTAATTAGATGGTAGTTTGCGTTGAGCTTATGTACAGGATGTACCAACCACGTTCTTGAATGAGCGGGATTTGATTTTTTTTTCTGTTTATGGTACCGGCCAACCGGAGATAGTTTATTTTCACTTTATTTAAATTTATTAGTCGAACCCGACTTACTTTTTCTGGATGTCCTTAGGTCGGACTCACAATTTTTTTGTTGTTTTGGACTTATAGTCCAAGAGACTTCGAATTTTTCTTTAGGTTTTGATTGTTTTAGGATTATAGGCGAGGAGACTTATATGGTTTTGCTTCACCTTTGCCTTGGGTTAGAAGCCAAGTTTTTTTTGTTTTGGATGCTAATAGAGTAGTAGTAAGGTTTCGTTTTCAGAGTGGATTCTTGCCAAATCCGCCTTAGAGGATTTAGCGCTGTAGCAGAGGGGGGTGTAACAGGTGAAACCTGTCGTTTTCTCTTATTTACTTTAATTCTTGGTCAATGGCCTTAGAGGGGATCGTAGTTAGGTGACATTGACTGCTGTCTTGACTTTGACAGCTTTAGGTTTTTTTTTTCCGATTATAATAGTTCTCATTTCAGACTCGTTACGCTGCGTCGCTCGCGTCGCGCCAAGCCGCGTTGTCGCGTCACGCCCCCACCCGAACACAGTTTACTATCTGTGTCTGGTTTGATTTATTTGTCGATGGCGGATGGGGGACCCTTTATTATAATAATTAGAATAATAATAATAAACTATAAATTCAATTACTCGTCTCCTGACGTAGCTGATTTTTTCCTTTTATCTGTGTTACAGGTGTCTGCGACAGCCGTATAATGTTAGTCTGTGGAATGGTCGAGTGTATTTTCGTGTTATCTGTGATACCGGATCTCTTGTTTTTTCTCTGGGGTGGTCATATAACAAAATCCCCAATGATTTGGTGCTTTATTTTTCTGCCTTTTCTCCAATTTAGATATCGGTTAATTCGTAGGAAAAATTGGTCGCGTCGGTCAGGACTACCACTCGTTGGAATCAGGAACGATTAATTTTCTTTGAATCGAGTCGCCGGCCATCGATTGGTTTAGTCAATTTTTTTGTGCACTCCGTAACTAGTGTTTTTTTACTCTGCGCACAACGGTAATGGAGAGAAGCCTTTTGTTGTTGACACCAACAAGCGATCTACAACGAAAAGTTCTTCCCTGTCCTGGAATTGCCCTAGCGTTTCGGAACGTCCCGCGGTCTCGAGTCGTTGTATCACCTTTGCGCCTGCGATCTCCGGTGCAGTGTGGGAAAAGTTGGTTTCTGTCTCTGGCATCCCCAAGCGCGGAGCCCTATATAAGGAGAACAGGGGGCCCGCCGAGGCTTTCCCTTTTCGTCTTGAGAACAGCTCCCCTTGAGGGCTCAAACCAGGCGGTTTCCGCCCTGTTCCGGCTCGCTCGACTCTGCAAGCAAGTTTTCGCCTGGAATTTTTTGGCGTGACTGCGTACCGCGTGGTAACTTACCACGCCGGTGCCTGGAAGGTCGACGCCCGTTCCTGGAGCCAGAATTCTGCACCAGCGAGAGCGGCGCGCCCTTGGAAATTCCCTGATAAGGGTTTCATGGGTGGGGCAAGAAGACCCCAGAAGACTCTACCCTTTTGTTGTTGGGGCCAGAAGACCCCCTCCATATTTTTTGTTGGTGCCAGGAGGCACCCTACCCCTTCCTTTCCCCGGGTCCACGAGCAGACGTGCCCGGTAACGTTACCCACTTCGAGTGAACTCCGTGTCTCCGAGGACACCCACGCACCGCGGAGTCCCAAGTAACGTTTCTTTTCCTCAGCCCATAAGGCTGGGGTGGCGCCCTATTTTATTTTGTTTTAAAAAAGGAATCCGTACGCATACTTCTCTGACCCACTCCCTTTGATAACCGTTGAGCTGGTCCTTTGTAAATAACAGTGGCATACGTTGCAAGCCTAGGTAGGGTGTTAATTAAGTTTATAGTCGATAAGAACCACCTCGATGTACTATTTTAAATAAACAACTGTATTTACATCCATGTGTCGACCTACTTCTTTCTTACCCCCCCCCCTAGGCCCTAGTTTACCACGTTACAGCACTAGTACGTAAATTTTATTGTATTCCTATCTGTATGTTTATTTGTGAAACAATAAAGAGTGCTCTATCTATCTATCTATCTATGCTAGTAAGGCATTGATAATAGTATAATTCGTATTTAATTACAAATACTTTTCTTCGCCATATTTTTCTGTGGCCATTGTTACTGCGAAGATATTGCGAAAACATTATAGTCATAGTCATTTATTCATATAAGAAATACACGTCAAAAATAAACAAAATAGGTACACATTAGAAAATTCCGATTCTATTTGATGTCAAAAATAGAAAGATTTAAAAATAGCAATTTCACAAATGTCATTGCAAAAAATTTTAAAAATTTCAATGAAAAATAATTTTAAATGTCCGAACAATAAACCTACTTATAATTGAAATTAAAAATAGAAATTGCAATGTCACTTAAAAATTAATTATAAATAATTATTATAATATCATTTGTTCCATTCCAAAAATTCAGCATAGCTATAGAAAGTTTGGTTAATAAGCCAATTTTTAAGCTTTGACTTAAAGGATTCCAAACTTGGTGCTCCTTTATTAAAATGGAAGACGTACAGCACAGAGCACAAAATTACTTTTCTATTTTATGCACATTGTTTTTATAGATAACATACAAAAAAAAAACATCGAAATCGAAAAGCATTAAGGAGTGGACAAGCGTTGGCAATTTTTGTATCCATAGCTTTCGTTGCCTTTAATTTTTGCTTTATCTGCACACGAGTTAATTTGCGTCATCTGTTACTTACTTGTGAACAGTAGTTGGTTCTATGAAATTTATCTGTATAAAGTCTCCTTTGACCGAAGGTCTTCTGCCATTGAACATTTTACGGCTTCTATACGCGAAGACTTCAACGTCAGGGAATGTGGTGACGATGGTTCCGGGAGGGTTCTTCATAGAGATAGAGAGGTATCAGACATGGACAAACGAAAATTAGTAAGTAAACTAAATATTATTAATATAGTGACTACATATAATAATATAATATACAATATACACAGACACATAATAAATAATAATAAAACTTGTAGCCAGGAAAAATACTTACTTTTTCCTAAGAATAAAAAAAGTAAAATCTATGGTCGGGTGATTTAAAAAGTACAAAATTACTCACGCTCTCTCATAGCTGTTGAGAAAGGCTATCAAAATTCCATAGAAGCTTCTAATAAAGTTGCCACCACTATACTAGATCATGACTTAGACTGGACTATGACTTGACTACGTTAAATATTCTGAAACTCGATAAAAATATACAATACTTGACACTGGCTAAATACACTATGCGTGGAGCCAACATATAGGAAAAAAAAACTAGCATACACGAGGAGTAGACGTCGTCTTCTTCTTCATTTAGTCTTATCATTAGTGTTTCAGCTTGTGCTCGGTGCCTATTGCACGGCACGACTATTGTTATTTCCTAATGAGAATTATACATTCTACTTTCACATCCATCGGGGCGCGAGTTTAATTTGTTTTCCTGGTCTGTGGTACTTACAAATCTCAAGGCATTTTCAGTGTCGGGTAAAGTAGTTTCAGTTTTTTCACGCAAATGCATTTGTACTCCCTGAAAATTTATGACAATAGTTTGAATAATTTCTGATTTCAACCGCACAAGAGCGCGGAAACATTTTTAGAATTCACGAATGTACAGCTACCCCATACCCATACGGGACAGTGACGGTCAAATCCTCAACCAGCCTTAGTCACAATCATCATCAGCACCATCAGTCCACTGCTGGACATAGGCCTCTCCTAATGCTCGCCACTTAGCCCGATCCTTGGCTAATCTCATCCAGCTGCCGCTAGCCACTGCGTTTATCGTCTTCCACCTAGTCGGAGGGCGTCCTACACTACGATTGCCGAGTCAGTCTCCACTCAAGAACACGTCTACCTCAGCGGTCGTCGGTTCTACGGCAAATGTAACCAGCCCACTGCCACTTCAGTTTGCTAATTCTATGGGCTATGTCGGTTACCTTAGTTCTCTGTCGGATCACCGGACCGGATACAGGACCAGTGACAATGCCCCCCCTAATACAAGGTGACCTTGAATTGATATGTTATCCCGAAATGGGGGGATTGGGACCATGATACCCTACAAGTTGTGAGAGATTACTTGAAACTGGGTGTTTCCACCCAAACCACCATGGTAAAAAAATAAATCCACTCGCAATATTGAACGTGCGATCACTACAAGAGTTAACAAGATATAATAAATTCATTTCTAAACACAGGTCGTTAGACTCATTTATGTGCACTCGGTCAAGGACGAAGTTCAACCACCCAGCTAAGGCTATTTTTGAACGTAAACTTTACATGGCATTTCTTCAACGAAAAAATATTAATTTAGTAAAGTCGTAGAAGAAACATTGTTTACCTTGGGGTGTGGATTTACCCCCTTTCGGGATAACATACCAAATCAAGGTCACCTTGTATAATTACTATTACATAATTGTAAATGGAATTGTTCGTCTATGCAAAATTTATAAACGCTTATGCAAATTAAGGCGGGTCACACCGCAACGCAACGCACCGCATCGCAATGCAACACATCGCAACGCATCGCAAACAATATCCTCCTAAATCAATTTCGTACACTTTATATTGAACTAATAGGTATTTTTATGTTAGTAGTATTTTATAGTATGCTAGGCGCAGGTCCCGTATTTTTGGCCACGGTGAGCATGCCCCCAACTCTGAATTGAGGTTGATAGCTACGCTGCTAAACCCCAATGATTAAAAATCGAACTAACTGTATCTTTTACTGAAAGCTGAAGTTAATCGATCCATGGATCGTAAGTCACCTCACTACCCACTGAACTACGAGTGATACCATCGATTTCAAGCATAAATTGCTTACCCATTTTGTATCGATCCAGGCCAGACTTGTGTTATGTAGTTTTGGACACGTTACCGGATTCATCTGAGCAATATACACAGTGACCCACCTGAAATACATTAAAGTGTGTAAGTGGGGCTATCGAGACTCCACACAAACTATGTGAATGCACAGAGCGCAGTACCTATCACTATCCAAACGATGCCCCACTTAGGCCGGATTTTACCAAAATAGAATAAGTTTTATTCCAAGTATAACGCTAATTGTTACTCTCGGATACAGCTGATTGACAAATTAACATCCTGATTGTATCCAAGGCATAAGCTTCAAAATTGGTGGTATAAGGGTTATATTCGTGTAACCCGGTTATTATCGGAAAGTTATACTTGGAATATCGTTATACTATTTTGGTAAAATCGGGCCTATCTTGCACACCCCTACCACCTGCACAAGTGACCTATATGATGCCACAGACGACGGAGTATAAGTGGCAAAATTCTGCACGAATGTTATTTCAAATATACCAACTGTTTAACAAAATTACGAACTGTTTTATGTGCATAAAATTTTTCATGAACATCTTAACTGAGTAAGTACAATTAAAAACTCAAGAAGAAGAGATTGATTACCAAAGGTTAACTAAAGATTTAGTTATAAGGCCACATATTTTACATTTGTATGTGATGGGACCCCATGGTTCTAAGTAACCAGTTTGAGAAAACGACAATTCATACCAAGAACAGCAGGATGATTTTTATTTTTATCTGAATGTGTGACGTGACGAGCTAGTCGTTCACCTGATGTTAAACGACACAGCCGCCCATAACAGTTGCAGTGTTACTCGGAACTTTAAAATAATAAAATTTTGTGTGACACTGCACTGCGCACGTCATCCTGAGACATCACACAGCCTAGTAATCAGATTACTACACTGTGTAATCAGGTCATAAAGTCTCATTTGCCCAGTAATTTCACTAGCTACAATGCCCTTCAAACCGGAACACAGTAGTGCTTGCACACTACTGCTTGGCGGCAGAATAACTGGCAGAGCGGTGGTACCTAGACGAACTTTGCAGAAAAGTCCTACCACCTAGTAAAAATCAAAATATAGTAAAAATCATAGTAGAATCTTACTCACAAAAGCCACATTGAAAATGAAGACACCAAAAATATGGTTCTCCAAATTCTGAGAAAGAAAAGATTCAGAAATACTAAATAGTCATTGGACATCATCAGAATCGGCATTGGCCGACCGGGTTTTCAGGGTTCCGTACCCAAAGAGTAATAAGTAAGGCCCCACTCATGGAGCTAATAAAAAAAGAAGGAGGGAATCCCGTCTGATCCGAAACTGAAGCACCCTTAGGAAGCCGGAATGCTTCGTATGTACGCAGCCGATCGCCCTACTTTCATCTGACACTTTTTATTCTGACTTTTTATTTCATCCATGGCCCCATTATTAAGGCTTCGCTGTCTGTCTGTCTGTCTGTCTGTCTGTCCGTCTGTCGCCATGCTGTATCTCATGAACCGTGATAGTTGAAATTTTCACAAATGTTTTTCTGTTGCCAATATAGCAATAAGTACTAAAAACAGAATAAAATAAATATTTAAGAGGTTTTCCGCACAAAACCGTGGTTTCCCTGCACGTTTGTCCTATATAATAGTCCCGCGGGTATAAAGCTGCGGGCGGGAGCCGATGGATGCGGGAGGCGAGCAGCCGTTCAAAGTGGCGCTCTCTGAGGGAGGCCTATGTGTATGTGGACGTCTACGGGCTCTTGATGATGATGATGATGACCTAAATAATAGTACAGAAACCTTCATACGCGAGAGCGACTCGCACTTGGCCGGTTACTATTACATGTTTAAGTGTCGGTTGATCTAAAGATAGCCTATTCCTTAATAAGACTCTCATATTATAAATACACGTTTACACTTACGCTTTATTTTCTCCTCTAAACGGCAGTATGATTCCCAGAACGAAAATGGTTCCGAAAACACACGTTAAGTAATAAATTGGTTCATAACACGGCTCCAGATCAGCTTTGATTGTATCTCCTGAATTTTCCATTTTCTATATTTTAGGGAAAACTATGAATATCATAAAAGTCCAATTACCTCTGTATGAGTATTATTATACTGCAATATTGTATAAATAAACGTAGGTAATGATTTAATAAGCAGGTAATAAGTAATACGAGTAATTATTGTATTTAACCAATTTACTCTGTGATTATATTCGCCTTATTTACAATGCTTAACTCACAGAGTAACTTATATAGCAAAGTTCTCTGTGGAGTAACTTTTTTCTCTTCTTCTTCTTCTTTAATGGCTTTCTTCTTCTTCATTAATGGCTGCCAATGTCAAATGAGTATAATTTGTACGGTTATGTCAAGTCAAAGTCGTATTTTGTCAGTCAAAACGCCATCGAGGTCTTTGAAGAAAATCGGTTGTAAATTTTGAATTTTTTACCAAAACCTGTGAATTTTTGAATTTTAATGTGTAATAAGGGTGGAATATTATTCGTTAAGTGTTCATGGACGTGCACGAGTGTTGGCAAATGGTTCCAAGTTTATAAGACCATGCATTGCCGTTTTCTCTTCAACGGCTTTTTAGAGCCTTCAGTAAAATATCCACCATTTTACTGTTGGCGTTTTGACTGACATAATATGACTTTGACTTGATATAACCGACAAATTATACTCACTTACGTTAGCAGAATTATTGCAAAAAAGCGATAGGTAGCCATTAAAGAAGAAGAAGAGAAAACGCCAACAGTAAAATGGAGGATATGTTACTCACAGAATTCCCTCTATTACATAGGTCCAGAACCGAAGTCTCCATACTTAACCTTGTCTGAACATGAATCAAACCATAGAGCACATTTTTTTTTCTTCTAATGTCAGTTCCTCTTTCAACATACAATATAAATAGTATTACCCAATTTAGTCGGGTACCTAAATAAAAATCTAGCTAGATGTAAAATGTAAATAATAAAAATTATATAACGCCTGCATTAAAAAAATATAAAATAATAAAATTAATTACCATCATACTATTATCTATAGACAAAAAAGGTCTATAGATAGCTCATGCAATCTTTTAATAAAAAGGATTCAAATTAAGTATAAGCAGCAGTTTATTCAACATTTCTTTTAATAACTCACGAGTTTTTCAATATTACCAAGTTAAAGGGATTAAAGAACAACAGTTATGTAGGTACAGGGCCTCAACCAAAATAATGTTTTATATTTTAGGATAAATAAAAATAACCTTAAAAATGGGAAAACAGTGGGCGCGTGGAACATTTATAGTTCACAATAAAATTATTATCAGTAATTGCACTTATGTGTAGACAGTACTATACTTACATTTATTAATTACTATTTACACAGTTACTATTATACTTTTATAACTATTATAATATAATTTGCAACTCAACTATGGTAGTAGGTATGTATGTAGGTATACCTACATGAAATTTATTTCTTATCATAGGTGTGAGGAAATGTGTTTATGACACATGGGCTGACAAGAAAGAACGATAATAATTGTCTTCAGTCACATTATTCTCAATAATATACACATTTAGCTAGTATGTAACTTACTAAATATGTGGGTACCTATAATTATGTTCAGCTAGACATGGATCTGTTGGAAATCTATACAAAAAAAATCGGGTAATTATTCAGATGTCGTGTGGCAATACTGATTTTGACATGTCAACTTTTTATTGCGAAATGGTTCTAACTCTTCGTCAAATAGAAATAATCATGGAGCTATTAAAAAAAGAAGGAGGGAATCCCGTCTGATCCGAAACTGAAGCACCCTTAGGAAGCCATGGAAATAATTAAAATAATCTTATAAAAATACATGATTAAGGTCACTTACAAGTGAAATGTGATCCTGTGCTTCTGTGATTCGTGCCTCGAGTGATTTCGGCACAGTTTTATCACGCAAGACGGCATTTTTTGGTATGTATTCATAAACACACCCAAGTAACGACTGATTTTGATTTTGACAGCTGAGAATCAATCACACCCAAAGTGGTGTGTACGGTTTTGCCCTGCTTTAATTTCGTATTAGGGTCTGTTGACGTTACTGAAGGCTCAAAAAAGCCGGTTTCCCTTAAACGAAAATGCATAGTTTTATGAATTTGAATCCATTTGCCAACACTCGTGCACATTCACGAACACTTAACGGACAATTAGCCACCCTTACTATACATTAAAGTTCAAGATATAGTTTTGAATAATAAGTTCAAAATTCACAACCGCCATTGTCGGATTTTCTTCAAAGACCCTTTGTTCTCTAATCTGCGGCTAAACTATCAATCATAGATAAAAATGATGTTTTAACAACCCTTTTTCGAAAAAGAAGACAAGAATAGCAGGAATACGGTGAAAAGACAAAGACACTCAGGTTTTTCTCTATGCACTCAGCTCTGAAATAATAACGTCAAAAATCAAAATACCTAACGTCAATGTAATAGAGCAACCTGGAGTTTTGGCGGGAACGCAGAAAAGTTCACGTCGTTGCATTGTATTATTTTCTCAAAACTTGCGCTTTTTCTAGTGTTAATGTTTAAAATTGGTGGTGTTTTATGCATTAAGTGCTGAATTACGAGCATGAGTGAGGGCAAGTAATATAATGTGGTGTAACGTGATTTTTCGTGTTGCTTCCAAAATTATTCCATAGAAGCTTCTAGTAAAGTTGCCACCACTTTACTGGAGCATGACTTAGGCTGGACTATGACTAAGACTTGATTTTACGTGAAATATTCAGTATTCTATTAATATGATGAAAAATTACAATACTTGACACTGGCTAAATACACTATGTGTGGAGCCAAAATATAAAAAAAAAATAGAGCAACCTGTGTGGAGACATTATAAAAGAGGGTATATATAATTTATAATAATTATGTGTTATATACATACACTCATGTGATAGGGCGAATTCTGTGGTTATATACTTATTATAGCGGTCTGGGATGCCTTTTGCCTGTTAGGTATTTATATTTCGGGATGAAAAAATAAAACCAGTTATCATTTTTGTACCTATTACTATATTCAGAACAGAAGAACCTACCTAGATTTTCATATACTTACAATAAGGTTGCATATTATAGAGCGGGCAGACCATCCAGAATCCTCATGGAACCTCTATACATGGAGCTCCTCTATATTAAATTTATTATAATATAAGAATTGATTAGGGGGTTCTGTCTCTATTACTGAATAGATACTTGATTTCATAACTATTATTCAGTTTTCTGGTATGAAAGCTAAATGAAGCTATAGAACATTACTGCAGCGGCCAGCAACAGAGGCATTGATGGACGAACGTGTAAATGCGGGCCGAGGCGAAGTCGAGGCACACATACGTAAGTCCATCAATGCCTAGTTGTGGCCAAGGCTTGTATAGTACTTTTCTCAAATAATGCGCGGAAATTAAATCTATGCAGAACTTTAATTTAAAAATATTTTTTCACGCGATTGTGTTAATTTTTTTAGTTAATTAACAAGGTCATTTTATGAAAATACACCTAGTCCGTAAAATTTTTGCAGTCACCGGGATTTTAAACCGCGACCTCCTACTCACAGGGTTGGCGCTGTTATCCTGCTGGCCGTGTTAATATATTTGTTATTTAATCAGTCAATTAAGCACTCTTTGGATATATATGGCTTCGGAAAGTTATTGATTTTGAATAAACTTTCATAAACAACATCAACGATTATTGTCATTTCTTCCAAATCGAACCGATCACGAGTTATTATTGCATTTCTAAATGTACCTGTAGTTACGTTCTTTTCTACGATTGCCCAAACGCCAGGATTAACTTCTTGTTTACTAGAAAATGATTTTGATGCAGGCATTGTTATATAATATAATGCTGGCTCGTTGTTTTCTTTTAGTGATTTCATGCATTGTTCAGTCCAACAACAACGATAGTCAAAGATCGCGCGACTAAAATGGGCGTGTTTAGTTATCACACCGAAAGCTTTTTCTAAGTGATAATGTTCTTTATAAGTTCCGTCTTCCATCGTTGAAAAAGCATTAAGCCTCGATAAAAAGTGATGGTTAATATAATTATTGGATTTCGCACCACTTACACATGAACCGGATGGATACCGGTGAAAACAAGCCTTTAAAATCTATAAATTCCATAGCAAAAGGCCAGCAAATGTATATGTGTATATAGCGAGGGTCTTCAATTGGTCGCTCTGGCTTTTGGAAAGATGCTGTCAAATACAAAGCATCACTGGTACCTAAAATGCTCATTATATCTAAACTGTTCATATTTTTCGTGGAATTAAGTTGAAACTTTCCACGACAACAACTCCTTTACACATGATAAAACTATTAATAACCATAATAATTTGAAATCACATGTACATTTAAAATACATTTTGATATAATATTCCTCGAAGAATCCAACTTGGGTGGGCAGCGTTCGGGAAGTATACAGAAGAGTCTGGAAACAAAGGTTTTCAATCAGTGTTGCCTAATGATCGTTGATCCTAATGTCCTAATGATCGTCACCTGATAATTGGTTGAATGATTTTAATGACTTTTTACATAGTGCCAAACTATTCTTGTACGTTTTCCTTTTTCAGTTTTTGCAACGTGTTCGAAGTTATCACAGAGCAAAAAAACGCTTCGTGCGAAGCGTCATATTTCTGTGGTAGTTATAGCCACATAAAGTAACGATTAACGAAATTTTGCATCAAAACCTATAACGACATGTAAGCAATTGTAACTAGAATATAAAACATCTATATTTTTGGAAACCTTCAAGACTAACAACAATTGACTCCAAGCTCCAAATACTAAAGATTTTGTTAAGATTTAGGGGAGAAAACAAATTTATGGTATCTTGTGTATATTAGCTTACAGCAATCATTACAAATTAAACGACAAATATTTGGGGAGAAAAATATTTTCCTCCGAAACGCTATTGTGAAAGTCGGGTACAGGTCGTGTCCTCAGGAGTTTCCGGCGAGATAAGATCCGAAATGAGGAGAGACAAAAGTCACTAAAATGGCTCGTATGATTAAGATGTTGTATTTTCTTTAAATGGCAGCGTGTAGACCTAATAAATTAGTTATGGCACCGGCAATGAAGATGAAACCACTTCTCATCTTGTCAAAGATAAGAAGGAAGGTAGAGGGAATAAGATAGGGTAAAAGGATGAAAGCATAGGATGGGACAAAGGGAAGCAGATGGATGAGATTGGAACTTTGGTGGGCCTTGCCTAGTCGTGCTGATGAAGTGTCTCCTGAATTCGCCCCTTGATCCAGCCAACTAGCGAGAGGCTCTCGAGATATTTGTTGAGGCTCTTCGCTAAGGCTGTTCGCCTAGCCGACTATCAGGCTCGTTCAGTCAACATTCCACATGGTTACCTCTTAAGCCAAGTTACACTTTTAGAGTTGGTCTTCCCCAGTACAGTATTAGGTTTATTACAATATTAGTGTTAGGTATTTCATTAGGAATTTATTATAAAGTTTGTCTAGGTAGGTACCACCGCGTTGCCAGCTATTCTGCCGCGCCGCAAACCATTAGTGTGCAGAGACTACTGTGTTTCTGTAGGGCACTGTAGCTAGTCAAATTATTGGACAAATGAAACTTTATATTACTATACTGTGTGAAGTCTCAGGATGACGTGCGCAGTGCAGTGTCACGCTAAACTATATTAAGTAAGAGTTCCGAGTGATACCGCAATCTGTTATTGGCAGCCGTGACGCTTAAGATCAGGTGAACGACTAGCTCGGCACGTCATTCATTTACCTTCATAATAAAATTATTAGGAACTATTATGCAGTTTCTGCAGATTGCATCGACTGAGCGGGGTGAAGTTAATACTCGCTTCATTTCCAGATGCAGCGCAGTGAAAGTTTCTACCTCGCACTCGACGGTTAAGGTAAAACTCGTTCCGTGTTCTGATAAAACTGCAAATGCATTTGCCATGTTGTTTTTACTAAAATATTTAATTTAATGCATCTTTGTTCTGTTTGCAATTGTTCTTGTGTTACCAAAACCCATTCTGTGTACTATTCTATTACGTTTAGCAAATTGGTATGTATGTATTTGATTGCAGTTTAGATTCAGTTTTAACTTATTTATACTTTTACGGTAATCACCATAAATATAATTTTTGTTGGTTTGTATAGTGGTTGATATAAATGTAGATAGTTTTTTAAATTCATATTTTAAAGTTAAATCGGGTCTCTACACGCACAAAGAAACCCAAGCATGAAGAGGGTGCTCGAAGAAACCCGATTTAGCTATAAAAAGTGAGTTCAAACTTCAATTCGCGAAAGTTTAAAAAAAATATTTTAAAACCTTTTAAATCTTTTAATATTAGTGTAATTATGTCGTCACTTCATTTTAGGTACGCATAATTAAAGATTATTTTTGTGTGTGAATAATTACCTGTAAATACACGCTCTGCGATCACGCACATATTATATATTATATAATAATTAATATCTTTTAAAAAGGAGGCACTGTGATGTAATCGCCTTTAGTTAACTTAATTCACCAAGAATTTCCGTTAAGGTGTCATATTTCTACTAGTCTTTAAAAAGCTACTCTCTAACGATTACTATACAATGAAAACATATTTATTCATCCTTTCCCTTAGTTATTTTTATCCCTTTCGCTTGTCTCTTAAATACCCATCGACATGTAATCATGTCGACGCAAAACTAATTAACTCGTGCGAAGCCGGGGCGGATCGCATGAACTAGTTCTAAATGTATAATCCTCTCTCTCTCTATCAGTATTCCTTCATGAGTTGGGAATCTAAATGTTGTAGAAATTCCTGTAGATAATGTGTAAACACTTCTGGATTTCAAAGGCTTCATCGAATTTCATAAGTACTGCGTTATAATGGCATATAAAGGGTTTATTTTTAATTTAGATATAACTCACATCGTTAAAACAAACAACTTTTATTCTACCATTTTTTTCTAATTTTAATATTTTTGCCAATAATGACTTAATACTTCGCTTAAAAAGCTGTTAGTTCCTCATTTTTGCATGTTAGATGCATGCTACAGAGGTTATTATTCTTTAACATTATTTATTGACCCGTATTATGATTCATTTTTTGGTATGTGTTAAATCCAAATTAGAAAAGTACCAAAAATTATTTTTCTGAAAGTTATTAAACTAACTACACAATACATATTAAAGCGAAAAGAAAAAAGAGACAAATACTTATCCTTAAATTTTTGAAAGTTGTGTTTGTAGTACATTAGTTGTTTTTTTAGCAATGTGAGTCGTCCCGTAAAAGGTTTTTGGTAAATTAAAAAATGCCCTGTATTTAATTCTGTGGTCGGTTTACCATCTAAGTACTGACCTCTGCAAACATGCCTACCATTACGAAGCGCTCAACAAACTTAATCTTCATTTTACGTAAAGAACACGTTACGCGCGTTGCGTATTGCAATATCTAACTCGACAACAACGTAACAGGCATGCTTCATTTCACATAACACTCAGGTAGGTAGGTATTTATGACGGTAACATAATGCGTATTAGTCAATATGCGTCGTGATTCGTTAGTTCTATTCTATTTAATATTAGAACATCAGTAGTATCAGTCAGTAGTAGTAGATTAGTTCATAAGCTTGGCCATTAAAGTTGATTATAGAAAGAACTAAATTAATGTAATAAAAAACGTTATTCAGTGATTTTTGTTTACAGATGTGGCTAGCAGCGCTAGCACTTGTGCTAGTGATCTGCTTGTACTTGTACCTCGATACAGTCAAACCCAAAAAGTTCCCGCCGGGACCGCGGTGGCTTCCCATTCTTGGCTGCGCCAGTGAAGTCTATAAACTCCGAGAAAAGACTGGATACCTTTACAAAGCTGTCAAAGAACTTTCTACCACCAGCAACAATGCCTCTCTTCTCGGCCTCCGGATCGGAAAAGACAGAATCGTTATGGTCAACTCTTTGGAAGCAAATAAAGAAATGCTTTTCAACGAAGACATCGACGGCAGACCCAAAGGTATATTCTACCAAACGAGAACATGGGGAGAAAGGCGTGGAGTCTTGCTTACGGATGGAGAACTGTGGAAGGAGCAAAGAAGATTCTTAATAAAACATTTAAAAGAATTTGGATTTGGGAGAAAAGGGATGGGTAACATTGCTATGTCTGAAGCTTGCCACATGGTAAGCGATGTGACCGAAATCATAGAAAAGAACAACGGAAATTCTGCAGAAATCGTGATGCATAATTTCTTTAATGTTTATATTCTAAATACGCTATGGACCATGATGGCTGGGATTAGATACAAACCGAGTGAGCCACAGATGGTTGTGTTACAAACACTTTTGTTTGACCTCTTCGCTGCTGTTGATATGGTGGGAGCTGTTTTCAGTCATTTCCCGATACTAACTGTTGTGGCACCGACTAAGTCAGGATATCGTGACTTCGTGAAAACTCATAAGAGAATTTGGAGGTTTCTGAGAGAGGAGCTGGCAAGGCACAAGGAGAAGTTCGAACCAGAGAAAGAAGATAAGGACTTCATGGACGTATATATTAGAGTTTTAGCTGAAAATGATAAAGCAAATACGTCCTACTCAGAAGGGCAGTTAGTAGCAATGTGTATGGATATGTTTATGGCTGGAACTGAAACCACCAGTAAAAGCATGAGTTTCTGCTTTAGTTATTTGGTGAGAGAACAAGACGTACAAAAGAAAGCACAACAGGAAATAGACGGTATTGTTGGAAAAGAACGGTTCCCCTGTCTAGACGACCGACCAAAGTAAGTAACACTTATAGGTGATTGAAAACGCAGCGTAAAGAGAGCCGATGGGTGCAGGAAGCAAGCAGCTGCTCAAAGTGGCGCTCTGTGGAGGAGGCGTATGTTCAGCAGATTCAGCTGTGGACGTATTCAGGCTGTTGATGATGACGAGGCTGTTGATGATCGTAAAGTTAGTGCTTGAGGCAAAAACCATGCTGGCTTCACTTCACTATCAACGCATCACGCAGGTTAAGTATGATGGTTACAGATCATTTTATTTTGGCTACTTACATCAACCAAGCGTAGGTAATTGTGAATTATTTGTTTGGTGTGTTTGTGATGTTAACACTGTTTATTTTTAAATTTTAGAATGCCTTACACAGAAGCCGTTGTCCATGAATGCATTCGTCACTTCATGGGCCGTACATTCGGTGTACCACATCGCGTTCTAAGGAATACTACATTAGCTGGATATTTTATTCCTGAGGTAAACACCATAAAATACACTATCAGTAATTAACAACCATAATAGTCACTAATTACTTCTGCAGTTAATGTTAATAATTCAATCAGGCAACTAATTATTTTCAGTTAAAAACCAATATTAAAAAGTATATATACCCATTCGACGGGCCCGATAGTTCAGTTGGTAGTAACTCTGCCTTCTGGGGGTCTAGCAAAGATACCAACCACTAACGCTAACGCCTCATGCTAACTCCAAAATGTATTAAAATTACATTTCGGAAATTGCTAACTTTTCCGCAGCGAATGTCATTTCAATACATTTTTGGAGTTAGCGTGAGGCGTTAGCGTTAGTAGTTGGTATCTTTGCTAGACCCCCTGAACTGACATATTTGACATTATTTATTTTTACCATAATAATTATGATCAGTGCACGCTCGCTTGCTTCGTATTTCATGAGGGCTGTGGATTCGATTCCTACCCAAGACAAACATTTGTGTGATGAACATAGATTGTTCTGTCTGAGTGTTGTATTGTATTCTATGTATGTATTTACAAACAAAAAGTATCTAAGTTTTGTATCAGTTATCTGGTTCCCATAGTACAAGATTTGCTTAGTTTGGGGCTAGATGGCGATGTGTGAAATGTCCACACATATTTATTTTATTTTTATTTATTCACCAATGTTTGTATAAGTATAATGGGTTCTGCACGGAATCTCCTTGGTGGACTGGTTGGACAATAAATCGGTTTAACAAAGATTTGGGACAGTTTTCTAAATGCATCGTTTCCAGAAGTATACTTATCAGATAATTAAGACGGCCTCCATAGTGTAGTGGTTGAGCAGGTTGGCTCTTAACCCGGCTGGTGGCGGGTTCAATAGGCATGATGACTACTATTAAAAATAAACAAGTAATTATATTTCTTTCATTAAAAATGAATGCAATAATTGAAAAAATAAGTAATATCGGTAAATAAATCACGGAGTATTAAAATTTTATAGTTTCTGTAGGGGCATATCCTGTCCCTTTCTCGTGAAACAGAGCGCCTCCACAGATACTATGAAAAATCCACTTGTGACGTCACATGGCAAAGAGATAACTACCTTCCTCTGACGTCAATGGCCGTTTGAGCTATCTCTTTCTATTCCGGGTTTTAAAATGCTTGTAACTTGGTCCTTTTTTGAGATATTTAATTTTTGTTTTCACTAATGTTTATCTTATGAGGAATATTATTAATTTATGCAAGAAAAATTTTATTCATCATGCCAATACTTACTGGTTATGTGTCTGGGTGTTTAGGACCATAGTCCTCGTTGTTCCTGGGTCCTTAGATACAACGAATCCTAGTTAGGGTCCTGATCTATGTATGTGATCGTTGGGCGCTATTTATTTACAATTAATTCAGTCATGTATTGTTTCAGGACACGATGGTAGTGAGCAACTTCACGAACATCTTGATGGACGAAAACCTCTTCCCAGATCCTTACTCCTTCAATCCAGATAGATTTCTCTCAAATGGGAGAGTTTCTATCCCCGACCACTACTTCCCCTTCGGGCTAGCGAAACACCGTTGTATGGGCGACGTCCTCGCCAAGTGCAACATCTTCGTATTTACATCTACAATGCTGCAGAGATTTTCATTTCTTCAAGTGCCGGGAGAACCTCCACCTTCCTTAAAGCACATCGATGGAGTTACGCCATCTGCAGCTCCTTTCAAAGCTTTGGTGGTACCCAGGGTGTAAGCACCCATTGCATATACAAGGTGACCTTGAATTGTTGAATATCCCGTAAGGGGGTAAATCTACACCCCGAGGTATACAATTTTCGTTCTACGACTTTTCTAAATTAATAGTTTTTCATTGAAAAAATGCCATGTAAAGTTTACGTTTGAAAATAGGCTTAGCGCAGCTGAGTATGGTTGAACTTCGTCCTTGACCGAGTGCACATAAATGAGTTTAACAACCTGTGTTTAGATATGAATTTATAGTCTTTATAGTCTTGTTAACTCTCGTAGCGATCGCACGTGAAATTTTGCGACTGGATTTTTTACCATGAAGGTTTGAAAACACTCAGTTTCAAGTGAGGCTCTCACAACTTGCAGGGTATCATGGTCCCAGTCCGCCCATATTGGGATAACATACCAATTTAAGGTCACCTTGTATCGCATAATACATCGATTCCTAGTAAATGTGAGCAGTCCTTTCAAATCTTATTGACACTCGTAGGCAACTTATCTACGTCCTTTCTTTAAATTATGCTCGACCGTACCTAGACTTGCCAGAGGAAAACATGGGAGCATCAGCAGGGTTAGCACGGCCGGTAGACAAAATGGTTTTCTCCTGTTTTACTCCACTTGGCTGGTTAGCAAGCATGGTTAGCAAGTATGCAGAAAGCAAAGACTTCTATGTTACACGCACGTAGTACATAATATACCTCTTTGGCAGAAAGAGACAAAACCGGGAAAGACAATTTTGTCTACCGGCCGTGCTGACCGCGCTAGGAATGCGAAAGGAATGCAAGGTATGTATACTAAATAATTAAGCCGCTCTGTGGGAGTCATTTTTAACAAATAAGAAATAGCAATCAGTATAAGATTAAGTTTAGTGATTATCCATTGTAAAATGAGAATTACCAAAATATGTAATAAACGTTATTCTCATCAGCGAATAAATCAGTACTTATTTGTCTTTTGCCGTTTTGTTTTATTTAATAAATAAGTAGGTGCCTACTGTAATGTTTTTCCTCAATTTTGCATGATTGCTGTCAAAATAATAATTATACTAGGTGTAATTGAATTCATTAGCATCCTTTGAAACTAGGTACCTACTCCTGATACCGGTCACGTGTGGACCAAAATTTTTGAATTCTAACACATTGGTTTTTTTAATAATAATAACTCCAAAAAATGGAATAACTTACTTAATCAAATGCTACAATACAAAATTTCATTAAAATAATGAAGTACTAATTTTAATTAGTACATACAAGGTATAAAAACGTTTAAATGTATCAAAATCATCCGTGCCATCTGCGTTAGGTGCCGCGGCAATCTTCATAATTTTCAATAAAATATCTTCATTTACACTCATTACTCTTTAATAATCATCTATAAATGATGTACTATCATGGGCTCAATTTATGCTAATGAATTAAATTACATCCTGTATAATACTTACCTGAATATATAAATTATGTAGTGCTCATTCTGCTAAATCTGTAATTATTTGAAACACCTTTCATCAATGTCCAATCAAAATGAAGTTGAGTGTTACCTAAAATACTAGTGTAGGTACCTAAAGCCTAAAGGTTAATTTGAGCAAAGATCAGCCGCTTGAGCACATTGAGCTTGTCTAAATAAAACCGGTCAAGTGCGAGACGGCATCAAACACAAAGGGTTCCGTACGATTATCCTATGAAAACGACCAAAAAAATTACGTTTGTTGTATGGAAGTCCCCTTAAATATTTACTGTTTTTTTAGTATTTGTTGTTATAGGGTCAACAGAAATACATGAACTGTGACAACTTCAACTGTCTCAATATCACGGTTCATGAGATACAGAGTGGTGACAGACGGACAGATGGACAGATAGACAGACAGACAGACGCACAGACAGACAGACGAACAGCGGAGCCTTAGTTATTACTAAGCTCGCTTTACCTTTTGGGTACGGAACTCTAAAACAAGGATGTTTTCTTAGTGGCCTATTTTTCCAGCGTCCTGATTTGACCTACTACAGATATAAGAATATAAGTTACTTTATAGCCTAATATAATAATATTATGCTCCTATCAATTGTTTATTTAGACGCCATCTACCAGAATTGAAATGAAGTGTAGAGCATAAATTAAACCATAGTAAAGTAACCAGGTAAAAGGTTCCACGATACGAAGTAACGAAGTTCCTCTTACCAACAAAACAAGTTGAGTTGGGTTCTAATGGTTTCAACGAGTTCTAAAGCATTTCGTAGGTGGCGTTTTTGCAGACTAGATTTTTTTCTCTAATTTGTGAGACTCATCGAACCCACTAACTACAATGTAAACTTATTGGCAAGTATTTACCTGACCAACATTTCTGTCTTACTACTGTAGGTTACACAGATTAAAGAAAAAAAAATCCGTGTAGGTATTATAATATTAGTATGGCTTACGATTCTTACGTAGTAGGTTTTTTTTTATGAGAATAAATTACTGATGTTAAGCAATACCTACGGCCGCCCATAACAGTTGCAGTGTCACTCGGAATTTTAAAATAATAAAGTTTCGCGTGACACTGCACTGCGCACGTCATCCTGAGACATCACACAGTCTAGTAATCAGATTACTAGACTGTGTAATCAGGTAATAGAGTCTCATTTGCCCAGTAATTTCACTAGCTACAATGCCTTTCAAACCGTAACACAGTAGTGCTTGCACACTACTGCTTGGCGGCAGAATAACTGGCAAAGCGGTGGTCCCCTTAAATATTTACTGTTTTTTTAGTATTTGTTGTTATAGGGTCAACAGAAATACATGAACTGTGACAACTTCAACTGTCTCAATATCACGGTTCATGAGATACAGAGTGGTGACAGACGGACAGATGGACAGATAGACAGACAGACAGACGCACAGACAGACAGACGAACAGCGGAGCCTTAGTTATTACTAAGCTCGCTTTACCTTTTGGGTACGGAACTCTAAAACAAGGATGTTTTCTTAGTGGCCTATTTTTCCAGCGTCCTGATTTGACCTACTACAGATATAAGAATATAAGTTACTTTATAGCCTAATATAATAATATTATGCTCCTATCAATTGTTTATTTAGACGCCATCTACCAGAATTGAAATGAAGTGTAGAGCATAAATTAAACCATAGTAAAGTAACCAGGTAAAAGGTTCCACGATACGAAGTAACGAAGTTCCTCTTACCAACAAAACAAGTTGAGTTGGGTTCTAATGGTTTCAACGAGTTCTAAAGCATTTCGTAGGTGGCGTTTTTGCAGACTAGATTTTTTTCTCTAATTTGTGAGACTCATCGAACCCACTAACTACAATGTAAACTTATTGGCAAGTATTTACCTGACCAACATTTCTGTCTTACTACTGTAGGTTACACAGATTAAAGAAAAAAAAATCCGTGTAGGTATTATAATATTAGTATGGCTTACGATTCTTACGTAGTAGGTTTTTTTTTATGAGAATAAATTACTGATGTTAAGCAATACCTACGGCCGCCCATAACAGTTGCAGTGTCACTCGGAATTTTAAAATAATAAAGTTTCGCGTGACACTGCACTGCGCACGTCATCCTGAGACATCACACAGTCTAGTAATCAGATTACTAGACTGTGTAATCAGGTAATAGAGTCTCATTTGCCCAGTAATTTCACTAGCTACAATGCCTTTCAAACCGTAACACAGTAGTGCTTGCACACTACTGCTTGGCGGCAGAATAACTGGCAAAGCGGTGGTCCCCTTAAATATTTACTGTTTTTTTAGTATTTGTTGTTATAGGGTCAACAGAAATACATGAACTGTGACAACTTCAACTGTCTCAATATCACGGTTCATGAGATACAGAGTGGTGACAGACGGACAGATGGACAGATAGACAGACAGACAGACGCACAGACAGACAGACGAACAGCGGAGCCTTAGTTATTACTAAGCTCGCTTTACCTTTTGGGTACGGAACTCTAAAACAAGGATGTTTTCTTAGTGGCCTATTTTTCCAGCGTCCTGATTTGACCTACTACAGATATAAGAATATAAGTTACTTTATAGCCTAATATAATAATATTATGCTCCTATCAATTGTTTATTTAGACGCCATCTACCAGAATTGAAATGAAGTGTAGAGCATAAATTAAACCATAGTAAAGTAACCAGGTAAAAGGTTCCACGATACGAAGTAACGAAGTTCCTCTTACCAACAAAACAAGTTGAGTTGGGTTCTAATGGTTTCAACGAGTTCTAAAGCATTTCGTAGGTGGCGTTTTTGCAGACTAGATTTTTTTCTCTAATTTGTGAGACTCATCGAACCCACTAACTACAATGTAAACTTATTGGCAAGTATTTACCTGACCAACATTTCTGTCTTACTACTGTAGGTTACACAGATTAAAGAAAAAAAAATCCGTGTAGGTATTATAATATTAGTATGGCTTACGATTCTTACGTAGTAGGTTTTTTTTTATGAGAATAAATTACTGATGTTAAGCAATACCTACGGCCGCCCATAACAGTTGCAGTGTCACTCGGAATTTTAAAATAATAAAGTTTCACGTGACACTGCACTGCGCACGTCATCCTGAGACATCACAAAGTCTAGTAATCAGATTACTAGACTGTGTAATCAGGTAATAGAGTCTCATTTGCCCAGTAATTTCACTAGCTACAATGCCCTTCAAACCGTAACACAGTAGTGCTTGCACACTACTGCTTGGCGGCAGAATAACTGGCAAAGCGGTGGTACCTACCTAGACGAACTTTGCAGAAAAGCGGTCTAAGACCTACGGTCTGATTAGGTTTTTACAGGGTTTTCTTAACTTCCACATCGACTGCTGGACTAACGTCGAAAGGCCTTAGTTGTATTATTATATTATACCTTCTCAATAAAATATTTTTCTTTTAATTTCATAAGTTTTTTTTTTCTTTTAATAGTAGCATAATATTACATAATATTACATATAATTATGTAGTTTTCTGTTAATCAGTCCAATATAGGTTATCTATATATAATAATAATAAATAATAAATAAATAATAAATAATAGGTTATCTATATGTGTATATTTATTTGTTTTAGCTAAGTAGGAGCTTCCAGTCTGTTAAGACAGATGTTTAAATTAATTGTTAAATGCCCACTGATAATACCAACAGTACCTATACAAATGATTTTTAGGTATTCTTATATAATTTGCTAAGCATATAGAATGAAACAACTGACATATACATTTTTCAACTTTTATTTCACATCAATTCACATACACGGAGATAAGTTTTGAAATAACATTTATTAGGCTAAGCAAATACAATTATCAATGAGCATGCCTTTTCTCTACAAGCGTTATGCAATTATAATAACAACTACGGAAATGAACACGAATGGCGGCAAAGGTCTCCCCCATGTAGTAAGTACATCATATTTTTTTTAGAACTTTAAATTAATGGGTTACCTACTAACATTAAGTATATTATATGTAGTTACAGACGCATAAAATTTCTTCACTGTCGCATGATATCAATTTATTATTAAAATAAATAATATATAAATGCATTAACATTGGTTTTGAGTAATAGTTATTACATAAAAAACAAATCACATTAAGTATTTAAAAGTATCGATTATATTTTTAATGGTAATTAAGTACTAATTAAATTAATATAATCTTATATATAATACATTTTAATAGCATCGCATCAAACTACGAGATATTTCGTTTAGAACACATTCAGTTAAATTCAAAATTTTTAAAGTCCGTACAAAGATAAAGGTACCAAATATACATATAATACCTCGTTATGTATAAGTAAAATCCATCCCAATTCTTTCAGTTCTCAAGAACTATCAAAAAGACATTGTCTTTCATAAAGCTTGGCAAGTCACATTTCAGTTTAATTTCCAATTAGTCTTTGTTCTCCTTGACAAAGTTTTTGCAATAAGTACTTAAGTACAATTTTTTCAATCATGATGACGTCAGTGCTTAAGCGACATTCATCACGAAGGTAATTTATCTATGAATTACCTCAAGTTCAATTATTTTAATATTTTGAAATATTTTTCCTGTTTACATTTCGTGTTTCAGAATAGCACCGCTCCTTCACTATATTATTATATTCTCAACTAAAAGATAATCTGACCTAATGCGAATGTGGTCTAAAACAAACAAAAATTACGCACAGGCAAAAATCCAAGGATTGAAATGCAGCAAGAACCGTTAAAGTTTTCAGGTAAGTAGTTGCTAAGAGTTGGTCTATTAGGTGCTCTTAGTTTTTACAGGTACCTATGCAACTAAGCCGTTGTTTGTGGCCCTAATGCTTCTTATCAGATGAATGACTAGATCGTCATGTCATAAAAAAATAGGACATAGACGGATGAAATTGTAAAATAATGATAAAAATGTGTTTATATATTCGACATTTTATCTTAAACAAAATATACGATCCGTGCAAATGCTAAGTACATTATAGTTAGTACCAAACAAAAAAGCAACAGCTCGCGTAAAAAATAAATGCCTAAAAATGTTCAATAAAGAATTATAATTCAATTATAAACAACTACAAATCAGTCTTAAAAATTATGATGAAAATTAAATTATACATTATGTTGATTTTATATGCTGTACCTAAAAATAATTATAAGAAAGCAGTATCCCAAATAACAGTTTGTATTCGGATATTTATTAGGTAGGTAATGTCCTCGCTATGGTGTATTTAAAAAAAATTGTATAAATCCATAGACTTAGATTTCAGGAGGGTCATTCTTATTATTACGGTTCTCATCGTCACCTTCGTGTAAAATTTTATTTAGTCCTTAATTCAACCATTTTTGTAAAATAGCTGATAGCGCCACGTTTGCAAGTTGACGCCGCCCGCCATGACGTCCTGTATGTTTACAATGAAAAATAAAATGATAATGAAAAATGTTTGATTTTGCCTATAAAAGGTAGATTATTTTATTACAAAACGGAGTATAATATTGACTTTATTAAGCTAAGAAATGCTTTCTTTCTGTTTATTACAATTTTGGGGGTAGTTTGTACAACCTTTGACAACCCAACTAGGCATGTTATCTTTTGTAGTATTGTCTCGAATGAATTTTACAGAACAAGCCTGATGACAGGGTACAACCTCGCTTAAATAAGCCTAAATTTACGCGTAATCTGTGATATAATCCCGACAAGATCAGTCATAAGTGCTACAATGAAAATATGTCCAGTTGGGCTGTGAAAGGGTGTAAGAACTACCTTCCCTCTAAAGTGTAATAAAAAGAAAGGTAGCATTAAGTAATTAAGTCACATTGACGTTCGGGTCACAAAATAATCTATTAGTTTGGAAAAATTATTGTAAACATAAACAATGACAGGACGTCATGGTGGCGTCACCAGAGCATCGTGTTTCTAAGTCAACGTAGATCACGAGAAATCTGAAAGATGGCATAGAATTATTGGCAACATTTTGACATAGAAATGTTAGTTCAGGCCACAGATATTAAGATAGGGTTCAGGCACATCCTGAGATCGGAATCTAAGGATTTTACAAAATTATTTTACAAAACAAAATTGTGAGTACAATAATTTACCTGCATTCGAATAAACTTTACTAAGTATAGAGTTGTAATTATACAGAATTTTAAAATGTTAAATAACGTAAAATGAATGAAGATCTGATATTTGGTGTTTCATAATAATTGTATAGTTCATCATCATCATCATCATTAACAGCCTGAAGACGTCCACTGCTGAACATAGGCCTCCCCCAGGGAGCGCCACTTAGAGCGGCTGCTCGCCTCCTGCATCCATCGGCTCCCCGATTGTATAGTTATTATTTAATAATTATCAATAATGATGAATAATTGTCAATGAAGTTGCTTGATAACGCAAAGTTCAAAATATACGTACAGTAAGCCTTATTAAACTAATTTTTTCTACTTTACTTATATTTGTATTTTGACACAAAGATTATAATCAGCATTTTAAGAATATCTAATACTATATCAAGTACACTCATATTCTATATAAGTTTTAAGTAATAATAATTCCTAACAAAAAGTAATAATTAAATAATATAGGTAACGAAACGAATATTTTTCCACGGTAGTTTAATTATGCTACTCTACTCAAAATCATTTAATCAAGTTGATAAATCGACAAATAAATTTAGCTAAAAACAGAAACTTAAGTAAATAAATATATAATTAACAGATTAACAAAATAAATAAATGAAAAATAAAAACATTTTTATTTTCTAAAAAGAGATATGTTATACGAAGACAAATACTAATTTTACGTACATTGTAATAATTTAAGTAAATTGCATAAGTAGGATAAGTACGTGACACGTTGATCTATTGGATTATAATATTAATGTACGGCGTACTTCGACTGTTGAATCATCAGTTGACGGCAACAGTTTTTATTGTTCAAAACTGTAGGTCCGGGGTCCGGCTGCCACTTAGCCGGCTGAATTCCACCTTTAAACATTTTATTACCAACGTTAGAACCATCCAAGATTTAACTTGAAATTGCCTTAGATCAATTTTTATGCAAGACCGCTTTGAGAGCCTGGATATTTATCGTGAGTTTGATATTTTGATGTTCAATTTTGATACCAGATACTAACCATTGGCGGTAGGCTTTGTCATGTCGGCGTCAAGACACACTCCTCCTGTCCAGTGCCACAAACTCGATCTGAAATATATACGAGCAAGTTATATGCCAAGGTTTATGCCATTTTCATACCTAGCATACTCGAATAAAAGGACGAGTAGCAAGTTAGTCAAACTCGCGGGTTTAGTACTGCCTTACTGAGAAACGGCAGTTATAAAGAACTTTTCATCACAGTTGCTCGTAAATTGGCTCTTATCCTACCGCTTTTAGAATCATAATTCAAGAAATTTCCAACTTGTGGTTTTTTTTCATTACAGCACTAGTTGTTTATGATGATAACACGATTCAGTTAAGTGTGTATCTCGCTTCAAGTAATACCTATACAGAAGAAGAATTTTTAATTTACCCGGCTTATACAGGATCAGTATTACCCACAGGCACAAATTAGAGAAAAAAAAATCCACAGACCTGCACCCCTATTCTCAATCCATCGACAACGTTTTGATTCAAAACGTACACTATCCGTCTCCTTCATCTACATTTAGAATGAAAGAGACGGAGAGTGTAGATTTCGTTTCGAAACGTTTTTGATGCGTTCAGAATAGGGGTGTTAGAATATTTTCGTACCTGGTATTACCACAGAAAAGAGAAAAAAACAAACTGACAGGTACCTCCTTAGTAAACGTTTAATTTTATGAATTATTCACAGTAAGCTATGTTCTGCATACATTGTTGTTAGCTTTATTATATTTCTTCTAGATATTTCTTAATTTATTATGGCTGCATCAATATTGTCCGCACCAATAAAACAAAACTTTTTTCTCTAATCTGTGATTCGCTCACCACTTATCTTATAACCCTTAGTTACTACTATGTTTACTAGGTAATTACGGAGCGTTAGAATAAGAAACTACACGTTGTTTAGCAATACTAGTCTGTTTTTTCCTCGCATACTGTGATAAAAACGTCGCATGACATTCGTGTGGATTGATCATTACACTCTCGGCTCCATTATCGCGCTCGCCTGCGGCTGGCGCGCCTAATACCGCCTCGGGTGTAATGTCAACATCCCACACTTATACCATAATGTAATATTGAAGTACCCTGTTTTGTTTAATCACAGATCAAGAAAATATAAACTCTCGTTTCCCGGTACAGGGGGTAAATTCACGTCGAATTTCGTGCCGAGCATAGGTTAAGGGGCCGAGCGCTTATACAATCTGAACTTGAATTGATATATTATCCCGAAAGGAGGTAAATATACTCCTCAAGGAAGACAATACTTAATTTACGAATTTTATAAATGATAAGGATTTCATTGAAAAAATGCAATGTACGGTTTACGTTGTATATAATTTTACCCAAACGGTTCAAAGACCGACAGCCTAACTTGAGACACAATTTGTGGGGTATCAGGGCCCCACCTTCGGGATAACATACCATTTCAAGTGCACCTTGTATATTATCCCAGATAATATAAATCCTATACTAATGTGATGACAATAGAATTATCTGCGTACGTAAATAGAGATTTTATTCTTAAACGTGACACGCTTACTAACAGTTTTAATACGCAGTCTATGTGCATAGTTTATTTGGGAAATTTTTAAATTCATAATGAAATTTCACCAGTTTCATAACAATAGAGAGTGAATATAGGTATGTTTTAGGCAAGCGCGTAACATTCTGGACCGCATCGTCACTTACCTTTAGGTGAGATAGTGGTCAAGCGCAAGACTATCAAAGAATAAAAAAAATAGAATGCCCTCAGTGTTGCTGATCTGGCGCTTACCACCAGGCGGTCTATCTAGCCAATCGTATTATCATAATTACAAATTAATAAATCTAACCTTTATTTATTAACTTTACTCACCTCGGTTATCATCACCCAAGTGGAGCTAGCTTCGTTGAATCGTATACGGATAGCACTAATTGGATCATTTCTCGGCTTGTTCAGCTTAAACAGGACAAAGGTTTTTTTTTGATAATGTAACTATAATAGGTATAAGTAGGTATACAAGTTTCACAGAAGTTTTTATTGCTCGAAAACCTGACTCTAAATACTGACGTAGGTTATGCGTAGCAAAATCAATCAAAACTGTAGTCGTGGTTATAACGTTACCAGCAGTACTATTATAATATTAGACACAGAAAAAATAATTATAAGTACTCATAGAAGATTATTTTTTTATGATCAGGGTACATAGCATATTTTATACATCTTAAACAAAAAACAGAATTCAATGTTTTGCCAGTATAATAAATAGAGTATGTATATATATATAGTAGGAGATAAATAACTAATTTTACCATTCAAACACCTGTGCCTACTATAACATAAATTAAAATCCCAGCCATCGTCACCATCATCAGCAGCCTGTACCCAAACGTCCCCTGAACATAGGTCTACCCTAAAGAGCGCCTCTTTGAGTGGCTGCTCGTGACCTTCATCAATCCGCTCCGTGGGGGCCTGCCCTCGCTGCGTCTTCCGGTTCGTTGGCACCACTCGAGGACTTTTTTTCCTCATCAGTTATCAGTTCTACGAGCGACGTGGCCTGCCCATTGCCATTACAACTTGCTAATTCTAAGAGCTACATCGGTCACTTTAGTTCTCCTGCGAATCACCTCATTGTTATTATACTTACGTGTCCATCAACAATTCCAAATTCATCAAAGTCAACAACAGGCGTGAATACGTTCGTTTTTGGAGTGAAAATTTCCATAGTTCCATTGCGTATAATATCGTTAGGCCGCTCTACGTTACCGCTGCGAATCAAGTACCTGAAACCAGTTTGTAATATTTCCTTAACTTATATAGGTCAGATTCTGCTTTCGTCAGAAATAATAATCTTTTTCAACAGGAAAAATGTTTTTCCTGCCGAAAAAGAAATTGCTTCTACGTTTGTTTTCTTTTTTACTATGATGTTATTTATTAGTAAAAAAATAAAGAAATGATATCTCGACTCTCGTAAAAGAGTTATAAAATTCCATCTACGTCAGAGTCTTTTACATTCATAAATTTTTTTGGATTTGATAAGAAAAGAACCCCCGATTTCTCGTACATTTGTCAAACGTACCATTGAGCTAAAATGCTCAGGCTAAATGCTGTACAGTGTGTACGTTCATACATTGCAGCTTACGATCAACAGGCAACCAATGAGTGTTTGACAAACATACGAACCGGGGCTAATCTAATATATCAGTTCTAAACTATTGATATCTCTTCCCAAAAGATTGCAATAGCAATGCCGATATTATTGTGGCAATGAGCGAACTTCAATTCATTGCGTTGTGGACACAAAGTGCAGTTCAATGTTCATTTCTGTTTCCGAATAGCTATAATCTGAATGATTTCATGAGGTTACTTACCTCGAACAAAGAAAAACTGCTTACTTAGCAGTTTTTCTTTGTTCGAGCAAAGCTATTAAAATAGTAGTATACCTGTTCGAGCATACCTACTAAAATATGTAGGTACTAAAGCGAAATTTGGTGAACGGTAACTTACGTTAAGCTACTTAAAATAAAACGAGAGTCGCAATTTATGGTGACTTCGTGGAATGCTATTTCTATGTATACCGGTAGAGTGATCTCACACGCATAGTTATTATGCTGCCCTAACCGCAGCGTGTGCGTGTGCGCATCGTTTCGCCGCCGAATTCACCAAGTTTTAATCTAACTCTATTCTGCTATAAGTTACCTGTGATCACATAAAGAAATGAGGATTATGAAGAACGTTTATAAAGGGGTATAAGCAGAAAAAGATCAGTCAATCTCAATCTCACCGGTCGATAACCCTTGGGTATTCAAACCAAAACTCGATCACATCGTTTTTCTTCGGTGGTTTCCCCCAGAAGAACGTGTCTCCGAAGTAAGCGCCCTCGATTGAATAACGCTCGTGAATCTCGAGGTCACACTTGATTTTGTGTATGGTAGGGTTCACATGAGGGTAGAACTTTGGTGCAGGCTTGATAGAAGGATCCTGCACATAAAATTTTTAGTTATTTATTTAAACACCAACGCAGCAAACAACTAACTTTACTATAAAACGTCGTAAATGTGCATTTATATAGTGATTAGGAAGTTCAGATTAGGAAAGCTTTATCACGTGGTAATAAAGTACACATTCGAAGAGGATAAAAGGTTACCTACCCTCACTTTCTGATATTTTCCTTTGAGCGAAGAATATTGACCTACATGCTTAAAGAGATTTTTTTTGTAAGTCGGTCGTATAGATTTCTTAGCCTCTTTACACGCCGCCTGCAAAAAGGGTTTGATTGTAAACTACTTAATAAACATAAAAACACATTGTTATTTCACTGTTTTAATGAGCTGAGCTTTCATTTATCATATTTCTGTGAATAAAATTACCTAAATATATTAGGTATGTTCCTGGACAGGGTGTAATTTGATTAATGTTAACGGTGGGACTTAGGTTAGGGTAGGTATAGCCACCGTTGAATAAAATTTTAAGCCCGAAAATGTCTGGACCAAATGGATATAAGGTAGACAATTTTTTAAAATTTACATGTGTGGAAGATAATTATAGAATGTTGATTGTCAAGACAAATGAGAAAAGTAAACGCCAAAAAGGCATTGCGGTTCCTGCCCAAAGGACGTTGATAACACTAACTGTACGCTAAAAATCATGGGCAAATGCTAGTTCATACCAAATTCAACTTACCGCGCTTTTATCGATGCCACATTTTCGGTCAGCCAGATAGGATTCGGTGAGCCAGTCTATGGGCATGTTGCTATAGAACAATTGTACGTAGGTCATGAAGTGTATGAGATCCGAAGAACGGAATAGCTTCCCGATACCCCCTGTTGTACTATACTGTGTGAAAAACCAGCCCGGGTGGGATTCGGTAACCTTAGCGTTAAACTCTTGAATTTCCTGAAAAAGAAGTAAAATTTAGATACTCAAAATAAAAAAGGTCCTTAAACCGCCGTCGGGCCCGATAGCTCAGTTGGTAGAAGCCTTGCCTTCTGAACTGAGGGCTGTGGGTTCGATTCCTAGCCAGGACAATCATTTTGTGTGATGAACATAGATGCTTGTTCTGAATCTGGGTGTTATATTGTATTCTATGTATGTATTTACAAACAAAAAAGTATTGCCACACGACATCTGAATATTTACCCGATTTCTTTTGTATAGATATCCAACAAATCCATGTCTAGCGGATCGTTGGATAAAAGTAGTTCGAAAAAGTCGAAATGAAGATTGGTGGAAACCTAATACTCGCTCAACAATGTGTTCAGCGCATTTCTATAGTAAAGAACACACAGAACACAGAAGTGCAATTATTATTACTGATAATAGTTTTATTGTCAACTATAAACGTTCCACGCGCCCACTCTTTTCCCATTTTTAAGGTTATTTTTTTAACCCTAAAATATGAAACATTATTTTGGTTGAGGCCCAGGGGGTCTAGCAAAGATCACAATCGCTAACGCTAACGCCTCACGCTAATTCCAAAAATGTATCGAAATGACATTCGCTACGGAAAAGTTAGCGATTTCCGAAATGTCGTTTTAGTGCATTTTGGAGTTAGCGTTTGGCGTTAGCGTTAGTGGTTGGTATCTTTGCTAGACCCCCTGTACCTACATAACTGTTGTTCTTTAATCCCTTTAACTTGGTAATATTGAAAAACTCGTGAGTTATTAAAAGAATTGTTATATAAACTGCTGGTTATACTTAATTTGAATCCTTTTTATTAAAAGATTGCATGAGCTATCTATAGACCTTTTTCTTATCTATAGATAGTAGTATGATGGTAACTAGTTTTATTATTTTATATTTTTTTAATGTAGGCGTTATATACTTTTTATTATTTACATTTTACATCTATCTAGACTTTTATTTAGGTACCCGACTAAATCGGGTAATACTATTTATATGGTATGTTGAAAGAGGAACTGACATTAGAAGAAAAAAAAAATGTGCTCTATGGTTTGATTCATGTTCAAACAAGGTTAAGTATGGAGACCTCGGTTCTGGACCTATGTAATAGGGGGAATTCTGTGCCTGCGTAATAGAATTACCACCGGCGCCGGTCAAACAGCGAGGGAGAGAGGCCGAAATTCACATTTTCGGATTTTACGAGCTGGTTCAATCGTAACTAGATTATAATTTGGAGGGTCATTAGTTATAGGACTTTCAGAAAATATAATATAACAAGAGCAAAAACATAATATAACAAATTTTATCAATTTTTTTTTCATTTGCAATAAATACGCTGACCTACCCACCCTGGCTTCGTCTTACGTCTTATCTCAGTCTAGAAGAAGAGAGAAGGAAGCGAGAAAAGATAAGAAAAAAGGATGAATGGATGAATTTCATTCATTCTTCGTTTCTTATATTTTTCCCTTCCCATGTATTTTTCCCATAGTACGGGATAAGAGTGGGTTTGGACATAAAACTGAAGTTAGGATGACTGTAATTTCTGAACTACAAAATTGACGACCTTGAAATATTTACGGGACAACATTTAAAGTACCCCTTTTCTAATAATTACGTTTATACTATATACGTTTTAATGAAATAATTAAGTATCACCTATTTTATTAATAGGTATGCTAATGTTACCGTTTGCTGTTGCTATCCTATGTTAAAAGACTTAGTGAAACTCGAGCGGGAGCGTTGTAGGCCATAACACAGGTTTTTCCTAGCTTGGTTCTCAACGTGACCATGAGATGTTGCATTGGGTTATTAATTAGGTACCTTAATTTTTAATTACATCTTAATGCAATTAGTTACATAATAATAAGCTACCTATATACTTTATTTAACAGAAAATTGTAAACCTCGTCAAGATACCAACGTATAAAAATTATAATCTTTCTGTAACCCTTTATGTTGAGAAATAAATTTATTCTTATTCTTATTTATTTATTCTTAATAAAAAAGGTATGAATGAAATGGGACCACGCGTTAATGAATAACAAACATGTTTTCACTTTCATCCCTCTCCCGAGGGAGCTGTGCGTATCCTATGGCAAACCTCGTAATATGAACTCAAATTATACCGATTTCATTTGAATCCATTCTAAAACCTAACACGACTAAACTAACCTTCATGTAGCCGTCGGTAGCCAAAACATCGTCTTCAATCATTATGTAGTACAGACAGCGAGGCTGCGAGTACGCCATCACGTACAGTGTATCCAGATTCTGCTTGGTACGCCATTTCGCCCGTTTTGCCGAATCGCCAAGGGTGATAGTCAGTTCATTGAACTCTGGGTAGTAGGAGTCCCGCGGAGATATGACTTCTATGACTCCATCAGCTACGTCTTGGGGAAATCTATATGATGAAAAAACAAAAGGTGGTTTTAGACATTTAGAAAGAATCTTAACGGGCTGGGCGAGGCGATTGCTTGACTTGATTGCTACCGATTAATATATATGTACATTTTAGGGATCTGACAGTTTTGATACGCAGTTTGTCTGCATAATTACTATACGAATTCCATTTCTCCAGTATTGCAGTCAACGGTCACAGAACTAGTAAAAGATTGGTGAATGGTACTGGTTGTTTGAAAAAGTAAAATTGTACAATATTTAATGGAAAAGCCCTACTAAAACGTACGAACCCTAAAAATATATACTTACTGTTTTTCGATTTCATGTGCCGTTTCCACTACGTACGCCAGATCTGTTTCTCCCACCATCACCACGATTAATGTCGAGTTCCTGTCGCCTGCCTTCATTCCTTTCAGGAGGTGCTGGGAAAGTAACGTAAAAGATACAACATAGAGAATTTAGCCACTGTAAATGTACAGTATGTGTATGTGTATTTTGAGTACATAGGTGACTAATGAGTCACCTATGTACTCAAAATATTGTCACAGCTTACTGGAATATGAGATCAGATCATATAATCTCATTTTCCTAGTAATTTCACTAGCTACAGCGCCCTTCAAATCAGAACACAGTAATGCTTGCACACTACTGCTTGGCAGCAGAAAAACTGGGAAAGGGGTGACTCGGTGATGGCACTGAGTCTCTGTCACTCAGTAGGCACATTATGTGGTGTTTTGCTCTACGAAGTCGAAAAAAATCTTATCTCCCTGTTTAGTTCTTGGTTTATCCCATACCTTTAAAATATAACATACTGGACACAAGACACTACTGGAACCCATAGGGGTGTCACTTGCTTTCGGACCCATGGCACCCCCTGATTTAGTGCTTTGCATAATATATTTGATATCAAAACTGCGTATACCTATTACCTACCTACTTACACATTTATACATCCAAAAGCAATGTGTATATCTATAATTGTGTGAATAATAAGTGTAGGACTTGAATGTACAGGGCAGCATAGAATAGCAAGAGGCCTCACAAACATGCACATGCAATATTGCATGACTGTGCATTATGACTGTATTGTACCTACTAATAGTACCTGATCTTAACCTCACCATGTGTAAATAATTATGTGCCTTCACCACAAAACGCTTACGGCTCACCTTTTCAGTAGGTATACCTATATTTATGATTTTTATAGCAGTATCGCCTGCTCAGCGTAATCTACAGATTAATTTGTAAAGAAAAATTAGAATGGATGCGGGTTCAATCCCCGCTCGTGATTCTAATTTTTCCTTTACAAATTAATCTGTAGGTATACCAATTTCTATTACTCCCTGGTATTTCACGTTTACACATACAAAACATGTCACCATCAGCCTAAAGATGTCCGCTGCTAAACATAGGCCTCCCCCATGGATTGCCTCTTGGAGCGGCTGCTTGCCTACTGCATCCATCGACTTCCCGCGGTGCTGACTAGATTATCGGTCCACCTAGTGGAGGGCCTGCACACTGCCACTGCTAATTCTAAAAGCTATCGGTGAATTTAGCTCTCTTCAATTCGGACCTTGTCTCGCAAGGAAATTCCGAGCATACTTGTACCTCTCTCCATATCTCGTTGCGCGACTTTGAGCTTTCTCATAAAGCCAACTGTAAGAAACCATGTCTCAGTGCCATAAGTCACCACTTAACATGGAGTCACACAAAACATGTACCTACCTATTGTCAACTTACTTCAAGAGTTCCGTACAGGTAGGTCTCCTTGTCTCTCTTCACATGCGGGACACCAATGATGTAATCAGAAAATCGTCGGGGGTTTCCCAATTGGTATGCAGGGCGAAGGCTGTTCGGGTCTTTCAACAGATGCGGTACAATCCTCAAAGAAAACGGAGTTCTGATTAACTCCGGCCTCTCTGATGTAGACAGCGCATCTGAAGCCCTGCTCCCTGTGAAAGGAATTCAAATTTAAGTCTAGGGAGAGGCTGCTGGGAGAGAGGCCTACTAAGGGATTAATCGCGTGAGTTTTGGAACCTATCCAAAATTACCCCCTCCTCATAGTGTGAGGTGTTAAGGTCGTCACTCGGCGTCGACAGGCGGTCCACGAGTCGACGACGCGTTGTTACTTGTGAATGTCGCCTGATCAAAGCGAATTGTCACCGAGTGGTCCACTCGCCGTCCGCGCGTGGACAGCTTTCGAGCGAGGCGATCCGGTGAAGATACGGAGTTGATGTAATGAGTGCATGCCCATACAACTTCATACTATTATAAAATATACTAACCACTCGAGGCATGGCGGTGCGGATCGGGTGCCGGATTTATGTAATAAGCTCCAACCTATAGGCTAACCTTCCGGTTCGGTAAATCTCACAGCATATAATCCCCTTAAGTATAGGTAGTAGAATACTATTATAATATCTGTGGTATAGGCAAAATATTCAATCAAAGTCCACACATATAAATATTTATTTATTATTTATTTATTTTAAAAGACATAATTACAAATCTTTGTATTAAACCCCAGATAATATAATACCTTCAGTACAGATGCCTCATTCCATATACAACGGAATAACGCGGGCTATTTTACGAATTATTTTATTCAAGCGACATTAATTGCGTGTTGGCGAAGTATTGGGCCAAATGAATACACTGGACACTAACTAGTAACTCTCTAGACACGATTACTACAATTTTTTAAAGTTCGGGCTATTTCTCGTTTGTACCTGATGGGACCCCATGATTAAACTAACCAAGTGCGGGTTGGTGGTGGATGACGCAAGAGAGACGGCAAAACACTTGAGCGGGATTTGAACCAGGAAGTCCCACGGGTTTCATCCTTCATATTTTATAATATTTATTACTTAATTGAAAATCATTTATTCTTTTACGTCTTTGTTTCGTTTGTTTTTAATACTGATTATTGCGGCCATCTCTACATACATACATACATCTGATATACATTATAAATTATAATATACTGGGTGTAATTGAATTCATTCGCATCCTTTGAAACTAGGTACCTACTACTGATACCGGCCACGTGTGGGCAAATTTTTTTTATTCTAACACGTTGGTTTGGTAATAATAATAACTCCAAAAAATGGAATAATTTACTTAATCAAATGCTACAATACAAAATTTAACTAAAATAATGACGTACTGTTTTTAATTAGTACATACAAGGTATAAAAACGTTTAAATGTATCAAAATCATCCGTGCTAACTGCGTTAGGCGCCGCGGCAGTCTTTATAATTTTCAATAAAAATATTTTCATTTACACTTTTAACTTTTTAATAATCATCTATAACTGATGTACAATCATGGGCTCAATTTATGCTAGTGAATTAAATTACATCCTGTATATTGTATAGACTACAAGTGCTCTGATAAGATATAAGTAAATGGAGTTTTGGCGGGAACGCAGACTCGTCGGTGCATTGTATTATTTCTCAAAAGTTGTGGTATTTCCAGTGTTCATGTTTAAAATTGGTGGCGTCATAAGTGTGGGCATTGGGCAAGTGATATAACGCGGTGAAACGTGGTTTTTCGTGTTGCGTCCAGAATTCCATAGAAAAGTAAAGTTAAAATTCTAGTAAAGTTGCCACCACTTTACTAGGGCATGACTTGGACTGGACTGTGACTACCCAGACCGTGACGATTTGACTTTACGTGAAATATTCTTTATCGAGATGAAAAATTACAACACTTGACACTGGCTAAATACACTAGGTGTGGAGCCAAACAATAGGAAAAAAAAGATATGTACTCTTCAGCTAAACAGCTGCTAGACTGATATAAATTATTATGAATAATAATAATAATAATGAAGATTTATAGAAAGCTTATTCTCTTAATATTTCTATATATTTTAGTCTATTTATCTGCCTTACCGTCTGATAGTTGGTTATTTTGGTACACTAGGTATTAAGAGCTTCGCCAACAAAAGTGTGAAGAAAGATTGATGGTTGTTGTTGTACATTCGCCATAAAGTAAATTCGTCACATTTTTTTACACTCCATACATTGAAAGGTGAAAAAGTTACTAGGTGGTAGGACTTTTCTGCAAAGTTCGTCTAGGTAGGTACCACCGCTTTGCCAGTTATTCTGCCGCCAAGCAGTAGTGTGCAAGCACTACTGTGTTCCGGTTTGAAGGGCATTGTAGCTAGTGAAATTACTGGGCAAACGAGACTTTATGGCCTGATTACAGTCTGGTAATCTGATTGCTGGACTGTGTTTTGCCTCGGGATGACGTGCGCAGTGCAGTGTCACGCGAAACTTTATTATTTTAAAGTTCCGAGTGACACTGCAACTGTTATGGGCAGCCGTGTCGCTTAACATTAGATGAACGACTAGCTCGTCCGTCATACATTCTCATAAAAAAAGAAAAAAAGTAAATTCATCACATACGCACCACGCAAGCTGGCACTTTTATCGTAAATTTGCGTTGCGTTGCCGTTTTGGGGAAATAGGTATAAGATGGTGGTAAAAAATACACCTATGTAAGGCCGACATTGTTTGGATAATGATAGACTAACACGTTACCGTACCCGTTTCTACTTTAAAACATGAGTTCAAGTCGCGAAAGTTCAAAAAGTGTGAGACTTACTTTGTATAAATCAGAACACCTTTCCAAAATATACCAGATAAATGTGCTAGGATACAAATTTAATGTTAATTTTGCTTTATTATCATGCTTAATTTTATTATAACACTATCGAGCAAGCTGTACATACCTGTACCGGTTTCTAATTAGGCGTGCACTCAAGCGCTCGATTGCTTTGTGAAGTATTTGCCAAAGTAATATCCTCCGAACCCTTAATGTCGTACGATATAGAGAGTCTAATAGAGGTATATGGAAGTTTAATAGGACTGAGGGCTCGGGCAAGCAGGAAGCCAATAGCAATTAAACAGACGCGAGCTAAAAAATCTTATAATACCGTTATTCGTCGTTAATTGTGTAACAGTAAAGTAATAACATTCATTCTCATAAAAAACAGAACCCTGTTGGATAAGATCCAGAAACAAGACAGGTAATAGAATGAACTTAGATTTTTTTTAGTAGTCTAAATTCAATGAATAGAAGACGCACGCTTTGACATGGCCCCCACTAGGTAGACTGACGATGTGGTCAAAACTCACTCAAAGCAAGCAGTCACTCAAAGAGGCTCCGGAAGGCCTATTTTTAGCAAAGGACGTCTCCAGGCTGATGATGATAAATGAAGCTGTACTCAGAATTTAGTATTTTAATTAGCTGTACTAAAGCACGTTTCAGCGATTTCCACGACTGAATAATTATTATCTGCATAGTTTGAGAGAGTTTGAAAACGTTTATTGCCCGAATGTTCACGCTTCGCCGAACACTATCCTTTGCAAAACGATTTCAATTATTTTGTTAAATGGAATTCATCATTGCAATATGAAATTTTAATATTACCTACCTACATATACCTCTATCAGAAACCTAGAATATTCGACGATTTTAACGACTGAATATTATTTGCATGGTTTGAAACGAATGACAACGTTTATTGCCCGAATATTCAGGCTTCCCTGAACTTTACCCTTTGCCAAACGTTAAAAAAGTGCTCTGAATATTTACAATCATTTTGTAAAATGTTATTTTTGCGATATGTAATTTTAATATGCCATACTTATACACATTAAAATGGTTGAATGGATTTATGTGAAACGGAACTAAATTACTTACATAGTTATGTAAATATGTATGTGGTAAAAAAATTAAACGTCAGATAGGTAGGTGTTGTTCCCTAAATCCCTTTCCTCTGGTCGGTTTGGTTTACTTTTTTCCCACGTAAGACCCTATGGGGTTTTTTTTTGAACGGACTAATGCTGTTTTTCTCTACCGACCTTCACAGCGTCACCGGGCGGGAGGGCAGGCGCTTATGGCACCCAGCCGACAAAAGTGGGGGGCAACTAGCTCAAGGGCACCCCTGGAGTGTGAGCCTCAGCTTGGGCTGTTGCCGGGATAAGAGGATCGAGAAGGCTACGTCCGCTGGAGGAGTGGACCCTATGGAAAGTCGCGACCATTCTAGCTAACCTACGGGGGGTACGTCGACCTCGCCGGTGGGGTAGGTGTCTGATTGAGTTACGCTGGTATCCTATTGCCGGTGCCGAAATCGGTACCTGAGCCAGAAGGGCTAGACTGGTCCAGTGATCCGAAACAACGGCTGCTATAGGATCTTCCGGGTCGCTCAAGACGTATCTTAGGCGGCGACGATGGGTGGGACCCTATGGGGTACGCTCTTGGTAATAGGCTATTACCAAGCTCAGCTGTCGATGTATCTATCAGTCCATCTATCACCAGGCTGTATCTTATGAACCGTGATAGACAGTTGAAACTTTCACAGATGATGAATTTCTATTTTCTAAAATAAATATTTAAGGAGCTTCCATGCAACAAACGTGATATATTATTATAGATAATGGTATGAACCCCTTCCTGCACGAGTCCGATTCGCACTTGGCCGGTTTTTATTTATTTAGTGAGTTTTATATAATACGTAAGTCCTTAGGTTGTTGATGATAATAATAATGACGATGTTGATTCTATACTTTCCTATTTTTCTAATTTTAATCGACCCGTACCACTGAATAGGTATATTTATACATAGAAAAATAGCATAACTAAACACCAAAAAGAAAATCAAATCGAGTTTATCGAACAGCAATTGATTTTCATATACCTATTTAAAATGATAGAAGACAGAGTAGCCAATTCCTATAGCCTAATCTGTGTCTAATAAGAATCACCAAGACTATATCAAAAAAATTTAGGCGTTTTACCGGTTTTCCTTTTTTTCTTTTAAACGGATTATTCCCAATTCTACAGATTTTCATTACAGATTCCCAATTCAACAGATCCCAATTCTACAGTTTTCCAGTTTTACAGATTCCTCTTTCTACATATTCTTAATTTTACAGATCCTTAAGTGAACGGATTCTCAATTCTACAGATTCCTAAACCACCCCTAAACATTAAATCGCTGGATGATCTCGGTCAGTCTGGTTATTGAGAAAAATAGATGTTATAAAAACTAGACTTTTTGAAATATTCTTGGCTGAAAACTGGTATCGAAGTAAAAATATTATATCTATTTAAAGTAGTTGACAAAAAGAGGAAAACTACTTGCTCTCTTGCAACTAATTGCGAAACCTAGTTACAGTGACGACCGGTTCATCAATAATGATTGCACCCTTTCTTAATTAAAGCTCAATGCAAACAGAGGGTTGTAACTTTGATGTATCGGTGTGACATTTGTGTACACTGTTTGGTGTACTCGGATGAATCTACATAGAACTTTTTAACCGGCTTCAAAAATGGAGGCGGTCCTTAATTTATTACTACTGTAGAACTTCGTCAATTATTAAAGGATTTGGAGTTTTTTGTACCATATAAAACAATAAACCTAGCATTTTGTTATTCACAAAAGACTCACGAAGTGTGAGAGCAAGAGGTAGAAATCAAGGACACATTGCCCAAGAGGAAGAGATATAGGGAAATAATGGAAGTGCCATTATACAACCTTGAATTGATATGTTATCCCGAAAAGGGGTAAATCAATCACACCCCAAGGCAGACAATGTTTCTTCTATGACTTTACTAAATTAATAGTTTTTCACTGAAGAAATGCCATGTAAAATTTACGTTCGAAAATAGCCTTAGCACAGCTGGGTGGTTGAACTTCGCCCTTGACCGAGTGCACATAAATGAGTTTAACGACCTGTGTTTAGAAATGAATTTATAGTATCTTGTTAGCTCTCGTAGCGATCGCACGTGCAATTTTGCGAGTGGATTTAGGTTAGGAAACACCCAGTTTGAAGTAAGACTCTGACAACTTGTAGGATATCATGGTCCCAGTCCCCCCATTCCGGGATAACATAATTCAAGGTCACCTTGTATTAGCCAAAGACTAGTACACATCAACCCAATCAGTTTCACAACGAAGAGAATTTGTGATCGTGTATCATAATCAAGTTATCAAAGTGCAAAATACTATATTTCATTTTATTGCAATATTTAATAGTTATATTTTGTTATTTTTGATGTGGTATCAAATTGGTGTGGCTCCTTCCGATATGTCCCAATATTTTAGCGTTTCAGTTTTTTATTATTCAAGAATTTTACTCCAAAGTTTTGTAAGATCTCACTAAATAAAATGCCTACTATTTTCTTTAAAAACCTATGGGTAGGTTAAATACAGTTAACTAAATAAATAAAATAAATCAATCAATCAATACATATAATAAAACTATACTTAACTGGGCTAAATCTGTATTTTGAATATTTTTTTGAAAATTTTGACTGTTTACTCTTCTAAGGCTGGATTTTACCAAAGTAGAATAAGTTTCATTCCAAGTATAACGCTAATTGTTACTCTCGGATACAGCTGATTGACAAATGAAATGACGATTAAAAGGACCCTATCCAGATTGTATCCAAGGAAAGAGCTTCAAAATTGTTGGTATATTAGTTATATTCGTGTAACTCGGTTATTCTCGAAACGTTATACTTGGAATAACGTTATTCTACTTTGGTAAAATCGGGCTTTAGTCGATATAAAAATTTAAACAGTTTTAGTTTTCAGGATGTAATTTTTATTCAAGATTTTTTGTTGGTATATTATAATTAAATTTGTTTATCAATTTTAATTAAAACAAAAAAAAAAACTAAAAAAAAATATATTTACCCTGTCGAAGGGAAGATAGAAGAGAAAAGTAAAAAATACGGGAAAAGGATGACAAATTATCCTTTTCCCCTATTTTTTTACCTTGACGAAAACAACAAACAAAACAAACATAAAAAAACAAGCCAAGCTCATATGTAATAACTGGAATTTTTAATTGAATTTTCATTGTGATTTTGTTTTACGGTTAAGATTGAAACGGACAACACAAATTATGAAGTACATTGTGATCCCACACACAAAACATAAGAAAAACAAAAACACAAATGCTTTATGAGTTGGGCGTCTCCAAGAAAGAAGTCTGAATAATTTGGGACAGAGACATGCCCCCGTATTCCAAAACATTTCTCCAAAAATCCTTCACTTGAGTTCTACTTTGAGGGAAACTCAAATACGTCGCAACGTACCTTGAGTTGACAATTGCTTCGCTTCTCTCGTTTGAGAAAAATTGACGCAGAAATGTCAAGATGATTATTTATTGTCAACTAAAAATACCAAAATACAGAAATGAGGTTAATTTGAGGTTTAGTCGAGTGGAGTAATCTCGATAGTTTTAAGCAAAGCTTCTAGATTTTGACACTTTAATAAATTGATAAACTGAAATTACATTTCAGTATCTAACCCCCATATTCTAAGACGTTACCTCGAGATTACTCTACTCGACTCAACCTGGAATTAACCTCATTTTTGTGTTTTGGTATGTTTAGTTGACAATAAATAATCAACTTGACATTTCTGCGTCATTTTTTCTCAAACGAGAGAAGCGAAGCAACTGTCAACTCAATGTACGTCGCGATGTATTTTGAGTTTCCCTCAAAGTTAAGTAGAAGTCAAGTGAAGGATTATTGGAGAAATGTTTTGGAATACGGGAGTTAGTGTTGTATCAGTTATCTAGTTCCCATAGTGCAAGCTTTGCTTAGCTTGGGGCTAGATGGGGTTATGTGAATTGTCCGCACATAATTATTAATTTAAAGAAACAAAAAAAGAAAGAAAGAAATTGTTTATTCATGGCAAAAGATACATATAAGATGAAATAAAACATGATAATAACTAAATATAAGTAACTTTATTGTTAGTTACTTATTTTTAATAAATATCGCATTCGGGAAGAAATGGTTCTAATTCGGGAGTATTATTTTCTCTATAGCATATATTATGACTTTGGATTAAGTAGTTTTATAATAGTCGCATACGGTGAAAGTGTTAGAGATAAAACTGGAAACCTCCCAACAGGTATAATATGGATAATTTGTTTGGAAAAGCTACCGTGAAGATAGTGTTTTATAGACTTGATATTGTAGTACGAACAGCAAATGAAAATGGGACGTGAACATACCTTACAGAACTCAAACTCTAAGCGACTCCTTTTTTGAAAATGGAAATCAAATGATTATTGTAACCCACAAAGGCATAAAGAAAGCGTGCAGTAGTGTATAGTGTAGGACTGTAGGTAGTCCTTTAGTGAAGTTATATTTCAATAAAAACGAGACCCTTTGAAAGCGAAACCCCGAGTTGCACCAGTGCCGTAATGCTCTGGGTTTATTGTAAATGAATAAATACCGCTCATGTTTCTTAGCAACTCTTCTAGTGTTGGAGAGTATGTGGAACTCTGCATTTCGTTCTCCGATGATTTATGTGATGGGTCATTGCCATATCTCGCTCGAAGTTTCTCCTGGAACATTATTAGCGGTTTTAAAAAAGTCCTGCACCTGAATAGGCATGATGACTAAAAATTTTTATTGCATAAAATTAATAATAATTCTTCAAAAGATAAACATTCGCGAAAACACATAAATAAAATATCTCATAAAATGACAAAGTTACAAGCATTTTAAAAACCAGAATAGAAAGAGATAGATCAAACGGCCAGTGACGTCAGAGCTGGGTCGTTTATAGTACCTCATTACTAAGCTGTGGTAGCTTTACATACAATCTCTTTCGCATGTGACGTCACAATTTGATTTTTCATAGTAACTGTGGAGGCGCTCTGTTTCGCGAGAAAGGGATGAACCTTTATTCTAGCTGATGAAACTTTAAAAGCTTATTACTCCGTGATCTATTTACCGATTTCACTTATTTTTCAAATTATTGCATTAATTTTCAATCCTCTTTCTGAAAGTAATATTTACTTGTTCATTTTTAATAGTAGGCATCATGCCTATTACCTACGTAATTTGGTTGCAACGATTAGAAGCACGGATTGATTTGTCATGTATAAATGTAATGAAAAATTTGAAATAAATCGAATAACGCCTTGTATCATTTTGGTAATATTAATATAGTAACTTTGTTAAGTGTCTGAAGTAAAAGTATGGAAAGTCCTACCAATACGGTGTGTGTGTCATTTAGGTGTTGGGATTGGAAGTAAAAATAGAAAGTCCTATTACATCTATTTTAGTGAATTTTGAATAATTCATTGCTGTATGACTATTTTTGCGCTTGTTTGTTCGCCACTAAGTAAAGGATATTTACAAGATACCTTACTTAACAAATAAATTAACCAACTCATTGCTGTTAACATAGAAATGAGACGTAGGGCAATACGTACAAAACTCTGTACAATAGGTATTCAGCACACAAATATAAAAAAAATATTCATATAAAAAAAACACGAAAACACGTAATAGGAAACTATATACTTAATCCAAGCTAAAAAAGGCCCTCTTGCACGTTCTCGGTTTAAAATTATAACTGAATACCTAACCCAGAGCTAGTAATTCGAGTTAAGTTGGTAAACAGAAATATCCAGACATTTTCTCTTGCACGTTCGGAATATTGACAGGGGTTAAGCCCGTCACACACGTAGCAATAATATATATTAATATACCGTACTATAATATATATTATAGCAAGCTACCACACACGGAGACGATGCTATAATATATATATTTTCCTTCATTTCATTGATGGTCGGCCTAGCGTTTACACGTGTTTTGTAATAAAGGTTGATTTCAAAACACAGTAGGTAATTATGAATTCAACAAGAAGTGCATTGTTATTGGATTTACTTGATAGTTCTTCAGACGACCATTCCGATTAATATCACACACTCCTAATAAGGTGGATATAGTTTTTATGAAAAGTAGTTTACTTATAATTTGGCTAATTTAAATGACTTGTACCTGAGGTAGTATAAAAAGTGACCAGTCGCCAATCAGATTTTTACATCGCCGATGCCTAGTCCCGAGTAGACTAAATGGCGATATATCGCCTAAATTGACCACACTGGTCGGGCGGAGGCGGCCCAGGGGGTCTTGCTAAGATTCCAAACGCTAACGCTATCGCCAAATTTTCCCGAACGATCCCAAAAGCTTCGGGCTAACTCCAAAATGTACTGGAATGACATTTCGGAAATCGCTTACTTTTGTGGAAAAGTAAGCGATTAATGTCATTTCAATACATTTTTGGAGATAGCGTTAGCATTTGGGATCTTTGTTAGACCCCCAGGCAAAGCGGCAGGAATGGTAAGAGGGGAGAAGCGTCCGAGGAGCGCGTCGGATATGTTGAAACATGCTGTACATTCAAAATATGTCTCGCTATACCATAATATATATTAATATACAATAATATAAAAATATACCATAATATATATTACGGTATAGGTTGGTCACAGAAATATATATTATAGCTGCGTGTGCGGTCCCTCGAGAATTTGTATAGAAAACATAAGGTAATATGTCTAGCTATAAATATATTAATGTATATTATAGCTACGTGTGTGACGGGCTTTAAGTTGGTAAACCTCCGGCTCAATGCACAGAGTAAAACAAAATTACACCTGACTTATGTATTTGAAGTTGAAAGGTACAAGGTATACATATTCTATACTAACTGGAATAAGCTCAAGCATCGTAAATTATACAAAACTAAACTTTAATTTTAATGCCGTAAAATTTACATTAGACTATCGTGTTTGGAGAGAAACGTGGTCTGAGGAAGATAGTACGTTGTGTACCCATGGAGTAGTCTGTCTTTTTCTTATGCCTTATTATCGGAGGTAGTTAACCTGTTTTCATGGGAATACATGTAGGATTAAAAAACTGATAACGTTTATGAACGGACAATCTAAATGTAAAAAAGGTGTGAGAGTTTATGAACGAAGGAAGAAAGAGAGACATGCAAGATGTGAATGGAAGACGTGAGAGTTTTTTTCTGCGGTGTTAATAATTAAAAATAGTTTTGTCGGAAAATATAGAATACTTTGCTGCCTCAAGCCTCCCATCGTTTCATTTTCACGAGCACCAACCAGATTCTACATGCATAATAAACTCAACTTCGTAAATTCTCGATGAATGTAAAATAATGAAATTAGGTAAAATTGACTTACCTACTTACTTTTACTAAAACTGTACTAAAAAACAATACAGTAGTCAATCGCACAGAAATCATACTTTCTATGGGATAGCATAATACCGTTACTTCGTAAATTAATCAACTAAATTTTATCAGATTTAGTAAAATTAGAAGCTGCAGCATGCATGTACTAAACTGGGGGCGATCCATGTGGGGGCAACTGGGTATATACCACCTACCGGAGGAAGAGCTAGGCATGCCTTTAGCAGTCTATGTATGTAATGTACCTTTGTTGTTTGTATTCATAGCACATGCTGTTTAAGCATCCTATGCTACACACGGTTCTTATGTGATTGAAGAGATGAAACTGCGGGCCTACTACTTTATTTTAAACTCATTCACAACTCGAGACACAAAAAAAAACTTCTCGAAAAACTTATCGTTTCTGTTCGAAGTGCTTGTTCCAGTTAGTATGGAATATAAGTACTATTATAGAACTTCTTGGAGAGGTATCAATAGAACATTTTCAGCCAGTGTCAATTTAAAACTTATAAAACGTACATACCTAAAGCCGCCTCTACATGCTTGATGTTTGCCACAAACACCTAGTACCCCAAACACCGACCACAAATTACTCAACACATACACTGCATCCACAGGATAGTCTAAAGTGCTAGGTATGGATGGGCAAAAATGGCAGGCGACGAGCGTGTTAGGGCTGCCAACATTTTTTTTCGGAGAAATATATAGCATCTTTTTAATATAATAAAAAACAAAAGATAAACAAATATATTATTTATCAAATATTCATTTTTATAAACACTATCTAATGTCTTTTTTTAAATTAAAAGTATCATAAAATATGCATAAAGTAAAATCAAAAGGGTTATTTATTACTATCTGTGTCTTTGTTCTCCGCGATTTTAAATTCATATCGGAATTTCCTTCGTGTGAATATGGCGGGAATAGAAAGCAGGAACGACATTACTTTAAGGGTCTTACTTATAAATGCCGCTTAAAGTTAGTCAGTGTTTTCCCGCGTGACATTTCAAATCAGTCAAAAGTTGACAGAAGGTTTTAAGCAATGGCTAACTTTAAGCGGCGTTTATAAGTGAGGCCTTAAATGAAGAAGGTTATATTGGCATAGCTACTGACCGCATGTTGAAACTTGGCAACAGGCAACTTGAAAGTGACGATGCGATCGAAGGAGTAGCATGCTAGCTATAGCTTATATTTTATGCTGGATACTGGTACACATAGGATACTGATTACCTCTTTTATTTAAGCCGCAGCGAATAATCTCAATTATTCGCGGGCAGTATTCGAAGAGATATATAGAACCTACTAGTTGCGCACAGCGTTTAGCACACAGCCTTGAAATATAGTGCAGTTCTATATATTAATGTATGGTTAGCAACCCTACGCGCGTACTACTGTCAAACGTTTGAATACATCACAAACAGCTTTGTCGTTCGACAAACGTATTTGTCAAATCCTTAGAACTATGCACAATTCCGACACTGATACCGATCAATGGTGTTTGCCAGTGATACATGTGTGTTTGCAAACAGGCAAACACCAAAATAAAAATACACACACCCATCCTCAAGTTCGTGTTTGCTATTTGATGTTCGCTGTTTGCCAAGTATGTGAAAGCCGCTTAAGGATCAACATGTCAAATTACCCCCGGGTTAAATATATAACGGGATAAGTGGTCAATTTTCTAACGTGCAAGATAAAATACAGAAATAATCCGAGTTAGGCATTTATTCAGGTAACACGAGGTTAGAGTGAACGCGCAAGTCGGCCGTTCGATTGAAATCATTTACCATGCGTATGACACGCGACCCTTTGTTTTATTCTAGGGCCGACTTGCGCGTTCACTCTAACCTCGTGTTACCTGAATAAATGCCTAACTCGGATTATTTCTGTATTTTATCTTGCACGTTAGAAAATTGACCACTTATCCAGTTATATATTTAACCCGGGGGTAATTTGACATGTTGATCCTTAAGCGGCTTTCACATACTTGGCAAACAGCGAACATCAAATAGCAAACACGAACTTGAGGATGGGTGTGTGTATTTTTATTTTGGTGTTTGCCTGTTTGCAAACACACATGTATCACTGGCAAACACCATTGATCGGTATCAGTGTCGGAATTGTGCATAGTTCTAAGGATTTGACAAATACGTTTGTCGAACGACAAAGCTGTTTGTGATGTATTCAAACGTTTGACAGTAGTACGCGCGTAGGGTTGCTAACCATACATTAATATATAGAACTGCACTATATTTCAAGGCTGTGTGCTAAACGCTGTGCGCAACTAGTAGGTTCTATATATCTCTTCGAATACTGCCCGCAAATAATTGAGATTATTCGCTGCGGCTTAAATAAAAGAGGTAATCAGTATCCTATGTGTTCCAGTATCCAGCATAAAATATAAGCTATAGCTAGCATGCTACTCCTTCGATCGCATCGTCACTTTCAAGTTGCCTGTTGCCAAGTTTCAACATGCGGTCAGTAGCTATGCCAATATAACCTTCTTCATTTAGGGCCTTACTTATAAACGCCGCTTAAAGTTAGCCATTGCTTAAAACCTCCTGTCAACTTTTGACTGATTTGAAATGTCACGCGGGAAAACACTGACTAACTTTAAGCGGCATTTATAAGTAAGACCCTTAAAGTAATGTCGTTCCTGCTTTCTATTCCCGCCATATTCACACGAAGGAAATTCCGATATGAATTTAAAATCGCGGAGAACAAAGAAACAGATAGTAATAAAAATCCCTTTTGATTTTACTTAATGCATATTTTATGATACTTTTAATTTAAAAAAAGACATTAGATAGTGTTTATAAAAATGAATATTTGATAAATAATATATTTGTTTATCTCTTGTTTTTTATTATATTAAAAAGATGCTATATATTTCTCCGAAAAAAAATGTTGGCAGCCCTAACACGCTCATCGCCTGCCATTTTTGCCCATCCATACCTAGCACTTTAGACTATCCTGTGGATGCAGTGTATGTGTTGAGTAATTTGTGGTCGGTGTTTGGGGTACTAGGTGTTTGTGGCAAACATCAAGCATGTAGAGGCGGCTTTAGGTATGTACGTTTTATAAGTTTTAAATTGACACTGGCTGAAAATGTTCTATTGATACCTCTCCAAGAAGTTCTATAATAGTACTTATATTCCATACTAACTGGAACAAGCACTTCGAACAGAAACGATAAGTTTTTCGAGAAGTTTTTTTTTGTGTCTCGAGTTGTGAATGAGTTTAAAATAAAGTAGTAGGCCCGCAGTTTCATCTCTTCAATCACATAAGAACCGTGTGTAGCATAGGATGCTTAAACAGCATGTGCTATGAATACAAACAACAAAGGTACATTACATACATAGACTGCTAAAGGCATGCCTAGCTCTTCCTCCGGTAGGTTGTATATTCCCAGTTGCCCCCACATGGATCGCCCCCGGTTTAGTACATGCATGCTACAGCTTCTAATTTTACTAAATCTGATAAAATTTAGTTGATTAATTTACGAAGTAACGGTATTATGCTATCCCATAGAAAGTATGATTTCTGTGCGATTGACTACTGTATTGTTTTTTAGTACAGTTTTAGTAAAAGTAAGTAGGTAAGTCAATTTTACCTAATTTCATTATTTTACATTCATTGAGAATTTACGAAGTTGAGTTTATTATGCATGTAGAATCTGGTTGGTGCTCGTGAAAATGAAACGATGGGGGGCTTGAGGCAGCAAAGTCTTCTGTATTTTCCGACAAAACTATTTTTAATTATTAACACCGCAGAAAAAAACTCTCACGTCTTCCATTCACATCTTGCATGTCTCTCTTTCTTCCTTCGTTCATAAACTCTCACACCTTTTTTACATTTAGATTGTCCGTTCATAAACGTTATCAGTTTTTTAATCCTACATGTATTCCCATGAAAACAGGTTAACTACCTCCGATAATAAGGCATAAGAAAAAGACAGACTACTCCATGGGTACACAACGTACTATCTTCCTCAGACCACGTTTCTCTCCAAACACGATAGTCTAATGTAAATTTTACGGCATTAAAATTAAAGTTTAGTTTTGTATAATTTACGATGCTTGAGCTTATTCCAGTTAGTATAGAATATGTATACCTTGTACCTTTCAACTTCAAATACATAAGTCAGGTGTAATTTTGTTTTACTCTGTGCATTGAGCCGGAGGTTTACCAACTTAAAGCCCGTCACACACGTAGCTATAATATATATTAATATATTTATAGCTAGACATATTACCTTATGTTTTCTATACAAATTCTCGAGGGACCGCACACGCAGCTATAATATATATTTCTGTGACCAACCTATACCGTAATATATATTATGGTATATTTTTATATTATTGTATATTATGGTATAGCGAGACATATTTTGAATGTACAGCATGTTTCAACATATCCGACGCGCTCCTCGGACGCTTCTCCCCTCTTACCATTCCTGCCGCTTTGCCTGGGGGTCTAGCAAAGATCCCAAATGCTAACGCTATCTCCAAAAATGTATTGAAATGACATTAATCGCTTACTTTTCCACAAAAGTAAGCGATTTCCGAAATGTCATTCCAGTACATTTTGGAGTTAGCCCGAAACTTTTGGGATCCCGAACGATCCCAAAAGCAAAATTTGGCGATAGCGTTAGCGTTTGGAATCTTAGCTAGACCCCCTGGGCCGCCTCCGCCCGACCAGTGTGGTCAATTTAGGCGATATATCGCCATTTAGTCTACTCGGGACTAGGCATCGGCGATGTAAAAGTCTGATTGGCGACTGGTCACTTTTTATACTACCTCAGGTACAAGTCATTTAAATTAGCCAAATTATAAATAAACTACTTTTCATAAAAACTATATCCACCTTATTAGGAGTGTGTAATATTAATCGGAATGGTCGTCTGAAGAACTATCAAGTAAATCCAATAACAATGCACTTCTTGTTGAATTCATAATTACCTACTGTGTTTTGAAATCAACCTTTATTACAAAACACGTGTAAACGCTAGGCCGACCATCAATGAAATGAAGGAAAATATATATATTATAGCATCGTCTCCGTGTGTGGTAGCTTGCTATAATATATATTATAGTACGGTATATTAATATATATTATTGCTACGTGTGTGACGGGCTTAACCCCTGTCAATATTCCGAACGTGCAAGAGAAAATGTCTGGATATTTCTGTTTACCAACTTAACTCGAATTACTAGCTCTGGGTTAGGTATTCAGTTATAATTTTAAACCGAGAACGTGCAAGAGGGCCTAGGAGTTGTTTATGTTTAAGAAAAAAAAAATTGAGATTGGTCAACGGAAGGACTTTTTTAAAACTGCATTATCATGATTATATTAACAAAAATAATTTATATGGTAGTGGTATTTCTTAAAACTAATCCCTACTTTTGTCGTTGCTATGAATTAAAAAGTAAAGCGAACCATCTTTTCGTAAAAAATCTGACTCTATCATTAATAATAATATAAATTGATATCCATTGAGATATATATACTTATAACATGGAAGTCTTTGTTGATATCTCAGATAGATTAAGATATACTTAATTGTAATGTTGATGTGTTGATGAGTCCATATGCGTTGCAAAGAATTCTATTATCGTGTATTTATAGTGTGTTATTGCTTGTCACCTGTATTATACTAAGATCTTCTCGATCTTCCCCATATTTCGCCTCGAGATACATCAAGCGAGCTTGCAAGTGGTGCATGCTTTCATCCAATTCGGTAGCGCGTAACATGCGAACAGCTGGGAAAATAGAACGATGATGATGATAAAACCATTACAAGACGAGGTTATCTAGTATTCATAGGTACCAGTACCCCTAGTACGAGTCGAGTACATACAACCCGGTTCTCGACATCAAGTATCTTAACCAAAATGCTGGCACTTATTTGGCTCATCGAATCAGCATAGCGATTCAGGTGCACCGCTGTGCGCTGTGCAGCCAACGCGGGACACCAACCTACCCATGTTGGTCTTTGGGGATAAGTTGGGTGACTTGTCTATGAACACGGCTACTTATATATTACGTCACTACCGACCGGCTGCGATTATGTTTTGTTTACACGTAAAGCCGCGCGTCCACTGGGTCGGAATCTGATGACTCGCAGCGTACAGAGCGTCGGTATTTACAAAATGCCGATAGGGTGAGTCCACTGCATTCGGATTTTGCATCGGCAATATCGTTATTTTCAAAACAATCGTGTTTGCCTGTACAAGTATTCACATTATGGAAGATAGTATATAATATATATTCATATGTCTCGAACCAAATTCTATTAACTGTACTATATCCTCGAACCGCATCTAACTAAGCAAGACACAAATTTTAGGAAGGCAATTGGAACAAAGGAAAATCTTTTATGGTGTTTAAGGTAAGTATTTTTAATCAATATGAAAAAGTAATATATAAGAAACTTGTCAGTGAAGGTATGCAGATGCACAGTACATTAATTAAAATAAAATATATAAATAAATAAATTTACACTTTGAAACAAAATTGTTTTCTCATTTGATTTTTGACTTTAAACTTTATTTAATTTAGCTAGTGGTTATCTAATTATTTTCTCATCTTCTAATCGGCACGTGGTGGTTCTTTTACACCCACTCTCCCTTAGCTTATCCCTTTTTCAGAAAAGATGACGCTATTTCCGTTCTATTTTCAAATTAAAGTTGGTTGTGTCGAGGTTGGACGTCGAGGTTGGACGCTGAACCTCAGCGCTGAGGTCTCCTGAATCGCTATGCAGCGAATGATTTTGGGGATGCTACCTACCGGCAGTGGGCTGGAGCATTTGCACTGTCTATAGGCCATCGCGGCTAGTTACCTACAGTCCAAAAATGTTCTTTGTAGTAGATAATGTAGTTAGTAGCTTTTAATAAATAAAATATCGTAATATATTCCCAATTAAAATACTAGTATAAGTAAAAGTAAAATACTACTCATACTAAATACCTACATACGTTAGTATATTTAACAAGTATTTTGTATTGTACCTACTAGATAAATTATAAGCAAGTACTTACATATACCTAGGTATCAAAATCCGACCGACCGATACCGCCTCAAAATTAGCCATAAATATAGCTTTATGGTAATTAAATAGCAATAAAAATGTTGTGTACACAAAGATAACAATTTAATTAAAAGATATATATCAAATTACTTGTTATCGGATCGTAAAACAATATTTAAAAATTATTGTAATAGGTACTCGTCAATTTGTATCTTGATACTACAAATAAGTTCAAAATTAATACTTATATCGGTTACCTTTACATTATAATCTCTGTAATTAAAGATTTGTTATACTCATAACCCATGCATACATACCATGCACGTCTTTTTTCTTTATTCTACTACTCTTTAACTTTGGTTAATGACTGAAGCGCAGTAGTCCAAGCTTCGGGCTTCGCGCTTTCGTAAAGGTACACCTACTGGGAGATCAAAGGACTTATTGGATTCGAAATACCGCGTTGTGCTACATATTATAGATAATAGTAACTACAGCTGTACGTTACTCAAAAGCGGGCAATGCGAATACCGGGTATAAGAGCGGAAGATTAAAAGGGAACTGGGCAGGGCATAATCATTACTATAGTTAGGGCATAAATTTACGAGTAACAAAAATATCCTAGGAACCGGAACACAGTAGTGCTTGCACACTACTGCTTGGCGGCAGAATAACTGGCAAAGCAATGGTACCTACCTAGACGAACTTTGCAGAAAAGTCCTACCACCTAGTAAAAATGAACATAACATAAAATAACTAATCCTCGGTAAAAAAAATATATAAAATTAATTACAGTAATATTCTATGTAATTGATATTATTTTTATTAATATCAGATAAATAGTTATTAGCATGACCTTTGTTAAAATAACCCAATACCTTAATTTATTATAATTGTATATTTTATGTAAATACTCAATTTCATAGATTTACGTAGTATGTATTATTTCGTTTTTACTGATGGTTTCAATATATAAATAAAAACTTTCCCATCTCTATTATAAACGTAAATCTAATCTTGATTGGCTGAAACAAATTATTACAGCCAATCAAGACAGCTTAGATTTTAATCTACCGTCAATGTTGTTTAATCTAAAGATAGTTTAATGTAACCGGGTGTTAACCAACCGTACAGATTTTCAAAAATAACTTTTCTATTTCGTTCAGGTTCATTTTTAGGGTTCTGTATCCAAAGGATAAAGCAAAGTCTATTACTAAGGCTCCGCTGTACATCTGTCTGTCCGTCCATCTGTCACCAGGCTGTATCTCATGAACTGTGATAGTTAGACAGTGGTAATTTTCACAGATGCTGTATTTCTGTGGCCGCTATAACAACAAATACTAAAAAACGGAATAAAATAAATATATGACGACAACAAACAACAAACGTAATTTTTTGCTCATTTTTATAAATATTGGTACGGAACCCTTCGTGCGCGAGTCCGACTCTCCTTTAGCCGGTTATTAATGTAGGTAATGGAAAAAATAATGGAATGACGATGGAGCTAATTTTTTTATTTCATCCATGGGAATGGATGATTATAATCTATCTAACTACGTCTGAACAAGCAACATTTCTGTTGCAGTTGACCTCAAACTCAAAGAGCCCATGGATGATATGGTATATTACAAAGAATATCTCGAATTATTGATTATTTTGATAAGTATTTACTCGACGTATATTAAATTTTTAATTTTCATACCTTAAATAGTCCCATAAAATGGTTTGATCCCTACATGAGCATTGGAATTCATTGGTGCCAAATTCCTCCAACATTCAATTTTGACTCCTCATTTATGATTCAGATAGCAAAGAACCGGAACACAATAACAGCATTATTGTTACCTCATGAATATAACCACCAAAACCTTTTATAACATTATTACTTCAATCATACATTGAAAAATGACATACTAGTCATGGATGAAATAAAAAAAGAAGGGTTGAGTTTTGATTGACATCGAACTGAAGCCCAAAATGGCGGACATATTACATATGTGTGTCACTGTCAGATGAAAGTAGGGTGACCGGCTGCATATGATGTGAGTGTGTGCGTGCCCCGCTCGTACATACGAAGCGTTCAGGCTTCCTAAGGGAGCTTCAGTTTCGGTACAGACGGGATTCCCTCCATCTTTTTTTATTACCTCCATGATCCCTACATGAGCATTGGAATTCATTGGTGCCAAATTCCTCCAACATTCAATTTTGACTCCTCATTTATGATTTGGATAGCAAAGAACCGGAACACAATACCAGCATTATTGTTTCCTCATAAATATAATCACCACAACCTCTTATAGCATTATCACTTCAATAATACATTGAAAAATGACATAAAAGTAAGAATACTGTAATGTTGCAGAGGCAGAGCAGGTTTGATGACGTCACGTTAAATCGTTCACTCAAATACATCATGTTGACGTGCGACAGTGATAACGCTATATAAAAATGTAGATGTCTCGTTCTCACGCAGGAATACTTTATAAGTTCATGGTACGGTGTGGTGATATTATTGTAGCCTTGAAACATTACTGTCATGAACAATGACGGTTTTGTATTAATTTGTTAGCAATTGAGAGTTTTTAAGACATGAGTGAAATAGTAAGTATCTACTTGGCAAGCATGTTCTATCGTCGACCGCGTGGTCACTTGTCACTTACCATCCGTGATCAAATGTATCTATGAAGTAAAAAGAAAAAAGGCTGGGGATTTAACATTTTGTTTGGTGACTGAACATTTTTGCCAAAGTCTGTTGTTATTGTTATGAAGTTCAAAATATCTCACAACGTTATAGCTGCATGGTCTAGGAAGGTTTTCCTGTAAGTATAACGGTTAAGGCGCTTATAATTACATCCTTATATTCTGTCCCGTCTCAAAAATTCACCCTGTCATATACTTACCCAACTTCTATTGAAATAAATTTACTTAATCATAACTTTTCAATAGCGAGTTAAAAATTATCAGACTAATAATCACGAAATAATATTTTTGTTATTATTTCAGTGTTTAGTACACTAAAATACTAACAAAAAATATTTTTGTATTTTTATAATTTTTTTTTTTACTGTTTTATTTATTTTAACATTTTTTTATTCACATTATATCAAAATTATGAAGATTTTTAGAAGCAGAATTATTCGCATTATTATTATGCATGTTTTCTTTTATCCAATTTATTTTTATTGAAAACTACTGCTTACCTACGTCCATCTGCACCAAATTTTTTACAGCTCTTAAGTTCACACTTATCTCTTTTTATAGGACGTCCAAATGCATTGCTTAGGATGTGTCAAACCTTACTGCAGGCAGGCATTCACAAATACAAAGCTTGTTTTAAGTAAACGACACCATTCTAAGGAAGGGCTTTCTATACTTACAGGAGTTATGGAAGATTGTCACCCCCAAAGTGAAGATTGCAGATGCGGCCAACAATGCCAAGAGAAGCCCTTTGCGAGGGACACATGGAGCAAAGATAGTCTGTCCCATGGCGAGTCTGCAACAAACATGAAACATAAGTATTGATAAAACTTAAAATTTTCCATAAGAAAGAAAGAGTACTGAATTCAAAGCTACTTTTTCTTTTCCATCTAAAGGTTGGCTGGAAGAGATTGATCTAACTGTTTACCAGTGGGTCAACTGTCGATGCGCCAACAAATTAATTAAGAATGTAGACCGTGCATTCGACACGTCTTGGTTTATAGAAAGATACGTAGCAAAAGAACCGTGTGGTCCCGGTTACGAATAGGACCACCCCATCTCTTCCCGTAGATGCCGTAAGAGTCGGCTAAGGGAATATCCAGGGAATGGTGTCAGCATTTTCTTCGGTACATTAAGCCGCCTGCCATGAAAGCATGGGGATTATGACAATCCTATGATGAACATCTAAAATGGTGTTTTATGTGGTCAATGGTCAGAAGTGGACGTCTCCAGTCTGATGATGTGTAGCGAATGCAATCCTGTTTTTTACCCAATAAATATCCATACAGTGGGATTACCCAATAAACTTATCTTTGCGGTTTATTTTCACACAAATTGTGTAAAAGTTCTTCGTGTTCTGATACTTCCAGCTAAGAATAGCTCAGCTAATAGTTGAATATAGAATCAGTCGCCAAGCATTCAACTAGATTTCTATCTTAGGTAGCTGCCCCGACTTTCAAGAGATTGACTAGCTACCAACTATTTTCTCGCTCAATAAACGTAGGTACAATAGATGTGTAGATCCCGCGTGAGTTAAAGATATACATATTAATTGTTGTTCACTGACTGTTCATACTGACAGCGAAAACTGTCTCTGCATAATAGTTTGTCACAGCGACAAGAATTATCGATTTACACGAATAATGTCTAACCAATTATAAAAATGTCAGTAGCTCAGCGACCAAATCATCGGAACTACAACAAGTGTCTAATTTCTCTACTAGTTTCACGCTCATCCTTTCACGCACGCACACTCATTTATAGCTCAGCATAAAATTATCGGAACAACGTTATTCGCTTCTCGCTGTTTGCTAACTGGTGTCTAGTTTCTACCTCTACTTAGTTCTCGCTCATCCTTTCACACTCGCACACTCACCTACAGCTCAGCATAAAATTATTAGAACTACATATTCGCTTCTCGCTGGTTGCCAACTGGTATCTAGTTTCTATCTCTACTAGGTTCTCGCTCATCCTTTCAAACTTGCACACTCACCTACAGCTCAGCATTAAAATTATAGGAAAAACATATTCGCTTCTCGCTGGTTGCCAACTGGTATCTAGTTTCTATCTCTACTAGGTTCTCGCTCATCCTTTCAAACTTGCACACTCACCTACAGCTCAGCATTAAAATTATAGGAAAAACATATTCGCTTCTCGCTGCTCGCCAACTAGTGTCTAGTTTCTACCTCTACTAGCTTCTCGCTCATAGTCGGCGCCGGAACAATTGCCTAAGCATAAAATGGATGTTTTCAGTGGCCTTATTTAGGAGCAAATTACCGTCTGTCACACTCGCACACTTCTAGCTCAGCGAAAAACTACCATACACATACTCGCTTCTATCTACTCGCCAACTAGTTTAAATAGTTTATAGCTCTGATCGCTTCTCGCTCATCATTTGCGGTGGGATAATTTCCTTAGCACTCAATACAATACATGTATTCTGGTTCTGGCAGCCTAACTTGAGAACAAGTTGCTGAATCTGCCGAGACTGAGCCATATTGTTACTCCAAGGAATGTTGAACGTACGACATAAGTAGGTACACTTTATAATCATAAAATTCGTTTCAGCTCAGCCTCGGCAGATTCGGCAACTTGTTCTCAAGTTAGGCTGTCAGAACTACTTCATAGTGTTATGACAATCAAGCATTCAATAGGTTACTTACACCGGAAGGGCAAACGGTTCTCAAATTGTACTTTTTTTGGTTTATTGTTTCTGTCATTTACTTCTATACATAATAATAGATAGATGTTAAATATTTTTAAAATTTATTTTTGTTCTGTCGTCGTCTTCTTTATAAAATTACCTATGAGTCAGTTTATTATTTAATTTCATTTAGCCCAAAACCAATAATTGAATTTGAACTCAATATGTACAAGCACAACACAAACACAGCACAATAATTACACACATAAATTAAATAATTCAGGTGAGATAATGAAAAGCGCAAGCCTTACAAACAAATAAATAGAAATTTTCTATAAGTACCTATAAGTCATAAATGTTGTTTGATTGAAATCATAATTTTTATCCAAGTTGAAATACACAGAGAAAAAACTAAGAAGGAAAAAGAGAGAGGGAATTTCAACATTAATATAAAATTCTACTAAGTATAATCTTTTCGGAAAAAAAGCAAAAAATTGTGACACATATATTATATATTTAATATATTTAGCATAAACAAAATACAGCTTGTTTGGTATAATATGGCTTAAACCTGAGTTAGGTTTGGCCAGATATATGGTTCTCGACAACTATCATCTAAGCCAGATATGTAGTTGAAAGCGCGCGTGGTAAATATCAGTTGAAACCCGGCATAAGTTACTTTACGTATAAAAATCGCATTAACTTCACAAAGTGAACGGGAAAAGGGGTTAACTCAGAACCGAAATTCAATTATAGATTTATAGTCCAGTCAACAGGTATTTTTGGTCTACAAAACGCGGAGCAAATTAATCGGTAAAGTTAAGCAACGTTTGCTGCATATGGTGACCGCTAAAGCAAAAAGTTGTATTTACAACTGAGCGCTACCATGCTTCGGCCCTAAGCTTCGATCGATGCTTGTTATTATTAGGTCCTACTGTTCCCAAAAAGGTGATCAGTTCGGAGATACCGCAGGTCAAAGCACAGGTTCGTAGAACAGTATGGTTGCCATTAAAATCACTGCTAATCACCACTACCACAGCAGGATAAACTGGTGAAGAAATTTGTATATTCACCCTTTGAATATGTGCTCAACCAGACGTCTATAGTCTCCACGACAATCGCGTCATCGCTTAGACTTTTATAGAGACGTGTTAATAAATATAAATAAATAAATAAATATGTGTGGACATTTCACACAGCGCCATCTAGCCCCAAACTAAGCAAAGCTTGTACTATGGGAACCAGATAACTGATACAATACTTATATACTTTTTTGTTTGTTAATACATACATAGAATACAATATAACACCCAGACGCAGAACAAACATCTATGTTCATCACACAAATGTTTGTCCCGGGCAGGAATCGAACCCACAGCCCTCAGTTCAGAAGGCAGGGATACTAGCAACTGAGCTATCGAGCGTAATCTGAGTCATTATTACGTACAACCCGCTGTATGAAAATTAAATGTCTGTGGTACGAACCAACTATCTTGACACAATAATTTTCGCTCAAGGATTAATTGAGTTTTTTCATCGAATGAATCCTAGCTGCTGATAAATTTAAATAAACTAAAGTTTACATTAGGGCCTTAAGTAAACTTTCTGTCACAAAGCACAGCTAGGTTTGATCAACAAATTGCAACTCGCATTGACATTAAACCATTATTATTTGTAGGATTTTTACTGAAGTCTCTAATAATTGATGCGTAAAATGGATTATCGCTAAAGAAAACGCCACTACCGGCCCTTTTGAATCTGTATTAACTTATATGTATACTTTATGGACACGATTTAATTATCAATTTTACCTCATTAATTGAAATCCTCCGGGACAAATTGCAACCCCTTGAAGTCACAGATTAGAAATGGCACAGAGAAGATTACTCACTAATCTAATTGCTACCTGGCACTTAAAGGAACATACTAGTTCGCAATTCAACAGTAATAATTACAATAATAATAATAAAAAGAACTAACACGTCCCTCTACCGTAGTGAGTGAGCAAGTACGCCTACCCATTTCATTACCTGATGACTGTACTGGCTAAGATAACAAACGAAGTAATTATCGTTATCTCTTTTATCAGATATCGATGGCCATATGTAGGAAGAGTAAATACTACTTACCTAATTCTGATAATCTATCGCCAACAATTACATTTTTAGGCCTTAAAGATCAATCTTGAAGGCCTAAAAATGAAGTTGAAGTCTAGCTACTTAATTTAGTCTTAGCAAGTTGAATTGTAAGGTAATGGGCTCTTCTTATTGTCACAAAAATGTAAGAAATTATACATTTGCAAAACATATCCTATTATTTAATTAGGCCGTGTGATCCCGATTTGCGGATAGGACCACTCCATCTCTTCCCGTGGGCGCTGTAAGGGCCAGCTGAGGGACTATCCAGGGAATGAGCAGCAGCTAATGATGAGTTGATGAAAGAGTTTTCTCGGTACCTACATTAAGATCTACGATTACCAAGCCGTGTGCCAATTGTGATAGTAGAAAATCCCAATAACTCTGTATTATGGGAGAGGTCTTTTTCACAGTAGTGGATGTATTCTGGCTGATGACTTTTCAACCTGATTTTCGGCTGAGGACGAATTTGCAAAAAATGGAACCTTATTGATCATGATCACTCTTTGTTCAACCGACTCTCCGACAGGATGAGTATAAATATATGTGTATATTATATCTATCTTCTATACATATACATACATATACAATTATACATATTATATACATAAATAATAATTATAAGTTTATTTTATTTTTCATTGATTGGAGGGTCAAAAGGGTCAATTTAATCCTAATTATTAAATCAAATATAATAGGTGTTTTAATTATTCACATTAATTACATATTCTAATTAAAATAATTAAAAAAGTCATGTCATAGAAATTTCAAGTCAATATACAAATTAAACTAATATAAACATTTTTTTTTATTTAATTTAAATAAAAGACAGTCATGAAAGCTAGTCTCTAAAATTCTGAGAAAAATTATTTAATTTATTTATACTTGATAGATGGCACTGGCACTGCCCTAACTTGGATAATTATGCGAATTATGCACATGATTCAATAAAAAAAGCTGTGTATCGAGAAAACTATCCATATTTCCTATTTGACACGTCGCCATCGTCCTGCCTGCCACATTTTGACCGACGGAAAATTACAAACATCTTTACCAATGTACTCTGTGATTACAAATAACCATCAAATAACATTTTATTTCCTTTCTCTCTACTCTACATAATAGAAGCTGACCAAAATATACATCAGAAAAGTACTACCTCAGATAATATTGCCCTGGGACTACTATTTTCATTCCTGATTTTGTATTTCAAACCCATTCAAACTGTAAAAGGTCAACAAGTCTTTGTGGAGAAGCTATAATTATACAAAACCTCAATGGCGCAGAGCCACGGCGCGCCTGCGAGCCGCGGCGGCGCTGTCTCTGGTGTCATAACAGAAAACGTGTCAAAAAGTGATATGAAAATGCTATGAATTTTGCTAATAGTGGTTTTTTATGTTCCTGTTTGTGCTTATACTGTTTTTGCTATGTTGTTCTTATGAGTTACTTAAAAAAACCATTTCGATGTCCCAGTCGCATTCTGCGGGGACTTCCAATATTGGGCAAAGGAGCAACAATGAGGTTGAGTATGTACAATGCCCACACTGTTCCCAGCCACGTTATTTCAAAGGCCAACGTGGGTTAAATGTTCACTTTGGTAAGACACATAAAAACCTATCACAGAATGTCCCTACGAATAACTTGCAGGTAAAGCCCTCTTCGGATTCGCCGCTACGTTCTCTGTCACAAACACCCCAACAACAACCCTTTTGGCTCACTTTATCTAATTTGAAATCATCGGTTCCACTAGTAAAACGCATTCCCCGCGGTGCACGCATTGCTGTCGCACAAAATTTATCAGCCAAAATTCAAAAAGTCTTAAGTGAAAACTCCGAACGTGCTTGCTCTTAACACAACTGTTGACATTCACTTTTCAGGTCCTTTATGACAAAAACACAAAAAAATCACTCACTTCAACAATTAAAAGTAACTGTATCAACTCATCTAGCCATTCCAATATAAATAATATAGTTGATGATGGCTTAGTCTCATCAAGGAGTTACCAACCATCTATACACAGTATTTATCAAAAAGTTGAATATAAGGTGAGTGACGGCGACCTGAAGGGAGCTGCTCAACTTCTGTTTACGAGTGATGTTATCGCTCCTGATATGCCGGTAACCTTAGCTGCCCTTATTGACAAACATCCTCCTTCTGCAGCACCTGTCCCGATTTCATCTTCTTCATCTGAACCACCTATTGACCCTCTACAGGTCACAGAGAAAGGGGTCAAATCAGCAGTGATGTCTTTCAAAAATGGTTCTGCTGGTGGTCTCGATGGCCTCACCCCACAACATATCAAAGACCTAATCTTCGGTGCTACTGGAGACGCTGGCCGAGTGCTTTTGCAAGACATCACTGCACTCATCAACCTGATGCTTTCAGGTAAAGTAAATTCTGCCATCGCTCCCCTTCTGTATGGTGCTAATTTATGTGCACTCAAAAAAAAGACGGCGGTATTAGGCCCATTGCCATAGGTTGCACATATAGAAGGATAGCATCTAAGGTATGCTGCAGCCATATCTTCCCCAAACTTACCGATACTTTCTAGCCTTTGCAACTGGGGTTCGGAAGTAAAGGGGGGTGTGAAGCAGCTGCACATTCCCTAAGAACCTTTATTACTCATAATGGGGGGGAGGTGCTTCTGAAAGTAGATGTCAAAAATGCTTTCAACTCTGTTGATAGAACAACACTTTTGGCTGAAATTCAAAAAAATGTACCTGAAATTTACAATTATCTTTGGCAGTGTTATGGTTTTCATTCAAAATTATTGTATAGAAACCATTTGATTGATTCATGCACCGGTTGTCAACAAGGGGACCCACTAGGACCGGCCATTTTCAGTCTTGCCATACAGCCTATAATTTCGTCGCTAAATTCAAAATTCAATTTATGGTATCTGGATGACGGGTCCTTAGGAGGTGATGCAAATACTGTGATCCAGGATCTGGAAATTTTGGTTGACAAGTTTCGGTCTATTGGTTTGGAATTAAATTTTTCAAAATGCGAACTTTTTGTTACTGATTTGGTCGATAACGATAAACGTGCCGAAATCATTCAAAAGTTCAATAGTCTGGCCCCCAATATAAAAATTCTAAATAATCAGTCATTGCGCCTCCTTGGTGCCCCCATCCTTAAAGATTCCTTCCCCGCCTATATAAATGAGCAACGTACAAAATTCGAAGAAACACGTCATCGGCTATTAAAAATACGTTCACATGTAGCTTTCCACATCATTCGGTTTTGCCTTTTTGTTCCAAAATTAACGTATGTGCTTAGGTGCTGTCCTCTATGGGATCAGAGCGACCTAATAACTTTGGACGAAACCATTAGAAATATCTTAACACAAATTCTAAATTGTTCTCTTTCGGACCAATCATGGTGCCAAGCAGCCTCTCTTCCGATTCGTTTTGGAGGCATCGGTATCCGCAAAATTTCTAGTGTTGCTTTACCAGCGTTCTTGTCCTCCGTGCATAGTACTGCTGCGCTCTTTGCCAAAATAGTTGAGCCTTCCATAGGCAGAGTGCCGGTGCTATGCCTTGATGAGGCTAGTAACGCTTGGAAAATGGCCTGTCCAGGTGAAGAAACTCCCAAAAGCCCCCGTTCGCAGAGACAATGGGACGAGCCCTTGTTTAAGATCATACAAGCGTCTCTATTACGTAACAGTAACATCCCTGATAGGGCTCGTCTCCTTGCCACTAGCGAACGTGAGTCAGGATACTGGCTACATGCTGTTCCTTCGCCCAATATTGGAACCCTTCTAGATAATTCTAGCTTTTCTATTGCAGTGGGCCTACGTCTGGGCATCTCCAGGACAGAACCGCATCTCTGTAACTGTGGGGGCGAGGTGGACCGATTGGGTCACCATGGCTTATCTTGCCGCCGCAGCGCCGGACGGCTGTCGCGCCATGCCGCCTTAAATGTCGTCATCCGTCGGGCCCTTGCCACCGTCAACGTGCCGGCTATCTTAGAGCCGAACGGTATTTCACGTGACGATGGTAAGAGGCCTGATGGTATGACGTTAATCCCGTGGAGCCGTGGAAGGCCGCTGGTGTGGGATGCTACCTGCGTTGACACGCTAGCGCCTTCCCACGTTAACAACTCAGCTCGGGCGGCATGTGCAGCGGCTGAAGCTGCAGAAGACCTCAAACGGAGGAAGTATGAATCCTTAGGCGATGTGTTCAGTCAAATTAGTAGATTTACTTTAATGACAGACATACAGACGTACCTAGTTAGATTATAGTTATATATCGAACAGTTTCTTTATAATTCACGTACCTGTATGATCTTATTTAGTCTAGCAATATACCTTGTCGAGAGCACACGCTTGTTTACTTTCTTAAGACCACACAAACTAAAAGCAACCTTATCGCCGCAACATATGGTCGCAATCGCGCCGGATGATGTTCACCTGAGCTATCTCGAAGGACCGGGCGGAGAACAATAGATGTGGCGATAACAACCTGCCGATGATACTTTTATGCAATTTTATGAATAAAGTTGTTTACGAGGTGTGATCATTGTGAATAAAACATTGTGTGAATACGTATTGAACAAAATATTTAGTATTGTGACGAACTATGGCAACTAATGAACAATTAATAAAAAGTTTAGAAGATACGGCCGAGTTATTAAAGAAGACGCAAATTAATTTGAAAAAATGTCCTAAACAACGTTTAACAAGGGGTTACATTCAAACACGAATACAATGCATTGAAGAATATTGGACTACATTCAAGAAGCTTCACCAAGAGTTATTACGCAACACAAATCGAGAGCAACGCGAAGCGTTACCTTACTTCAAGAGCGATGAATACTATACCTATGAAGATTTGTATTTAAATATGCTTGGTGATCTGAAGGACATGCTTTCCGCTTCATGCTCGAGGACACCAGAGCCTGCCAGAAGCAGGGACGCATCCATGGAGGCCCGAGCGAATTCACAAGCGAAGTTACCACCTATTTCACTTCCGGTTTTTAATGGATGTTATGAAGAATGGCCCGCTTATAAAGATTTGTTTATTACATTGGTGCATCAAAACTCGTCACTTTCCAACGTACAGAGGCTTCATTATTTGAAGACGAGCATCACGGGTGAAGCAGCAGCCTTACTTAGACATATACAAATGACGGATATAAACTACGAACAAGCCTGGCTTACCTTACATCAACGTTACGGTAACAAGCGACTTATAGTAAATTCCCTATTGAAGCGATTATTTGCACAAAAGAAATGTACTGCACAAACAGCCACGCAGTTGAAGTCATTACTGGACACCACCACTGAGGTCATAAATAGCCTTAAAAATCTAGATGTGCCGACTGATTCTTGGGATCCTATAATAATATTTCTGGTCGTACAGAAGTTGGACTCGGAGTCACACAAAGAGTGGGAACAGTTTGCCTATACTCAAAGTGGAGAAGAGCTGTCAAAGTGGGACGACTTAAAGAAGTTTTTAGAATCCAAGTTTCGTACTATAGAACTTGTCACGCCGTCATCAGCCCCAAGAGAGAAGATCATAAAAGAACGAGTTTTCCATGTAAATACTACAGAGAAGGCCTGCGTTATGTGTCAAGAAAATCACACCCTATGCCATTGTAAAGGATTTACTGCAATGCAGCCTACTGAGCGAAGTCAATACGTACAAAGTAACAAACTGTGCTACAATTGCCTGACTCCAGGGCACTCGGCGTTTAAGTGTCGTTTGTCGATGTCCTGTCGCATATGTAAAAGACGCCACCACACTCTTCTACATCAATCAAGAAAAGCAGATGCGCCGGTCTCATCTCAGGAAACTAATCAACCGACGTCGTCGACCCAAGCAGATGTAGAAGTGAAACAAGTACACACATCAATCGCGAGCCACCAAGAAGACGAGCGTAAAATCAGTTTATTGGCAACCGCAGTGGTGATATTAAAGGGAGAAAATGGACACACCACTGTGCTCAAGGCGCTCATCGACCCCGGCTCACAAGCAAGTTTCATTAGTGCAAGGGCGGCGCAAGCTCTGAAACTAGAGCGCAAGCAAGTAAATCTAATAGTCACTGGCATGGAGTCTATGAAGGTACGAGTTAAGCAGGAAGTTGAAGTCCGCGTTCTATCACGCTGGGAACCTGATTTCGAACTACCTATAAGAGCCTATGTAATGTCTGGGCATTTGACAACAAACTTACCTTCAAAGGCGAAGCCAGCGAGTGAATGGTCACACGTGAAGAACCTCAATCTGGCAGATCCAAACTTTTATGCATCTGGATCCATGGATTTGCTATTGGGTGTAGACGAGTATTCAACTATACTGAAACAAGGATTAATCAAGGGTCCCCCGGGTACACCATGCGCGCAAAGAACCAGCCTGGGATGGATCATAATGGGAGGAACTAATATGAAACTAACTACAAAAGAGAAGTCCTTGTCGGCCATCACACACAAAGAAGCAAATATAGATGATTTACTAAAAACAATATGGGAAATAGATACAGATTCGAAGAGGAATCACACAAGAGAAGAACGGCTATGTGAAGAAATCTATGAAAAAACATATGCGAGAAATAAAGAAGGAAGATACATAGTCAAGCTACCATTCAAAACAGATAATCCAAAATCACCTGAAGCAAACACAAGAGACATAGCTTTAAAAAGATTCATGCAACTAGAAAGAAGATTTAGTAAGAATGCAAAGCTGAAAGAAGATTATACGAAGGTGATAGAAGAATATAAAGAGCTAAAGCATATAGACGAAGTACCTGAAAAAGAAATAAAAAATAAATCGGTGTACTTACCTCACCACGCCGTGATCCGCGAAGACAAGCAAACGTCCCGAACTCGTGTCGTTTTCGATGGTTCCTGCCGAGAAGTAGAAGTAGCCTTGAACGATGAACTTCTTACAGGACCAACACTGCAAGAAGACCTAAGAAGTCTCATTATGAGATGGCGCACTCACGCGATTTGTTTCGTGGCAGACATCGAAAAGATGTACAGAATGATCCTCATACATAAAGACCATGCTGATTTCCAAAGAATCCTATGGAGAAGTGATCCAAAAGAGCCCATTAAGGATTATAGACTCTTAACAGTTACCTTCGGCACAGCTTCAGCACCGTATTTAGCTGTAAAGACACTCATGCAACTGGCTATAGATGAAGGTGACAAGTATCCTGATGCTGCACGGGTTCTGAGAGAAGATTTTTACATAGATGACGTCATGTCTGGTTGCGACTCACCAAAAGAAGCCACTCAAGTCAGCCAAGACTTAAAAGAACTACTACGTCGAGGCGGCTTTGAGTTGAAAAAATGGTGTTCAAACAGCGCTGAGTTCATGCAAAGTATAGAACCAAGTGAGAGATCAACCAACGCTAACTTAAAACTCAAGGTAGATGGAGTAATCAAAGCACTGGGTATACAATGGAATCTGGGACACGATCGCTTTGAGTATAACCTAAACTTACCTGCTGTCAGCGACGTGATCACGAAGCGCAGTATTCTCGCCGACGTACAAAAGCTGTTCGATCCAGTAGGATGGATAGCGTCCTGTATAGTGATGGCAAAGATTCTCATTCAAAAGCTATGGCTAGAGAAAGTTTCATGGGACGAAGATCTCAAACCAACATTGAAGAACGAGTGGATCAAGATTCGCCATGACTTAATCAACGTGAACGGGATTGATGTTGACAGGTGGCTCGGAACATCTGAAGATAACAAAAATACAATCCAAATTCACGGCTTTAGTGATGCTTCAATTCAAGCGTATGCTGCTGTAGTTTTCTGCAGAGTCAAAACCGAAGATGGTTCGTACAAGACATCACTAATTGCCGCAAGAACGAGAGTTGCTCCACTGAAAACAGTTTCCTTACCGAGACTTGAACTATGCGGTGCTCAGCTACTCTCAAAGCTATTGAAACAAGTAACGCAAGCGATGAGAATACCGGCATCACAAGTTTTCGCTTGGACTGATTCATCGATAGTAATTTCTTGGCTATTTGGAGAACCCTCAAGATGGAAGCCATTTGTAGCTAATCGGGTTGTTGAAATCACATCCAACGTCAACAGCAGTCAGTGGCACCACGTACAATCTCAAGACAATCCTGCGGACATAGCGACAAGAGGCATGTCAGTAAAAGATTTAAAGAATTGCGATCTTTGGTGGAAGGGACCAGAATGGTTGTCGAAAGAAAATATACAATTCACAAGACCAAATATCATACCGACAGAGTTGGAACAAAGGAAGAAGACAATACAAGCTCTGATGATTACGGAAAAGGAAGGAGAGACACACACAGATATGTCAAAACAATTTGAAGAGTGTACTACACTGAAGGAACTTTTAAGAGTGATAAGCTATTGCAAAAGATTTCTAAATTACAAGAAGAGAAAAGAAGACATAGATGCAAATTTTACAACAGAGGAACTAGAAAATGCGATGAAGACAAGTATAAAAATAGCACAAGGAAAGGACTTTCCAGAGGAAATTGAAGCTTTAAAGAGAAAAAAAGAAGTTAAAAGAACAAGCAAGCTGAAGTCACTAAATCCGTATTTAGACGAAAATGAAATCCTAAGAGTAGGTGGAAGGTTAAGACATGCACACACAATGGATGATGAAAGCAAGCATCCAATCATACTTAGCAAAGAAAGCAAACTTACCTCACTGATTGTCGCTGAAGCTCACGCTAAGACGTTGCACGGAGGAATCCAATTGATGTTGTGCTACCTCAGGTCCAAATACTGGATTCTACGCGCGAAAGGACTAGTCAAACAATATGTGCATCGATGTTTGATATGTGCCAAACAAAATGCAAGGCCAAAAACACAGCTCATGGGAGATCTGCCGACAGTACGCGTGACCCCATCACGACCGTTTGTCAATTCAGGAGTGGATTTTGCTGGCCCGTTTCAGATTTTATTTAATAAGGGCAGAGGAGCAAAGACTGTTAAGGCATACATCGCTATTTTTATATGTATGTCGACCAAAGCGATCCACCTGGAGCTGGTTGGAGACTTGACATCGCAAGCTTTTATCGGTGCATTCAAAAGGTTTTGCGCACGTAGAGGGCAATGCGCCCACTTATGGAGTGACCAAGGACGAAATTTTGTTGGCGCAAACAAAGAGCTAACCGATACCTGGAATGAAGCGCGATTACAATTTGATGGCGAAATAAGCGATACTCTTGCAAATGATGGCACACAGTGGCACTTCATTCCAGCTTACTCACCAAACTTCGGAGGCCTCTGGGAGGCAGGCGTTCGATCGATGAAACAACATCTAAAAAAGGTTCTAAGAACGCACCTTACCTTTGAAGAGATGTCCACAGTTCTCTGCGAGATCGAAGCTTGTCTCAATTCTCGCCCGTTGTGTCCAATCGATCTCTCTGATGCTAAGATGCAGCCATTGACGCCTGGACATTTCTTAATTGGAGAAGCACCAGTTACAGTACCTAGCGCGAGTTTACAGAATGTAAACATCAGCAATTTGGCACGCTGGCAACATTGTCAAAAACTTTTAAATGACTTTTGGCGCCAATGGCAGAAAGAGTACCTGTCCCGACTGCAGCAAAGACCTAAATGGCTAAAGCGGACAGGCGAGTTCAACAATGGAGACATTGTTTTAATCAAACAAGACAACTTGCCACCTGGCAAGTGGGCCTTAGGAAGAATAATTGATAAGCACCCTGGCCCAGATGGACTCACCCGAGTGTATAGTGTAAAAAGTGGTGACAACATAGTGAAACGATGTGTTTCTAAGTTATGTGCTTTGCCGATTGAGACTGATTAGTGTAAATTCTTTGTAAATTCACACCCACCTTGCATGATCAAGCCTATATAAGTTTTTAAAAGGACTCATATAGTCCTTTGGTGGGCGGTTTATGTTCAGTCAAATTAGTAGATTTACTTTAATGACAGACATACAGACGTACCTAGTTAGATTATAGTTATATATCGAACAGTTTCTTTATAATTCACGTACCTGTATGATCTTATTTAGTCTAGCAATATACCTTGTCGAGAGCACACGCTTGTTTACTTTCTTAAGACCACACAAACTAAAAGCAACCTTATCGCCGCAACACGATGGATACATATTTGCTCCGTTTGGGGTTGAAACAATGGGTCCCTGGGGCCCACAGGCGCGGCTTCTTGTTAAGGAGCTGTCCAGACGGTTGGTCGACCTAACACGTGACCAAAGGGCTGGCGCTCGGCAGCTTGGCAATACAACGAGGGAATGTCGCCAGCTGTTTGGGCACGCTCCCCGCAGAAAGCAACCTAAATTCTGTGTTTTATTTATAGTATTTTTTTTTTTGCGGCATAGCTTTTTTTTTATAGGGTTTTTGTTTTTAGTTAGGTGTATATATTTATTAAGATAGGTTTATATTTAAGTTGTTTAGTTTAGTGTATATATATTGTTATTTAAGTTTTAGTAATAAATAAACCCATTTAAATTAAATATAAAGAAAAAACCTATATATATAAAAAACCTATTCGAATAACCCACCCCGAATTGTACCCGAATTGTAACACTGGCTGCATTGCCGCGCTGGATGGCTATGGCCAACCGTTGCACCAGCAGTGCAAGCACCGATCTTCCGATCGATATATTTAACGAATTTTCATGTCAAATTTGACATAAAGTTTCGATAAAACGTAATCGGTAGCACGGAATGTATTTTCTCGACTTCGATATGAATTCGATAAATCTTAACGATCATGTCATTCTATGTCGACTAAACCACGCATTGATCTAATTTTTGACCTTTGTCATCGGTTTAATCTTGTCAAACTTATCGAATTTTATCGGGTTTCCATAGTTGCTCGATAACCAATTTATAATATTTTCAAACTGGATTTTGGCTATATTTTGATATTGTAAGCCGAAAAATGGAAGCGTCGAGATGTCTTGAGAATCAATAGGCGGTGCCTAAGAGATGCCAATAATTCTCTCGACCTACCTAACGAACAGTTTGAGATTCTGTTTAGAATTCATAAAGAAATTGCCCTCGCCGTTATTCAAGTTGTTCAGAGCGATCTATAAGCAGCCGATCAAATGGACTGCCCGTGAATGTTATAGTAATTAGTAAGTACTTCCCAAACCGGAAACTATTTGCTAAAATTATACTTATTCTAATTATTGTTATTTTATCCTACTTATACATGGAAATTCATTGTTGTAGGTCTGTATGGGTGTACGGTACGCTTTTACGCTCGCGTCGTTGCCAGTTACCAAAGGTGTATGGGTCAAGAACACAACTTTGCACTGGTCAAAGGACTACAAGCAAGCTTGTGCAGAATTTGTATGCAAGCAATTGTTCAAAATCTCACGAGCAGTTACATCATGGTCCCTAGCACTGCAAGGGATAGCAGAGAAGTTACTGGTGGCCAAATCCATAAAGTAGTTTTTGCATGAATAAATGAAAGAGTACTAAACACCTATTCCAAGTTTCATATGTGTTTACTATCATATTATCAACTAAGCACTACCTACGTATCTAATATAATAATACGGTTGTAAAATATTTGCAACTGAATAATTAGGTAAAGTTCTTTCGGCCAATATTATTATCTTAAAGGAACGACATAATAATAATAATTAATCGGATTTCACATGAAAATAATGGATTTTCTGTAATATTTCCACAGAATTCCCCCTAGTCTTTGAATATTTCATAAAAATGTAAAGGTACCTATTAGAATAAATTGTTCAAGTAGGTGTTTTTCACGAATGAATGTCTAACCTATTTTCTTAAACCTCCAATTTTTTGCCTAATCTGTGAAATTTTCCGTAATATAAAGTTACTCTGTGAGAATTATGAACGAATGATCGATAATATGTCGACTAAATAAAGCCTTCGAAAGACGACGATAAGAATAACCGATGTTAGATCCATGCTACGAGTTACCGATTAGATCGATAAATAAAATCTATTTATCGACTCGATATATTTGTCGAACCAAAGATCCGTGCTTGCACTGCAGGTACGAGCCGGAGCGGGAGTCACGGGATAATTATAAGCATATATTTGGTGTATACATAAAAATTATTACTTTATGACCAGCGCGACCCGCACTGGGCCGTTTTAGAAAATAAAAAGTATCTTAAATGTTATTCGGGATAATTAGCTATTATATTACCAAATTTTAGCAAAGTCCGTTCAGTGGTTGCAGCGTGATGCGTGTTCAAAGGGACAAACAGACAGACAAACACACAAAAATTCAAAAAAATGTTGTTCACACTTCTATATCGATAAAGAAGTGTAATGCAATCAAAATTTTCAAAAAATATTCAATGTACTGATTTAGGTCAATTACAGTTATTATTAGTATTGATGATTGATTGGTAGTAGAAAGCTAAAATAACTTAATATAAAATTATTTCTCTGTCAGGTCGCTTACGCTAAAGAACAGGTACCTACTTTTCTCATAAAATTGCAGGAAACTGGAGAAGCATAAATTTTTATAATATAATGGTGTCGATTCGGTGATTTTAGAGAACTCTAATTTTAGCCTACTTTAAAATTTTAGTTTAGGTGTGAGATGTCACAAAAGCCATTCGGTATTTACGTCGAACTTAATTTAGGAATGCTTAGTCGTGCACCTAAATGAAGTAACGCCACTCGCGCCTCTAGTGTTGAGTAGCTGTACTAGGTGATAAAAAATCTACAAAAATGTACAGATAACGCAATTATTTACATATTTAAAGAACGCTATTTATTTATCGTAGGTACTTACTAGGTACCTATCTAAGGATGTAAAAATTGACCAATAAATATGGCATATACATTTTGCTGCATTGAGTTTTAGTAAAGGCGTAAAGAGCTAGCCCTGCCGCCCGTTAGGTGGATCGATGATCTGGGGAAAACCACGGGAGCCGATGCCGATGGATGCAGCACGCGAGCAGTCGTTCAAAGTGGCGCTTTATGGGGGAGGCATTTGCTCAGCAGTGGATGTCTTTAGGCTGTTGATGATAATGATGATGATGATGATGATGATGATGATGATGATGATGATGGTGATGATGATGATTATGGTGGTGGTAATGATGATGATGATGGTGATGATGATGATTATGGTGGTGGTAATGATTATGGTGGTGGTAATGATGATGATGATGATGAGTATTTTCTGGTGATGCTTTGAAGAAACCAGGACTAGTAACACTAGCCGCTACCTACAACGGCTGTGCAATATTTTAGTTGTGCATTCTTATCACAAAACCACCATTTTATCAGAGAAATTACTGGATTCATAATAATCTAATTTTAATCGCCATATTTTAGGAGCCGTCTATTTTGACATTTTACGTTTAAAATTTTAGGCAGAAACTTCTTTAAAATGTGTTTGCCGAATAGCTTAAACATGCTTGTAAACTAAGTTGAGTAATTTAGACGTGTCGTCTCTAAATTTTAGTTAGAGGTGTCATGTCCAAATAGCAAAGTGATGTTTGACAGCACTAAATTAAAATTAGAGAAAATTTAGGTTAGTCGGTGTACCACCGAATCGGCACCAATTACTCTGATTTCTATGCGGAGAATTTACAGTTATTAGAACTTTAGTTTCTTTATCTTGTATTATAATTATATAAGGCTTTGTCCTGAATGACTCTCAGACAATGTGCCGCCCAAACCTCTGGGCGTACACTATGCACAGTCTTAAATTTGGAAGCCGGCTTCCTTTTATGACGGAAGCGCATGTTAAGAAAGGTCTTTGAAAATTCAACCCCTAATGGACGAAGCGGGTGAAATCGTGTTGTATGAAATAGATACAACACGTTTTCACCCGTTTCGGGGGACATTTCTTGTCGTACTGTTTTGAAACTTAGCACATACAAACAAGTAAAAAATAAAGTACACAGTTCTTTTTAATTTTTCAAAACTAAACCCTTAGTAGGTTGAAATAAGTATTATAGTAAGACGGGCAAAAAATTTGACCGTATCATATTGAAATTTGACGTATAATAAGAATATAGTCGATCCCTCAGGAACCATTTATTTTTAACCCTTGAGATGTTCGCAAACTGCCGAGACCCGTATTTAATAAATTTATTAAATACGAGTCTCGGTAAAAATAAATGGTTCCTGAGGAATTGACTACGCGGGCAAAGCCACGGGGTAGTCTATTATATCAAGGCTTTGTCCCGACTGACTGACTGACTGACAGACAACGTACAGCCCATATCAAGGCTTTGTCCCGACTGACTGACTGACTGACAGACAACGTACAGCCCAAACTGCTGAACGAATAGGCTTGTTTGGAGAGTGGCTATCTTTTATGATGTAAACGCGTTCGAAAAAAGAATTTTTGAAAATGTACCCCTTAAAGATTGAAAAGATGTAAAAACATTTCTATGAAAAACCTTTATGTCATGACGTATTGTTTTAAAACTTAACACATACAACCAAATATACAATAAATAAATAATAAATAAACTGGACATCTTTATTTTTTGAAAATGTACCCCAAAAGGGGGAAATTTTGTAGTTAAAGCTTTTTAAAAAAATTGCTCGGTACAATCGGAATGTAAAGAACGTCATCAATATATATCAATATAATAACGAAACGGTAACTGGGCTAAATCTGGACATTTACAAACCCGCCGCCGGTTACTAGTACAAAAAAATACACGCGGGTCTCAACAATTTTTGAATTCATAAATACGGGCTACCCCGCTAAGCTAAAATGTTGAAATTTCGGAAATACATGCGCTAAAACACCGCTTTTATCCCGAAAAAATAACGGTTCCTGAAGCATAGTCCACGCGCGTGGCATAAGCTAGTCACATAGTTATAATGAAATACAAACACAATAAGATTGATGAATTTCTTACGGATCGGATAACTGGTCGCAATATTATGGTTATACTTAGGTACCTATTATATTTATTGGTTACGTATTTCAGTTCAGTTCTTAGCGCCACTATTTCAGCCTGTAGCGATACAATTTTATTTTCAAGCGGTGCCACGGCACTTTGGACAACTTTTAGCAACTCCTTGTGGTCGAATTTCGACATTTTGTAGCACTTTTTCGATATAAATTGCACAGTAACTAGTGACTACGTATCATGCACACACACCTCCTATTAAATAATTAAAAATACCTGGTATTAAATAATTATTTCATAATGTATTAATTACAAACCGATTGAAAAATCAAATAAAAACATTTTACAGGAAACGCTTGCATGTCACGACGACGGAAATTGTAAAATAAAATATTACTCTTTTGACAAATTGTTTTGTTCACCTATATTCGCAAGCATAAATTGATTTGATTTAAAAAAGCTCATGACAGCAAAATCAGATTTCTAACAGTTAAATATGCAACTTAAACTAAGCTAAAACAGTTGATAAAATGTTTTATGAATATTTATAGTACTTACATTCCCAAGAAAACCGCAACAACAATGAAATCAAGGGCTTCCACAATAAAGTATATTACGGAGGAAATAATGTAGCAACAAGTTCTTATATAGAAACACATTTCGGTCGTAGGAAGTCAAGACGCATATTTCAACGTTAACAAATTACAATGGATGCTCCTGCCGCCGATACATAATGATTCTATGATACAAAATTTTCTCTAAAACGTCATTGAGGACGACTAAAGCAACTAACCACATGAACAGAAAAAACATTATGAGAAGCATTTTGAAATTAACGGAAAAAAATCGAGTCCATCACAACACGGAAGAAAACTACCGAGCGAAAATCGCCGAGCAGAAAAAACCGACGGGTAGAATGAAATCGCCGAGCGGTTTGAAATCTCGAAGGCGCTGTAACTATGTGGCCGCTCAATCAGAGGGCAATTTACAGACTGAGAGCGGCGTTCGTGTTGGAACTGGGGGATGTTAGCGCGCCCTGAAGCTTTTATACCTTCCAGAGTACGACGTCATTGCCCATCCCCATGCCCTAGCCAGCCCGCCTACTTACCTGGACCAATAGAGTTATACAAATTGACAATTCTACAATTTTAATATTTATCATTCGTGAAATGTTTATTAATATAAAATGATTTATTAGCCACCGCGTGCGTACAGACCAATGAGGGATAGTCATCATCATCATTGGATAAAGTGTTTTTAACTAATATTATTTAATTGGACAATTTGTAATAGTTATTTACTGTTCTATTTTAAGACACTGCATAAATTGTAGGTTTTTATTTTTCATATCTTTATTAATATGAAATGTATGAAACGTTATAGAAACTCATTACGGAAATCTTTCTTTTAATCTTTCTCTTAATTTTTTTTATTTTTTATGTATTGCTATATTTTTTAAATATAATATGATGCTCTTCCGCTCAATATTCAGGCAACGCCCTTTTGCCATTTAGCATAGAGGCGGCGCTTCTTTATTCTCTGTAAGTTAAAAGCTCCCGCAACCAATCACAGAGCAGCATTATGTGGAGAGAAGAAGACTACCGTTTTGTAAGAACGTGACAACTGAATTGTGCAACGCTCTTTCCTGAAAATATACTTATATTGACAAAACTCTGCAATACATTATTGCATGAAAAATGTTAATACTCTCGATATTGAAGTCATCAAATAATTCAAGCGAAATAATAATTTATTTTTAGGAATAAAAATAAAGACATTTAGAAATGTGAATTGCCGTAGCTGTGAATCGTGAATCTAAAACTGTTTTTTTTTTCACTACTTACAAAGTTTGAAAAATTCGAAAATAAATAAATATCGCTGAGCTAACGTAGGCCAATACCTAATTTAAGTATGCCCTGAAAAGATCATCATCATCACCATCATTATCAGCCTGAGGACTGATAATGAACATAAGCCTCCCCCAAAGAGCGCCACTTTGAGCGGCTGCTTGCCTCTTGCATCCATTGGCTCCCCACGGTTCTGACCAGGTCATCGGTCCACCTATTGGGGGGCCGGCCTACGCTGCGTCTTCCAGTTCGTGGTCGCCACTCAAGAACCTTTCTTCCCCAACTGTTGTCAGTTCTACGAGCGATGTGGCCCGCCCACTGCCACTTCAACTTGCTAATTCTGAAAGTTATATCGGTTACTTTAGTTCTCTCGCGGATCTCTTCATTTCGGATCTTGTCTCGCAAGGACACACCGAGCATAGCTCTCCCCATAGCTCGCTGCGCGACTTTGAGCTTATTCATCAGGCGAACAGTAAGGGACCACGTCTCAGTGCCATAAGTCATCACTGGCAACACACACTGGTTGAAAACTTTCGTTTTCAGGCTCTGCGGTATTTTAGACGAAGTTTACCAAACGCTGCCCAGCCGAGTTAGATTCTGACCTATTTGTCGAAGTTGAAAGGATACGATTTTAAAACCAACCATCCTGTATATGCGTTGAATCCTAATTTTTATCACACTAATTATTATAAAGGCGAAAGTTTTACCTTCTATCTCGGTAATGACTGAACCGATTTTAATGAAATTTGGAATGCAGATAGCTTACACGCTGGATTGGCACATATGAGAGTTTTCACCCGTGAATGAAACCATGGGGCGCAACTAGTTATCAGTAATTGAATGTATTGAGTTCGTTCGTTCTAAGATCGACAAAATATGAAGTATTTCTGAACCTGATATCAATTTCTGTTGTTTATTTGCGGTACACTATTTACAGATGATTGTTTAGTTAGTTATTTATGAACCTGTCGGGCACCCAACATTAGCAGAGAAGAAGATAGGTAATTAATATTACTTAGTCAACAATAACATAATTACACATATTTTGCTCTATACGTTTATTAAAACCTAAGATTAAATCGAATATATTTCTTTATGTGGTGGAAATATTTTTTTTTTTTTTTTTATCATTGATAGGCTAACATTATATGTAAGTACCTAGTTACAGATAGTCATCTATAACCTATAACAATATTATAAAGAAGAAAGATTTACACGCACTGCAACTGTTATGGGCGGCTGTGTCGCTTAACATCAGGTGAACGACTAGCTCGTCACGTCATTCATTCTCATAAAAAATATTTGTTTGTTTGTTTGCATTGGTTAAGATCCGAAACTACTGAACTGTTTTGAAAAATTCTGTCACTGCTAAGAAGCTTCTCTATCTCCGGGTGACATAGGCTATGCTATATTTATATTTTAAAGCATATAATAATTATAGGCTTATATTTTAAAAAATCCGTGAGAAGCCGATGCGATCTGCTAGTATCAAATCAAGAGATAGGTAGCAGGACTAGAGAAACTTACTAAAAGGAAATAAGATTAAATATCTACCAATATTGCCAATTACTCCGATACATTTCTACTCCAGCTGAAGCTTTATAAAAGAACGGTCGCCAGTTATTTTTAGATCTATGGCGTAATTGGAAATTTAATATTAAGACCATTGGAAATTTCCAATTAGATTTTATTTATTAAGTAGCTAACCGGCGTTGTCGCACTAAAATAGACCTTGGCTGGGCTTTAACTATTTGCTTACTCATAATTTTATAATTTATTACCGAGACCATATTTTAAATGTACCTACCTAGATTTGTTTCACGAATTGTAATGAAAATTGGTGTTCCATCTTCTTCTTCTCGAGTAGGCAACTGTTCAGCCCTGGTGTCAGAATTTTTAGGCTGCCCAAAGGCTTCTGACTTGGCTTAACGACTATTGTCTTACGACAAATGACAACAGCCGGGACCGACGGCTTAACGTGCCCTCCGAAGCACTGGTAGCGCTCAGTTCTAAATACCAACTTTTTGCTGTAGCGGTCACCCATCCTAGTAGTGACCGCAGCGAACGTTGCTTGACTTTACCGATTGGTTAGGAACGGCTAGTCGTCCTTCGCGTAACGTAAGAGCGTATCCATAACTTAGAAAATATCCATCCGTCCGGCACAACACAGAATAGTCCCTCTAGTGTCAGCAATTTTTCTCTTCAGTCTTTTTTTTTGGTTGTTAGTCCGGTTGACTTTAACTTGTGAAACTTTTTAGTGGCAATAGCCCGGTTGGTAGGCCTAGCACGAATATTTACGCGCGCGTAAGTGTAACGTTAAAGTAAGGCAATTGTATGGAGCGCTGATCAAATGCCATACAACTGCCGCTGGCACGCGCGTAAATATTCGTGCTAGTTCTGCTGGTGAAAACCGCGGGGAGCCGATGGATGCAGGACGTGAGCAGCTGCTCAAAGTGGCGCTCCCTGGGGTAGGCAGTGGACGTCTTCAGTCTGTTATTGATGATGATCTTTAAACGTGTACTATTTTGTATTTTTACTAGATACTTACTAATAAGGCAATTAAGTTGCATAATACGATGGCATCGAAAATCGAAATCCTATTTCCATTTTATTTAGAGTCAGCATAGCGTGTGTTTTTCGTTCACTCTCCTTTGATAGCCGTCATCGTTTCATTCACTTATTTTTCATTCATCCTGCCTTGATACGATTTGTTTTAGGTCATCCCTTCTATCCGTCACCATTCATATTCACCGCTTTCTTAGTAATACGCGTTTCATCTCTCGTGTAAATATATCCAGACCATGTGAAACGATTTCTTTGTATTTTTGTTGAGGTTTTTATTAAGAGAAGAGTAAGTATAGTATTATTGTATGTACAAAAAGCCCCGACGCTTTTCCTAAGAAAATGGTAAAAAAATATCGAAATCAGAAAACATTTAGATCTAAATATTTCTGATTTTTTTAAATATCTTTATCTCAATATCTTTATTTCTGATTTCGATATTTTTTTATGTTGTTTACACAGTAAAAACTTATGCTCGTACTTCTTCTTTTTTTAAGTTTTTCCTTTTTCTTCATACATTTACTAGGTGGTAGGACTTTTCTGCAAAGTTCGTCTAGGTAGGTACCACCGCTCTGCCAGTTATTCTGCCGCAAAGCAGTAGTGTGCAAGCACTACTGTGTTCCGGTTTGAAGGGCATTGTAGCTAGTGAAATTACTGGGCAAATGAGACTTTATGACCTGATTACACAGTGTAGTATTCCGATTACTATACTGTGTGATGTCTCAGGATGACGTGCGCAGTGCAGTGTCACACAAAACTTTATTGTTTTAAAGTTCCGAGTGACACTGCAACTGTTATGGGCGGCTGTATTGCTTAACATCAGGTGAACGACCAGCTCGTCAAGTCATTCATTCACATAAAAAAAAAACTTATAGTCGCCTTAGTTTAAGAATTTGGCGTCAAAATGATGACGAAGAAAAATACTTTTAATTAGAAAACAAAACTTAAGTATTTTCAAAAAATCAAGCGTTTTAGCTTAGATTATAATCTATCTGAACGATTGACATCAATATCAAAAGGTTTTGTTAAGATTTGGAGTGTGACCATCATTTTCCCTAGAAACGCTAAAATGTAGGTAAATTCACACACGGGACATCACATCTATTGTCTCTATCATACGTGCAGATAGCAGAGCGACGCGACGGCACTTACATTTTTTTAAATACGACGGTTCGTTTGTATGTAGGCGTAGGTATGCTGTAAGTATAGGTACCTACCTATGTATTTAGCGTCTTGTAACCGATTTTTAAATAAAGCAGTTACCCTAAACCGTTTGAGATAAAATTTAGCCTACCTAGTTTGGATTATATGATAACTAGTTATTTTTTACGCACTCCTATAGGTAAAATGAGTAAACCAAACAGGGGATTGTAAAGATTTGGTGAGAAGGATATGAACAATCGATTTGAAAAAAGAAAATCTAAAATCTCAAAACATCTATAGATTTTAATTTATTAACGTTTCTGCCAATGGTACCTTCTGCAAAGTTCCTTACATTACAATGAATTCTTATTTTATCGAATATTATCATTGGACATAATTATAAACATGTAATACATACATATACATACATATAATAAATGTGTAATTCTGATGCGCTACGGAACACACACATAATGATGTCAAATCTAATTTATCCCATAGGTTCTATTGTTCAAAAAATATCGTAACCGCGATGCAGGACTACAAGGCTTTTTGCCCTTCTCCATTCATTTTCTAATTTATCGTATCTAACGCCATCTAGGGACAATAATTTGTAGCTGTTTGTTTGTTTGTTTGTTTGTTATTGAACAAATCCCTAGATACTGAACTGATTTTCATGCGGGTTGCACTAATATGCTTAGAAATAACCAGCGCACAACATAGGATATATTAAAATACAAATATCATTAAACATTTTTGGTCAAAATTATTAAATATCATTACGAAACCGGACGGAATTTTATACAACATGGCCGCTTCATGGTGAATTTTTTTTGGCTACTGACGGTTAGTTTGTGTCACAGTTATTTCTTTTATGTTGTATTATGGCTCCACACAAAGTGTATTTAGCCAGTGTTAAGTATAGTAATTTTTCGTCGTGTTGTTATTGAATATTTCACATGTTTCACGTAAAGTCCCTCTGGAGGCACAGATTAAAGAAAAAAAAACGTGTGCAAGGCCATGAACAAAGAGTAATAGGAGTTAATTTCGGTAGTAAATATGCATTAAACAGTGGAATGAAATTTTACAATTTATTAGATTTGATTTACCATTATTAGTTTTTCTATTTAAGCCCTTGCAGGTTGTTTGGGATTTTTGGAGTAAAATATATACCATCAAATAATATGTAAGTAGTATGAATCGATTGTATTTAAGATACAAACATGTTAATTATACTTAAGTGCCCGCAGATTAGAGAAATAACCGGCCAAGTGCGAGTTGGGCTCGCGCACGAAGGGTTCCGTATCATTATCTATAAAAACTAGCAAAAAAACGTTTGATGTATGAGAGAGAAAAAATACTAAAATACAGAATAAAATAAGTATTTAAGGGGTTAAATACTTATTTTATTCTGTACTTTTTGTAATAGCGGCAACAAAAATATATTTATCATCTGTGAAGATTTCAGCTGTCTAACTATCACGGTTCATGAGATACAGCCTGATGGTGACAGACGGACAGCGAAGCCTTAGTAATAGGGTTCCGTACCCAAAACGGACTGACGACGTCTGTCAGGCTGTCTGTCCGTCTGTCACCAGGCTGTATCTCATGAACCCTGATAGTTAGAGCTTTACCCTTGGGAGTATAATCTTGACCCTTGCTACGCCTATTTTTGGCATTACATGACGTTTATGTTTGGCCCACAGGTCTGAGGGCCAATGCATACTATTACCACCATAGGCTAATGCAGTGGGCCAATGATACTCTTTGGAATGATGGAAGTAGATTTTTTTCTCTAATCTGTGTACGAAACATGTTATGTAAAATGCCCTGGGGGGTCTAGCAAAGATCACAATCACTAACGCTAACGCATCACGCTAACTCGAAATGACATTCGCTACGGAAAAGTTAGCGATTTCCGAAACGTCATTTCAGTACATTTTGGAGTTAGCGTTTGGCGTTAGCGTTATCGGTTGGTATCTTTGCTAGACCCCCAGACTTTGCCCTATTGTAAAAATGTTTTGAAAGCCTAGATTTTCATATAATATAGGTTTTAATTAATCATGAGTTCGATGATACTTATCGAAATATCATCGAAAATTTTTCTATAGTTAAGTAGCCATGAGAGGAGATTTCATCAAAATTGGTCCAGGAATATCAAGGATAATAATTAGCGTACCTACGCTGTTTTGGGAAATATTATAATTAATTATTTCATCCATGATTAAGACATGTTATTTTTACTTCGTGGAAGTGATTATACGAGCAGAAAACTCAGTGTGGCTGATAGAAAATAAGTTTTTAAAAATAAAGCCATAACCCAAACCGAAACCTGAAAAGTAATGTAGTCCACGCGTGGCAACGCCGCGGGCAGTAGCTAGTATATTATATACACAATCGATGACAATATAAATAAAAAATAATGGGCATTAGTTCATGATTGGTTCTTTCGCTCATAGAATAACGGTTAAAGAATTTATTTCTCATAAGAATTTACAAATTCACTTAAAGAGAAACACAACTTTATATAAAAACTAAAATTAAAAGCCGGTGAGCTGCAAGTTATTAAGTAACGTAAATACTATTCTTAATTATTAATTTACTAGCTAAGAACCTATGTACTTATTTCACAATATCTCCAAAAACGTACTTACGTATCTCATTTTATGTTATCAATTTTACTAGTATTGAACGAAAAAGAAAAAAATATATTATATTAAATCAGAACTTACAAACCAGATCGAGTTGTATTATAAATTTTCTATCTACCTTCGTAAAACCAGAAATACATTCGTAGTAAGCGCAGCGCGGGTATCTCCGCGCGCCGTATGCAGTAAACATGTTAACTAAGGCTTAGGACATAGTGAGAAAATTTTACGTAAGTTAAATTTTATAGTTTTATGTAAAAGCTAGTTAGCTTCCCGCATATACATTTTCAATCAATGAAAAATCCTTCAAAACATGGCTCCTTAACAGTTTTTTGAAAGTAAATAGTGATTTAACTTCTTTGATGTCTTTTGGCAATTTATTATATAATTTAACCCCTTCATACTTCATATTTCTTTTTCCGTAGTTGGTTCGCGGTGATCTTAAGCAGATATTATTAGCTTGCCTAGTCATACGTTTTTGAATGTTCATTGTTTTTGTAAATATTATTTGTGTATGAATATCTTTTGTTAATATTTTCCTAATTAAAATACACGTAGTATATTTATAGCTTTGTAATACATTCATGAGTTTAGTTTCCTTATAAAGTTTTATGGAGGGAGTTAAGTAGTCATAGCAAAAAAGAGTTTTAATTAATTTATTTTGGGCTGTTTGTAATTTTTGCAAATTTGTTTTAGCTGCTGTTCCCCACACCTCTATTAAATAATCTATATGAGATTTTACCATTGAATTATAGATTGTGTACTTTACGTGTCTTGGAAGGCATCGCACCACACCTCGAAGCGCACCAGTAAGAGATGTGAGCTTAGTTCTGATACTTTCAATGTGCGGTTTCCATGTTAGCTGACTGTCAAGAATTAGGCCTAGATATTTTTGCGTGTATATTTCATGTATTATTTCGCCATCTATTGTTAAGTTATTGTACATGCCAAGTTTTTTATTTTTAGCAGTAAATATGATATAATTTGTTTTAGATGTGTTTATACTTAGTAAATTTGATTGTAGCCATATGTGTACGTGATCCAAATCGTGTTGCGCTTCTTCTAGTATAGATTGAATTGAGTTACCCGAGTAAAATAAACTTGTGTCATCGGCATATAATGTGATGTCACCCTTTAGACCAATCTCATGTATGCTATTAATATATACCAAAAATAGTAAAGGACCTAGAATCGACCCTTGGGGTACACCACAAGTTATTCTTTGAGGTTCACTCTTGTATTCATCAAGTTTAACAATTTGAAATCTGTTGTCAAGGTAAGATTTGAATATGTCAAATGCAGTATTGTTCAAACCTATATTTCTAATATATCATCATCATCATCATTAAATCTGCTAAACATAAGCCTCCCCCCGGGAGCGCCACTTAGAGCGGCTGCTCGCCTCCTGCATCCATCGGATCCCCGCGGCTTTCACCAGGTCGTCGGTCTACCTAGTCTTCCAGTTCGTGGTCGCCACTCGGGAACCTTTCTTCCCCATCGGTTGTCAGTTCTAAGAGCGATGTGGCCTACCCATTGCCATTTCAACTTGCTAATCCTAAGTGCTACATCGGTCACTTTAGTTGAAAGTTCATAGAATATGCCACCATCTAAACACAGGAAAACGATGCAAGCCTTCAATTTTCTCAGAGCTCCGACTGATCTGAAATGGGGCAGCCAATGCCATTAAATAGTACGAGAGCCGGTAGCCGGTAGTTATTTTAAAGTTCCGAGTGACACTGCAACTGTTATGGGCGGCTGTATCGCTTAACATCAGGTAAACGACTAGCTCGTCACGTCATTTATTCTCATAAAAAAAGCATAAAACCTCAATTTATTCAAATATGCCTGATTTTTCTTAATAACAAAAGTCTCTGGCTATAAAAGAAAATTTGAAGTTTGCTGTACAATTACTTTATCCATATTACCCGTATACTTGTGGTTTAAAACCAGAATAGCCTTGGCCGACTATCTTATGTACAAAATTAAATATAAATACGCAAAATTTTCAACATGTTTATTTTTATATTGGCTTAAGAAGTGATGACTTACGTAGAGACTTAGGTCACCATTATATAGGTACGGTGACAATGGTTACGAAGGTCGTTCGTGCATAGGTACGAATGTACTAATAAACACTATACTTTTTGTATCAGTCACTGCACTGCGGCACGAAAACTAGTTGTTGGTTTCTTATTTTTCTGGCGACTACAAACTATCCTCCACAACCAAAGCAAGCAGGAATGCAGGCCTCAACAACTGTCAAACACTTTTTTTTTCTTATATTTTGGCTCCACACATAGTGTATTTAGCCAGTGTCAAGTATTGTAATTTTTCATCATATTAATAGAATACTGAATATTTCAAGTAAAGTCAAGTCTTAGTCATAGTCATAGTCCAGTCTAAGTCAGGTAGTCATAGTCCAGTCTAAGTCATGCTCCAGTAAAGTGGTGGCAACTTTACTAGAAGCTTCTATGGAATTTTGGAAGCAACACGAAAAATCACGTCTCACCACATTTTATCACTTGCCTACACGCATTCTCGTAATTCAGCTCTTAATGCGTAAAACGCCACCAATTTTAAACATTAACACTGGAAAAAGCACAAGTTTTGAGAAATAATACAATGCAACGACATGAAATTTTCCGCGTTCCCGCCAAAATTCTATCAAACACTTTCGTTCATACAAAAATGGCGTAGAACTTTCTGTAACTTTTCAATCAGTTATTGTTGTTGGCACAGAGCAAAAAAACGCTTCGCCTCCCGAGCGAAGCGTCATAATATTCTTCAAATCTCTCTTGTTGTTACATTTAAATGCGCTACGATAATATTGGTATCAAATGACGTAAATGTTTAAGACACTGGTTCCCGTACTAAATTTGCTTTATTACCGCCTGAATTGGCGCGACAGACAGCACCAGATCTTGTTTCCGGAGTTGCGATTGTCCGAGTTCCAGCTTTCAAATAGCTCATTCGAAAGTTAATATTGGGAAATCGCTAAACCTCTCAAGTAGTTTATTAAATTAAATTATTAAATTTAGCACGAGTTCGACGAGCTAGGGGAATGACTCACAGAATATAAATAGTTTGTTTGACTCCTATTTCACTAACCTAACAGTGGAAATTCCATTCTTGCCTGTTACTTGTAGAACGAAAAGAAATTCACAATAACATTTACCGTAGCCCAGACAGGCCTATGTTCTACGGTAGACGTCTTCAGGCTGATGATAATGATGCTGGTGATGATGATGAAGTAGCACTCAACATTATGTGACATCACCCGTGTGGCCCCGGGCTGCATAAAAATGGAATCTCTACATCTCAGAGCTGGCTAAGAGGTTACCCATGTGGTATATACAGGATGTAATTTAATTCATTAGCATAAATTGAGCCCATGATACTACATAATTTATAGATGATTATTAAAGAGTAAAAGTGTGTAAATGAAAATATTTTATTGAAAATTATGAATATTGCCGCGGCGCCTAACCCAGTTGGCACGGATGATTTTGATACGTTTTTATACCTTGTATGTACTAATTAAAAACAGTACTACATTATTTTAATTAAATTTTGTATTGTAACATTTGATTAAGTAAGTTATTCCATTTTTTGGAGTTATAATTATTACTAAACCAATGTGTTAGAATTCAAAAATTTTGGTCCAGACATAACCGGTATCAGGAGTAGGTACATAGTTTCAAAGGATGCTAATGAATTCAATTACACCCAGTATACTAATTCTAGCCCTGTGGTAGAGTATTCTCAGGGAATGTGCAGCAACTTTCTCCTCTGCATTGTATCTACTGCAATCATCACCAAGGTGATTATGACCATGACAGGATAAACTCAAATTTAAGTACTGATTTTGTATCGGGGTGTCGTGAGACCATGTTCCTTGTTAGTTCCTGGATCTCTATATAGGGGACCCCAGTTCGGGTCCAAGATTAACCGTATATGTATAATAAATAGGTATGTGATCGTTGGGCGTTATTATTAGTAGGTACATCATTCATTTGTGCCAATTAAACTGTTACTTACAACATAATTATTATTAAGACCTTTCTCAGTTTTGCTGAATTACGTATGGTGCAATCCTATCGCCAACTTCCATGCAATATGAAAAACCGGTCCGAGCTTGAAATGCTATTTCCTAATGCACAACAAACCTTTGAAATAAATTAACTTACTCATAATCATCATTAACAGCCTGAAGACCTCGACTGCTGAAGAAAGGCCTCCCCCAGGGATCGCCACTTTGAGCGGCTGCTCGCCTCCGGCATCCATTGGCCCCCGCGTTTTTTTCTCTAGATCGTCGGTCCACCTAGTGGGGGCCGGCCTACGCTGCGTCTTCCGGTTCGTGGTCGCCACTCGAGAACCCTTTCCCATCGGTTGTCAGTTCTACGAGCGATCTACCTACTACTAATATAACATATATAACACATATATATATATATATATATACATATGTAGGATACCATTACGTAATATTTTACTGTTCGATGCTGCAAAAGCACTTTCTGATACTCCAGTGACGTTTTTGAATGCTACCAGGAACTTCAAACGGCTGCTATGTATGACAAAGGGTTGCAAATTTGAACCGACACCGATTTGAACGAAGTAAACGGTCAAGTGCTAGTCAGGCTCGCCCACAGAGGGTTCCGTGTAATAAAGTTGAATAAAATCCAACAGTAAATCCCTTACTAATTTTTTATTTTATATTACAGACATAGTTTTATACTCGTATGTATGGCCTTATTTCACAAGTCAAATAATAAACCCAATTCAAAACTTGTACTTGTTATATAAATTCAATTAATCTTATTTAGCAGTTGATTAACTCTAACAGACGGTTTGGGTTGACAGTTGAAACGAAAAAAATACCACAAAGACCCGGAACCACATTGCTATTCTTTGGCTTGTTGGTGTTTGTCTCCACCGATCTTTACAGCGGCTTAGGACGCCCAGCCGAAAAATCAGAGTCTTTTGTGAGAACTAGTCAACACTCAGTTTTGGGGGCTCCTCTTTCCAGAAAACAGCTAGTTTTATTTAAATCAAACACACAGTTTTTATTTCCAAAATTTTCGAAGTTCTCATAATATAGTCGGGTATACAGGATGTTTGTGACGTGCTTAGCAGGCGTGTAAGGGGATTTATTTGCGAAATACAAGTTCATATAAAATCCGTTAGGTGGAAAGTTTTTTAATCGTTTAATTTTTAGTTTTCATTTTACTAGCATTAAGAGCTAAGAACTTATGATTTTGATACTGTAGGGGTTGTATGGCTGGGGAGCGAACAGTCAGAGCCTAGGACTTGTATACTAGTCATCGGTAAAATTCAAAATTTTAAATTTAGTACGATCTATAAGAACTGTTGCTCGTATTTCACTGATCTAAAAGTGCCTGGATTAACCAAACATACATTTCTGAGACCTTAAAAAAAATAAACTTATTTTATCAACTGTATAAAAAATAACCCGTTAAGTGCGAGTCGGACTCGTGCACAAAGGGTTCCTAATCATAATCTATAAAAACAAGCCAAAAAATCACGTTTATTGTATAGTAGCCCCCTTAAATATTAAATATAATCTAATTTTATTATTTGTTGTTATATCGGAAATAAAAATACATCATCTGTTAAAATTTCAACTTTCTAACTCATACTCACGTTCATGATATGAGATACAGCCTGATAGCAGACAGTCAGACATATTTTTTATACTATAGGAAGCATCATTGCGCGTGAATACATTTTATACCATACACACTTTTTCTAAAATCTATGCACGTTTGTTTTTAGCTGACAGAAAGGAGAAGGTCAGAACGTCATTTTTTCCTTTCGGATGTATTTAATAAAAATGACGTTCTGTTACCGACTAGTTTTCTTTTATTAAAAAGATACCTAGAGGTCACAGAGCTATGAAACAAATGACACTTCGGGGAAGCGTTTTTTTTTGCTCTGTGCTCGAGGTCTTTGAAGAAAATCCGACAATGGCGGTTGTGAATTTTGAATTTATTTTTCAAAACTAGTGTATCTTGAACTTTAATGTGTAATAAGGGTGGATTATTATCCGTTAAATGTTCGTGAATGTGCACGAGTGTTGGCAAATGGTTTCAAGATCATAAAACCATGCATTTTAGTTTTTGCTTCAACGGCCTTTTTCAGAGCCTTCAGTAAAATTTCCACCATTTTACTGTTGGCGTTTTGACTGACAAAATATGACTTTGAATTGACATAACCGTACAAATTTTACTCACTTGACATTGGCAGAATTATTGCAAATAAGCGATAGAAAGCCATTAAAGGTCTTTGAAGAAAATCCGACAATGGCGGTTGTGAATTTTGAATTTATTTTCCAAAACTAGTGTATCTTGAACTTTAATGTGTAATAAGGGTGGATTATTATCCGTTAAGTGTTCGTGAACGTCCACGAGTGTTGGCAAATGGTTTCAAGATCATAAAACCATGCATTTTCGTTTTTGCTTCAACGGCCTTTTTCAGAGCCTTCAGTAAAATTTCCACCATTTTACTGTTCGCGTTTTGACTGACAAAATATGACTTTGAATTGACATAACCGTACAAATTTTACTCACTTGACATTGGCAGAATTATTGCAAATAAGCGATAGAGAGCCATTAAAGAAGAAGATGAAGAAGAGATACCTAGGTATACATTCAGATGAGTTTTGGCGGGAACGCGGAAAAGTTCACGTCGTTGCATTGTATTATTCCTCAAAACTTGTGCTTTTTCCAGTGTTAATGTTTAAAATTGGTGGCGTTTTACGCATTAAGTGCTGAATTACGAGCATGAGTGTGGGCAAGGGATATAATGTGGTGAAACGTGATTTTCCGTGTTGCTTCCAAAATTCCATAGAAGCTTCTAGTAAAGTTGCCACCACTTTACTGGAGCATGACTGAGACTTGAATATACTACTGACTTAGACTGGACTTTGACTAAGACTAAGGCTTGACTTCATGTGAAATATTCTATTAACATGATGAATTTACAATACTTCACACTGGCTAAATAGTGTGGAGCCAAAATATAAGAAAAAAAAAACTTTCAGATTGGACCAATGGAAGTTTTATCAAAAAGGCACAGTTGACATCGATTTCGCTTCAGGTGCTCAAACCGGAATAAATAGTTTTTAAAATCCATGCAAGTTGTTTTTTGTTTTACTTCATATGGTTTTATAGCAGTTAGTGTAGTAGTGGTAGATTTTGTAGCATTTAGTAGTGGATCCTATTAATGTAGTAGTTCGTTTAAAGAATAAAACATTCCTGTAAAAATTTACTTTTAGGTTAACATTTTGTTTATTGGTATACGGAACCTTAAAACGTAAAATGGCGGACGCCTGTATTAAATTCCATCTGTGTAGAGTGCTCTTGTTACTATTGAGTTAGATGAAGCTATTGGAGACTTTTTCACAAGCTTTGGTACTATTAGGGGTGTATTCTTATATCTCACAGACAACTTTAAATATTCTTCTACATATTTTCACGTTTTTAAATGGACTTGCAAGGAGGTTTTCAATTACAGTTGTATTATTTTGTTTTTTAAAAATGTTAATTACAGTATATCTCCATTACTTATAAACATACTTGAAAATAACTAAAAATAATAACAAAAAATTAAATCAAGCCATTTATTTATTTTAATATTTGTTTTTTTTTATATTTGGAAGGATACTAATACATTCAGATTGGGCCCTCACTTTTTTATCAATATTGGATTAAATTGGTTTTTAAATTAACATAACTAGAATCTGCCTATCACCCAGTTGCAGAAACGATCATTACCTTTTAAAGTCAACTTTGAATCTTAACCTTCCATTAAAATTGTGTTCTACAGTTTAAGGTCTCCATTATCTTTAATGACGCCTTTAAGATGAATGATCGTTTCTGCAACTGGGTGTTAGTATCATAAATTATAATACCATCCAAGTAGGTTTTCAGTATTCAATTATGGCCACTGAAGTCAGTTTTACCCACAGACTTATTAGAATGCTAGCTGACCCGCCCCGGCTTTGCTTTCATCCATTTATCCTTTTCCCTTGTCGTTTTCTCCCCTCCCTTCTCACTTCCCCATAATAAAGGATAGCAGTGACTTAAAACCTAACACTGAAGGTTGGATATTCCTAATTTCTAAACTACAAAACCGACGACCGTGAAATATTTACGGTACAACAAGTATACTCCATTCTAACAAAAAAAGAATGAATGAAATCAGCTTTAGCAGTGTTAATGAATTAAAAATTAGTGCACATGTATACTCGCTGGACCGACAATCTGGCGAAAGCCGCGGGGAGCTGATGGGTGCAGGAGGCGAACAGCCGCTCTAAGTGGCGCTCCCTGGGGAGGCCTATGTTCAGCAGTGGACGTCTGATCATGACACATTTTTACTTTCATCCCTTCTCCCACGGGATCCATGCTGAATTCGGGATTAAAAGTACCTACACTGTACCTAAGTATCCTACCTTGGAGTATGAAGTCAGATCATGCCAAGCTTCATTTGAATCTATGTAGTCGTTTCGTGATGCGCAGCCACAGTCAGTAATGTACAGATAGACAGACTGACAGCCAGACGGGACAGCGGAGCCTTAGTAATAGGGTTCGGTTTACCCTTTGGGTACGGAATCATCATCAGCCCGTAGATGTCCACTGCTGAACATAGGCCTCCCCCAGAGAGCGCCACTTTGAACGGCTGCTCGCCTCCTGCATCCATCAGCTCCCCGCGGTTTTTACCAGGTCGTCGGTCCACCTAGTAGGGGGTCTGCCTACGCTGCGCCTTCCGGTTCGTGATCGCCACTCGAGAACCTTTCTTCCCCATCGGTTGTCAGTTCTGCGAGCGAATACGGAACCCTAAATTGTATTCTGATTTTCCCTCTGAAAACACGATTTTGAATGAATGAAACTCGGTACAAAAGGGATTGCCTGGACTTTATTACAGCAGTCCTGCATGAAGTATTTAGCAGAAATGACAAAGAGAACATTTTCTGCCCTCCTGCACAGAGTAAAATTTAATAACAAGTTGAAATTCCGGCTTTCCTGCATTTTCCCGTAATGCATTTAATTTTACACACCTTTTTAAAATGATGTTGAATATTTTTATTTATGTAATACTCAGTTTTTATGTTTTGCGTATTATGTTATATTAATTTATAGACATGAATACTATTAAAAATGAACAAGTAAGTATTACTTTTAAAAATGAATACAATAATTGAAAAAATAAGTAAAATCGGTAAATAAATCACGGTAAGCTTTTAAATTCTACATCATCTCCTGTCCCTTTCTCCCGGAACAGAGCGCCCCCATAGTTACTCTGAAAAATCCACTCGTGACGTCACATGCCGAAGAGATTGTATGAAAAGCTACCACAGCTTAGTAATGAGGTACTATGAACGACCGGCCGTTGGAGCTATCTCTTTCTATTCCGGTTTTTAAAATTCTTGTAACTCGGTCATTTTTTGAGATATTTAATTTTTGTTTTCACAAATGTTTATCTTTTGAGGAGTATTATTAATTTATCCAAAAAAGTAAATTAGTCATCATGCCTATTCTCATGAAGTTTTATAGCAACAAAATCAGTTTAGTACTTTCAGCGTAATGCATGTACAAAGGAACAGACGAACAGTGTTACAATGTTACAATCAAACATTTAAAAAAGCTCAGTTACCACTTTATTAAAATGACGTATAAGTACCACAGACCTATAATTTTCTTACTCTCTTATTGTTATAACAAGTATTCTATAGTTATAATAACATTGTAGCAGGTTCAATTCTGTACAAATAATATATATTTAGGATTTTTTTGGAATGCTGTTATTGACTCTGAAGATGAAACTAATATAATACTTTTATTTTTATTTTTGGCCATCTGTATCATGGCCGAGCATCATACCGAACTACTCATCATCTTCGTCAGCCTCTTTAGGCTTTAGGCAGTGGTGGACGTCTTTACGTCCACCACTGAATATACGCCTCCCTAAAAGAGCGCCACTTTGAGCGGTTGCTTGCCTCCTGCATCCATCGGCTCACCGTGGTTCTGACTATGTCTTCGGTCTACCTAGTGGGGGGCCGACCTACGCTGCTTCTGTTTTGGAGTTGGTAGCCGAATCCCATCCGGTAATCCGAAACTACTGAATGGATTTAAATGAAACTCGGTATGATTTAAGTTCATATTATCAGAATCAGAATTAGCTCTAGATACTTTTTATAATGCTCTAGATAACATAATAAAACAAAACACTCCTTTAGCCTGCTCTAGAACATCTGGGTTTCCAGACTAGTTTTCACGGTCTCTGTTTAGAATGTTTAGAAAAAAGCAGAGAGCTTGGATCAAGTGGAAAAAATACAAAATGCATCTGATTATGAACATTTTTCACAGTGTAGAGCCACATTTAAGCATAATTGTGACCTGTGTTATCGTAAATATATGAGTACCGTAGAAGATAATATACATAATAACGTAAAGCATTTTTGGACCTACATTGCTAATCGCAAATCTAAACCAGAGATACTTGCTACTATGCATTATCAAAATAATAAATCCACTGATCCTGAATCAATATGTAACATGTTTTCCGACTTTTTTGTTCTGTTTTTGAGCCTACTTTCTCTGCTCTTGCTCACTGGCAACCACCTCCTTGCCTATCTAATAATAGCGTTTTAATTACTGATCTTCACATTACTGAAAACCAAATAATTAAAGGACTAAAGCTTCTTGATATATCTAAGGGCCCTGGCCCCGATGGATCTACCCTCACTCTTTCTTAAACATACATCCCAAACGATATACAAGCCACTTTACATCAATTACAATAAGTGCTTGATTGAAGGCATTTTTCCCGAGACTTGGAAACGTGCAAATATTGTACCTGTACACAAGAGCGGTTCCAAGCAAGATGTTGAGCAATACCGTCCTATATCGATTCTTTCCGCCTTCTCGAAACTTTTTGAGAGATTAGTTCACAATAAAATATATCCGATTCTACATAATGTGATTATTGAAGAACAACTTGGTTTTGTTAAACATCGTTCAACAACATCAAATCTACTCGTTTTATCTAAATTTCTATTTGATTCTGTTGACGATGGAATACAAGCAGACGCGGTGTACACTGATTTCAAAAAGGCTTTCGACAAGGTGGACCACGAACTGCTTTTAAATAAAATAGCTTTTAACGGTATCCGCGGCAATCTGTTACGTTGGTTTACTTCATATGTACAAAATAGGTCGCAAAAAGTTGTTGTCAATGGCTTTCAATCTAAAAATATGTTAGTTACCGCTGGAGTCCTGCAAGGCTCAGTTCTTGGGCCGCTGCTATTCATAATCTTTGTCAATGATATAAAACAGTGTTTTAGGAATTCGAAGTTTCAACTATATGCCGATGACCAAGAATAGAAATGATTGCATTCTGTTTCAACAAGATCTCGACTGTTTGACTGCATACTGTTATATTAATAAACTTCATTTTAGTATACCTAAATGCAACTATATAAATTTTACTAAAAATAAAAATATAAATAATTTCAACAGTCTCTGCCATACTAATTTAAAGAAAGTGACCTCGTTGAGAGACTTGGGCGTACAACTGGATGCGAAATTATGTCTAGACATGCACATCAATAAAATAGTCAATAGGGCCTTCAAAATGCATGGGTTTGTAATGCGGTCATCGGTCAACTTTAAACGTGTTTCAACATATTTACATTTATATAAAACTCTAATACGCTCACAATTAGAATACGCTGTACCAATTTGGAACCCGTACTACAATAAGTATACTGAAGCTGTTGAGAAAGTCCAACGTAAATTATTGCGCTCCATGCACTATAGGTGTCAAAAAAGTTACTTGTCCTACACTGATTTGCTCAGCAAGTACGATATGCTTACTCTTGAAGCCAGACGAAATTATTTAGAAGTAATGACTTTGTTTAAAATTATTAATAACAAATTTGACTGTATTGAACTAGTAGGAAGTCTGGGTTACAGTGTGCCCAGAACTGTTCATAGGCGCCAAGCACGTGGTGCTAATGCCTTGTTTGTTCTTGGTACATGTCGCCCAAACACTGGACTCAGAATTTCTAAACGAAGAATGGCAGAGTGCTACAACCTTAATTTTACTGAATTTGATTTGTTTAATTGTAATCTATTTGAATTTAAAAGCGCAGTTGAGTAACTTCCTGTATCTTGCCACTATACCATGTTCTACTTCAGCTTAATCTCAGTTTTCCAAAGATTTTTATGTTTTTATCCTATATATTCATAACTATCATAAATATTTCTGTTTAATTATAAGCCAATTTTGTTTAAGGTTAACCCTTTCTTACTAGGAATTCTTTTTCTATGTAATTGTTTTAATTTAGTTTTTAGTATTTGTATTTTGTATTTAGTTATTAAAATTGTTGTTCACTATTAATTCGTATTACCTACCTTTTACGTTTCCATGTATTTTCATATGTTTATAGTATAGTGATGATAAATTATCTGATCTCTTTGTTAGTCAGTAGCTTTTAGCGTGCTTGTTTTATATAACTTTGTATGTTAATTTGTGAATAGTGTCGTGGGCTGCATTACTGCTAAGTTTATGTATTATTTTAACTCTATATTTTTTGTAATACAGCTCTTTACTGTTCCTAATAAAATAAAATAAAAATTATAAGATAGTTTTAATCCCGAAATTCAGCATTGTTCCATCGTGAGGGGGGATGAAAGTAAAATATGTACTTAGTTGTAATTCATCAAAGCGTAGTCCGATTTCGTTTATTCTTTTTTTGTTAGAAAAGGGTACTTTACCTAGTCCCGTAAATATTTCCCGGCTGTCGGTCTAGTGGTTCAGAAGTTACAGGCACCCTAACCTCAGTATTAGGTCCAAAGCCACTTCTACCCTATACTATGAAAAGAGAGAACACGGTTGCAAATCGCACACATCGCACGGTTGCAAATCGCACACAGCGCACGGTTGCAAATCGCACACTTCGCACGGTTGCAAATCGCACACAGAGCACGGTTGCAAATCGCACATAGCGCACGGTTGCAAATCGCACACATCGCACGGTTGCAAATCGCACACATCGCACGGTTGCAAATCGCACATAGCGCACGGTTGCAAATCGCACACATCGCACGATTGCAAATCGCACACATCGCACGGTTGCAAATCGCACACATCGCACGGTTGCAAATCGAAAACAGCGCACGGTTGCAAATCGCACATAGCGCACGGTTGCAAATCGCACACATCGCACGATTGCAAATCGACTCAACCACTGCACGCTCAGACATAGTAATACGAACGATTCAACTTGTTACACGGTACATTAATTGTGGTGCCGATAATTATTAGCATAGGAACAATATTATTGCCGAAAAAAAATAAAAATATAAGTATTATGTCTAGGCAGGAGCATAAAACTTATTATTGAAATTAGTATTAGTATGTAGTAAGTATACAAAATAGGGTTTTAGTTCGAAGGCTTTAGTTGACAGTTTTAAAAATGCTAAAAATACATATATCCTTCTTTTACATTGCCGTCTATTCGACAAGGACAGCAACAGTTTAAGGAGCTTTAGATATGTCAACTAAAGTCTTTAAAATTGGCCTATTTATTATTTTATTCATTTGTTGTATTATGTAATAGGTATACGGTTAGGGCTTAGAGCATTTATAAAAGGAGCTGGCAAGGCAAGGCGTACCACTCTGCCGATCATATGGCGCTATTTGGTCATCCACAATACCATAGTGGTAATTGATAAACAAATATACTTATAATATGTGAACAAAAAATCATGAATAAAAATTACATCCTTTTTGCTTGGGCAACCCGCACTTGGCCGTTTTAGAAAACAAAAAGTATCCTACATGTTATTCTGCATAATCAGCTATAACTATACCAAATTTCAGCAAAATCCGTTCAGTAGTTCCAGCGTGATGCGTGTTCAAAGGGAAAGACAGCCAGACAAAAAATTAAAAAAAAATGTTTCTATTTCTATATCGATTAAGATGCATTGCCCTTCTTAATTCTTGCAGTCAAAATTTTCCAAAAATATTCAATGTACAGATTTAGCCCGGTTACAGTTTTATTATATGTATTGATTGAAAGAACAAGAATACAATTATATCATGAATAAATTTAGGGGATGATAAGACTAGCAACCGGCAATTGGGCATGCCATGTGGTAGGGTCACTCAAACGGCATAAAAAATATTAGTTTCAAACGTGCTTTCAACATTCTTGTACCCTTTAATTAGTTTGTGGAAATATTTTTCAGTGAATATTTTCAGAATCATTAATTTGAGATATTATGAAAATAAGATTTCGCTTTTCGTTGTACTCTGTTTATGTTCTCTGAAACCTTTGAAGAAAGGAATAAGTAAGATTTACGGAGAACGCAAAGGATTTTTCCATACAAACAAACAACAATAAACAGCTTATGAATTTGAGTAAAAGTAGAAATAACAGGATATTTCTTGACGCAAAGTATGGGTTTAAAGCAACAATACTTAAGTAACTTTTCCTGGAAAATGTCTTCAAGAAGATGAATGACAAATACTTTCAAGCGAACAGAGCTGTTTGATACCTACTTATATACGAAAGTGTAGCAATTATTCTGAACGTTGACGACATCGATCTAACTATTCACTGGTTGACAATGCACAACATCCTTTTTGATGGTGTTTTGAATTTAACGTGCAATAGTAAAAATAAATGACGCTATTTTTAAATCGCAGTCGACTCAAATATTGAGGTGACAGAACACAATAATTAGGTACATACATATTATTTAAATAGTATTTATACAATAGAATAATTTATTTAATTTAAATATACACTTCAAGAGTATGTTGCAGTGTTGTATTTACTTATATAAATATTTTGAGTCTGAAAAATTAATTATAATAAAATTGTAGTCACAATAATACTATTATTTATTTATTTATTTTATTTCCTTAATGCACAGCTTAAAAACGAACTTACTACGAAACATATTATTGTTTCCAGATTCAGTAGTTATTTATTAGACTGTACTGAATATTGGCGAATGCACACTAAATAGAGTAGCATTGTAGGTCATACCTTCAACAGAGGGCCGTTCCCGTCGAAACCTCCAGGACTGGGACGCGCTAGCCACAACATTAGGTCTTGAGAACTGAATCCTCAATCATAAACTACCTAACATGAATCGCACTCACGATGTGTGTAAAATAAAGGAATTATTCAAAGCAAAATAAAGCGCGATGTAATAATTTCATTGATATAATGTAATGTCAAATCGCGCGATGCGTCTGCGGCCGTTTGCGACGCGAGACGTACAACCACAGACTTGGCAGGGGATACTACGTATCGTACGACGAATATTCAATTATACTGTAGCTAGGGCTACGCAGTGGCTGCAAAATTGCACATGCATATAGGGGAAGAGAAGGCCCAGATGCAATGTAAGTACTTCATTAAAAATGAACGAAATAATCGCTAGTAGCTAGATGTAGATTTAAAGATGCATTTATGAAGTGTTGAACTAGCAACGGTAAGATAAGGGTAGGTATAATAAAAAAGGGATTTTAGGCACATTTCTTAAAGAAATATATCATGCAGAGCTTCGAATTAACTTCAAGATATGAATTGTTATAAAATTACTTAATTCGACGTTCTCCGATACAAGATAGCTTGACTAGTTAGAAAACAATCGTAAACAATCCTAAAAAAATTGAACACAGGTTCTTTCGAAGATATTTTAGCAATTGAAAATGTGTGTACAAAATATACCTTCAATTGACGGGTCCGATAGCTCAGTTGGTAGTAGCCCTGCCAGCTGAACTAAGGGCTGTGGGTTCGATTCCTACCCAGGACATACATTTGTGTGATGAACATAGATGCTTGTTCGTCTGGGTGTCATATTGTATTCTATGTGTGTATTTACAAACAAAAAGTATCTAAGTATTCTATCAGTTATCTGGTTCCCATAGTATACAAGCTATGCTTAATTTGGGGCTAGACGGCGCTGTGTGAAATGCCCACACATATTTATTTAATTTTAATTCAAAAATATTTTCATTTACATCTCTTCACTATTTAATTTAATTATCAATAAATGATGTATTATTATGTAGACAGTAGACACTTAATTAATACTTACTAATAGAATTGTACCCCTCTATGTATGCACGTATCATCATAAATGGATTTACACAATATGATAGATAGATGTTTGTTGTGTGTACATGCAATAGCCAATATTGCTACTAAATTGCAATTTAGCTGATGAGAGCAAATCAGCAAAGTGATCAGGTTGAATACGAATCAATCACGTATGACCGGACTGCTCTAATCAACTCGCCTCAAGCGTCACGGTAATTACTGCTAATGCGGCTGGTGCTCCAATTAGAATATCATAACGCTTCAACGGCACTTTGAATTACGCAATATCCGATACTTTTAAAGATTGAAAAACCGCAAAATACCGGTACCAATTGAAAATGACTAGTAAAAAGGACCACCAACTTAACTGCTCTAACTAATTATAATAGAAACATCTCAAGTTTTGATCATGACATATTAAAAAGAGAAAATTTTCTTTTATACAATTATATAATACGAAATAATTTTAGTGTAAGTAGATACACCTAAAGGTTAATAGTTATAAATTCACAGTGATAATTATTATATAGGAAGGCATGACTGTAATAAATAAATAAACAAGGTTTTTGTAGTCAATATGTCTGTAAGTGATAAAAATATAAATTAAACAGACGTTTTATTATAGGTATTCGATAGGAAAGTATTCAGAAAATTTCAACTAGGTATGATACAATTTAACAAAAATGCATTTTACACCTTAGAATATATTAATATATATTAATTATGTTATGACCATAAAAGTTTTAGTAATTGTAATGGGAATTTGAATTTAGTTTATCGGACCTACCGTTTTGTGTGGACTTTGGCATTATTCCTTTCATCGTATTTCATTAGTTCAACTTTGTGAATTGGCTCGAATGACTTTGTCTCATCTCATGCTGCCTGATTTATTTTGTTTTGCATCTGTAATACAATTTTATTTTGGTCGTTTATAATTATTTTATATACTTACTAGAAGAATCTGCAATTACCCATTTTCACTCGGGAACTCTCACTTTCTCGGAATCGTAAAGTAGGTACCTTACATTGATCTCGGTATATGTATATTTAATTCAATTAATTTATTGATAAGATATTTTCTTACATGACAAAGTATTAGTAATCTGTACGTGACTTCAAAATTGGTACCGCTGATTTAGTATACCTAAAAGTCACAAAAACAAAGTTACTGACAGGAAAAGTGACCTTATGTCTATAGGGGGATATGTATATAGGGATTAATATTATACAACGACATTTGTTGGTCTTTTTTAATAACGGTTTAATACCGGTAATAAATACCGGTATTTGCAATTTGAAGTCCATCAATAGAAGTCGGTCCTTAACGTCAAACGTAGAGGAGTGTCATGTTAACCTAGGTCACAGGTATTATATACCTAGGTTTATATGTGTTAGTAGATAGGTTTATATACGAAACGTTGCCATGTCATGTAAATTAGTTAAGGCTATCGTACACAGAATCGTCAACCTGTCATAATTATTTATACGCTGTTTAGCATAGCAACTGGTAGCGATAATTAGGAATTAGTTCTACGAGCGATGTGGCCGGCCCATTGCTATTTCAACTTTCTAGTCCTAAGAGTTATATCGGTCACTTTAGTTCTCCTGCGGATCTCCTCATTTCGGATCTTATTTCGCAGGGAAACACCGAGCATTGCTCTCTCCATAGCTCGTTGCGCGACTTTGAGCTCTTAGTGCTTACTATGCTGTTTTGGAGTTTGCAATAAGTAATAATTAATTATTTTTATTGTTAGGGATTTCTGATAATACCCGCTTGTACTGGGTTTCTTAATCTTGGCTCATCAGTCCGGGCTAGAGATGACTTGAAAAACAGCGCTGTGTTTACGAAACCTGCATGCGGCACAATGCTGAAGCCTTTAGCTCGCTAAAGCTTTTTGCTTTATACATCATTGTTTATGGATTCCGAATGTTGAAATGGCAATAAAGTAACTTTTAACTGAGGCTAACAGTAAGTGACTGTCGTTCCATAAGCCATCACAGGCAACTAAGTTTATCCTATTAGAAATGATTTAAGTACAGAATTTTGTTTTACCATTCAAAACATTCGCTTGTATTATCCGTCTATTATTAACAAGATAATTTATATTTATGATTTTTAAAGCAGTATCGCCTGCTCAGCGTAATCTACAGATTAATCAGGCTTGAGGGATGGATGGATGCGGGTTCAATCCCCGCTCGTGATTCTAATTTTTCCTTTACAAATTAATCTGAACATAATTTATGTTTAGTATATTATCGTTTTGTTCTGTATTTTAATGACCTAGTTATATGTTGTGGTCTCACGGTTCTATCCAGGTTATATCTCTGCAGATTCTTTTAAACTGCGTAATGCTGTTAGCGGACGCAGATTAGAAGGCGCCCAGCCGTCAAAAATAGGAGGTAGCTTATGGCCTCAGCTATGGGAGAAGTTGCATTAACTAGGAAAATGGACCTTGTACCTAAATAGGTATTAAAGAGTAGATCTAAATCACATTTTCACCCAAAGGCTTGAGGCGTCGTCAGGCTATGCTTGCGGGAACTGATGGGTCTCAAATTGCTGAGACCCACACCGGTGATTTTTTAATTAAGTTGGTTGCTAGCCCTTCGTGCAAAATATTTTTTTTCTACCACCCTCGTAGGTGGTAGTACCTATTATGGCTGCAAAAAAGCTTCGACTAATTTCATGAAAAATTAATTATGATTTCGAAGAATCCCGGCTTGTTATTGATGATATCGGCCTCGCATTATACGCCTCTGCACTATATTATCTAATATCACAATTTTTTTATGAGAATGAATGACGAGACGAGCTCGTCGTTCACCTGGTGTTAAGCGACATTTCCCATAACACATGTAGTGTCACTCGGAACATTTCACAAAAGTTTCACGTGAAGACATCACACAGTCTAGTAATCAGATTACTAGACTGTGAGATCAGGTCATAAAGTTTTTTTTATGACATTGAATGACGTGACGAGCTAGTCGCTCACCTGATGTTAAGCAACACGGCCGCCCATAACAGTTGCAGTGTCACTCGGAACTTTAAAATAATAAAGTTTCGCGTGACACCGCACTGCGCACGTCATCCTGAGACATCTACCGAACCGACCTACCGATCTATCGAGAAGGCTACGTCCGCTGGAGGAGTGGACTATGGGAAAGTCGCGACCATTCAAGCTAACCTACGGGGGGTAGGTCGACCTCACCAGCAGGGTCGGTGTCTGATTGTGTTACGTTGGTAACCGGTGCCGAAATCGGTACCTGAGCCAGGGCTAGACTGGTCCGGTGACCCGGTAGCTGGTAGCGCAGCCGAAACAACGGCTGTTAAAGGATCTTCCGGGTCGCTTAAGACGTGTCTTGGGCGGCGACGACGGGGTGTTATGTGTAATAGCTGTAAGTTATACCAGTCTCAATAGGTACCTAATCCCTTTAGGCGAAGATGTTCAGTAGTACCTAATCAATGAAATTAAGTGTAAAGGAAAAATTTTAATTGTGATTTTCAACCATTGTTCCTTAACCTCAGGACAAAACGCATTGCTGTCATCAGCTAAATATGCACTCATATGCGTGGTATTCGCTCGGTTGGTTCATAGCGGTCTTTGACAATTCAAAGAGTAATAATAAACAGCGGTCAAGTAATTATATCGGATGTCGTTCTCCCTGTCCTTCGTTTTCCTCAGTGGTGAGGGTCGTGACCCTCCACGGATTACTGTTACAATTTTTCGCCACCGCGGTCTGTCCTCGACGGCGTGTATGGCCTCATCGATTTTAAGATTATCATATCGGATTTGGTCAGACCATCGCAATAGACTTCATATTCGTAGCCTGATCACTCATACCGTTCCTGAGACTGTAAGCTTCTCTAAATCGAAAAAATAAAAATATCGTTTATAAATATAATTACTCAAGCCAACTACTACAATAATAAAAACAAAACTAAACTAAAACCAACTACACTAGACACTAACTAGCTACACTATACCTACTACAAAGAACATACGGACTGTATAATAGACCGCGATGGCCTATAGACAGTCCAAATGCTTCCAGCCCACTGCATGCCGGTAGCGTACCCAACATGCTGGCAGCATTGCCTCGTTGAATTGCAATGCTGGTGCGTTGAGCCAAATAAGTGCCAGCAATAAATATAATAGCATTTATAACAGTAACACATTGCAATATTGTTGTATAATAAGAATCATAGTCATATTTTTTTTAATTTTAATCACGGCATACTTTTGAGCCTTTTTTAAACTTACTACTTAGTTACGGAGATGATCGGAAGAACAAAACTATAAATAGTATAGTTTCCATAGTTTCCGTTATTTTCATACATTTTCAATGAAGATTAGGCGAAAATATTTCTTTACAGTTTAATTATATTGTATTGCTTTAAATTACAGGCGCTATTCAATTTAGGCAAGTCCCGATTGCTAATATGACGTCATATAATTATGATATACAAACCAGTCAGGTCAACGTACTAAGAAATCCAATTTCAAACTTACACGTCCAAAATAAAAAAGATTTTTAGCCTATTAATAACGTCACTTATTCCTTAAAACGGATAAAATATCGGCAGGGGAACATCATAGTTTTTTTTAATGAAATTACTATTATTATGAAATTACTATATAATTAAATTATTAATTATTTTAATAAATAAACAACCAAAACATAGAAAACGCGCACAACATATTCGAATCTTATCAAGTTACCACAAAGAGGTCGATTCACACCGCGGTGCGAACCACTCGTGGTGTGAAACGCCCCATTACCCAAACTAAGTAGAGGATACAAGCAAGTTATCACAGAATAGTAGTAGTAGTTGACATAAAACTAAATTCCAAGCCATATCAAAACCACTTTTAAAAATGGAAAGTAAAAAAAACTAAATATAAGAAAGGTTGGTCGACACCAACAATCCGGATTCGACCATCCATGTATACGTTTGATCACACGCCTGTCGCGTCGGACGCTGGCTTAATATTATTATGTGCCTTAGAAAGGGGTTGCAGGTCTAAATTGACTGAACACATCCCTCAGTCACGGTATATGTTGCTAAGTGCGAACTACCTACCTCAATATTTGAGTCTGGACAGAGACTGAAATAGAATCTTATAATAATATTTTTTTTTATAACTGAATAGGCCCGCATTTGACCGCAATCTCACCTGATGCAATGTGGCGATGCGGTCTATGATGGTACATGCTTCCCTAGAAGATACCTATTCACTCGCGACTTGAAGAGCTCCACGGGAAACAAAAACGCTGGTAATGTGTTCCATTCTTTCGCTGCTCGGATTATAAATGTTGATTCGAATCGCTTTGTACGAATTGAAGGAATTTCTACCATAAGTGGATGGCGTGCAGCTGTACGTCTTGTACGTGTACTAATTTACACATGTAACAGTTGATTTAATAGAGAGATTAGCTTTTAAGGCTTTCTGATTATTTATAAGACGTTATGCCATTATTGTAAGGGTTTTTGCCTAATGGCATAATGCTTCATAAATGATTCCGCGATTCCGCTATTTTGAATCTAATCGAATACCTATACTTAAGTCTATTATTGTATCTGGCTCGTCACACGTCTTGGCGTCGCTGTAAGTGTGCAAGCATTTGTGAATAAATAAATAAATAAAAATAAATAATTAAATAAATAAATAAATAAGCAATTTGCTTTAACTTAGACATCGTTTTTGAGCAATTTGTTTTTAGGCATTTCTCTGTGTCAAAGTCTGATCGTAAAGGCTTTTTTGGATAAGAATTTTTGACATAGCTGCCCATTATTGATTTTACACTTACTTAACACTTGCATAACACCGCACTACTCAAGTCAGCCTGAGTCATCACATCATATAGTAATAAGATTAAGTACTAGACTGTGAGATCAGATAATAAAGTCTTATTTGCCCAGTAAATTTACTAGCTACAATGCTCTTCCCACCTGAACACTGTGGTACTGTCAGTTATTCTGCTGCCAAGCAGTGCCACGTTCTGCTGAATAACTGGCAAAGCGGTACTGTAACGATCCAGGGTGTCTCGTGACGTCACAAATATTAGAAATGTTTTTCAGTTTAAAAAGAATAACAAAAAAATCCAATCAAATCATACTGCGTATTCATTCGAATATTTGCCATCGGTTTAAATATTTTAGATGCTCTCTTAAATTAAACATAACGGTTAGTTACACTACAGAACTATAATAACATTTTAAGTTCAGAGCCAAACGTTTACAAATTATAATTGCTTAATGGCGTTTAATAATTAACATGAATAATTTTATCAAAGTTTTGCTAATATTTGTGAAAATGTTCTATTTAATGAATAAAATTTTACTTCGGCTTTAAATTTAAAACGCCTGCGCAAATATTTTAGGGGCGATTGTAACGATCCAGGGTGTCTCGTGACGTTACAAATATTAGAAATGTTTTTCAGTTTAAAAAGAATAACAAAAAAATCCAATCAAATCATTTAACAAGTAAATAATAATCCAAAAATAAAGCAAATATTGGTATAGGACATGGAGATAGGTATAAAAGTAGTTATTTAAACGTAAAATGAGGTAATATTAGAAAGCATAAAAACTCTTTACTCACATTTCATACTAAAACGGTTCATACTTTGATCGCCAGCTAGCAGTCTAGAATGTGTCAAAGACTTTTCAAATAATTTCAGATTGGGAGATGTCAGTGGTGATTAGAAAATGAAAAAGAGAGATGACAAAATATTGTTTTTTTTCCAGGTTTACTAAAACATGAAAAGATGTTCATGGAGTGAAGAAAATCAATCAGCAAGAAGGAACGGAGCAGCTCTATTTAAAAACAGGAGTAATGAATTAATATTACCTAAGACCATCAGGTTCAAAGGGAGGTACTTCGCTATATTTAGTCTGTGGAAATTGAAAGAAAAATGTGTGAACGGTGCTACGAATGGAATAGAGAGGAAAAACGGGGGATTTTCTTTTCATATTAGAAATTACCAAAATTTATAACGAAAAGGAAGATTGACAAAGATAGGTATTAACTACAGGAGTGGAGAGGTCTAGGAATTATGGAAACCTAACGGAGGAAAATATGAATCAAGAAGTTGATATGAACCGATATCAACTGAGGGAAGTTATTACATTATTTCGTAGCTAGTATTTGCAAAGTAATTAGTTTTACCCAAGATTTAGAGATGTCAGTTATGAAAATGTTCCCTGGAGAGCTTAGGACTTTCCTTGTAAGTTGATGTTGAGTGCAGATGCTTAGTGTAGAATAAGAACGTCGTGGGAAACACGCCAAGCGGGCGGATTGATGATGGTAGAAGGTTTTAATGTATAGAACGGAATGCGTAGAGCTTTCCTTGTAGGTTGATGTTGAGTGAAAATGCTTATTGTAGGACAATATCGTTGTGGACATCACGCTAAGCGGATGGTCAGATGATGGCAGGTGGTTTTAATGTACAGAAGGGAAAGCCAATGATATTCTTTGCATATTTCCTAGTCGGCAGGAGCTTAGATGATGATGAGTGTAGATGCTTATTGTAGCACAAGATAATCGTGGACATCACTCTAGGCGAAAGGTTTGATGATGGCAGGGGATTTTATTGTAGAAGAGAAGCTAGTGCTATTCTCTGCACATTTCTTTAGCCGGCAGAAGCCTTGCGTTTTACACGAAGAAGACGAAAAGAGCTTATCCCCACGTGGTGATGTAAAACATCGAAGATATTGTATTGATATGAGTTAGTTCTAACTGGAAACTTTGACTGCTGCATATTCTGTGTTTAATGTTGCTATCCATTCTAGTGGATAATATTGTTTTACAGACTCTGCATAAGTAGGTAGGTAATCCATTAGTTGCCACAGGTGGAGCGGACGGAAGAGAAATAGAGATCGTATTCTCACGCATTGATCAGACAATCCTCACAAAAGTGGATTAAAAAATCATACTATTTTAAATACAATGCTTTTCACGAAGCAGGAACTTGGAGGAGGAGGAAATCTTATTTTCTCAAGTGGTTTTAGAAAGTATCGTGACCGTGTATGAATATCGTTATAGTTTCAAAACAGGTAATGTTTCATGCGTCTATTACGAAATAACTTGGAATTTAGAATAGAGTCTTCCTTAGTATGTAATAGGTATTTATCTCAATCAAGCTAGTGCGACCACAAACTGGAAGTTGCAATGTAGGATGCTTTCATTAGGTGGACCGATGATCTGGTCCGAGTCGTGGGAAGCCGATGGAAGCGGAAGACTAACGGCTGCACAGAGTGGCATAGGTTCAGGATGATGGAGGTGATGATGATGATGAGGTTTGACCTGGTCAGAGCCGTGGGAAGCCGAAGGAAGCGGAAGACTAAAGGCTGCACAGAGTGACATGGGTTTAGGATGATGATGATGATGATTATGATGATGGTGTTGATGATAATGATTATGACGTCTTTAGGACGATAAAGATGACGATGATGATGATGGTGGCGATGATGATGATGATGATGATGACTTCTTCAGGATGATGATGCTGATGATGATGTTGAGGGACGAGATAGGCAAAGATCTTATAAGATAAGATGCAATATATTTATTTATCTCAAATCTATGGGCATAGTTCAGTTTGGTGAAGTTTAGATTTGACATTGTTTTAATGAATTTTCAATAAAATTTAACTTTTATTTTACAACAAATTTATAATATTTTTCAAAAAGTAATTATTGTCCTTCGTATTTATATGGGTCAAGCATAAGCAGTACCTGTTAGTGACTCCTTACCACACGGATAGGATAGCTAATAGTATAAATTCGAATGAGAATAACGTCTTGTTGATAATTGATATCAATAATATATTTACAACTTATAATACATACACTTTGTTCTACGGATCAAACATAACTTTAGCATATTTCATTATACTGAAATACGTCTTAGATATATGGATGATTTTTATGAAAGTTTAGGAGAAGCAAAGTCAGCCTGAGAATTCATAAACGGTTCAATGTCTATAGTATACAAAATATATGCAAAATATTATTATAATATCAATAAATACGGGTATGGAAACGATTAGGAATAAATGAAATGAAACGAAATGATCTTTATTTCTGACACACAATATCGCGAAAGGAACAATATAACACGGAACATAAAATAAGAAACTTATATAAATATACTAATTATACTCTGAAGCGATATTGCACGATGTCAGAAACAGATCCCGGCTCAGCTCAGCATACAACTTAATATCATTGTGTAATTACTCCGAAATAAATGTCCTGAGTTTTTATTCAACATTATTAATCTCCATTTCATGTCGGCCGAATCTTCGAGAGAGGTACAGACTGCAGATCCACACGGCGAGGTTGCGCATAATGCATAATCTACGGGCTCTTCTTTGTAGGAGAATTCAGCAAGACATGTCTGATTGTCATTCTTCGAAACTTATTTAAAAGGTCATGTATGTCTTATAGATAATCTCGATAGATGTATTAACTCTAAATTTACAGATTTCCAAAATATTATATCGCATCGTAACTCGACTTTATAATTATTGTAAAATCAAATATTGTTAAATCAAAAAGAATTAAAAAAAAGAAAGAATAAAAAAATAAACCCTGAGGAGTTTCTTTGGGCTTCTTCTCAATCAGGAGTAATCGAAGTTTCCGGATATATTTTTAAAACTCAAAGTTAGTTATGAACGACAAAGTAATTCTAACATTTAATTATATATTCTGAGTACTAAAATTCAATAAAAGTATTTTGGTAAAGTAAATTCTAAATTCATAATCGTTTGAAATAATTTTCTTAATAAATAATTTGAGTTTTATTTATGTTTTATTTATTAATCCATAATATAGAGCATAACGTAGGAAAGTAAGGGCAATGAATTTTAGACGATCATCGTAGATGGACTTTAATAAACCAGATTTAGGTTTTGCATTAATTTATAGTTAGGAAATCGGGCTCAGTAGACGGTGTCATGATAAGCAGAAGTGGTTTATCATGACTTCGCTAATATGGTTAAAATAGGCGTAAGGAAATGGTAGAATGGGTTGTAAGCATTTCCGGTAGAAATGATAACATTTTTGTACTAGTGGAGAATCTTGGACTGAAAAGTTGGTAGTGGGCTAAAGTTGTAAGCACTTCCGGTAGAAATGATAACATTTTTGTAACTAGTGAGAATTATTGGGTCGAATAGTGGAAGTGTAACAAACGGGAATTTTATATTTTTTAGGTAGTATTCGTTTAAAGATTCTGATATATACACTTGAATTATGTTTCTGAAGTTCAATTATAAGAAGTACTTCAGGTTTTCTAAATTAGGTTAATACGAGTTATTTTGTGGGGATTTACGTTTAGATTGCAGTGAATAGTAGGATAATAGATATTCCAATTTACTACATTGATCGCGTATTGAGTCGGTGTTAGTTAGGAATTGTCTCATTACTTTAAAAGGATTTGGATTACTACATTATCACAACGTACGGGTTCTACCACTTTTAGGAGACGATCACTTGGCCATAACAAATCTAGAACATTACAAGCTTAGGTTAATCTTAGGTTATTTTCAACGGTATTAGAATTGCTAGCGGTTATTTAATTTCAATTTATTAGGATAATTTATACTTAGGTAATTAAGTTCGGTAAATTAAAGATACAACTATAATAATTATGAATATAAGGGGAATAGGGGGGTTAGGGGGGGGTGTTACAATACCTATACATAGACGCACTTTGCAGAAAAGTCTAGACGCGTATCTGTGATTTTTTTAAATAATTTTTAAATTTTTTTTTTTTTAAATAATATTTAATTTTTTTTTAATAATATTTAAATATGTGTGGACATCTCACACAGCGCCATCTAGCCCCAAACTAAGCATAGCTCGTACTATGGGAACCAGATAACTGATACAATAATGGATACTTTTTTGTTTGTAAATACATACATAGAATACAATATAACACCCAGACGCAGAACAAACATCTATGTTCATCACACAAAATTTGTCCTGGGTAGGAATCGAACCCACAGCCCTCAGTTCAGAAGGCAGGGATACTACCAACTGAGCTGTCGGGCCCGTCAAATTGTACTTATTTTTGTTAAGTATTTGTCATATCATAACCAGGCACAGCGTCTACAAATTATTCAGCTGTAACGCTGATAAGCTATACTACAGCGCAGGTAAACGTAATTTGCGTGTAATTTTTTAAGCTTGTGTAATATCTGGGTACCCAAATCTCTCATCAGACGTCATGGTGTAGGTGAAGTGATTATAATTATTCTCTTTGATTAGACCACTATGCATTAGACAGGAGGTACCGCCTTATGGGCTTGTGAATAGTGTAGACTAAGGGTAGTACTGTTAGATAGATAGATAGATCAACTCTTTATTGTACACCTTAAGACAACAAAAATTACAAAGGAGAAAACTTAATTAACTTATTCGTACAATAGGCGGTCTTATCGCTTAAAGCGATCTCTTCCAGACAACCATTGCGTTGGTAGGATATTAGTAGCTAAGAGTTTGGGGCTTCGGTGTACAGGCATAAATCAAGAACATAAATCTAATAATAGAATGATACATGGTTATAGCATTACAAAAATTTTAGTCTACTTACAATATAGTGCTAAATAAAAATATATATACAAATAATAAACATACATCGACCTACTTAATTTACCGATATTATTATGATTGGAGTTATAGAACCAACTACCAATACCTTACTTCATGCCGATTTGCGATAAGTAGAAATCTTTTAATTTATCTTTGAAGATTTGCAGTGACTCAGAGTGCCATATTGACACCGGCAAACTGTTATAAGTATATATGTATAATGTATTGTATATATTATATTATATATTATATAGGTAGAAGTACTGAAATATTTATATATATTATTTGCACCACCGTCCAATGCTCATATTGTCTCATGTCATCTATGTCCATCCAAAGGTTGTCTGGAAGAGATCGTTCTTAGCGATAAGACCGCCCATTGTACAGATTTTATATTTAATTCTCATTTCTACATGTTTTAATGATATTGGTGTCAATAAAGAGTTATTGTATAGTATTGTATTGTATTGTATTGTATTGTATTGTATTGTATTGTATTGTATTGTATTGTATTGTATTGTATTGTATTGTATTGTATTGTATTGTATTGTATTGTATTGTATTGTATTGTAAGGGGTCTTAATTAATCATTAATTATTTTGTGGCTCTCACTCATCATTAGCTAAAATATGTCCCCAAAATTAATCAAAATAAGACCGGTATTTACTTTCCTAATCAATCCTCTAGACTACACCACTCTTTAGAAATGTTTATTGAAAATATCATTAAATATCAAAAATAACACTCTACATAGGTTTGTTGGCTATACCTAAAATTAAGCTTATGATTAGGTATGCAAAACTTCATAGTCACAAAAAGTGAACAAAAATATACGTGCAAGTCTACCCACGTCAATCTGGTAAAAACACGAGCCGATGGATGCAGGAGGCAAGCAGCCGCTCAAAGTGGTGCTCTGTGGGGGAGTCCTGTGATCTGCTGTGGACGCCGTCGGTCTGTTGGCGATGATGATGATGATGATAATGAAAGAATAATTGCACCTTAGTGTGTAAATAAAGATTACCTATATAAAAATAATATCCTTAATGTTACATACATGTGGTGTGGTAGGACCACGGTCCTTGTAGTTCCTGGGTCCCTAGATACAGGGAGTCCTAGTTAGGGTCCAGGATCTATGTATGTGATCGTTGGGCAAAAAATAAAAAGCAAAATATTAAATCAAAACTTTGTTTAATGCATGAAATAAAAGGCTTATTATCGCAAAGGGACCTGGGATCTTTTGCATCTGCCCTTCATTAAATCTGTGACTCTCACCATCTGTGTGATCTTTGGCGACAAAATTAATCAAGCACGGGCTGCGTTTTGAATTGGGCCACGACAGAGCGGTCATGTTGCATTTGCTCAGTAAAATTTCTCATTAACTACGGGAATAAAGGACCACGGACTTGTTCACACGCGAACGGATTACAGGCATTGCTTATGTCTGTAAAGGGGAGCCAAATGAGTGTTGCGTACCTATGATAAAGCTCCCTATGACCAGACAGGATTAATATTGTTTCAAGCTCAGACGGAATTCAATGTATTTACTAGCGAGGGGCTGAAGAGGGCTCTATTAGGGAGAATGTTGCATCATCACAGGGTTATAATACTGTTATTAGTAATTCACGAATAATATAATAAGTTTATCATTTATTTTCCTGCAAATTCATTTCGATTATAAATGACGAACTTTAAACTAATTTTCCTAAACTTCGCGTTTTCTCTAATAGTCGTTACTCCCTTTGTTAGGTATTATTGATGAGTGAAAACCCGTGCACCTGTAGGCCTAGCGCGAATATTTACGCGCGCGTAAGTGTATCGTTAACGTAAGGCAGTTGTATGGGATTTGTTCAGCGCCCCATACAACTGCCTACGTTAACGTTATACTTACGCGCGTGTAAATATTCGTGCTATGCCCACAGGTTAAAGTAAATATTCATGTATTTATTATTCTATTATTATAAAGATATTAGTCATTTTTAGGTTTTGTAATGTTTTACTAGGTGGTAGGACTTATCTACAAAGTTCGTCTAGGTAGGTACCACCGCTTTGTCAGTTATTCTGCCGCCAAGTAGTAGTGTGCAAGTACTGAGTTCCGGTTTGAAGGGCATTGTAGCTAGTGAAAATACTGGGCAAATGAGACTTGACCTGATTAAACAGCCTAGTGATCTGGTTACTAGACTGTGTGATGTCTCAGGATGACGAGCGCGAAACTTTATTATTTTAAAGTTCCGAGTGACACTGTAACTGTCATGGGCGGCTGTGTCGCTTAACATCAGGTGAACGACATGCTCGTCACGTCATTCATTCTCATAAAAAAGGTAGGTATCAATAAATGTAGAATACAAATAATATTATCAAAAAAAGTGAAAGCATAGATTTATAATCTATCCAACCGCCTGACACCAAAAAAGGTTTAGTTAAATTTCGTAGGGTTAAAATGTTTTTTTCCCGCTCGCTTATTTTAACTGTCCGCTTCGCACTTGCAGGGCGATGTCAATAACATTTTAAACGGTATAGGCCACAGAGTACATTGGTAAAAGTATAGGCGAAGGTCCTTCTATCAAAGCAACCAAGCATAATTAGAACAACACAGAAATTGTTAATTATTTAAAAGGATAGGTACCTAAGGCGTGCAATACTTTAACATTACGACTAGCCACATTACAAAATCCCTTGTGAATTTTGAACCGTCATTTTACAGTATACCGGACAGGTTGTTATGACTCACCAGCCATGGTAATGCGTAGTAATTTTTTTGTGTGTTAAAAGCTTGTCGGGACGGTCACATTCTTTTTCCAGTATTACCAGTATTGTATTATTATAATAACTGCATTACTACACTACTGCCGCGGGGGGGGGGGGAGGGGATGGATGAAGGAGGCGAGCAGCCGCTCAAAGTGGCGCCCTCTGGGGGAACCCTGTGTTCAGCAGTGGACGTCTTAAAGCTTTTGATGATGATGATGATGATGATGATGATGATGGTAATGATGATGATCATAATCGTGCTGATCAGCGCAATTATGTTCTCACTACCAAACCATGGGTGTTATCTCGCGCAGCGAGAATGCAATGGAGGCTACCATTGTGAAGAAAAGTTAAACGCTAGCTGTAGGTCTAGCACGAACATTTACGCGGGAGTAAGCGCAACGTTAAGCCAGTTGTATGGGGCGCTGATCAAATGCCACATAACTGGCTTAGGTTAACGTTACACTTACTCCCGCGTAAATATTCTTGCTAGGCCTACAGATATCTGGATAATCCAAAAAACAATAAACAATTTCTCCCAATTTATTTGTACAAAGTCGGCAACCATAATAATAATCCCTTCCACCATTGTCCGGTGCTGATACACGGCATTCTTGAATGCTGAAATTTTGCAATACGAGCATTAATTTATAAACGACCCCTAGCATAGCAATGTACGCGGTTTTACAGTTTCATATCTGAAATTGTCAGGAGCTCGCCGAAATAAGCACCGGTTGAAACCAATTATTTTACGTACTCAGGCTACTTCAATAAACGAATTCTTGTTGTATTTCCTGCTGTGTACCTTTTAATTATCATCATAGGCCTGAAGACGTCTACTGCTAAACCTAGAATTCGCCACTTTGAGCGGCGACTTGACTCTAGCACCCAACGGCTCTCTACGATGGGTTAGTTTAAAGTTTAAAGCTTCATAGGAGTAACAAGAAATGGGTTAAATCGCGGCTCCAATATAGCAAATCAGGCCGGCATAGGTGGGCAGGCCACATCACTCCTTGAATTGATCACCGATGGGGAAGAAAAGAACTTTTCTTCCCCATCGGTGACCACGAACCGGAAGACGCAGCGTAGGCCGGCCCCGCACCTAGTGGACCGACGATGCAGGAGGCGCGCAGCCACTCAAAGTGCAGCTCTGAGTGGGGGGCTATGTTCAGAAGTGGACAACTTCAGGCTTTTGATGATGTTGATAACTATAGCAAATCACGGTAATTTTTTTATAACTTAGCAAATTGCTCCGGAGCGGTATTGGGAGTCTTTAAATCGTAGTAAAGTATTTTCTAAGCTAGCGCGTGACATCCTAGATTGCATCGCCAGAGAAAATAATAGAGCAAGGCACATAAGCTCAAGCACATAAGCAAGATCAAAAATTTTAATAAAATATACACCAATAACCAGTTTCCAAAACTTTTATTTGGACTCGACTATGATAGTGTCCGCGAGCTCCTATTTTACGGGTTAGGTTTATTCGTTTATTTACTCTGTATTTTAATCAAAAGCCTGAATCATTTTCATATTATTGGTGTAAAATGCATAATATTAAATTGAAATGAAAATTGCTTATAGAAACTGAAATCCATTGAAATGTGAGTAGACAAACAGTTTTGAACATCGTATATTGGGTTCTCTATTTACGTTGATTGCCACTGCAAGAGAATAATTAATATTATGATTTGAATTGAATTTCAAACGCAGGTTAATAGTTATTTTTATCGAAGTAGGTATAATTACACATTTATTAAATTTGAGTATATACCATAAATACATAACATTATCATTATCTACAACCTGAATAGGTTCAATACTGAACATAGGCCTACCTCAAAGAGCACCACTTTGCGCGGTTGCTTGCGTCCTGCATCCATCGGTTCCCCACGGTTTTCACCAGGTCGTTGGTCGTTGAAGAGAGATAACATCCGAAATGAGGAGGCAGGAGAACTAAAGTGACCGATATAGCTCTTTGGATTAGCAAGTTGAAATAGCAATGGGCTGACCACATCGCTCGTAGAACTGACAACCGATTGAGAAGAAAGGTTTTCGAGTGGCGACCACGAACCGGAAGACGCACACTGAAAAACCAAAACAGTTGTTTCAACCTTTTTTCAACCTAAATTTTAGGTTAATATAGGACCTACCGAGACGATTTGTTGAATCAACAAAACGAAAATTGTTATTTGAAAAAAGTTAATTTAACATCTGTCACTTTGGTTGTTCCAAGACATTTATAAAATGGTATATTCAACTCTGCCTTGTTCCTTCAGTTTCGTTTATTTGACTAAGTTGTGTTGTTGATTAGACTTAGGCAATATACTGATCTAACGAAATAAGCAGTATAATTAACCTGGATCTGACCGAACATACAATGTGGTGTTAGACTAACCCCTTTTTGTGGTTGAAATAACCTATTTCAACATAACATTTTATTTTTTGTTAAATCAAGGAGTGCACACACCAAGGCGGTATCGTCTACCGCCCGCGGTAGCGTTATCCGAGTGGGTACGCGTTATTCCGCCTGTTCACACACACGCGGATAACGCCTTGGGTAGCGAAACCCGGGCGTAACTTTTACAGGATTATTCCTGTTGACCCCACGTTTTCGGCCCCATGGGGCCTAATGGGTTTTTTTTCCTCTTGGGCCCCACTTATATAATAGTTATGTTAAAAATTATAATACCCCGGTCATTATAATTTTTTTTCTCGAGAAGTTCGACATAATATCGAACTCGATATTATACTTTTACGAATATAATATCGTGTTCGATATTACATTCGATATCATAATGGCATAATAATTATCAAATCCTATATCTATAAAAAAATATCGACCGCGATAAAAATTCCTATTTAGCTCCATGTTCTCAGAATACTCGATACTCAACATGACTCTAAAACAGAACCCATACGTATTTAAATTATAATACTACATATATTATTTAAAATAGTATACAAATCATAGGTACTACTACCAAAACTCATGTACTTAAACAAAACCTGATTCACCTAGCCGCTAGGCAACATGGCCAAGATGCTGGCACAGCTTTCCTAAATATTGATACGAAGTTATTTTAACACTAGCTGAAGCTGACCCGCCTTGCCATCGCACGGGTTTATTAGTTGTACACCGTAAACCTGTCCATGAGAAGAGGCAAGTGAAAGGGAAAAAAATAGGGGAAAAGAATGAATGGATAGGCTTCGACAGGATGATGACTTCCAAACTCTGTGCGACTTGGCTATCTTTTACTTAAGCTGCTTTCTACTTTTTTCTATTTCTTGGCTCTGTAAGAGAGCAAAGCTGATTTTTGCTGATGTTGAATCCCGAGCAAGCGAAGGATTCTCAGGGGCGGCTCTACCTTAAGTGCAGGGTGTGAGGTGCATACGGGCAGCGGGTCCTAGGGGTCCTCGGCGCCCCATAGGACCCGGCGCCCGGGTCCAAGGGGGCGCCGCGGGCCCTCTAGGACCCGGCACTTTCAACGACCCACGAAGGCCCGGATCTAGGGGAGAGCAAAACAGGGGCCCGCCCCCGGGCGGAAACTTTAGAGGGCGCCAAATTCATGTGTATGGAATAAAGTAAAAAATTTAATGTAGGTCCCGTCCGCGTCATTCTCGCGTTTTCTTAGCACCGGTCCTAAGGTATAGAATATACAGAATCTGTAGATGAAGGAACGATCGTGCGAAATACTTATAGCGAAAGACGCTAGAGGCGACAAGGAACGAGATAAAGTTGGAATGGTCAAGTTTGAGGGGCGCTAGTCTGGTGGAGCATACTTTTTGTTGTTTGGTCAACAGACATCAGAATGGTCGTTCTTTTGTTTTTAGCACGATTTTTGGTGATTTCTAGGTATTCATGGGGTTTTTCATACTGCTGATGTTTTGCTACCGCGGGCGGTAGAGAAATACCGCGCGTATTTGAACAGGGCTTAGAAACCTAAGCGAGCTAGGGATTCAAAGGCACGAGATGAAAAAACTTTACTCTCGTGTGAACATAATTACAGAATACATACCTACCTTCATCTTTTTTTTGAACAGGCTAACCGAGTGGAACTTTTTCACCCGTAGCACCTGTGCACAGACATTTAAATAGTATTAGATGTCTGTGCACTTGTGACGTCATTGAACACAGACAGCCGTCATGTCAGTAACGTCACAGAGTACATTGCTATTAAGTAACTTTCAGCGTCATTTCTTTCAAGAAAATCCGACAATGGCGGTTGTATATTTTGAATTTTTTTACCAAAACCTGTGAATTTTTGAATTTAAATGTAATAAGGGTGGATTATTATTAGTTAAGTGTTCGTGAACGTGCACGAGAGTTGGCAAATGGTTCCAAGTTTATAAGACCATGCATTGCCGTTTTCTCTTCAACGGTTTTTTAGAGCCTTCAGTAAAACATCCACCATTTTACTGATGGCGTTTTGACCTGACAAAATATGACTTTGACTTGACATAACCGTACAAATCATAACTCACTTGACATTGGCAGAATTATTGCTAAAAAGCGATAGAAAGCCATTAACGAAGAAGAAGAAGAACTTTCAGCGTACTTTTTGGTTGTACTAGTGATTTTATTTCACTCACAACACACACAAATTAAGTCGTTTTCATGTTCTCTGCGGATTCTGCCGCCACGCCAGCCCCAACCTGTGTTCTAGGAAGATGCGACGGTGCGAGGGTGTCCACGCAGGTTACGTTCTAAACCAAAGGCCACCCCACCTTCCATGGAATCAAGGTCATCTCGTCAGCTCTTTTGAGCTCTTTTGCCATCGTCACGTACGAGGCCATTGGGTTCTAGAATGGCCTTGGTTCTTTCAATCTTTACAAAATAGCTGACCAATAACGTTAGTTACTTAGTACGTAGTCCAAAAATTCACACCAAGACGCTCAAGTACGTATCAATTTGATCTGAGCGCACTATACTAGAGTATCAACAAAACAAAATGCAACAGCCACTTCATAGTGACAACCATGTGTCAACAGTCGCCTAAGATATAAACAATCACTATTTTCTTTTATTTCAATAAAAAGTACCGTACTTACGTGAACTTGAAACTTTTTTCTTGTCTCTTGCAGTGGTTTAGATATAATAGTATCTAACTAAAGACACAGGAAGGCATTTTATCAGCATGTTTTCATGAAATTAGCATAGATGAATTACTGGACACTCGCGGAGTGCAAGACTGGTAGTGGTGGCGGCACGGTAAGCCAGAGAGAGTAGCTTAAACTCTCCCTGTTTGTTTTGACGGGAGTACAACATAATCTGTTGGGTACGATCGCCTAAGAAAAGCCATTCTATGGCCATTCAATCGTATTTTGTTAACAGAATCACCCTCCAGCGGCCGGGCGAACGTACCGCGACCGCGAAACTTTTCGCTTACCTAGGCGGTAAAAGTTCCGCCCTACCCGGCGAATACCGCGCGGTATCCCGCGCGGAATGTTCCGCTGCCGCGGGCGGGAGAGAAATACCGCCTTGGTGTGTGTACTCCTTTAATCTTCACACCTTGTTTATTAGAACATAATTTTATGTTAACTCAACTGAAATTGAATCAACATTTAGAGAATCAACTATTCGGTTTTTCAGTGCAGTAGGCTAGCTTCTACATAATATAATAATTATGCATGTATGAAGCCGTAGGTATTATAAATATAAAAACATAAACGTCAAAATTCGAAACGATTGACCCCATATAATTAGGAAAGAGGGTGTAAATTATTTTCGCTAAAATAATGTAGCTATCTAAATTCACTCACGGACTCGACTGTCATTGTCTCTGCCTATCGCACATGCTTATAGCAAAGCGCCGGCAATATGACATAGTTGCGTCGTCACAAATACACTGCAAAAGTATGTAAAATTAAACAAAACTTGCCTAGAAATCATTTTACAAAAGTAACATGTTATACGCCTTGTCAAAGAAATTCCATAAACACAGCTCATGAGCCAAACAAACTCGCGTACAATATCGGGTACAGTCCATTTCAGTTATTAATTAACAAAAGCGCAAAAACGCGTCTCCCTTTTTATCAGGACAAGCGTGAACTGAACAATGTAAGTGAAAACACTATTAAAACAGTGATAATAGAAAAAACATGGCTTCCAACTTCCAATCGTTTAAGTTTCTAGCTTTTTCATTAGAGGGGTTGATCAATACTACATCAAGTTAATAATTGTAAGCCAAGGGAGTTATTAATACGCCCGGGGTAGGGTTCCGTCATTTGTCGTATGGGTACAAAATAGTATTAATAAATAGATTCGGGAAACGCTTTTTCATTTTTTATACGTATGAATTTGTGGTCTATTCCACTATGATCACCTGGGTTGTAATCCAATTTCTTAGATTGTACTGTTCGAACCTGTTAGGCTCGGATAATAAAAATGCAATGTAAACCTTTGCTCACCATCAGCCTGATGATGATGTCCACTGCTATACATAGGCCACAGAGCGTGACTTTAAGGACGTTTATAATAACTTGTCCTCGTAACTGCACCCTTAAGCTTAAGGCTTGTTTATCTCGCGCATCCATCAGCTTCCATCAGATCTTCGGTTCACATTGCGAGGGACGGCCTACGCTGCGTCTTCCGGTTCATGGTTCGTGGACAGTTCATGTGAAGCTACACAATATTATGTGTTATTATGGCTGCATTTGAAAACTACTCACTTCCGAGCGCGAGCCCATTTGATTCAGTATAAACGTAAATAAATTGAAAAGCCGTGTAATACGCAATTCCTGCTAAAAATTACATCAAATGACGCGATGGCACGACGCGACGTAGCTGTAATGTCATTTAAAAAAGTAAATTATAAAATCTCAGTGCTCTTCCAAATATTAAATCAAGTGACTGCCGCTACCTCTTACTGAATTTACTTGCAAATTTAAAGGTTGGGTACAAACCATAGCCGTTTGGCTGTTTTGCTCCAACCTTTACGGATGCATTTTGACCCGCCTGCCAAGCGTGGTGATTATGGCGCCCCCCCCCCCCCTAATGACAAGCACAAATAGAAACGGCCCCCGGCTGTGCTATCCCGTGGCTCCGGTAGCGGTCACGGTAACGGCAGGGCAGGGGGTGCGAAGAATCCCCGGCAGACGCCCGGCTACCAACCCCACCAAACACGACCCCTGGCCAACCGAACACCTTGTCCAGCTTTTTCTGCAGATCACTACCTCGTCCACACCTCGTCCAAGCTCTGATTGACGTCCACCGTCTTGTCAACCCAAAGTTTCTTTCTTTTCTCTTTTATTTATCGGTAGGTACCTGTAAAGAGGTACAGATACAGAGCATCAAAGAGTTATGTATGATGATGATAGTGATCCGGAATGGTGGTGAAGGTGAGCACCAGTGTTGCCAACCCTACTGTTTTAACAGTAGATTTGCTGTTTTTTCATTAGTAACCCTGTTTTTTGTTTTAGGCACAAATTCTACTGTTTTTCTATAGTTTTAGAGCCATCTGATACAAATTGCAATAAACATTCAACATAGCGCATACAAAAGTTGCTACTACTTAGTTACTAAATATTATTATAGGGGAAAGTCCTGTAAATCATTATTTTCACTTCTGTGTTATCGTCAAGTTGAAGCAAGATCAATTATTTTGTTTATTACGTATTTTCGAAAGTGGTCATTTAAAAACAATGAATAAGTAGTGACTGATTAGGATTAAAAGTCCAAAAATCATAAGGTCCAAAACAAATAGCAAAAGAAAGTAAAGTCAAAATGGATTGCATAATCTATCTTTGAATATCACGGCTCACTTTCGAAAGAAGATTAAAAATATAATTAATTTCTTTGAGCACTTGTTAAATTTTCTTTGGAATAAAAATAATGTATGTATATTAAACACCGTTTCTATGAATTTAAATGTGTTTTATTAAAACAGCAGATTTATTGTGCGACGGGCCCGATAGCTCAGTTGGTAGTATCCCTTGGTAGTAGCCTTCTGAACTGAGGGCTGTGGGTTCGATTCCTACCAAGGACAAACATTTGTGTGATGAACATAGATGTTTGTTCTGCGTCTGGGTGTTATATTGTATTCTATGTATGTATTTACAAACAAAAAAGTATATAAGTATTGTATCAGTTATCTGGTTCCCATAGTACAAGCTATGCTTAGTTTGGGGCTAGATGGCGCTGTGTGAAATGTCCATACATATTTTTTTTTTTTTTTTTTATTGTTTTGAAATAACAATTCCACTGATTTTACTGTTTTTTTTAGGCTGTTGTACTGTTTTTTAGGCTGTTAGGGTTGGCAACACTGGTGAGCACGCTACAATACTCAATTACCACATAAACTAGTACTTAGAGCCAATTTCACCATTCGTATCACAAAACAAGTTTAATAGAATAGAACATAGGTAATATAGGTATTATATTATCTGGGATAGAATTAAGTTCTGAGTAAACGCAATCAAAATGTTGCTGGTGAAATCTGTATGATGCAGGTAAATCTAGATCAAAACCACCATCTGAACGCGTTTACTCAGAACATAGTTGTATTGAACTCGTTTCGTAATACGAACGGTGAAATAGGCCCTAAGTAGTTTACGTGCTAAAAGCCGCTCGTACAACGCTTAAGAAAAACATAGAGAGGAAATCGGTACTTACTTATAATATATGAAAACCGCAATAACCGAGCACATCGTTATCCGTCATCTAGCACTTGGCCAACGTGATTGATTATGCCCTACATTTTCCCCTTGAAAGGCCCACAGTGGCACAGTACGGGCTGATCATTTTATTTATATTTACCAGGTTATATAATTTAGTTAGTGGATTCTGAGACACCTCCGAAAGAAGAATGAACGGTAATTAAAATTTAAAAAGAAATTTGCCGGTACAAATTAATAGGTACTAAGATGACTTTTACACTGAAACCAATATACCATCATTATAGTCATCATCAACAGCCCGAAGACATCCACTGCTGAACATAGGCCTCACCCAGAGAGCGCCATCTCGAGGGTGAAGGACTGCAGACCTTCTGTATCTATCGCAAATATAAAAACTTGTTATTAATTATGGGTGCATATTATGGGCACCTACATACTTATTACCACGTCCCACAGAGTACAAACAAACAAGAAACATAATTTTTGTCAATGCTCTGTGGTACGCCCCGAACTGCCTCACGAACTTATTATTGGGAACTCTTGATTTACCAAATATTATGCAACTGCAACTGTTATGGGCGGCCGTGTCGCTTAACATCAGGTGAACTACTAGCTCGTCACGCCATTCATTCCCATAAAAAAATATAATAATAATAATAACGCAAGGGCGGCTTTGTGGCGAGCCGTCTCGGTGAGTGGCGACACAGCGTACCCTGATTCCAAGGGGCTAAATGAGACCCCTGACCTCTGGGTTGCCTTAACCGGCTGTCTGGGTGTGGAAGTCGCAAGAGCTAAGAACCTAAGCTCTAGGGTGGAAGTGTTAAAGGGCATAAGAATAATAAAATTAAAATAAATAACGCCGCGAGTAGCTTTCAGTGAAAGTGCAGCACACCTCTAGACACCCTAAGCCACCCCAATTTTGCTTCCTCGGCACCAATATGCGGTAGCCACTACACAAGGTCCATTTAGTGGGTGGCAAGTCATCACCACCTCAAACATTTTGATATGAGACAGAATTGGCCGGTGCCGTTTTCTCATTTCATAACCCAATGTCACCATTCATCAAAAGTTCACCACAATAGCCCAGTTTTTTTTACCTGTATTTACAAAGAATAGTTTATAATATGCCACACCATCCCTTGTCAGTTAAAACAATTAATATTATATTCAAAGGGGCCTCTTGGTGTGTTAGCCTCGGCCCCACCAATGCCTTCCAAATGTCCGAGCTAGACCCGAGTCTCAAGATATAGAAGAAATAATAATAATAATATAATAATCAGCTGATAAATAGCTCGCACTGTGGGCACTAGACCGCATGGAAGGTCACCCATGCGATGGACTGACCAGATCAAGTCTGCAGTGGGCGGTCCCTTGCATGAGTGCAGTATGACTGCCAGCAGGGAAAGATGGCGAGATATTGTGAGGCGAGCTACATCAGCCCACCACTCTTCGTGACGACCACGACCGCTGTGTCAAGAGCGACATGATTGAGAAGAAGAAAATAGCTCGGCAACAAACTTCTCATTATGGTGGAAATCTAAATCCAATCAAAAAGCTCTACTAAATTGTAGAATCTGTAGGTATACCAGGGCTCGTTAAAATTATTTAGAATTGCGGTCTGCAAGCAAAACATCCAGGTAGATGAAACCATACTATTTCGCTAATTAAACCAGAGACTTGCTGGCTTCGCTCACTGCAACGAGAGTTGGGCTTTGATTGCTCAACTTAAATAGTCGAAGGAGTTGGTCCATACAGTGCGTCAGTTACGTTACGTTAGTAGTATACTATTATAATATCTGTGGTTACGTCAAAGGACGTTAGTTAGAGAGCCAATTAAGTTGAAAGTAACTACGTATATTCAAGAGCACAACGTTATTTCAATTAGTGAAATTACTGGGCAAAGGAGACTTTATGACTTTATGACACAGTGTAGTAATCTAATTACTAGACTGTGTGATGTCACAGGATGACGTGCGCAGTATACAGAGTCACGCGCCTTATTTTAAAGTTCCTAGTGACACTGCAACTGCTATGGCCGCGTCGCTTAGCATTGCGTGAACGACTAGCTCGTCACGTCATTCATTCTCATATAAAAAAAACATCCCTGTACGGAAAATATAAACGTCATAAATGCAAGGTTTTTTTTGTTTTTTTTGGAGTTGCTACGTGATCGTCGAGCGAACACCACTCGCACGGATCGGAAAATAATATTCGCAAACTCAGAGCGCGTTTCCTTTGAAACGTGCCAGGGTTGCGCTCGCGCTGTGCGTGACGGGGATTGCTTAGCCCGCTGATGTCCTGGGTAAATTCTACCCAACCGATCGCGAGGAGCACGTCCTCGGCGCCTTATGGCACCACCAACCGGCCCTTTTCAGGGCCAAAATATTGATGTAGCCCGAAGACGGAGAACGAAAACAGAGGGAGGAGATCGATCTGACTCGGGTGATAGTTAGGGCGCGCACTCACTTACAGTGCCGCGCTCAAAGCATGCCCTGAGTGGATCATCCTCCTCATCATCCGATGAAGATGAAGCCCCCCCTTGGCCCAGCGCCACCCGCAGTGGCCTGCCGCGCGCGAAGGGAGTGTCGCGTGCCGACATCCATGTTGGCGCGACGCCCCCTGTCGATGCCGGCCGCCCCCGTGCCTTTGCAGTCGAGCAATCCGAGCCCCTCCCGCCCCTCATGTATTTACCGGAGGTACGGGAAGCGCTGCTCAGGGCCGCTTCCGACACCACCGCCGCCGCGCTCGCCTCCGAGGCTGGAGCCAAATCGTCCGCGTTGACGCCTCGAGCGCCGCCTGCATTCGCCGCCGCGCGCGCTAGCAGGCCGATCTCGGCGTCATCGTCGTATGTCGACCTTACCGGTAGGTCCGACCCGCGCGGCACCACATAAACGGAAATTCCGAACTCACCGATGTCACCTGACTTAAGCGAAGAGGGCCTCTCCCCCCGGGGCCGCCTCGAGAGGGACACTTTGATACTTGCGCACTTGAAAGCGACGGGAAAATTCCCAAAGTCTTTCCTGGCTAACTATGACAGAATCCTGCGGGACAATGAGCGCCTCCTCGAACTACAGCAGAATGAAGAGGCCTACGGTATGACTATGGAGGCTAGAGAGGGCCCTAAACGCCGTACCCGAAGCGAGTGAAGCCCTGAGGAATCCGAACAGATGGGAACCCCAAAATTTGCATGCCCTGAGTCTGCTTGGAAGGATCGCCTGGAAGAGGAACCCAAAGAGCAGAGAATAACTCAACGCCGCAGCTACGCGGTGGCGGCAACGAGCAAACCTACTACCGCGGAAACCGCTACATTGACTACCGCAACGAAGAAGGCAATACCTTCGCAGAATCAGGACGCCCAGACGGAGCAGGCCGTTCCCACCCCAGACCCCCCGCCCCAAGCGCGGCCCCAAAAGGGAAAAAGGAAACTTTAAAGAAAACGAGATATCCACCACATGTTGTAGAGGAACTCCCGGAATGGACCACCCACTTCCGGGAACTTAAAGAGAAAATCGGGAGAGCCCCTAACGCGCGCCCCTTCGGAAAAAGGGTCCGCTTCACGCCTGCCGACGAAGAGGAGTATAGGATAGTCCAGCGCTACCTCCCGGCAATGGAACCAAAACTTTCCTGGTTCTCTTATTCGCTCCCACAAGATAAGGACGTGAAGATAGCCATCAGATCCCGAAGAAGTTAAGGCGGAGCTACGAAGCCTAGGATTCCAGGCGGTGTATGTTCGCCGTATAAGAGCGCGGAAAGGCAGACCAGGGTGTCTTTTCTTCGCCATCTTAAAGAAAACTCCTGATCTCACGCCCGCCATCTACGAAGTGGATGAGCTGCTGTGTGCGCCAGGAATAAAGATTGATGCCTGGAGGGGGAAAAAAGGACCGGCACAGTGCCACCGGTGCCAACAATTCAGGCACTCATTGCATTGCTGCCATCGGAAGCTGGCTTGTGTCAGATGTGGTGGTGAACACATCGTCAGAATCTGCCCAAGGCTGCCATGCAAATTGCGGAGGTCCACACCCCGCAAACAGCAGGAACTGCCGAGTTATGATCCGGGAGGTGCGGAATAAGAAAGCGGGAATGGTAGCCCTCACCGCCCCCACCTCCGAAGAAACCAAGGAGTAGAGGGCCAAAGCACGCTCATGGCCCCTGCCAACATGCCCACCCAAAGGACGGCCAAGGGGAAGGGCCGCATGGAACCATCCAAGGCACAAGCCAAGAAGGTAGCAACACCGAAGCCGACCACGGCGCCAACCCAAGGGGAGGCACCAAAGAAGAAGCCACCAGCACCAACGATGGAGGCCCACTTAACTGCTAACTGTCACCGTCCACGCTTCGCCGGGTGATGGTGCAACTCAGCATTAGTGTTTTTAGCGTGATCGTTGCCATTGCAAACCCTCAAATAATAAGCATCCAAAGTGCAGGTGTTTTGTGAATCTTACCAATTATTATCACTCAGACATTTACTTAAATTAACCCTAAGTTAAATGAATTATCTATTATAAATGGCTGCTAAAATTCTACAGAATTTTTCTTTGTTCCTAAACGGGATAATAACAGAAAGTATACCTACACTGAAAAAAAAAAGCAGACCTACTACTTACTACTTACTTACCTGTAACGAGATTTAAAACCATTAACAAAACATAAAACAAATATTATTAATCCGCTACACTACCCTTGTTTTTTTTTTCTTATAATTTGGCTCCACACATAGTGTATTTAGCCAGTGTCAAGTATTATATTTTCATCGTGTTATAAAATATTTCACGCAAAATCATGTCCTAGTCATAGTCATAGTCCAGTCTAAGTCAGGCAGGCATAGTGCAGTCTAAGTCATGCTCCAGCAAAGTGGTGGCAACTTCTAAAAGCTTATATGGAGTTTTGTTAGCAACACGAAAAATCACGTTTCACCACATTATATCACTTGCCCTCACTCATGCTCGCAATTCAGCACTTAATGCGTAAATCGCCACCAATTTTAAACATTAACACCGGGTAAAGCAATAGTTTTGAAAAGTAATACAATGCAACGACGTGAACTTTTCCGCGTTCCCGCCAAAACTCCTACCCTGGTTTATATCAAAGTTGAGATTGACAAACAATTGACAAATCGAACCAGATTTTAATATTTTTTTTATATTTTGGCTCCACATATAGTGTATTTAGCCAGTGTCAAGTATTATATTTTCATCGTGTTATAAAATATTTCACGCAAAATCATGTCCTAGTCATAGTCATAGTCCAGTCTAAGTCAGGTAGTCATAGCCCAGTCTAAGTCATGCCCCAGCAAAGTGGTGGCAACTTTACTAGAAGCTTCTATGGAGTTTTGGAAGCAACACGAAAAGTCACGTTTCACCACATTATATCACTTGCCCTCACTTATGCTAGTAATTCAGCACTTAATGCGTAAAACGCCACCAATTTTAAACGTTCACACTGGAAAAAGCAAAAGTTTTGAAAAATAATACAATGCAACGACGTGAACTTTTCCGCGTTCCCGCCAAAACTCCTTTCAATCAAGTTGTCTTTGAAAATTCTGTCGAATGTCATTTTGACGCGACTTTTGAATTAGCCACAGAAGCCATAAACCAAGAAGTCAAGTCAAGTCGACTTTTGAATTATCAACTCACTCACTTACAAAAAAGTTAAAAGAAATATTATTTTTGTATATTTTATGTTTTTATATTTTAACTGGTAAATATTGAAGAAACGGTACCGATATACTTTATTCGTATTTTAAATATCGCGACACTTCATAAAATAATAAAATAACACGATTTGAAAGCAAGGAGACCGCTTGGTTGACGAAATTCGGACCATCAGCATCTCAGCCTCGGATCATGCCAGATTAGGCGCTGCTTTTGTTTATGAAATGCATAAAGCTAGAATTGCCGCACAGCGCCTGATTCATCCTCCAGAGGAGCCCCCGCCTCGACTATGAATTCCAGTGTAATTCATAGTCCAGTCTAAGTAATGCCCTAGTAAAATGGTATTTACAATAGATTACAGACTTTATAAAAGTAGGTGTAGTTTCAATCACTAAAGAGTTTTTATTATTATAATATTATACCGACCATGACTATACCGACATCTATCGTCTTTAGACAAAAAACGCGTAATTTAATTTATTCGTACAACTTGCTCAGATTGATAACCACATGGTGCTCGCACACAATCTCAAACTTAGTCGTAGTTCTTGAAATAGACGGTAGATGGCATGCATTCATGGACAAAATACTGGAAGAGCAAAATCACAAGGTAATGCAATTTACTCTCAGTAAAACCATAGAGAAAAATAGAGTATACAAAGTATGCTATACGATGCAAATACATTAGAAAGTGAGTAAACTTTACATTTAGATAGATGGATAGAAAATGCTTTATTGCACAAACAACTAATGTAGATAGGTATCTACACTTTTCTTCTATGTGTAGGTAACTAGGTACATAGGCGAAATTAATGCTAGATAGCATTATCTTCCAGTTAACCTGGGTGTAAATTGGAAATTTTTATGTGGCAGTACAACGCAGCTTAGATATACGATGTTTAAAAACCACGTACATTTTTAACACTTAAAAATAACTTATATTACTTACTATCAACCTACTATTTTAGGTATGACCTATATAATTAAGTAATTATTTACAAATGTACTTGTGAGTACGAGGCGAGGCGTGCTAGGTATATATATATATATATATATATATATATATATATATATATATATATTTATTACAAATCCTATATAGGAAAGCATAGGCTAACTTATAATAGGTTTTTTAAGAAATCTCTGTGTATGTAGGTGCCAGCTACCTCGCTTAACTTCGTCAAAAATAATGATCTAAGAATGATTTAGGTATAATCACAATATTTATTTTATATTTATACCAAGAATAAAGTTAAAATGCAAATATATTATCATCAACAGCCTGAAGCCGTCCATTGCTGAACATAGGCCACCCCCAATAATTCATTGCAAATGTATACCTACCTACCAATCGAATTATTTAAGTATTTTTGAAAATTGTAATAGCATGCATTGATAAATAATTTTCACATGCCACTACTATGGGCTAAATGGAAGAAGCACCCACTAAACCCTACGATCTACATGTACTCCATTTACGTGAATAAAATTTCATTTCATTTCATTTCATTTCATTTCATTTCATTTCATTTCATTTCATTTCATTTCATTTCATTTCATTTCATTTCATTTCATTTCCCCTCTTTGAACGGCTGCTTGCCTCCTACATCCATCGGTTCCCCAAATATGAAAATAAGATAATAAAATGTGTAGTAAGTATGTATTAATGAAAATAATAATTTATTGCAAATATACTAATTATAGCACTTTTATAATAATTAGCGTATTTTTAGACTACTTTATACAGTACCTACGTAAGTACGGGCCTTATACATACATACATACAAGTGGCCTAGCATTGTTGCGGCCGTGTTGGCTTATTGTGAGAGCATAAGTGACCATTGGAGCAATACGAGTAATCCTGACAGTAGTGTAAATATTTTTATTTTTATTTAATAATCTTGACATGGTTGTTTAGTCTCCATGAAATATTATGTAGTAATTGTAATTGATTCTGTCGTTTTTATCACAATAAATAAATAAATAATAATATTAATAATATGCGGTAGCCACTACAGGAGGCCCATTTAGTGGGTGGCAAGTCATCACCTGCCTCAAACATTTTGATATGAGACATAATTGGCAAGTGCGGTTCTCTCATTCCATAACCCAATGTCACCATCCATCCAAAAGTTCACCATAATAGCCCAGATTTATTTTATACCTATACGAAAAATAGTCTATAATAATGCCAAACTATGCCTTGTCTGTTATAATTAATCATGTATTCAAAAGGGCCTCTTGGTGTTAACTTCGGCCCCACCAATGCCTTCCAAATGTCCGGGCTAAACCCGAGAGTCTAAAGAAATAATAATAATACATAAGTTAATATTGTTCCATCTTCAAAAGGGGTAGCTATACTATACTATCTGTTTTACTATTTTTGTTCTACCAATAGAACAAGTAAGAAATAAATCACATCTACCATAACATTTGTCCAGTTTGTCCTACTTCTACACCTAAGCACTAACAGAACAAGTGGAAAAATAATTCTCAGTTGTTCTACCAACACAAAAAGTGATAAATAAGCGGTCAAGTAGTAGTCGGACTAACGCACGAAGGGTTCCATAGCATTCATTATCTATAAAATCGACCAAAAAATCACGTTTATTGTAGAGATAGAAACCCCCTGAAATATTTGCATTATCACGTTTTTTTAGTATTTATTTGTTATAGCGGCAGCAGAAATATATCATCTGTGAAAATGTCTACTACCTAACCATCACGGTTCATGAGATACAGCCTGGTGATAGGGGGATAGACAGACGAACAGACGAACAGTGAAGCCTTAGTAATAGCAGAACTATGTAGACAGACAAAATAGCCCGAAAAATAGCCCGAGTTAGGCGAGTCACGTTTTGTCATAGGTGATGGGGTATCTGTAGTAGTATACTATTATAATATCTGTGGTAATAGGGTCCGTTTAACCCTTTGGGTACGGAACCCCAATAACAAATCTGTTCTACCATTAGAACAAGTAGGAACATTAGGTCTCGGTGGTTCTACCAACATAAAAACAAAATACAATAAAGTTTATTCAATTCTATAGAAAAAATCCCGGTTGTTCTATTGCGCCAAATAAAAATGTAATTTATACAAAAGCAATCATTCAGACATTCATCAGCGTTGATTACTCCAAGCTTCGGTATTATATCACAACATAATTATCACATCTCCATTTCACTGGACTTTAAGTCCATTATTGATTGCGCAAGAGTAAAATGAAAACGATACGTTATGTTATGAATGAGCTTTTATTTAGCGGAACCAACAAACCTATCTTGTTTGTTACGTTGTCCATGTTAATTGTTCATATGGGCTACATAAGCGATCATCATCATCATTAACAGCCTGAAGACGTCCACTGCTGAACATAAGCCTCCCCCCGGGAGCGCCACTTAGAGCGGCTGCTCGTCTCCTGTTGCTGTATGTACGTTTGTTGTATGGGAGCACCCTTAAGTTTTTCATTTATTGTTTTTTTTACTATTTGCTGTTATAGCGGCAACAGAAATACATTATCTGTGAAAATTTCAACTGTCTAGGTATCATGGTTCATGAGATACAGTCTGGTGACAGACGGACAGCGGAGCCTTAGTAATAGGATTCGCTTTACCCTTTGGGTACGGAACCCTAAAAACCAAGTTCAACCGTCTTCACTCGCCTTAACAAATGTATTTGTTGGTTAAGGCGACTTTTATGCTGCATGGTAATTAATTGGATGATAATTAAATTATAATTGATAAAACATTTACCGTCTTACCACAAAAATAATTTTAAACATCGCTTAGATACATGTTTAGTTAGACAGCGTCTAAAAGTTAAATGCTCCTTAAACGGATGTTTTATTTTTGTCACTACAAAACCATGTTTATACCGTGTTTACTTAAACACTGTCTTACTCGATCCACATTTTTTAAATAAGGTGACATTATACGAATCGTTTCATTCCGCGCAGAACTCATTTTGTAAATCCAATACATGTTAGCGTCATAGCTGCGACCATAGAAAAAACGGAACGTTATTAGCGTGATGTTTGACTGTGTGTGTTATGGCGACAGCGACAGTTAAACACCTCTTAAACTAAGGGTTGAGTATGTTAAAATTTTAGCACGTGTTTAACGCCCGTCTATCTTAAACGAGTGTTAGGTGCGGATTTGTGGTATGGAATTCATGAAACAACTGTTCAACAAGTGTTTAAGGCGCGTCTAAATCTTTTGTGGTAAGACGGAAAGCTTCTTACTTATAAAGGCCGTTTAAAATTAGTCAGTGTTTTAAATGTTCCGTCTCGTTTTCCCGCGTGACATAATAAGATTTTAAGCACAATAGGGGGAATTCTGTGTTTAAGCATTGGCTAACTTTAAGCAGCGTTTATAATAAGTAAGGTACAAAATATTTTTCCAGATTTTACGTTTTAAAAACCAAACTACTATGTATACTAATTCTGCCGAAACTTTTTAAAAACAAACACCTACTTCAAAAAGAGGAGGTTCTCAGTTCTGGTGCATGTTTTTTGTTTCCACCACAGACCTACAATTTTTTCGTTCCTCTCAATAAGATTGTGGTCTCCACTTCTCTCCGTCATTAATTAACCAATTTCAAAAACTGGATGAAAATTGGATTGGATTGGATGTTCTCAGGCGAAGTTAACGCGAAAAGTTTTTTAACCCTTCTTTTTAAGAAGAATAATAATTATCATTACGTATTAATTGTTCTCTCAAATAATAAGTAAATACGAAGCGACATCGAGATACCTACGGGTTTTAGCAGTTGCTAGAACATTTATTTAGATCTTCAAGGGTCGCCTTATCGAATTGTAAGAAGTAATTAAATAAACTAAGTTCACTACGAAAGCACTAGAACGTAAGCTACTTAATGCATTCTAAAGAATAGATACCAATTATGTGTCGTCTACTAAGGGCGAGACACATGCAACAGTTCTCTTTGTGACATGACCAACATTCAACATTCTCAATACATCTCATGTAAAGAAAAGACTATGCACTCATATAATGCTATAATATAATATAGCATGTACTGTACTCCCACTGGCACGCATATAGTGTGTCTCGTTGCCTAAAAATAACCTAAGCGAACCGTCCTGATACTTGAAAATGTTACTGCCGTCGTTGTGCGGTAGAGACAGAGCCGTCCCTATTGCAATCAGCTGTGAGCCACTACTGCCTCTATGCTCGTTAGGTTTTTCGAAGTGAGCTACAAATGTGGCAGAAGCGTCTGATCGTAACAAGCTGTTTATTATATTTAGGATTTTCCTATTTATAGATACACAAGTAGGTACCTTAACTTAACACCTATACTTAGGTATCCCTACACCTTAATTGAGCTATTTGTTGTTCAGGAGTTCCGTTGTGCTTACTTGAAAGTCCATGGTTTCATGAACAGAAAACAGATTAAGTTGTTAAAATTAAATACGAAGTTCTATCTAATTCCATCTAGCCCTTTATGTTTGATTTTTCTAATAGTTTGCTTTTGTTTTCCTCACAGGGTGTGCGGAAATGAGAACATGACCACGTGGATACAACGCATTAGAGTAAGTACATATATTCAGTACTTTAATTCCGCTACATTGATCATACCTAAGTACTTTTCATTGAGGAATTCATTACGATATGAGGAGGATATGAGGAAGGAGTTTATGTTCGTGGACATGGGACCAGAGACGCCTCCGAATGAGACGCTCGTAGATCTTCCCCAGAGTACTGAGGAGACTAATGGGGCGGTAGCTAGAGGGCTCGGTAGCCTTCTTGCCTGGCTTGTGGATGCCGATGACGTCGGCGAACTTCCACGCAGCGGGAAAAGAGCAATTACTCATAGCCGCATTGAAGATGCTAACCAGAGATCAAGGGGACCGAAAAGTGTTTGACCACTTTGTTGCTGATACCATCAGCGCCGGAAGCTTTACGGGTGACGAGATCCCTGATGACAGACTCGACTTCAGCGGCCTTAATAAGCTCACGAGGGGGGTCGGAGGGTGTTAAGGAGCTGCGACGTTCAACTTCGCTGACCACCGTATGGAGGTGGACAGGGTCAACGTGATCAGGGGAAAGGTTACACTGGGCCTTGAGGCTCTCAGCCAAGCACTCAGCTTTTTCCTCGTCATCGAACGCAGGGACTTGGTTCGGCCTATCAAGAGGAGGCATCGTTCTAAGTGTGTCACTTTTCAAGGTTCGAGCCAACCTCCAGTATGCCTGGTGGGTTGACTCGAGCCCTGAAAGTAGGTCTGTCCAGTTCTGAGCGCGAAGATCACCTATGCGTTTCTTAACAGCACGCTGGAAGAAATTCAAGGTGGATTTGTTATCATGGGTAGGGTCGCGTCGTATGCCCTAGTGGCGGCGTTCTTTTCTGTCAGCAGTCTCCTCGCATCCTCGGGTAGATCCCAGCGGTGGTCCACCACTGGAACCTGCTTCGAGGACTCACCCACTACGGTGCGGAGGTGGCTGGTGAGAGCGTCGATCGCGGAGGAAACGTCATCTAGCGTCTGTATGTCATCGGGTATCTTATCTAAGTCGGGTGAACTGATAGCTTTCAGGGATTCCCCCAATCGCTTCCAGTCCACCACTGTTTTAGTCTGGGTCTGGGTCTGGTCGAGGTTCCCAGGGAACCTGGTTGGAGTCATGGGTGCGATGATGTCAAAGGTGTGGTGGTCTGCGTCTGGTCGTGGGTCAGTTAGTTGTCCGAGTATCCTACCGTTGGCATTGGAAGTGTTGCAGTTCCACATGGTGTGTTTGCTGTTGAAGTCTCCCGCCAGAATGACGGAGCTTCCCAGAGAAAGCAGTGCGTTGATATCACTACTGAGCAAACGTTTGTCTGGGGGGAGGTAACAAGACGCTAGTATGATCGACTGATGGCCGTTCATAGCTAGGCGGCAGCAAGAGGTTTCTAAGTTGACTAAGGACGTAGGAGTATCAATTGGAATGCAGTGAAGAGACCTTCGGTAATAGATAAGCGTACCGCCTCCAGCATTCGTAAGCCTATCATTACGAACCACAATGTAATTGGCGATCCTAGGATCCCGTTTACTGGGTTTCAGGAGGGTCTCTTGCACAAGCATTACATCGACCTGATGGGTCTTACAAAAGTCGTGAACCAAGTCGCGTTGACGAGCGAGACCGTTTGCGTTGAAGAACGCTAACGCTACGGAGCGAGGTTTAACATTTTTTGGTGTACTATCCATATTAGATACTAAATACTAAAAGAAAGTAAGGGGCAGCGCATGATAGCGTCGAGAATGTTGTCGTGCTGGACCAGGGCACAGAAGCGGTCCTCGGGAGTCACGGCTGAACGAAGTTTGTGTGCTAGCACACGCACTTCCTTCAGGTCGATGGCTGTCAGACTCTGCTTGATCAGAGCTAGATCTTCCATCAGAGAAGTCGAAGCAGCTTGGCCAGAGAGGCCAGACTGGAATTATACCAAGACATTATACTTCTAGGAATTTAGCTAGAAGTATAATGTCTTGGTATAATACAAATAAAATCGGCAAAACTAGCTCATATGCGGCGGAGATACGCATAACATACAATACATAATAAGGAAAAATATCGAAATGACAATAACTTCTCCTTTTATCAAAGTCGTGTTAAAATCTACAGGAAATGATAATGCTTGGTTGTTTATATTATTATGCTCTATAGATGCAAGCGCATCAATCGGCCACCTGTCCGCAGTGTCTTGACCTCGGTTACATCATAATTATATGCGTGGTTCCCACCTATTTCACTCAAAATGTATGTAAATATTGTTGACACTCCAAGTACAAATTTTTTATTACGCACTATACAATCCTACCAAACCGAAAAATAGCTAGAAAAATAAAACACCATTAATATCACATATCGTCGAATATGAATATGGACCTAATTGACCTTAATAATAAACATAGAGCTTTAGATTAGATTCCCCAACTTTTGTCTTTTATGTCATTCGAAAATCGAACTTGATAGAAAAAGACAAAAGGTGGTTTAACTACTAACTAGTCCAAAACTACACCAACAAATTTACAATAACTTTATTTACCTGTGATGAATTTACACATATTTTTTAATACAGGTGAAGAATTTACTTTCAATGTATGGAGTTTAAAAAATGTGACGAATTTACTTTGTGACGAATGTACAACAACCCCATTATCTAAGTACACCACGTTTATTTATAAGGCCGTATAAGTATACTTTATACCCAAAATCGTGTATACATAGAATTGGTGGCGTTTCACGCATTAAGTGTAGTGCAGAATTACGAGCATGAGTGTGGACAAGTGATATAATGACTGTGGTGAAACGTGGTTTTTCGTGTTGTTTCCAAAATTCCATAGATGCTTCTAGTAATATTGCCACTATTATAGGGCATGACTTAGACTGGACTATGACTTCCTGACTTAGCCTGGACTATGACAACCCAGACTGTGACTAAGACGTCCAGTCTTAGTCACAGTCTGGGTCGTTCTTTACGGGAAATATAGCACGATGTTTTTTTTTATAATTCATTTAGTGTCAAGGTCAATACCAACCAACTTTAGGAAAAATCCTTATCATACTACTTCAGTACGTACAATAAACGGCGTGATGATAGTCTAATAAGTGATTTCTATGAGATTCAATGCTATAACCATAGAGCTAATAAAAAAAGAAGGAGGGAATCCCGTCTGATCCGAAACTGAAGCACCCTTAGGAAGCCGGAACGCTTCGTACGTACGAGCGGGGCACGCACACACTCACATCATAGGCAGCCGGTCGCCATACTTTCATCTGACACACATATGTAATATGTCCGCCATTTTGGGCTTCAGTTCCATGTCAATCAAAACTCAATCCTTCTTTTTTATTTCATCCATGGCTATAACACGTATTTTGTAAAATATGTAACCACAGATCATAAGTAGGTGTTTCAACATTATATTTTCGCAACGGTTATCATCGCACCCATGCCCATGTCAGTTAGGTAATCTCTGCGCATTACCGGACGCGCATCTTAGATAAGGATCATAGTTTTTATTAGCTAAAGAAGTCCCTAATTGCATTAAAGACAAGTAGGTATACATAACAATAATCATAATAATAGGTATAACTACATAGAACTGAAAATGTTGTGAGCGAGCAGTTATTATCACAGTACATTATTAATTTAAATAGAAACGCGCTGCCCCGGTAAGCCTAATTATTTACCCACATAGTTTTTTGGATTGTTTGTTTGTGCGTATGTTTGTCTAGCTGGTAAGAAAGCACAGAGATGGTGACCCTTTGAGATCATCATAGGGTAGGTACTTTTAAACGCGTAAAAAAGAGTTTCCGAAGTATAAAAGGTGAATAGTGGGTGAAATCACAGGGACCTCTAGTTAACAATATAAAATGCACTGCTTGAAGTATCATTAATTAGCCAGTTGCTTTTTCTACGAGACGGGGCAACCTAGTATGAATGCTAGTCCTTCATCTACACTCACGTTTCTTTTAAGTATAATTCACTTTGTAACAAAATAATATATTACCTACCTACTGATTTAGCGTGTTCTAAAAATGTAAAAAATCTATCTGTAATATACAAAATTTATTTGTAACATTTATGTACTTTATTTGGAGAATAAACATTATCTATCTTAAAAAAAAGACGGTGTAACTTTATGACACTGGTTTCCAAGTCTTAACGCTAAGTAAGTGCTTAACAAGTAATCATCATCATCATCATCAGCCTGAAGACGTCCACTGCTGAACATAGGCCTCCTCCATACAGCACCACTTTGAGTAACTACAGCATAGCGGCGCCGGCGTCGGGCTTAGCCAGATCGTCAATTCACCTGGTGCGCACTACGAGGAAACTTATCGTCGTTGTCAGAGTGAGACACACATAGGCGCTACTGGCGATGGCAATTAATGCGATTTTGCGTAAATTTCATAAACATGCTAATTCACGAGTCTTAGCATGCTAATTGCTATTGCTATGCTATTTGCTATAATGAAAAATGAAATGAAAAATAAAATCAGAAATGAAATGAAAAATTATATGAAAAATGAAATAACCAAATGAAAATTGAAAAAAAAAACTTGTATTGAAACTTTATATTAAGAATTTCAAGAATAATTAATAAACTAAATTAATTGATATGAATTTTCATATTTCACAGAATTTAGCAACTACATTTCATTTGCGAAATGCTAATTGAGTTTTCACATGCTAAAAATGAATGCGAATGCTAATTAATCCATCACTAGGCGCTACCATAGCCTTGTCAAGGTCTCTCACGAGATAAAAAGTCGAAAAAATTTTGTAGCGGTGCGCATGCTAGGCCGGGTTGTCGCCACTCAAGAGCCTTCCTCATCAGTTGTCAGTTCTACTACGAGCGATAAAACAAGTGATAGGTATATAGTCAAGCAAATACAGCAAAGATAAAAATTATAGGTACTATATCACTCCACTGATATTCGTTTATAAGCAATGCTATAATACTAGAAGCTCGCAGAGTGTCAGCGTTAAACTAATTAAGCAGCGATCCAATGCTAGGGCGGGTGAACTTAGGGAGGCTGGGGGTTCCAAAAAGCCACAAATTAAAAGCTTTATAGGTCTACCAGAATCTCATGAAACAAAATTAAAAAAGAGAAAATGGATTTTCATACAACAATACCAGATTGTCACCTTTCAAATAAAATTGACAATTTACCACATTGCTTTGATACTTTCGGTTTTTTGTTCCGAAGACCAAGTAGAGGATACTACTTATTGATATTATGAATTCTTTTTTTTTTAGAAGAAGTTTAGTACCTGCCTATTTTATGGTTGAATTAAAAAGTGAAGGCACGTCAAGGGATTGTGTGTTTTCTACCCATGTGAAAGAGGAATATCGGAAGAAGAAAATTAACTACGACGGATTAAGTGAAATGTTATAGAAAAGTTTTGTGTTATAAAAATCTTTTTAAATCTTCGTCATTATCTGATGAAACTAAAAATGTAAGTGAAGTTTCGACCCGAAATAATTTTCGTGTTCGGATTGAAATACAGTTGAAGTAGCTGTAGGTAGGTAGGTAGCCTACCTATATTGATTATGGTTTTATTTTTTTATAGGTCGCAATAAAAACTGTATAGGTACTGTCTCAGTAACATGCGTAGTGCCATACCATAACCATATTAATTTAGAATTCCGAGTGCTACTGCAATCTGTTATGGGCAGCTAGCCGTGACGCTCACCACCAAGCAAACGACAACCTCGTCACGTAATTCATTTACATAAAAAAATTGTAAATACTTTACACATAATAAAAGGTTTATTAAAACTCACTTTTACTGAAAATCACTGCGTTTTGATCCAATGAAAAACATCACTGCCAGAAAAACATGACAGTTAAAGTTGCGAAACTTAATTTTCAAGACGGCCGGTAGTTAAATAAGTATCAAGACAGGGCACCCAAGATACAGGCTGTTGCCTAGTTTGGGGCCCGTGGGATACTTTTTACCTATAGTATAATTAATAAAGTCTGATTTTGTATTATTTGTAATGATGATTAACACTATTGTTTTTATCTGGCAATAAAAATTATTCTTATTCTTATTCTTACAGATTAATCCATTCATATCCGGTGCTGCCTACACCAAAATTTTATTTTCCCTATTTTTCATCAGATTCTGGTAGACCTACAATCTACAACCACGGAACACGATGCATCTCACAATTAATTTCAATAGATGGCGTTACGTGGGTCAGTTTTTTAATGAAAGCTTTGCAAACTCTGAATAATTTAAAATGGACTATGAAATATTACGAATGATTTATGAATAGTATTATTGTATAGTATTATTATGTAGTACCTAGAGTTATTACATCTAGAGGATTTTATTGGAATATATCTTTTATTGGCAGTTGTGTAAGCACTTACTAAGGGATCGGAATGTGATAGAGAAAACTGTGTAGTTCCGAGTAGGTATCCCAGTGGAGCAAGCAATTTTATCCCGCAATTTCTCAGTGACGCTATCAGAAATACCTAATCATAATATATTTCCAGTGTCAAATCAACAGATAAATTATGTTTATTATACCCACGTACAAAATTATAATGTCAGCTTGTCAAATGACCGCGACGACCCACGAATGTCAGGGAAAGTGAACCCCGCCATTGTTTGGTCTCAAATGAAAGTTACAATTTATTATAGAGATGCACCTCTAATTGTATAGTTTCGTGGCCGGTTGTTGAAATATCCGGATTAATTTATAATGTATGTGAAGTAGTAAAGTATAATAAAGTATATAAGTATTCTATCAGTTATCTGGTTCCCAAAGTACAAGCTTAGTTTGGGGCTAGTTTGGCGTTGTGTCAAATGTTCACACACACACACATACATAATAAGTCCTCAAGAATTTATCAGTTTTTTTGGTCAAGGTCAGGGTTGGGTCGGATTATACTTATATATAATGATATATAGTTCATGCTGCCCCCATTGTAGACCAGACATCAAAAGATCATTAGAACTATCTTAGGTATAAAAGGGAGAAAATGACATCGTTATCACATATTTTAATCAAACCGACTTGTTTCTATGGAGCTATGGAGAGAACAATGCTCGGTGTTTCCCTACGAGATAAGATCCGAAATGAGGAGATCCGCAGGAGAACTAAAGTGACCGATGTAGCTCTTAGGATTAGCAAGTTGAAAGGGCAATGGGCAGGCCACATCGTTCGTAGAACTGACATCCGATGGGGAAGAAAGGTTCTCGAGTGGCGACCACGAACTGGAAGACGCGGCGTAGGCCGGCCCCCCACTAGGTGGACCGACGACCTGGTGAAAGCCGCGGGGAGCCGATGGATGCAGGAGGCGAGCAGCCGCTTTAAGTGGTGCTCCCGGGGGGAGGCCTATGTTCAGCAGTGGACGTCTTCAGGCTGTTAATGATGATGATGATGATGATGACCTGTTTCATTAAAAGGAGTATTGCCATCTCTTTCTACGGATTAAAAATGGTTGATAAGAAAAAAAATATTGGTCTTGTGTCATGTATTTTTATTAAAGGGACCGAAGTTAAAAAAAAAATTGAAAATTAAATACATTGCTTCTATTTAAGCGGAAAAATTCGAAAAGTTATTGTCTTCCCTTTCTTATTATCTTTTATTTTTTTACATCTTATTATCTATACATAGTTCAAACAATACATTTTTATCTTAAAACTCATAAATATTAAAACACATTTACATAAAAAATACCCCGTTGCGAAAATAATGTGCAATCATTGTCTCATCTCTATATTGTGACCATCAACCTTATAGATCTAAGAAAGAAAAGACTCACAGTCATAATCCGTTCACATGACTCCTATTTTATAACTCGTGAAACCGCATTGTTTCTTAACTGTGAACAATCTGTTTTGTTAGCTTATAAAAACAAGTTACATCATAAAACAATTGAATTTGCAGAGTTAGCATGGACGGTAGACAAAATTGTCTTTGCCCTGCAGCCCTACAACAAACTAATACAAAACCATCATGGTTCGTGACAGTAATGCTTCAATAATATTGTTCGAATTCGTACCATGAATTTATCAAGTATTCCGGCGCGAGAACGAGACATCTACATTTTTATATAGCGTTATCACTGTCGCACGTCGGTGTCAACATGATTAACGGTATGACATGACAGTTGGATTTGAGAGAACGAAATAACGTGACGTCATCAAAACTGCTCTGCGTCAACAACATTACAATATTCTTACTTTATGTCATTTTTCAAAACATGATGAATTAATAATGCTATAAGACGTTATGGTGACCCCCCCAGGGTGTTTTACTCCACTTGCTAAGTATGAAGAGAGGTGTTTTGGCGGGAACTCGGAAAAGTTCACGTCGTTGCATTGTATTATTTTTCAAAACTTTTGCTTTTTCCAGTGTTAATTTTTAAATTTGGTGACGTTTTACGCATTAAGTGCTGAATTACGAGCATGAGTGAGGGCAAGTGATATAATGTGGTAAAACGTGATTTTCCGTGTTGCTTCCAAAAATCCATAGAAGCTTCTAGTAAAGTTGCCACCACTTTGCTGGAGCATGACTTAGACTGGACTATAACTATGACTAGCACATGACTTTGCGTGAAATATTTTATAACACGATGAAAGTATAATACTTGACTCTGGCTAAATACACTATGTGTGGAGCCAAAATATAAGAAAAAAAAGAAAGTATGAAGAAATTTACATAAAACGGGAAAAGTCAATTTTGTCTACCGTCCGTGCTAACCCAGCTGGACAAAATAGGTATCTGAAAACTGGTGATAATTTCTTGCCCATAATTATACACGAAAAGGAATCTAGATATTATGTAATAGAAGAAATTGATTCTTATTTCTTGACCCGTAATATAACAAAAAAATTATTCCTTGTTATCACAACTGTTATTCCAGTGGGTTAAAATATATTGATTCCTAATTCATAACTAATAATGTAACAAGAATGTTTCTTTCTGCTAAATAAATACTCATCAATCTAGGTATTGTAACGGGAAAAATTGATTCTTACTTCATATTTAGTAATTTTTCTTCCTTCTCGATAACCATTTCTCAAACTAGGTAAGTATTCTTCAAATTAACTACTACCAACTGAGCTAACCGGCCTTAAAATTCTAATAGGACTTTTCAAACGATTAAGGGGTTATTTTAAAACAATATTTCAGTAAACAATCTTAATTTCCATTCAAGGCAATATGCCTATTACCTGCATTTATGCAGGAAATGCCGGTCTATTGTCTTTATATCTCGATAGTGGATAATGAGAATTTGCATATTATGACGCTACGGACGCTACCATTCGTTGCTTAAAAACGAAGTCAGTTTCTAGAATTTCGTACGCGTTTTCTAAGTTTTAGTGCAAGAAAACTTCAGCATATTATACCTATGTCAAAGTCAAATACATGCACAATTTATTGCAAATATGTTAGCAATTTTTTAGCAAATAGTTGACCACACGAACGAAATTACCAAATCTGCTTCAACTCGCCTTTACTTTCATTTGTCCGGATATAAGTACTCGCGTACAGAACACATTTTTCAACGAATCTTGACAATGCTTGTTATACAGGCTCTACAAGTTCAAGGTTTTATTGCCATCACCAATATTTTATTGGGGAATAAAGGGGAGAAGTTTGTTGCGGCGCCATTATACCTACTTAGCCTACTTCTGACAATATTTATATTATATTAAAATCTAGGCTTTCAAAAAATTTTTACAATAGGTCAAAGTCGGGGGTCTAGCAAAGATACCAACCGCTAACGCTAACGCCAAACGCTAACTCCAAAATGTACTGAAATGACGTTTCGGAAATCGCTAACTTTTCCGTAGCGAATGTCATTTCGATACATTTTTGGAGTTAGCGTGAGGCGTTAGCGTTAGTGATTGTGATATTTGCTAGACCCCCAGGGCATTTTACATAACATGTTTCGTACACAGATTAGAGAAAATATACTTCGTATCATTCCAAAGAGTATTATTATACGTCTGTATCATTATGTTAAGATTATACTCCCAAGGGTAAAGCTCTAACTATCACGGTTCATGAGATAGATAGATAGATAGATAGATAGATAACTCTTTATTGTTATGAGATACAGCCTGGTGACAGACGGACAGAAGGACAGACAGCCTGACAGACGTCGTCAGTCCGTTTTGGGTACGGAACCCTATTACTAAGGCTCCGCTGTCCGTCTGTCCGTCTGTCACCATGTATCTCATGAACCGTGATAGTTAGACAGCTGAAATCTTCCCAGATGATAAATATATTTTTGTGGCCGCTATTACAATAAATACAGAATAAAATAAGTATTTAACCCCTTAAATACTTATTTTATTCTGTATTTTAGTATTTTTTCTCTCTCATACAACAAACGTTTTTTTGCTAGTTTTTATAGATAATGATACGGAACCCTTCGTGCGCGAGCCCAACTCGCACTTGGCCGGTTATTTCTCTAATCTGCGGGCACTTAAGTATAATTAACATGTTTGTATCTTGAATGCAATCGATTCATACTACTTACATATTATTTGATGGTATATCTATTTTACTCCAAAAACCCCAAACAACCTGCAAGGGCTTAAGTAGAAAAACTAATAATTGTTAATCAAATCTAATAAATTGTAAAATTTCATTCCACTGTTTAATGCATATTTACTACCGAAATTAACTCCTATTACTCTTTGTTCATGGCCTTACACACGTTTTTTTTCTTTAATCTGTGCCTCCAGATGGACTTTACGTGAAACATGTGAAATATTCCAAAAAACGACACGACAAAAATTTACTATACTTAACACTGGCTAAATACACTATGTGTGGAACCATAAAACAACAAAAAAAAATTACTGTGACATAAACTAACCATGTTGTATAAAATTCCGTCCAGTTTCGTAATGATATTTTAATAATTTTGACCAAAATTTTTTAATGATATTTGTATTTTAGTATATCCTATGTTGTGCGCCGGTTATTTCTAAGCATATTAGTGCAACCCGCATGAAAATCAGTTCAGTATCTAGGGTTTTGTTCAATAACAAACAAACAAACAAACAAACAAACAGCTACAAATTATTGTCCCTAGATGGCGTTAGATACGATAAATTAGAAAATGTATGGAGAAGGGCAAAAAGCCTTGTAGTCCTGCATCGCAGTTACGATATTTTTTGAACAATAGAACCTATGGGATAAATTAGATTTGACATCATTATGTGTGCATTATGCGCGCCAGAATTACACATTTATTATATGTAGGGATAGGGAAGGGATAGGGATATGCTCCGCACAGTCGGAGATCGGAACTAGCTTAAGTACTATAGAATATTAAATTAATATTATCAAACCATGTGGTCCCGGCAGTGTGACAATAGGACTTCATCACTTTCCCCATCAGATATCCATGGAATGGATAACATCAATTTCCTCCTCAAAACACCCATGGGAAGAGATAGGGTTGATCCTGTTCTTACGCAACGGCCAATAATAACTCTGTTATATCCAATTTCCCTTTCTTTGATCCTGTCGATAGTACCTACTCTGTATGCGCCACTAAACGTGCTCTCAAACTTCGTGAGACATCACGTGTCTTCCGCACACGACTATGAAAATATAAACTGTCTTATTAAGCTGTAGTGCAATGGTTGCGAAACACTAAACATAATATCAGGCTTTTTAATGGGCAAGGTGCCTTTCGTTAAACTTACTATGGGGTCATCAGGTACAAACAAAAAATAGCCCGAACTTGAAAAAAATGTAGTAATCGTGTCTAGAGAGTTACTAGTTAGTGTCTAGTGTATTCATTTGCCAACACGCAATAAATGTCGCTTGATAATCTTGCGTTATGCAGAAATAAAATAATTCGTAAAATAGCCCGCGTTATTCCGTTGAGATGAGGCATCTGTACTGTAGGTATTATATTATCTGGGCTGTAACTAAGTATCTACTACTAAATGCTATGAGTGCCCTAAGCTCTGGTGCGATATTTGCTACCTATAGCTTCACTACTTTTAGGTAAAAAACCGGGTAGACAACGTACCTAACATAATGCCAGCAGCTTGGGGAATGCTGATTTGTTGCCATCGTTCTTGCATATAATTATAAAAAAACCAAAACTTTGGGTCAAAGATCTAAAACTCCTTAAATTGTTGCTGTTCTTGTCAAATAGAGTACAATGTAAAAGACACTATTAAGGCTATATTTTTAGTAACTGTCAACTAAAGCGTTCAAAAAAGCAATGGTAAAAAACACGTTGTTCTGTGGTCTAACTAGTCCGTGGTTTTCGAGTTCAAATCTTCCGTATGTTATTCAAGCACACATGAAATCATCCAATCAATTATGTTTATTGATTGCCTATAATTCAGTATCTGCCGGCCAAAGTTCATGCGGTGAAAGTGCGAATCCAGTAGTGGTTTTAACATACTAGGTATTGCAAGCGTTTGATTCAAGACAAGATGGGTTTACGTAAGTGGTTAAGGACGATTAGTGAGGGGAAGAGATAATTTAGTCACGCCTGAGCATAGTCCTTTTTAGAATCTTTCTAGAAGTCTTGTTTTTACATCTTTTTGAAGAATTCTAGGGAAAACACTTTTGACATATTATCTCCAAAACATTCTGATTGGTTCAAATTTTGGCTATGTTTTTTATTTCTATAATGAAGCTTTTATTTTTACCTATTCACACGGAACGACTGCTTACTTTGTCCGCGATTAAATGTAATTTTGTGGGATAAAAAGTGTCTATTAACACTCCATGTTCTTAAGAATCTGTGTATTGCTAAAAATAATTCCAATGACGTAGGTGCAAAGCAAAATATTATGTAATAGATTAACACGGTGTAAATAATAAGGTAATTTTAGTAAGAAGGACTGTTACAAGGCTAATATTACCCCATCTCTTTAATCGGCATCTCGTAATTTCCGTGTATGCATCTCGCGCACTAATGTGCCAATTTGTGTTCGTTTGCCCATCTATGTAGATTTTTTGCACTGACATTTATCTGTTTTTAGTACCAAATTACTCGTAGCTTTAGTATCATACCTTTTAAGCCAAACAAACAAGCAGTCCACACATCATTTTCATAATATATACCTACTAGAGGCGCCCTGCGGTTGAGCCCATGATTTTTCCGAATTTATGGTTTTCTTGCGATAAAGTGATCTGTGTTAATATACATAGTGGAAGCAATCTGTATGCAACATTTCGTCATTTTTGTATGAAATCCATAAAGCAAACAGACAATCCATGAAGTTTTAACGTAAAGGAATAATTTTAAACCAAGGGAAACTTCCTTTAAATTAAAAATGGGTATCCTTTAGTACATGGGGTCCCATTAGGTACAAACGAAAAATAGCCCGAACTTGAATGTAGTTATCGTGTCTAGAGAGTTACTTGTTAGTGTCCAGTGTATTCATTTGGCCCAATACTTCGCCAACACGCAATAAATGTCGCTTGATAATCTTGCGTTTTGTAGAAATAAAATAATTCATTGAGGCATCTGTACTGTAGGTATTATATTATCTGGGTTTAGTAAATCCTCCCAAGAGGTGTCCGTCGATGAGGTGCTCGCTTAGGGCCTCTCGACATTTAGTCCGTCTCTGGTTGTAGCAAAGAATTAAATAATAATGCGCCCAGTCATCCCGGCCCGGAGTCTAGCTCAGGGTCTGGACCGGCCCACCGGGAAAAGTCCCGGTGCTCCCTGGGGCCAGACCAACCCTGTCCTTTACTATAAAAATAAACTTATTACGCTAAGCGATGATACTGCTACATTATTGTATGTTTTGAAAGAGAAAACGTTTAATGTTATGTATTTATGTCGGTTTTTCTTAAAAACCGTTTGTTTATAAAAAACGAATACAAACCGTTTATTTTTATAAACTGTCGATTTAACTGACAGACTGGCTTACAATAAAACGGATGATTTTTCGATTATGTAAAAATATTTACTTATAAACAAACGGTTCTTACAAAAATACGGTGACAGTCATATTAGCGCCAAGAATAGAGAAGTAGGGATAGGATTTATTTCTAACAAATATTTGGTGCCTTTTTTCAATGTTTAGGCACTTACTTACCTCACAACATTTGTTGTATTGCTCGAACAATCGTCCTTGTAATAAAGATTGTATCTTTGAGAATATAATAGTACGTAATGTAGGTATTACTTATTAAACCGAATTAATCATTTCCTTCTATTGTATTCTGTCAGTGCATACAGCTTTGAGTCTGGCTTCCTTAAATAGCGTTGTTATGAACATAAAAAATAGTTTTGAATGTCAAAAGTTATTTTTTTGGCTATCTGCGACTCACGATCATATCTTTTATGTTGGATGAGTGTTAAGAAAGTACTTATTATAGAGTGCCAAAGTATTAAAGTTCGAGGAATATATAATTATAAAATGTGGAAATTACAATTTCGTATCTATTAAAAGCCGTTACGGGACGTCTTCAGATGAGCTCTACCTATCATCATCATCAACACCCTGAAGACGCCCTTCCCTTAGAGAACGCCACCTTGAGCGGTTGCTCGCATCCTGCAACCATCGGCTCTACCTATAGAATATTTGTAAACTATTCTGATCCATTCAATATCTTTTTGCTGTTCCACGTCTCTGTCAATCGTTCAATTATTCGTCGTTCGAAGCAACTGCATCTTGAGTTTGTGCTAATGCCAATCGTTCTCATCACCATTACTATTACAAGCTACTCTTTTCCCATGTACTTGGCATATGACTCTTAATTTCGTTGAATTATATAACTGCTTATTGCTTATTGATCGCGGAAGCGTGTCTATGTCTAACTAATAAGGATCTAGCTAAACCGTGAGTTGCATCATGCGAAATTGCTAATCAATATTTTATATCATTGCATTGTATTTTTAACCCCGTTTCAAAGTATTCACTAGTATTGAAAATATATGTTGAAGGGTTTTGCAATGTGATACATTTTTTTTAAATACATTTAATGCCGAGATTGTAAAGTTGGTCAGTTTTCAAAGAACTTTATTATTCCTTGAGTGTCTTCTCTAAACGTGGAATATGTCGCACCCAAGTCGCAACCGTACTATTTTATATACCTTCTTCCGTTCCATCAGTGCTCTTTCCTTAGTAACTAGAAGAAGTGGACTAACGAGGACTTTTCTGGACAAAGTAAATATTCCTGAAGAAATCTTCCTGTGTAGAAAATAAATATACTATAATCTTGACATTTTTATCTAGTGTGTACAAAATTGCATCCAATTCAGTTCAGCCGTGTAGGTGCATAGGTATGTCACACAAAAACAGATGGATTCTTTTTATATGTGCACAGAATAGATTATGCATTTTTAATGTACGTATCTTTTTTTTTATATACTTAAATGGGCTCACGTTTGACAACATCTCACCTGATGGAAAGTGATGATACGGTCTATGTTGGAGCACGTTTGCCCATGAGGTGCCTATTCACTCTTGATTTGAAGAGACCTAGATTGTAACTTGTCGGAAACAATGAAGCAGGAAGTGCATTCCACTCCTCTGCTGTTCGGATAATGTTGTGATTTAGAAAAACGCTTTGTACGGGCTCAAGGCACGTTCACGACAAGGGGATGCAATGACTCGCCAAGCCTAGTAGTCCGAGAAATCTACCTACACTGATTAATAATTTGAAACTTTCAAAGGGATCAAAACTACAGCAATAAAAACGCTGCAAATTATTTATATGTTTATTTTATTTATAGCTTAAAAAAAAGTAGTAAAAACAAAATTGTACTTTCCATCTTGCGGGCGACTAGCCCCACATTTACGTCTTGACCATCTCTTGTATATAAACTAACAAAAAACTCAATATACAATATTGTCATGTTTTGCTTATAAATTGTACAAGATATTGCTATATTTATTGTTTGTTGTTAGTTCAATAATAATATGTACTATGAGACTTGTTCTAGAAATAGCTAGAGGTTTTTGGTTATGCTTCTTTACACCATTTGGCAGATATAATTACGGTGTGCAACATTTTCACCAGATAACCTAATAATTTATTCATAAACGCTTATTATGTAAAGATTTTGTCTGATGAAATCAACAGATGAAATTTTGTTTTAGACTTTCACGGTTGTTTAATACGTTTTTAATAGTACTTACGGGATTAGGTTACATTAAAAATAATACGCGTCCAATACAGTGAGTGTGTATTGTCGCGAGTTACGATCAAGTACAAATGCCAATGGTACCTGCAGTAAAAGACTAAGAAAGAGGGTAGACCGTTATGTCTGCTCCTAACATTTCGAACTTTTTATCATCCACCCGCATCTTCAGTCTACCCGTGAAAATGATGCGTGTAACTGTGCCGAAATATCAGGAACTCAAAAATGATTCTAATCACGGTAAATATCCCGTAAGTACTATTAAAAACGTAGATGAAATTTTATTCTAAATTTTTTCCGTGACAAATTTTTTTTAGAGTACGTTTATGTATAGATGGTTCTCAGTTCATTATAATAAAAAAAAGCCCGTCTTTGAACAGACGCTCCAAACGAACACTATAGCCACAAAATCGAATTTTTAAAATTCAAACGAAATATTTGGTGTTTCATTAATTTGGAAAATCTAATTTTAAGTCTTTTGCGGGATGTAATATTCGAAAATAAATCGATAGAATCGATAAAAGTGAATTCAGCAAATTGCTACAATAATTATCGTATAATTGGTGTAGGTATGTGCTGTAATAATTATCATTGTTGTCTCGAAAATAAATACAAAAATGCACTTATTGGCGTACGCAAAGCTGGACCCATTCAGCAGAAATGGTTTCCAAAATTTAAAATCAGACTCAATGTTTATAAAACTTGCTAATTGATAATTAGTCATTATTGTCTAAAATCAATTCAAAAGAATTTGGTTTCCAATCCATGTTTTGCTTGTTCCATCTGAGTGAATATTTTAAGCAAACGAATATAAATCTTATAACATGTACATTCGCCATTTGCTAGTAAAGCATTCGCCGTTGCGTACTCCATTTTTCCACTTACCAAGTAATATAGCTTTTCAACTTGAATATTATCGTGGCATTATTTACAAAATTTGATTATTCAAGAGAATCATAATAATTGGTGTTCGGTAACAAATAGTTAACAAATGACTATGACATTTAACTATATATACAACAGGTGGAGTGCTGGTATCTATGCCTAGCTTTAGTCCCAGCCGTGGTGCTCGTTTACGACCCACACTTTTGTCCAAACTGGTTTCCATACTTTTTTTAGTGCTGGGACTTCTACAGAAACCCATACAGGGACTTTTATTTCTCTTTTCTTCTCAATCCATACCTTTTTTTGTACAGGTACCCATAATTCTTTTTTGATAGTTTGCCATACTTTCTCGTCCACCCATTCTTGTTTTTTCTCCGTAACATATGTTTTCTTTTCCTCAGTTCGCCATACTTGCTCCCATTTTTCTTGCCATTCCAGTTTCTTTTCGTTAACATATTCGGTTTTGTGTTCTTTTCGCCAAACTTTTTTCCATATGGGCTTCCATATCATTCGCTTTCGCCATAGGTCGTGGCTAGTGTATTCCCATCCATGATCATCTTTTCCCAGGTATTTCTCACCATTTATAGCTTCTTTTACCCAAGCGGGGACAAAACTCTGCCGCCATTCGGGTACTTGTATCTCTTTTTGAACAGGCACTTTGATCTCGCGCCAAACTGGTTTGTATACTTTGTGCCAATGTGGCACTTTCACATGCTTGGTTACAAGGACTGGTACATCCTTCCAAATAGCTTTTGGTACAATTTTTAAAACGGGTTCTTCTTTCCATTGTTTGACTTGTTCGGTTTTCCACACTGGTACACTTTCCGTTTTCCATTCAGTTTTGTAGACAAGCTTTTTTTCAGTTTTCCAGACTTTTTGAAATTCTTCTTTCCACTCTAACTTCTTTTTCCAAACGCCTTCTGGTGGCGGGGAGTGCCATCCGCCCGGGGAGCGCTTCTCCCTAGATAGCTCAGCATCCTCTGCTAGGTCCTTTATTGGCACTGCCAGTGATGCTGTGAATGCCAGCACCACCCATAGCTGTGAAAAAATATTAACGTTAGTAACATCCTGTATAACATATTGAAAGAATTGAAATTTAATATCAATAAACTTGTCAAATATCAAAACCCATTTAATTCAGATTTACTACACTGATACTGTTGGTGCTTTGGGAATACTTTATGTGCACTTTCATCAATGCCCTTTCCTTGCCCCCTTATTACGATAACACCAGAAGAAGGAAGTCAATAACTTTTCTCTCTCCCTTCTCTTTCATAAAAAATTGTCACCCCTTCCTGCAATCTTAACCTCTTTTTTAAGATCCATATTACTATGTTCAGACGGTAGACGGTAGACAAGGGGCATTTATTAGCGGATTTTTTTAGACGCTGTTTGTCCTCTCAAGGGAACAAACTCGCCATGCTCCTGTATATCTTTCTCTATCAAAGAGCAACACCCCATCTATTTACTAAAACTTGAAAATTAAAACTCCTATCCCTCCTATTATAGATTCAGAGCATTAAAATTACGATTTTTTGTTAAAATCAATCCCTCCTAAATCAAATCGAAATTTGGTGATTTAGTAGCTATTTACTTTACAGTAGAGTTTTTTGTCTCTACTAAAATCTGAATATCAGTATGACGACCGCTCATTGAGTTGAAATAATAACACATCATTATTTGACAGCTTCCGTGATGTGGGGAGCAGGTCGGCTCATAACCCGAAGGCAGCGGGTTCGATTCCCACTTCAGGACGTATTTATGCACAGGAAAAAAAGCGCAAATACTTGTTCTGTGTCTGGGTGTTGTGGGATCATGGTCCTCGTAATTCCTGGGTCCCTAGATACAGGGAATCCTAGTTAGTGTCCAGGATCTATCTATGTGATCGTTGGGCGTTATTATTTGTTATATAAGTTTAAATATTTTATTTATTCTACAAAACTTTTCATAATACACCCCGTTGTCTAAATAAAAATATAGCCTCCAGTAGTTAGAGCTGTACGTTGAAACCTGTAAGTTGTCACTCAAGACCTCAGAACAAGAATCCTTCTACTCCACTGCTCATATTCCTAATTTTAACACCATCTTCAAAAGTTCATGACACTAGCATGGAACGGACATGAACAGAATTTTATACAAAAGCTTTAAAGTTTAACTTATATTATCTGGGCTTTAACTAAAAATTTAATTGAAGTGCCTATTATTCCAGATAATATTAAACCTACAGTACAGATGCCTCATCCCATACAACGGAATAACTCGGGCTATTTTACGAATTATTTTACATAATTTTAATTATTCTGCCTAACACAAGATTATTAAGCGACATTTATTGCGTGTTGGCGAAGTATTGGGCCAAGTGAATACACTGGGCACTTAAAAGCAACGCTCAGGTCAGGACACGATCACTACATTTTTCACTTGTATTTTTCATTTGTACCTGATGAGACCTCATTATTATCTATTCTGTGCCCTATCTCTATAAATTCAAACAGCGAGCGACCGGCGCAGCTAAGGGGGGTTTGATCCGTTTTGGTAACTGAGTTTCGTTAATAGCTACAGAATACTTTCGGTTCTGCTTTTGTAACTAGTTATTAAATAAGAATTTTGGTGTGGTTGATTCATAATGGTTCAAAGCATGTTTTATTGCGTCAAGTAACTATACACCATTTGCCCGTAAAAAGTACCGTATTGATGTTAAATTATATACAAACTTTAAGTTTTAGGAAACAAAATCAATAGAAATCAAATAGCTAATGAATGAATATACGTCCCGAGGCTCTGATAGTTCTTTTAATATAAATTGGTTCAAAGAAAAATAATGTTATTGGTATAATTTAATTGAACTCTGTCGATTACCTAAGAAAAGGTCGCTATCTCAATTTTAAAATAAAATAACTAACAGTCCATTATTAAAAAATGTAAGGATAGTTGTTCAGTCGAGTTTTAGCGTCCTTATTACAACTACTGCTTAATTATTGATTCGCATACAACCGCATTTATTAGTGTAAATTAGTTTATTCTTCGGAATAAATTATTTAAATGTTATTTTGCATTTTTAAACAATGAGTGAACACGTATTAAAATTAATTGAAAACAGTATTTTGAGTTGATTGAATTAAAACCCGATTTTGTAGTATTTTAAATTTCTAACTACTTTTGCATATTTAAAAAAAAAATGCCTTAATGCATATTATTACCGCATCGACACCCAGCTATAGCAAAATATGTAACACTTTATTTATCTATGTAATTATCATGATAACTTATCAACGAACTCTTTAAAAATTGCACTATCATCTACCTAATAAGAAAAATAATTTTCCGCGCACTATTTTCAACACTTTTCCAAAGACACCTTCGATTTTTCTTTCACTTCACATATCACAGGTAATATTAATGCAATGCACCCACCGTGAGCGTCAGCGTCCTCATTTTGACAGGTCGAAGAACGGCTGAGCGACTGTACGGACTGCTAGTGCGCAGTGTTTTTATTACGTTGCCCCTCTCTTGTAGGCTCCTGGGCTAAGGATTGTCACGGACGTAATATATTATCTTCTGCATGGCCAGTGGTCAGTCTGAACACGAAGTCCCGCTGCTGTTCAGGAAACCCGGGTGATATAATAATGTGCACAGTGCAATTGTTTATTTTATTGTTCAATGCGAATTGTTTATTTTATGATGCGCGGTAGTGTAATTTTCGCTGTTTTCATTCTAAATGCTGAGCAAATGTTGTATTAATGATTTTAAACCTCTTTTCATAAAAACCAGGTGAACGACTAGCACGTCAAGTCATTTATTCTCATAAAAAAATTAATATAATTGTTATTTTGACCAATTATGCTAAATTACTTAGGTACTAAAATGTATGGAATACATTTTTTTACATATAAAATAAAGAAAAAATTGTTTAAAAAAACAAACGTACGATTAAAAGAGAAATTATTACTGTTTGCAATCAATTTTATTATTATATTCATGATTATTTCGTTTTAAGAGCTGTTACATTGTTTATTAAGAATTAAGATACAGCTCCTTGGCAATACCAGTAAATCGCCGTGCTAGTACGTTTCGTGACAGGCAATTGGTTTTATGACGTATTATTAAAATACAGCTTATTTATGACAATTATTATTCTCCAAAACTCATTAATATAGTTAATTTAAAATAACTAATTATACTTTATTTAGGGGTGTTTAATAGCTAGGCGAACTACTGTTTTTAACTCAGAGCTATGAAACGAATGATGCTGCGAGAGGAAGCGTTTGTTTTTTGCTCTGTGGTTTTTAACGACCGTGATGCTGAAGTAGGGTGTCAAAATGTTCAGTTTTGAGTTTTGGCACGAACGCGGAGAAGTTCACGTCGTTGCATTGTATTATTTCTCAGAACTTGTGCTTGTTCCAGTGCAAGGAACTTATGTATAGTATACGTATAAGTTCCTTGTACCAGTGATAAAGTTTAAAATTGGTGGCGTTTTACGCATTGAGGTGGTACGTCACGCTCAGCGCGCCAAATCTAATTGTTTTTTTTGTTTTGCTAATTATAGCTTAATTACTCAACGTAAATACATGAAAACTAGTTTTCCGCAAATAAATAGAATGTATCAACAAATTAGGATTAAAATTATCACCCGAATATCATTGGTTTAGCAACAACTAGTTTTCATGTTTGTTGAGTAATTAAAATATAATTAGCAAAACAAGCAAAAAACGTGTCCATGTGTGCAAGATAATAATGTGGGGAAACTTGGGGGAAACATGGTTTTTCGTGTTATTTCCAAAATTCCATAGAAGCTCTTTTAAAGTTGCCACTACTTTACTAGAGCATGACTTAGACTGGATGTGAAATATTCTAAAACACTATGAAAAAAGACAATACTTGACAATGGCTAAATACACTATGTGTGGAGCCAAATAACAGAAAAAAAACGATTTAAGGTAGGTAAACTTGTGATGTAGTTAACGACATCCAAGCAAATCGTAAAAACAGTTGTAGGTAGTACCTAGCATATCAAAAATTAATAAAAATATTTCTTTCTACCTCTTCTATCTACCTATAATGCATTTGAGCATAAAATAATAAATAATGCTGTTACTATTTCCACCATGTAGGTCCCTAGTCCCTACTGCAAGCATGTCACAAGCTAGAATGAAGTATTTCCTTCACATTCAGCAAGAACATCAATGTCATCATCATCATCATCATCCGCTGCTGAACATAGACCTCCCCCAAAGAGCGCCACTTTAAGCGGCTGCATGCTTCCTGTATAAATCGATTCCCCTGGTTCTAACCAGATCGTTAGTCTACCTAGTAGGGGGCTGGCCTACGCTGCGTCTTCCAGTCCATGGTCGCCACTCGAGCACCTTTCTTCCCGAACGGTTGTCAGTTCTACCAGCTATGTTGCCCGCCCCGCCCACTCTCACTTCAACTTGCATATTCTAGAAGCTATATCGGTGACATTAGTTCTCTTGCGGATCAAACCCTTCACTGAATCTGATCTGACCAATAATAAGAAACTTTTAATCATCCTTTTATTTTATTTATTTTTGTGTGAAATGCCCATTGTAAGTGTACAAGGAAATAAACTTCATTTCATTTCATTTCATTTCATTTCATTTCATTTCATCCAATCGAATCGGTGAAGAAGGTAGAAGGCTAAAAGGGAGGTAAGGGGCTTACAATGTAAAAAATACAAAATGTGTATTAATATAATGATATATCATGTCAATGTTATTATTATTCAAACTAGCTACAACACTTACTAAAACTACTACTTCACTACCTACTACAAACAACATTTGAACTGCAAACTAGCCACGATGCCCTATAGACAGTCCAAACGCTCCAGCCCACTACCGGTAAGCAGCGTAGGTACCTAACATGCTGGCAGCATTGGGTACGCTGTTATTTATTTGAAAATAATAAAGAACCACCTTTTTTGAAGTCGGTTTAAAATTGCTCCATTATTACATAAATTTGACCTCTTCACCTCGGAGTTTATGTAACATCTAATAATGGGTATAGATAAGATATGGACACTTACCGATGTGTATCGAGACACGTAGGGCAAAGTGAAGTATTCATGTCAAGTTTCTCCACCAACGCCTTCAACGCAGAATAAGTGATAGTAGCTAAGTGCTAGCTAGAAGTACGGTGATGCAATGCTTTAGGCGCCATCTATGCGATACACCTTGCATGCATGCTTTGATTAAGATATAAATTGCTATAGAATTTTCGCCTTTGTGTCAGTAGTACCATCAAATAGTACCATTGATCGTACGAAGTGACACAACTTTGTATCATTAGTACCTACTGGATAATTAGTAGGTTAGGTATATTGATATGATACCTAACCATGAATATCAATCAATACAGAGAATTTATTGCTACCAATCTGCATAAGAAAACATTTTTATATCTTAAAGAAAAATTAACCACAAAACAACCTAAAACTTAACTAAAAATTTATAAAACCAGATATGTACAGCTATAAACTAAGTGTTATCAAAAATACCTTTGGTGGAGGGGAATGTGCCCAGAACGCTGGCTGCATTGCCACGCTGAATCGCAATGCTGATTTTCTCAGCAAATAAAGAGCCAGCCCTCTGGTCACCAGTCGCCTCCACCAAACGCTTTAGCAAGTCCTTATAAATTTCAATACATAATACATATAATAAAACTGTCACTGGGCTAAATATGTACATTGAATATTTTTTGAAAATTTTGACTTGTGAACAAGGCAGTACTAATAACATCGGTGCGACAAGAACTTTTTCCATTTTTTTTTCAAACTTATATAAGTAATTATATTATTTACATAAATCAAACTGGCCGCGCATGCTTGCACATCTAGTCGAGAGTTACAACTTATTATAGTTATTGTGATATAAAAAAAAAAATTGGTAATAATTCCTTCCTCATTTTTTTTATAATTTTATAAATGGTCATAATACACCGAAAATACTTAAATCCATAAATTACTAGTCTGTAAAAATGTCAGTCAGTTACCTATTACGGATCAAGTGATACAGTATAGACACATTAATAGTCGGACAGACACAGACAGTCGGTCCCACTTTTACCCTTCGGATACGAAACCAGAAAAGTCCATCAAATTATTAATACGTCTATATAGTTGTGAATAAACGCAGCGGCGCCGGCGCGGCGTCGGCGGTAGACCAATAATGAGATGGGCGGGTGGCGCAGTCTTGTCCACAGATGAACATGACAATTACATCATGACAAAATACTTGTACTAATATACTTATGTTAATTTTAACATAATAGTAATAATCAATTCTTCTGTGAGTAAAATGGTGCGTGTCACTGAACGTGAACACATCCTAAACAAATAGTACAAGTTGAGTTGCTGCTTGTATCGTGGTGGGAGATGGCGAATGGATGGCAAGTAAAAACAAATTTTGTAGTAACCTACGGATTAATTTGTAAAGGAAATATTTGAATCACGAGTGGGAATACAGGGGATACTGCTATGAAAAATATAAATGTTGTAGTAACTATTCATAATTCTCATGAGAGTAATGGGTAAAATAGACGATCGAAACCAACCACCGACCAAGGTCACATTTGTCTCACCTTGGTCGGGTTGGTGTAAAATGCGTACGTGTCGGCGACCGAATGAAGACTCCTACCACCATCCACACGGTCGGTGAATACACCAACCCGACCAAGGTGAGACAAATGTGCGCTGCATTTATTCTTATCTTATTCTTATTCTATTTGTGGGCGGTAAGGCCTGCACTGACGTCCCGCATGGGGTGTATTGTGCATTTCCCCCTGCCAGCATTCACCCAAGCCATCCTAGCTCCTTTATATATCGGAGCACGGCTCTGGGTCACTGGCACAACTGTTCCAGTGATGTTACATTAGATGGTGACTTGGAGACCGATTGCAAACGATCCCGCGGTCGTCGTTCTTGTTCGTACAGTAGACGTGTCATTTCTCTTGTCTCTTCTGTGGCTGTGCATAATAACAGCACATGTTCCACTGTTTCGTTTTCCTGTATACAACCCTGGCACAGAGGACTGTCTGTGGCACCGATTTTGTGCAGGTGATAATTGAGGTTACAGTGACCTGTGATGATACCGACCATAAGGCGGAGGTCTTGCCTCGTTAATTTCAGCAGATTGTTTGTGAGTTTTCTATTAAGGGATGGAAACATCACCTTTGCTTGCTTGCAACCAGTTTTCCTGTTCCATAGACCTTGCTGCTCTTTCTCCGTGTGAGTGCGCAGCACTGTTGTGTGACTGAAGAATCCAGCTCTCATGTAGGTATCTCGCACTGCGTAAGTAAACCATACGCCACAAATAGCAGCCAGCATGCCACTCGGGCGTTAACTCGCACGATTTTGCGTAATTACAGTAGCTTGTATTACAAGTTCTCATTACAAGAGGTCTCACGAGAGATGGCCGACGAAAGATGCATGTCACAGGTGCAGTAGCTGTCTACTTTGGTGCCAGTAGCTCACACTTGTGTGACCGGGTGAGGCGACCTAAACTACAATTAAGTGTACCTTTACACAGAGTCAAGTCAGCATGCTCGCACCGTGCAATCCCAGCTTTATTAACATTACCTCTGACATTGGTGCATATTATGCATAACTTGTGAATCCACAAACTGGAAGTACCACCGTGCCGAAGCCGAAATCGGAAATATTGCACAAGATTTAAAACCTATGCAAATACTGGCAAGAGATTCAGGCGGCTTATTTTGTTTGAACTCGACGAGTCATTGGACAAAAATGAATTACAACCAATATTTGGAGTTACGCAGGTACTATGCAATAAAAACAAAAGAAAAATGTGAAGGTGAACTTTATGCCAAAAATTCCTAGCTAATAACTTCTTACATCATCATGCATAATCATTATTATAAAATCTACGATCGATGACCGAGCCTCGTTCAATAAATATGGATTTAACCAATGTTTAAAGAATCTGTGCTATTGTATTTTATAAATGTGAAACACCTTTAGATTGTACCGTTTATTTATTTCTGCGGCGTTCACACAACATTCTTAACGAAGTAATATTTAATCTGTAATTGTAAAAATGCCTATGTGATCCGACTTTCTATTAATATTCAACTATTGTTTCCGTGCCTCCTATGGTACATGTCACAGAATAAACCTAGCAGTGGGATATCTGCATACAATAGCCACTGATTATACGATTCTAATCACATGCACTCGTCCAGTCTGCTCCTGGGCTTTCATTACAGTGCAACTTCAACAGAAGTTTTTGCAATACATTTTTTATGTAGTACGATATATCCGCTAATTCAAATGATTCTTTTTATTACATAGAGGGTTACAGTTCAGTGTGTCCCCACCCCCATACAAATGTGATGAAGAGGAGGTTGTGTTGATTTAGCTGGAGGTAAATCAACGCAACACATTAGTCAGACAGACGCCTCTGCTCTGGGCGGCTTAAAAGTTCTGACACTAGGGAGACCACCTACAATAGAAGTAGAAATAGAAGAGAAAAAGAAGAATAAATAAATAAATTATTTATTTCAAAGATACAGTGCTTCACATTATAGATTAACTACATTGGGCTTGTTAAAAAGTATAATATTAGAGTACATACCTAAGTTTTATTGTATTGAATATTATTATCACGTAATTTATCATGAAAACAAAGCAAGGTTTAATTTTTTTTTGGAAATTATATTAAAACCTTTGGACAGTTAGGTAATAGAATTAACTATTAAAAAGTTAAACCAACTTTCTTGAAATCCTACTGCTTTATTTACACTGTGTTAGTACTACCTATGTCTAGTACACATAATACTTATGGCTTCTGAATAATGAATCAAATTCATTATTCAGAAGCCATACTTGCACCCATAAATAACAGTAACTGTCTATTTAGGTCAAGTTCATACTACGTGTCGTTCCACTGAATTTATTCAAAATGTGTACTATTTATGTACTATTTTGTAACAAGCGTATTTATTGGACATCACAAGTGCCGATAGGGATAGGGTTGCCAATTAGTTTTTCTAGATATTTCCACACTATCGCCTAACGTAGGAGGCAGGCCGGTACGGACCGACGATCTGGTGAAAACTGCGGGTGCCGACGTATACAGGGGCGAGCTGCCGCTCGAGGTGGTGCTCTCTGGGAGAGGCCTATGTTTAGCAATGGACGTCTTCAGGAAATAGCCTCATCAATTGATGAACGCCGCCCAATGATCACATGGGTACATAATTAAGTTAGATCCTGGACCTTAACTATATAGGATTCCCTATATTATGGGGTCTCATCAGGTACAAACAAAAAATAAACCGAACTTGAAAAAAATTTAGTTATCGTGTCTAGAGAGTTACAAGTTAGTGACCAGTGTATTTATTTTGCCCAATAGTACGCCAACACGCAATAAATTTTGCTTAATAATCTTGCGTTATGCAGAAATAAAATAATTCGTAAAATAGCCCGCGTTATATTATCTGGACCCATATCTAGGGCGTAGGAACTACCAGGAACAGTACAAATAGTTTTTGTCCTGTCGCGGACTCGCCACCTTCGGGTTGTAGCGGGCCTGCTCAACCACAACACCACAGAGGCTGGCAATTATGAAAATCATTAACAATTCTCCAGTTTCTTGTAGGTACTATATTTTATATGATGCGTTTCTTTAAACCTCGGTCTGGTGCTAACCCTGGAATGCTTTTATTATTTAGATACCTGTTTGGAATATATTAGGCAATTACGCAAACTTTACCTTGGTTCTGGATAAACCAAGATCGATTCGCGCTATAGCGTACTTGAAAACTTAAATATCCATTTAAAGTAGGTACGTAATGGAACAGTTTATGGTGTATTGTCCATTGGCCCAGATGGGGCGAGGACGAGAGACTATTGAATGACCAAACGATAGTAGCAATAGATGCTCATCTATTGCTGCTATCGTTTGGTCTCCCACATCTTTAGTATTATTATTAGTGTTTTGTTTTGTATAGTACTTAGGCATTATATTATGAGGGGTAATATTTTTATGTCAACGAATGACGGGACGAGCTGGACGTTCACCTGATGTTAAGCGACACGGCCGCCCATAACAGTTGCAGTGTCACTCGGAATTTAAAAATACCTAATAAAGTTTTGCGTGACACTGCACTGCGCATCGTCATCCTGAGATATCACACTATGACTAGACTGTGTGATCTGGGGCCGTACTGTGAGCTCTTAACGCGATTCAAAACAGAGTCTATATTGGATCGCTTGTCAAAATCTTCGTACAAAAAAAAATTGCGATCCAATATACGCTCTGTTTTGAATCGCGCTAAGAGCTCACAGTACGGCCCCTGATAATAAAGTCTAATTTGCTCAGTAATTTCATTAGCTACAACCCTTCAAAATGTAACATAGTAGTGCTTGCCCACGACTTGGCGGCAGAATGACTGGCAAAGCGGTGGTACTTGCCAAGACGAACTTTGCAGAAAAGTCCTACCAATTAGTAATATGTATAGGATCATAGGATGTTGGAGCCATACCCATACCTCCTTACCTCCTCATCTTTGAAAGAAATTACTTCACTCCATACTCGTAACTGCAGATTCTTCACAAACTCCTAGGTAATAAGTACCTATGTACTTGCAACGAGTGCTGGTTAGGTCAACCGCCTAACATAATATTTTTATCTTCGTAACATAATATCCGTACTACAACTGGTTTTGCCTGTAGGCTCAATTATTTGTTCCGCTTTCAACTTGTCTATTCACATTGTGAAATTATTACACACTAGTTGACCCGCCCCGGCTTCGCATGGGTTAATTAGTGTTACGTTCTAACCCTATTAATGGGTAAGGGTATCGGCACATCCTTTATCCGTACCTTCTGTCTATTTGGCTTTCCCTTCTCTTACATAAAAATCACTCGCCTCGTGCATCCATCGGCTCCCCCCGGTTTTAAGCAAGATCGTCGGTCCACGGGTCGATCGTCGGGGGTTGGCCTACGCTGCGCCTTCCGGTTCGTGGTTGCCCCTCGATTGTTAGGGTGATCAATAGTTAAAAACTAACAAATTTTGCCCATTGGTTAGAATTTGTTGGCATTTTTAACTATTAGTTAACTATTGGTGAGAAAACCCACCCTTGGTTAGGTTCTCAAGTGGCAACTAACTAGTGCTTATTATTTTTAAACTCTGGGGACGGTGAGGTCTATTCTATTGTTACTGATTATCCTGATTTAGTCAGCTCTAGGGCGTACCTACTTAAATACATTGCGGTATTTACTTAATCAATATCGTAACGTAATATTGGTTAAACAAAAATACCGTGTGAAAATCATTTTGATATTCTTGCTTTGCTCAGAGGAAATTGCTTTAGGTTGCTCCGATAATAATTTAATGGGTAGTAATGTTCATGTTATAATTATAATAAAATACGACATACCTAATAAACAATTTTTGACATGGGAGCTGCTGTGGTTAATTGTTTTTTTTTATTTTGTTGATCATTGATACGTCCCTTGGAATCTATACTGTGATTTTATTTAAAAATGATCTTAGTGAGATCTGGCGATCGTGCTATTACAAAAACTACTTAATTATGGGTCCAGGCTCACTAAATATGAAAAAGCAAATTGGAAAACATAAGTTAGATGAAGCCTCAAAATGGATCTCTTAGGGAAACAGTTGATAAAACGGCCATCAGCGATTATAGCGCTGCAGTTGAGTGTGTGTGGTTCTGTGGTAACACAATAGAAATTGAACTAACAAGGGTATCGGCCTGGTTCAAAACCCGTTGTAACTTCAAACCCTGCTTATGGCTTTACGGAACCAGGCATTACGTATTAAGAAATAAATAAATAAAATAAATAAATATGTGTGGACATTTCACACAGCGCCATTTAGCCCAAAGCAAAGCTATGGGAACCAGTTAACTGAGACAATACTCGATACTTTTTTTGTTTGTAAATACATACACAGAATACAATATAACACCCAGATACAGAAATCGATGTTCATCACACAAATGTTTGTCCTTGGTGGGAATCGAACCCACGGCCTATAGTTCAGAAGGCAGAGCTACTACCAAATGAGCTATCAGGCCATTCATATTTAGTAATCTGTGCCAGCATGTTCAATAAATAAATCCACTAACCCACATTTGGGCAGCGAGGTGGATTAAGAAAAGTATATGTACATGAGAGAAAAACCCGGGCTTTCCCAGCATTAGAAATGTATTAGGCTGACACATACCCCAGCTGCAAGCCGAGAAGCAAAGGCCCTTGATTATAACTTTTCAAATGTAGCAATACCAGAGCTCTTTGCGTCAATTCGGAAATACATTGACATATGTTTTAAACTTTCACGGTTGTTTACTACGTTTTTAATAGTACTTACGGGATATTTACCGTTTTTGAACAGAGTTCTTCACGTTATGCGGTTCACAGTGGAAGTTGAAAAAGACCGGGCGCTACCCTTCCTGGATGTCCTGATAGCAGCAAGGGAGTATGGGACCCTGAGCCACACAGTCTACAGAAAACCGACACGTACTGACCTTTACTTGCATGCCATCTCACACTATCACCCCTGTCACCTCAACTCGGTGGTTAGTTCGCTGACAAATCTTGCCTTTGACCTGTGCGATACAGAACACCTCGCTGAGGAACTATCCCACGTACAAAGGGTGCTACACAGGAACGGGTATAAGGTTAAGGTCGGTGGAACAAAACCACAGAAAAGACGGAAGAAACCAAAGGTGAACGTCAGCCCACTTTTTTGCCATACCTGAAAGGAGTCACAGACAGAATAGGTCGAATTCTCAACAAATTGTCAATTAAGACCATATTTACTATTCATAAGAAGTCTCCTAAAGACAAGATTCCCTTTGAATATCCTGGGGTATATAAAATCAGCTGCAGTTGCGGAAGTTCGTATATAGGTCAGAACTAAGCGAACTGTCACATGCCGCATTAAGGAACACATAAAAGCAGTAAGAAATAATGAAAGACACAAATCTGCCATAGCGGAACATCGGCTGGACTCGGGGTCTAATCACTGATGGATTGAACTTCACAAGCCACAAATTTTATCTACGGAGCGTCACTATATACCTAGGCTGGTAAAGGAAGCCATTGAGATCTCGAAATATAAAAATTTCAATCTAGGTGATGGTTTCCTACTGCTAATGCGTTGAGTCCAGTATTAGGTTGCATTAAAAATAATACGCGTCCAAAATGTGGTAAGATCATATGCAGTGATACAGTGAGTGTGTATTGTCGCGAGTTACGATCAAGTACAAATGCCAATGGTACCAGCAGTAAAAGACTAAGAAAGAGGGTAGACCATTATGTCTGCTCCTAACATTTCGAACTTTTTATCATCCACCCACATCTTCAGTCTACCCGTGAAAATGGTGCAAGTAACTGTGCCGAAATATCGGGAACTCAAAAATGATTCTAATCACGGTAAATATCCCGTAAGTACTATTAAAAACATATTGACATGTACTTATTTCTATTTCCAATTCAATTTCTAATAGAAACCTACACCAATTTGTCAGTAAGCAATATTATACAAGTTTTTAGTGTATAATACCCCAGATAATACTCACGTACTATTATACAATGACTGTCGCGGAAGCATTCGCACGCATACGGCAGCTTTCTGCGGAACGCACATGAGTGGTTTTGTTGACCTGTGAACAGCAGTAATTCGAGCTGGAAATAGGCATGATGACTACTATCAAAAATGAACAAGTAAATATTACTTTCATAAAGAAGAATAATTGAAAAAATAAGTAAAATCGATAAATACATCACGCAGTAATAAATTTTTAAAGTTTCTGTAGGAGGCATCTCCTGTCCCTTTCTCGCGAAACAGAGCGCCTCCACAGTTACTCTGAAAAATTCACCTGTAACGTCACATGCCAAAGATATTGTATTTAAAGCTACCACGGCTTAGTAATGAGGTACTATGACGACATTGCTGTGACGTCACTGGCCGTTTGAGCTATCTCTTTCTATTCCGGTTTTTAAAATGCTTGTAACTTTGTCATTTTTTGAGATATTTTATTTTTGTTTTCACAAAAGTTTATCTTTTGAGGAATATTATTGATTTTCAAAAAAAATTTAGTCATCATGCCTATTGTTGACCTTGAGTCATTGGGATAGGATGAGTTTGAAATAGAAGAAAATAACTTAGGTAAGGTCTTCTACTGCCCGTAGTACCGAGACAGGTTCAGTAGAAAGGCGGAAAATACTTTTTATTCGTTGCTAGTAGTTTTTGAATGACATGACGAGCTAGTCGTTCGCCTGTGTCACCCCTAACAGTTGCAGTGTCAATCGGACTCCAAAATATATTATATTATAGTTCCATGTGACACTGCACTGCACGTCATCCTCAGTCGTCACACAGTCTAAAAGAAGATTAGTAGACTTGAGATCCGTTCACAGTCTTATTTACCCAATAATTTCACTAGCGACTGCCCTGTCAACCACATAGTGCTTGCTCGCTACTGATTGGCGGCAGAATAATTGGCAAAGAGGTGGTCTATACCTACCTAGACGAAACGAAGCTACTACGTATTAAGTACCATTATCAGTAACACCATAAAACAAATTCACGTTTTGTAATTCGTATTATGAATGATAATATCTAACGGCCAACTTTTCTATTTAGGTAGGTAGCCTTGTTGAGTGAGACGACGGCATAGCTCAAGTGGAGTCGTATGCATAATATGTGATAGTCAAAGGTCAAAGCTCCGGCGTTCCTACGTTTGACTAGCCAATCTTAGGTAGATCCTAGGTTTGACCAAACCTTCCGGACAGACGCCGAAATAAAGTCCAATTCTGGTCTTTGACTAAAGTATTTATTTTATTATAATTTGGGTTAGGTTAGGTTTTTTTACTCTCAAGGGCAAGATAGAATTCTGACACACCAGCGAGGTACGAGGGTTAGGTTTAAGGTTAGGTTGTTAGTTTGAGCTTTGACGTCAAACCTAGGAGCACCGGGGCTTCGAGGTTTGACTATAACACAAAAATCTACAGGTTACATCACTTGAAGAACACTTCATATCACTTGACTGCTTGCACGCAAATTTTACTTCAACTACGCAATATTACGTCTGTTATGGAATAATATTTACATTACCAAAATTGGCGAATCATTTTGTTTATGAAATTTTGTATGTTCACGCGAATTCGTTCCTAAAATTGCTGCTCTTGGAAATACCACCAGGCCACCACGGAGTTCCATTTGGACAGTTACCCCAAACAAACCTAGTCGTGTAGTCTGGCATATTGTTGTGTATTTTCAACTGATAGTAGTACCTATTAAAGATGGGGAAGAAAGATTCTCGAGTGACTACGAACCGGAAGACGATCGTAGGTCGGCCCGCCACTAGAGCCCCCCGCAGTGAAAACAGTCAAATGTATCACCTCAAATCCTCTATACCCCTCAAAGTGGCGCCTATGTTCAGCAGTGGCAGGCTTCAGGCTGCTGATGATGATGATGATCATGAGTAGGTATATACACCTACTATTTTATTCTGTGATACTACTCAATGAATTAATAACATCAACAGTTACATACAGACCTGACCATGACCAACAATTATAATACCAACATGCTCAATTTTATTTTTTGTGTGATCGTATGCGCGTGTCTTTTTGTTAACCACAAAAAAACATAAACATTAGAGAGCATATTATAGGCAATTTGCAAGTTAGACATTGTTTTTAGTCAATTCGCGTTTTAGGCGTCTATGAAGGTAGTCTGATCATGAAGAATTTAAAGTACCTAGCACAATAAATGATTCAATCTCTAGGAATCAATCATCATCATAGTCATCAACAACAGTCTGAAGACGTCCACTGCTAAACATAGGCCTCCCCCACAGAGCGCCACTTTGAGTGGCTGCTCCATAGATTTATATACCAGGATATGCCCGAAGGAACATTTTATTTTGTCAAAATGGCGTGGGAAAAGTCAGCGCCATCTATTAGATTTCGCGTGAACTACGACAAGTTGAGAAAATTAGGTGCCTATCGCTGCCATTATGTCCGTCAATGTTTATGTTTACAATGATTATTCCAAATATAAATTCGATTATTTTGTTACAAAACAGAGTGTAATATTGAAAATATTGAATTACTTGAGGTAAGAAACTTGGTTTTTCTTTTTACTGCACTTTTGAGTATAGATTGTGCAACCCTTCACAATACAACTTGGCATATTTTGTTTGTGACATTCGACCGATGCCTTCTAACTTCCATCACAGACTGAGCGCTAGGGATGCCAATCTGTGAAATTGGCTCCCACTTTGAAGCGACGTTTTAACCTGTCGTTAGGCCTGTCCTTAATATATATGTCTATGGGCTGCTCGCCTTCTACATCCATCGGCTCCCCGCAGGTTTCACCGCATCGTGGTGGGAAGGCCTATATAGGAATCAATGTATGAAAGATATTGAAAGAAATCAGAATGAACAATTGTGGAAAGGTACAGAACCGCACATTGACTAATACGCATTATGGCCAATAATGGTTACCATCATAAATACGCAAAATGATTAATATCTAAATGAGAAACATGCAAAATGACTAAGACTCACATGGCCCACATTTAATGTAATAATTAAGCAGAATGACCATCACGTGGAATGACCAATATGCTTAATAACTAATGGTAGTTACCATTAGATATACGCTAGATTTGTCAGTGTTAGTCACTTGTGGCCCCATAAGAGAGTAATACGAAAGTTCTAAAGAAAAGTTTTAAAATAATGAATTGATGCACCAACGAACATAGTACAAAACATAGTACAACAAAGTAGTCGATCCCCGCTCGTGATTCTAATTTTTCTTTTACAAATTAATCTGTACAACAAAGTAGGCACCTGCCACTTAGTAAAAAATACAGTACTAACACCTAACTAAAAGAATTAAACCTACAGATTAGAGAAAAGACAGTTGACTCTGATTTCAACCAAGCCTACTATGTGATACAAACTCGTTTCTTGATTGTACGAACGAAGGAAGGTAAGTATAATCATTTTATTCCAGTATAAAACAGAACCTTAGCTTGAAATGCTATCTGTGAAGCCGTAAACGTGTTCCATGACGCCGCTGACGCCGCGCCTACGAAGTGTAAGGAACCTACATATTTATAATAAACATGCCAGTCAAAGACATGACACGGCACGTAGCTGGTTGTCAGCTTTTAAAATAAGAAATACCTAACTACCTACTAATAAAATTTTTCTGCCAGGCTGGAGAGTCAGGTATAAGTGAAACGCATCCGAAATCTATCCATTCGCGCCCTTTTTGAATGTGTGTTTTAGGGTGTTGCAGTGTAGCCTCGATGTTTTGCAGTTTATCCTGCTCAAGGTGGCAAATCGTGTGAAAGGTATTATAAAGCACCTAACCTCTATCTATATCGTTTTAGGGTTCCGTACAAAATGGACCCTATTACTAAGGCTCCGCTGTCTGTCCTCTGTCTATCTGTCACCAGGCTTGTATCTCAAGAACCGTGATAGTTAGACAGTTAAATTTTTAACAAATGTGTATTTCTGTTATAACAAAAAATACTTAAATATGTGCACACAAAATTTATAAAGACCTCTCGGAACGTCTGATCGAGGCAACACGTGACCAAAATGCTGGTCTATATTTGGCGCAAAGGCTAAGCATTGCCATACAACGGGGCAATGCCGCCAGCATTTTGGGTACGTTGCCCACTGGTAGTGGCTTTTTAGATTAAGTTTACTTATAATATAGTTTTTACTTTAGATTTAGATAAGTAGTTTATTTTAGTTTGGATTAATTTAGTTTTAGTCAATTTATCTACTTATTTTAAGCTGTTTTATCAACCTATGAATAAAACCTAGTGGCTTAAATATAGAATAAAATAAATACTTATTTAAGGACAACGAGCAGAAAAGAACTAACGTGTCTTTTCTGCTCGTTTTTATAGATTTTGGTACGGAACCCATCGTGCGTGAGTCCGACTCGCACTTGGGGGGTTTTTTCTACCAATTTTCAATGCGTTGGAGCAGCCAGTGTATCTATAAACCCATATTTTTCTGTTGCGGGCTAAATCCGTCTAAAAAAATATCAAAGTATTATCAGTACTAAAACTATCAGTCAACTGGTTCCCATAGTATAAGCTTTGTTTAGTTTGGGGCTAGATGGCTCTGTGTGAAATGTCCACACAATCATATTATATTTAAAGGAAGTACGTTCAAAGCAATGTACTGTTTACTAAACCGTATATAGTCAGCGGTATGTAACGTGCCAAGCAAAGGTGAATGAAGATCGGTGAAAGTCAGCCGTTGCAAGGCAAATCTAACGAGCTGCGTGATTACGACGAGAGATGAATACTCTAATAGTACATCAGTCTTCGCCTCGATACTTACATTTATGTTACAGCTCTGATTATGTAATGTTTATTTACATTCGCTTTATGAACATGTTCTGGCGGACTCCAAAAATGAAATGTTCATTCATGTCATGCATCTGTGAACAAAGCTTTTGCTCTGAGTAATGCATCGATATTTGAACTTGGTAAGTTATTGTTTTTGAAAACAGAAATGTAGGTAAGTTTAATTATTAAATACCAAGATTTAATTAAGTTTAGATGGAGTAGTTTAGGAATCTCCGCTGTGTTAATAATAATCTGAATTTGGACCACAAATACGTTTGACATGAAAATCGTTTAAAAAAAAATATGCGTGATTCATCGATTTGACAAATTTAACACCTCTCGTAAAAAATAGTTTTCGTAATATTTTACGTTCGTAGTATTAGTAGTTATTGCATTATTATATTATGAAAAGCGGTCTGTCTGTATGGGTTTCATATAGGTTTAAATGCATTTGGATTTTAAAAGATGCTATTATTACAGGGGTCGTCAGTTACCGGAAATTTTATTTCTTGTGCGGGAAAAAGTATAATAAATAAATAAATATGTGTGGACATTTCACACAGCGCTATCTAGCCCCAAACTAAGCATAGCTTGTACTATGGGAACCAGCTAGGCGATTATGTAACTTGATTGCAACCAATAGAAACACAAAAATGTATGGATTTGACAGTTTCAATACGCAGTTTATGTGCATAGTTACTATGAAAATTTTCATATTCGGAATGACATTTCCCCTGTTGCATTGCTGTCAAAGTTACGTAATCACCCCACAGATAACTGATATAATACTTAGATACTTTTTTGTTTTAAATACATACATAGAATACTATATCACACCCAGACACAGAACAAACATCTGTGTTCATTACACAAATGTTTGTTCTGGGTAGGAATCGAATCCACAGCCCTCAGTTCAGAAGGCAGGGCTAGTACCAACCAACTGAGCTATCAGGCCCGCCGTGGTTCATTCATAGTTCTCCAAAGGTCTAACCAAAAAAGGAATATGTCTGCCTTTCTTCACTAATAAGTCATAAATTTAATGTTACTAACTACACAATTTAACGTCTGTATAAATAGATCTGAAAATATAATGAACTTGTAAGTTCAACCAGAAAGGGCAATCATTTCAACGTCTTTTGAGACAACAACTTTATTCACCTTTCATTAGAACGCTTTTTTGAAGTGCAAATGATACTTAGATTTCAAGCATGGAACGACGAAACGTATAATTAACGGTTTAATATAATTAACTCAACATGTGAGTTAACGCATTACGTCGCGTCAATTTGCTTACATAAAACCAGCCTTTGGCTACACTTCGCTCTTTAAAGAGTTCCCTACGAATCACTCGTTGGCCCGGATTTTTTACTGAGGGGCTCAGTTTTTAAACTCGTTCTAAATTCTCAATAAAAATGAAACGCTGTTTGTTGGTAGAACCACAGATATTAACATAGTAGTTACCTAGAACTGTGATATTTAAAAAATTGTATTAATCCAAGAATAGGGATGCGTTTCCACCTAAGATGTGTGAGGATGTGTAGCGAGGTATGTCCACCAAAGCCGCGACGGTATTAGATTGAATACACAAAAAGCAGGCCTATTGTTTATTATCTTTTCGAATTTTAAGTGGTACTAGAAATTCGGTTAGCTTAGGACTGTCAACAATTAATTTGCGTTAGCTCTACGCTGTATCTTTTTTCAGCAAGCAAATGGTGTTGGCCTCTACCGACCTTAGCAGCATCAGCTACACATAATGCGCCTCTACGCTGAATTGTGCGCCTTTGGGTATATCACTAGTAATTAGATAAGCATAATATTTTTTCATTCAGTTTTAGCAGGTTAATAGGCAGCAACTATTAGATATTAGAATTTAAAAAAAAAACAAATTTCAAGTAAAATTATCATCCATCATTATCAACATAGATAGAAAATGCTTTATTGCACAAGAGTAAATCAAGTACATAGGCGAACTTAATGCTAAGGAGCATTTTCTTCCAGTTAACCTTTGCGTAGTGTGGAACGAGTTGTAATGCTGGTTGAAAAGGAATAAGAAAAAGAATTACCCAAATAAAATAATCTATAAGAAGTAGCAATGGATGATAATATGAGTTTAGATAGATAAGATTTTAAACAAATAATACATATTAATATCTTACATATTTTATATTAAACTTATTGCAAATTAGAATAAAGTACTTATATAATAAACAAGGACCTACTCATTTAATAACTATTTTAAGTGCTCAATTTTTCTGACTGTTTTGATTAAATAAAATAAATAAATAAATATGTGTGGACATTTCACACAGCGCCATCTAGCCCCAAACTAAGCATAGCTTGTACTATGGGAACCAGATAACTGATATACAATACTTATATACTTTAATGAATGGATATGAAGTGTTGATATAATTTGGATTTGAAGATTCCCATTGATGAGGCTTTCCGGATTTCCACTGGTAGTGAGTTGCAAAGATGAATAGCAGTGACAGTGAAAGAATATGTGTAAAAGTTAGTATTATGCTGGGGAATGGTGAGTTCAAGATGATAGCAGCTGCGCATAGGGCGACCACGCGATGAGACATGGCCTGGCCTGAAGATTATTACGGATGCCATACCGAATACCAACACGATACCCGGTCAAAGTGGCGACACCTTGCCTCTATCCTCCTCTATTGCATCCACCGTCCTCCCGCAGTTTTGTGCAGACTTTTCGGTTATGGAACTTGATAGCAACCTAGAGAAACAAGACAAAAACACAACACAGTTGAAACTGTCATATTATTATCATATCGTCTTATAGTCTTACCAAGTTATCTGTGAACTGAAGAGCGTCGCTGCGTTCGCAGCTGTGCTGCCATTTTATGAATAAAGGTCGAATATGACGAATGTCTACAATACATCTTTTAACATAGTTGGATGTGTTTTAGTAGGTAGGTAAGTAAAATATCATCTGTCCGCCTTGTAAGACTTAATTTATTTAATGGAAATTATGTGGTTACTTTTCATCATTAATTTGATAAAACTTCACGCAGGTGTACAGCCAGGTACAGCTATTTGCTAATTAATAATATAAAATATAAAATAATCCATGTAAATTTTACTGGGGAACATTATACACATGATGTTGACAATGTTAATTTCACTCTGATAGTTATTATACTTACCCCAGGCTAGCAAGGAATAGTACCTAACTACTTCATTGTAACTTCCCAATAAATACACTAAAATGGTATAGGTACGAGATTTTTTATGTACAAGTATAAGTTTATAAATTGTGTATTGAATGTACCATATTTTATTTGGCGGGGCGCTACTACGAGAAAAAAAATCGGTATATGGCAGCCCTAAATTGCAATATGGCGGCTGTAGTTCCATTTTCTGCCAGTTCACAGATAAGTTGGTCAGACTATACCACCATACATATTAGTTTGCGCTTATGAGCATAGTTATGGAAATTTTCAAATTCGTTTTTTTTCTGTTGCATTATCATTGTAATCAAAGATCCGTCCATGATTACCCCAAATGGGGTAAAAACATTAAAAAGGAACGAATCAAAAAAAAGAAAAAAAGATCATCAGAAATTATAAAATGGGGGATAAGAAAACAAAACTCTGCCTAGTAAAACACTCTTATCGAAATACTAATCAAATTTTCTCTTTTTCTAAGGCCCCATTTTACCAAAGTAAAATAAGTTTTGTTCGAACTTCGAAGTAAGTATAACGCTCACGCGGTTACTCTCAGACACCTACAGCTGATTGACAAATAAAATGTCGCCATTCTGATTGTATCCAAGGAATAAGCTTCAAAATTGGGGGTGTAAAGTTTATGTTCGTGTATCCCGATTGTAGTCTGAAAGTAAGACTAGGAATAACATTTTTCTATTTTGGTAAAATCGGCCCTAATAAACATAACCTACTAAACTGCTAACTTTATCTACCACTATCATCCCAAACAAAGAACCTGCAACCGCACTTATTGCGTAACCACTAAACGTAGGCTGTTCTAAAAAGGCATTGTTTCACGCTCCCACACATTTCGTATAGCGTAACATTGATACTAGCGGATGACCAAAACATTATTGTGGACTTGCGTTATAGAATACCCACAGTTTAATACCTGCCCTTTTACGAACATGGGTAATATCTAAGAACGAGTTGTATATGCTTTGTTTCAACCCCAAAAAAACACAAGTATACCGTGTGTCATTAAAGAAACGAATCTGACGCAAACATGAAACTCTTATTTTTCCCTCTTCTACTAAATTGTTTAAGCGCAGAGGGAGTGAGACAGCAATAGAAATGTTTGCTCTTGTCAGATCCTTTCTTTACTGAATACCGTTATAGTTTATTTTAAAAAAATATAGGCATGGTGGTGGTCTATGTTTGCTCGCGTCCCCGTCCATTGTCTCCTGGGTAGTGCCAAAGTAGCAACTGAATAACTGGTGGAAGGCTTTCGCCACTGGGTGAGTTACCACCCCTGGACAAAGCCACGGTGCCAAGCGATTCCTCGTGTTCCACTGTTGTGCTGGGAGTGCAGACCAGTTTTGGATTTTTCCATGGGTTAACTGCTTAGCACCTGGTCTATGTCAACTCGTCCGCCCATTCACACTTTATAAGAGTGAATGGGCCTCATGGGCTAACGTGCTTCACCTTAGACAATCCTTCACCAATTCTTACCATCAGGTGATATATTATCAAACGTATGCCCATATTACCAGCATAAAGAATCTAATGCTGGAACATCAACTGAAACTTTGAAAAAAAAATACTCAGTGATATTCTTGTTTTGTGGCCTTAAACTTGGTTTCCAAGAACGCGATATAAATCCCCATCCAGTGACTTCCAAACCACCAAAACAGTATGACTTCCTAAAAAATTAAACACACTCAAGTTCAAAGAACAGAACGCTCAGCTTGATACCACATGCCTTAAAAATACCCATCAAAACAGAATGAAACCACTAACCGAACGCAACACGCAACATAGGAGCAGATCAATATGGGTTCAGTAAAGGTAAGGGAACACGGGGCTATTCTAGCACTCAGACTTATTAGTAGCAAAAGAGTTGATTTGGGATTATAGATTTAGAATCAGAATCAGAATCGTTTATTGTATAACTGACACAATAATATAATCATCATCATCATCATCATTAACAGCCTGAAGACGTCCACTGCTGAACATACGCCTCCCCCAGGGAGCGCCACTTAGAGCGGCTGCTCGCGGCTTTCACCAGGTCGTCGGTCCACCTAGTGGGGGGCCGGCCTACGCTGCGTCTTCCAGTTCGTGGTCGCTACTCGAGAACCTTTCTTCCCCATCGGTTGTCAGTTCTACGAGCGATGTTATATAATGCTAGATCTAAATTGCACATGTCGTGCGTGAGGTCAGTTTACCCACATCGGGCATTCAATATTATGTATTTAATGTAGGTACTTATCATAACAATGTCGACAACTTCACAATCATTTACACTAATTACTGACACAAACGTTAAGTACCTACTATCATGGATGAAAGATATACATATAAAAAACATTTTAAAATGGATGACGTTGCTCTTTCATATTTTTATGATAATATTATATAAAAAAAAATATAAATACCTAGCAATTAATGGATCTAAAACTGTTCAACATAATTACATTTCATTCATAACAATATAAAATAGGTAGACATATTAAAATTCAATAAATTTAATATACAATTAATATCATCTTAAAAGTCAGCAGATTTATCTCTATTAAAAAAAGCTTTTAGGTTGTAAAATCCGTTTTTGATTAGCCACTGCTTTAGTGTTGTCTTAAACATAGTAGTATTATAAATGTTTGTCATATTACTTGATAACGAACTATATACACTAAAATTCCGCTGACATATGCGCTTTTGTCAAATATCATCGATTTGTTAGGGGGTGCATAAAGATCGTCTTTACCTCTTAAGGGGGCGCTTCTCAATCGCATTTCTGATTTCTTTTTAAACAGATGTATATTATTTCTTACAAACAGTTATAGTTCAAGTACATACTAGTCAGAGTGACATACTCTTTTTCTGAAAACAACTGGCGCAAGGAATCATCACTTTTTTACTATGAATTATTATTCTAATACTTCTCTTTTGGAGTATAAAAGTTTGTTGCACATTAACAGAGTTCCCCCAGAATAACAGAGTTCCTTTTCAGAAAAGGCATTTGATAAAGTTAACTGTAAACTGTTGATGAAAGCGCTCAAAAACTTAGGATTACATTATAGAGACAGAAGAATAATTTATACATTGTATAGAAACCAAGAAACCTTAATAGAAATAGGAAACGAAAACGTAACAGCAAAGATAAAATATGGAGTAAGGCAAGGCGCCCTCTTGCTCCGGTACTTTTCAATCCTTTCATTGAAAATGCTATAAGGAAACAGCTCCATCAGAAAATGGAGGAATTAAGTTTAATGGAGAAAAGATTCTTTTCATACGTTTCGCAGATGATATAGCAGCCATAGCTGAAAACTTAAACCAACTGGAAAAGCTTTTAGAGTACATGGATTTTACTTTCAAAGAAATAGGATTAAAAATAAAAAACAAAAAACAAAAACTATGACGATCACGAGAGACACACACACTCAAAATACAATAAAACCCCAGATAAAACTAAATCAAACCACAATCGAAAACGTTGAAAATTTTAGATTCCTAGGAAGCGTCAGAAGCAGCGACGGCAGATCTACCGTAAAAACCAGAATTTCCATACCTAAAACCGCATTTAATAACTGATAGGTACTGAAAAACCCTTTTTCGTATTGACCATTTCCCATCATCCATAACTTTATAAGTATCAACAAAAAAGTGTATAGAACCTTTCTTGTAGATAGTTTAGTGTAGATTAACTTTTTGCTATAGTCCCCAGTTTAAGTTATTTACGAAAAACTGAAAAAGGGACCTTTACACGCCGCTCCACCTTTTAGCTACACCATATTCTCTGATCTATGGCGACACCCTCACCTCCCAGGACTTTTGATATGTTGTTAAGCACACCATCCCCTATAACTGTGCCAAAATTCAGCTGTACACGAATTATTTCCACAGGAAGTGTCTTTGTTGACTGGGCAAACGACACTTGTGATCGAAAATAACGAGAATAACACTAACTGGAACCCACCTTAAAGTACTATACATTTGGTAGCAATGTGATTAGCGGCTTGAAGCCTGAAAGATGTGGTCTCGAACCCAACTACTGTTTTCCGGTATTTCCGCAAATTCAGATCATTACCAAATGATAAGCCGAAGAAAAAATTGTTATTTTCAGTAAATCTACCCAATACTACCCCTCGTATTCCCATTTTTGAACTGACTTAGGAGGTAGGTGTAGGCACATAATATACATGTAAATAATACAGTTGGGTACGCTACCTACCGGTAGTAGGCTGGAGCATTTGGACTGTCTATAGGCCTTCCTGGCTAGTTTACAGTTCAATGTTATTATTTGTAGTAGTTCTAGTTTGAGTAAACAAAGCACGTTGCCCGTTTAAAACAAAAAATAAGACAGATAAATATGAACGGACTGATTTAGGCAGGTTACTAAAATGACATGAAAATGTATCAATATTTATAATAAGTGTATGACAAGCCTTAAAATTATTTTCATCCAAATAGCCACTCTAGTGTGGACACTACTACAAACAAACAGACGACTTCACTTTTATTAGAAGTTTAGTTATATTTTTATTAAGTAGGTACATAGGAATAGCGTTCAGGGGGTCTAGCAAAGATACCAACCACTAACGCTAACGCCTCACGCTAACTCCAAAATGTATTTAAATCACAGATTAGGTAATGATAAATGAAATTCGCTGCGGAAAAGTTAGCGATTTCCGAAATGTCATTTCAGTACATTTTGGAGTTAGAGTTTGGCGATAGCGTTACCGTGAGGGAGCTTTACTAGACCCCCAGATTAGCTAAGGTGCTGAGGTATACTCGTACTCCATTATGCTAGACTCAAATTCTGCCATAACGGAGTTTGAGATCGAATTCGAGCTCGTTTGTGTGTACCAGCCTGAAATAACTCTACTCCACTGATTTGAATTTTAATGTCTATATAATGTAGACACTTTATTATTAATAAAAGTTCCAATCAGTAAAGAACACAAACATCGTCTTTATTATATTAAAATTTAATCTAAAGCTTGAAATGTATTTGCCCTTTCGTCTGATGAACTCGCAAGACGTTACGACTTAGAAATAAACTTAAGTGACTCAGCAATAATAGTATTTGGGTAACGTATTTGAATCCCTTTATAAATCAATCAGCCAATAGATTTTGCATTGAATCGTACACCTTACTAAGCATGAAACAAGCCATATGAACACATCATTACCCTACTATGGTGATGTAACCATAAAAGTAAGTATAGTTTTGATAATAACATTCGACTTAAAACGTTTGCGACACCTCGATGACTTGTGTTTATTGATAACGGCAATAGATTGATGAAATGCAAAGAAACATCAGTTTTCTTAATCCGGTACAAAGCACTATTTACCTCTTTAACTCCCATCGACCCGATATCGTACACATATGCGTTGTTATTCAATTGTCATCTCAATGCTGGGATTCCAGAAGTTAATGAGGCGTTTTATGAACAAAACACAACTTTTAAGTAGTCAACTTTTAGAAGAATTCAGAATAAGCCCCTACAGCCGTACACTAACCAACTTAGATTGTGGTCCTAATCAAGTGTTATGTAAGAACAATACATTATGAAACAAGGAGGTACTGAAGGTCATTCAACTTTTCTCCGAAATGTTTGTCGATCGACACAAGGCTGAAAGATTTGAGTAAGTTTATTCACACAATTTGTAACATTGACATAGAAAAACTTGCTTCATACTTAGCGTTTATTAGCAAAATAGAATGATTCACCGTGACAAGCACTTTTATGTGACACATCGAAATACTCAACAATACCTATGGGTTTAATCCATGCTCATGGTGGGATTATTTGAACACAAAGAAGAATTCGTTCATTGTTAGAAGAAAGAACTTGAAACTCGTTTTTAGGGTTCCGTACCAAAGGGTAAAGCGAACCCTATTACTAAGGCTCCGCTACCCGTCTGCCCGTCTGTCACCAAGCTGTATCTCATGAACCGTGATAGTTAGGCAGTTGACATTTTCACAGATGATGTTTTTATGTTGCGGCTTTAACAACAAATACTAAAAAACAGAACAAAATATATATTAAAAGGGGCTCCCATACAACAAACGGGTATTTTTGCTCGTTTTTACAGATAATGGTACGGAACCCTTCGTGCGTGTGTCCGACTCGCACTTGGCTGGTTATTATATAACTGTTGTCCTGCTGGATAAAGAAGTGTCTATGTTTCCAATTAAATTATATGAGCACCTAAGCACTACTTTGTAAATCGTGATGAACTTTGAACTCTCGCTCTCGGGTCACTCTCTCCTGTAAGGCACCATCAGATACACGTTGCTGGTTGTATCTTCCGTCATAGTTTCCATCTATAATGAACCTTACACCCAAGAATGTATGGCCCATAGTCGCATGGAAGGTACAAATCCCGTGAAACCGATCCGGAAGTAAACACACAAAGAATGTAGATTGACTCAGTACTTGAATAAGTAATCAAGCGAAATTCTGACTGCATTAACGATGACCATTCAATAAGCGTAAATTAAAAAAATAATTACTTATTACTAACTTTCAACAGCTTTTGTCGTATTATGGCCATGTTTACGGAAAATATCAAGATTCCTTCAGCAGTCAACTGATTGGAATAATTGTGACGCAATGCAAGCGTTTGTCTTAATTATTTAACACTCATAATAGGGTAGCGTAGAGTTGACGCTCACAGTAGGGTGTGAAGTTCATTTTGGGAAAATATGCTCAAAAATTAAACTATATACTAATTTTCACCTATGTGTAATGTGTAGGTACCTTTGTATGTGCAATAAAACATTTTCTATCTACCACCTAGAAGTTATCAGCTCTGGTCAAAATTGTTAATGCATCTGCCACTGACCCTGTAGCACCTGCTTATGGCTTTGCACAGCAGGGTCTGGCAGCCCCGTGACAATTCATTTTAATAAATTCTTGTATTCTATTTGACAGCACTACTTTTATAACTACCTACATAATTAGCAATTTGCATAATCTTTGTATAATGCATGCGGGAATATTTTTTGTAAAACATTATTGTCATATCTGTGGTATTCGGTTTGCATCTTCATTGAAGTTCGTTAAATATGTGAGTAAAGAGAAACCATTATGAAATTCTGTGTTCTTTTATTTTAATTCTTTGTTTAATGAGCTTAATCACACATGCGATCATGCCGTTCATATTATATATACAGGGTTACAGGAAAAATTGTGCTAGATCCGTTAAGAGCGTGGAGTACCCATGATTTCTGACTTATTTCACTATGAAACACCCTAGGCTAAACTAATAATATTTTTGTAGATATCCCTTAGAAAACAATACAGTTTCTAATATTTTTTTTATATCTTAACTTTCACTTGTCTACTACGGTCTATTCAATTAACTTATGTACTATTTTAATGATTGACGTCCTAAAGCATCTTATTACACATGTAAAAATGCAATAATAATAATAATAAGAAGACACAAAATATTTCAATGAAAAAATTAAAAATTGAATATCTCGAAAAGGGTAAAGTTTAGCCTAGGGTGTTTCATAGTGAAATAAGTCAGAAGTGATGGGTACTCCACGCTCTTAACGGATCTAGCACGATTTTTCCTGTAACCCTGTATATATAGAGTATAGACATATACAACGTTAAATCTTACAACTAAGACGTTGGGCACATGCCCATTTTGTACAACTTATATAATATCTTAGCGTAATTCTGTGGTCTTTAAAATTTAAATATTCCAACAGCCATAGGTACATAACACCTAAATATTTTTGCAGTTTTTTACTCTAAGGCCCAAAAGTAAATAGAAAGTTAGATTGATAAATAAAATGTTAAATGACGCAGAGATAAAAAAGGCCATAAATAATCACAGATTAGTGCTTACTAGTACGAGTCCATTCAATATACTATTTACATGAAATCCTTAGCTGGATTTCCTATATTATAATTATTCTACTGTAGTAGAATTTGAATGAATTGGTAATAAGTATCAATCGATACTCCAGCACAGCAATAAACATGTTGATGCAGTGTTATGAAACTTTTGCAAGCTCTAGCGGAGTCTTTATAATCACAGTATACACATACTTCGGGCAAATGTATAAAGGTGTGGGTGAAAGAAGACTGCATGCGGCTGAAATGCGAATGCTGACTGCTGAGATGGATAAGTCGGCGCATGGACTACCGAGAGTGGACAAAGTCAGGAAGTAGCGTGAAGGCTAGCGTATATAAGAGTGAAGCCAGTGCAGTGGCGCAGTGATGGAAAAGTTAAGAATCTAGGCTAGCGTGGTATGGTCATATCACGCGGAGGGATGAAAGCTGTCATCAAGAGAGTTTTGAGTATGAATGTTGATGCAATAAAGTTAGAAGAGGACCAAAATGTGCAAGACGTCTCATGTGTCAATATGAAAAATGATTATGCTAAGGTAGTAAATGTTGAGATGAGCGACCCCATTGAAAGAACTTTATATTCCAGCAAAGCTTTAGCCGCATTTTTATCAGATATTATAGTATTTGTTTTATTTTAGCTACCTGATAACTCCAAATAGCGCTAGATCTCCAATAACCATAGACCTATAAGGTTAGGCTGGGTCTACGATAATAACCAAATTGCAATGCGTTGGATGGTAATCAACTGCCATGCCTTCTGGAGGTAAATTCTATAACATTGACTTGCTTTAAGGTAGGTAGGTACCTATCCAAAAAGAGACATCGAAATTGGCATCACATCTTACTGTATAGTCTTAGATGTCTGTGCATCACACAAGCTTACCTAAGTGACATACAAGCGAAGAACTTAAGAACCGGTCGTCTTTAGAATTGGTGCTATTGTAAAGAATACCATACTGCCGTCTGCCTGTTGAAGTCACAAAGAAACAATTGCAACAAATGCTAGTATGTTGTAAAGCAATTTTGGTGTAATAGCAAATTGAATTATACTACGGTCGGGTATAAAAACAACATGTAATCACTGGAATGTTGTTTCGATGGTTTATTTCATCCGTGATTTATTGCTTGAATATTTAATTTAGTCTCGGCACTCGTGATAAAATTACATAATTTTTATGAATTTATTATTTGCTAGCTGACCCACCTTGTCTTCGCTCGGGCAATTCTTTGGCTGGTAGTATTTATAAACCTAAACGAATTAATGCAGTGCCGAAATTTAACAGATCCAAGCCTCCAACCTTCTCACTTCATTTAATACGTGCACCCATTTTTTCAAAATCGTAAGCTTCGTTATTTGTTTTTGTTGATGTCATTTATGTTTAATTTCCTTGCGTTCGGTCTAGGATCGATAGCATTGGCAAAAAGCGTTGATGTAAAGCGTTTATTTGGGAAATTTTACCAATAATGCCAATTTTGATATTTTTGCCAGTTCACTATGTAATTTTTGACTGTTTTTGAGCTATCCGAACGATGAACAAAAACAGTTAAAACTGCAATTGCTCACACATTTCCAAAGCGAAAGCTGCATGTGATCATTTTTGGCATTTTTAACTATTAATTTTGCCATCTGTGGCTATCCGTACGGACCTAATTTGATGCGTTATTATCAGGGTCGGATCTTATGTTTTTTACGGCACTCAATTTTTCTTACATTTTTCATAAGATTGAATGACGCAACGAGCTACTCGTTTACCTGATGTTATGTGACACGGCCGCCTACAACAGTTGCAGTGCCACTCGAAACTCAAAATTAAACCTTTGGGAGACACTGCGTACGCACATTCTGAGACATTAAACAATCTAAAGAAGGTTGTTATAACTGTGAGATCAATTTATAAGTGTAATTTTCCCAGTAATTCCACTAGCTACAATGCCCTTCAAACCGGAACGCATTTGGCTTGCACACTTGCTTGCCGGCAGTATAACTGGCAAAGCGATGGTACCTTCCTACTAGGTAGTACCTAGGCGTGAAGAAGTCTTACCAACATGGCATCCCTCTAACAGACTGTCATATCGGAAATTGGATTAAGTCTTAGTATAGCTCGCTGCCATTTTCCAGGATGCTGATTAAATCTGTGGAAACATATGATCTTGCCTGGCATACTCGGGCGTGTTCCTATTCATGGTGCGGTGGACTCCAAGGAAACTACGATTCACGGACACAAATAAATATATAATTGAACTGATACATAGGTACTGATATAACTAAATAATATAAACTATTACATGACGCGGTAGTGGTGGAGAGACGACTGCCTAAATTACATCTCGCACCCTTTATATAGGTTGGCGCCGGCGTCGTCAATGTTATAAACAAATGTGTCCCTACATCAACCCCCTTCTTAAAAAACGAATTTTGGCACTCAACAATGAACAAAGAGAGTTGTACTAAAACGATCCAATAAACAAAACATCTTTCAATTACATTCTCAAAAATCCAACTCAAGTATAACGTTATTCGATACACAAATACTCTACTAACGTTAACTTATACAAACAAAAGAAAACGATCGATTTACAAAGTAACTCATTGTTATCCACTCTAAAACAAAGAATTCATAGTCTTCCACTTGATTCGACCCTACTCATATTGCATATGTCTCAGTTATCACCGACATCGACAGTCGACACCGACTGTTTATATTATCCGGAAACAATCAGTGCAATATAACGCTAGCATTATTCATTCGTCGGTCACATATAAACGTACAAAGGTAAACACATAATATATAAAATCGAATCAATAACGTAGTCATAAAAAAAACAATACCTAAATAAAATACACACAATAAAACAGAGTGGCAAAAAAAAATATTCCAATACATCTGCGTGAATATAGCGAATTTAAAATAAACATTAAATTGACAAAAAATACTATTTCACATTATAAAGCACATTAGAAAACAAAACATTACAAAAATATCGATCAGACACTTAATTAATTCAGATTAAACCGATACCGATCTACCAAAATTTAATAAAAAATACTGCACTTCTACAAAAAACTAGTTGGGCAAATCAAATTCACTGACAGGTAATTAACACAATTGCACGATGATGACATTTTTACACAACTCAAATCAGGAACCTCTCTTCATTCCCAGCATAAGCCGGCACCAAGCTCACTTGTTCCATTGATGTGCAGCTTCAATTCCGCTGAAACCAGTCACTCGGCAATGGTAAAGCGAGACTGAGCGATCCCTCCAAGTCTACGCTCTGCATGCACCTCCGGTATCTACCTCGAACGGTGCGACCAACCTCGGGTGAAAGTACCTGCAGGTCCAGCCTGGATACCTCAACAGCGCTGGCACCTCAGATGTCTCTGGCCCTCTATAAAGCATCGGCTGCTGGCGAATGGTGATGACATTTCGGCATATTCTTTACGTGGGCTATTCGCGTCATCAGTTTGCTACATAGCCCGGGGATAATATACGTCGATTCCTGCTTTTTCTGCTTTAACACGTTCACTTCAACGCCTGGACAGCAAGCTGTAGTTGCGCTGGTAGATCTTCTTTAGGTACCCGTCGAGGGTCGCAAATCATCGACGGGGAATCGCCTCTCGCCATGTGAAAACTGCGCTGCACACTGAGTTCAAAGTTCATTGCACACGCGTTCCTGAGTTTCCAACCGCACCATAAAAACGACGAAGGTCACCAATGTGGAAACATATGATCTTGCCTGGCATACTCGGGCGTGTTCCTATTCATGGTGCGGTGGACTCCAAGGAAACTACGATTCACGGACACAAATAAATAAATAATTGAACTGATACATAGGTACTGATATAACTAAATAATATAAACTATTACATGACGCGGTAGTGGTGGAGAGACGACTGCCTAAATTACATCTCGCACCCTTTATATAGGTTGGCGCCGGCGTCGTCAATAATATAATCAAATATGTCCCTACAAATCTAAGGGAGCGAAAGTGCGGCGAACGTTGATAAAACCCCGGCTATCATTCTTAGATAAATCTAACGGTGCAATTTGTCGTTGGAGTTAAAAGCCGCAAAAAGTCGCGCTTCGCCTTTTTGTGCATTGATATTATTAAAGATGGCATCTTTGGTTCCCACCATTCCTGATGCGGATGGAAAAGCGGTAATTACACTAAGTTCAAGAACGTTTTCTTCCCACGAGATTAGAACCTTGTCATATTACGTTTTGAATGATCAATGTATGTTTTTGTATGGCTGAAACTACAGACTATACATTGTAGTCTTTATTTTTCGTACAAGACACACACAGATATTATAATTACTAAAAAACACTAGTGGGTAAAATGATGTATTTGTAGCAGCTACCGCGTATGTGACCATGGGGTCGGGGGATACTCAGTTGGATAAACGTTTAACCCAGTAAGTAGAAAGGAACGAGTATTAATACTCGCATAAATTGTGACCCCAACACATTATCCGCAAAATATAGCTGTTCATAAACCACAGTCGCGCTTTACCACAACGCCTATGACTTACGATTGCCACTTTTGCGGTCAACCTCAACACCTCTGTAATCTTGCATAAGCACGCTTATGTATAATTACAAGAATGAAGCTCTCGAGATTAATAATAGTGAGTTCTATTAATACTTAACACAACGATTTAATTTCTTTCGTACCTGCCACTGGGTTGAACGACATTGGTCAAGTTAGATATTCGTCAAATCAAAATAAAAAAATGAAAATAATATTTATTTTGCTGTTCCTAACCTAACCCGGTGGCGGGTTAGGTTAGGAACATAAACCGCATTTAATCTGACGATAGCGGAATCCGACCTAAGTGAACCATTTATTATCTTTCATTTTTACACTTGATTGTACTTAAATTACTTGACCAATGGCGTATTTGACAAATTTCATGATTGGACGAAAAGACGATTTGACGAACTACCGATTTGACCAATATCCAATTTGACGAATTACCGATTTGACGAATATCTAACTTGACCAATGTCGTTCAACCACTTTAAAGATCGTGTTAAACAGTTTTATCTTTCGACTAAGTAGCTATCAAATAATTTATCTTCTCTTATTATCATCTACTTATGTATATTTTATTTATTATAATTAAATGTAGTATATCTATTATGAATATTATTAAGTATTATGTCTATGTAGGATTTTTTATGTAAGTATGTATGTATTTAAGGTATATTTATTTATGTATATATGACTATACACAGCGTTCTTTTCTGTATGAATACCACCGTTCATGTATTGGTATTGCTATGTCATTCCTTTCCGTACAATGTTGTCAGGAAGAGCTTGCTCTGAGCGATAAGACCGCCAATTGATACACTTTTATTAATTCTGTTGTTTGTTAGCCTTTAAATATTTGTGATTTGGTGTTTCAATAAAGAGTTAATCTATCTATCTATCTAATGTACCTATAGCGGTACTTCACGGCGGGCCAACGGCTTATGCTATATAAAGCACAAGTTAGGCCCCATATGGAGTACTGTTCTCACCTCTGGAACGGTGCGCCAAAGTACCAGCTTCAGCCTTTGACTCCTTGCAGCGACGAGCCGTTAGACTCACCGACGATCCTGAGCTCACCAAAAATTTGGAACCACTGAGTTTGCGCCGAGACATCGGTTCCCTCTGTGTGTTCTACAAAATTTTCAATGGGGAACGCTCTGTGGAGCTGTTTAACATAATCCCAGCGTCGCGGTTTTATAATCGCACAGCTCATCACCGTCAAAAAGCTCATCCACACCTCGTGGACCCATGGAAATCTCGCACAGTCCATTTCTCGAAGTCATTTCTGCCACACACGTGCAAGTTGTGGAAAGAGCTTCCCTCTGAGGTGTTTCCGCTGAGCTACAACATGGGGCACTTCAAACGACGGGTAAATAGAGTCCTCAAAGGTAGGCAACGCATCGGCAGCGCCCCTGGTGTTGCAGGTGTCTATAGGCGACGGTAACTGCTTACCATCAGGCGGGCCGTCTGCTTGTTTGTCTGTCCATGTAATAAAAAAAATTATCCATTATGTAGATGGCAGCACGCACTTAGGTGAAAACCCACGGGGAGCCAAGCTAATGGATGCAGGAGCCGAGCAGCCGCTCAAAGCGCAGCTCTATGGAGGTGGCCTTTCAGCAGTAGAGGTTTTCAGGCAGTTGATGATAATGATGATGATTAAATATATTAGCAGAAAAGTATAGACAATTTGTATAAAAGTATTATAAGTACTTTTTTTTAAGAGAATGACAACGTAGTCGTTCACCTAATGTTAAGCGACACGACTACTCATAACAGTTGAAGTATCACTCGGAACTTTAAAATAATAAAGTTTCGCATGACACCGCACTGCGCACGTCATCCTGAGACATCACAGAGTCTAATAATCCGATTACTACATTGTGTAACCAGGTCATAAAGTCTCATTTGCCCAATCATTTCACTAGCTACAATGCCTTTCAAACCAAAAAACGTGGTGGTGGACTTACCTAGACGAACTTTGCAGAGAAGTCTTACTTAGTCTTGATACTGACTTTCTGTGATCTAGAAAGTCAGCCAACGACGAAGGAATGTTCCAACGAATCCCATAAAACCGATCCTACTTATTAATTTTTTGCAAATGATGAGCTCCCAACTTATCCCAATCAAAAAATTGTACGTAAAACAAACGATAAGCGCTTTCATCTGTTAAACATGACATTATGCTACTATTACGTCTTCGTGACAACCAAAGCATTCACGACTTGTTTGCAAATAAAAATGCTAATTGTTGTCCGTTACTGTCCAACGAAGCAATTTAGTCCAGTGCGTGTGCGGATTATGTCATATCACGTGATGACTCGACACAGTGGCGAAACCTGCGTTTTCTTTGAAATTGAGATTACATGGAAGTCGCTTTCCTAACTCATTAAACAGCGGATAATGGGCGGATGACTAACACCGATTCTACTCTGCAAATCAGTTCGTATATAATTATTATAAGTGGATAAGAGCGAACTTAAGAACTGTCAAAATTAGGTAAGGAATATTAAAGGCATAATTGTGATAAAGAAAGGATAGTATGACAAAAAAATAAAAATGGTTTATTCCATGATATTTAATTACACTTTCGTAATGGCCAATAATAGAACTGTTATGATATACATCCCACAGTACACAGTACTAACCTCAGCTCACTCCAGCAGGATCTCCATTAACAGTTTTACCGCAATAATTTATTAATCAACCTTAGCATGTTGATCCTTGTCGCAATACGTTAATACGAGACATTTTTAATGATTTCCAATCTAAAAAGCCTAACAAAATCCTAGATCCTTTTTTATGATGATATAACTTCAACTTACCAAAATGTCAGCTGTCACTGTTATCTTGACGTTTACCGTTTTGCGGAACCACAGACTACTTGAAATATATAATTATGAGCTACCAATCGATATTGCCATTCGATACAGACTACAATAATATACAATATTAGTTATCCTAACAGGAAGTACCTACTTTTACTTTGCGGCGAATGTACAACAACCCTTATTTATTTATAAACATTTTGTTGTGTTATAAAATCTATTCCTCCATTGTAGGTACATATTCTAAATTATTTTATATCATCATTTACGGGATTTTTACCGTCATCATCATCATCAACAAAACAACAGCCCCTAGACGGCCACTGCTAAACATAAGCCTCCCCCAGAGAGCGTCATTTTAAGCGGCTGCTTGCCTTCCGCATCCATTGGCTCCCCGCGGTTTACCGTAATTAGTCTTATTTCCGAGTTCCGGATATATCGGCTCAGTACATGCACCATAAATGTATTTCATTCTAAATTATTGATTTGTCTTTTTGTGTCCTAAAATGAGGGTTCTATTATTTTTTTAAACTCCACTTTTGGCTCCATCTCTTATTTATTCCTGTGAATAGTAAAAAATCTAAATATAGGTCAACCATTCCAATATTAAAAACGTCTATTGAGGTTATCTCCGTAAACTTCGCCGAAAGATTAATGGTGAATGTGTATGTATTTAACTCGATTAAAAACGATGCTACAATAAGTTTCCCAATAATTCTAGCCTTTTGTCTACATTGTGCAAGCAACAATGATATGTGCAGTTATACGAATTTGGGATAATAAAGTTCAAATTAGACCCGCCAAATATTTATCTATAGTTAAAGCATTTGACTAGTTCCTATTTCACTAACAAGTTTTGAAGGATATAACTTACCTACTTTTTGCAATGACAAAAAGCTCTAGGCTCTAAGCTGAGTTTGACCTTTTCGATTTAGTGATTACATGGATATAATAAATATGTTCCTATTATAATCTTTTTTTAGGCTAATATGAGTGCAATTCTTAATATTTATACAGAATGCTATTTAATTAGCGTATTTATCGCTTGATAATTTTTTTCATGATAATTATTGACGTGGCGAGATGGTCGTTCACCTAATGTTAAGTGAAACGGCCACCCATAACAGTTGCAGTGTCACTCGGATTGATCATTTATTGACGATAATTAACTCTTATGGCCTTACTTATAAACGCTGCTTTAAAGTTAGTGTTTTAAATGTTCCGTCTCGTTTTACCGCGTGACATTTCAAATCAGTCAAAGGTTGACAGAAGGTTTTAAGCATTGGCTAACTTTAAGCAGCGTTTATAAGTAAGGCCCTCAAAACTCCTAGCGACCCGATAACGAACACGCGTGCTATTCTATTTTCATCACAATGCTGGTATTCCAGGTTAAAGAGTAAAAGTGCAAACGAAAATATTTTTGGCTACTTGAGCTAGTTCTGACAACATAGAAAAAGGACATTTTAAGAGTATGAACCTATTAGGAAGTTGACCATTATAGAAATAGACAAGTTAAAAGTGGCCCAATTCATGGGGTCTATAATTTCTACGTATTTTTGTAATACCCGTGGATAGAAAATTTGCGTAAAGTTATAGCTTAAAAATTCAAGTGAGTGAATGTAACGTTGTTTTAATTATCATGACCTCTTGACACCGGCATATTGGTAATCAATGTTTCAAGATTAGAAATTATTTCCATAACTGTATAATATTATGTTACGCAACATGAATTTATGATGTGCAATAATTATGTAGGTAATTAATAATTCTCAGCCGTCTTTGTAGAAGGTTCTGTGTTTATGGAATATCGATAACGATAAATAATAATAGAGTATACTAAAATAATAAACCCCAATAAAAAATGAAATACCCATAAATCGAAAATCACTAACGACAGCCACAAAACTTCATTTATAAACCTGCATACAAAGGTCCATCAAGATTCATTGAAAAATATGACCTGTACCTACGCAAGTACGTGCACCTGATCGTGACAGATGAAGCAAACTTCGCGGCGTGAAACTGAGACTTTTGCTCATTTCGTTTGCTCGGTCCACAAGAGCAAAATCAGTTAGGAGGTTGTCGAGATTCAAGCCGAGACTGAATGACTGAATAATTCACAGTTGACGTAACATACAGATTTTCCGGCGCAACGCATGGACATTGGACAGCGCACTACATTGTAGGTTGATCGGAGTATTAGGACATCACGCACTAGGATAGCAGACCTAGCGAGGATGTTACAACGTTTTAGAATTAAATGAAATGAAATGTAAAAAATGAGCACAACATTGTAAGTCGGTCGGTGTTACGAGGACATCACATACCAGAATAGCAGAACATGCGAGGAGCTGTGCCACGGCCACGTGTGTAGACACGGACAGCTTGCAGCGACGCTTGCACTGTGCTTACTGACCACAACAATGTAGGCCAATCGGAGTGTTCGAGGATATCAGTACACCAGGATATCAGAACAAGCGAGGAGGCTTAAACGACTCAGAATAAAACATATCTGTAGGCAATTCTTGAAAGCTTTTTATAGTCAACATTCCAAACAGTCGATACAGTGAAAAGATTGTCCAATAGGACGTATGCACCGCCTACCATGATAACAGACTGCACAGTCTACATAAAGGTGAAGGTCATGCAACAATGTAGGAACACAGAGACGTTGTACCAGGCTTTAATAAATACTAAGAGATATCTCTACGCATGCACTACTGCCTGTGATTAGTTGATAACTGAGAACAACATTGTATGCCAATCTGAATATTCGAGGACATCAATGCACCAGGATAGCAGAGCAGGTGAGGAAGTTGCAACGACCTAGAATAAAACATAGAAGTACTTACTGATTTTTTTTATTGTCATCGTTCTAAAAAAATGAAACCATCCAACAGGACGTCTAATACGACGCTTGCACCGCCCGCGCCTACATGATAACAGGCCGCACAATCTACATAAATGAGTTAAAGACATGCAAGAATGTATAGACACAAAGACATTCTATTAGGCTTTAATTAAACACTGCTGCGCATCCAATGTGCTTCCTGAGCACAACATTGTAAATCATTTGGAGTACTAGAGGACATCACATGCTAGGTTAGCAGAACAAGTGAGGAGGTTGCAACGACCCAGAAGAAAACATATACCAGGTGTATAATCAATGATTTTTTTAGAACATGGGACACAACGAATGTTAGTTATTGTCCAATAGGACGCATGCACCGCCTACCTACCTGATAACAAGCCAGTGACCAGTGACCACACAATCTACATACATGAAGCTAAGGTCATGCAACAATGTAGGGACACAGGCGCTGTATTTGTACCAGGCTTTAATAAATACTGAGAGAACTATATCTAAGCATGCGCTGTGTTTTCTGAGCACAACATTGTAGGTCAATCGGAGTATTAGAGGACATCCTTTACTAGGATAACAGTGGAAACGAAGAGAATGCAACGAGCAGAATAAAACATATGGATACTGAAAGTCTGGAATTCATAGTCAAGTTGGGAGCTTCTCAATGGAATGATTCAGGCGCTGTGTGGCGAAGTCTAGTTTTATGCATTAAACAAAATTAAGAAGCCCCCAATCTGACAATTCTGATATTGTCAAAGGCAGGATGCTATAGCTATGAAAGTGAAAGAAGAATGATTCAACATTCAACCTCTATGTGAAAGTTGAATGACAGATTTTGGGGCTTTGTTCACCTCTTTACCACTGTTAGAATAAGTATTATATTCAAGATTCCAAACAGTTGACACAACGAACAGGTTGTCCAATAGGATGTATGCTATGATAGCAGGCCGCATAAAGTAGGTGTGCGAATGGTGGGCATCGCGAGCACAAACAATTTTATTGTGTTCAGCTAGAAGACGTCCACTGCTGAACACGCCTACCCCATTAAACGTCACTTTGGATGCTTATCATACAGCTACGCTTAGCAGGTAACTTAGTGACCGCAGATGTTAATGTACTTACAACGAGAATGCTCCTGTCCAGTCTCTGGATACACCTATTCGCTAGCTTTTATGGCATCCATGGAATGTGATTAAGTGTTCCTATTCTCTGCTCCGGTACCTCGGCAAACTTTCCTCTTTTTTTGGGGTAAACATCATTATTCATTAGCAGCCCGAAGACATCCACTGCTGAACGTAGGCCTCCCCCAAAGAGCGCCACCTTGAGTGGCTGCTCGCCTCCTGCACCCATCGGCCGCTATCGGCAGGCATATTTCCCCATTGGCACCTGCCTCCAATCCAAAACTGCCGACGACAAAATATCCCTAAACTCGTAGAACCTATATGCCATGTTTCGTTGACGAAAATTAGTGAAATAAAATGGAGTTTTGTACTTAAGTGCGTACATCTAGACAGATGAAAGCAAAGCAGAGTCGAACAGAGTAACTTCACTCGCTCGGTCAAAAAATGAAGCTTGGTCATGCAACAATGTAGTTGTAGAGACACAGACCCGTTGTACCAGGCTTTAATAAATACAGAGAGCTACATCTACGCATGTGCTGTACTGACAGATCACAACAGTGCAAGCTAATTAGTAGTACTAAGAGGACATTCTATACTAGGATATCAGAATAAGCGAGAAGGTTGCAACTCCCCAGAATAAAACATACATATTATTATTATTTTTATTTATAGAGCGGTTGACACAACGGACCTTTGTTATTGTCCAATTGGACGCATGCACCGCCTACATGATAACAGATGATACAATCTACATAAACAATCATGCAACAATGTAGTGACACAGAAACGTTGTGCATAATATATAGGCTTTAACAAATACTGATACTATCTCTACGCTGTGCTGTGTTTCTGAGCACAACATTGTAAGCCAATTGGAGTACTAGACAAAATCCTATACTAGGATAGCAGAACAAGCGAGGAGGCTATTGCAACGACCATAAAACAGTAGGTATTTAACTAATTACTTTTTACAGAACAGTTGACACAAAGAACATATTATCCAATCGGGTGCATGCACCGCCTACACGATAACAGGTCGTATAATCTACATCAGACATGGCCAACCCCGTGGCCCGTGGGCCGCATGCGGATCTCCACTCATTTGCTTGCGGCCCGATCCATTTTTGAAAATAACCTTTATACAGGAAATTATATACCGAGATAATGAGAACTTCTGGCAGGAATTTGAAATGCGTTTTCAAAATTCTAAGTTCAAGACATTGTTTACGGATCTTTTTTGGACTTTCCGGGTTACGGATCTTGGATATCGATTGGATCTCATTCGCTTTAAGATAGGTATCATAGACATTAATGTTATACATACCTAATAAAATTTTGAGGGTTGCGCCACACTTATTTTACGGTCGTTAATTATGCATTTGACCCATCCATGAATTCAGTTTGACACGCATGATCCACATAAATGAAGCTATCGGTCATGCAACATTGTAACGACTTAGAGACGTTGTACCAGGATTTAATAAATACGAAGAGATTTTTAGGTCAATGGTGGTCAGATGCATTATTTATACGATTTGCTCCACTCGTAAAGAAAACCAACGCATAAAGCGTGATTTATTGAGGGATTCAGATCGTCACAAAATTTACATGGAATCACCTTGGAAGAACATTTGACGGAACAAAATAAATAAATAAATAATAACAGACGCCCAACGATCACATACATAGATCCTGGACCCTAACTAGGATTCCCTGTATCTAGGGTTCCAGGAACTATAAGGACCATGCTCCCGCAACACCCAGACACAGAACAAGTATTTGCGCTTTTTTTCTGGTATCACTTGAATCGAATGCTCGGAATATGTCTTGACCAATTCATGGCATAAAAAAGCTATTTCCTAATCATTTAATTAATTCCACATTCTTTATATGATAAAGCGATTAACAATACGTTTTGTACAAGGTTTTCTATTATTAAAGCCGTAAATTAAATTAAACATCTATAAATAAACTTTATTCCGCATATTAGCAAGTCAAATAAATTCCATTAAATTCGCCGTGTGCCCAAGTTGTACCTTAAAGTTGGCGTATTTAAGATTAAATTTGAAAGCCGTTGTTGATTATAACTTTCGCCATAAGTATGATAATTAAAATTCCATTGTTAAAGTTTCTAATGGGTTTATTACATAGGATTATCTGCTTATTAAAATTTTATTAAAATTATTGCATAAGTACTAGGTCAGTATCATGCATACTACAAATGGTTTTGTTTTACTAATTTGCATAATTATATAAGCTATGTAATACTTAAATAATATAATATTAACAAAGTGCTGCTGTCTATGGATATTCCCTTCGCCGGCTCTTATTGATCCCATCATGGGAAGAGTTGGGGTGATCCAATTTGCACGAAGGGGATCACACGGTTTACGATAGGGTCACTTACCTATATTGTAGGTAGGTATGTATATTAATTAAAAGAAGCTGTCTCCCTGCAGCATCGCTTGCAATTTACGTACTTACTAAGTCTAAGTTTTGAACACAGACGCAAGGTCGCTGGTCCGTCGGGCTTCTATCGGCCATATTTCGGAGAGTGCGCAAGCGCATGCCCTTCATTAGCTCATTCCGTCATCCCCTATCCATCATAGAAATACAAGGCTTGGTGATTTTTCACGTTCTTGGTTATTAGTGTGCCTGAAGCCCGCACTTAGCATCTTGCTGAATTATTCATCCTAAAAACTTAATATCTAAACTCCAGGGCACTTCAAGAGTAGCTGGTGCTGTGGGTGAAGTGTCAGAAACCCTCACACAGACGAAATATGAATCTCTCGGCGAGGGATACATATTTATTCCGTTTGGAGTAGAAACCATGGGACCATATATATGGCTGTTTTCGTGAAAGAGCTGTCCAGACGCCTAGTAGAAAATACAGAGGGGCAACCACAACGTCTTATAGCATTCATCATCATCATCATCATTAACAGCCTGAAGACGTCCACTGCTGAACATACGCCTCCCCCCGGGAGCGCCACTTAAAGCGCACTGCTCGCCCCCTGCATTCATCGGCTCCCCGCGGCTTTCACCAGGTCGTCGGTCCACCTAGTGGGGAGCCGGCCTACGCTGCGTCTTCCAGTTCATGGTCGCCACTTGAGAACCTTTCTTCCCCATCGGTTGTCAGTTCTACGAGCGATGTGGCCTGCCCATTGCCATTTCAACTTGCTAATCCTAAGAGCTACATCGGTCACTTTAGTTCTCCTGCGGATCTCCTCATTACGGATCTTATCTCGCAGGGAAACACCGAGCATTGCTCTCTCCATAGCCCGTTGTGCGACTCTGAGCTTAGTAATGAGCATATAGCATTATTACTTCAATATTACTTCAATCATACATTGACAAATTACATAAAAGTAAGAATACTTTAATGTTGCAGAGCCAGAGCAGTTTTGATGACGTCACGTTAAATCGTTCACTCAAATACAACTGTCATGTTATACCTTTACATCATGTTGACACTGACGTGCGACAGTGATAGCGCCATATAAAAATGTAGACGTCTCGTTCACACGCAGGAATACTTTATAAGTTCATGGTACGAATTCGAACAATATTATTGTAACCGTGAAATAATAATGCCACGAAACATGATGGTTTTGTATTAGTTTGCGGTAGCCCAGCAAGTGATCAAAATAAATATTCAGGTTAGCTGGCTCATAGATAAATCGGCCAAAGACTAACAGTGGTATTCATAGTCAAGGGGTGAAAAAAGCCCCAAAATCTATCTTTTTTTTATGCGAATGAATGACGTGTCGAGCTAGTCCTATCTTTGAAAGTTGAGTAAATTTCACATAGAGGTTGAATGTTGAATCATTCTTCTTTAATTTTTATAGCATCCTGCCTTTGACAATGTCAGAATTGTCAGATTGGGGGCTACTTAATTTTGTTAATGATGGGGTTTATGAAATTTAAAAATAGACTTTGCCACACAGAGCCCCCCTAGAGGAGCCCCCACCGATGATTATGAATTCCAGTGTAACGAGGTAACGTTGCCAGGTTTTTGGGCACCTTACCCGCAGACAGACGCGACATAAACGCGGTTTTTCGTTTAGAATTTTTAGATACTTAGTTTAGATTTAATTGAGTTTTAGAAGTTGTTTAAATTAATTTTATGTGTAATTGTGCAGTACCTGGTGTAATAATTTACCGAAACTTTCGCTATTTTATATTTCAGGGCCGGATAAAAATTAACTGTACCGCTATACCATAGCGTCACAATTGTCATTGGTCAGTGCCTCTAATATACATAATCCAACAAAAGCATGTCAAAAAGTACCATCTCACGTGACAAACCTACGAGTGGCCTAAAACCCAATAACACGATATTTCGCATAAAATTTGGATTTAAATAATGTTTATGTCTTTTACATAATGTGGCGGCGCCACAAAGTTTTGTGCATCTAATTAGCGACGACCTCCGAAGACAGCATTGTTATGTATACTGAATTTTGCAATTGATATAAATGGTCGTTTATTGGAAATGTGTTTATTTATAATCAATGCAATGGAATTCTATAATCAATCATTTCGTCCTAGATAGTATCAATAGTGCCGTAAAGTGGTAGTATATTTAATTTTAATTCCTGGCTGTGAAATTTGAGACCGAGAGACACCGGTTGCTTATAATAATAGTAGTAGCTCCCAACAAATACTACAAAACGAACCCAATTTAAAAAAATTGCCATCCAATCTAATAAAACAATGAATCTCAATTAATCATAGTTCCACAGTAATCTGTATTGGGTGAATACCCATAGATTTTATTTTATTTTATTTGATTATTTGATTTTATTTGTGATGCATTATTAGTTAAGGTACACTTTTATAATTTTGTCTTTTTTGCAGTTTAAATTTGTCTATAAAAATACTGAAAATGTCCATGGAGAGCCTCCTATTTCACGCCATGCATTGTTTTTTTTTTTTGGACCGGCTAATACTACCGACCTTTACAGCGTCACCGGGCGGGACGCCATGCATTGTAGTAAAGCCGTGTTGTTCCGGTTTGCGAATAGAGCCATCCCATTTCTTTCCGTGGGCTCTATAAGATCCAGGGAATGTTCAGGGAACAGGCAGCAGCATTTTCACATTAAAATCTTCACTAACCCGCCTGCCAAGATTGGGTCGGCAAATCTTATGATAGGCGTTCTTATGATGGTTATTCGTTCTTACATCTTGCACATTATGATTTCCTTATTATATTATATTTTTTTGGTTTGCATCACGTGTGTATCCTATCGTAATCACCAACTACGAGAAGGTTCGAGGGTGCTCAAGCATGTTTTTCATCGGTTGCACAAGCACTCATGATTTGTGTAAGCAGCAGCAACCATTAGCGAATGCCAAACGATTATTGATCAGGGTTGTCATCTCCTTCGAAGAACTTCATCCGTCTGTCTGTCTGTCACCACGCTGTATCTCATGAACCGTGATAGGAAGACAGTTGAAATTATAACAAATTATATTTCTGTTGGCGGCGAGGCTCCTTTATACAACAAACTCATGTTTTTGCTAATTTTTCTAGGTACGGAATCCTTCGTGCGCGAGTTCGATTCGCACTTAACCGGTTATTTTTCTTCACCTTTGCAAAAGATATGTACTTTATACTAGCCCAGATAATATAATACCTAAAGTACAGATGCCTCATCCCATACAACGGAATAACGCAGGCTATTTTCCGAATTATTTTATTTCTGCATAACACAAGATTATCAAGCGACATTTATTGCGCGTTGTCGAAGTATTGGGCCAAATGAATACACTGGACACTAACTAGTAACTCTCTAGACACGATTACTACTTTTTTTCAAGTTCGGGCTATTTTTTGTTTGTACCTGACGAGACCCCTACTCTTATTAAATTATGTCCACTCTTTTCGATCAAAGATATAATAAAATGTGTTGCAATGATGATGGAATTTGGAATCGACTCTCGACTTGAAGACTCCCAGACCATAGATAAGATGTTTTTACCGTAGTTTTTATACAGTATAATAATAAAATAAATAAATAATTATAAATATGTGTGGACATATCAAGCCCCAAACTAAGCATAGCTTGTACTATGGGAACCAGATAAGTGATCCTTTTTGTTTGTAAATACATACATAGAATACAATATAACACCCAGACACAGAACAAACATCTATGTTCATTGCACAAAATGTTTGTCCTGGGTAGGAATTGAACCCACAGCCCTCAGTTTAGAAGGCAGGGTTACCACCAACTGAGCTATCGGGCCGTCAAATATGCTTATACAAGGTGACCTTGAATTGATATGTTATCCCGAAAGAGGGCAAATCTACACCCCAAGGTAGACAATGTTTCTTCTACGACTTTACTAAATTAATAGTTTTTCATTGAAGAATTTCCATGTAAAGCTTACGTCCAAAAATAGCCTTAGCTCAGCCGGTTCGTTCTTGACCGAGTGCACATAAATGAATTTAACGACCTGTGTTTAGAAATGAATTTATAGTATCTTGTAAGTCTCGTTTGCGTTTCACGTGCAATTTTGCAAGAAGATTTATTTTTTACCATGGAAATTTGGAAACACCCAGTTTCAAGTAAGGAAGGCACTCACAACTTGTAGGGTATCATGGTCCCAGTCCCCCCATTTTGGCATAACATACTAATTCAAGGTCACCTTGTATATAATAAGTATGCTTAGTCCCAGTAATTCAACGATGGAAGTAGGGTAAAAAACCCACCGTAGGCATAATTATAAATCAATCTACTTCTGACAATCTTTGTTAACATAGTCATGATTTGCAGTCAGAATACTTACCTAAAATCCCAGATAATATCATACCTACGGTACCTAAAATGGACCCCTATAACTCATAAAATATTAGTTAATTGAATGTGATTCTAGCCAGAAACAGATTGATGCAATAAACATGAGTCGTTTACTCATAGACACCAAGCAGAAGCCAAGACAAATATTTTTCATCTAAACAGTTAGTCATATTTACCAATCTTTATAAATTAGCTGAAAGCCGTAAGCTTTAAGACTATGCGATAGAGTTCAAATTGGTCAACAAATGATCATGGGACCTTGGCCTCGATGGACCCCAAGTGTTGGACCGTGAATGCTCAGGTTACCGGTATGAATTCTAATTGAAGTTGTAAGGAATGTACCGTGCTTTCTATTTTAGACTGGTATACTGTTTTATTTGAGCCGTTTGGTGTTGAGACCCTGGTCCCCGTTGGGACCGGGAGCTCACCGCGTTTTCCAAAGTCTATCAGAGCGCCTGGTCGATGCGACGTGTGACCAAAATGATGGCTCAACGCATCAGCATTGCAATTCAACGAGGCACATTTGGACTGTCTATAGAGCATCGCTATTATACAGTCCATATGTTCTTTGTAGTGGGTAGTGTAGCTGGTTTAGTTTAGTTTGTATTATTGTAGTAGTTAGCTTGAGTAATAAAGGCATATTGCCCGTTTAAAAAAAAATGAAACTGGTATATATAGTGATCGTGTTGTTATCCTTAATATAAATTAGCCTATTGAAGTAAAACACAGAGAACCTTTTCAATTCAATTCTTGTATATTCCTTCTTCTATAAATATTCAGTACACACTCAGTACACAATAAACAAACAGGAGCAATAATACGTCTTGACGCTTCGGCTGCTTAACCAAAAATGGCCTTTTGGACCTTGTCGTCCCTCCAAAACTTACCTCCTAAACCTCAATATTATTTTACCGGAACTACCAAGGCAGCCATCGTAATTGGCTGATGGTTCAGCGGACGCTCCTTCCGCCAGTGTGGCCAACCAAAATGGTATTTTTAAACAGTCTACCAACCTCTTAATATTAAAAAGTGAGAATAAATTATAAAATTCACGACACTATTAATCTCCACTGCTAGAATAGGGATCTTCTCTCAGAGAGTGAGAGTGTAGTCCTTAGGCACCTAATCCGGGACCAGTAACAAGCAGGTAGACACTTTCCCTGATTGGGTAATTTGACACTTTCCTGGGTTCGACACTTTCCTGGGTTCTTCACTTTCCTGGATTCAACATTTTCCTGGATTTGAATTTTCCTGGGTTCGACACTTTCCAGGTATTGACACTTTCTTGATTTCGACACTTTACTTTGACTAAATTGAACTTTTTGATACAGTCATTTAAGACGTTTTTAGCGAGTGCACATTCTATGTAGGTATAGGTAAGTAAATCATAGATGCAAGGAAGTTTTCACATTACAATTTAGCCTAGCCTTCCAAGTATGAGGCTTGTCCTAGAAACTATTATAAAATGGCATTATTTCTTGAATGACCATCGGTCTCATGGAAATATAATAAATTATGCACATCAATAGACCGGAGGGATCCTTCGCCTAGTATAGTTACGTAGGTATTTATTTCTTACACTTCTTTAAGTTCTTTGATAATAATTAAAAGGCCACATCGCTTATTTTATACAATCTCTTTACAAAAAAACGTTCATATCACAACCAATTAGGCTTTTACATAATAATATCTACACTAATACTGTTTATTTATTTATTTTATTTTATTTAGGCACAAACAGTTTACTATATACATATATACATTACATTTACGCGCTATTGCTTCTATACGAGGCTGTCCGGGACATTTTTCAAGTAATTACTCCAGTCGGTGAATCAGGTATGGCTATACATAAGTCGCGCAACGAGCTACGGAGCGAGCTATGCTCGGTGTTTCCCTGCGAGAGAAATCCGCAGAAGGACTAAAGTGACCGATATAGCCCGTTGAAATGGCAGTGGGCAGGCCACATCGCTTGCAGAAATGACAACCGATGGGGAAGAAAGGTTCTCGAGTAGCGACCGCAAACAGGAAGACGCAGCGTAAGCCGGCCCCCCATTAGGTGTACTGACGACCTGGTGAAAACTGCGGGCAGCCGATGGATGCAGGAGGCAAGCAGCCGCTCAAAGTGGCGTTCTCTGGGGTAGGCCCATGTTGAGCAGTGGACGTCAGGACCGTTTAGTATGTTTCTAGTCTATTCATTTAATCAGAAAGGCCCTCATAATTTACTACTTTTTTTAATATATACTACTAAAGTTTGATTTATTCCCGTTAGAATACCTGGTATAAGATAACTGGTTGTCAAACAAGAAAATTATTTACTGTTAGATTGCCCGGTTATGAAGATTTATCTTTTCTTACAGAAATCAATTTTATAACTGGTTGTTTTTATTTTATTTTTATTTTTTACCAAATCTGGCTCAAGATTGAAAAGAAATGGGGGGAGACCTTCACTCAGCAGTGGTACAAAAACGTTTAAAAAACTAAAGTTCATTACATTGGATGAACCAAGACCATTTGTTTAGATTTACCCGGAGGTTTCGGAATACAAAAAAGTACCAGCGGAACACCTCGGAGAGCCACGTAGGTGTTCCACGGGTACAAAACCTAACCTATACTAAGTTTGTTCTACAAACTCCTTTGTTATATCGGCAAAGATGATCAACGAAGGTGTTTATTATTCATCTTTTCGCGGCTATACGCCAATTATTGAGCAAACAAGCTACGGGTCAATATGTTTGCCTTTCTAGGCAGCTTTGCACTATAGAAAATGTCTTACGTGTGAGGGTTCCTCCATAAGCGGTCTTGATCGTTAGTAGAATAAGATCTTTATTATGCACATGCATATACCTCATATGATACAAACGCATGTTATATTTACCGCCTTCAAAAATAGAGGTGGGTCTCAATTCAGGTTTGTTTTTACAATGTTATTTTATCTTTACAATCTGATTTAGATTTTTTATTTGAAACCATATGCTTAGAAATTAGATTGATCTCATAAGAATGTTATCAAAATCGGTTCAGTGATTTACTAAACCAAAATACTTAACTGGAAAATTATGCAAATAATCATCCAAGTATTTCTGAGTACGGTAATTAAACTTTGGTTTTTAACTCTTTTTTTAAAAGGATGTTATTTATGTTAGAGGTCTTAGCTAGAACACGGTAAAAACATCTTTCGCTGCAATCATCCGGTCCCGTCGTTGTTATTAGTTATCACGCCGTATAGGTAACCAAACCTTTGGAGGTCCTTTTGAAAACAAATTAATAGAATATTAATAAAAATTAATAAAAAACTAGCCGGCCTTACTTACGCAAGAACAAAACCCATAATATAATTACCTATAAATATAAAGTTCGTCACCCACTCACTCACTCACTCACTCACTCACTCACTCACTCACTCACTGACTGACATTTTTGTTCCCGAGCTCCTGGAAGTGGTGGAGAAAAACCGAGTATGAGGTTGTATAGAGATTGGTCACGTGACAACCAGAAAAATCTGACATCAGCAAAAAATCGTCTCCTTGATGGAACCGGTCAACGGCTCTCGGAAACTACAAGTCGGATGGGTGACCTGTTTTAACTAAAGTTGTAGTAAACCCTGGGACGCGTGGAGAGAAATAAAAAAAAATAGGGGTTGCCATACAAAAAAATAAAAATTCCATACAAAATTGAAACGCTTATAAATCGGAAACGGTAAGAGGTAGGTGGGGTGTGTTCGACCAAATGTCATAGAGGAGGATGGGCGCTTTCGGATGGTCGTCATGAAAATCCAAGATGGCGGATCCAAGATGGCGGCCATTTTGAAAGTTGGTCCGATCGGGCTGATTTTTTGCATCGGGGGGTTTTTGGGGTCCCTGATTCGATATTTGAAAAAATATTTTGGATCCCGCCATTTTTAAAGATGGCTGCCATACAAATTTTTTTTTTCATTTTTGGCTCATTGTTTCTCGATACCTATGGGAAATTTTGAACTTTTTTTTTTAAATTTGTATCTATGTTGGCAATCGAAATTCAAAACATTTCACGACCTGGTCTTCCGACCTTCCATCATCGTGACCATCAACGGCCTGGCTAAACGATGTGAGACGGGTCATATGCGTTCTCAGGAATGTCATAGCAAACCCTGGGGCGATTTTAGAGAAAATAAAAAAAATCCAAAATGGCGGAAAAAAAAATCCGCCATACAAATTTAAACCGGAAATGACGTTGAAACCATGATACTTTAGTAAAAAGAGCTCGAACTAATATTGTTTGGCGGCCGGAAGGAAAGATATAGCAAAAATGTTTTTTTCAAAATGGCGGAAATTTTGGTCATGGCGGAAAAAAAAGTTTCTCCGATCCAGATGAAAATCGATATCTGAGGGTCCCCAAGGATGCTGATCAACATTCTAAAATCAAATTTTGACATGCGCCATTTTTAATAGGGTTGCCATACAAAGGTGATTTTATCGAAATATGAACTTTCCTTTTTTACGCCTCCAATATGGATTTAATAGAAAAGTTGTTTCGGGGATCGAGTAAAGATGTATATTGGAACAAAACAAAACACTAATAAAATAGACTTTTTTCAAGATGGCGGATGGAGACGTATCGACTTACAAAAAAAGTTATCCGATCAGGATCAAAATCGATATCTAAGACTCCCTCTAGATACTTAGAAAGAATATGGGGAAAAATTTTTGATTCCGCCATTTTGAAAAATTTCATACTTTTTACTGAACTTTGTTATGGATCTCCAATCCGTAAGAAAATTGATATCTGAGTATCCGCAAGGATACTGATTAACATGCTTTAGCTTCTTTTAGACATCCACCGTTTTTCAAAATGGCTGCCATACATACTGTCAAAATCACCAACGCGACGACGAGCGAAGCGAGGAGGAGCTTCAAACTACCTATCGCGACGACGAGCGAAGCGAGGAGGAGCTTCAAACTACCTATCGCGACGACGAGCGAAGCGAGGAGGAGCTTCAAACTACTTACCGCGACGACGAGCGAAGCGAGGAGGAGCTTCAAACTACTTATCGCGACGACGAGCGAAGCGAGGAGGAGTTTCAACTACCTACCGCGACGACGAGCGAAGCGAGGAGGAGCTTCAAACTATCTAATGCGACGACGAGCGAAGCGAGGAGGAGCTTCAAACTACCTAACGCGACGACGAGCGAAGCGAGGAGGAGCTTCAAACTATCTATTGCGACGACGAGCGAAGCGAGGAGGAGCTTCAAACTACTCAACGCGACGACGAGCGAAGCGAGGAGGAGCTTCAAACTACCCATCGCTACATTTACAATGTTTTACTTATGCGACGTTTTTTAATTGGCTTTAGCTAATCTAACCTAATTTCAACACTTAACCTATTTTTACCTAACAACTGAATATTTTCGGGAAGCTTGATTAAAATTGACACTCTTTGATGAAACAAAACCAAATGGCCGCCATGCAAAATTAAAAGGCGTCACACTATCGGAAGTAATAGAGGCAAGCATACCGTGTTTGGACTCATGTTAAAGGGAACAACGGAGGCTTTCTTACAGTCTTAAAATAATTCAAAGATGGCGGTTTCAAAATGGCGCCCGATTTTATAGTAACTCAGATTCGGCTGATATTTTATATTTGGGAGTTTTGAAGGATGCTAATTTCAAATTTTAAACTTTTACTTGACTGACAGCATTTTTCAAGATGGCCGCCATGCAAAGTCAAGCGCATTATCATTTTCTTTGAAAAATACCGCTGTTTTGTACTAATTCTTGCAAAATTACAAGTTTAAACTAAAGTATAACATTTTTATAAATACAACAGCCACGAAAACGTCCTCGCGGGCCGCACGCGGCCCGCGCACGGAGCAAAATACTAGTAATTACCTATAATGTTAAATTATTTAAATTCAGTCCACTGTCACTTAATTTAGATATTGTAGCTATGTCAATGACCACCACGGATTAAATAATAGTACGGTATTATATTATCTAGGATAGTACCTACCAGTGGAATTATTTATATTGGATGTAATTGATTTCATTAGCATCCTTTGAAATAGGTAGGGCTAGGGCACCTATCACTAGTGAACCACGTATCAATTTACTTTTGATAATAATTTCCTAAAATGGCATATCTTATTTATAATTTAATAAACTGCAACAGTATAAAATTAAAACCAATAGTTTAACAAGATATAGAAATAAATGATAGATAGATAGAAAATGGTTTATTGCACAATCAACAAAAATGTTGGTACATTACTTAATGCTAGAGAGCATTATCTTTCAGCTAGCCTGGGTGTAACTTAGAATATTTTATGTGGCAGTACAACGCAGCTTATATGTACATATTGTACAATGTCAAAAAACAAATACTTATTACCCTTAAAAATAAAAACCAGAAGTAAAGCTAAATATATATTACTATACACTAATCTCTGATCTTAAATATTAATAATACTATTACCTATTATTATACAAATATTTTATGTTACACACATCAAGCTAATACATTCATACATACATAATTATTTATATTTGAATGGAGTTACTATATTTGCTCAATTATTGTCTTTATTTTGGAGTACTAGATAATGGTTATATACCATGGTTTTAAATACACCAATTGACGATGCCTGACGAATTTCAGGAGGTAAGCTATTCCATAGACGTGGTACTGTTTTTAATTATTACTATCAAAGTAAAAAAACATTTTAAAGTATCAAAATCATTCGTGCTACCTACGTTAGGCGCTGCGACAATCATCATCATTTTCAGTAAAAAATATTTTCATTTGTACTCTTTACTCTTTAACAATTATTATCAGATAGTTATCAATAAATTCAATAAATCATGTGTCAATCAATTTATGCTAATAAATGCACTTGCATCCTGTATTTATGTCGGATGTACATTGTACAGGTATCTACTACTCTTTCAAGAAATGTCACTACCACGTGGATAAAAACGGAGGGGACGGACAGGAAGCAACCTGCAATCCTAAAAACCCGCGGGGTTATTACGTAACTTATGACTTAATGGTTTCTTTTCTTATATTTTGGCCCCACACATAGTGTATTTAGCCCGTGTCAAGTATTGTAATTTTTCATCATATTAATAGAATACTGAATATTTCACGTAAGGTCAAGTCTTAGTCATAGTCATAGTCCAGTCTAAGTCATGCTCCAGTAAAGTGGTGGCAACTTTATTAGAAGCTTCTATGGAATTTTGGAAGCAATACGAAAAATCACGTTTCACCACATTATATCACTTGCCTACACGCATGCTCGTAATTTAGCACTTAATGCGTAAAACGCCATTAATTTTAAACATTAACACTGGAAAAAGCACAAGTTTTGAGAAATAATACAATGCAACGACGTGAAATTTTCCGCGTTCCCGCCAAAACTCAATTCTTGGTTTATGGCTTCTGTGGCTAGTTGTCACAATTCTGCCACGTAACTTATCTTCTTCTTCTCCTTTAATGGCTTTCTATCGCTTTTTTGCAATAATTCTGCCGATGTTAAGTGAGTAAAATTTGTACGGTTATGTCAAGTCAGTCATATTTTGTCAGTCAAAACGCCAACAGTAAAATGGAGGTTATTTTACTGAAGGCTCTAAAAAAGGCCGTTGAAGCAAAAACGAAAATGCATGGTTTTATAATCCATTTTCCAACACTCGTGTACGTTCACGAACACTTAACGGATAATAATCCACCCTTATTACACATTAAAGTTCAAGATACACTAGTTTTGAAAAATATTTCAAATTCAAAATTATCTAATTCATTTATCTAATTCAAAATTCACAACCGGCATTGTCGGATTTTCTTCAAAAACCTCTTATGCAACAGGCGTAAATTTCGCAATCATTGCTGTCAAACATGACTTTGGCAGCGAACTGACGTTTGACAGCAATCGATGAAAAAGTTCATTCTTTTGTTTCCATCTCTTGCCGTTCTGTTGCTAGTGACGCTAGTGTCTAAGGCCAAAGTGTATTCGAGCAACCGGCGGCCATCTTGCGACTGATTGCTAAGTGTTCGTTGTCGCATTGCTAACTGCTGTTGCTTTGCTATTGCTGTTGCAATTTTTACGTAATTACGTAGGTATATTATTATTAGTATTTACATATATATTTAAATTGAATAGCACCAACCGCATTTTTAAGATTGTTTTATTCCTGTCCATACAAAGGTGGCCTGGAAGAAATCGCTTTATGCGATAAGGCCACCCGTTGTTCTACCATTATTTGTGTTGTATCATGTGCATTGTTGTGTGTGTTTTTTTTTGGTGTTTTTTAAAGAATTATTGTACTGTATTGTAATACAATTGGGCTTGATAACATTCAACAGCTTTACAGATTAATTAGAGAAAAAAAAACATTCAACAATTATTCAACAGCTTTGCGAAAAACACTAGTTATAGTATAGGTCTGTGCGGGTCAGAAGCTGAGCTCAAAATCACCGCGCTTCCTGGGCGCGAAGTCTGCAATTTCAATTGTCACAATGGTTTATGAATGGTACCATATAATGATAGATTTTGAGACTAATGGTAGTCTACTTATACAGGATGTAATTTAATTCATTAGCATAAATTGATCCCATGATAGTACGTCATTTATAGATGATTATTAAGGAGTAAAAAGTGTTAATGAAAATATTTTTATTGAAAATTATGAGATTGCCGCGGCGCCTAACGCGGTTGGCACGGGTGATTTTGATATATTTAAAAGATTTTATACGTTGTATGTAGTTAAAAACAGTACCTACTTCATTATTTCAATTAAATTTTGTATTGTAGCATTTAACTAAGTAAGTTATTCCATTTTTGAAGTTATTATTATTACCAAACCAATGTGTTCAAAAATTTTGGTCCACACGTGACCGGTATCAGCAGTAGGTACCTAATTTCAAAGGATGCTAATAAATTCAATTACACCCAGTAGTTTCTAAACTACTACTAATGGTAATCTCTTATGGTTTGTAGACCACCATTAGTGGCAAAATCTGTCATAATGGTACGATTCGTGAACCATTATGACACAAATGTAATAGCAGACATTGCCCTGAACAATGGGTGCCTGACGTCTAGCCTAGTTGATAGAAATGCAGAGTATACTGATGGAACAAGAACCAACGTAGCGTTATGTCTGTGCTCAATACCCTGGGCTAGAATTGGCTAAGGCTTTATAGGAGCAATTCAAACCAACATAGCATTGGCTTGTGCTCATTACACTCCTATATTCTAAGACGTTACCTTGAGATTACTCCACTCGATTCAACCTCGAATTAACCCCACTTTTGTGTTTTGGTATTTTTAGTTGACAATAAATAATCAACTTGACATTTCTGCGTCAATTTTTCTCAAACTAGAGAAGCGAAGCAACTATCAATTCAAGGTACGTCGCGATGTATTTTGAGTTTCCCTCAGAGTTAAGTAGAAGTCAAGTAAAGGATAATTTTTTTTTTCCTTCTTATTTTTTGGCTCCACACTTAGTGTATTTAGCCAGTGTCAAGTATTATATTTTCATCGTGTTATAAAATATTTTACGCAAAGTCATGTCCTAGTCATAGTCATAGTCCAATTTAAGTCAGGTAGTCATAGTCCAGTCTAAGTCATGCTCCGGCAAAGTGGTGGCAACTTTACTAGAAGCTTCTATGGAGTTTTGGAAGTAACACGAAAAATCACGTTTCACCACATTATATCACTTGCCCTCACTCATGCTCGTAAGTCAGCACTTAATGCATAAAACGCCACCAATTTTAAACATTAACACTGGAAAAATCAAAAGTTTTGATAAATAATACAATGCAACGAGACGTGAATTTATTCGCATTCCCGCCAAAACTCCTAAAGGATTATTTGAAAAATGTTTTGGAATACGGGCGTTAGTCTGCGGTTGCCTTGACCAAGTGATTGATACTTGCTACAGCCGTGCGGCGCTGCCAACCATATACGATGAGGCGCTTCTCTGTCGCCCTTAGCAATCCCAAGATTGGATTTCGAGAGTGATCTCAGTTGTCTATCCATTTAACCATTTTATGTGTTTAATAAATAAATAAAATATACTTAAATAAATAAAAAACTTCGCTGTTGACGTGACGGTTGATTCATTTGTTCTTTAGTTAGTTCATAGATTAGAGAAGAAAAAATCTACATATTGAGTTAGTTGATTTTTTATGAAAAACAAATACAAAAAATCTCTTGTTGTCTGAATACAATTATTATTAAAATTTATTAGTCGGATAACCTTTATCCACCCATTGAAAAAATAACTCTATAATAAGCGACGTAGAGTAACAATTATCTCTACCCATACCCTGATAGCAAGCAGAGGTGATAGCGTAATCACCAATGTTATCATAATATAAACCAAACATGTCATTACATAAGTATTTATTATTTTCTTGAAGTACAGTTGAACCAGATATTTTGTGTAAGCAAAAATGCCTGCTCTTAAAATCTTCACCAATATTTCCAAGAGTACAATACCTAAAGGTTTTGTGCAGAGATTTTTGCCAGTGCTAGCTAAGTGTACAGATAAACCATCTGATGTAAGTACTTAGTTAATTAATTAAGGCGCGGCGTAATCCCAAAATCACCCAAAGCACTTTAATTATCACATCTTTAATGATTGTGGTGAATTGTGTCAAAATAATCATACAACATTTTTACACAATTAATTGCCTACACAATTTTTTTCATAATATGAAAAAAAACTCATTTTCAAAGACGGAAAAATGGAATACAGGTTGAATTTTTTTTGGTATATTTAATTATTTACTATAACTAGGTATTTTATTGATTCAGATTATCTTCTTTTGATATTTAAACCACTAACCAGTCGGGTACAAACATATTAATGCAGCCCCAGATAATATAATACCTAACAGTATACAACCAAATAAATTCAAATCCTACAGAGCATTAAAAAAATGACGTTTCGCAGGGGGTGAAGCAAATCTTTTTCGTGCTCTGTGGTGCCTACATTACACGACAATACATTTTCTCCTGTCTATTACATTTTTTGGTCCCATTTCTATACAGACTATTAAACGTCCTAAAACTAAAAAACTTGCGAGTTAAAATAATTATAATCTAGAGCTAGTTAAGATCGCCCAATATCTGTACCGAGTTTGGTCCCACATTAATGATATACTCTTTGTCCCACACCTATGTATATTTTTTATATGAATGAATGACGTGACGAGCTAGTCGTTCACCTGATGTTAAGCGACACGGCCATCCTTAACAGTTGCAGTGACACTCGGAGCACATATACAGTTACGCGTGACACGATGTACCAGACCAAGATATTTTTGGAGGTCAGATAACAGCCAACACTTTCTCTAATTGGCGGCTCTTTAATTCATTCACTACTTTCGTCAATTCGACGCTTTTCCCTACTGGACACTTTCTTTACCATTTTAAAGGGATAATTAGTACTTAACGCCTTAAAGACAGGGTTGTACACAAAATAAGACCTTATCATCATCATCATCATTGACAGCCTGAAGACATCCACTGCTGAACATAGGCCTCCCCCAGGGAGCGCCACTTAGAGCGGCTGCTCGCCTCCTGCATCCATCGGTTCCCCGCGGCTTTCACCAGGTCGTCGGTCCACCTAGTAGGGGGCCGGCCTACGCTGCGTCTTCCAGTTCATGGTCGCCACTCGAGAACATTTCTTCCCCATCGGTTGTCAGTTCTACGAGCGATGTGGCCTTATGTATGACGGATAATAAAAATAATAAGATTAGGTAGGCCTCTATTTTACTAACAACAATAACGTTCGACACTCTCTTTTGTAGAAATTTGCTGTAGTAATCGCTGCAGACTGCATTTTGAATATAAATGAATCCGATGAGCCTAGCATTGTGTCTTCCTTGGAAAGCATTGGCCACCTGGGATCAGAAGAGAACCAGGTTATCGCTAAGGACATTACAGATTTCATGTCTAAAGAACTAGGAGTAGATAAGAACCGGTATGTATAATTGTATACCAAAGACATTAATTTGACCTTCTTCGATTAAGAACTAATATATAATGCTATATATATATATATATATTTTAGTTCATTATTCTTATCTTATTCTTATTCTATTTGGGGGCGGTAAGGCCTGCACTGACGTCCCGCATAGGGTGTATTGTGCATTTCCCCCTGCCAGCATTCACCCAAGCCAGCCCAGCTCCTTTATGTATCGGAGCACGGCTCTGGGTCGCTGGCACAACTGTTCCAGTGATGTTACATTAGATGGTGACTTGGAGACCGATTGCAAACGATCCCGCGGTCGTCGTTCTTGTTCGTACAGTAGACGTGTCGTTTCTCTTGTCTCTTCTGTGGCTGTGCATAATAACAGCACATGTTCCACTGTTTCGTTTTCCTGCATACAACCCCGGCACAGAGGACTGTCTGTGGCAGCGATTTTGTGCAGGTGATAATTGAGGTTACAGTGACCTGTGATGATACCGACCATAAGGCGGAGGTCTTGCCTCGTTAATTTCAGCAGATTGTTTGTGAGTTTTCTATTTAGGGATGGAAACATCACCTTTGCTTGCTTGCAATCAGTTAGTTCATTATTGTTCATCACACAAATGTTTGTCCCGGGTGGGAATCGAACCAACAGCCTAAAGGCAGAGCTACTACCAACTGAGCTATCAGCCCAGTCAAATACATATTTTCCTATCGAGAAAGTTGAACCCGCCACCTCCGGGTTATGAGCCGACCTGCTCAACCACCACACCACGGAGGCTGTCCGTCCAGTGTAATAGTATATCTATATTGATTTCTTTGTTTCAGAATTTTCTTAACGTTCTACGACCTTGAATCTTACAACGTAGCCAAAAATGGACGCACCATAGAATCATCTTAAAATATTGTGGTTAATATATTAAATAACTACTATTATATTTTGCTTTTATTGACTGTCCTAAAATTTTCTAATGTGGCTCTCTCATCTTAATCATTAACAGCTGGCGTCCACTGCTGAACATAGGGCTCACCTAGGAAGCGCCACTTTGAGCGGCTGTAATATTACCTAGATTTTGACAGATGCTATTATTATTTATTTATCAAAGTCCGGTAGGTATTTGATAGGTAGGGATTTTATGAATGTAAGAAATAAAAAAACATTAACATTTAGAGAAATAATTACTCTTTATTATACACATATTCACATAGAGATGTCTAATTACATAATGCTTATTTTCCTTAAATGTTACATGGAATGTATTCTAAGATATAGTAAATATAGCATCTATACAATAAAGAGTTTATAATAAAATATATAATAATATAAGATTTATACAATTTTTCTTTTATATGAAGTCACAAGCTCTCTTCGTAAGATGTTTACACACCCAAATCCGTTGTATCAAATTTCAAAACGTCCAAGATTGACCCCTTAATAAAGGGTGTAGAGATTTTGGAAACCTCAACCCCCAGGAGATGAAAGGGGTAAGGGTTTGTATGAGTAACCTATTACATGTCTTACCGTATCGTTTCGAAACTTGGCGCTTAAAAACAAGTATAAAAATAAATTATCTTTTTTGTTTTTCAATATACAACCCTTAAAGGGGTAAAATGTGTAGCTTGTACACAAGAATATACATATAAGTATGCATATCAAAAATAACATATTATATTATTATATAGATCTCATCAATTTAGGGTGTCACCACAATTTACCTACTCTATACACACATACATAGTTTTCATATAAAAATACGATGGGGAAAAAGGGATAGGAAAATGAGTGGAGGAAGGGAGGAACTGGTCGAAGAGAAAAGGGAGGAAACTACTTGGGGATATTTTCCCCGTGAGAGGACATAATAATCACTAAGGCTGCGTTGCACCATGATCACGGTTAAACTTACGGTCAAATTTTGACATTAGCCCGCCCCGCAAAGTGTGGAACGGTTATAGTTAGCGTTAAAATAAGCTGGTGCAACTCAGCCTAAAAGTCCTTGAATACCTAACATTATTATCAAATGGTAGAGTATGTTATAATGCTCATTGCTCCACTCCCACGAGAAAGATTTAAAGAAAAGATAAGAAAAGACGAAAAACTTGCCCACAACAAGCTGGGGCAGTGGGCAGAGTTACAGATTATTAACATAAACTTATTTTTTAATCAGTACTATAATTGTATTTCATACAATTCAAATGTTCATATTATATCACATAAATCACATCCAATTCTTCTAATATGTATAATAACTTAATAAGTACATATACGAAAATATTTGATTAGTTTAATTATTTTAGTTAAATGAATCAATATTTTTTTTAATTAAATTTCTATTAAATTTTATGCGTTGTATTATAATCATAAAACTCTCAAGTATAATTAATCAAAGAAATAATAATGATCAAAGTTACAATGCCTTGTTTCAGCTTATGTCCACCGCAATGTTTAAGAGCGTTATAATTATATCACGTAATAATTACTAGAGCCTAAGGGAGCGTTTCCATCCGAGATGTGCGCTTAAAAATTACTTTTCGTTTGTTATTTTCGCGCAATTCTATTGGTTCTTAACAAACACATCCCTCGCCACACTTCCTCTATTATACAAGTACACAAAAATCGAGATATTATTGTGCCGATTTGAAGCGCTACTCCAAGTGTCCGAAGAACTATAATTTGAAAATCCATCGCGTTGATAGGTTACTTTGGAAGTGTGAATTCTGTGATTGGTTCTTTAAATTAGTCACGATGTCACTCCACATGTCACTCGAGGCAATCAGCTAGCAGCTTAGCAGCGCCAAAATGGCAAAAAGAAAATGCCTTCAGTCAATATAGTATATGGTCATATATAAGATAGAGGTCAGTGTCCTCGCACAGGTCTGGTTGAAACGCACCCTAAACATTGCCATTGGTCTATACAATAATTTTGACGAACCTGCCCGTGTCGTCCGTTAACGCATGGACAATAGCCATTATTGCTGAAATTAGAAGGTCATTGCAACTAAAATTGAAAGGTCATTGTTACTAAAATTGGAAATCATTGTAACTTAAATTGGAAGGTCATAGTTACTAAAATGGTACGGCCATTATTACTAAAGGGTGTACGAGGGTGCACATAAGTACATGCAGACAATAAAATTATTGAGCTGTTACATCTATATTGATTTTGAGTAACCTAAAATGGCACATAGATAAACTTGATCTTAAACTACGTTAATGCTAACAATCTTTTTTTCTCTTCGGTCCATTAAAATCTTCTTTTATCGACAGTTTCAACATTCCTGTCTGAACCACAAATTCTAAGCCACATCTACAACTACATACACTACATCGCACAGTTACTTTCCCTGGCTGAATCTTAAATCTACTACACATAGTTATTTCCAATTAAGATAATAAGACAGTTTTTAAATAAACTCGTGAAAACAAGCAACATTAAGGTAAAAAAATAGGAAATAATGACTTCATCGTTGTGCAGGACAACGTTGTCGAAACATCTATTTAATGAATAATTATGTTATACTGTAATACATAAGCTACCTATGTAAAATAGATTAAGTCTCGATGGGTAAATAAAGCAATAATGATTGGGATAAACAGACAGTGCATAGGTACATAGATAGGTACATAGGTACATAGGTAGATAGGTAAATAGTAGGTCGGTTATATCAGTACCAAAATAGTAACATGTAGTTAATCATAGTTTATAATTACATGTTAGAATAGTGTTCTCTTTTAGCAATAGTTGATGTACATCTGGTACAATCGTTATAGGTTCATGATCGCGATCAATCAATTACGTTCTTAAACATTACGTTTCGTCATTTACTGCAATTCATTTTTTATTACATTCTTCTCTCTTTAGACTAGTATATAGTTATCTGTGTTCTTGCCTACCCAATACGAGAAGAAGAAGATTACATTCATTATATTCATGATTTTGATAAAACGGCGAGACATCAGTGGCGCTCTAGTTGAAAAATTAATTATTTACGTAAACATTTGGTCGAAAGAGAAAATCTAAAATGGACAACATTTCATTAGACCACCAGATTTTATGGATTTTATTAAAGACTAGCTGACCCGCCCTGGCTTCGCACGGGTAATTAGTTAATTATAAGTCCTAAGCCCGTTTATAGGTAAGAGAGAAGCAAAAGGGAAAAATAAAGAGGAAAAGGATGAATGGATGGAACGGAAAAAGAATGGAGGCAGGCCTGTCTTCCTTCGCCATTGCATGTATTCGTTTTTTTCTCCTTTATTTTTCCCTTTTGCTTCTATCTTCCCTTCGACAGGATGAGTATAATTAAATAGGTAAATAAATAAATAATACCTAAACAAACAAAAAAGTATTGCATAAAAATTACATCCTCATTGCTTCGTGCAACCTGCATCTCCAAGTAAAACGTGAAGTTAAAAGAAGTTTAAAGGGAAAGTAAAAAGTATCCTAAATGTTATTCTGGAAAAATAGCTATTTCCATACCAAATTTCAGCAAAATTCGTTCAGTAGTTGAGCCTGATGCGTGTTCAAAGAGACAGGCAGACAGAAAAAGACAAAAAAATTAAAAAAATAAAATGTTATAATATTATGTTAATATATTGACTAGAAGTGTAAAACGCTCTGGCACTGAAATCTTATTGTGTTACTACCATTATATGTATTAACTTGGTAAATACTGACTAATAAGAACCTGACATTTTTTGAGTTCAGTAACTAAAAAATTAAGTAAATGAATTAATTAATTCACAACGTTCAATAAACCCTATAGCAAAAACTGGTATTTACAACTGAGTGCTACCATGCAAAGGGTACGTTAAGCCATCGGTCCCGGCTGCTGTCGTAAGAAAATAGTCGGAATTTTCGGGCCGCCCAAAGACTTCCTTGGCTCAGGAAGTCTTTGGGCGGCCCGAAAATTCCGCCCCCAGGGCTGACTACTTGCCTACACAAGCAGAAGAAAAATGAAATGTCATCCATTAAGTCTGCATCAATAAGAATTTAGTTACTTATTTCGGATGCCATGATGGAGGAGTAATAGTTGATAGCAATGCTTCCCCACTTTGCAATAGCAGAAGATACAGCCTCGTCATTCTTTGAAAAGCATTTCGCCCACCATATTTCTAAAACAAATGTTGTGACACCCCTATCATTGAAGATAGGGATGAACAAAACATGCTGGACTACCTGATAGTCTGGAATACCGTAAATCTTGAACAAATTCTGAGTATTTCCCAAATACTTCGTGTTTTCTTGATTCTTAGATAGATGCATGCAATTTCCCGTCGCAGCCACTTCGAACACAAATTTGCAGGATCTGCGTCCAGCTTTACGTATCGCAATGAATGCAGTCCCCAACTCCTGGAAAAATATGTTTGTATAAGCAACGTTAGGGGGAGTTTTGGCGGGAACGCGGAAATGTTAACGTCGTTGCATTGTATTATTTCTCAAAACTTGTGCTTTTTCCAGTATTAATGTTTAAAATTGGTTGCGTTTTACGCATTATGTGCTGAATTACGAGCATGAGTGTGGTCAAGTGATAAAATGTGGTGAAACGTGAGTTTTCGTGTTGCTTCCCAAATTCCATAGGAGCTTCTAGTAAAGTTGCCGCCACTTTACTGGAGCTTGACTTAGACTGGACTACGACTACCTGACTTAGACTGGACTATGACTATGACTAACAGTTGACTTTACGTGATATATTCTTTAACGATGAAAAATAACAATACTTGACACTGGCTAAATACACTATGTGTGGAGCCAAAATATAAAAAAAGCAACGTTAGAAATCATCATCCCCATACGTTAGTTTATTATTTTTCTGCATAACGCAAGATAATCAAGCGACATTTATTGCGTGTTGGCGAAGTATTGGGCCAAATGAATACACTGGACACTAACTATAGACTAGCAAAGCTATCTCTGCAGTACTTTAAAGTTGGTGTAATATAAAATTTTGTATATGGTAGCACAGTGCATATTAAAAAAAAAGCTTTAACGATTTTAATTGGTTGAACCATTATTTCTTCTCTAAAATACAACCAATCAAAAAATTCAGATTGTTTAATACACTGACATGTTATGAAATTGGCAGGAAATGACATAAAAACTGATTGCTATATGAAAAATTTTTTGGAGGTTCTAAAATATGCCACTGCGGAGTTAGGTTTTCCAGACTCTAGTAACGCTCACGACACGATCACTACATTTTTTCACATTCGGGCTATTTTTCGTTTGTATCGGATGAGACCCCATGATTAAAGTCATTCATTTTTGTCACATGATAAGGTCAATGTAGAAAGCTTATGTAAAAAAATTAGAAAGTTTTGACCATCGCTAATTAAGCTAAAAGTTTTTACATTTATTCTATGTAAAAACACTAATAAAAATTTTAAGTTAAAATTGCAGGCGGTATATGATTTTTGACATTATTATCCTATTATTAATAATTTGTTGGAAAAAATTAAAACGCGGGACATAGTAAATTAAAGAAAAATGAATTCTCCACAGCTACAGTCAAAATTTTCCACATTTTTAATCTAAGGTTTCTAAACAGTAAGTAGGTACACCGTAAACCCAAATTAATTTTTCAAAGTCCTCTCCATCCCAAGGTTGTCTGGAAGAAACCGCTTTAAGCGATACGACCGCCCATTGTACTAGCATTATAAGTAAATTAAGTTTTGAGTTAATCTATCTATCAATCTATCAATCTAACATTGGCCTAATCGTCTGAGAAAAAAGGAACGAGTTTAATTATTTTATAGGTTACCCAAATACACCCTACTTTTACTGGACTATATACGGGCGATACCAAATCAAAATATTATTTGCTAAGAGTTCGTCTCCGCTGCGCCTGCAGTCTGCTGTGCAAAAAAACCGTCTGCCAGATGGTCTTCAAGTCACAAGAGCTGGGGTCGAAGGCTCTCCATAATTCACTGACCTTGCACCTAAAAACTTCTACTACTTTTTCCAGAACTTACATAACTGGATGGAAGAAAACTCAAACAATAGGCACCCGGAGGCAGTACAAAATGCCTTTAAAGAATTTGTTGCCTCCCATCCAGCTGATTTCTTCAAGAAGGGCATCAATAATCTGCCACTGGGCTGGCAAAAATGCATCGATTGCGTGGGTTACTATGATTAATAGAATTAAAAAGTTAAAATATACGGTAGCTTATTTTAGTTAAACCGGCAATTTCATCCTTTTCGAACCAAGAATTCCACATAACTTTTATTTTTAATGTTTTATACATTTCAAGGTTCTATTAGTATCTATTGCTCATCGGAAAACTTTTTATAGGTTTTAAATTCGAACAAAAGTTCATCTTTTTTTATCACATATCTTTTGTTTTTTTATTAGGCCAACGTTTGACTGCAACTCACCTTCAGCCGAAGGTGTAGCACGTTGGCCTATGAAATATTTTCTGCGTTGAATTAAATTCGAAGCTTGACTTTTTACAGCAGTATGAAACCATAGAACTTAAAATTTAATATCAATTTCAAAGTAATCCTTTGAGCCGTTCTTGAAAGAAGGGGTCTTCACGGACGAACGAACTGATGAAAGTCCTCCAAGCCATCATGATAGTAACCGCGATATTTTTTACTTAATAAAATATTATTAGCTACGCTCACTAAAGCGAATTCCAATGCTTGCCATGGCAGGCATATAATACAGAATATTTTAAAATAATAATCATAAGTTATGATAATCTAGGTGAGTTCCGTAGGCAGACCCCCCATACTTGGTGGACCGACGCCCTGGTGAAAACCGCGGGCCGATGGATGCAGGAGGCGAGCAGCCGATCAAAGAGGCGCTCTCTGGGGGAGACCTATGTTCAACAGTGGACATATACGGGCTGATGATGATGATGATGATGATAATCTTACCTGTCTATTGAATATAATTTCCAACAGATCTTCGACTATGTTTGGAAAAAACTTGTAGACACGTACAGCTGATCCTTGCAGGCTCTCAGCCAGTGTTGAAACCAACTCCTGTACCATGTTGAGCACCTTTGGAGTCTCATTCAGAGTGGTCATCAGGTTCTGCAAAACAGATGGAAACTTTAATTCTTATAAGGTCATGTAGACCTAGTTCTTTAAATTAGTTAAACAGCTTAATGTATGACCTTTTGAATGCTTAGAGGCTACGTTCATTTGTAAATAAAATTTATTCTACCGTTATGAAACTCAGCAACGACGGCGTTGTTTTTTATACAACAAAAACCCTTTTCGCTAGCGGAAGTTAAAATGAAGCGCTCGTATGTTTAGACCGTTTTCCTAATTGAATTTCATAGTTGGCTACGCGACAGTTCTTTTTTCGTTTCGTAATGAGTTTATAATAAGATTTTGCTGTTTTAGTAACTAACATACAAAATCCGAATTTTAAAATTTTATGTAATGCCACTTTACCGTGAATATTTCCTTTGGTGGTTTATCGTTGGGGGATGTGCCTTCGTTAGGATCAGCCAGGCATGCCTTAGGCTTGGTTGTGTTTTCAAGTAACTTTTCCGAGTTCGTCACCTCTTTGCCACAGTCGCCGTTGTTCATGACTGCGTTAGATGTATCTGTAGAAGATAGTTTAAACTAAAAATAAAAATAGTTCAAATACTGTTATAGTCTGGCAAAAATAACTATGCAGTGATTTAAAATTGGTGTAATATAAAATCTTGTATATGGTGCATACTGCAAAAAACTTTTAATACTATTAATTGGTTGTACCGAGGGTTTTTTTTTTAATCTGCTTTACCACAGACACCTGGGTCCGTGCTCTTTGTTAGTTTATCATTTATTTTTATTTATTTTTTTATTTTATTGAACAAAATATCATACAAGAGAGGACAATTAAATACTTAACCTATTTTTTTTTTGAACCGAGGATTCTCGAAAAGAACCATTACTCCTTTTCGAGAATCCTCGGTTCACACAACCAATCAGAAAATTCTACGCTGACATGCTTTTTTTTTTTTTTTATATGTTGGCTCCACACATAGTGTATTTAGCCAGTGTCAAGTATTGTATATTTTCATCGAGTTTTAGAATATTTTACGTAGTCAAGTCTTAGTCATAGTCATAGTCGAGTCTAAGTCGGGTCATAGTCCAGTCTAAGTCATGCTCAAGTAAAGTGGTGGCAACTTTACAAGAAGCTTCTATGGAATTTTGGAAGCAAGACGAAAAATCACGTTTCACCACATCATATCACTTGACCACACTCATGCTCGTAATTCAGCACTTAATGCGTAAAACGCCACCAATTTTAAACATTAACACTGAAAAAAGCAAAAGTTTATAGAAATAATACAATGCAACGACGTGAACTTTTTCACGTTCCCGCCAAAACTCCAACTGACATGCTTCTAACATGTTATGAAATTGACAGGTCATGACATAACAAACTGATTGCTTGAAGTTTTTGGGGATTCCAAAATATGTCACTGCAGAGTTACCTTTGCCAGACTATAGTAGGTAAAGGCACTCCGCGATTTTTTCCCTAGAGAAATCTGAATTTTCTGTGATAAAAATTATTTTGGCACCCGTGTGCAAAGCGTGCCATCGTGCTATACGAGAACCCAGATACCTACGGATTCTAGTAATAAATTTTAAATTTTTCGGCGGATTCTATTCCAAGAATGAGAAGGGACAACTGTTTTTTTCATCAAGCTATAAAAACATCTACACTGATATTTTATTTTTCTTTTTAGTTTCAAACTAAAAATTTAATTTAGTCTCACATTAAAAAACTACAGTTTTAGCAATTGCGTTAAAACTACAGGAAAATCCCGTGGGTGCCGTTAGAACCGACTGAGGGAATATTCAGAGAATGGGGAGCATTTTCCATGGTACAATAAAGTCTTCTGCGATCACAATGCCGCCTGTCAAGCGGGGTGTGGTGATTATGGAAAACCGCAATAATTATGATAGAAGTCCATAGTGGCGATCCATTCTGCATGATGTGAACTTAAAAAAACGGGTGTACTACCATAGATTTATATATGGCCCGAAGGAACATTTTATTTTGTCAAAATGGCGTGAGAAAAGTCAGCGCCATCTATTAGATTTCGCGTGAAATACGACAAGTTGAGAAAATTAGGCGCCTATCGCTGCCATTTATGTCTGTCAATATTTATGTTTACAATGATTATTCCAAATGTAAATTCGATTATTTTGTTACAAAACAGAGTGTAATATTGAAAATATTGAATTACTTGAGGTAAGAAACTTGGTCTTTCTTTTTACTGCACTTTTGAGTATAGATTGTGCAACCCTTCACAATATAACTTGGCATATTTGGTTTGTGACATTCGACCGATGCCTTCTAACTTCCGTCACAGACTGAGCGCTAGTGGATGCCAAACTGTGAAATTGGCTCCCACTTTGAAGCGACGTATAACCAGTCATTAGGCCTGTCCTTAATATATATGTCTATGTGTACTACATAATTATTTTGGGAGTCATAGCCTAGACTATAATAAATATGACTCCCATATATGATGAAAATGATGAATATGATGGTAGTTAAAAGTCTGTGGAAATAAAACACTTTTTAAACTTTCGCGACTTAAACTCATATAAAAATGGTAAAGCTTAATAGTTTTTTTGATAAATTTCTGTGCGCGGCTTAACTTTGTAATAATTTTAAGTAACTTTTAATAGAACCAATAATAATTATGGTTCAATTATTTATTTATTTATATTTTGATTAATTACAATTACTGTTATATTCAAAAGGGCCTCTTGGTGTTAGCTTCAGCCCTGTCAATGCCTCCCAAATGTCCGGGCTACACCCGAGAGTTTTAAGAAATAAGGGGTCTAACATTTGAAGTGCTGTCCATTATTGTTACTTACATACTAAGTTAGTTTTTTTTTACAGATTAATTTGTAAGGAAACATTAGAATCACGAACGCGATGAACCCGCATCCATCCATCTCTTAGCCGGGACAGCTGCTCGATCCCCGCTCGTGATTCTTATTTTTCCCATACAAGTTAATCTGTATATAGATAACGCTGAGCAGGCGATACTGCTATAAAAATCATAAGTACTCATTTTTTTAGCATGCTGTGTAAAAACTCTGTAAGTGTTAAGTACCTACTGCTCATTGTAAGTTGTAAGTCGTCTGGATAGATGCGACCTTCTAGCTCTCAATCTTTTGTTATGAAATGAGTTTCAGAAATGAATGAGTACTTATTTCAACTTCAAAAGGTTATTGGAAAATCTTAACAACTTCTGGGTACCTTCAGTACATAAAAATAAAAACCATCTTAACACGGTGTTTTGTTACTTTTCCAGGAACTTCATTACACTTGATATAAAATATGCTCAGTTTTTTTTGTGGATAGGTACCTATTCCGGTTTTACTAAGACTGTTCATAAAAATAAGAACTTGCAGAATTTAAATGCTACCACACAACAAATCTTCAAAACACACTAAAACACACCCCCACACACGGTGTAACATATAACAGCCCTCTGTTTATGTCAGAGGTTAAAAATAGCAAAACCTGACTCCTGTGTTTGAGAATGCTCTTTTTTGAGCAAAAGAAAAAATTCAATATATCGTGTAAATAGCTACATTAGTTAGCGTTTTACAATGATATGCAATAAAAATCAGGTCTGTCAAAATGTAATACCTACTGTTATATTGGCCTGCAGAGAGTACTACTAGTACTTAGCATCATTACTAACAGCCTGAAGACGTCCACTGCTGAACATAGGCCTCCCCCATGGAGCACCACTTTATGATGAGCCGGCCTACTCTGCGTCTTCCGGTTCGTGGTCGCCACTCGAGAACTTTCTTCCCCGTCGGTTGTCACTACTACGAGCGATGTGGCCTGCCCAATGCCATTTCAACTTGCTAATCCTGAGAGCTATGTCCGGCACTTTAGTTATCTTAAGTACCCTAAGTTCATTTTAGTTAAGTAGTACTACTTAACTACTACTTATAAAGGGCATCCACGGATACACCATGAGAATTTAAGAAGAGAACAAAGTATTCTTGGATCCACGTGTGGGTCCAAGCTGTGAATCCAAATGGACCAATATACACTTGCCCGATTAATAAAAGAATAGAATATTATCAGTAAAGAGTGAATAATGAACTTGTATTATTTTCTAAACTTACAATTCTTCATAATTATGCAGTTCAAAACAAAACATTCAAACCAATTTACATTATAGCCAGAGTAACACAACTTCACAGATTACAACAAAGGCAAGAAACAAAGCAATACAACACAAGTTCATAATAAGTCTTCACTCAGAAACAATAATTCTTACTGTATTATTATTATAGTACCTACCATGGAGCTATTAAAAAAAGAAGGAGGGAATCCCGTCTGATCCGAAACTGAAGCACCCTTAGGAAGCCGAAACGATTCGTACGTACGAGCGGAATACGCACACACTCACATCATATGCAGCCGGTCGCCCTACTTTGAGCTGACACACATATGTAATATGTCCGCCATTTTGGCCTTCAGTTCGATGTCAATCAAAACTCAATCCTTCTTTTTTTATTTCATCCATGGTACCTACTATAAACCTGGACAAAATCAGGCAAATCAGCGCTAGCTTATTTACAACAATAAAGCTAAAATCTAAAACCAGATGTTGAGCAAAAAATTGAATTAAAATATTTTTTTAAATATGAATGCAACCTATAGACCTACAAATAAATCATAATAATAAATTGTGTAGGTATGTTTTTTTGTATTTTTGTAATGTATTTATTATCAATATTGTAAAAAAACATGAACTTAAGAAGGACGAAAAATAAGTATAAATGATATAATGAGTGGGTCTTTACGACTGAGCGCTACCGTGCTTCGGAGGGCACATTAAGCCGTCGGTCCCGGCTGTTGCCGTAAGACAACAGTCGTTAAGCCAAGTCAGAAGCCATTGGACGGCCTAAAAAATTCTGACACCAGGGCGGACTACTTGCCTACACTAGAAGAAGAAGAATGATATAAAAATAGGTACCTGGAGAGCTCCCTAGAGGATTCTTCCTTGGAGGCGCGGGTTGTCTCTCTAGAGATAACCAAGCAATTGCGAGGGCTTCGTATTCAGCGTCCTCTTGTTTCTCCTTTTTGGCATCTATAAAATAAATATTAGTACATATACCTAAGTATAATAACAATTTTCTCCATAGGCTCATCAATTGTTTATTAGTATATTTTTCAAGGAAACAGTTCTCAGTGCAGCCATTGGTATTTGTTTAGGTTACATAATAGTACGAATTGCTATGTTGTAATTTTGATGGTGATTTTTTTCATTTGTCTACGGCTTCAAACGCATGAAAAGTTAATTATCTGAAAGGCACACGCCCTTTGACCACACCTTCTTTGCAAAAGTATGTCGGTTATCCGTTTTTAGAGACATTTTATGAAAATCGATCGATATTTTTCAGCATTAGCTTCTTACCTGTTTTAGTGGTGTTTCCATCACTTTTAAACGTATTAGATGAACTTTGCCAGTGGCAAAGTCTGTATCCAGTACGTTTATGGACACAATTACTTGAAGTGCTTTTACGAGGCATTTTTATCACAATGACGCTGTGGTATTACTTTTAGAATATCTGCGTGCCTTTCAGAACGCACGCGCGAGCCATCGCCGGAAACGGGAAACTGCAAAGGATATTCCGTGTATACGATTCAATTCCCTGTTAAAATATCAGGTAGTTCACCTGAGTAAAATATCGGACACCCAACTCTAAAAAATGTGAATTAGTCCCGGTAGAGAACTTAATGGTTAGTAATTACGATCAATTTAAATAATTTTAATAAGATTAATAATTTTCTATTGATAACTCGAAACTATTTAATTATTCGAATTTAAACTAAATTTAAACTTTGCAAACGATCCGTTTTGCACGTCAACGCGGCTGCTCGGGTTGCAGTGCTCTTCCCGTCCTGAACTACCGCGTAACTCGCCCCACGCCCGCTTTTATAGGTGTTGCAACTGGTACTTGCGATTTATATCAACAGGTTATGAAATTTTGCTTCTACTTAGTTATTTAATTATAGATTTATTTTACTATTATTTAGAGCAATTATTGGTAACGTCCGATTGTGGAGGTCACGGCCCTTTGGCGGCATAAACCCGCAATGTTGGCTTGGAAAAACAATCAGGTAAGTTTGTTAACCAAAACTTTTTTATTTTTAACACAACTGTGGTGTTTTTGGTAAAAGCTTTTAATTACTTTTATAAAACTGTTTAATACAATAATTTATTATTTGTAAGTAATGATTCTTCTTCTTCTTCTTCTTCTTCTTCTTCTTTAATGGCTTTCTATCGCTTTTTTGCAATAATTCTGCCAATGTCAAGTGAGTAAAATTTGTACGGTTATGTCAAGTCAAAGTCATATTTTGTTAGTCAAAACGCCAACAGTAAAAATGGTGGATATTTTACTGAAGGCTCTAAAAAAGGCCGTTGAAGCAAAAACGAAAATGCATGGTTTTATGATCTTGAAACCATTTGCCAACACTCGTGCACATTCACGAACACTTAACGGATAACAATCCACCTAAGTAATGATTTATGATTTCCCGATATTTTTACACATTTACTTAAGCTATGTTCAATTGTCGTGCCTCGATTGAACCGCGAACGATTATTAAATGTTGACCGACATATTATTATGATCCGAGATTTGAAGGAAAACACTGATAATGCAGATTAATGCAATTAATATTGGTTTTGAATCTAAAATATGCTGTTAATTTCAGTGCGAATTCATTGCGGTTTTTACCTACGCATCTATTTGATTAAATTGTAGTTTTTGAAGTTTGACCTCTGCTGTTTGTTCTGTGTTTGTTGTTGTTAATTTGTTGATCTCCGTCATGAATAGAATCTCCGCAGATAATATAATGCCTACAGTACAGATACTTCGTTTCGTAGTAAATGATTTTTATTTCTTAAGTAGAAAACCTAAACGCTACTCTTCACAATCGAAAGCTAAGATGTTGCGATGAAACAAGTAAAAAATCTTGTTAAAATATTCTCTTCCTTCTAATAAAAATGTTTGTCTCCAAAAAAAAATTTCATAGCTATATAAAAGTTATAAAAAAAATATTGGTATGTGAATGGACCAAAAGAATTTGATTACCGACGAATAGTTAGTTTACCAAGATTATAATGAAAAGTATTAAAGCCATGAGCCATGAAATTATATTTTCAAATGTAACTAAGCATAGGTACTGATGTGATAAGACATAACTTTATAAAAAAAAATTATTAACGTCAAAATTTTGATATATAAATTTATGATAACTATGTACATGCTTAGTAAAAGAAGAAATAAATTAATCATTATAATTTCTTTGCTTTTGCACATCGTGCTTACAAAAACAGGTAAGAAATCAGTTTCGGTCCTTACCTAAATACCAAAAATTTATACTTATAGCTATATTTTTTACCTCATCACGACGAAACCAACGCTATTGCTTATGTTTTAGCAGTTTACATGATGTTTACATAATGTTCCTCGGTAGCGCCTGAAGTACCTAATACCTTTTCATGAATAAGGTGAAAATGAAAACCTGTTGAGTGCCACATTTTCTGTATTTTCTAATATTATTCCTCATCATTTATCGTTGTCCGGTTTTGGATTATCATCTTTGTCTTGTTGGTTCATCATCATCATCATCATCATCATAAACAGCCAGAAGACCCCCACTGCTGAACATAGGCCTCCCCCAGAGAGCGCCACCTCAAGCGGCTGCTGCCTCCTGCATCCGCTCCCCGCGGTTTTCATAAGACCGTCGGTCCACGTAGTAAGAGCCTGCCTACATTCGTGGTCGCCACTCGAGAACCTTCCGTTATAGGTAATAAATTGCATCGATTATCACACGTCACTTGTTCGGTTAACCGGGCTAATAACTACTACTGACACTATAGGTAATTTTATTATTTTTTAAGTCATTATTATCATTGGAATAAAGTATAGGTATAGTAAGTAGGTACCCAATACCACAGATATGCCTCCAGCACGATCTTTCCTTTCAGGCTCATTTATACTGCTAATAAGTTTACATTAAACAAAATATACACATGTTTGTAACTATATCACTTTGAAAGTGATAATGATGATGAGTGATGACGCTTCAAAGCCTGTGTCACTTTATTCCCCTACTTTAATTTATAATATGCAGCTATGCGTTTATCAATGTAAGTTGAAAACGTTACAAAAAGCTTTCAAATGAATATTGAAGCTGCGCAAACCGAACGTGCGACGGCATAATATCCTATACTACTGGCCTATACTACGTCTTCTGGTTCGTGGACGCCACTCGTGGATCTTTCTTCTTCGTCGGTTGTCAACTACGAGCGATGTGGCCTGGCCAAGTGCCCACTGCCACTTGAACTCGCCAATTCTAAGAGTTAAGAATATCGGTGGCTTTAGTTCTTTAGTTGTAGTTTATTTATGAAGGTACATAATAGTTACTTGATATCATCGTCATCAACAGCCCATAGACGTCCACTTCTGAACATAGGCCTCCCCCAAAGAGCGCCACATTGAGCGGCTGCTCGCCTCCTGCATCCATCGGCTCCCCGCAGGTTTCACCGGTTGTCGGTCCACCTAGTGGGGGGTCAGCCTACGCTGCGCCTTCCGGTTCGTGGTCGCCACTCGAGAACCTATCTTCCCCATCGGGTCGGATCGGGTGTTACTTGGTACTAAGTACCCTAAAATTCACAGATTCTGAGGGCGAAAATAAAATGTCTCTACAACAAATGAAGACCAGACGTATAATTTCTGGAAAACTTGTAGGAGATACAAGGCCTTACATGGTAATAAATATCCTTTGTTATATTTACAAAATAATACGACTCCAATATCTGCTAGTGTTCGGCATCTAATGGTTATCTAAAGGCTATTATTTATACAACCTGTAGCAAGGAGGTTATACAAAAGCAGAAAGGGAAAGGAACTGTGTCCAACTTTTTTAAAAAGCCTGACATTCGTTTCTGCAATGAGAATTATCTTTAAACAGCTGAACAGATTTACTTCAATTATAACGAAGTATAAGCAGTTGAAATTGAAATTGGGGAACACTCACAAACTAAGTAGACACAATCTCGGCAAGTGCTGAACATAACATAAAAAATCTAAATCCATTTCGGAGCTATATGAATACAGGTATACACACGTCAAAATTATGCTTATGCTTATGTTTCGTCGTATTAAAAATAAACTATACTAGATAAAACAAAGAGAAAAGCCCAAAAAGAGTCGAGCGAGCTTAACTCGCACTCGGTTCTGATATTTGAAAAGAGAAACCCGAAAAATTTCGCCTACGCTGCGTCTTCCAGTTCATGGTCGCCACGTGAGAAAACTTTTCTTCCCCATCGGTTGTCAGTTTTACGAATTATGTGGCCTGCCCATTGCCATTTCAACTCATTAAAAGAGCTATATCGGTCACTTTAGTTCTCATGAGGATCTCCTCATTCCGGATAAAACAGGGAAACGCAGGTTTTAAATTCCACCAGGTTGCTAAACTTTCTATAGCAACTATAATATCTTTATAGACAATAGACATACCTAACTGTGGTTTCCACTTTAAAATCCATTACTTCATGACAAATACCTTCTTCTGTTGTTCTTGCTTTCCCTTCCTTTAGTTTCGTAACAGAATAAACCTCACCAGGTATACCTTCGACCAGCTGCCCAAGCTGAGGCCCAAATTGCAGAAACTGGCTGGATGTGCGGCGGCACCATCATCCACGAGCGGTACATTCTGACGTCAGCAGCTTGCATTGAGGATGCTAAAAACTTTTATGTTGTCTCTGGAACTAATAAGTAAGTTATTACTGTATCATGAAAGGGGTGTGTAATGTTTCTAAAGTATACAGTCATAATGGTGGTGTTCACTTTGGTGTTGGTGTTCATATTGCTGGCCTACGCTGCGTCTTCCAGCTCGTAGTTGCCACTCGCGAACCTATCTTCTCATTCTTCTGCATCGGTTGTTACCTAGTTCTTTGAGCAATGTGGCCTTCCCATCGCCACGTCGACTAGCTCATTCTAAAGCTATATCAGTGGCTTTAGTTCTCTTACGAATCTCTTCATTTCGGATCTTATCTCGCAAGGAAACTCCGTGCACTCGAGCTAATACTTGTAAGGCTAACTTGAGACTACATATCAGTGCCATAAGTCATAAAAGGCATACTGGTTGAAAAAAAAACCCGTTTTCAGTATTTTAGACAAGATGGCTCAAGGTCATTACGTCCTATTAAAATTTTCCAAAACTGCCGCTAAGATTGGCTGGCCTACCCTACAATTTAGGTTCCTACTGATAATTTGGCATTATCAGTAGGAATATATTAAATGACTTTGTATTTCGTATATTGGTCCACAGATGGCTCCCGGCCAAAGAAGTTAACGAATGCATCAAGAACGGTGCGAAAAAGGCCGTATGGAAGTGTGTGCCGAAAGGTAGGTTATCTTTATTTTTGTTATGTGGTGTGCATTAAAAAATCTTCTAAGTACACCATCAAGCTATGATTTCATCGGTCTGGGCAAAACCTCAGGGAACCAATGGATGCAGGTGACAGCCGTTTAAAATGGCGCACTGTGTGAGGGATACATATAATTATGTTCAGCAGTGGATGGACGCCTTCGGGCTGCTGATGATGGATTCATTCATTCAAAAGCTCCGTCTCATTACAAGATTCGAACCCAAAGAAATGGTTGCCATCTGTGCCAAGCGTTATGGTTTGACCTCTCTATTACGAACGACTAAAGAGAGGAACTCTTTACCAACGCCTGTGTTACCGAATAGCTGTAAATAATAATTAGAAGTGTTCAAAAGTAGAGTGAACAGGTATCTTTTAAGCAAGCCTGAAAAATCTGATCAAACGTAAGGTTCATCATCATCATTAACAGTCTGGAAGACGTCCACTGCTAAATATAGACCTCCCCCAAGGAGCGCCACTTTAAGCAGCTGCTCGCCTCCTACATCCATCGGCTCCCCGCAGCTTTCACCAAATTGTCGGTCCACCTAATGGGGGGCTGGCCTACGCTGGGTAGGGCTGGCGTCTGCCGGGGATCACCCCCTGCCCTGCCATACGAAAGGCTATTTTTATTATCATAAAATATCAAAGTGCCTGGTCGTTGCTGCGTTGAAAATGCTTTATTTGGCTCAAAGCATCAGCATTGCAATTCAACGAGGCAATGCTGCCAGCATGTTGGGTACGCTGCCTACCGGTAGTGGGCTGGAGCATTTGGACTGTCTATAGGCCTGACTAGTTTACAGTTCAAATGTAATTTTTTAGTAGGTAGTGTAGTAGTTAGTTCGATAAATAAAAGCACATTGCGTTTGAAAAAATCCTTCTTTCTTGTGTCAGCAAGTAGCTATATATAGTACTATACAACTGTTTTAATCATCTTATAAATAATAAATATCCAACTGTACTTTTAGATCTTCATAATGAGTTATCTACCTGCTAAAATGTGCCACCAGTTTAGGTGTGGAAAATTAAAGCAGACGCAGTTTCATTCTTATTTGTTCCACGTATTCAGTAATTATTATTGAATCTGTGGTATTAGTAGGTATCAACATATGGATTGTATGGATAGTCTGCAGTCTGCAGCTCTGTGATAAAACAGTCGAGGAGGACTGATGAAAATTGAAGCTTTGTTTGAATTAATCTTCGACAGTGCAACGCCTTGCACGCGAGGATTTAGAGCTCAATTCGTTCGAATATTTCAAAAGGCTATTATTATATTAAGACCTTATTATTAGCCGCTGGCAGTGAGGCTTAAGTTATCTTTTGAGGGTGGCTGTTTCAATTTTACTATTTGAAATGTTCATAATATTTAAATAATGTTTTATTGAAGCAAATTGAAAAGAATTCAGAAAAAATCATTTTCTGGGACGCCTCAACGTCACCTTTTCAGTGGGATTTTTTGATGAAAAGATCATGTGTTCTTGGTCGTTATAGAAACAAGGTCGATCGGCCTCAAGTAACCATAAATAATTTTGCTGCCCCTAAAGCCTTTCCATTCCCTTATATCTTATCCTGTTATTTAGCACACAAGATTACTACTGTATGTTAGGTATCGACAATTTATATAAATGCTAGTCCATACGAAAAAAATGTATTTGACTGCCTTGATTATTTATTACAGATTATTATTTTGATGGTGCGGAGTTCGAAAATATCCGCTGGATGTCCGGCGATATTGCTGTAGTGAAGGTTGAAGATGACTTTAACTTCTACAAAAGAGTACGAGGTTGCGACTATATTCCTCAAAAAATTGCATTTAATAACATCAGCGCAGATTATGAGAAACCTGGAACAGAAGCCTCGATTTCCGGCTGGGGCAGCTTTGACCGCTTTGGAGATGTAAGACTGTTTTTGACGTTAGGAATATGAGTATCATCAACAACTTGTTTTTTTTTTATGCAAATAACTGACGTGACGAGCTAATCGTTCACCTGGTGTTAAACAATACGGCCGCCCATAACAAATGCAGAGTATCACTTGGAACTTTAAAATTATAAAGTTTCGCGTGACACTGCACTGCGCACGTCATCCTGAGACATCACACAGTCTAGTAATCAGATTACTACACTGTGTAATCAGGTCATAAAGTCCCATTTGCCCAGTAATTTCACTAGTAACAATGCCCTTTAAAGCGGAACACAGTAGTGCTTACACACTGCTTGGCGGCAGAATATCTGTCAATGCGGAGGTACCTAGGCGAACTTTGCATAAAAATGCTACCACCTAGTGTAATAATAATTGTTCGTATATAAGTAAAACTAAAAGTCTGAAATTTCAATTTCTAAAAGTATATGATTGTATACTTTACCATATACAAGGTGACCTTGAATTGATATGTTATCCCTTTCGGGACCCACACACACACCTACACCCCAAGGTAGACAATGTTTCTTCTACGACTTTACTAAATTAATAGTTTTTCATTGAAGGAATGCCATGTAAAGTTTACGTTTGAAAATAGCCTTAGCGCAGCTGGGTGGTTGAACTTCGTCCTTGACCGAGTGCTTATAAATTAGTTTAACGACCTGTGTTTAGAAATGAATTTATAGTATCTTGTAGCTCTCGTAGCGATCGCACGTGCATTTTTGCGAGTGGATTTATTTTTTACCATGGAAGTTTGGAAACACCCAGTTTCAAGTAAGGCTCTCACAACTTGTAGGGTATCATGGTCCCAGTCCCTCCATTTCGGGATAACATACTAATTCAAGGTCACCTTGTATTAATTCTACACCTAGTAGTTTTGCGAACGGTAGACCTCGCAGCACAATTCGTTTTTGCAACTACACGCCATGTTGCCGAACTCTGATCTCACGGCCTTAGTCTCGACAAACTTTTGCCCGATTTTGCTCATTTTTGAAATACTTATTTAGATTTGATGACCAATGTTTCTACCCAATATTACCAAAATAGGCTGGTAAATGGTGCCGCTGAAAGTTCACTCTTTTTGGGAGAACTACTCCATCAATCAAAAAGCTGATTACAAAAAACCCCCGAACTTGTAGAACCTACACATGTTTCGTCAAGTATTTAGCGGCCTTATTAAAAACGTGGAGTAGCTTTGGACTAGTTAAACTACCATTTGTCTACTTCGATCAAGTTCGATATTCGAATGCCAAAAACAGACAAAACTTGGAGTAACTAATCCAAAGCTACTCTATGTTTATTAACAAGGCAGCCGATGCTTAAAGGATAAAATTTACAAAATTTTCCCGCTAATGGATAACTTGTTTCTCCAGACAGAGATAACCAGAACTACTACTAATTCAAAAGATTTGCAAGAAACAGACGTGCAACTTATAACGAAGAAAAATTGCAAAAAGCGCTGGGATCCGCGGTACCACCATATCATTGAGGAGAGCATGTTATGCACCAAGGACGACCAGGATGGTGACGTCATGAGTACTGCTTGTATTGTAAGTAAATTAAATATTAATTGCTAGTTACGCCCCGTGGTTTCACCCGCGCGGATTAAAAGTATTCTATGTTTTAGTCCAGCGTAAGTATAAGCTATCTGCATTCCAAAATTCATCAAAATTAGTTTAGTCGTTGCGGAAATTAATGATGACTTACATTCACACCTTTTCTGATTTATGTAATATTATAACTATTTGCGCCCCGCGGTTTCCCCTCAGGTAAAACATTTATTCATCACCAACAGCCTAAGATATCCAATGTTGAACACAGGCCCACACAGGGGCATTTTGAGCGGCTGCTTACCACCTGCATCCATCGGTTCCTTGCGGCTTTCTCCAGATTGATACACCTAGTGGAGGGCCGGCACACGCTGCGTCTTCCTAATGTGGTCGCTACTCGAGAACCTTTCTTCCCCATCGGTTGCCAGATGTTTGCACTTATTGGGGAATCCTAATTTGGGATTTGATAGCAATTTTTGAAAAATGGGATTCGTTTTGTGTTAGGCGTTGGTCGATACCACAGAGCAAAAGAAACGCTTCCGGCGAAGCGTTATTTGTTTCATAGCTCTGCGTTTCAAACGCTGTTTATGGTTGTGTTTTGTTTATTTCATACTAGGCCTACGTGCAGACCGCTCTTCGTACTAAGATCGGTATGGTACCTTTTCGTAATTGAGTTTCGTAACTAGCTGCGAAATATATTTTTCATTATTTCTTTATGCCGTTTCGTATCACGTGAATGTTGAGGCAATTCAGCTCCTCGACCACACGGATCTAGTGAGAAGACTAAAAAGAACAAAACCGTTTGAGTTAGTTTAATTAGTGTTAAAGTGTAGTTACGTGATAGTCTATTGTGGTGCAGTGTAAGTGCTACATAAAAAGAATACAAGAACAATGTGTCTTCACCTTAATAGAGACAATAAGAAACGCGTTATTGGACACATTCTTAGACAATTATTATATTAGAAGTTTAGGTTAAATTAAAATTACTCATTAGCCAAATATATGGCTAGATTGTAATATGATTAGAATGCTTAATTTTAATTGGGAATTCAGGCAATAAAAAAAAATTGTTTTTTTTATGCCGTTTAGTATGTGATACAAGTAATTCCATCTTGGTGAGTACTGAATATCTACCCTGAGTAAAATGTGTCTGCAATGTTATCTGTGCGCGATGTAAAAAAGCTTATGGCTCATTTCCAACAAACTATGGTGAATGATGAGGTTGGCTCTGCATAATACGGAAAATAGATGTAGTGTAAATTTTCACAGCTCTTCTCTCTAGGATACCTAGAAATGCGTTGCAATAGGTACCGTCATGGATAAGCGAAAACTTAGTACCTACTGAGGCTTTAGTGCAGATTTCGTCTATCCTTGAGGACCTTCAATGGGCATGATGACTAAAATTTTTTTTTGGATCTATTAATAATATTCTTTAAAAGATAATCATTTGTGAAAACAAATATAAATATCTCAAAAAGTTACCAAGTTACAAGCATTTTAAAAACCGGAATAGAAAGAGATAGCTCAAACGGCCAGTGACGTCAGAGGAAGGTCGTTCATATTACCTCATTACTAAGCTATGGTAGCTTTTCATACAATCTCTTTGCCATGTGACGTCATGAGTGGATTTTTCATAGTAACTGTGGGGGCGCTCTGTTTCGCGAGAAAGGGACAGGAGATGCCTCCTGTAGAAACTTTAAAAGCTTATTACTCCGTAATTTATTTACCGATTTTACTTATTTTTTCAATTATTGCATTCATTTTTAATCTTCTTTATGAAAGTAATATTTACTTGTTCATTTTTAATAGTAGTCATCATCCCTATTGGCTTATTTTTTTGTAATTTATAACTATAATGTTATAGCAGCTGTTGTTCTTCCAAAAAGAAAATAATTAAATAAAAATAAATATATCTTGCGCGAACGCTGCCATCATTCTGGAAACCTTACCACCCAGTGGTGCGTTGGACAGCCTATTTATTCTATGATAATGTTTTATTTTTACTAGTTATCGTTGTGTTGTTTGTTCTTTGTAATTTCACAGTCATCATCATCAGCCTTAAGAAGTCCATCCATTGCTGAACATAGGCCTCCCCCAACGAGCGCCTTTTTGAGCGGCGGCTTGCCTCTTGCAACTATTGGCTCCCCACGGTTCTGCCCAGGTCATCGGTCCACCTAGTGCGGGGCCGGCCTACGCTGCGTCTTCCAGATCGAGGTCGCCACTCGAGAACCTTTCATCCCCATCGGTTGTCAGTTCTGAGAGCGAAGTGGCCTGCTCAGTGCCCACTGCCATTTCAGCTTGCCATTTCAATTTTACTGTAAGCGATAAAAATAACCAACGGCGTTTACAGATTCTAACTTATGCAGCCTGGGAAAATAAGCTTTAATCGATCTATTATAAAAGTAAAGTCTTCAAGCGCAGGCTGCCGGTTGAGCTTGATCGCCGACCCTATTTACTGCGGTCGGCTTTCCGCAGGCTGTCACTCGGGGAATTTACACTTTTCTTCTTAATAATTTACATTGACTAGCGATGGAATATTAAATCGTATTTCCATAAATAATTTTAAATATTTACGTAACTTAAATAACTTTTAAACTAACTTAATAAATATGTACTTCTCTATCAAGTTTGAAGAAATAGGCAAAGATGAAACCAGAGAATGCCCTGAGTACTATTCCACTGTTATTTAGTTATTGTTTAAGTGTTTATTAGTACTTAAAAGGCTTGCATTACAGTAATTATTTGGGTTCTGAACCAGAATCATAAACTAGTCTGATTTTTTAATTAATAAACCATTATTATGTTTGTCCATCATCATGATCAGCCTGAAGACGTCCACTGCTGAACACAGGCCCCAAAGAGCGCCACTTTATGCGGCTGCTTGCCTCTTGCATCCTCCCTACATTATTAGTATTTCCGAAAGCGTGAAAATCTATAAATTTTAAGGTGATGGTCATCCCAAAAACGCTGATTATCGTTTGATGTTGATTGTTATTAAATACAGATTAACGATTAAAATTTTTTAGGAACAAGGAATTAACTGCAAAGAACTCGAGTATTCAGTGGAAAATGAAGAAAACCAGCAGGATGCCGCTGACTTCCGTAGGGTTTTGGTTCCTGATAGTTCTCAATTGTCTGTCATCGGAGCTTCACAGTTTGTAGTACTGCCAGATGGGAGGAGACGGTCCAAGGTCTCGTCCGGAGGGTTTTGTGAGGTAAAAAATAACCGGCTAAGTGCGTGTCTAACTCGCGCACGAAAGGTTTCGTGCCATTATCTATAAAAACGAGGGGAAAAAATTTAATATGGGAGCGCCCTTAAATAGTTAAGCTATTCTGTGGTTTTTAGTACTTACCCGTTTGTTATAGCGGCAACAGAAATACATCATTTGTGAAAATATCAACTGTCTAACTACGTGATAGTTAGAGATTTAGATAGAAGATAGTTTATGAGATACAGCCTGGTGACAAACGGATAGACGGACAGACAAACAGAGAGACAGACAGCGAAGCCTTAGTAATAGGGTTCGCTTTACACTTTGTTTACGGAACCCTAAAAACATTTTAAGTGCAACTTGTTTATTAAACAATACTAGGACTTTTCATTCAATAAAAATTTGAGTGATTGATACACAACTAGTGTATCAAAATATATTATCACCACAGCACGGAGGCTGTGTACTGTGGTATGGTGGTTGAGCAGGTCGGCTCATAACCCGGAGGCAGCGGGTTCTAATACCGCGACAGGACAAGTACTTGTGCACAGGATCAAAAAAAGCGCTAATACTTGTTCTGTGTCTGTGGGTGCTGTCATGTTGTAATCATGGTCCTCGTAGTTCCTGGGTCCAGGATCTATGTATGTGATCGTCAGGCGTTATTTATTTACTTCAAATGCTTCAAAAACAGTGTCTTATTTTATTTTTCCTTTACGGTAAAATATCCTTACAAAAGTACAATAAAGGCATTCCTTTTGGCAATGTTTTAACATCAAGAAAATCATGTTTTCTGTTCCAGAATGACCATGGTGGACCTCTTATCACAGGCCATGGCAAATCCTCTATGATAATTGGCGTGATATCGGCTTGCATGACCAAGGACGTTACAAACAAGTGTTACGGACCATTCCTTTATACCAGCGTTTGGAAACACAGACACCTCATTAGCTGCGCCATAGATAAGGAGCTTGGGTATGGCTTCTTCATCATAATCATCAACAACCTGACAAAGTCCACTACTGAACATAGGCCTCCCCCAGAGATCACATGATCCGAGTGGCGGCTAGCTTTCTGCATCAATTGGTTCCCCACGGCTTTCACCAGATCGCCGATCCACCTGGTGAGGCCAGCCTACGCTGCGTTAATATAACTTTTTTGTATGTAAGGACTCCATACAAATAGTACGATCCATCGATGATCCGCCGTTGCACACTGACTGATCAAAACGTTGTATCAATAGTTTATAATAATAATAAAAACGCAGGGGCGGCTTTGTGGCGAGCCGTCGGTGAGTGGCGACACCGCGTACCCTGATTCCAAGGGGCTAAGTGAGACCCCAGACCCCCCCCCCGGCTTGTCTTAGCCGGCTGTCCGGGGGTGGAAATCTCAAGAGCTAAGATTTTAAGCTCCAGGGTGGAAGTGTTAAATGGCAAAACGGCGCGAGTAACGTTCAGTGAAAGTGCAGCACACCTCTCGATATCCTAAAGCCACCTACACCAATGTTGCTTCCTCGGCACCAATATGCGGTAGCCATTACAGGAGGCCCATTTAGTGGGTGGCAAGTCATCACCTGCCTCAAACATTTAGATATGAGACATAATTGGCAGGTGCCGGTTTCTCATTCCATAACCCAATGTCACCATTCATCAAAAGTTCACCACAATAGTCCAGTTTTTTTACCTGTATTTACAAAAAATAGATTCGATTCCCGTGGCAGGACAAGTATTAGTGCACAGGGACAAAATGCTAGTTAGGATCCAAGATCTATATTTGATTGTTGAGCGTTATTTAAAATATTCTTCTTATAATGGGTGAGTTGAGTGACCACTCCCCTTTAAATAAATATTTTTTAATTATCACACAGGACGACGTGCCGAAGATCATTAAAAACGATGAGATCACAAATATATGAAGTTGATTTAGACTGGACTCAGCATCCCGACGGGTTCGTACTTTTTATTTAATTAACTCTTGAACTTATGAAAGTATCGTGTAATAACATAATTACTAATTAACACTATATACTTTCGTAAGTAACACCGGACTAGTAGTAATACAATTTTAATATCTGTGACCGGGCTAAGTACATAATATTCTCTACTGTCACAAACTTGGTAAATAGAAAGCAACGAATAAATAAAATATAAATAAATAAATATTTGTGGACATTTCACACAGCGCCTTCTAGCCCCAAACTAAGCAAAGCTTGTACTATGGGAACCAGACAACTGATACATTTACTTAGATACATTTTTATTTGTAACTAGCTTTTGCCCGTGGCTTCGCACGCTTGTGTTATGTTATTTTTACGTTATAGTCTAATAATAGATCATGCATTTCGTACCAAACAACAAAATCCACTAAATCTTTTCGAAGCTGAGCACAGTAACCTGTATTAGCATAGGTATAGGTATAACGCAAGCATAGCCGTGAGTGGAAGCTATTTAAGCTATTACCTAAAATTAAATGTTTTGAGTCTAATATAGATTTATAACAGTAAAAGAAGTTTCAAACAAAAAACTACAATTTTATAAGTACCTCTTCATATTACAACAAAAATAAATCATCATCACTTCACTCAGGTCTTTAACAGAAGTTTCAGTAAGTTTTGTTTAGGTAGTAGTTACCTAAGCAGGCAGGTACAGTTTAGAAAAATATGGAAGAATCACACACGATGATCCTGTTTTGCTCAGTTTTACATAATTATTATCCGCGCGCTTTTTGTTCCATTTACCACATTTTTTTTACCTTCTTAAGTTTGGTTCCATACGAATTGATGAGTACCTATTAGGTACTGGCTATGTGTAGGTAGTTAAACTACCTACACATAGCCAGTGTCAATAATAAGTTTATAAATTGCTGGAGATATGCATTTACCTGTACGACGCGTACATAATTAATTTTCTTAATACTAATTAGGAATTACATATACTAAACCACCATTCCTTAAAGAATCGACAATTATAATTATTATTATGTCCACTATTTTCCACGCTGTCTCATTCCCAACATACCTACCTAGTGATGAAAGTGAGGAAGTAGGTTAAATCGTCATTACATAATTATTACTAAGACCCAAAGTCACTTACCTACTATAACTATAAACTTCTTGAAGTAACCGAGTAATCAATCATTTTCTGCTTCCGTGGCTTATTTAAAAGCCCACAGATCTAAAATATTTTAACTATTAAAAACTTATTACAACATGCAAGAAGAAGAAGAACAAATCAAAAACGAACGAACGTTACGCGCCATGTTGTTAATTCGAGGATACAATTTTATTGCCATAATGATACCTACATATTAATTATTATATCTAAGTACCTACCCTTTTTAAACATTTTTCATCAAATATTTCGTATCATTGGCTAAATACAAATAATAGCACCTCCGGCTTACTTTAATGCCAAAATAAAAAAGGTTTAAAATGCGTAGCAATGATAAGGGTATATAACTTAAGTAGCTATAAGTACTACAGGGGGTCTAGCAAAGATACCAACCGCTAACGCTAACGCCAAACGCTAACTCCGAAACTGTATTGAAATGACATTCGCTGTGGAAAAGTTAGCGATTTCCGAAATGTCATCCTAGTACATTTTGGAGTTAGCGTTAGTGGTTGGTTTCTTTGCTAGACCCCCAGGTACCTTAAAACTTCCTTGGGGTTGATCAAGAATGTAGCAGTAGCGCTAAAATAATTGTACCTACCTAATTAGAATGGTAACGTGTAGTTAGTTCATGTAAATAATACATTTTACCAGATCGCTAATAAAGAACATTACTCCCGCCAAAACCCTATAAATCGAAAACTTGAATAAAAATGTAAGCTTCAATATTGGCTAAGTATGATAATCGTGTGAAGCTTTATGAATAATTATAAAAAGTCTAAGTACCTACCCTTTTAAACAGTTTTCATAAAACACTTCCTATCATTGGCTAAATACAAATTTTGTCTAATGCCAAAATAAAAAAGGGTTTACAATGCGTAGCAAAAGCAAGGGTCAATGGGCACAGATTACTGAATATGTTACTACTAAAGGTTAAGCTATAGGTACTATAAATACAATTTTAAATACTTATTTCGAATGCGTAGTAGATTTTTGAAAACTAATACATAATACCAGATCATCAATAAAGAATTTTGCCCTCTCCATAACCCAATAAATCGAAAACATGAATAATAATTTAGTTGTGTTTCAATATTGGCTAAATATGATATCGCGTGAAGCCTTAAAACTTAAAAAAAAAGTCTAAGAAGTTTTTAGTTTCCTAAATTCCTTGTTCTCTGTGTCGTGCTCATATTCAAGAAGGTTCTCATACCTATCCTCTTTTTTTAGCTTAGACCACAGATTAACGAAAAAACTTATCTATATGTAAATACATATGATTTTTTTGGGTATAGGTACTTACATAATGAACACATTGTTTTTCTCTAATCTGCATTGCATCGAGCGCAGACGAAGTTATCGCGCATTGTATTTCGCCATAGCCCGAAATGTGTGATACACTGCCGGTAATGCAGGTGCACCAATTGTTATTTACTGTTGTAAAACATGCATTAAATTACTTCCTTATTGCTTAGTGCAGTGGGGATTGTTCAGAATGATATACAAAAATATAGGAGTTCCGTAATCAAAGAGTAAATCCTTATTACTAAACCTCCGCTGTCCGTCGGTCTGTCGGTCTGTCCACCAGGATGTACTCATAAATCGTGATAGTTAGACTGTTGAATTTTTCACAGATGATATATTTCTGTTGCCACTATAATAACCGTGGTCCGTATTAAAAGGGACAGATAAACAGACAAATAAAAAAAATTGGTTTTACTTCATACTGATAAGGAATTATAAATTAAAACTATTACAATTTATTTTTGTAATCACAAATAATACTCTCACAGTTTGTAAAACATATTTATTCGCCGACATGCAATATATTGCTACTGCTTCCTCCATTTTATTTAGCCCACGTCAGTCGCGCAGCAGGCAAACAAATTGACTGTGTGTCCAGGTTGGGGCGCTACAAAAACATCGAGGATAGTCAACAGAAATATTTTTCCGCGCCAACTCAACAGCGAAGGTTCGGGCGTATATGAAGCCGCGCCATAATAGTAACAGAGTTTTTTTCTTTAATCTGTGCATCCGGATAAACCCGAGATAAAATTACCGTCAGTAGCAGTGTAGCAGAGTGACATTTTTTTCTCTTATCTATGGTCAGTAGCCAAAATATAACTTACCTTTTGACACTGGCTAACTACCTACACTATGTGTGGAGCCAAAATATAAGACAAAAAACTTACCTTGAGGCCTTGAAGCGGCCATCTTGTTAAAATCCCGTTCCGTTTCATAATGAAATCTTAATCATTTTCACAAAAAAAAATTAACGATATATAAAATTTAATTTAATATATCCTATGTTTTGCGCCGGGTTTTTCTAAGCTTATTAGTGAAAACCGCATGAAAATCCGTTCAGTATTTTCGGACTTGTGCCGTAACAAACAAACAAACAAACAAACAAACAAACAAACAAACAAACAAACAAACAAACAAACATACAAAATGTCTAAAAAGTAGCTTAACGTGATCAGCGAAAAATTTCAAGCCAACCTGTGTCATTTTTTTTTCGATATCTTGCATTTACAGATTTTTTTATCTCTACAGTTTTATTATATGTATAGAATACATACATAGAATACATTATAACACTCAGATACGAAACAAACATCCATGTTCATCACACAAATGTTTTAGGAATTGAACCCACAGCCCTCGGTTCAGAAGGCAGGGCTACTACCAACTGAGCCATCGGGCCTATCATACAATAATAATTAAGATCTGGTCTGGAGCCGTCTGCTATTAGTGCAATTCAGTTTTATATTTATGTTAACTTGAATTGTTTTTTTTTTTGTTATAACTACAATGGGAATAGTTTCAATACCTACTTCTATTTTATTATATTTTCAAAAACTCTCAGGTCGAGCCTGGTCATTTATAAGGGGTTGGCTAACATAGTGCGAAATCCATCAGCACAAATACATACACATACCTACGTCATCGAGTACCTTAATAGGCTATCCGTAGATCGTTAATCGACACATAAACATGTAAAAAAAAACAGGTCTTCCAATTCGGATCCTGCCGGGTCATAGAAATCCGAGAATTTTTTGACGTTTTTTTTAATATCTATTTCAGGCCGGCCAAGGTGGACAAGGAAGACTCTTCTAAGAAGATGAATACCGATACCTTTCTAATATAGCATAATTATCTGTTATCTTACTGACTGTATCATATGGTGATTTTAGCTTATAATTAATTTATAGTGGGTAATATTAATGGTCACAATAAAAAAAAAGTTTTGTAACATTTAATTTTTGTTTTCAAATTAAAATTTCATTTATAAATACGACTACTAGCTTTCGTTACAGAGTGAGTGTAACAAAAAATATCTAGGTCATCTGTGCTCAAGCTCGTAACGTCATTCATTCTCTTAGGAAAATATAAATAAAGAAGAAAAACTCAACTGTTTAGTTTAAGATTGATAACACTATTTTATAATTACAAAAGATTTTTGAAGGAAATTGAAATTGGCTAAAATACAACTAGAAATGAAATATCTTTAAAGTAGTTTTTTTATGTGAACAAATGACGTGACGAGCCAGTCGTTCACCTGATGATAAGCGACACGGCCGCCCATAACAGTTGCAGTGTCACTCGGAACTTTAAAATAATGAAGTTTCGCGTGACACTGCTTTGCTCACGTCATCTTGAGACATCACACAGGCTAGTAATCAGATTACTAGACTGTGTTACTAGACTGTTAGTCAGTGATTAGAAAAATAGTTGCCAAAAGTGATTTTTGTATCTTGGCCCACGATATGACCTCATAGCGATCACACGCTTGGCAGGCGGCTTTGTGATCGCAGATTGTAATGTGCCAAGTGCTACTGGCTCTTCCCTAGATATTCCCAATAACCTAGTGATGGATTAATTAGCATTCACATTAATTTTTAGCATGTGAAAACTCAATTAGCATTTCGCAAATGAAATGTAGTTACGAAATTCTGTGAATTATGAAATTTCATTTCAATTAATCTAGTTCATTTCGAATTTACTTTTTATTATAATACCTATAAAGTTCCATTTCATTTTAATTTTCATTTCATTTCACTTTTCATTTCATTTCATTTTATCAAATAGCATAGCAATAACAATTAGCATGCTAAGACTAGTGAATTAGCATGTTTATAAAATTTACGCAAAATTGTTGTTGGTTCTACTCGGGAACCGGGACCACACGGTTAAGGACAGATAAACATTAAACTTGACTCTGGCTGGCTAAATATATTTCAATCGCACAGAGCTAAAAATAAGAAGCTTAGATTTACTTATTACCAAGTTCCTTGCATATTACATAATACTCTTTAGATCACAGAGTACATTGGTAAAGACTGCTTTAGATCAAACCCACAGATCAGATAAAAAACAATAGATCACAATCCAAAAGAAGGAAGACCAGTTGTTTTTTATCTAAGTTGGGTGGGTTCCAGTCGCTGCTAAAAACGCCAAATACGCTACTTAGTTATGTCACTTTTTACCCAAGCAGTAATCGTTCCAGCCGTTGCGTTGTGAACAAAAATAAACGAAAAAAAAAACGCTAATTTTTTGCAACTGGATCCTGCTAGATAAGAAATGACTTCCGTTGTCATTGTCAATTGTTGTCAATTTTCATCAATCATGCCCAAAAAATTTGCCCAAAATTAGAACCAGAATATATAAATAAGTGATTATTATAATGCTCATTGCTTTGATTATTAAATAAGTTAAGGTTCATTACGCAAAATTTTCTTTGATCTATTCCCATCAGGCATACCTAACACTTACGGCGTCCATTTTCTACCTCCATGGATCTCAAGATCTTAAAGTACTCTGGTGGAAGTTGATCTATCTACATTCTACCAAGTTCCTGTCTGAACCGCAATGATATGCAATGTACATAGAAAATCACTGATCTCCCCACCATGTGCAGAATATGGTTGGTTACAATAAAGACGACCAGATGACAACTAATCAAAAACTGATCGCTGGCTGCATATCCGGCGTGATAACTAGGTTCGTCACTCAACCCATGGACGTGTTAAAAGTCAGAACTCAGTTGATGCAAAAACGTGAGTCGTATAACAAACAGTGGTTTGGTGTAACTAGGAACATATTCAAAGAGGAAGGAATCATGGCTTTCTGGCATGGCCACACTCTTGGACAAGTAAGGATCCTTGGTGTTACTTACTTTGTTTTTCACGCACTAAATGATGTATTGTGTTGTTTGTTGTTGTGTTGTGTGTGATGTATTATTCTGTTCCGGTCTTTGTCTCATCTCGTGTAAGCAAATGGTCAGCTCTACACGGATCCCAAGCTGTAGAAATTGACGGTGTCTGCGATAAATTCCATATTCAGGATTTTTCTCTTCTTTCGAGAAAGTGATTGATCAATGAAAACACTATTTAAGATTTTTATAGCAGTATCCTGCTCCGCGTAATCTACAGATTAATTTGTAAACCCCCCCCCCCCGAACAAGCGAATTTTTCGGACGTGAGACCACTTTTCACGGTAGCTTGAACACATCGAAGCGTTTATGACGTGATCTGCATGATTCTCAATAGTTCATTAAATTGAGCTTTCAATTGAAGTAATGGGAATAGACGACCGTTCATTGGTCAAAAGCTTTTACGACAGAAGAGTTAGTTTAGTCGATTTCTTCAGCTCTTGCTACCCGCATTGGTTTGAAATTTTGAAACCGCCTGAACACTTAATTTTGGATTAACGATAGCTCTTAAGACAACAGTGACGATCGACGATGGCTTAACTAAACTTAGAAAACATACATTTACCAGTACCTTCGTACAAAGTGGTCGTCTATTTATGTCTACGTTTATTTTTATGTGTTTTCAGATATACTCAATTACAGCAGTTTCTAGTCAATTCTTTATCTACGAACATACAACGAAGTATGTGGAAAAAACACAGCTCGATAATCAATATAAGTAAGAACTTTTCCATCATCATCATAATCATCAGCGGTTAGAAAAAAACATCGGGAAATACAAAAATTTTTTTTAAGTAAACGAATTGCTGTGGCTAGCCAGTCGTTCGCCTTGTGTTAAACGTCACGGCCATAACTGATTTCAGTGCTCCTTCAGAACTAGGTTTCGCGTCACACGGCTCTGTACAGCTGTACACGTCACCCTAAGACCTCAAGTAGGTAATAAGGTCTCAATGCTGCGAGATCAGATCATAAAGTCTCATGTGCCCAGTAACTTCACTAGCTACAATACCCTTCAAACCGGTACACAGATGTATTTGCATTGCTTGGCGGTAGAATAACTGGCAAAAGCAGTGGTGCCTACCTAGAAGAACTCTGCAGACAAGTTCAATCTAGTAGGACTCTGAACAACGCCTACAAGTTTATTCAAATGAATTTTCAATAGAGTTCACAGCACCATTAAATTAGTGGCTGTAACTGTATTCTAATCAACTAAGTAATTGCATTAGGATATTAATTTCCAGTTGATAACGGTGACGATGTTTTTCAGACAGTGGCTAGTATTTTGTAGTGGCATATTTGCGGGATGCTGCAGTACCACGTTAGTGATCCCACTGGAGGTGATCAGGGTGCGGCAGATACTAGTCAAACGAAAATACAAAGGCATGTTTAACGGAGCCAAGGAGGTCTACAATACAGGGGGCATATTAGCTTTTTATGAAGGCTTAAGCGCTTCTTTGCTTCAGGTTTGTTTTAATATTCTAAATATTTCTACAATCTCTAAAATAAACGAATTGAAAATCATCATTATCGTCAACAGCATGAACCTGCACTGCTGAACATGGCCTCCCCCAGAGAGCGCCACTTTGAGCAGCTGCTCGCCTCCTGTGTCCATTGGCTGCCCGTGGTTTTCACCAGATCATCAGTCCACCTAGTGGGGGCCGGCCTACGCTACGTCTTTCGGTTTGTGGTCACCACTCGAGAACATTTCTTCCCCATTGGTTGTCAGAGCGATGTGTCCTGCCCATTGCAATTTCAACTTGCTATTTCTAAGAGCTATATCGAATTGAAAATAATGATGTGGACTAACTATTTTGGATTACAGATGGGTCCACAAGTAGGCATCTCGTTTTGCGTGTTCAGATACACACAGCCGCTAATTTTGAGATACTTCGGGGGCTGTAATGATGCTAAATGCGACCGCGCTTCTGGACACACCCACAACGCACACCACCTTCTAATAGCCAGCACCGCCGGCGGATTGGCAGCAGGCTTCGTTTCCAAAACCATCACCTACCCCTTCGACCTTGCTAAGCGAAGGTTACAGATTGCAGTGAGTATTGAGTATGCACGTAAAGTTCATTTGAATCCATTCAGTAGTTTCAGTGTGATGCTCAGCCAAGATACAGACATACAGAGACAAAAATGAATAATAAATATAGTTTTAGGCTTCAGTATCGATAAAGTAGAACCTCTAAAAATTAATTTTTGTATTAAGCTTCAATAATACAGTTTTTTTTTTATTACAGCTTTGCCAGTTATTCTGCCGCCAAGCAGTAGTGCAAGCACTACTGTGTTCCGGTTTGAAGGGCATTGTAGCTAGTGAAATTACTGGGCAAATGAGACTTTATGACCTGATTACACAGTGTAGTAATCTGATTACTAGACTGTATGATGTCTCAGGATGACGTGCGCAGTGCAGTGTCACGCAAAACTTTATTATTTTAAAGTTCCGAGTGACACTGCAACTGTTATGGGCGGCCGTATCGCTTAACATCAGGTGAACAACCAGCTCGTCATGAAATTCATTCTCATAAAAAAAATACAGAAATGGACCTGTCACAGTTTTATTATAAGTTTAGTTAAGGCGTAAAGTCAATTAACCCGTGCGAAGCTGGTCGTGCCGGGGGCAAGCTAGTTGGTAAAAACCGTTAATTCTGACTCCAATATCCCTGCCCGGCCCGCCCACTCTTTGTCACCAAGCTTTATCCAGCAGGTTCTTTTTAACTGCGCACTCAATATTGCACCGAGGGTTGTAGGTACGTGTTCGCTGGCGCGATGACTCTAACTAATTGGTGTTCATATGCGTTAAACCAACGAGGAAGGCGTTAAAGCGGAAACAAAGCATGCACAAAATCAACAACGAGCACTTTTATTAAAAGACTATTGTGACGAGAAAGTTTTTTCAAAATGTAATTTTAGACGGCAATATATAACTGTAGGCAACAAACATGATAACCGGTGCGAGTTGGACTGACAAGAGTTTCGTACCATCACCGGCCGTTTTTTCGGAGGATCACCGGACCAGTCTAGCCCTTCTGGCTCAGCTACTGATTTCGGCACCGGTATAGAATACCAGCGTCACACATTCAGACACTGACCCCGCCGGCGAGGTCGACGTACCCCTCGTAGGTTAGCTAGAATCTTTGGCACGTTCGTAATTTTCCAGAGGGTCTACTCCTCCAGTGGACGTAGCCTTCTCGATCCTATTATCCCGGCAACAGCCCAAGCCAAGGCTTGCACCCCAGTGGTACCCTTGTGCTAATTGCCCCCCACTTTTGTCGGCTTGGCGCATTAGGCACCTGCGCTTCCGCCCGGTGACGCTGTAAAGGTCGGTAGAGACCAACAGCATTATCCCAGTCCAAAAAAAAACTATCCTTGTGTTGTGTGTGAGCAGGTGGCTTATTAATGTCAGTCAGTAAAGCATTCCCTTAACGAGAACAGCTTTTACAGTTTAAGAGCATCACATTCTTCAACTTTTATAATCGGGTTTTGGTTTTTTAATATTATAATACTTAGAAATAATTCTTAATAAATAATTCTTCTTCTATAATTTTCTAAAGCCACCCGTGACCCGGACAGGACCCTTTCTTATAAAATAATTTTCCTCCCCGTCGCGTCGGTAGACGTCTAGACGTCAAGACCCTTTGCTCAGAAACAGCAGAACACGCACACAGCGACAGTTTGTTTTCGTCGTTACCACATTTTACAGTCCCTAACCACAGATAACGTCTCCTACGTTAACCCTCCAATCCTACAATTATTCATCGACCAGTCGTCCTGCCTGCGCCGCGCCGCCCTATTGCCCTATAAAAGATCCTTCGTCGCACATCCGGTTATAACTTGGGTTTCATTCATCGTTTGGGTTCATTCATCAGAATAAAATAGAGATTCGCGTACAAGTTGCGGTTTTTAATTTTTTATTATTGAGTAATCTGCTGCAAGACGCCTGCCTAGCGTGGTGGTTAAACAGAATAAAAATACATCTTCATAATTAATAGAAACTGCATAGAGTTACCGAATAATAAAATTGAATGTATCTTTTTTATTTTTATTCACCGCGATTTTTACCAGCTGATACTTACTGGAGAACATTATTCGTTTTATTTATTTGACGTACATATCCTGCGGGCCTGATAGCTCAGTTGGTAGTAGCCCTGCCTTCTGGACTGAGGGCAGCGGGTTCGGTTCCTACCCAGGACAAACATTTGTGTGATAAACATAGATGTTTATTCTGTATCTGGGTGTTATATTTACGTATATACAAACAAAAAAGTATCTAAGTATTATATCCGATATCTGGTTCCCATAGTACAAGCTATGCTTAGTTTGGGGCTAGATGGCGCTGTGGGAAATTTGAATGTCCATACGTGTTTATTTTATAAAAAAAACATATTATGAACATAATTCATGTCTCTGTTACAGAGTCACTTAGACGATGGTAAGCACTGGGTACCAAGTACATCCAAAAAACTAATCAAGTGTCGAAGACTTATCGAATGTTTAGTGAAGACGGTCAAATACGAGGGGCTCTTCGGACTGTATAGGGGTTGGAATGTGACTATCCTTAAGGCTACGCTGACCAGCATTGCGACTTTCACCACTTACGAACTTGTATGCCATGCGATAATGGATATGAATTTTGGTAAAAAATAACTTTTTCTATCAATTTGTGACCATGATTCAAGATACATTTAAGGTTATGTTTTCCATTTTTCATTATGCTTGTACTACATAACGACCAAAGGTCACAATGGATGTTTCATTTTTGCAATGTGCCGAAATCGCTTCAACTAACCTTAGAGATTTTAGGTATATGAGTAATTAATTATATCTGAATTTTATATTCAGTTTTTATCAAGTTATTGTTAAAAACAAAAAAAAAATGGAAAGTTTGAACCAAAAGCGTTGTATTACTTTCTTTTTGCACTAAGTTTGTTTTTGTTTTGTTTTTGTTTTTTTTTTAAATCATCATTATAGCCTAACTCACTTTACCTAAAATTTTAAAAATCGTACAATTTCATCTAGTGCATTAAATTAAAAGAAAATACCTAAGTACTTTTCTGTTATTTATAACTTTTAATAAAACTAAAAACTGGGGATTGAAATGTTGCCCATTCGCAAATATGCATTTTTGTTTACTTACTGCATCTTAAAGATTTCAAGGCAACAGCAGCAAGCTTGGTTGAGAACATCGAGGTACTATTTTAAATTTGGTTTTGGCTTTTATCTTGTAACTAAATTATTGCAATTGTGGTGATTTAGGAACTCTAGCTGAATTATTTGTGTTTTAAATATTTGTGTGTTGGACTTGATTATGATATTGTGGTAAGATTGTTAGATTTATGGTTTCAGCTATCAGAAGTACCTAATCGTTGTATTTATTGAAATCTTGTTTAATACGACAAGGTCGTCACGGCATTCATTCTCATAAAAAAGAAAAAAAAACGTTGGACAGTATCAATTATTTCAGTAGGTATCTAATTGATATAATTAAAGAATTGGATAGTAGTTAGTTAATTGTATAATTATTAATTCAGTAATTTTAAAATGATAGTACTTAATTTATAATGTAAAGCTCTGACTTTTGTGGCAAATCTTCTAATAAAAGATTTTTTACAAGCAATGATTGTTTTTTTTTAATTTTCATATTATTAGTTTACATGTAAAACATTGCCTATTTTTGAATTGAATTTAAGGCATGATATTAACGATTAAAGAAATAAATAATAACGCCCAACGATCACATACATAGATCCTGGACCCTAACTAAGATTTCCTCAGTATATAGCAAAGTTCTCTGTGGATTTCCTGTATCTAGGGACCCAGGAACTACGAGGACCATGGTCCCACAGTACTCAGACACAGAACAAGTATTTTCGCTTTTTCCTGTGCACAAATACTTGTTCTGTCGCGGGAATCGAACCCGTCACCTCCGGATTATGAGTCGACTGGCTCAACCACCCCACCACGGAGGCTATCCACACAGAATATCCTTCAAGAAAGAGGCTTACTCGACTACAAGCGCCTTGCTTACTTACGTACTGTATTTGTAGGGTATCTTCTAATCATGTGGTCTGATCAATGGGGGTCAAGCAAAGATACCAACCGCTAAAGCTAACGCCAAACGCTAACTCCAAAAATGTATTGAAATGACATTCGCTGCGGAAAAGTCAGCGATTTCGGAAATGTCATTTCAGTACATTTTGTAGTTAGCGTGTGGCGATAGCGTTAGCGTTTGGGATCTTTGCTAGACCCCCAGAGCTATTATGATTTTTATATGAGTATCGTCTGCTTAGCGGGTTTAAATACCATTCATAATACGAATTTTGTCTTTTACAAATTTAATCTGTAGTATCGAGCCCACATGAGAGGTAATACTTCCTCATCATCATCATCATCATCATTAACCGCTGTTTCCTCGTGGTCCTACTTAACAGCCTGAAGAAGTCCTTCCCCAGGAAACGCCACTTTGAGCGGCTGCTTGGTTGCTTATTGAAACGAGAATTTTGATGTTTTAGTTACTTTATAATTTATTAAAGATTCATGACTGATAGCAGTATCGCTTCATTTGCGTGACGACCGATGAATTTTGAATGGAAGGAAATTCATTTTTCTTTGTCTTATTTTTTACATTAAAGTTAATCTGTACCTAACTGTTTTATTGTGTCGGATAACCTTTATCCAACCATTGAACAATACCCCTTTATGACACAATAAAATTATTCCCCTTCAGTTGACACAGGCCTATTGAACAAGAGGTGGGGAAAATGAAGGATTATGTTAGAACCCTTCTGTTGAGACATCCTTGACCTTGTAGAAATTACGAACGTGTAAATGTTAATTTTTATATCACAAAAACAACTCATTGGAAACACATCAATTTTATTTTCTTTGGTTATTACATATAAACAGGTGCGGTAGCAACAAATACTGCGTCAACGAGAACATTTGCAACAGTGTGCAACATTTGCAACATTTAACAACAATCATGAAACATTCAAAAAGTAGGTAAAGAACTAGAATACTTAAACATATTTATATGTATCAGCATCGAAAGATCTATAGTTCCTTATCACAAAAACATCGTTGATAAGAGGAATTACCTAATAACTAATTAAAACAACATTTCTGCAATAAGTCACAAGAAGTATAGCATAAGAAAGTGAATGCGCGATTTTCATAACCTTCAAAATTCCTTCAAAAGTAGCATTTTCTTATGATCGAGTCATGGGTCGAAAAATGTTTATAATCAGCTTTAATTTAAAAACAGCATGTTTCGGACACAAGTTGTACAAAAATGATATACTTTAGCTTTGACGTGGTTTTACTCTAATAATGTTCTATTTCTGTTTATACTTTTTGTTAGAGTACTAACAAAAACTATAATCAGGAAATAAAACCAACCCTTCCCGTAGCAGATTGGTAGAGACAAGTGGAATATTCAATTTTACAAGCGTTAAAAGTCCGGTTACTATTTATAACCCGTAGGCGGTAAAATCAAAACCCAGACAGACGTATCGATTTAGGGATGGAGCGTTGCGCTGATTAACTTCGGAAATAAACTAGACAACCTTAAGTCCCGTTTCTACTGACGCGCATCTGAGACTTGTGAGGACTGGTTTTGCTGTGCTTTTGCGAGTAGCCCAAAATACCTGTACAAGGTGAATGCAGGATTTGCAGGCAACCGCAGCCTACCAGTGATTATTTACATACCTACATATTGTGGTACCGGTCCTCAAAGTCAAAACAACGATGTAACGCATTGAACGCCAGGCTCTCATGGACGCGTGGTCGCCTCAGCGCAAACATGCCTTTAACGTGCGATGAGGGACTGTCATTACCATAGCAACCACATCAAAGGGCGAAATTGAATTGACGCTTACAGCAGTGCAAAAAAATCAGTAGAACTATTCAATTGTTAAAAGAATTTCTTTTGCTTTTTTTGGTTGAATGTAGTAAAAATATCTAATTAAAATCATGGCTGATTGAGAAACACTTCCTTTAGACGCTGACTATTATGACGACCGCTCAATTTGATGATGGCGATGTGTGATGTACTTATAAAGATAAATCTGTGGACAAATAGAAAAATTACTTTAAGAATTTGGTGAAAGATTACGCTTTTTTAGTTTTTGTTGTCTGGGGTATTAACTCTTAACTAGGATTCCATAATAAAGAACGATGGACGCAGTTCTTAAAGGTACTCTAATTAATCCAAAACTTAGCATCAAATATTCATCGACTTTTTCCACACTCTATTTGCAGAGGGCAAAATATTTCTTTCTTCTTACTTAGAAGTTACAAGGATGCCTAGTAAATTAATTAGGACAGATTTACGTAGAGTGGTCTTTCATTTTGGGAATGAGCTCTAAATTGAATTATTAATTACAGATACATACCTTAGCTTACTATGTCTAGATATATAATCAGTTCCAGCCATGCGATAGCGACTCGCTCTCCCATCCGTGGTGTTCCTGGTGGTGCTCGTGTACGGGCACGAAGACTTTCTTCTCCACTTCCACGTGCTTGACTACTGGCACGGGCACGTGTTGCACGACAGGATAAGGCACGTGCTTGTATATGGGGACTTCTTTGATGACCTCGACTTCCTTGACGACGGGCACGTGGACCGGGACGTGGACCTTGGAGACGTGGTGGTGGTGGATCGTGTGGACTTTGTACGGAACATGGATGGTCACGTGCTTACTGGAAAAGGAGAAGAAAATTTGATTTTCTACATCTTTTTTTTTTCTTCTTATATTTTGTCTCCACACATAGTGTATTTAGCCAGTGTCAAGTATTGTAATTATTTTTCATAGTGATGAATATTTCACGTTAAGTCAAGTCTTAGTCATAGTCATAGTCCAGTCTAAGTCATGCTCCAGTAAAGTGGTGGCAACTTTACTAGAAGCTTCTACGGAATTTCGGAAGCAACACGAAACACCACGTTTTACCACATTATATCACTTGCTCTCACTCATGCTCGTATTCAGCACTTAATGCATAAAACACCACAAATTTTAAACATTAACACTGAAAAAAGCACAAGTTTTGAGAAATAATACAATGTAACGACGTGAACTTTTCTGCGTTCCCGCCAAAAAACTTTCAACATTTTTATTGTGTTGTACGTATTTGCTATGTATTTATGCCTACTCTAGAGTTCGTGATGTCATGACTATGTCAGCCTGAAAATCAGTCGCGAGCTGACCTTAATCAAATGCTGAGTCGGGACCTGGGTCATGACATCATACAATAAATGTTATTTTCTTTTCTTTCTTTCTTTATTTAACCCTTTTCAAGCTTTCTTGGTTCTTTGTCACGAGAAATGTATTAAGCTTTAGTATTTTTATTTTGTCTTTTGCGAGTTTTTATTCAAAACATTAAACTAAAACCGATTTGAAAAATATATTCACCTCATTTTTGTGATAACTTTCTAGACTGTCTTTATTAGTTCCTAGACTCGGTTGCCATCAACAGTTTTAGTATTGTTTAAAGTTTCTAACAAGCACTTTCTACCGCACAAAAAATCCTGCAGTACAAAATCAACTCTACATACGTCTTATTATTCAGCATCCATTGTAAAACTAGTGTCGTTTGCGTACAAATCAGCCACTTTCTCTGTCACAAGGGAAATAAAATGATTTCCAAGTAGAATGCGATCATCTCTTGCGCAATTGCGAATAATTGGGCCGGGACGGGCTATTGCGCATGCTGCATGCGTGTAACACGGTCGCCGATTACGCAACTATAATATGGGCAAAGCGCAGCCCGTGAAGTTCAAATTAAACTAATATGGTGAAATGTGGATGAAATCGTATATAATTATCTTTTTTTCCGCGGTAACTCTTAATTTTCCGGGGTCAAAAGTATTCTATGTTAATCTCGGCATGGGGTCCCATTAGGTACAAACGAAAATTGCCCGAACGTGAAAAAATGTAGTGATCGTGTCGTGAGCGTTACTAGTTAGTGTCCAGTGTATTCTTCTTCTTTCTTAGATTATGGCTCCACACATAGTGTATTTAGCCAGTGTCAAGTATTGTAATTTTTCATCGTTATAGAATATTTCACGTAAGTCAAGTCATAGTCATAGTCCAGTCTAAGTCAGGTAGTCAAAGTCAATTACTTCAATACTACTTCAATCATACATTGACAATGGACATAAAAGTAAGAATACTTTAATGTTGCAGAGCCAGAGCAGTTTTGATGACGTCATGTTAAATCGTTCACTCAAATACAACTGTCATGTGATACCTTTACATTATGTTGACAGCGACGTGCGACAGTGATAACGCCATATAAAAATATAGACGTCTCGTACTCGCGCAAGAATACCTTATAAGTTCATGGTACAAATTCGAACAATATTATTGTAACCATGAAGCATTACTGTCACGAACCATGATGTTTTGTGTATACTTTGTGGTAGGGCATAAGGTCTTATTGCCCAGTAACTTCATTAGCTACAATGCCATTCAAACCAAAACTCAGTAGTGCTTGCACACTACTCTTGGCGGCAAAATAATTGGCAAAGAGGTGGTACCTACCTAGATGAACTTTGCAGAAAAATCCTGTCAACTAGTAAATTGACGGGGTTACGGTCTAAGGCGTAGAAAATTGAAATAAATAAGTTTTTAAGTTAAATAAATAAAACTTTATTTCTTCACACATTGGTTGTATGGGAGTTGTTTATGACATACCTATATACCTATAATCATGTTATACACACATAGTATTATACAATGTTATGTAGACTAGATTATAATAATAAGATAATTATTGTATAATGGAAATGACACTACTTTCAAAAACTAATTAAAAATAAATATTTAAATAATTATTGCTGCGGTCTCTCTGTTTTACCGAAATGAGGCTATTAAGTATAAAAACTCAGCATTCCGAACGGTATTATCTGCCTGGTCTGTGGTAGCCACAGACCTATAATTTCGTGTGGTAGCAATATTGTACAGTCATGGTCATTACAGTTATCTTTTTTAAACGACAATGATGACAGCACACCGTCTTTTCTAAACTGGAAATCAACCCATAAAACTCTTAAGTCATCGGTCAAATGCTTGCTTGGTCGTAATAAAAAATCCGTTACGCACAAAAATGTTAATGTAATATTACAAACGTAAAATTGCATGCAATAAAATAATTTTCTTTGTTACTAGATCATGTTACGTAATTTGAAACGGTTCACAGTAATTTTGTCTGGTCAATTACCTATGATATGACAAGGATTTTAAAATTGTGCGAAATTATTTATCGATTAACTTAGTATGTCTGCCACCTACATAATATTAATGAGTAATTCTAGTCCCGTTTTTGATTTTAGTGTTCATTTGAAAATATAAGTAGGTAGGTCAAAGACTTTGTATCCTAGACCTATGTAATAGGGGGAATTCTGTGAGGTAGGTGTATTTAATATTTATACAGCTCTATGGCTAGGTAGGTATGGGTATCTATTTTATGCCACGTACGTCCGGACGATTTGGTCTACTTCTTAAATTGTCCATTTCCAAAATGGTATTCTTCCTAATTTGTCTTCTTAAATTCAATAAAATATTTTGAAAATTATTTTTTAATCCTGCTTAATCAATGCTAATACCTGTAGGTATTATATTATAGTAGGCAGACCCCCCACTCGGTGGACCGACGACCTGGTGAAAACCGCGGGGAGCCGATGGATGCAGGAGGCGAGTAGCCGCTCAAAGTGGCGCTCTCTGGGGGAGGCCTATGTTCAGCAGTGGACATCTACGTGCTGATGATGATGATTATATTATCTGGGCTAATACTAAACCTAATATTGAACATTTTTATTAAGTAAGTAAAATAAAAGCAAAAATTAAGAAATAGATTGACACTACACCCGCATTCCGACCCCTAACAGGATCCAATGTGAGCACGTTTATTACAGCAGACAAACTTGAAACTTATTTTGTACTTTATAGGGTCGCTTTATGCATAGCAAAAATATGGCGATTACGTTGCGTTGCACTTCGGTTTTCCCATTTTTCGATACAAATAATTAGTTATAAAAGAAATGCTTATTGTTATAAAAAAAAAGGTTATAGACGGATGCATTGAAAAATAACTTAGCACTATGATTTATTTCAATGGGGTGTCTTATTATAATATAACATTTTAGGACGTTTGAATGATTTTTAGAGGTCACTTCACGATTTTTTTCTATCGAGAAAACTTTTCGTAAACGTGTTTCGGTTTCGGCAGATGGAAAGAAGGTATGACCAGTATTAACGTGCAATTTTTTTCAATCCTGTAAATGGTTTACGTTTTGAGATAATCACGTTCAAAATAGTCGATTTGGGAGCATTCAGCGCCTTAACAAGAGATTTAAAGATCCCTTTTGTCACAAATTTTATAATAGTCTACCACTACTTTTGTTTACATTTCAATGTCACTAATACGCTTCTTAGTTGAGACTCCTTTGAGTTCTCCTTTCGCTGTTCATAGTCGGGCACGTATCTAGACTTTAGATTCAGGGAGGGATAAATTGAAAACTTAATTTATTGCAAATACGCATAAAAATATAAGGAAAAGAAGTTAGTTGCTTTGTCCGTGGATCCACCTGTCTGAAGCCAGAAAACCCAAATATCCTATTTTGTTGGTTTTTGAAGAATAAAACTGATAAGCCCAATAACAAAAAACGCACAGTCGCTTAGCGAACACGAAGAATAACATCGGTGATTTACAAAATAATTACTGGCAAGCTGGCAAGTGCCATTAAATCAGAGCTATAGAGCTTTTTTTTCTTTTATATTTCGGCTCCACACAGTGTATTTAGCCTGTGTCAAGTATTATATTTTCGTCGTGTTATAAAATATTTCACGCAGTCATGTCCTAGTCTTAGTCCAGTCTAAGTCATGTTCCAGCAAAGTGGTGGCAACTTTACTAGAAGCTTCTATGGAGTTATGGAAGCAACACGAAAAGTCACGTTTCACCACATTATATCACTTGCCCTCACTCATGCTCGTAATTCAGCACTTAATGCGTAAAACGCCACCAATTTTAAACATTAACACTGGAAAAAGCAAAAGTTTTGAAAAATAATACAATGCAACGACGTGAACTCTTCCGCTCCTATAGAGCTTTAATTGTCGGTAGAAAATCACGGGACGGGACTAACATAGGGAACGGTACGCGTCCCGTAGCGGTCCAGATTCAGGGGAAAGGGAGACCCCACTATCCTGCCCCCTGGATACGTGCCTGTTTATAGTAATATGTAAACAAACAACACATTATAGTTTTATGTTACAATCAACATTACATCATTGTTTCGTGCGTTTAGTAATTAAGTATTTATTCCATTCTAAACGTGGAAGCCTGCGCTGGGAAGATAGTTCATAGTGATTCTGTGTTGGGAGACTTGCAAGCTGTGGCTTACCAGTAATTTGTGGAGCACATCGTACCAGCCACTGTCTCGTGTTATGCAAGGACAGTTTAGCTAGCCACTAACTTGAAATAACTTTGTGAATTAGTGATGAAGGTGTAGCATGCTAAGTATAGCTATTTATTTTAATGAGAACGATATGACTGATGCTTATAAAAATATATACTGAATTTTATTGTTTTTTAAGATAGATGTTCGCCTGGTGTTAAGCGACGCAGCTTCCCGTTCCAGTGTCTACTAAAATATAGTTTTTTGTGACACTGCACTGCGCACATGCAGCCTATCATAAAATTACGAGGTCAATGTATTATCACACAAAACATACATTTTAGTGATTCTACAACGGTTATGGGCGGCCTTGTCGCTTAACATCAGGTGAACGACTAGGCTCATCACGTCTATCGTTAACGTAAAAAAACAAATAACTATTAAAACTTCAGCGTAAAACTCGTTGTGTCATCGTCATCGTTTTACGTCTTAAGTGCATCACCTCTCTTTAGATTGACCTACTGCACTGTTTATGCACTGTGGCTGCTGTTTACATAATAGTGGGGTACGCACGACGACAAACTTCATCTGCTACTTGCTTGGTTGTATGTGTATATCCAAGTAAGTATATTACTTTCACAGTATTAAAAGTCCGTGCAAAAGTATTTACACATCGCTTATTATTTAAATTTTTTGCACAAGCAGCCGTCACATACATAGATCCTGGACCCTAACTAGGGGTCCCTGTATCTAAGGACCCAGGAACTACGAGGACCATGACCCCACAACATCCATACACAGAACAAGTATTTACGGTTTTATTTTCCTGTGCACAATAAAATTAATACTTGTCGCGGGAATCGAACCCGTCGCCTCCGGGTTTGAACCCACCACGAAACCTGTAACCGAAGAACAGAAAATGTCGCCGTAGCCGATAATGGCTATGAAAAATTCATCTTCATCATCATCATCAACAACATCATCATCGTACCAAGCCTATGTTTTTTTTAATTGTTTTATTAAAGGAACCCTCTATACTGCTTCACTTATCCATGGTGTTCAAGGTGACCGTTGGTAGTCCAGCGCAAGGTAAATCAATAAACGACCACGCCCACAAATTAAGTCCCTCGTTTTAGGCGACTCGTCTGCAATTTCTCTGATGTCATAACAAAATCATATTAGATGACACATCCGCCCCAGGCATAAATATGGCGTAGTCATAGTCATTATAATCATTAACAGCCTGTAGACAGCCACTGCTGAACATAGGCCCCCCGTAAGAAGTGCCACTTTGAGCGGCGGCTTGCCTCCTGCATCCATCGGCTCCTCGCGGCTTTCACCAGATTGTCGGTCCGGGGGCCGGTCTACGCTGCGTCTTCCGTTTCGTGGTCGCCACTCGAGAACTTTCTTCCCCATCTGTTGCGAGCGAAGTGGCCCGCCATTTGCCATTTCAACTTATGGCGTTTCTTATTCAATATAGCGTAGTGCACACAGAGCTATGAAACAAATGACGCTTGTAGAGGGGAAGCGTTTTTTTTGCTCTGTGGTGGTGCAGGTGGCCTTTTAAAAGAGGTGCTAACCTTTTTAACGCTAAATTATATTAATCAATGAGTAAATTATTACCTAAATATAAGTAGTAATTTATTCGATAATATTTTAGGTTTTAAGGGTTACAGGCATATCTGATATTAGATAAATAAGAAAATGCATTTGTTTAGATTTACAAAAAGTATATGTTCTTAGTTATGGCGTTTTAATCCACATTGTCTTGGATAGCCGTACTTTTTTAGCGTTCCGTACCCAAAATGTAAAGCGAACCCTATTACTAAGGTTCATGTTCGTCTATCTGTCTGTCTGTCCGTCTGTCACCAGGCTGTATCTCATGAACCGATAGCTAGAGAGTTGAAATTTTCACAGATGATGTATTTCTGTTGCCGCTATCAACAAATTCTAAAACAAAGAATAAAATATATATATTTAAGGGGGCGCCCATACAACAAACGTGATTTTTTTGTCTGTTTTACAGATAATGGTAAGGAACCTATATGGGGATATAGGTTCGTGCCCGAGGCCAATTCGCATTTGGCCGGTTTTATGCTATGTAGTAAACAAGCATATACGGCCCTCCTGATGGGTAAAGGTCAGCTTATGGACATCAGTACCAATCAATTAATAGTCGTTAGTGAATTAAGAAAAGAGTGGGTACCTCCATACAAAAAGCGCCCTCGTTTTAATACCCCTAAAATTTTTATTCAGGTTGATGATTGCTTTGTTGACTTAAGCGTTACTAGTTACTAGGTGGTATGACTTTTCTGCAAAGTTCGTCTAGGTAGGTACCACCGCTTTTCCAGTTATTCTGCCGCCAAAGAGTAGTCTGCTGTGTTCCGGTTTGAAGGGCATTGAAGCTAGTGAAATTACTGGGCAAATGAGACTTGATGACCTGATCTCACAGTCTAGTAATCCAATTACTAGTAATCCGATTACTAGACTGTGTGATGTCTCAGGATGACGTGCGCAGTGCAGTGTCACGCAAAACTTGTTACAAGTTCCGAGTGACGCTGCAGCTGTTATGGGCGGCCGTGTCGCTTAACATCAGGTGAACGACTGGCTCGTCACGTCATCTATTCACATAAAAAAAAAAACAAAAAAAAGTGAAAAAGTATGCTCAAACGTTTTCCTTTTTAAGTTTTTGCAATACTTATCTTTGTCATATAGCCGCCTATAGTGAAAGATTTTTAATTATAGGCTATAATCAATATTTATTAGTTAATTATTTAAAACAACCCTGGAGTTCTATGAAATGTAAAATTTACGTGTCAGTGTAACGAATTAGTAACTATTCGTATTAGTTACGATAAATGTTTCTTCTACGCCGCACCTAAATTTTTACTGACTTTTGGCTTTCGTTTGGATTATTCCCAAAGTACTCCATAGAGGTATAAATAACACTATGCTTTCGCTCACAATATTATGTGTTAACTTTTTGTTTAAGCAAATCTAACTCTTTATCATAAAATATTTCGTTAAGCATGTTTAATGTTAATTCTTTTTCTAAGAAAATCTTATTTTCGAACTCTTCAAACTGTTTTTATAGACTATTAATAAGAATTCAAAGCGAAAACAACATAAAAATACCCCTTATCGTCGATCGATGCCCCATTCGACCTAATTGTTCCACTTGTAAACAACCCTCGTTTTAGAATTTTAAATACCCTTCACTACCTATATCCCTCGGGCCCGCTTGTTATATTAGAATGAACTACCATTCAGTTTCATAAAGACTAAATCATTCTTTTTTGCATTTTGTATATTATTGCTAGTTGACCCGCCCCGGCTTCGCACGGGTTAATTAGTTTTACGTCTTAACCCTGTTTATGGGTAATAGAGAAAGGGAAAGGAAAAATATGCCAGCGAAAAAAGGTAGGCTGCGCCTGCATCATTTCTATTCATGTCAAAATGGGAATAAATAAATAGGGAAATATAAATATATAATATGTGAAAAAATAATTCTTGAATAAAAATTACATCCTTATCGCTTCGTCCAACCCGCACTTAGGAAAATAAATGTAGACCTATCCTAAATTTTATACTAAAAAGCTACTATAACCTTATCAAACCGCTGGATTTCGCTTTAGTAGTGTCAGCGTGATGCGTATTCAAAGAGACAGGAAGACAAACGAAAATTAAAGAAAACGTTTCTATATCTTATATCGATTAAAAAGTGTAATACAGTCAAATTTTCAGAAAATATTCAATGTACAGATTTAGCCCAGTTACTGTTTTATTATAATGTATAAATATGTATAGAAGATAATCCGCTGCTTGGAAATTGTTTTGAAAAACAGTAATCTGGTAATCCATTTAATTAGATGGCATTAGCTGGGATTAACTGGAGCTCGACTTATAAAAAATTGTAGAGTAGGTACCGGTAACATAAATCTTAATGAGGTTAAATGAACATTATGAAAAGGATTAAAAGGTGATGAGAATGATGATATTTTGCAACCCTGCCTGGTTTTCGTATGGAGGGAGATGCGTACTTAGTATATCTCATTGTCTGCGATACTATGCGCAATAGATTTTGTACTAATGCTATGTCTCTGTAGTCTGGAGACAACCCGATCCTTGCAGTTGGGCGGCTAGTTAATTTCTGTCTGAGTCGAATCTTAGTTCAGTTCATGGGGTCCCATCAGGCACAAACGAAAAATAGCCCGAACTTGAAAAAAAATTTGTTATTGAGTCGAGAGTTACTAGTTAGTGTCCATTGTATTCATTTGGCTCAATACTTCGCCAACACACAATAAATGACGCTTGATAATCTTGCGTTATGCAGAAATAAAATAATTCGTAAAATAGCCCGCGTTATTCCGTTGTATGGGATGAGGCATCTGTACTGTAGGTATTATATTATCTGGGGTTCAGTTTATTCAACGCATTTTGTACAATTATCGTGAACCTAAATTAAGCACACTATGCATTGAAGCCATTCTTCACACAACATGATACATGATCAAGTGAACTACTTTTAATTATTTATTATTTATTTAAAACTTGTTCCATGATAGTGCAAGAGTGCAAAGCCATTTATTGAGCGGGTCTGTGTAATAATTCGATGAGCAATATCTCCCCTATGGATTACTCAATTAAATAATGGACGGTCACGTACGGTCAGTACTGGAAAAAAAGCGAATTGGATTTGCAAAAATAAATCATTTTACCGTCTACTATAAAAACTTACATACATATTAACATTCAATAAAAACCGGCCAAGTGCAAGCCGGACTTGCACACAAAGGGACCGTTCCATTATCCATAAAAACGAGCAAAAAAGTAACGTTTGTTGTATGTAATCCCCCTTGTATTTATTTCCTTCTGTTTATTAGTATTCGTATTAGTAGTTATAACAGCAACAGGAATACATTATCTGTGAAAATTTCAACTGTCTTGCTATCACGGGTCCTGAGATACAGCCTGATGACAGATGGACAGACAGACCGATGAACAGCGAAGCCTTAGTAACAGAGTCCGTTTTACCTTTTGAGTATGGAACCCTAAAAATCAAACTATGATTTTATGAATCACACACAGTTTTTTTACTGACCTAAAAAACAATACCGTTTATTATGCAATACCAGGCAGCCACAAATTTTGTTTTAAATATTATTTTCAATCCAAAACTCAAGCGCAAAGTTGCTCAAGCTCCGTACTATCGATAAATACTTATTATCCTGCATTCTATAAGACAAGTAATTATGTAATCAAGTGAATGGAGCACACTAACCGGCTAACAGCTGACGAGCGATCGTAATCAAGATATTGTAAATATGTCTTAGTTCCGTAAACACTTTACTGTCTTGTTTTAATTATTCAGAACTTTATCCCTAATCCCTAAAAATATATAATTTTGTGTGGACTTGACGCTAACACGCCTTAAACCAATTAGGATGTTGTAGGAAGCGTATCAACTTTATATGCCGCAATATGCCAGATATAATTACCGGCGAAACTGCAGGGAAACCTCTAGTGATATATTATATTCGTTTAATTATCTGTTATATTGTCTGTGTTCGTTTTATAAATAATCCAATAAAATGTGAGAGAAATGTAAATCTGATATTTGAAATTTAAATAAGTTTTTAAATAAAAACAGATACAAGGTCTCTTTGAAAAAAATTCATGAACATTTTTGTTTTACATAAACATAAATTATTTAATGTAAAATTATTTATTTTAATGCCCGTTTACTTAATTATTATTAAAATTCATATACTGCTTCTAAAATTTTTAAACGACACAACATACACTTTCAATCTATTTTTAATTGACTAAAACAAATGTTAAAGTTAAATGGGGTCTCTTTGCTTACAGAAATTTATTAAAAATCAATTCAATTTTTGTCTAACCTCGACGTTTCAAACGAGTTACATTTAAAACAAAGGCTTGTTTGTAAATTTATTTGTAGACGGTATTATATAAACATTTATCAAAATGGACGATCATCAAAGCTCTGTTATCCGTTCAATTACCTACATACCTTATGTAATATATTGTAAGTGAATGCAATCTGGTCTGGTCCAATAATATTTTATTAATAATTAAGTATGTTAATCACGCATTGCATCAAGAACGTATAAACGATGGTGACAATTTACGCAATCACTAATCAGTAAAAAGTGAGTGCAAAAAAATGTAGCTCAAATAATACGTACATGTTGGACATGTTACCTTTTACTATTGTATCGTATGATATCCATAATTAAGTTTTACTGATTGATTCATCGTAATTACGTTCCTTTTTGTAAACATAATAGTTGACCCGGCTCAGCATGGGTTAATATAGATTTACGCCCTAACCCTGTTTATGGATATGAGGACAGCGAGATGGCAAAAGGGAAAAAGATGAACGGGATGAAGGGCGAAGCTTGCCTTCCTTCGCCGGCCCATCTATTCATCCTATTCAACTATCTTTTTTTCTCTTCTCTCTTCCTTCCAACAGGATGAGTATATTAAAAGAAAAATAATATAATGATAGAGAAAGACGGACAGAACGGTAAAAAATTATAAAAAAAATACCTTCTATTTCTATATCGATGAAGAAGTGCAATGCAGTCAAAATTTACAAAAAATACTCAATGTACAGATTTAGCCAAGTTACAATTTTATTATGTAGAGATTGGTGCGTAAATGACTTGAAATCGGTATCGGTATAAAGCTTATTGCACGTCACAATAGGGAGGGTGGGCCGGCTGGTGACGCTGTAAAAGTCGATAGAGACAGAACGCATTAGCCAGCCCAAAAAAAATAGGGAGGGTGGTGTGTCCATATATTTTTCGTATCTGCGACGCTTAGACCTAAAATGAGAACTCTGGTAAAACTTCACTTTTTTGTAGTACCTGACAACGGTTCGTTAGATCTATGAATTTTTATCTGAAAGGAAATCATGCTTATACTTTTCGTCACATTTATGTAAAAAAGTAATACCGTCAAGCATCTATCAGTTTGATCCGGCATTTGAAACAGAAAGTACTATAACTAAACCGGTTTTTAGATTACATGCTTAGACTAGAAGAACGATCCTAGTATTTTATGTGAGTAAGACCTTTTTTACTGTTCTGGTTTCCAGAAATATTTAAATCTTTACAACATGACTTAACAAATTAGCGATTATTCATATTCCGCAATAAAATAACGTAAACATGATCAAGTGGGTAAGCTAGTTATCGCGTTGTAACTAGCTGTTATTTATAACGAAACGTCACCGCGGTTGGCTGGCCTTGACTGGGTTATGTAAGTGCATCAACCAATTACCAACAATGATCTATATTTTTACTATTTTCCATTAAGCTTTTACTTTTATTGCTTCGATCACGGCAAGGTCTATGTCGTAGTTTTAGACCCGCCAATAAAAAATGCATTGAACCGAGTTCATTCATTTAATTTTCAGTCAGTCAATTGTTTTTTGCAGTCATTAAGAAAAGAAAAATAAGCATTGAATGACATTTGAACGCGATTTGGTTTAAAAATGAAGAACTGCTATTTCTTTTAATTCAAAATTTTAGTAGGTAAGTTGCTAAAATCCAAAAAAGTTTTGTTATTGGATTTAAGATTTTTGGACACTTTCATTTTTTTGTTGCGTGGTTTATGTAATTTGATTGCGCTCTGCCATTACCAAATAATATGTGATAAAAGTTATATTTATACGTTATATAATATTGTTATTATGCTACGTAGGTACTTACTGCTGCCCGCCAAAACCTCCAGGTGTGGGAACGGCACCAGCGACGGCAACCACCAGGGAGATAAGCTGAAACACATAGATTACATTATATAGGTCATCTTTTTATAAATATGTATAAAAAACTTACAGTTAGTATTAAAAAAGTAGGTAATCTGTATTTTATAAAATAGAGGAAGAAGACTATGATTAGGTGAATATGTTGAAAATTAATCACTATTTATTTCAATGAGGGTAGTAACCTATAATCGCGCCAGGATCGGAATAAAAAAACGTATGAAAAACGTATACGTGTCCCTAATGATGTATCGGAGATAAAAGTTAATATGATTTTTTGATTTATTTTAATCGGATTGCTTTATTATGACACTCACAGCGAGTTTCGCGTACATCTTGCTAGGTTTTGCTGGACTGATTCAGTACACACTTGGTCTGCGGAGACTGGCTTACTTTCTACTCATTTGGTATGTGCTGCAAGCTTATATACTTACTCGTACGTTTGCAGCCCGACAGTTGCATAACATAGCCCCCTAGTTCATCCCTACTAGCCCGAAACACCCGGCGGATTTAGAAAGGCCCAAGATCTTTGATTTGTGGTTTGAATGAATGTATTTCCAGTTGGTGAGGTTGCCAAAGGCGGGGTGCAATCGCGAAGTTGTACTTGACTAGATGGCCGAGTTCGCTCCGGATTCGAGTTACTTTCCTATAGTGATGGTGTATTCGTTGTATTCGTGCTCCAGATAGTGAAATAAGCGTGTTATTGATTGTATAATGTGTAGTCATATTAAAATCAAAATATATAACTCTTTACCGTAAAGGAATAGGTGGTGATTAATTATAATTATTGGTGTAAAAATTTCGCTAAAAATGAACGTGCAGGACCTTTAAAACCTTTTGGATAATTCGCAAATAAACTCTATGCTTAAATATGCGTGGTTTATGAGATGATGAAGGTTCGTATCTTTATGTACCTGTATAAATATATACTACTTACCTAAATAAATAGTTTTCTATTTTATATTCGAATATTGCTTACTTTTACATGTGTGATTGTTATTATTTTATTTATTTAAAATGTAGTAAGTAATTAACTGTCTGTCAATTACTGTCTATAGGCCATCGCGCTCTATTATACAGTCCATTTGTTCTTTGTAGTAGGTATAGTGTAGCTAGTTAGTGTGTAGTGTAGTTAGTTTAGTTTTTATTATTGTAGTTGTTAGCTTCAGTAATAAAGGCATATTGCCCGTAAAAAAAAAATTAACCCCGGATAGTTCCTACTTTACCTTAAATTATATTTATTATTTTGTAGTCCAGTGTGGTCCATGGTTAGAATGAAAAAAAAATCATTAAAATTATGGTTTTTAGGCTGAGGGGTGATGATGAATACTGAATTTCCAACCGTATTCTTTTTTTTAACTGGCTAATTCTTTTGGTCTCTACTGACCTTTACAGCTTCACCAGGCCCAACTTATTCATAAAAAGCAACCATTCTTTTTGTTTATTGCTCTATCTGTATCTCCTATATTATAATATTACTGTAACTGGGCTAAAACTGTATTTTTTTTTATAGCTAATTGTACAGAATAACATTTAGGATTTAGTTTTCTAACGGCCTAGTGCAGCCTACCAATAAAGATGTAATTTTTATGCAAGAATTTTTGTTTGTATACTTAATGGTATTTTTTTATTTATTCTATCCTTCTTGTTCCCTTCCCGTCTTCCTTGTTAAGGGAAGAGTGTAAGGGAAGATAGAAGGGTAAAAGAAAAAAGATAGGAGAAATATATGAATGGGCCGACGAAAGAAGGCAAGCTTTCCGCGACCCATCCATTCATCCTTTTCCCCTATATTTTTCCCTTTCGCTTCCCTCCTTGTTATAAATAAGGTTAGGACGTAAGACTAATTAACCTGTGCGAAGGTAATAAAAACGTTTGTGAACTATAATGATTATTACTATGAAGTTGTGTGTCTAATTGGAATGGGTAAAATGTACGTTGTTTTTGACTGGTGTATATAGTCATAAAAACATCAACATTGGATAACATTTAAAGGTAGAGAAACGTTGGCTTTTATGTATAGCCTAGAGGGGGTTGGCTTCTCGCCTTATGTACGATATTCAAAAAAATGTTTACTTGGCATAATTTAAAGGTAACGGGGATTTATAGGTTTTAATGACAACAACCCGAAGGTGGCGCTCTTTGCGGTGGTCTATGTTCAGTAGTAGACAATGGACATTCATCTATAGGCTGATAATGATGATGATGATGATTAACTCGAAGGTTTGTACCCTAAAGTATGGACTGACGATGCAATACAATATAGGTTTATCAAAGTTGTTGATGGCAATTTGCACCGTGGCATGGTAAATGGCTCCCAATGCAAAAGGAATAATAGGTACCTATAAACAGAAAGGTACGCGATTTTTGAAGCTGGGCTGCGTAGTACTATGATATATATATTCTAGTAGTTTTTTTTTTCTCTAATCTGTGATTTGTGGCTGAGCTTAGCGAGGAGGTTGGTATTACCTGCTTAACGTATTCAACAGTTTTTTTTATAACTGAATACTCGAATAGCCCACCCGCTTTCATCTAAACTCTAAAGCGAAGATTTTTGCTTTGCATTAATAATATTAATGACACCTTATAGTATCGAATATTGCACGGAAAAAGAAATAGTATAACGTCATAAGGTCATAAGTAATTTAGTAAAATATAGTGGGAGCGACGATGGACAAATGTTTGGCTAAATATGCAGCGTTTTTATTTGTGTGCGTTGTTCGGCGAAGTACAGCTTCCCCTGTAAATTTTAGAGATAGGGTGGTGGGGTTTGTTATGATAATCACGCGTATAACTATAGGTACGTGGGTACTCAAAATATCGTATGATGTGATGATTAATGCTGATGCGAGATGTTTTGCTTATAATTAGAATTAGACAAACAATTCAAATAACTTATACAAAAAAACAGATATTTAAACAAAGCGAATGACCTATATCCTAAATGAATATTGAGCGAATTATTAAAAGATGATATTGGTCAAACAAAACCGTGGAGATAGATGGATGAAACAGGCAAGCGGTGCTCTATGGGGAAACCTATTCACACCAATAGGCATGATGACTAAAATTATTTTTTTTGGATAAGTTATTAATATTTATCAAAAGATAAACATTTGTGATAACAAAAATTAAATGTCTCAAAAAATGACCAAGTTACAAGCATGACGTCAGAGGAAGGTCGTTGATAGTACGGGGAAAGATAATTTTGGCTACCGTCCGTGCTAACCCTGCAATCTTTAGGCTGATGATGATGTTGATGAATTAAACATAAGGACCAATCAACCGATTAAACTTTTCATTGGCATTTATTCCAGCTTAAGTGTAAGTCGAAGTTGTAACATAATTTTCGTCCCGCTTTTATTAGTGGCGTTTCTCGTCAGCCAGAAGTTGACAGAGCATTTATTGCTAATAGTGGTTATTAGAGCGTTTATAATTAACTAGATGATCCCCGCGGGCCGCGGTTTAATTCGCGCCACGGATAAATGTATTCTATATTTGTCTTTATCCAGCGTATAAGCTATCTCCATTTCAAATGACATTCAAATCCCTTCAGCTTTTGCGGCGTAAAGAAGGAATAAGCACCCAGAAACTTTAAGTTATAATAATAGCGTGAAGTGTGATAATTTGATTATTGTGTAATGCCCAGATTTTGGTGTAGTTTTCTTTGGAGAGAACTTGAAACATATAAAAATAGGGAGTTAAAAGTTTTAAATGTTGTGTGTAAAAGTGGCGCAATTTGGGGTACACTTATGTTTAGCAGTCTCCAGGCTGTTGATGATGATGATGATTATATAATTTTATTTATACAACTGAATCACTGAACGCTACCACGTTTTAGAAGGTACCATGCATCAGATATCAGTCCGTTAGGGTCCCAACAGGATTTTTTCTCAGAAATCAGAATTGAACAGATGAGCAGTTTGAAGACTTCAGGCAATATATTAAAATACTTATAAAGTTATGTACGGGCTAGCCTACAACAGAAGCGTGCGGAACCGAAATTAATGAGAGGGAAGAAGATAAAGAAGCGGGAAGAAGAGAGTGAACATGGAAGAAGAACATGAAGCTTTTTATTTAAACATACTCTACAAAAACGTCTAGTTCTGAAATAGCACAATTAATTGTAATGACGTTGAATTTATTTTGAGTTTTTCTTTTATGAGAATGAATAACGGGACGAGCTGGTCGTTCACTTGATGTTAAGTGATACGGCCGCCCATAACAGTTGCAGTTTTTAATAATAAAACCTATCTAGAAGAAAATTATGGTCTGCTGGTAAACTTAAACTAAAATCCTAATGCTGGTAAACTTAGACTAAAATCCTAAACTCATATATATACCTTCGTAATTCAACCTGTCGTTGCTAGCGTTATTGAATTTCAGGATAAGTAGATTAGCTAGTGCAGAATTATATCTCCCTCTCTTTTACTCTTGAAGGCGAATTTACAATGTACCTGGAAGTATCTAGAACTTGTAATAAAGAAAGAGATAGCAAGCTTCGCTTTCAGACCGTAGGAAGCGCAGCTATGATTGGACCACGTAACCAACCTGGTTGCATGTACGTCCATGTAATGCAAGAAATGTATACGAACCCCCCTCTATCGATCGTTGCCCCCCTGTTTTGGTGCGTATCTGTCTATACTGTTTCAAAAATGCAGATAAGGAGACCCTGATCATTTTAATAACGATTCGGTTCAAAAAATCTGTATTGAATAATTTTTTCTACTCCGAATCTAGCACCTATGTACCCTAGAATTAGGTAGTTAAACCACTTCGGTACTGACTTTTGTCTTTTTCGACACATATTCCAAAGACAAAAAAGACCAAGTTTGGAGTTACTTAATAATCCAAAGCTACTACGAGATCTAATTTGAACGCTAAAGTTATATTAAAGTTATGCTCATAGTAAATTGGAAAAAGGATAAGAGATAAGTAAATCAAAAATTATAAAATATCTGTGAAACTTATATCAAGGAAGTTATATGTATTACAATAAAACTTCTTTTTGAATTATATACACTTATATAAATGTAGCTGGATACCTACTCGAAATGGACCGGAACGCACACAACCCATCTGTCGCGCGCGAGACGGCAGCGTACCGTTTCTTATTTTTGTTTCATATCGTTCCGATTGTGATTACATAAGTATACTCATTGTTATGGTTCGTCATATGAAATTTGAAAAGAAAGTACAGGTGTAATATTTCAACAACCAGTTCCCACCACAGAGTACATTGGTAAAAACTGGTTCCTACTTTTCAAAAATCACGGTCTCATATACAAAAATACAAGAATTTGACACATGCTTCAATCGTGTACCTAACGCCTTAACTGACGGCACTGCGCAAGTGCACACGTCATCCTGCGACAAAATCAGGTCGTAAAGTCTCATTTTCTCAGTAATTTCAGTAGTGCAGACAAACTAAGTACAGTGTCTGAATTCAGCGGTTGAAGTAGGAACAGAAACTGGCGTTGTCTCATGGGAACCCAAAATATATCCTGTAAAATCTTTAAGCGCTGATTGGTACCGCTGATTTATGGGCGTGACCTACGGAATACTAGGAAACTCCCATACTTTCCTGGAAACGGGTAGTCCCTTATATCGACCGGGGCCTTCCTGCTCCCACTGACCTTATCAGGTGAACGCAATTCTAGGTCAACCCGGATGTCCTGATGTTATGCAACTTACTTGCTTTTGAACTATATGAACTTTTAAATTTTTAGGACACAGGTTTTTATTCATCATGATCAGCCCGAAGACGTCCACTGCTGAACATAGGCCTTTCCTATGGATGCCACTTTGAGCGGCTGCTCGCCTCCTGCATCCATCGGCTCCCCGCGATTTTCACCAGATCGTCAGCCCACCTAGTGGGGGGGCCGGCCTTTTTGGTAAAATGAAAGTGAGGCCAATTAATGATAACCGACCAGCGTGACGTGCCTTTGAGTAAAAAAAAAACGAAACAAAGGCATTGGTTAAAATCTTACATCCATAGGTAATACATACATACATATAGCCAGTTATAAAAACTTCTAACACAATGTTCAATATTGCACGAAAAACAAAATTAAAAATACTCGTTGGTACTTTTCAACCAACTTATAATACAACGCATAAAAAAAGTTGTCAATTTATTAGCTGTCTCATGCCATTGCTGCCAGCCACTCGGCGAGGCTAAAGTGACCAATAGCTCTTAAGGATTAGCAAGTGAAATGGCAATGGCAAACCACCTCAATTGTAGAACTGAGAAGAAAGGCTCTCGAGTGACGACTACGAACCGGAAGACGCAGCGTAAAGGCCGGCCCCCCCACTACGTGATGAAGGCTGCGGGGAGCCGATGTATGCAGGAGACGAGCAGCCGCTCAAAGTGGCGCTCCCTGGGGGAAGCCTATGTTCTACAGTAGACGTCTTCAGGCTGTTAATGACGATGACTCGGCGCAAGTCATCGCTCAACCTAGTCGGCGGGTGGGCATTTCGATGTTATTTTTTTATTTCCCACTAAAAAGTGTATATATAAATAGTTTGTAATAAATCTCAGGTTTATTACATAAATCCATAGGTACCGTAAGCTTGCATCTAACTACACTTGCAACAACGCGGAAATGTGATGGTCAAAACCGGTGCCGTTTGCTCCAAACCGGGTCAAAATGTATGTGACGCAAAGTGTTACTCGAATACTATACAGTAGAGAGGTGGGAGCCCGGATTCCAGTGAATAATATCTATACTCCGTAGTAAAACCTAGGTCCGTCTGTTACATACCAAAATGCATTGCAGTAGGTGTTTCATAAAGGGATAAGTGATGCAAAGTTGTCTAACTTTTGCAGACGGGCATGCATTAGTGTCAAACACACCTATAGTCACGTGTAGTTACGTATCAAAATATAACCTAACGATCATGTAAAGCTGCAATACAAAGTGCTTGAACCGGCTTCTCGGCGAAACAAATAACCACCATTAAAAAAAAGTCTTGATGTAATCCTGACGTAACCATAAACGTCCATTAAACTGGATTTATCTCTATTGAATAAGTCTAGATGATCCTTCATTTGATGGCCGTGTGATCCCGGCACGGTGTGTAAATAGTATCTTATCTCTTCCCGTGATGGGTGCCGTAAAAGACAGCTAAAGGAATATCCAGAGAATGAGCCGAGGCATCCTCCACAATAACATTTTCTGCGATCACCAAGCTGCCTGCCAAGTGTGGTGATTATGGAAAATCATGATAAGTATCCAAAGTGCCGTCATATATTCAGCAGTGGACGATGGATGCCTTTCGGCTATTGATGTGATCTTTCATTAAATAATAAATACTTCATAACACCCAACAATCACATGGACCCTAACTAAGATTCTCTGTCTAGGGACCCAGGACTACAAGGACCATGGCCCCACAACACCCAGACACAAAACAAGTATTTGCGCTTTTTTTCTGTGCATAAATACTGTTCTGTCGCGAGAATCGAACCTGCCTCCGGGTTATAAGCCAACCTACTCAACCACCACACCACGGATGCTGTTAAAACCTCCTCCTGTTTCTGTGATAGGCGTAAGAGTGGCTAACCATTGGATGGAACGACGATGCTCGTATAACAATGGTGAAAGCCCATCGTACAATACAATACAATACAATAATACTTTACTGAACACCAAAAAAACACACAACTATGCACATGATTCAACACAAAGAATGGTAGAACAACGGGCGGCCTTATCGCAAAAAGCGATTTCTTCCAGGCTACCTTTGTATGGACAGAAATAAAACAATCTTAAAAAATGCGGTTGGTGCTGTACAATTTAAATATATACCTAAATACTAATAATAATATACCTACTTAACACATACATAATATATATAAATATATATAAACATTACTTATACCTTAATAAATAGTGACAAATTAATAGTAATAAGACATTAATTATGCACAACAAAGAGACAGTGACGCGTTAATAATAAGAAGACAAGTTTAGAAAGAATAATAAAAAGAAAAAAAAGAAATATTTACTGTCGTTCCGACAAATAATTTTTCATCACCGTGTCTTTAAAAATAGTGATCGACTTGGCATGGCGAATGTCCACAGGTAACGCATTCCATAAACGGACGGCTTGAAATCGTACTTATTACTTGCCTTATGCATATCCAATATTCACCAATATCCATGTCAAATCATCAGCGCGAATATTAGGCTAATAGTGGAGAAGTTTGCCATTATAATGATCACGTTTGGTGATCGCAGATTTTTATGTACCTATGGCAAATGCTGCCGCTCTTTCCCTGTGTATTCAATCCGGCACCCGCAGGACCACACAGAAAAATTGTGAGCTAAACTAAGTATACGGCTGGTAGCGTGTTCCAGGGCAGCTTAGACAATGAAATTTCATGGCTCATATATGGCAGTATATATTTATGCACTTACTACCGACCACCGATGGGGAAGAAAGGTTCTCGAGTGGCGATCGCGAACCGGAAGACGCAGCGTAGGCCAGCCCCCCAATAGGTGGACAGACAACCTGATGAAAACCGCTGAGAGCCGATGACAGAAGGCAAGCAGCCGCTCATAGTGCAGTCGCTGGGGAGGCCTATGTTCAGCAGTGACGTCTACAGGCTGTTAATGATAATGATGATGCACTTACTACATTTATTCCAAATTATGTGATCACATATCATCTGTGTCCTCATAAGACTTACATAATCTAATCTACCTGTGTCATAAAACTATAACGAAAATACTATAAATACCAATGATTAATTACTTAGTTAATGTTTAGCCACAGTTATAGAGAATGGCGCGTGTGTGGTATAATGCAATCGATAAGGCGTATTTATGAGATAGATATAATTATATATGAGTTTGTACATAATTACTGCTCATTACGCATGTTACCTAAGTCGGTCAGCGGTGTTGTAAACATTGCCTCTGGGATAAACACAGCCCGAATTTTTGGAAACTATTTCGAAATAATTAAAATTGAGACGACTTTTGTGAAAGTCAGGGCAAATATTGTGTGTACATAATTATATTATCTGCAGACCTTGAATATTTCGTTACTACATCCTAGGTCTATATGGGTAGGTATACCACGTCCGTGCAGCATCGTTAGAACTGAAAATCCTTATGATCCTGAGCTTACCAAATGTTCATAGCCACCGGAGTTTACGCCGAGACAGGGTTTTGTTCTACAAAATCTTTGCTGGGGAACACTTCTGCATGAATGGCTACCATGAGGTGAGCCTTTAATACGTGTCTCTAGTTAGGTTTGTAAAAAATCCTTTTATACGACTTGCAGACTTAAAGTCTGGTTGAATAAGATGAGAATCAGTCTGAGGGTAGATAGCTACTCGGAATCGGACCGATCAAATTGCCGGCACTCCGCGCGCCGCTCGTCACAGGATGCCTGGATGGGGGATTTGACATTTCACGACGTAAAAACATCAAATCCCTTATATCAAGTATGACAGAGTTCACTTTGTAATAACAGATCCGTACAACGACATGTGAAACTTTGGAATGAAGGAATTAGTGAACCCCTGGTAAATCTGATTAGACATATAGATTTTTAGTTCAAAAAATCCTTAGAAGCGCTCAGAACGAAAAATCAACCGATCGTGCGCTGAGCCGCGGGGAGCCGATGGATGCTGACAGCGAGAAGCCGCTCAAAGTGGCGCTTTCTGAGGGGGGCTATGTCCAACAGTGGACATCTTCAGGCTGTTGATGATGATGATGATGATAACGATTATAACTACTTGGACAGGTGACCGCGCAAAAAGTTCGTACCTACTTACTTACAACTAAACTCTATCACGTTAAGCCGTTGCGTGGGTCACCTGTCGTAAGACACCCAGTCGTCAAGCCTATTAGCCCAGCCTTCTAAAGAACACTATATTATAAATCATCAGAATCCATCTGTTCTACTACTTTTTCTACCAATATAATAAACAGGAAAAAAATATATAGAACATACTCTTTGCTGGAGACCACTTGCCTACGCGAGCATATATAGAAAGATATGAAGGTTGCACCGGAAGTACCTACCTAAGTATTTTAGATCTGTGCTGCAGCGATCAAATGGTATATATATATATATATATATATATATATATATATATATATATAAATACCAACTTGGGCACAAAGTTGATCCGGCCCGACGGCCGTGCATTCCTGACTCCACCTTTTTCGCCTCACTACTCGACTCCGGTTGCATATATCGCATGCGGAGTGGCAACGTCGCAAAGTTGAAGGCGATGTTGCCAAACATATTCATTGAGAAAGTGATATACGCGCATTTTTTTTCATTGAAATTTTGAACTTTATTGACTCCTTAACGGCCAAAATTCTGAAATGCTTAAACACTTATTGGCTCCAGTTTGTATACCAAATGCAAAGTCGTATGTTGATCCATGGCGGAATACAGCGTCTATGTGGCTCCATTTATATTATCAAAATTAGAGCTTAATTTGATCCGACAAAACGATACTATTTTAAGTAACGTAGGTATATTTTTTAATGTGCTTTAGTATTTGTTGGCTCCGAACCGAATATATAGGATGATTGAAAACACTGTTTTCACTTGATGGTGTTGTTGATTAGAACAAAAATATAATATTTGCCTGCTGTTTGTATTAAGTAGCTGTAATATTATTCTTAAATGCAGTAAATTTTTAAGGTTCCATGCTTGAGTTTTAGTCAAAAGTACCTTCCTACGTTTTGCGGTTTTGGGAGTTTTTATCATTTTACCGTATGATTTAGGGCACCAGCAAAAAACCCATATTAAAATGAAGTAAATTACGATTAGCCGTTATTTATTATAAACAAGTATAATGTTTCAAAAAAATCACAATTGTAACAAAAATAAATAAAAAATAATGCCCCTTGAAAAAAAAAACTACACAGTGGAATGCAAATAAACAATTGAAATTGTAATTTAAAGCTGGTCCTACCTCAATATTATTTACAAAAATACTCTTTGTACTTAATAACTATTGAATTTTACATGTTGTTTGGGTTTTTCTGAGAGCTTCCGAGTCTTTAATCGGCATTGATTCTTGAAGAATTTCTATTACTACTACTGCTTGCTATTAGATAATAATGATAATAACCACTTCTTAGATAACATTTTAGTTTAGAGTTTTACTTTGCGCCAAATCTTAGAGTAAGATGCACAAATCCTATGAAGATTATAAAAACTCCCGAATTCTTGAAACGTGTAGGTACTTTTGACTAAAATTCGTACCTTAAAAATACGTATAAAAATCAATAATTTACTGAATTTAAGAATAATAATACAGTCATTTTTAGAATTATTAAACAAAATATTATCTTTGGTTGTCATCAACACTATCAAGTTTAGGTTATTTATTTCAAGTTTAGTATAATTTTGGGAACAACGTTTACCGAAAGAAACTAATTGCGAAAGCTTGTGTGAGGGTATGTTTGTTACCTCTTCACGCCGAAATGGCTGAACGAATTTGGATAAACGTCCACTGCTGAACATAGGCCTCCCCCAGTGAGCGCCACTTTGAGTGGCAGCTCGCCTCCTGCATCCATCGGCTCCCCACTGTTTTCACCAGATCATCGATCCACCTTGTAGGGAGCCGGTCTAAGCTAAGTCTTTTGGTTCGTGGTAGCCACTCGGGAACCTTTCCGAGAGGTTTATAGAATACAGAACTGAAACCTCTACTTAAATTCATTCAAACGTTTTAAAACTTACTGAACTTACTTTGATTTAATAAAACCAATTAACAAGTAAATAGGACTAGGTTTTATTCACATTTAAAATATTCATCATCATAGGGAATTAACATCACAAAATCAACATAATCATCCAATGGTGTCAATAAACACAAACATCGTAGCAGTCATCATCAGCTGTGTAATGTTTATAAAAAGCAAAATTACACCAAAAATACTTTGTATGTATTATCCTATCATCATGTAACAAATATTATACTTTTCCGTCAGTTTGAATGACTATAAAAGATGGATGGAGAGGTATATTGGGATTCGTTCTTTTGTTCCAGATGATACAGGTATTTCGTTTTATGAAATGGGTTCCTTTCCAAGGCCGTTTAAAAAATGTTATAGATTTGTTATAGTCTTCTTTATTTAGATATTTTTATATCTATAGGTTTTTTAGTTTGATACTTGTTTATGGTAGGGTTCCATAAATAAAAAAATGTGTTTGCCACAGTATGTTGATACGGTGCTGTACCTGCTGCAACAAAACAAAAAGTAACTTAAAACAAAACAAAAGTTGTCAGTAAATTTTTGTATAACCTCAATCTCCCCACAAATTCTACATTCATAGAATCTGTGTACTATCTACTTATTACAATTTTTTTAAATCAGAGCGTTGGATCCGCGTTCATGTAGTTCTGCTGGAAATGTATCAAACAAACCTACCAACGCTAGAATCAAATCTGCTAGAAATGTATTATTATAAAAATCAGTAAAGAAGCAAAATGGATGTTGTTGGTGGTAAAAATATCAAAATAATTACACTTACCGTTACTACCTTACCGTTACCTACGCTGATAATTATCATAGGTACTGGTAAAATTGGCACACAATTTTTCACTGACCGCAAAAACAATGCAGAGTTTAGCTCCGTCTTTAAACCTCATGTACAAATTGTACTTGAATAAGATAATACCTGCCAAGGACGCCAGCAACCAATTGCTGAGCTCGTGACAATTTGTGGGCTCTGATTGGCTTATTTGAATCGGATCAACTAGTGCTCAAACGCAAAAAAGGTGGATTTGTATAAAAAACACGTAATTATTATTATTACTGTTGGTTGCACTTGTGGCTCCAATTGGAGCCACGTACTGACGGTGATGCGGTATTGGATCAACAAATACCACCCGGATCAACAAGTGAAATCGGATCAACAAATTACTACCTATATGGCACGTCTGATCAACTAAGTGCCCATGGGGGAATCTATATATATATATATATATATATATATATATATATATATATATATATATATATATATATATATATATATTATAGTACCTTTGACCAAACTACCTAAATTCTAAGGTACCTAATTATTATTCGTATCAGTATTTCCAAGTGTCATGTGTAAGTAAAATTGGGTTTATAGCATGTTCATAGACAGTCCAGTTGTGTCACATTGTTGATTAAGTATTCATTTATTAGTGTCACGTCTGAGGAGATGTGCTCACAGAACGAGTACCCTCGTACTCATCCGCAATATAAAGCCTATAATATCCTAGTATGCAGATGGGAACATTTTAGTGTTTCAGTTTTTTATAAGAACTTAACTACAATAGGGCCCTACCTTGATGGATCTCAGTAAATCGTAATTAAATACACTTTACACTAAATTGTCTAAAATAAATCTTTTCATCATTATTTTCAATTTAAAACAACATACGCGTCGGTCACGCGGATATGGGTTCTTTAAATTCGCGTGATATAACGGCTGCCTGTTAAACAAAACATCAGCAATCAAACACTGAGTGTGGTCCGGTCGAACGTCAGTCGTGTACTGGCATCGCAGACGTAAGAAGTGTGGCTCAACGTGCCGGAAAAAAAAATATCGGTAAGCTTGTATTTGTTCATAGGTTTACCGATCACACGTGCACTACATTTTTTGGGCATTGTATTTCAGCAATTGAAATCAAAGTTAGCTCATCGAAACCCTAAAATGTGCGAGATATTTATGTAGAATTTGATTTAAATCGATACACTTAACTTTGCAGCAATTTTACAAAAAAGCGATAATTTCGTCAGTTTCGTGTCATAAACTTCGTGGCATTTTAGTCATGAAACTGATTTTAGTCTATGAAACTGATTTTATGCATTCTTTCAAGTTGGGAGAACCTTCCTTCGAAACTAGCATTGTATTATATTTAATAATAGGTACCTAAAGGGGAAGAGCTAGTAACAGTACCTACGTTTGGTAGATAGTAGATTAAAAGATTATGGTTACATATCATTTTTCTGGTTTCCGGGAGAAGCAGCCTATTGCGAAGATTTCGGTAGGTAGCTAGGTAAAAGGTACCTATAGCCCAAGTTCACATTCTATGAACACTTTTCTCCACACACGTTTACCGTTGGATATTATGTACCTAAAGTATGTAGGTATTAGGAACTATCACCAAAAGGTTCTGAAATTATTAATAACGTCACGTCATATCACAATACTACCTATTCTTGACGTAAGTACGTATGTAGGTACTAGGTGGGGAGGTAGGTACCTACTAGGTACATTTTGGTCCCCCCCTGCCAACATTTCAATCATACTTTAATTATTTTGCTCGTAGGCCCGACTCCGAACACGTAAAGCTCATATTTAAAAATTTATGGAAAAATCACGAAATCAGAAGTTTCTAATCCAAAAGAGTACCTAAAGATGTGCCAGATATTGTACTGAGATTTGTTTTTATATATAAATCGTTATAATATAAGTATAGTTTATTTCTATTGTAGTGAAGGTTGTTGTTCTATTGAAAAAATAACGCAACTCATAAATAAATACACTTTTTAAATACTCATGATGCTTCTTAATTAATAAAGCTATTAATACGATAACTATCTGTTTTTTGTCAGCAGAGGCTTATTACCTATAATATGTAGTTAAGTGGATTAGTATTCGTATTTCGTAGGATGAACAAACTCAGGACCGAACTGATAATAATAATATACATAGTTTTGGTTATTAATACCATTTGTTTGCCAGTTTAATTATGAAAACAAGATTACGTTGTTATTTTATGAACATTTAGTCTTATAAACAGTAGCAAAACGTGAGAAAATGATAGCTGTAAAGTTACCAAGTCATTTTCGTGATCCGATGCGTCGCTTTCGTGGCCTCTAAAATTTCAAAACCATTTATCACCCAAACAAGACTTTCTATTTGATTAACTTATATATTAATTTACTCGTCTTATAAAGCGCTATAATTTACTGTACAAAAATATTTGAAATAAGCACAATATAAAATTGTACATGAATCTGACGATGAGAATCGTAAAAATGAGAACGAGCCTTAATTTTGTATTGTAGCATTTGATTCAGTAAGTTATTAATTTGGTTGGATTTATTATTATTACCAAACCAATGAGTTAGAATTCAAAAATTTTGGTCCACACGTGACCGCTATTAGGAGTAGGTACCTAGTTTCAAAGGACGCTAAGGAATTCAATTACACCCAGTAGAGGTCGGTGCACGCTAAAATGAAATGAGTTTTCCCACCCAGATTTTGAATTACAAAAAGACTGTTTCCGTTTCCGAGCCAGTGAGGTGAAACATAAAATAAACGGTAATTATTAAAGAAAGATTTAATTCCACTTCTTTTAATATACTTAACTAAAACTAAATATAAAACTTCCAAGTTCATTGTAAAGTGCCTTGGTAAAGAAGCAGTAGCAAAACAAACTGCCATCTTCGTGAAACAAAAATAACTTAAATTCTCTAATTAACCACTACGTTTGAAGATACCTCCATGACTTTGTCTTACAGAAAGTCATCATCATCATCATTAACAGCCTGAAGACGTCCACTGCTGAACATAAGCCTCTCCCAGAGAGCGGCTGCTCACCTCCTGCATCCATCGGCTCCCCGCGGTTTTCACCAGATCGTCGGTCCACCGAGTGGGGGGCATACGCTGCATCTTCCGGTTCGTGGTCTACAACGTTGTCTACTAGGTGGGTAATTATAATTATCTAATTTTCTTTATTGTATTAAAAGTAAATAGTATCGAAATTCTGCATTTGGTTAGGTTTAGTATATATCGATACATTGTGTAAAAGGGATCACATCCCTACTTACGCATACTGATGCATATTTAGATACTCACACCAACAGAAAATGGAAATGAATTCTGTAAATGTCCTCCGTCCATTCTGATTCTACACCCATGGTATTAACTATTTGTCTCTCTATCAGTCATAGCCCTTTTTCGGACAAACGACTGAACCGGAATCAAATAGTATTTGAAGGGTGGGTTCCAAGTTTACCGAGTTGTCACCCTCTTTTATTTTATTCTGATTTCTGATACGTTGTATTCGTCTACCCCAATAAAACTACTCTATAGTACTCTTGTCGACATCATAGCTAGCTATCCACCAGTTCCTGTTTCAGAGCTGAGAAGAGATCTTCGTGATCCCGCATATAATACCTGAAGGCTGTTTTTTCGAGGAACAGCATCTATAAAAATAAAATCTTTGTGTCAATTGCTGTGTTTCCTAAATACAAAACATTGTCTGCTTGTTGGTTTGTGTGGTCGGAAATATTTTGATGATTGTTATCAAAATAGTTTATGTAAGTATTACCAGAAATCTACACCAAGCCAATTCTACTAGTACTTTTATAATCATTATTAACATTAGAATCGTAATCAATCAATCAATCAAACGTACGTATATCTAGATTAATAAAAAATCATCACGGCGTCTACTATTTCCCGTATTAGTCTATTCCCATCATCTGAGCATTTCAGTAAGTAGGCATTCAGCAATCAAAATCAAAACCGTTGAATCCTGCACTACACAAAGAAGAGTTGGAATTGTATGTAGGTATACACCTGTACTAGTACCAGTACCTACCGACCGATGCTTCCGACATTATACATACAGCGACATCAACGAAGCTGCTACTCTAGGATGGCTACGCAGTAGAAATATTTTATTGTTGGAGCACCTAACGTCAGAACGAAAAATTCACGTAAGCGCTGTTCACACTGAATTGGCACTGGCAGTAGGTCTTTTGAAACCGCTGCTGCCTACGAGCAATCAGAGCGCGAGATTATCTGGTGTAGACACGGCTACTGACATCGCTGTGCAAGTTTATAGAAATAAGGTCTAAACTCACAACGCAGTGGTTTATGGCGATGACACTCGATGTTCGCACTTCCTTATCAGTCACAAGCGATAGCTCCCCAAAATAGTCACCGTCAATCAGGTGGCCGACCTCTATAGCACCGTTATACACTGCCAGCTCCCCGGTAGCTACAATGAAGAGGCCTTCGCTCTGTACCGCTGGCTGTGAAACAAAATCATTGAGCAGTTTTGAATGGCTGTGATTTCTGACCAAGGCCTCTTATCTCATCTTGAGCATAGCTTTACGGACCCTTATATAAGACAGATATTAGCGTATTAGCTTTAATTTTTCAATACTTTGCCACTTATGTAACCTGGGGGTCTAGCAAAGTTCACAATCGCTAACGCTATAACGCCTCACGCTAACTCCAAAATGCACCAGGATGACATTTCGGAAATCAATAACTTTTCCGCAGCGAATGTCATTTCAATACATTTTTGGAGTTTGCGTGAGGCGTTAGCGTTAGTGGTTGGTATCTTTGCTAGACCCCCCTGGTACTTATACATATACTGCGAAAAAGAGCTGGGCATGGCTACTGATTGACTAAAGTTTAAGTAGCTTTAACGTTTAACTTACCTCCGCAACCATTTCGTTATTTAAATATATTTCTTCCTTCAACATCAAGACTACGTTCTCTATTACGTTCTCCGGCCATTCATTGAAATGTGGTATTCTTTTAATGAATCGCATGTACATGGATAAGAATGTTTCTTTCTTTAATGATTCTGGCAAGGAATCATACAGATGATTTGCTCGTTCTATACATTTCATTTGAGATTGCTTGCAATCTAAATATTTATCAATTTTTCTGGCCACAGTATCTGGAAGTTGGCGGTGACAAACCATATTATCTACCTCTTGTTTAAATCTCAATACTCTATCTTCATAGAAACTCATTCTTAATATCAAATTGAAACATTCAATTATTAGCCATATGTTGAAGAGCCTTGCTATGATGTTTGCAAGTAAAGAAAACATAATGTCAATACGAAATTTTCTTCTTCTAGTGCTGAAACTGAATAGTATGAAGGATTTGCAAATTCGGGCCACGTTGTAGAAGAAAAACTCTGAATTTGTAGGTGTGTCAGAAAGCGCATACTTTATGTGAATCAACTCACTTACGTATGTACCATCTTCGATATGACCTGATGATATCATGCTCATGAGCGTTATCATATCAGTCAAATCGAGATACTGAAGCATCGTCATAAATCCAATAGTCAGTATTCTCATAAGTTTAAAAAAATGAGTGAGTTTATAATCTTTCTTCTCTCGAGTTAAATATGTCGAATATTCGTAGATTCTGAGCAAGCGAAAGATGCTGAGAATTTGAAGAACTAATATGAATTTGTTAGTTTTGCAAAGCGAGCAGTTGATGTCGTTTCCATAGCGCAGGAACATGATGCATTGGAGAGGAATGGCGGACGCGACATGAAGGAATAGTTTGGTGGAGCCGTAGTGTAGGAGCCCGTCACGTGTTCCAAGTATTATTGTTCTCGCTTCCTTATCGACATACCCGGTTTGCATGTTAACAAAAACGTCGGCGATGATGATCAACTCCACTAGTGCACCAAAGTAGTAGAAATAAATGGACAAGTTGTTAAATGCGAGGGATGTATTGTGGTGGAATACTATTTTATTCATTATAAATAAGATGAACATGCAGATTTCCTGAAAAAATCTGTAAGAAATACGCAAAGCTTTATACTTTCATTTCATCGTAGAGTTGAGCCACATCTACGAGCACGGCATCGTATACCTGTCGTGCTCTATCATTCAATTTTTTTTTCCTTGAGTGCGACTGATGGTGCTTGATGCAGCGTCAGCTGTGCGATCACTCACGCTATCTTTAGTAATGGAAAATTGGAAAGTGGCGATCCTGAGCTAAAGTAAAGTGCGATTCCGTGCTGACAGATGTGGCAAAACCCTAAGAAGGGCAGGGTATAAAAGGAAAGTATCCACTGTAGCATGCGACACTACAACTATCCGGGGCAATTTAAAAACTTTTCTCCACAGTGTACATCGAATTTACATGGTTTCGTGAGTCGCAAGTCGCAACCAAGTTCTTCACTACAAACTTGTGCACTGAGGGTTCCGTATTTAATGTATTTTCATTTGTAATAAGACCAAAGCTATACCAAAAAAAAAACGCTTGAAGTGTCATTTTTTCAATGCTCTGTGACCAAAGCGAATAAACTTATTAATTTGTACAGCTTAAAATCAGTGCCCGTGATTGCAGTGGCGATACTCTAGGAGAGAATTTATTTCATGGTAGAACGATTAGATTCAGCTTTGGAAGACTACTTCCGAAGACTACCAGTTAAGTTTAAAGGTCGCAGCTCATTACACCAACCAGGCACCAGACCAGCTCCGTCTCGTCGCTCAGCGTCGACAGGTGGTCCACGGGTGGACGACGCGTAGTTACTTGAAAACGTTGCGTGATCAAAACGAATTGTCACCGAGCTTTCGAGCGAGGAAATTGATAGGTACAATGAGCGCATGCCCATACAAGCTCATATAAAGAATACTACCTGCTCGGAGGCGAGGCAGTGCGGGTCGGGTGCCGGGTTGATGTAATGAGCTGCAACTTTAATGCTGCAAAAACACAGGCGTGTTTTTGCAGCATCTCTCCGCCAATAAAAATCCATTTGATTTGTCTCTTTCTTTCCATTGTGTACCTAATCTTTACCGATAGGTAACAACCTGCCTTGAGCTTCTGGGTGAAACACTGGCGTACCACCTGAACTTCAGCTTCAGTGAATCCAAAGCTAAAGTATGTGCTAATACTTGGCATACTAAATGTACAGGTAGGTATATACTTCAGATCAAAGCAGCTTCGGCCCCTCTACCATAGTACATGCAGGTCTAGTCTTTGGAGTAGGTACCTACCTACCTATTACTGCCCCCTTTAGGACGGGTTAACGAAGTAGCAGGTGGCAGCTTTAGATTCAATTTAGCGACGTGCTTCAAGAATTATTATCGGTGAGTAAGTAATATCTATGAACATTTCCGCCAACTGATAAAGAGATACCTAAAGCCGTTTATAAGTCAGTTTTGAGGATCCAGTTTTATCATTTGGGTACAGAACCCTAAACAGAGCGCTAAGTATAAGTTTGCAAATGGTTTGCAAAGCGTAAAACGCTAACTCCTTGCGCCATCCGAGGATGATCCAAAGTAGGTATAGGTATCTCTTCACCCTCTAGCTCTCAGAAATGCTTTATTCCTAAACTTGTCAGATATACAAGCACCTTTTCATGTCTTGAAATAAAATACTTACGCAAAATTATTTCAAGACATGAAAAGGAGCTAAGGTGCGTAAGTAGGTAAGGAATTCAAATCAAACCTGAATTGGCTGAATGGATGAATGCGACTTCTGTACTTTCGGTAATGACGGACTCGCTCTGTCCGCATGGCTTGAGTGCTCGGGAAGAAAGTCCTAGAGCACTCATCGCTGTATGAGAGCAGGAATAGACCATACCACCACCGCTTGAACTTGCTCATGTAAGTTTCTCCCCATATATCTGTTTGCAGGACGTCTTTCACGTCAATTACTGCGCATCTGTGCTCGTAATAAGATTCGTGAAAATCTTTGTGGCTTGTTTTGCTATAAAACATTTTTACAGAAATGGAAATGGTTAATTTTTCCCTTCAATATTTCCCACAGAGTACATAGGTGATACATCCTGGTACATAGCTTTATACTTTTTTATCTCTAATCTGTGGTAGGTTCTTTTTTATCTCTAATTCATTATGTATGTGTATCCTCTACTTAGTTTGTGTAATTCTTATTTATCACAGACATCTAATCCATCTAATACTAATGTCTGTGTTATTTAATGGTTATTTACATCAACATAGAATCATATGGACGGCGGAGATTCACAAAATGCCAGTCCATTTTCTGTTGGTGTGAGTATTAAAAAATATGCATTAGTATGCGTGAGTAGGGAAGTGACCCCTATTACACAATATATCGATATATAATAAACCTAACCAAACAGTGCTGCAGAATTTCGATACTTTTTAGTTTTAATACAATAAAGAAAATTAGATATTCGTAGAACCAGAAGACGCAGCGTAGGCCGGCCCCCCACTAGGTGGACCGACGATCTGGTGAAAGCCGCGGGGAGCCGATGGATGCAGGAGGCGAGCAGCCGCTCTAAGTGGCGCTCCCTGGGGGAGGCCTATGATCAGCAGTGGACGTCTTCAGGCTGTTCAAATAACATTGTTCCATAATAGTTAGTTTTTATTTTACATTCGCCTTTTCTTATTCTATTCATTAAAATGATGGTTAAATTTGTAAAAAGTGTTCCGTACCATTATCTATAAAAACGAGCAAAAAATCACGTTTGTTGTATTGAAGGCCCTATATTTATTTTAGGGAAAAGGATGAATAGATGGAACGGCGAAGGGAGACAGGCGCAGCCGTCCCATCCTTTCATCCTTTTCCCCTATATTTTTCACTTTTGCTTGTCTCTTACCCATAAACAGGGTAAGGGCATAAAACTAATAAACCCGTGCGAAACCGGGGCGGGTCAGCTAGTTTATTATAAATTTCATAACTCATATTGAAGCCAGACGACACTGGACTACCCACTGTATTTTATAAAAGTAGGTTAGGTGCCTATTTTTAAATTGCCAGATTTGCACCTACTTTTTCATTATGTTTGCACTTTGATCTAAATCCATTCAGCCACTTTTAGGAAAAGAGATTTTCTACTTTTTAATCTCCCCAAAACCAAAGTAATTTTGTGCAAATGTATGAAGATTTACGAATATCGACAAAATGTAATGGACAGTGTAGGTACATCACTATTCGAGAGGCGTAAAATCGCCCATCCCAAAAATATCAATTAAAGCATTAAATCTTTCAGTAATTGCAATCGCATGGTAATTATACGGTGGAAAAAAACGTATATTCTTAATGTGAAATGCATATTTACTTCGAAACTTCGATGTTTAACATAAAAATAGCCAGTAAACTTTAACGTATAAAATGATGATTCTGGTTTTCCTCGGGTTACTCTTGATGCACAAAACACAGCACAACACGACACAATTTCACTATTGACACAATATTTAGCCCTAATAACAATATAATTACTAAATTTTCACGTTTTATGCTCTCGCATTTAATTTCTTGACACACCAAACTGTCTGAACATGACACGCGGTGCGCGGTAAGGCGACGTTGCCGTACCGACAGTCGCTTTCTCGCATACTCTATGCGCCGATTCGTGTATTAGACAGAGATACAAGATAGTATGTTTACACGAAGGATGCGGAGCGGCAACGCCGCATTGGCAGATTTTGGCTCTCTCCATAGACCTCCATGGTTATTTATCAATCAATCAATCATCAATAAAACTGTAACAGTTTTATACCAATGTACTCTGTGACTTGCATCCTCTATTAGTTTGTTTGTGTCTGTAACTAAGCTAATTTTGATTGCATTACACTTCGATAGAAAAGTGTAAACAATTTTTTTTAAATTTTTGTCTGTCCGTCTGTATGTCCCTTTAAACACGCATCACGCTGTACCACTGAACGGATTTTGCTGAAAGGTATGGTAATAGCTAATTATCCGGCCATGCGGGTTGCACTGAGCATAAGGTAATAATTTTTATGCGTACACCAAATACATGTATATGTCAGTATGTCACCGTCTTATTGCAAAAACCGTTTGTTTGTTGTAGTAAGAAATAAGCCTGTAACTGTATTATTTAGGCTTTATTCAACAAAATTAAACGTATAAAACATATTGGCACAAACAACCGTCACATGTAATTATCTTCCTTTTTATGACATCGAGTATTCACAACGGAAGGAGGCTATAATACCACATTCTCCTGGGCTTTATTGTGTCAACACATAGTCAGCCAAGTGGGCGGGCTGGTGGCGTACTCTTTCAGAGCGCCGCTGTGGCTGAGCATGTTGAGTATCTTCTTGACGCTCTGTAGTTACAGCGGTTTCATCCCCTCCATCCATTGCATCAGTGAAGTCATCATCTTCATTTGAATCGGCTTCATCAGTATCAGAAGGGCGCTCCCCAGCAGGAGCTAAATGCCGATTGGAGACCACAACTTCTCTCCCACTGCTCAAACGCACGCGTGAATGTTGAGGGTTACTCTCCAGCATATCAACTTCTTCAACCAATGGTTCATATTTGCTAGACCGGTTATGATTACGCATCAATACTTTTCCGGGATTGGCTAGCCACGTGGGCATCGACTGGCCGTTTGAGGACCTCCTAGCGTGGGAAAACATGCGTTCATGGGGCGTGCTGTTGGTGGCCGTACAAAGCAGTGATCTCACAGAATGTAAAGCCTGAGTTAGAACTGACTCCCATTTTGTTATAGGCAAATTTTGACTTTTTAGAGCCAATTGTACCGTCCGCCAAATTATTCCGTTGTATCTCTCTGTCTGACCGTTGCCTTGAGGGTTATAAGGCGTTGTATAGCTCGTAGCAATACCCTTCTGGTGAAGAAAGTCTTTCAATTCTTTTGATAAAAAGGACGTGCCACGGTCAGAGTGGATGTACGTTGGCATACCGAAAATAGAGAACAAATCTATAAGTTTGTTAATCACGGTTTTTGTGCTTAAATCTGGACATGGATATGCCCAGGGGAAACGAGAATATTCATCCACTATTGTTAGAATATATCGATTGTTCCCAGAGCCATCGGAAGGTAGCGGCCCTTTAAAATCTAGCGATATTCTTTCGAAAGGAGCCATCGCTTTCACTAATATCCCAACATTTGGTTGAAAACGAGGTTTTACCTCAGCGCAAATCGCGCAATTTGAAGTAATGCGTTTTACTTCTTCTGTGGAGTATGCTAGATTTTTACTTCGAATCCAGTGCAGCATTCTTGTCACACCAGGGTGACACAGTGTCTCATGCAATGTTTTTAGAGTATTTTCTGAATTGTTTGTAGAAGCAACTAATACAGCATTGGCTCTCGATAAAGCATCAGCTACTAAATTGTCTTTTCCGGGGCGATAAACAATATCAAAATTATATGCAGAGAGTTCTAGTCGCCACCGTTGTATTTTGTCATTCTTTATTCTTGTTGAATGTTGCTGGTTAAACATAAATGCAACCGATTTTTGGTCTGTGATTAATTTAAAAGGTCTCCCACTGAGAAATTGTTTCCATTTACGAAGACACTGAACTATAGCTGCTGCTTCCTTTTCTATAGCTGGATGATTCCGCTCGCTACTGTGAAGACTTCTTGAGAAGAAAGCTACGGGTCTGCCTTCTTGTGACAGAGTTCCCGCGATCGTGTTATCTGAGGCATCGGTTTCAACAACGAATTGTATCTTGTCATCAATAGCGTTAACAGCCGACTTCGCTATTTCTTGTTTCAGGGCTTCAAAAGCGCTTGCTGCCTCCGAACCCAATGGGAATATTCCTTGTGAAATTAGGGGCTGAATCTTAGCGGAAAATCTTGGTACCCATTTAGAGTAGTGGGCGAATAATCCTAATGCTCGGCGAAGTGATGCAGAGTCTGAAGGTAGAGGAAGATCTAATAGGGGACGCATACGCTCCGCGTCAGGTTTGATAGCTCCTTCACATATGGTATAGCCCAGAATACTTACTTCCTTCAATGAAAACTCACTCTTATTATGGTTCAATGTCAGATTGTACCGATTGGCAACGTCAAGAAAGCGTTGTAGTTTTTGATCATGGTCAGCTTGATCAATTCCACATACGGTTATGTCATCTAAGTACGCATGTACTCCTTGTAAATCCTCTTTAGCAATGATATTATTGACAGCTCGTTGGAAAGCTGCTACCCCATTTGTAACTCCAAAGGGTATCCTGTTAAATTGGTATAAATTTCCTTCAGCTTCGAATGCCGTATATGGTTTTTCAGCCTCCAAAATTGGAAATTGGTGATAGGCGCTTTTCAAATCGATTTTACTATAAACTCGGTATTTGGCTATTTTAGAGACTAGGTTTTCAATACTTGGTAAAGGATAAGCATCCAGCTGTGTATATCTGTTTACAGTCTGCGAGTAGTCTATACACATCCTTCTTTTGTGGTTTTCACTTGTTGTTACGAGTACTTGCGCTCTCCATGGCGACAAACTGGGTTCGATTATCCCTTCAGCTAATAGCTTCTTTACCTCAGAACTGATGAACTGCGTGTCACTTTCTGAAAATCTTCGTGATTTTATAGCAATTGGTTTGCAGCCTGGCAGTAGGTTTGGAAATAAACAGACTGGATCAATATTAGCACAAGGCAGAGCACATAATTTCAATGGAGCCTCTGGTCCGCCGAAGTGCATTTCTAATGTTTTGTGCTTCGTAAGAATATCATGACCTATTATTATGTCTGTACACAAATCTTCAATAACTAATAATTCTGCTGCAAATGAATGGCCTTGTAGTTCAATATTGACGGAGCACAGTGTGTGTACCTTTGTCTTTAGGTTTGAAGCAGCCATGCTTACATTTTGATTGCATGAACGCAGCCTAAGTTTGTGTAGGTGAGTTAATCGACTGTCTATAAAACTCGCAGTACTCCCTGTATCGATCAACGCTTTGGCTGTAAATAATCCGTTTACTGTGATAGGTACCATGGCTTTATTTAATTCCATTGTAGCGGCAACAATACAGGATAGCCGTTGTTGTAGAGATTCTCTATTTTCAAACTCTTTGTTTTGTTCACTTTGAGCCGCAAAAGCACCATGTTGAGGTGCTGCCGCACCCTTGCAGACTTTCGCAAAATGTCCTCTTTTTCCGCACTTGAGACAAGTAGTACTTGCAGCAGGACAGTTTCGTCGTGGGTGTCTTTTATTTCCGCAAAAATAGCACAGTTCTTGGGTATTATATTTCTGATTATTAGTAGATGCGGCGTTTACGAATGGACTAGACGTAGAAGCTGCTTGTTGATAATCATCATTGTGTAGCCGTGCCAATTCGAGAGCACGGGCCTGTTTAAATGCATCGTCCAAAGTGAGAGTGCTGTTTTCAAGCAATCTTTGTCGTACCAATGCCGACGACAGTCCCGCAATGAATGCGTCTCTAATAAATTCGCATTCATTTTGCTCGGCAGTAACGTGCTTGAAATTGCATTCCTTTGAGAGGAGTTTTAGTGCCTGCAGATACTGGTCGATTGACTCACCCGGTTGTTGCGACCGTTTTGCTAATCGGTGCCTGGAGTATATTTCGTTAGGTGGTTTCAAAAATATTGCGTCGAGTTTTTGTATGGCTATATTATATTCAGTGCAGTCCTGTATATGAGCATATATAGTAGGTGCCAGATGGTTTGTCAGAATTTGCAATTTAGCTTCCTTTGCAATCGGTTTTTCTTTGGTAGAGATAGCTGACAGAAAATTTTCAAAGGTATTTTTCCAATGTGTCCACTGAGGGGACAGATCGTGGCTCGAGGACGGGTCTCCGTCGAAGCGTTCAGGGCGTAGATATTTTTCCATTTTGTTGAATAAATTGTAGTAAGAAATAAGCCTGTAACTGTATTATTTAGGCTTTATTCAACAAAATTAAACGTATAAAACATATTGGCACAAACAACCGTCACATGTAATTATCTTCCTTTTTATGACATCGAGTATTCACAACGGAAGGAGGCTATAATAACACATTTGTAAAAAAAAAAACAAAAATTAAACTGGTTATTTATAAATTGACGATTTATTGCAAACTGACTGAGTTAGTGAAATATCGACCGTTTTATTGTAAGACACATTGCCCATTTGCAATAAATCGACAGTTTACAAATAACCGCGTTTTTTATAAACAAACGGTTCTTACAAAAAGACGGTGACATATACAAGGTGATTGATTGAATCGAGCTATGGAGAGAGCAATGCTCGGTGTTTCCCTGCGAGATAGGATCCGAAATGAGGAGATCCGCAGGAGAACTAAAGTGACCGATGTAGCTCTTAGGATTGGCAAGTTGAAATGGCAATGGGCAGGCCACATCGCTCGTAGAACTGACAACCGATGGGGAAGAAAGGTTCTCGAGTGGCGACCACGAACTGGAAGACGCAGCGTAGGCCGGCCCCCCACTAGGAGGACCGACGACCTGGTGAAAGCCGCGGGGAGCCGATGGATGCAGGAGGCGAGCAGCTGATCTAAGTGGCGCTCCCTGGGGGAGGCCTATGTTCAGCAGTGGACGTCTTCAGGCTGTTAATGATGATGATGATTGAATCGGGCGTGACCTCGCGGAAGTTCATCTTAAATATAAAATGAAACAAGAATATCCGATGTAATTCCGCTAAAATAATACTATAAGATTATCTATATTGGGCTTTTCTTATTCTTTGTCACATACATTTACCAGCAACAATCTTTTACAGCTTTCCCAATATAGATAATCTTATAGTTTTATTTTAGCGGAATTACACTAGATATTCTTGTTTCATTTTGTATATACAAGGTGACCTTGAATTGGTATGTTATCCCGAAAAGAGGTAAATCTACACCCCAAGGTAGACAATGTTTCTTCTACGACTTTACTAAATTAATAGATTTTCATTGAAGAAATGCCATGTAAAGTTTATGTTCGAAAATAGTCTTAGCGCAGCTGGGTGGTTGGACGGCGATAGAAGGCAGGGTTTTTAGAATAACATTTAGGGACACTTTTTGTTTTTCTAAAACGGCCAAGTACAGGTTCCACAAAGCAATAAGGATGTATTTTATGCACAGAATTCACTCCATTACATAGATTTTATGCTAGAAAATTCAGTTTGTATATTAAGTACCTATTTATTTATTCTCATCCTGCCTGTCGAAGGGAAGATAGAAAGAAAAGGGAAAAAGAGATTCTAAAACATATCTCCGACAAATGTTTCTCTGCCGGATTAGCCGCCGACAGAATGCTTCGTTTAGATGGGGATAAGGATGAATGGATGGGACGGAAACAGAAGGGAAGCAGGCTCAGCCTACCATCTTTTGCTAAACATGTCGAATTATAAAAAGTGTTCTATTTTCATCTCGGTAAATTACTACCTACCTAATCTGTGTGCAAAATTTCATCTAACTCGGTTCTGCCATTTAGTTATACCTACAAACAACAAATAACAAACTGTGCGGAAATACACGACATTTATATTTTACAGAGGGATGTACTTATTCTGAAGTGACATTATGAATACTTCTGTACTTTAAACAGTATTAATAAAATTCATTTTATAGGGAAGTATAGAAAATTAAATATTAAAATGAACCACAAATTTTTTTTTTTTTTTTAAACGGGCATAAGCCTTTATTACTTAGTATTTATTAGACGCACATTAATATTCATTAAATATTTTTAACCTACACACCGATATGTTATCATGGCTACAGTTTACAGTTTTTCATTTTAAACGAAGGTATTTTACTTAAATCAATAATTGATTTTGATAACATCACTTTCGAAATGAATACCGGGATATAACATTTCCTTTTTTCGACGATACTTATTATATATACTGATTAGCATTTTAAATTACATTACTACCATTTAGATTTAATCGATCACATTAAACATTTAATTGTCTACAGCACAGTAAATAGAACGTCTTAAAATAACATGTAGTCATGTATAATATATAATATGTATGGCACCGTTTTTTTGTAAGAAGCGATTGTTGATAAAAAAACGGGGTTATTTATAAACCGTCGATTTATATTTTTTGCTGTAATTAATTTTTTTTTTAGTCACAAGTGGCTAACCAGTAACTAGGTTACGACGACAAGCAAAGCGAGGAGGATTGTTAAGGCTATTTTTGACCACACTATAACAATACAATACAATAAAACCCCAGATAATATAATACCTACAGTACAGATGCCTCATCCCATACAACGGAATAACGCGGGCTATTTTACGAATTATTTTATTTCTGCATAACACAAGATTATCAAGTAACATTTATTGCGTTTTGGCGAAGTATTGGGCCAAATGAATACACTGGACACTAACTAGTAACTCACGATTACTAAATTTTTTTCAAGTTCGGGCTATTTTTCGTTTATACCTAATGGGATCCCATGATAAAACGAAATGATACCGATTAACCGAAATAACCGAAAAATCGACCATGTTATTGTGAGGCACATTGCTCGTTTGCAGTAATTCGACAGTTTATAAATAACTGTGTTTTTATAAACAATCGGTTCATACAAAAAGACGGTGACACATACATCAAGTATACATTTATAAAGATGATAAGTACTTAAGGAACAATAAGGAAACATGAAATTTTACGCAGATTTATAATATAATTTCATATTATTCAGATAGGTTTACTAAACTTGTAGTGTAGGTAAAAAAATTACACATTTGAATTGAATTGAACTCTACTTCACACCATGCTCTGCCACACCCATAGATTTATAAAACGAAAAACATTTATTGTGCCGGAAACTTCTTTACCTAGATACTTACTTATTATTCCGCCATATGGATTATAATGGCGTTATAGAGGTAGCCCATGACAGACGAATATAACTATGTGTATGTATAAAACATTTCTATCACCGATGTTTTTTCCTTACAAATGTTGTCTGGAAGAAATCGCTCACAAAAAGTTAATCATTGAGATCTTAATCTCGGCTATTTAGATAAAGATGTGGCTAATTATTATAAATAAAATAAGACCCCCAACCCCGCAAGTTGGTTGTAAAGGGTGAAGGAAAAATTCGTACACGAGACCACTTTTCACGGTAGCTTAAGTAGTATCCCGGCTTGAGGGATGGATAGATGTGCGTCCAATCCCCGCTCGTGATTCTAAATTTTTCCTTTACAAATTAACCTATAAAATAAGACCACTGCTAAAGGTAGGTCTATGATTACGTCTAGCCTGACTAAGATCCAATATGGCGGGTAATGTTTACCTACAGAGCCTAACAAGATGTAACAATACTTTGTTTTTAACCTAACCTTTGACTATTTAATGGTTAAATACTCATAGAACCTACCATAGCACCTTAAATAAAATAATTGAGCCAAATTTATTATCATACTGCCCGGTCTTCGCACGGGTTAAATAGATTTAATACGCCGTATCCCTGTTTTTTTTTTTTTTTTTTTTTTTTTTTTTATATGTTGGCTCCACACATAGTGTATTTAGCCAGTGTCAAGTATTGTATATTTTCATCGAGTTTTAGAATATTTTACGTAGTCAAGTCTTAGTCATAGTCATAGTCCAGTCTAAGTCGGGTCATAGTCCAGTCTAAGTCATGCTCAAGTAAAGTGGTGGCAACTTTACAAGAAGCTTCTATGGAATTTTGGAAGCAACACGAAAAACCACGTTACACCACATTATATCACTTGACCACACTCATGCTCGTAATTCAGCACTTAATGCGTAAAACGCCACCAATTTTAAACATTAACACTGAAAAAAGCACACGTTTTGAGAAATAATACAATGCCACGACGTGAACTTTTTCACGTTCCCGCCAAAACTCCGTATCCCTGTTACGTATACCTTGTACACTTGGGTTGCAATATTCAGTAAGTATCCCTAATTTTTAGAAAATATAGTAATAGTCTATGTCCCCGGGGATAGTGTAGCTTCCCAGCAGCGAATGAATTTTTCAAATCGGATCAGTAGTTTCGGGGCCTATTCAATGCAAACAAACAAATTATTTCCTCTTTATAATATTGTTATAGATAATAGATACTTATCATTAATCAAAATGGTGGGAACCGATTGCACTCCCTTTCTCCAACAAGATAAGGCTATGCATTCTAAAAATTCGTAATATTAATAAATAAATATTAGTAATAGATAAGTAACTAACACGTTTATCATATATACAGAACTACGATGTAGTGTAGTAGGTACTACAGCGCCGATATGCCGTTCTAATGTGACTCCCGATGTAATAGCGCCACCAAAACCTGTTGCCGATTGCGAGATCACCCGCAGGTTATCCCGTTCCACGAAATCTTACTTAAAAAGAGCCACCTCGAGAACTGCGCCTGTTCCAAGCAGATGCTTGTGAGCGAGACCTGCGGCGAGTCAAGCCGCCTCGCCTCGAAACCCCACGTTGAGCATTGACACCTTGTTCAGAAGATCCATGTCCATTAGAAGCACGACCAACGCGTCTGCGGCGTCCTCTGCCAGATCCGTTTCTTGGGACTGAGCGAAGCTGTTCTATCAGTCCATTATACACAGAAGAGCCGTTGGAGCTCTCCTGATCTGCGTTGTCAGAACCAGACGAAGATTCTTCACGTGCGGGCAAATTTTCTTGGTTATTAGGCGGGTTTGGCCTCTCAGACAAAGGTAAAATCTCAAAGCGTAAACTAACGCCTACGGCAGTATCGTTTGGCAAGGGCAAAACGATGGCGATGGGAACGTTGGGGCGAACGGGGGCCGCAAATCGACCACCGTTAGGCGAACCATCGTAACGCGGACCATCGTTAGACGGACCACCGTTAGACGGGCCACCGTTAGACGGACCACCGTTAGACGGACCGCCGTTAGACGGACCACCGTCAGGTGGTCCCACTGCAAGTTGAGGTGTGCCGTTAGGAGCATCAGTTGGCCCAACAGCGCTGGGAAGTCCATCACCACTGGCACCGGGTGCCATAATGGCAGGGGGACCGGGAGGGTCGCCGGCTGCGTCCACACAGCTGTGATGCGGAGAACCGCCTACATCGCTGCCACTACAGGCGTGCATATTACACGGCGTTGGATGACACGACATCTCACTCCGATCTGAAATAAAAGGAACCGTTTTCTATGTGTTTTCTCATGTCTGCGTCACTACTCCGACGGCTACACACACGCAATTCTTTAGAGCTTGAATTGTATTAAGTTGGAGATGCATTGGAGATTACAGGATATAAGTACCAGTATATAGCGGGGTGTAGTGGGGTACGTAGTTGTTTTAAATTTAGGTATACAGGGGGATTGGTTCGCAGACTGTATCCTTTCAGGGTGTACCTAAACAGTACTTTTGGTGCTGTTGCACAAAATCTTAGAGTAAGATGATAAAAACTCCCGAAACTGTACCTAATACTGTAATAGTCAAAGTGACTAAAATTCAAAATAAAAATGCGCATAATAATCTACAATTTCTTGGTTTTAAGAATGATATTACAGTCGTTATGAATTGATTAATGCCCACACATATTTATTTATTTATTTATTTATTTATCAAACAATAAAATGGCAAATATTCTCTTTTGCTGTCATAAACACTATCAAAGTGTTATTTACCCGGCAATTTGTCAAATTCCAACTCGTGCGGTAGGCTGTGCGGTAAGAACCTTAATTCTGAAGGCTTTAGTTGACTTATTTAAAATACTAAGGCTGAGTTGCACCAGCTTACTTTAACGCTAACTTTAACCCTAACTATAACCGCTCCACGCTTCGCGGGGCGGGCTAATGTCAAAATTTGACCGTAACTTTAACCGTGATTATGGTGCAACTCAGCCTAAAAATATATCAGTCTCTTACATTCCCGTCTGTTTGACAAGAACAACAACAGTTTTAGGCTGAGTTGCACCAGCTTACTTTAACGCTAACTTTAACTGCTAACTGTCACCGTCCACGCTTCGCAGGGCGGGCTAATGTCAAAATTTGACACTAACTTTAACTGTGATTATGGTGCAACTCAGCCTTAGTAGTTTTAGATCTGTCAACTAAAGCATTTAAAATCGGCCCCATTGATTACTTAAAAATCAGTTTATGACTACGTGGTTGCTCTAACTCTTGCTTTGTGGCTTGACGTTGATCGTGATACCAAGTATTTTACTTGGATGATTTCGTATTGCGAAGATGGGGTAGAATCTTTGGTTATGGTTATCTTTGGAACCCATTAATATTTATTGATAAATTACAGGTATGTCATTAGAAAGCCGTTGAAAAGTAGGTAGGTACAAGTTTTTGAAGAAATTTATCGAAAAAAAGATTCAGCCAACTATTTTATATACCTAATCAATTTATTGCCAGCGTCATCAATTGCAGGAAAGTACATGGTTTCAAGTTAAAGAGCTGTACTTCAAAACTATGGTGAATTATGATAAAATTTAAGCGTTTGTTACTCGTACTTTCAAAAACAGTGATTTAATGTTAAAAAATGGGATTTTCCCAATTTTTCAAAAAAGATTGAACTACTAACAAAAAAAATATCACTGAACTTTACTATCATGGTGTTAAAGTATTATATACCCTAAAAGGATACGGTCCAATCACCCTGTGTCGCGAAACTCATGAAGTTTTAGATAAGATAAGATAATTTATATTGCCAACAGTTTTTAGGAACAATACACGGTTATATTATTTAAGTAATGAAACAATAACTAGATCTCAAAATGTAAAAATGACATCAAACACTACAATATAATTTTGAGAATTGTTCTTTCAATAACTGTTTTAGTAATGAAAAGTTTATGACAGAAAGAGTTTTTTGTTTTCCTCGCAAAGGTATTGAAAACCATCGTATGACACGCGTGTTTAATGATCAACTTCACACACTTGTATCGTAATGTACCTCCTAGGTATTATATGTGAGTACCTAGGTTTTTTTTTATGAAAATGAATGACGTGACGAGCTGGTCGTTCACCTGATGTTAAGCAATACGGCCGCCCATAACAGTTGCAGTGTCACTCGGAACTTTAAAATAATAAAGTTTTGCGTGACACTGCACTGCGCACGTCATCCTGAGACATCGCACTGTCTAGTAATCAGATTACTACACTGTGTAATCAGGTCATAAAGTCTCATTTGCCCAGTAATTTCACTAGCTACAATGCCCTTCAAACCGGAACACAGTATTGCTTGCACACTACTGCTTGGCGGCAGGATAACTGGCAAAGCGGTGGTACCTACCTAGACGAACTTTGCAGAAAAGTCCTACCACCTAGTTAATAAGGCCTTAAAATATTTAATAAAATAAAAGATTACGAGAAAAATAGGTGTGGATTTAGGGTCCAATTACACAAGCAAAATCTCTAATTAGCATAGGGGGTAACACATAAAAAGCAAAAGCAAACGCCTGCGCTAAAAAAAATAGGTACTAAAAGGTCCATTAAAACAAATACCTAGTCCAAAATAACATTGCATGATGAAGTTAATATGATTCTTATAAATTTTAATCTTTGGAGCTTAGATAATACGACAGGACACTATATTGGGGTCAATATAATAGGTGCCTACTTAAATTGAGTAGGTATATTCGAATCGCAGTAGCTTTTGAATAGCGTTGTAATTTTTAAACTAATTTATAAGACTACTTTAATTTGATTTATTATCGTACACTGCCTTTTACCCCGACTCCCTTATTCTGGAAGCTACAGGCGTTATGTATATATTTCTAAAAGTATTAAATATTAGGTATTAAAAAGAGAAAGCTCAGCTAATAATTAATATAGTCAAAACATCTAAAATCGAATATATCATCGTGATTGTTAAAAAAAATGCTCATAGTCAATCATAGTTTTAAGAATAGTGATTAATAATTATTAGTTAGTTCAGATAAACCTTAACATAATCAAATGATTAATGAAACTTCTTTTATTTTATATTAAACGCTCAGCACTCTCTAAAATTAATCAGAAGTCAAAATGTCTAAAATCTAACTTACACTTAAGTAAAGTACTTAGCATAACTATATTTCCGTAATCATAGTTACCAAATCGTGCATTATCAGTTTTTGTTAAAAATAAATGCTACCATAGTTTTAATAGACATCAATTACATGAATAAATCCACGTACACCTTAACATAATAAAAATAATTTTTAAATGCCACATATAGAATGGCAAAATAGAGTCTTATCCAAAAAATAAAACCGTAGAAAAATGTAGGCGCTTTATTAGAGATGAGAAGAGTAGGTAGTAACCGTTAACCTAGTTGAAACAATCGCGACTGATTTTTATAAAAGCTTCATGAAAATAACCTGTTCTAAGATTAAATAATTGTTTTATTGCACTAGCATTTTTATCTCGACGTTTACGAAACTCAATTTAAATTGAAATTTTCACGCGCGCTTAGCGAAGTAATTGAAACATTATAGAAGACGCTCAGCGCTTGCTAATAATCAGACTAAGTTAAAACATCTAAAATTGTAAAGTAAGTATACCATATTTTTTCTTAATTATCATTAACCAAATCGTGTACCTACGTAATATTTCATCGTGTTTTGTTAGTGTCTGTTAAAAAAATGCTACCATATTTTTAAGACATAGTCATATTTCATTTTATATTAAACGCTCAGCACATTCTAAAATTGAGTTAGTCCAAATGTCTAAAAATCTAACTTACACTTAAGTAAAGTAGCATAACTATATTTCCAAACTAAATAGTGCATTATCAGTTTTTATAAAAACATGCTACCAGTTTTAAAACTAGTCATCAATTACCATTAGTAAGTTCAAATAAACCTTGACTTAAAATTTTTATTTCAAAACTTAAATAGCATTATAATATATACACTACACTAAACAAATTAAATAACTTCAAAACTATAATACTTATATATAATTATTATTAGTTAATTTAGATAAACATTAACATAATCAAATAATATTCAAAAATATTTTATTTTAATATAAAACGCTCAGCACTCTCTAAGATTAATCAGACTAAGTCAAAACATCTATAATCTATCTTACACTAATTAAGTAAAGGGTACAACAACAACAAACAATAATTAAAAATTAACCAAATCGTGAATTTGTTAAAAAAATGCTATCTATCAATTTTAAAATTAATCATCGAACTCATCATCAAATTAATTAATTTAAATAAACATTAACATAATAAAAAATATTTTTAAATGCCTCCAACACGAAAAATAAATTTGTAGTAAAATTACGGCACTATTAGAGATGAGAAGCGTTAATTAGACGTTAAATCTAGTAGAAACCATTGCTACTGATTTTTTATAAAGCTTTATGAAAATGTATAACATGTTCTAAGATTAAATAATCGTCTTACTGTTTTTATCTCGATATTTACGAAACTCAATTTAAATTGAAAATTCACGCGCGCTTAACAAAATAATTAAAAATTAACGAAGACGATCAGCACTCACTAAAAATCAGACTTAGTTTAAACATCTAAAATCTAACACACCAAATCGTGTAATAAATATTTTATTCCATATTAAACGCTCAGCAAATTCTAAAATTGAATGCCATATTACATTTTGTCAAAATGTCTAAAATCTAACTTACACTTAAGTAAAGTATCATAACTATATTTTCGTAATCATAACTAACCAAATCGTAAATTATCAGTTTCTGTTAAAAGAATGCTAAGTATCATAGTTTTAAAACTAATCATCAATTACCGTAAATAAATTCAAATAAACCTTAAGACAATAAAAAATATTTTTAATTGCCACCGATAAAGCACTAAGAGGAAATTAAAATTAAAATGGGGATAAGTACTAACATTTTAGCATTGAAAAAAAATTAAATGTTGGACCAACTTAGGTGTAGGTACTTACGAAAGCCTTTCGCAGCCAAACCGTTCAACAGTTTTAACAAAAGAACACTAGGCATGCACTAGAATAATCACCGCGCCTCAATATTTTCGGACTATCTCAACAAGCTATGTGTTGAGTTTGCACACTGGCTACGTACCTAATACGTAAGTGGGTAGACGCAATAATCGATATCACTACGTGACAGGATACCGGCCTGTCTATCCCAAAGTCCCGGCTTTTAGAACGTGGAATGTTACCGTTATCAATCACGGAACGAGACGGTATGTACATATTACAACGTACCTTAAGTTAGCTGCGCATGTGCGAAATCATTGCGCATGCGTGGTTTCATTATTAAGGTTCCGTAGCCAAAGGATAAAGGTAAAGCGAACCCTATTACTAAGACTCTGCTGTCCGTCTGTCGGTCTATTTGTCTGTCCGGCTGGCACCAGGCTGCTTTTTTATACCTGTCTCATGCATGATCCGTGACAGTTACAGTTGGAATTTTTACAGATGATGTGTTTCTATTGCCGCTTTAACAACAAAAACTAAAAACCAGAAGAAATAAATATTATAGAGGGCTATCCCGTACAAAAGACGTGATTTAATATGCTCGTTTTTATAGATAGGTACAGTACGGAACCCCTTCATGCGCAAGTCCGACTCGCACTTGGCCGGTTATTTTAAGTACAAGTTGCTTACACAGTAAAAAATCTATGTACGTCGTGTCGTACGTCTTTTTTTTTATTTTTGCAAAATTTTGGTAGTAACAGCCACTAGAAGTGAAGAATTTATGGCGTTAAAATTATGACGAAGAAAAGTAGTTCTCATCATCATTAACAGACGTCCACTGCTGAACATAAGCCATAGAGCGCCACCTTGAGCGGCTGCTCGCCTCCTTCATCCATCGCCTCCTAGCAGTTTTCACCAGATCGTCGGTCCACTTAGTAGGAGCCGGCCTACGCTGTGTCTTCCGGTTTGTAGTCGCCACTCGAGAACCTTTCTTTCTCATCGGTTGTCCGTTCTACGAGCGATGTGGCCTGCCCATTGCCATTTCAACTTGCTAAGTATAATACTTAGTAGTTCTAGGTATTACATACTTGTACCTAATGAGAATAAGAAACGATCACCAAGCTATGCCATCGTGGTGAGGTGATTATGACAAAAATAATACCTACCTAAGCGTCTTTTGAGTAGGAGGACTATGTTCAACTTCAGCAGTGGCCGTCTTCCGACTGTTCAGTTGAAGTTTGTATATAGTACTGTAGTGTAGGTACATATAAAAATAGTAGCACTTTTTTGTATGAAAGTTCTTTCTCGATTCTACGTGAATGTGTAGGTACCTATCTACCTATCGATCGAAGTTATGTATTAGATCCTTTATTGATCTGGCGCTGAATAGTATACTTACCTACTAGATGAGATTAGATGACAAAAACGTAGGTTTGAGCTATTTGTGGTTTGCTTTTCACTGTTACACGTTACACGCTCATAAATTAATATACTAGGCTGAACTGAGTAAATAAATATTACCAATTCCCGCCAATACCGTGTTGTTGGAGCCAAACCAAAGAGTATGTAATGTAAGTATGTTTCCTATGGTTTCCTACTCAGATAAACTATTTTTTTTTATATGTTGGCTCCACACATAGTGTATTTAGCCAGTGTCAAGTATTGTATATTTTCATCGAGTTTTAGAATATTTTACGTAGTCAAGTCTTAGTCTTAGTCATAGTCATAGTCCAGTCTAAGTCGGGTCATAGTCCAGTCTAAGTCATGCTCAAGTAAAGTGGTGGCAACTTTACAAGAAGCTTCTATGGAATTTTGGAAACAACTCGAAAAACCACGTTACACCACATTATATCACTTGACCACACTCATGCTCGTAATTCAGCACTTAATGCGTAAAACGCCACCAATTTTAAACATTAACACTGGAAAAAGCACAAATTTTGAGAAATAATACAATGCAACGACGTGAACTTTTCCGCGTTCCCGCCAAAACTGAAACCCAGATAAACTAGTTTCCTATTATATTAAGGGCTTCGTTCTCTATATTCGATTAAAGTTACGATTACCTAGCCAGGGAGTAATACTGATCGGGACGTAAAGGCGGCAAGTAGTTCTTCCCAGTTTCACGAACGAAAACAGAGTTTCGATCAGCTACTCAGTGGGTAAAAATTTAGGGTGATCTGTAGCAACGTCAACTGTTCATTTCGTTCGTCCAATAGTCACCCTGACTGCTGTCAGTGACCCCATTTTGGGTTCGTATTTTTTTTTTTGACATTTTTATGTGCCAGCTACATGCTGCGGTGCGGTAGGCGCCCTTCAAAGAGTATTTATTCCCTACCTAAAAACAGTAAGTAGGTAAAGATTTATATAAGATAGATATATTATTTACAAAAAGGAGTATCAACTATCAACTAATTAAATTAATGTAATGAGGAATGTAATACGAATTTAGATTACATTGTTTAGTTCAACGCGAAATGTAATAAGTAATACCTATAGGTACCTGAAATATGGTTTTAACTTGACGCAATAATAAAAATTAAAACAACACAAAACAAAAATATCATAATATCATAGATTAATATATATGTCTATGCATAATATTATATAAGTATTTAACATATTATAATTGAACAAAAACTTTTTTAGTAGTCATCATCATCATAATCATCAGCCTGAAGACGTCCACTGCTGAACATAGGCCTCCTCCAAAGAGCACCACTTTGAGCGGCTGCTAGCCTCCAGTATGACGGTCCAGGCTGATGATGATGATGATGATGATCAGCCAACTCGGAACTTTACTCGAATATAGAGAACGAAGGCCTAATAGTGTTTGTTAAACTCCTTGGTTATTGCAGCCAACTATAACTTCCTTGCAGCCAACCTACAGGTTAGAGATACTACGCCATCTAGTAACAGAAGCGGAACTAGTTTTTTTTTTAAACAAAACGGTTCATTGTCATTGTCAGTTGTCAGTCAGGTCTTTCTTTCAGTGTCCGAGCTCAATCGGATCTGCCATTGTTAGTTGGCAACTTCAACTTGGCATTGGCATTTAGCCGTTGCCCGAACTTTACTTTGGTAACGTTTTTCGTTCCTTTTGACCCCTCTTCGTTACTTTCTCGTTACTGGACTAAAATCGTCACTTGCTGAGGCTTTACTACGCTAGTCAAAAAGGTTATGCCATCTCGATATTCTCGTAATGTTTCTGTGCAGCTTTTAGGAAAATAGTTCTAGGTAGTTCTAACATTCCGCATTTAATTTTACTTATTTTTTCTTCTCTTATTTTTCTTAATTTAGCTTGTACACCTTCACGATAAAATAGATTACATTCTCTGGCAGCTTGGCACAACCGCATTCTGACGTCGCAGGTTTTTAGTATACGTAATTATGTAGATACTTTGAACTTCCTCCATAGTAGGCAATAATAACAACAGTACGTACAACCACCTTTCAATCACACTTTTACTGTTATATTAATTCTACTAAAAATACCCACTAGCACTACCCTGGCCCATAACTAGATCCACCAGTGCTACCCGTCACTCCAAAAATATAAAAAAGTTACCAACACAGTAGCGCCATTTATTGAGTAATTCTTAAGAATCATCCTATCCAGCATGGTCAAGTTACATCAACACAAATGCTGTACAGATAACGCCTCCCAAATCAATATTTATGATTTTTATAGCAGTATCGCCTGCTCAGCGTAATCTACAGATTAATTTGTAAAGAAAAAATTAGAATCACGAGCGGAGATTGAACCCGCATCCATCCATCCCTCAAACCGGGATAATATGCTTTACTTAAGCTATCGTGACAAGTGTTCTCATGTCCGAATTGCGATACTGCTATAAAAATCATAAATATTGATTTGGGAGGCGTCATCTGTACAGCATTTGTGCTGATGTAACTTGACCATGCTGGTTGGGATGATTCTTAAGAATCACTCAATAGATGGCGCTACCAACCCCGTAAGTTGGTTGTAAAGGTGAAGGAAAATTCGGAAATGAGACCACTTGTCACGATAGTTTAAGTAAAGCATTATCCCGGCTTGAGGGATGGATGGATGCGGGTTCAATCCCCGCTCGTGATTCTAATTTTCCATTTACAAATTAATCTGTAGACTACGCTGAGCAGGCGATACTACTATAAAAATCATAAGTATTCATTTTCCGTTGATCTATTTTTCAATAATAACACGTTATTACAGCAGCCCCCTTTTAGCATAAGGTTTTTTTAATTATTTGATAACATAATCGTTACTTTTGATGTCAAATCTTTTTGATTATCTGTGATTTTTATATATTATAGTGTTTTAATTTTAGGTTTAGTTTTTAGGTTTAGTATAGTAGTTTTAGTGCAGTTTATTTAATTATAATTTTATATTTTATTTTAATTTTCAATGAACATGTTATATTACAAACTATGAAATAAAACTGAAACCTTACCATTTGACTTATTCGTTAAATCGTTACTTTTGTTAGACTAACTCTGGTAGCACTGTTATGTTGCTGGTCGTGGTCGGGATCGGCCATTGATTTTTTGAATCGTTTTGTTGTTGTTAAATTATCTGAAATAGTTTTAGCTAAAATGCCGAAAAATATCACTCCTGAAGTGCGAGATATAATATTAAAGGTTAAAGAGTTTATGGACGAGGAAAAACGTATGCAAGTGCCTATAATTCCGCTGGCTAAAGTGTACCTACGAGTGTCGGCTGCCACTGGTAAGAAATCAAAATAACATTGTCCCTCCTAACTCCCAAGATTACCTACAAAGTTGGCTTCTGAATTTACTATAAATAATATGCAATATGTGACGCACCACTTCGTAATGACAATGTTATTATTTCTTTTGTTGTAAAATTGGTTTATCCCTACTAATATTTATATAAAACTTGTCTGTTTATTTGTGTATGTCACTTGAACACAGCTGAGCTGATTTACATAGGTACCTACAATTTTCCACCCTTATTGTGTGTCGTGAAAAACCTGGTAAAGTTTGGGTGAACCGCAGGGCATTTTGTATCTTTAAATAAGTACTTCGAATATTAATTATGAATTAATTTTTGTTAAGTACAGTAAAGATTTTATCAATCTACTTTGATGAATTTATATCCAGGTGTTTCGGAAAGGACAGTTTTGAACATTGTCAAAGAAGCAAGGCTTGTTGAGCAAGGTCTCTTGGACCCGGAAACGTTAAAGAAAACACCAAAAAAACGCGTAAGGACCAAAGGCAGGATTGAAGTCGATGAGTATGATTTGCAAGTGATACACCGGAAGATCCATGAGTTCTATGCCTACAAAAAAGAAGTACCAACAATAAACAAGCTGTTGCAAATCTTAAGAGATGAAATAAATTTCAAGGGGTCGAGGGAAACACTCAGAAAGATACTTCGCAAGAATGGATTTCAGTTCAGGAAAACAAAGAACATGAAAGAGAAAGAGGCTGCACCTCAGTCCATCTCTGGTGTGCCTCCAATTGTTGCACCATACATACATACCATGTTTAGCCATAAGAATATTCAAAATTAGTAGGTAGTAGTGCCTTTTAACAAAACTACTTGGTAGTAGTTTTAAGAAAAATGGTTATTCTATTCTATTTAAATAAATATTGTGTCAAGCAGTTTTTTGTAATTTAGTGCTTGTAGTAGTAAACACAGAGTAAGCTTAAGCCCACACTTGCATATAATGTAGATAAATAACAGCATTGTGAAAATTATCATTCTTGCTTACTTATAATTTAAGGGTAAACAACTTATTTCTACAAAAGCGTGATTCCATCAGGCAAGTCTTGCATGCAAGTATGACATCACATTTACATACAACTGCTTGCATGGATAATAAAAATGTTCAACAACTGATGGTTATCTTGGGTCGAAGGTGTCCTGCTGTGGTTGGTGCTGCTTCCTACGATGTGAGATGATAATGTATGAACAACGGATTAAAAATAGGCTATACAAGTTTCAAACTACCTATATGCAAGTTGTAGCTTGTATGTAGATTTGTTCAAGTTGCATGAAATATGCTTACAAATAACTGGTCGAATGGAAGTGCACCTTAATCCTTAGACTCCCAGCAACTTGAAATTGAACCGGCTTACCCAGCCCGGCATACTTTGTTATTGTATTGTTATGGAAAAAACTGTTATTCCAGAAGTTAAGTAAGCAGTTATAATGCTCTTATTTATGTACATACTTATTTGTTGCCTCCTAGAGAAGTTATGATAATATAACAGACATTGAATCTTTGAATTCAAAATGTTGCATGTAAAATAAATAGTAACAACGGTAGTGGAAAAATTTCATACATATATTAACATAAGATATTAATATAACACTACTGGTAGTGCTATGGATAATTAATATGAAAGTCAATAGTAACATTACAGTGACCTAATGAATTTACATACCAAACATTGGTTGAAATATTCTGGTTAAATGGTTAATGTCTATTTACTATCTTAGCCTATTGGATTTCAGTCTGTTACCTTATTATCAGATCATTATGTGATGTGCATAGGCCTTAAATTTCAAACCAATGATGACATTTTTGAATTAAGATAGTTTGGACAGGACACTCGGGCTCCAGGAAGGCGATAAAGTCTATGGATTTCAAGCAGCAAGTAGCAGCTAGTATTGTTATAACTAGAATATTGATTTTGATTATGTTATGTTAAGTAGTATTTTATCTGTACCTATCCTATTTAAAACAATATAGACATTGGTGTTTGTATATGGAGATATGATACACATATATCTCAATGTGTTGTATTATAAGTTTGCAGTTTGTTATGAAACAACTTCACCTTTGTATAGACAATATATTATATAAGTTAAGTACCTATATAAAATTGTCACTATCATATATATTATATCAGATTTTGTGTTCGGTATTATGACTCTGATGAGCATGGCCAATATTGACCATAACACAATTAATTTATTGCAGCGGGCTTGCTCAGTATTGTTTATTAATGTATGATTATATCAGCAACTCGATACGAATAAATTACATATCTACACAATGGTTACAACAATATTTGAGTAACATTAATGTGTAATGTTTCACTAGTTCCAAATGTGATGTAACCAATTTTTTTTTATCGTCGATATGATATCATTTGACCACGGTCTCACCTGATGGTAAGTGAGGATGCGGTCGACGATGGAGCATGCTTGCCCAGAAGATACCGGTTCACTCTAGCCTTAAAAACTACCCGGATATATTTGTCAGGAAACAATGTACAACCAATACCGATGTAGTGTTGTAAATATTAGAAGTGTATTTAAAATAAGTCCTGAACACAAATGGCGTATTGTTATACATCTATGTATTATCTGAAATTGCATATGAGAGATGCCATTGCCAATACAATTTGGATAAGAACTAAACGAAAGAGCGGGAAACTGCCATACTAGGTATAATAGTATTATCTGTGCCAGGGACAACTGTTTATTCAAGTGTATTCCAGATCTAATAAATTAAGAAATATATTAATAAAACACATTTTAGCTTTTGAACGTATATTTTATTGAATCATGTCTCATCTTTAACAACAACCCTAAAAATTGATATAAATATAGCCTCAGCTCCGTTTGCCTAAAAGAAACTGGTTTCTTCGTTCCATTAAACTTTCTGTCCACTGCAGCATTTCCTTAACTTTAGGATGTTAGACTGCTGTTTCGTAAAGGATTTGAAAACTTGAAGTATTCAGATATCACTCGACAAATTCATGTCATTATGAGGTTTCAGCAATAAAGCTTTTTTAATAATTAGCATGCAGTGTGATAAACTACACCCCACAATTAGACAAACAGCTCATTCCATGATGATCGAGTTGTTTTATAACAATCTACAGTAAATTGAGATAAAACGTTATACCATTGTGATAATATTGCCTTAAAAACTATTCAGAAACAAAATTGACTACCGAAAACAGATGTCTATTGTCTATCTCGAACTAGAAGACCAAGGTTTCCCAACTCCTAGTTATACTTATACTTATTTTAAAAAGGGGTTGAATTAAACAAACATATACTGACAAATTGAGAAAAAGTCTCAATTGTTCCGTTATAGAACTACGGAACCAATTTTGATAATGTAAACAAACAATATTAAAAAAATCAAATCTGTTTTCATTAGCGAATAATATTATGAGGTTTTAAAATAATATTTATGGGCTGTGGGGTAACAAAATGAAATAGTAGTACAACCAAATTGCCTATGCCCTTCTTTTTCAAAGACGATTGATAATTTTAAACAAATTTGGCGATAAAAATAAGATGATAAAAGATAAAGATGTTTATGCTGTACTGAAAACCAGACTATATAGATTTTCCGAACGTAAGTACTGTTCGCATAATTTTTCAGGTTATGTTTAAACAAAATACCAATTTTATGCTACGTTGCTATGTTAGCATACACGTGTAAAACTAAAAATAAACAATAAGATATTGTATTGCAATAAAGATTTATAATATTATGTGTGGACATTTCACACAGCGCCATCTAGCCCCAAACTAAGCATAGCTTGTACTATGGGAACCAGATAACGGATACAATACTTTAAATATACTTTTTTGTTTGTAAATACATACATAGAATACAATATAACACCCAGTCGCAGAAAAAACATCAATATTCATCACACAAATGTTTGTCCTGGGTAGGAATCGAACCCACAGCCCTCAGTTCAGAAGGCTGGGATACTACCAACTGAGCTATCAGGCCCGTCATATTATACCTACCTTAAAAAGTCTGATATAGCGACTGCACCTTACTCAGTGTAAGTAATAAATTAATTGCAGTAAAAATATTATGTATTTAAATATTAGTTATTGGGCCGCAGATTATACCTTAATAGAAGAGTATATGCATAACTATAGTATATTATAACTGAAAATTCAAATTTATTAAGAATTACCTTTAATATAATTAACACAAAGGTAACTTTGAATAAAATAGCATTACAGATGAAGTGAGTAAGAAAACTATATCAACATTGAAATAAAACGTAATTTAATATGTATTTACTGAAACAACAATATTGCATACAGCTACATATTAATTTAGAAAAAATTGTAACTACAACCTAAAAACAAAATTATTCTGCCGTCCAACATAAAATTAATAACACGTTAACGGAATGTATTTAAATTACTAAATTAATTTTAAACTACATTTTTTTTGTATTTTATTTATTTTTACATTTATAAATAAATCATAATGTGTTTGTAAATTAAAAATAAACACAAAACATTAATTTAATCTAATCACGGTTCGTAGACAAAATATAATTATACTATAGTGGTCGATATTGACCTCGCGCCCTTCAATCTATCGGTCAACGTAATTATGGCATAATATTAGATAGACGGCGATACAAAATATGCTTCATTATTTATTCAAACGCTAAAATCGAGTAATAAATATTATGTATTTCAAAGATTATTTAATATGCTTTGTTAAATATTATTGTGTACCTTATGCAGGTAATTATATTAATTTATCATCTACGGTTATTATTTTTATTAACAACGAACAAAGTTTTTTTTTTTTTACATCTGACTTATCTAGCATTTGACCACGCTCTCACCTGATGGTAAGTGACGATGCGATCGAAGGTGTAGCATGCTAGCTAAGTAAGTACCTATTCACTCTTCTCTTGAACACGCCCGGGTCATATTTTGCCGGAAACACAGACGCTGGCAGGGCATTCCATTCCTTAGCAGTTCTAATTATAAACGAGGAATCAAACCTCTTGGTACGAACGGGTGGTATTTCGACCATGAAGGGATGGCACCTAGCCGAGCTGTTTTATTAAAGATGCAGTAACTGTTTCTAAATCTCATAAAAAGGACTACCTATTGATCAAAGCTATATATATACCCTATTGATTCAAAAATGTTGTGTACTTGAATGTAAATTGTGTTGTGTGTGTGTGTGTGTGTGTGTGTGTGTGTGTGTGTGTGTGTGTGTGTGGTGTGTCTTATGTGTATTATATGTGTGCGTGAAACTAGTAACAGTGTTTATATAGGTGGGGACACGGTATACCTATATGCAAATAAACTCAAATTGTTTGGAAAACACATTTTTACCTATCTTTCAAATATGCTATATTGACAAAAATAGTAAAAAAAGATATAACTTTTAGTATAACTTTGTATAAACTTGAATCCGTAATAGTATAAGAAAATAATCACAATAAAAAAAATTACCACCCCCACCATCCGTATCGATTAGTTCATAGAAGAGAACAAGAGAATGGAGAAGAATACATGAATGTATTGCAAAAGAGACCTATAGGTCAGTGGCATAAAGCTTAACCTTACCTATATTTTTACTACAACAAACATTCAGCTTGGCTACGAGGCAAGCATAGCTACTGAATTCTAAGAACACTTTTTTTTTTCTTTTTTAAAATTTTTTGTTAACTTTATACGGGATTATATATTAGCTTATACGAGCCATCAGCTGTTGGCAAAAATTATCGTCAGAGATGTATCTGACTGATTTCAATCTCTCCTAATTTAACTGGTTAGTACAATATACGATCTCGCTCGACTGTTCATTATAAAGTCTTTGAGTTTAATAAACATGTATGTATGTCATGTATGTGTTAGATATTTTTAAATACATTTCTGATGGTATTTATGAAACTTTTAGGAGAGACATTTTCTTTTGTTGAGAAACAAGATTGAAACATTTTTAATAACATTGCATTGTAAACCGAAAATTCCGAAAAGAACACAGTGTGGATGGAACACGGAAAAAAATGCACTTTTGTTTTATTCCGGTTATAACTTATTACTCGGATAACTACGGCTATTGAATAATCGCACCTGAGATGTACCCAAATGCGTTGCAGTAGGTATGTCAGAGGTATAAGTTGGAACTTAGGAGCCGTCAAACATTAATACAGCAAGGCACCACTGCTTTGTTTGGGGGCTAGATGTTCTGAAAAATGCTAATGCATCAGTTATGTATGCTATGCAGTGTAGGAGAGTAAAGTTATCCGAGATATCATCTCAAATAAAATCAGTTATATTTAATTTGTATACTTTTTAGTGTTCTACTGTAACACTACAAGATACTCTAATAGGTAGGTTGGAAACCCGTAGGTTCGTCTGTATGTCTGTTCTAATTTTTACAAATGAATAACTTGTAGCATTCATAGTGACGAATTGAATAGGAATACTAAAATGTTTTATAATTCAGTTTTTGTAATGTTTCTATCTTGTTTCTCGTGCTTTTGAGGTGAAGATGTTTAGCAGAAGTCGCCTTCTTCCTCTTCTTCTTCTGCAGCCTCCTTGGTGATAGTGACGGCTTCGTACGGAGACTCTTCGATATCTTCAAAACGGGGCTGGTGCTGGAACGAGATGAGTTACATATAAAAATATCCATGAAAATATAACAGATAAGTTTTTTAAGATGCGCTCGCAGCTGGCAAAATACTCTTGTTCCCACTTCACACGAAAGCAGTAGATTTTTACTCACCCTGATGCATTCACTCCAATCACTCCCCCCTCTCTCTCTAGTATATTATTTTTTATTTAAGTATCATTTACATGGCTGACAGAAGCAGTAACCAGGAAGTTGGGCGGAGGCACTGGCAGACCAGCTTGCCCACTAACGTCAGACGGCTACGTCTCCAACAATCAGGTATTGACTCACTCTGAGGCGCTTACTCCAATCACTCACTCTTCTCACTCTAGTATTTATAAGAATATATCAATGATGTTTACTTACATGGCTGACAGAAGCAGTAACCTAGAAGTTGGTGGGAGGCACGGGCAGACCAGCTTGCCCGCTGACATAAGATAAATAACTCTAACATTAGGTTTTGACTCAATCTGAGGCGCTCGCTCCTATCACTCCCTCGGTGAATTTCTATCACTCACTTGGGCGGAGGCACTGGCAGACCAGCTTGCCCGCTGACATAAGAAGGCTCTGCGTTCTTCCTAACTCCAACAGTAGGTTTTGACTCACTCTTGGGCTCTCACTTCAATCACTCTCTTCTCACTAGTATATATATAAGTAAAGTACCAATGTTTACTTACATGGCTGACAGAAGCAGTAACCTGGAAGTTGGGCGGAGGCACTGGCAGACCAGCTTGCCCGCTGACGTAAGACGGCGCTGCGTTCTTCCTAACCCCAACATTAGGCATCGGCTCCCCCTGAGGAAGGTCGATGGTGGCGGCAAGACGGGCGTACTCCACGTCCATACTTCGTATGAAGGGCGAAGCAAGCGCCCGCTTCGCCCCCTCTCTGTCTTCCTCATCGTAAGCCGCGAGAAGGCACTCTAGTGTCTCGCTCTCGGCCGCTTCGCAGTTGGCGCCCCATTCCTGTATAATAAATGGTTTTATTTAAATGCCTTCAGTTTTTCTGTTTTCTACTATTACAACCATAAGAAGGGTGTTTGAATCATCTAAGATTCTATTATTTAGTCTAGAAAAATAATTATCTCTTATTGATGTTGTTTCACCTGCTCTGTGTAATCACTGATGATTACCAGGAGTCAGGCGGTCAAGCAAAGATCCCAAGCGCTAACTCCGAAATGTATTGGAATGCCATTTCCGAACCGCTTACATTTCCCTAGCTAATATCATTTCAATACATTTTGGCTTTAGAGTTGGGATCTTTGCTAAACCCCCAGGTGATATAGCTATAAAATTCACACTTGTTTAATAAATCGATGACGAGAATTATAAAAACCAAGGTCTATCTACTTTCTTTCACTTAAAAAGTTTCCTGTACCCCTGGTACGAGTTTACCAAAACATCAATACGCGCGAATCCATTTAAAAATTGTACTGCCATTTTTAGTTCATCAACGTGTCCGCTAGGGGCGCTGCACAGAAATGTAAGGGAGAAAACGTAAACGAATCAAGTTTTAGTAAACTATCGAAACTCGTATTAGGGGGTACTGTTGTTTTACTTTGTAGCTCTTTTCAGCGGCTACAACGTCACCCCTTGCCAGTTGTATAAGCACCGCAGCCACGGTCAGGCGTCCCACCGCGCCATAGTTACCGGCTTCTAGGTGGAAACCTATCTCTTGGCGGACACTATCAGCTGCCTGATCGTACCTGGGAAACAAGGATCAGTTATAAGATAAAAATTACTTAAATCTTCTTGAGAGTACATTCTAAACGTTCCTACATTCGAAATCGCTATTTACTCAACATTACTGCCACTGTAGTGTGGTGGTTGAACAGTTCGGCTCATAACCCAGAGGTGGTGGGTTCGATTCCCGCCCGCGACAGGACAAGTATTTGTGCGCAGAAAAAAGCGCAAATACTTGTTCTGTGCCTGGGTGTTGTGGGACCATGGTCCTCTTAGTTCCTGTGTTCTTAGATACAAGGAATCCTAGTTAGGGTCCAGGATCTATGTATGTGATCGTTGGGCATATTATTTTCAGTATGGGGCAAACCTTCGTCATTTTTCATACTCGAAAAGTAGGTCTAAAGTTGCACGAGGAGCGAGTCGAAAATAATACTTTTCAGCCCTAGGGAGGATCGTTTTCAACTGACAGCTATCAAATTATCAATAAACTATTTCTATTTTTACATTTCTATTGAAGCAAATTCCAGCTATCTCTGCGCGATGTAAAATTTAAATAACTTACAGTTAATAAAGATATTTTTTTCATACTACTATAAAGTCAATAAAATTAAATAAAAAAATTCTTTAGTTTAGTTTCTACTATTACTTAAAAATAACATAAATATGTATATTTTTTTAGAAATTTGATTTTTCAACTTTGAAATTGAAAATAGGCGGAAAAGTAGCAATCCGATATTCATTTGTTTTTTCGTGTTGTATTTTGTTTTAATAAGTACATTCGTATAGCATAGATTTGTTTTGTGTTCACTCATCTTTTCTTTTAGCTAATTCATGTTTTCATTTTTATTTTCCTTGTATTCATAATGAAAAGCACAGTGTTTACCTCGAGTTAATGACTTGTTTAGTCCCTCGAGCTAATCCTCTACGTTTCGCGGAATAACGGAGATGTGCTTATACAGTGTATGTATTATATTATCTGTGGTTATACTTACTGACGCAGTTTGACAAGGAGCCTGGTTGCCTTGCTTGTGTATTCAATGCCTTGATGAGACGAACTCTCAGCCTGTAAATATAAGAACCAAAATCAAGAAACATTGAAGTTCATTGAAGGGATATACTAAGAAAATAATAGTAAATATCAATTACACGATAAAAGTTGAGCAAATATGTTAAAGAGTGAACGGCTGTACAGTTTTACAGACTCACCTCCGTATTCTAAAACATTTCACCAAAAATCCTCCACTCGACTTCCACTCAGCTTTGAGGAAAACTCAAGGTACACCGCGACGTACCTTGAGTTGATAGTTGCTTCACTTCCCTCGTTTGTGAAGAATTAACGAGGAAATGTGAAATTTATTTATATTGTACATTACAAATACCAAAACACGAAAATAAGATTGATTCGAGGTTAAAATCGAGTGGAGTAATCTCGACTAAGAATATGGGGGTAGAACCAACTGAACAAAGAAAATGTTTATGACTATAACCATACTTAAACACTGTCTTGAAAACTGAACAGGGCCATTATTCCGTATCGACTCCTTACTTCGAAACCACGCGAATTCCTTGTCTTACATAGGAAATCTGCGAAACTGTATTCTGTATGGAACTAAAACAAAACCGCGCGAAATGAATTTGGAATTGGCGCGATATGAACTGTCAAAAATCGTATGTTTTACCGAGACGCGTTCCGAAACATCAACACATCAAAAGATATGACCACTTATATCAATATATTTTATTCAAAATAAAGATAACTTTAATGTAAAGTGAAGTTATATCTGACGCTGTGACACGATTTGAACAAGACACGATAACGACGTGGTTTCGTATCGTGTGGAATCTGTGTTTCCATAGAGAATAACCGCCCAGTATGATTTTTATAGCATTAGCACCTGCTTATTATGATCTACAGATTAATTTGTAAAGTAATAATTTGAATCACCAGCGGGACTTGAACCCATCCCTATAGCCGGGAGATAGCTACCGTGACACGTGGTCTCATGTGCGAATTACCAACCCCGTAAGATGGTAATAAAAGGTGAAGGAAAAATTCGATGAGGGTTCAAGTCCCGTTCGTGATTAAAATTTTTCTTTTACAAATTAATCTGTGAACAGTATGAGTTGAACCATTCAAACAAACATATCTAATTATTTAATTTTGTCTATTTCATCAAGAATACCATTTTCTTTATAAAGAATAGGCATGATGACTATTTTCTTTTTTTGGATAAATTAATTATATTATTCAAAAATAAACATTTGTGAAAACAAAAATTAAATATCTCAAAAAATGACCAAGTTACAAGCATTTTAAAAACCGGAATAGAAAGAGATAGCTCAAACGGCCAGTGACGTCAGAGGAAAGTCGTTATAGTACCTTATTACTAAGCCGTGGTAGCTTTTCATACAATCTCTTTGGCATGTGACGTCACGAGTAGATTTTTCATAGTAACTGTGTAGGGCGCTCTATTTCGCAAGAAAGGGACAGGAGATGCCTCCTGTAGAAACTTTAAAAGCTTATTTACCGATTTTGCTTATTTTTTCAATTATTGTTTTCATTTTTAATGTTCTTTATGAAAGTAATATTAACTTGTTCATTTTTAATAGTATTCGTGCCTATTCGTAACGAAAACTAAAATAAATATTGTTGCGAAAATGACCTTAATTATATAAATTAAATTTCTTGATTCATAAGTGACTCTGACTTCTTGAATATCATAATTTACATAAAGGTACCTAGCGAAGGTTGCAGGGGGCGGGCAGCCGCTCAAAGTGGCGCTCTCTGTGGGATGCCTAATGTTCAGTAGTAGACGTCTTCAGGCTGTTAAAAGTATCCAATATCTTAGTACCTATAATAATTAGTACCTAGGAACGTAAACTTACGGCAGAAACATCAGCGGCCATCTGATAAAGCTTGTAAGATTTTTCCGGGTGGTTTTCTTCCAAGATCCTGGCAGCCTTATCCAGAACGTTGGCTGCGCTGTCCCCGGACCCATGTTGTTGGTACAGGCTGGACGAATCTACCGCGAGTTCGTACACCTTGGGAAAATGATAATAGTTAGGAACGAGACGCTTTTATTGACCGATCGAACGAAGTAAAGATATTTATTTCCACGCCTGATTTTTAGGAATATTTTTTTTGTGCACAAAAAAATAGCATAAATAATTTAACTTTAGCGATGAAGATTGTCTGCAATTATGCATTCAGTGAGTTGCCTTACTAATTTAAAAGAAAAATAATTAGATCTGTCGGTTTTCGAATCGGCACCCAACATCCTTGGACGCATAAAATCCGCCCAGGCGGCCGCTACACGTTCAATAGGCATGATGACTAAAATTGTTTTTTGCATAAAAATATTCCTCAAAAGATAAACATTTGTGAAAACAAAAATAAAATATCTTTAAAAGCGACAAAGTTACAAGCATTTTAAAAACCGGAATAGAAAGAGAGCTCAAACGGCCAGTGACGTCAGAGCAATGTCGTCATAGTACTTCATTACTAAGCTGTGGTAGCTTTACATACAATATCTTTGGCATGTGACGTCACAGATGGATTTTTCAAAGTAACTGTGGAGGCGCTCTGTTTCGCGAGAAAGGGACAGGACATGCCTCCTTTACTCCGTGATTTATTTACCGATTTTACTTATTTTTTCAATAATTGCATTCATTTTTAATCTTCTTTATGAAAGTATTATTTACTTGTTCATTTTTAATAGTAGTCATCATGCCTATTATTTATATCAATCTTTGTGATTGGACAATATTATTGATAGTTTAAGATTAGTATTGAGTGATGTTGCGCAGTGTTTTTCGGATTACTGTTAGGAGAACACTTTGAAGCTAATGGGTCTTGTCACCTCGTCAAATTAATAGATCAATATAAATGTTCAGTATCCATTCGCTTCAATGTTTTGACGTTCGCGTATGGGCCTAATACCCGCCGCCGACGGAGAGCGAGAGGCGAGTGAGGCAATTGGTGTCTCACTTGACCCATAGTGGCAATAAGTAAGTTTGATGAAGGTGGCTGTACTGTACCTATCTATTATTTATTTTTAGAAGCAAAAGACTAATGCTTCAAAGGTTCATTGTTAGGGTTCCGTATCCAAAGGGTAAAGCAAACCCTATTACTGCCTATTACTAAGGCTCCGCTGTCCGTCTGTCTACATGTCTGCCAGTCTGTCCGATGTTTACCTCATCGGCAGTAGCATTTTCCTTGTCCACCAAGATGGCATTCTCCAAAGATTTAGCAGCGTGGAAGAAGGAGTGGTTCTTTTTATAATATTCAGAAGCCTTCAGGTGGCATCCCTTGGAGTCCTTGAGCATACGAGCGATGCGGTAGCATTGGGCTGCAAGGAAAGATATAATAAAAATTTTGGATACAGCTAAATTGTCCAAATGATAAAGATGATAACTGACTTTTTATCAATAATTCTATTTTAACATTAACTCTATTTTATAATTCATCCTATTTTTTTTATGAAATTATATCAAACTGTGTAGAACGGAGCCAAGACGGGCTAGATTGTGGCGCTTATCGTCCGGAGGCAGACCATGGGTAAGTTAATATTTTAATAACCATATTATAATTATGGATCAAAACAAAAATTTAAAAACTACGTTTTGGGAAGTAGCCTTTATGTACCTTCCTATATGAGCCATAAATAACAGTCTTATACAACTCTAGGAGTGGACATAATATAAAGAGCCACGAGTGATCAAGGAGCAGTGGATAAGTACTTATTTATACATTAAGATTACGATTAAGATACATTAAATGAATGGTTTATCAGCGGACCAAAAGATATATTTACTATTAAATTACACCACTTACGTGAGCAATTAATTTGCTCTAGAAAATTCCAAATTAAAATCTTCAAACTCATCATAATTAATTTATACTCCTGTTAACTAGCTTTTTTTTTCTTTTAATTTAGTTACTGACTTCTCCTTGACGAGAAGTACCGTACCTTTATAATTCTGATTATTCACTTTTTTAATTGAGTGTTATTTTTTTAATAATAAAGTGTTTTAGCATGCTGTGATTGCCTGTAATAGGCATGACGGCTAAAATTTTTTTTTGGATAAATTAATTATATTTTTCAAATGATAAACATTTGTGAAAACAAAATTAAATATCTCAAACAATGACCAAGTTATAAGCATTTTAAAAACCGTAATAGAAAGAGATAACTCAAACGGCAGGTGACGTCAGAGGAAGGTCGTTAAGTACCTCATTACTAAGCTGTGGTAGCTTTTCATACAATCCCTTCGGCATGTGACGTCACGAGTAGATTTTTCATAGTAACTGTGGGGGCGCTCTGTAGGCTCTAGCACGAATATTTACGCGCGCGTAAGTTAACGTTAATGTACGGCAGTTGTATGGCATTTGATCTGGCCCCCTATTAGGATTGAGCTAGCAGCGCTACTGACGCGCGTCTGCCGCTCAACTGCTGTGAAAATTGTATGAACTTTGACAGCGGTTGAGCGTCAGACGCAATCGTATTAGGGGGGTTTACGTTAACGTTACACTTACGCGCGCGTAAATATTCGTGCTAGGCCTACTGTTTCGCGAGAAAGGGGCAGGAGATGCCTTCTGTAGAAATTTTAAATTTTACTACGTGATTTATTTACCGATTTTGCTTATTTTTTCAATCATTGCATTCATTTTTAATCTTCTTTGTGAAAGTAATATTTACTTGTTCATTTTTAATACTAGTCATCATGCCTATTAATTGTTCATTTAGCTTTATTATGGTCATGTTTGGTAAATTAGTTTTAGTGTTACAATTGTTGGCAGACCTATGAAATAAAATAAAAATAAGATGCGAGTATAAGTGTAAGTATAGTGTGAAAAAACCATGTAATTACGAGTCTCGAAAAATAGTAAAGGTACATACTGAAACCGTATCTGTATCTAAAATCTAAGCGCCCTTCAAATAACACTATTACGTAATAATAATCTATACATATAATAAAACTGTAGAGATAAAAAAATCTGTAAATGCAAGATATCGAAAAAAAAATTACACAGGTTGGCTTGAAATTTTTCCCTGATCACGTTAAGCTACTTTTTAGACATTTTGTCTGTCTGTTTGTTTGTTTGTTTGTTATGGCACAGCTCCGAAAATACTGAACGGATTTTCATGCGGTTTTCACTAATAAGCTTAGAAAAACCCGGCGCAAAACATAGGATATATATAATATTACTACGGGCCGCCAAGCGTCTTCGACGTGTTCCGGCATGATGCTCGGTGTAGCCGATCAGGGAAATTGGGTCGGGATTGTTGCGCGACTGTAGTTGCACTGGTTTTGACCACGTGGTAAGTGTGCTGCATCGGCTGGCTAGTATGGAGGGTAGCGGGATCCGAAGCACGGTGCACCGCTGGCTGACCGCAGTTAGTAGGGGGCCCAAGTAGCGAGCTAGCCACTCACGAAAGGCTGCCCCGCCAACTCGCGAAAAATCCCGGAATGCTCTATCGTGCCGGTTGGCGACCGGATGAAAGGACCCGATAGCCATTCTTGGGGGGGTTCGGGCGTCCCCGCGGTCTCCATGCTAGTTATCCTTTGATGTAGTTCCTGGCTGCGAGTCTCTTGGTTCATACAGTTGCGCCTCATCCCACTGCCATTTTTTCCCACCTCTCACTCTCGTCAATATGAAAACAAGAAAACAAAAAAGGAACGTTAAACAGCGGCAGCACGTCCTTTCATTAAAGGTACACCTCACAAATATCAGAGGTGTACACTCAAACCTCGTAGCAGTCCACCACCACCTGGAAACTGCAAAGCCCCACCTCTTGTTCCTCTCGGAGACGCAGATACGATGTCCGTCAGATACAGCCTACCTATCCTACCCAGGGTATGTTTTAGAGCACAATTTTAAGCAGCGTGCTGGTATCTGCGTGTTTGCTCGTGACGACATCTGTTGTCGGCGTCTCCGGAACTTTGAAGACTCCCGTTTCTCAGTCATCTGGTTAGTAGTGGACACCGGCATTGAGAAAATTCTCTATGCTGGTGTCTACCGTTCACACAGTGGCGACCAGGAGACAACCAGGCTGACCGATTATCTCAGTGAGGCAGCTGACACAGCTCAGCAGCGGTACCCCTCGGCTCAATTGGTGTTTCTGGGCGATTTCAATGCTCATCATCAGCAATGGTTATTCCCACACCAGAACACTGACCACGCGGGAAAAGAGACGCATAAGTTAGCGCTGTCATTGAATCTTACCCAACTGGTTCATGAAGCTACGAGGGTACCGGATGTTGACGGCCACACGGCTAATTGCTTGGACCTCCTGCTGACAACGGATCCAGACAGCTACTCTGTATCGGTATCATCACCGCTGGGTAGCTCCGACCACTGTTTGGTGAAATCTGTATCGGTATACTCGCCGCTAGATCGTAGCCCAAAGGGCATACGGCGAGTATGGCGATACAGGTCAGCAGATTGGGATGAAATGCGATCTTTTTTGTCATCTTATCCTTGGCGGCAAGTTTGCTTCTCTTCGAGCGATCCTTCGATTTGCGCGGACGCTGTGACAGACGTGTTGCGGCAGGCCATGGAATACTACATTCCTTTTTCCGACGTCCCACAATCCGGAAAGGCTGCCCCCTGGTTTGGAGCTGAATGCGGACGCGCCGAAGCATTAAAGCAGGAGGCTTATTTAGCCTGGGTAGACGCTAGAACCCGCAAATCAAAGAATTTAAGCAAGAAGAAGAGAGCCTTTAACAAAGCTGCCAAGGCCTGCAAAAAAGCCTTAAGAAAGGCTCGCTACAACCATATTAGCCGCATTGGGACCAAACTTGCTTCGTATCCTGCGGGAAGTAAAGCGTTTTGGTCCCTGGCTAAATCGGTTGAGGCGAACTTTTGCCGCCCCTCGTTGCCCCCACTAATAAAGCCTGATGGGTCACTAGCTCATACAGCAGAAGAGAAGGCAAACTTGTTTGCATCTCTCTTCGCTGAATCTTCTCGTCTAGATACCGCTGGTGAAGTACCTCCTAGTCTACCAGGATGCGAGACATCAATGTCGGAGATTCGTATCCGCCAGACTGAGGTGCGTAAAGCGCTACGTAATCTGGATGTGAACAAAGCTAGTGGCCCTGATGGGATCCCAGCCATAGTTTTGAAAACATGCGCGCCTGAGTTGACTCCTATCTTGACACGCCTTTTTCGTCTTTCTTTAGAGTCAGGATATGTGCCTAAGTCTTGGAAGAATGCTAATGTGCAGCCCGTGCCTAAAAAAGGTAGTCGTGCCGACCCTGCTAACTATAGGCCAATATCAGTCACGTCCATTCTCTGTAAGACTATGGAACGTATTCTGAACAGCCGACTCCTGGCATACCTAGAAGCGAACGATCTCTTGAGTGACCGGCAGTACGGTTTTCGCCGAAATCGGTCCACCGGAGACCTTCTAGCGTATGCCACGCACACTTGGAGCGAGGCCATCGAGAAGTATGGAGAAACGCTTGCTGTTTCTCTTGATGTCTCGAAGGCCTTCGACAGGGTCTGGCACGATAGCCTCATAAGCAAACTTCCGTCATTCGGCTTACCCGCTGGCCTGTGCAAATGGATTTCAGATTTCTTGAGGGAAAGGTCCATACGGGTAGTCGTTGACGGTTGCTCGTCAAATCTATTAGCAATCAATGCTGGGGTACCTCAAGGATCGGTACTTTCTGCAACCCTCTTTCTGCTGCACATAAATGACCTGCTGAAACCCGGTATCTTTGGGTATGCAGATGACAGCACGGTTGTAGAAAGCTATAAGTCCAGTGCTAGGGCCAGTTATGCTGAAATTCAGGCACTAAGAGAGACCATGGTTGAGAGCATGAACTCGGCCTTGAATGCTGTCTCTGCATGGGGCGAGGCAAACTTGGTTAAGTTCAATGCTACCAAAACCCAGGCGTGTCTCTTTTCCGCAAAAAAGAGTCCGTTTATGATGGCTCCCACTCTCCGTAACATTCCGATACCGATATCGGATCACCTAGAGCTTCTAGGTATGACTCTGACCGCTAACCTTAACTTTGGGTCCTTTATAGAGTCCAAGGCTAAACTAGCTGCCAAAAAGCTAGGCGTTCTCTCTAAGGTCAGGCAGTACTTCGCACCGGAACAGCTTCTTAATTTGTATCAAGCTCAAGTTCGATCATGCATGGAGTACTGCTGCCACCTGTGGGATGGATCTGCTAAGTACCAGCTGGAAGCCTTAGAGTCTATCGAAAAACGCGCCAAGAAGCTCATAGGCAATGAATTGTTTGAGACTCGGCTACAGAGCCTCGACCATAGACGCAAAGTTGCCAGTTTATCGGTCTTTTATCGAGTACATTTTGGAGAGTGCGCACTGGAGTTGCATAACTTGATTCCGCCATCACCGTTCCACCATCGGACAACCAGATGCACGAAAAAACGCCATCGCTACATGGTTAACATCCCGCATGTGCGAACAAAGCGATTTGCTTCCACTTTTATCATGCGAACAGCCAAAGAGTGGAACGCCTTGCCAGCGTTTGTATTTCCCGAAAATTACAATCTTGGAGTCTTCAAATCGAGAGTGAATAGGTATCTTCTAGGCAAGCGCGTTACATCCTAGACCGCATCTTCACTTACCATCAGGTGAGATAGTGGTCAAGTGCAAGCCTATCCATTAATTATAAAAAAAAACAAAAAAAAAAAAAAATATTTAAATATCGTTAATTTTTTTTTTGTGAAAATGATTAAGATTTCATTATTAAAAACGAAACGAGATTGTAACAAGATGGCCGCTTCAAGCCTTCAAGGTAAGTTTTTTTTTCTTATGTTTTGGTTCCACACATAGTGCCTATTTAGCCAGTATCAAAAGGTAAGTTTTATTTTGGCTACTAATCATAGATTAGGGAAAAAAAATCTCTCTCTCTCTCTCTCTGACGGTAATTTTATCTCGGGTTTATCCGGAGGCACAGATTAAAGAAAAAAATATCTGTAACTATTATGGCGCGGCTTCATATACCTTCGCTGTTGAGTTGGCGCGCAATAACATCTCTATTGACTATCCTCGAAGTTTTTGTAGCGCACGAACCCAGACACACAGTCAATTTGTTTGTCTGCAGTAGCGTTATATTGCATGTCAGCGAATAAATATGTTTTACAAACAGTGAGAGTATTATTTGCGATTACAAAAATAAATTTTAATAGTTTTAATTTATAATTCCTTATCAGTATGAAGTAAAGCATTTTTTTTATTATTTGTATGTTTATCTGTCCCTTTGAATACGGATCACGGTTGTTATAGCGGCAACAGAAATATATCAGCTGTGAAAAATTCAACTGTCTAACTATCGCGATTCATGAGTACATCCTGGTGACTGATGGACAGACAGACACACAGACGGACAGCGGAGGTTTAGTAATAAGGATTTACCCTATGAGCACGAAACCCCAATCATTTTTATTTCATTCTGAACAATCCCCACTGCACTAAGCAATAAGGAAGTAAATTAATGCATGTTTTTATTTATAACTTAAAAAGACAAAAAACAGTAAATAGCAATTGGCGCGCCTGCATTACCGGCAGTGTACCGTGCTTTCCGGCCACGGCGAAATAAATCGCGCGATAATTTTTCTGAGCTCGATGCAATGCAGATTAGAGAAAAACAATGTGTTCATTATGTAAGAAACTATACCCAAGGAAGTCATATGTATTACATACAGATAAGTTTTTTCGTTAATCTGTGGTCCTAACTATAAAAGAGGATAGGTATGAGAACCTTCTTGAATATGAGCACGACATAGAGAACAAGGAATTTCGAAAACTAAAAACATGTATAATACTATGTTGAAGACTAAAAACTTCTTAGACTTTTTATTATAAGTTTTAAGGCTTCACGCAATATCATATTTAGCCAATATTGAAACATAACTAAAACTATTATTCATGTTTTCGATTTATTGGGTTCTGGCGAGGGCAAAATTCTTTATTGGCGATCTGGTATTATGTGATAGTTTTCAAAACCCTACTACGCGTTACCATTCGAAATAAGTATTTAAAATTGTATTTATAGTACCTATAGCTTAACCTATAGTAGTAACATATTCAGTAATCTGTGCCTATAGGTCCATGCTTTTGCTACGCACTGTAAAACCTTTTTTTATGGAGGTATACCTTTTTTATTTTGGCATTAGACAAAATTTGTATTTAGCCAATGATAGGAAGTATTTTATGATAACTGTTTAAAAGGGTAGGTTCTTAGACTTTTTATAATCATTCATAAGGCTTCACGTGATTATCATACTTAGCCAATATTGAAGCTTACTTAATTAACATTTTTATTCAAGTTTTCGATTTATAGGGTTTTGGCGGGAGCAATGTTCTTTATTACCGATCTGGTCAAATGTATTATTTACATAAACTTACTACACGTTACCAATCTAATTAGGTAGATAAAATTATTTTTGCGCTACTGCTACATTCTTGATCGACCCCAAGGAAGTTTTAAGGTACCTGGGGGTCTAGCAAAGATACCAACCACTAACGCTAACTCCAAAATGTACTAAGATGACATTTCGGAAATCGCTTACTTTCCCCAGCTAATGTCATTTCAATACAGTTTTGGAGTCAGCGTTTGGCGTTAGCGTTAGTGGTCGGTATCTTTGCTAGACCCCCTGTAGTATTTATAGCTACTTAAGTTATAGACCCTTATCATTGCTACGCATTAAAACCTTTTTTATTTTGGCTTACTTTAATAGCCAGAGAGCGTGCTATTATTTGTATTTAGCCAATGATACGAAATATTTTAGGAAAAATGTTAAAAAGGGTAGGTACGTAGATATAATAATATGTAGGTATTCATTATGGCAATTGTATCCTCGAATTAACAACAACATAGCGCGTAACGTTCGTGTTTGACCTTTTTTTGATTTGTTCTTCTTCTTCTTCTTGCATGTTGAAATAAGTTTTTAATAGTTAATATATTTTAAATCTGTGGGCTTTTAAATAAACCACGGGAGCAAAAAATGATTGATTTCTCGGTTACTTCAAGAAGGTTATAGTTATAGTAGGTAATTAACTATCTTTGGGTGTAAGTAATAATTTTGTAATGACGATTTAACCTACTTCCTCACTTTCATCACTAGGTAGGTATGTTGAAAGTGCAGTGGGAATGAGACAGCGTGGAAAATAGTGGACATAATAATAATTATAACTTTCGATTCTTTAAGGAGTCATCATCATCATCATCATTAACAGCCTGAAGACGTCCACTGCTGAACATAGGCCTCCCCTCAGGGAGCGCCACTCAGAGCGGCTGCTCGCCTCCTGCATCCATCGGCTCTCCGCGGCTTTCACCAGGTCGTCGGTCTACCTAGTGGGGGGCCGGCCTACGCTGCGTCTTCCAGTTCGTGGTCGCCACTCGAGAACCTTTCTTCCCCATCGGTTGTCAGTTCTACGAGCGATGTGGCCTGCCCATTGCCATTTCAACTTGCTAATCCTAAGAGCTACATCGGTCACTTTAGTTCTCCTGCGGATCTCCTCATTTCGGATCCTATCTCTTTAAGGAGTGGTGGTTTAGTATTTGTAATTCCTAATTATTATAAAGAAAATTAATTATGTACGCATCGTACAGGTAAATGCATATGTTCAGCAATTTATAAACTTATTATTGACACTGGCTAAATGTAGGTAAGTACTCAATTCGTATGGAGTCAAACTTAAGCTGGTAAAAAATGGAACAAAAAGCGCGCGGATAATATGTAAAACTGAGCAAAACAGCATCATCGTGTGTGATTCTTCCATATTTTTCTAACTGTACCTGCCTGCTTAGGTAACTACTGCCTAGACAAAATTTACTGAAACTTCTGTTAGTTAAAGACCTGAGTGAAGTGATGATGATTTCTTTTTGTTGTAATATGAAGAGGTACTTATAAAATTGTAGTTTTTTGTTTGAAAATTGAAAATTTTAGGTAATGGCTTAAATAGCTTCCACTCACGGCTATGCTTGCGTTATACCTATACCTATGCTAATACAGGTTACTGTGCTCAGCTTCGAAAAGATTAAGTGGATTTTGTTGTTTGGTACGAAATGCATGATCTATTATTAGACTATAACGTAAAAATAACATAACACAAGCGTGCGAAGCCGCGGGCAAAAGCTAGTAATAAATATATGTGGACATTTCACACAGCGCCATCTAGCCCCAAACTAAGCATAGCTTGTACTATGGGAACTAGATAACTGATACAATACTTATATACTTTTTTGTTTGTAAATACATACATAGAATACTATATAACACCCAGACGCAGAACAAACATCTATGTTCATCACACAAATGTTTGTCCCCGGTAGGAATCGAACCCACAGCCCTCAGTTCAGAAGGCAGGGATACTACCAACCGAGCTATCGGGCCGTAATGTGAGAAATGCACGAACAGCTCGAGAACAGGCAACTACCTACCAACTTCCCTCCAGCGGAAGCGGATCGATAGTTTCGAGAACAAGAGAGACGTATGCATGCCTGCAAAGTTCCGTCGGCAAGTTCGCCAAGTCGTCGTAACGGGAAACTTGGACGCAGCGCAGTTGCATTTCTATACCCCTCGTACTTTTGCCAAACTCGTGTTAATATAGCAAATATAGCGCTCATTAGCAAGTTGAAATGGCAATGGGCAGGCCACATCGCTCATAGAACTGACAACCGATGGGGAAGAAAGGTTCTTGCGTGGCGACCAAGAACCGGAAGACAGCGTAGGCCGGCCCCCCACTCGGTGGACCGACGATCTGGTGAAAGCCGTGGGGAGCCGATGGATGCAGGAGGCGAGCAGCTACTCAAAGTAGCGTTCCCGGGGGAGGCTTATGTTCAGCAGTGGACGTCTTCAGACTGTTAATGATGATGATGATGATGATGAAGTACTTATGATGATAAAAATATATCGTAGTCCTCCGGGAATGGGTCTCAGGGATCGGGGTACCGAGGGAGTAACCCAAGATCTTTGGGATTGAGTAGGTATAATTCACAGAGCTATGAAACAAATGGAGGAAGCGTTTTTTTTTGCTCTGTGGTATAATTATTGGCCTATTCTATTCCATTTATGGGAGAAAGCCTTTTGATTGCGATAGCATGATGCATAAAATAGATGCTCGTTAGTTGACGGTTCAATAATACAAGTAATTGGCAGCGCAATTTTCTATTTCCATACTCCGCTTTAATATCCTATTTCTGCCTATTGCTAGGGACAGCTGTCTGGGGCATACGCGAACGTCGAACACAATGACGCAATCGCATAGGGATGTTAAAAAAATAATCGAATAATTTAATAATAGTTTTTTTAATGAAAATGACTTTGTAAAAAGACCGATTATTTTAAAATCGTTCTTTTTCTACTAGTAAGTATTAAAAATAATAATAAGGTCACGCCGCCACCCTGTAACGGAGGTTTCCTTCAGTCGTAAAAAGGTAAAAATGAAATTGTTTTTGTTATTTTTCGATCCAAAAGACCAAAAAATCGATTTTGAAAAATCGATTATTTTTATCTAAAAAAATCGACTGATTATTATTGATTGTATCCAAAAAATAATCGATTATTAAAAAATAGTTTTTCCTCTAACTACGATGGTACGTAGAAGAATAAAATGATGCTTCGTAGCTGATTACGAAACTTCAGTTACATAAACGACTGAAGAGCTTCAAACCGTCAACCAATTCTAAAACAGATGTGAATCGGTAGATAAAGTGAAAAACATGATCCAATCTTTCATAACGCCAATAAATTAAAACGCAGCCCCGAGAATTATTAATTGCTCAACAAAGTACTAGAGTAACAAAGAGTGAACACAAACAAATACCTAATTAGAAATCGCAAAAAATACTAGGCACTATTCTCGTAATGAAACAATCTTTTTACGACAAAGAATTAAAACATTATTTTTAGAGTTCCATTCCCAAAGGGTAAAACCACAGAGTAGCAGTTTTTTTTTTCTCTAATCTGTGGGTAAAACGCTCCCTATTACCCCAGATAATATAATACCCACTGTACTATTAACGAAGCTCCGCAGTCTGTTCGTCTGTCTATCCGGTCTGTCGCCGGCTGTATCTCACCATGATAAAAAATAGCAAAAAATCACGTTTGTTTTATGGGATGTTGTTATAGCGGCAACAGAAATATATTATCTGTGCAAATTTCAACTGTCTAACTATCACCGTTCATGAGATATAGTCTGGTGAAGACGGACCGACAGACAGACAGACGGACAGCGGAGCTTTAGTAATAGGGTTTGCTTTACGCATTGGGTACAGAACCCTAAAAAAGGAATATAAATATAAAACATAATCCAACTTTATTATTCTTTGAAATTGACTGGAGTATTAAACATAAAATACACAATTAATATAAACTATGCCCTGTAATGAGAGTAACGATATCATAACAATTCTTAGAATAGCGTCGTCATAACAACGCGGATTTGTTAGAAGTCAGGATTATTTCCTAAAAAAACAAAAAGATTAATATAGGTATTATAATAATCTTTTTGTTTTTCGCTTTATAAAAGCAGAAATAAATCAGAAAACCAATTCTTTTCTGATTTATTTCTGTAAATATACAAAGTGCTGTATACGTGTGGTCGACTGTCAAAAAATATTTAATAACTCTAATGAGATGTTTGTATCCACTACAGTACAGAGCTTATGGTAGATTTAAACCACTAAATATTGTTTTTGTGTCACGTCACGCTCTTAATATCCAGGAAAATAATCTGAGCGTTTATTTTGAGTATGTGACAGTCCCGGGAATACAGGAAGCAAAAGGATAATGTTTAATAGGGAATAAATAAGCAGGGCAGAAATGCCACTTGCTAAGTGAAACCGACATATACGGAGCAGAAGACAAGTAGGAAATTTACAACCCGTACAATTTAGTATTATGATGGATAATATCCCAATACAAAGGCATAATTAGCTTGCCACCCGGACCTAATTACCGAACCATTAATAATTTAATATGCAGTTACAGCAAAGGGCAGGCCACATTGCTCCTAGAACTGACAACCGAAGGGGAAGAAAGTTTCTCGAGTGACGACCACGAACCGGAAGACGCAGCGTAGGCCGGCCTCCAACTACTGTGTCTGGGTGTTATATTGTATTCTATGTATGTATTTACAAACAAAAAGTATCTAAGTATTGTATCAGTTATCTGGTTCCCATAGTACAAGCTATGCTTAGTTTGGGGCTAGATGGCGCTGTGTGGAATGTCCACATACATTTATTTATTATTTATGTGATTGATAAAAAAATTTAGTACTTGGTATCTATAGATTTAAAAAAAACTTTTGAAACAGAAAATCACAATTTGCTTCTAAATAAATTAAAAACCATTGGTATCACTGGCAAAGCAAAGCCCCTCAAGATGTTAGAATCTTACTTAACAAAGAGATCGCAAGTAGTAAAGATAGACCGTAACTTCCAATGTGATCCAAAATCAATAACGTGCGGAGTCCCTCAAGGCTCTATTTTGGGTCCATTGCTCTTTCTGACGTATATTAATAATATCCATGACATAGGCCTGAAGGGGCATTTAACTCTCTATGCTGATGACATTTGCTTATTTCACTTCGGTTCATCCATACATGAAATAGTCTCACAAGCTCAAAAAGACCTGAACATCCTAAACAATTGATTTCAAGTTTCAATAAAACTTACTACTATTAATATTTCCAAAACTTGCTACGTAATATTTAAAGCCAAAAACAAACCTGTACCCCCACACGCACCTTTGACACTTAATAACTTTCCTCTACAGCAGAAATCATACGAACAATACCTTGGTTTGCATATGGGCACCCATTTGACATGGAATGTCCATATCGAACATATAAAACATAAATTAGTGACACTCCTCGGTTCGCTTCGTAACATTGTTCGATGTGTTCCCCGCAAATTACGAGTCACAATTTACAATGTACTGGTAAAACCACACCTGCTTTACCTAATTGAAGTTTGGGGAAGTGCTACCAAAACAAAATTAGCCGAACTTCAATTGTTGCAAAAACAAAATTGTTTAATATTGAATAGCACTAAATCAGAAGCCGAATTTACCTTTTCGGAGAATCTCGTTGCCGTCAATAGTTAATTAATATCGAATATCACAAAGGTTAAAGGTAAATAAAGTATCACATCTGTAAATATACTTATTTACAGATGTGATATTCTATGACCTTTAGGATATTCGATATTTCCCAATGAAAAGGGCTTTGATGGTTTCTAAGGAGGCGAGGTGGCCAGCCGATTTATTATATCTTGCTCATTTTATTAAATACCTGTTTTTCCTTCATTCTTTCAAGTAGGCGTTTCAAAGCCCACCCCAAAACTGTCTGGTGCCCACGCCAGGTTCTTAGTGTTCTTACCCAATTCACACAAATTGGCACATTCAATAATTTCTATCAAAACACTGAATTATTAATGTATATTGGAATTTAATCAAATCTAATTGAACCCTCAAGCTTTATAAGTTATAATAACATCTATAATATTTTAACCATTTTCGATATTTCAAATTAGATTTTATCACTCACCGGCTTGGCTGAACTCGTCTGCCGCAGCATCAAAATCAGGCTTCCATCTCAAAAGTCCGGTCTTCAGACTGAGAAGGCAAAAAAGAACGTTAATTAATGATAGAGGTAAGTACTAAAGTGACCGATATAGCTCTTAGAATTAGCAAGTTGAAATGGCAATGGGCAGGCCACATCGCTCGTGGAACTGACAACCGATGGGGAACAAAGGTTCTCGATTGGCGACCTCGAAATGGAAGACGCAGCATAGGCCCCCCACTAGATGGACCGACGATCTGGTGAAAGCCGCGGGAGCCGTAGGATGCCGGAAGCGAGCAGTGGCGCTCTCTGAGAGATGCCTATGTTCAGCAGTGAACGTTTTCAGGCTGTTGATGATGATAATGATGATGAATGGTAGAAGTTGTGGATGGGAGAGCGAGTAAGTATTTAGTTTTTAGGCGTGTTACAGTAAGTAACAAACCTAATTTTAAGTTATGGTCACGTAATTTCAAATCTACATTTTTTTCTTAACTTACTACCTAGCCTAGATAAGAAAAGAAGTAGCTTACAAATATTTTTTCTAATTTTGCAATTTTTTTAAATCAAACTATATCGTAAGAAACGTAAAACAAATTAATATGAATAACAATTTGTTCCGTAATTAACATGAAGCAAACAAGTTACCTATAATAAAACGGAGTTAAAAGAGAAAGATCAAAGCTTACTTTTCAATAGAAATGTATTGGCCCGAAGCAATATTGATGTAAAATGAATTTCACCGCACCTCGGAAAAACTGGGAACCGAGGCTTCGGAGTTCGGACTGATTTTTGTGCTAAACTATTGTGCTCTATTTATTACAAAGCATTATTAAACTCATAGGCAAATGCTGCAATAACAGCCATAACTTGCACCTTATTGCTCACTAATATGGCTTTATACCACAGAAGACCAAATTTTTTTCATTGTACACCCTGAGTGTATGCTTTATACTATCTTCAATAAAACAGGCCTCATATTTCAAAGATTAATAACCAGCTAAGTGCGAGTCGGACTCATGCACGGAGGGTTCTGTACTATCTATAAAAACGAGACAAAAAAATCACATTTATTCTATGGGAGCGCCCTTAAATATTTATTTTAAACCGGTTTTTAATATTTGTTGTTATAGCGGCAACAGAAATACATAATCTGTGACCGCTTTCTGACTAACACGGTTCATGAGATACAGCCTGGTGACAGACAGACTCATTTAGCCCCTTGGAATCAGGGTACGCGGTGTCGCCACTTACAGAGGGCCACAAAGCCGCCCATGCGTTAAGCCGCCCTGCGTTAGACAGCCGCCCCTGCGTTATAAAGCCGCCCCTGCGTTATACAGCCGCCCCCGCGTTATTATTATTATATTTCTTACATAGACTCACTCTCTTCTTAAAAAACATAGGGATGATGACTATTCGCAAGTATATCTCAGTATTTATTAAGCCGATTAAAGTCGGATCAACCCCTTTTTAAAAAGATATTATTTATTTCGATACTTATTGTGCGCGTCCTTTGCTTTGTGGGATATAGCCTTCGATCAATGTGATAAAACCTTACAGCTACTTTTCTTATAAAAGGAACTCTTTTCTTTTGCTTGAGCTTTTCAAATAGAGTACAAAAGGATTTAGTGTATTTTTAGTGTAACCAAAATTGATCCGTTGGTGACCAATCCTACACGAGAAGAAGATTATTCTATAGTAGACGTACAGGTCTGTGGATTAATTTATAGTTTTATCCCTTACTATATAAAATACGGGTTTTCTGAAATCCTTAAATCATGTATACCTACGCGAGCCGCGATGCCACAGGTATATTTACAATAAGGTCAATAAGTTAGTATATAAATGAGCTATTTTATACATTTACACAAAATACAGACTAAATTTCTCAAGTGGTCGTGGACTCGTGGAAGACCAAATCCGAAACTATGACGAACAGCGGTAAATATCCCAGGAATCGCGAGCCCGATTTTGATAAAAACTAAAACTGCATCATTGGGCCTCCCAGAATTCGATCCTTATTAGCGAAATTATCGAATGGTGTACTTTAATTATACAGGTTGAGTTTTTTTGTCAGAAGCTTGTTGGATTACTGGGTAGGTACTATGTTGATTTTTCAAAAATCAAAGGATACACTTTCTGGTTTTAATTTTTAACCAAATCGGGCCCGTGGCTCTTTTGAGTACTATTCACTATTCTTTATAGCTAAACATAATTCAGTAATCTGTGCTTATAGTTCCAGATTTGACCTACCACGCCCACTTGAAAAGTCTTCGTGTTTTGAACGCATGCATATGAAATCGAATTTCTTTGGTTGTACTGTTTTGTAACTTACTGGTTTGAGACATTTTAATACAATACAATATTTATAAAACTTATTTTAATATTTTTCCGTCTTTGAAATCGAGTGAAAATAACAAAACAATCGGTTAGATTTCCCAATAAAAAACACAATTGTGACAAAAACATTTTTCAGTTACGGACGGTTGTATGTACTTGCCTATTTTAAGTAGCACAACACAACTTTCTGTCCGGAAAGTAAGTAGCGTCTAAAATACAGCTATAATTTCGTATATCATTCTATAGAGTTCTCGAACAAAATACGAAGAAACTTTTCCGCAACCTGTTATTTCGCAAGCAAAATTAATAAAAGTCCAATGTGACAAAAGTAATATACTGAAAAAAATAGAAGCTACGGCGGCTACCACAGAGCAAAAAAGGGCAAAACCTCCCAGGCGAAAAGTCATTTGTTTCATAGCTCTGTGGCGGCTACCTATCTTGATTAATATAAAAGAAGCTATGCGCCTTTCAATCCGCGAGTCGTCGGTTCAAATCCAGCAATGAGATTGAGCTTTTGATGAAACAATGTGGAAAACATACTACATCTACAAAGATGGCTTCTGTTTTCAAACTCACGTTTAAGCACTTTGTAATTATTTATAATGCTTAGAACACAGAGCATTGAAAAACAAATGAAGTTTCGCACTAGAGGCGAAGCATTTTTTTTGCTCTGTGGCTTAGAACTATAACTTAATAACGCGACGCCATCTTCGACCATAGTAATTATATTGTCACTCAACATCGGTAAAATGATGGTGAAGCGCCTACAGTATAGAAAAGTAATTTGCGTTTTGAATTTTATTGAACGCCCATGTTTGGCTCATCTATCAGTTCTATCATATACCACCATTATACTATACATAGACCTTGATCGAGTAATAGCGCTTTATTCTGTACACACATCACACATATACTTTTCCTACCCCGGGAATCGAACCCGCAGCTTCTAGGTTATGAGCTAACCTGCTCAACCACCACACCGCATAGGCTGACAAATTGTATGTCGACCGACAGCATCGTATGAACATTATCGTGAAACCTTTTACCAAAGTTACTTTTGTGCTACAGAATATGTATATGTACGCAAAATAAGCGTCTGTCTGCCTGTCTGTCTATGACGCTCTTTAACTTCCAAAGTGATAGACCGATTTCTATGTGTTTACCCTAATTGAGACTTCATCTGAACTTTATTTATCTAATAGTAACAACAATTAATAGCAAAACAAAACAAAAAACAATCGCTGCTGCAAAAAATAATGCAAGAAATAATCGCAGGTAATGCAAAATAACATACACAAAAAGCACAGCATTAAAATAAAATAACATGTAATCGCAAAATAACAACACGTAAAGTCTATCTATGTACATATAATAACTGTACGGTAGCGATGGCAATTAATGGGATTTTGCGTAAATTTCATAAACATGCTAATTCACGAATCTTAGCATGCTAATTGCTATTGCTATACTCTTTTCTAAAATGAAATGAAAAGGAACTAAAATGAAAATGAAATGAAAATTGAAATAAAAAGAAAATGAAATGAAAATTGAAATGAAAACTGAAATAAAAAATGAAACGAAACATGAAATCAAACTTTATATTAAAAATTAAATTCAAAATGAACTAAATTAATTAAAATGAAATTTCAAATTTCACAACTACATTTAATTTGCGAAATGCTAATTGAGTTTTCACATGCTAAAAATGAATGCGAATGCTAATTAATCCATCACTAGTACCTGGGCTCAATCTGTATACCTACACTGAATATATTTGAAAATTTTGATTGCACTTATTTATCGATATGTCACCATCGTACTGTAAAAAGCGATTGTTTATAAAAAAACGAATTTAAAACCGGTTATTTATAAACTGACGATTTATTGCAAACTGTCAATCTGACGTACAATAACACGGGTGATATTTCGATTATTTATAAACAGTCGGTGCCTAGCGAGGAGTGTTAGGTTAGTTTTGACCACACTAGAAGTACACAATTACGAAAAAACAAAGTGATGCCGATTAATTATAAATAACCGAAATATCGACCGTTTTATTATGAGACACATAGCCCGTTTGCAAGAAATCGTCAGTTTATAAATAACCACGTTTTTTATAAACTAACGGTTCTTACAATAACACGGTGACAGATATAAGAAATGGACCTTTTTTTTAATTTATGTGCGTCTGTCTTTTGTAGACGCATCATGCTGAAACTACTGAACGGATTTCGCTGAAAGGTCCTGCTATTAAAGATTAACAAATTAATATAATTTACATAACGTAGGTTAAAAATTAATGCAATAATTGAAAGAATTAGTAAAATTGGTAAATAAATCACGGAGTAATAAGCTTTTAAAGTTTCATCGCCTGTCCCTTTCTCGCAGAACAGATGATACAGTTACTATGTAACTCTGGGATATGACCTCACATGCCAAAGAGATAGTATGTAAATCTACCACAGCTTAGTAATGAGGTACTAAGAAAGTGGAAGAAGTGACGTCACTGCGCGTTTGAACTGTCTCTTTCTATTCCTGTATTTTAAAATGCTTGTAATTTTGTAATTTTTTGAGATATTTAATTTTTGTTTTCACGACTGTTTGTGTTTTAAGGAATATTATTAATTCGTGCAATAAAAAAATAGCACGATACAACCCTATTTTTCAGGATAGCATTTAGGATACTTTGTGCAAGATTTTTTGTTTGTATATTATTTGTTTATTTATAGTCACCTGTCGAAGGGAAAAAAGAAGGAAAAAGGAAAAAGGTAAAAGGATGAATGGACGGGAGGGCAATGGCAGGGAGGTAGGCGAATTTAAAAGTGTATATAAAACACTGATTTGATTTGCCTTCCTTCGCCACCGTTGGGTGAACATTTGCTAAGTACATTTAATCTATACATATAATAAAACTGTAGAGATAAAAAAATCTGTAAATGCAAGATATCGAAAAAAAAATGACACAGGTTAGCTTGAATTTTTTTGCTGATCACGTTAAGCTACTTTTTAGACATTTTGTCTGTTTGTTTGTTTGTTTGTTTGTTTGTTTGTTTGTTTGTTACGGCACAACTCCGAAAATACTGAACGGATTTTCATGCGGTTTTCACTAATAAGCTTAGAAAAACCCGGCGCACAACATAGGATATATTAAATTTTAAATATTGTAAATTTTTTTTGGTGAAAATGATTAAGATTTCATTATGAAACGGAACGGGATTTTCACAAGATGGCCGCTTCAAGACTTCAAGGTAAGTTTTTTTTCTTATATTTTGGTCCACACATAGTGTAGGTATTTAGCCAGTGTCAAAAAGTAAGTTTTGTTTTGGCTACTAATTATAGATGAGAGAAAAAAAATGTGCTCTGTGCTACTGACGGTAATATTATCTCCGGTTTATCTGGATGCACAGATTAAAGAAACAAAACTCTGTTAATATTATGGCGTGGCTTCATATCCGCCCGAACCTTCGCTGATGAGTTGGCGCGCAGAAACATCTCTGTTGACTATCCTCAATGTTTTTGTAGCGCCCCAACCCGGACACATAGTCAATTTGTTTGCCTGCTGCGCGACCGACGTGGGTTAAATAAAATGGAGGAAGCAGTGGCGTTATATTGCATGTCGGCGAATAAATATGTTTTACAAACCGTGAGAGTATTGTTTGCGATTACAAAAATAAATTTTAATAGGTTTAACTTATAATTCCTTATCAATATGAAGTAAAACCAATTTTTTTTATTTGTCTGTTTATCTGTCCCTTTGAATACGGATCACAGTTGTTATAGTGGCAACAGAAATATATCATCTGTGAAAAATTCAACTGTCTAACTATCACGATTCATGAGTACATCCTGGTGTCTGATGGACAGACAGACAGACAGACGGAGAGCGGAGGTTTAGTAATAAGGATTTACCCTTTGAGTACGGAACCCCAAACATTTTTATTTCATTTTGAACAATCCCCACTGCGCTAAGTAATAAGGAAGTAATTTAATGCATATTTTTATTTATAAATTAAAAGACAAAAAACAGTAAATAACAACTGGCGCGCCTGCATTACTATTCATCCTCCACTGAAACACCCAACGATTCTGACACACCAAGATACCTGTAGGTTCCGGATTCGGAGAGGGACCTGAGAGTCATTGTCTCGGAATGTGTCTCGTGTAAATTCGTGGAATTTACAACTTTCCCTCCCCATACATGCATAACCGCACACTTATCCACACCAAACTCCATCTTGATAGAGTTGCTACAATTCTCTGTGATTTTTAACAACTCTATCAATTGTGGACGTTGCGGTGAGAGGCGGACGAGGCGCTCAATCCTTATTAAGACCAGAGACGCTGCGGACCAGAGACGCTGTCCCCCCTACCTGGTTGACGAAGGACCGTGGTTCACCGCCCCATGCATGACCTTAAAATGAATCTTAGAGTTGCATCTATTTTATACAACTCCAAGATCCTCTCCCGCCACGAGTGAGGCACCGAATCATAGGCCTTCTTATAGTCAATCCAGGCAGTAGAGAGAGCCCCTCTGTTCCGCCGGACCTGTTGGCAGATGGCCGTGTCGATGAGGAGAAGCTTCTTAGTACCAAGGGACCCAACCCTACATCCATTCTGAGCGGGGGCCAAAATATTGTTCGCAACAATGTGCGAGTTACATTTTTGTTCTCAGAATGGATGTAAGGAGCTTGTACAGCGTAGGCAAGCACGTGATGGGTCTGTAGTTTAACGCTTCCGTGGTACTACCGGACTTATGGAGCAGGAAGGTGACACCAGTTGTCATGAAACTTGGGAGTGAACCAGCTTCGAGGGCTTCTTGGAATTGTATCGCCAAGCATGGGTATCAGCATCGAATCCATTTAATCCAGAAGTTGTGCAGTCCATCCGGTCCAGGACTTTTCCAGTTCTGGGCCGTACGGATCGCACAACTGACGTCTTCAGGGTCTATAGTAATAGACCCCATGGACTCGATCGACTCACACCCACTCTCGACAACTCGCATCCAATCACCCTCTGTGTGGTCGACGGGCACCAACCAGATGCTACGCCAGAACTCATTCATGGTGTTTGCATCTGGCAGCTGCCCGTCAACCACACGTTGGCTGGTTCCCTTCCAGTTCCGGTATACCTTCCTTTGGTCACTTTGGAAAAGGCGATTCCGCTGGTACCTATCCACACGCTCTCTGTAGCGGCGAATATGTTGTTATTATTATTATTATTATTATATCTGTTATTTTCTGATGTTTTTGTTTGGAGTGTAGGAAAAGACATTGTAGTAAAGTATTACATACAAATATCAAGTTTCTGATGGTGGCCAGACATCAAGCATGCATGTGATAAAAAAAATTGCCCTAATTTGTCCCCGTTAGTGCAATGTTTTGTATGCTCTGACTTATTTTTTGAGTCAAATAGAATCACAGGTAATAGACATCATACTTTTACATACATTCTTGTATTCTCTACTTAGTTTGTGTAGACATCTAAGTACTTAATATTAAATGTCTCAATAAAACCCCAAAAAAAGTTTTTTTGTATTTCATATTCATTAATTTTTATTCAATTGAAAACAGCACATAGTCTGAGCTAAATTGAGAATCATGTGGTCATTATTTCTCTTAAAAAATATTAACATCCTGCTAAAAAGTCTAACACAACCAAATTATGAAGGGAAAAGATTATGGACCTAACCTAACTTAATACATTACATACCTATCATATAAACAACAGCTGTTGTTAGCTACTTCTAGCTTATTTAATTAGTACCCAACTAATTCATGAGCGTGTGGATTTTACTGAGCAGACCCATAAATTTTGTTAATTTATGATGATTCATTAAATAAAATACATGAAAGTAGGTAAGCATTCCTAATTTTAATTTCCTACTCCTACTATAATATAATAAATATATAATATAAGTATAGTTATAACATGGTTAGTATTAGTTTAAAATTTAAAAACAGAACTTAATTAACTTTCTTTTCTCAATTTCTATTATCCAACCAGTGACAGCTCCGTTGCAAACTGCGATGAAAGAAGTTGAAATAAATTGTTATAATATTTGATCTGACTTTTGTTATTTTACGCCACTGCATCGATCAATTAGTGATGCAAATAAGTTAGATTTGGATTATTTTAACAATGTAGGATAAAATGTTACTCACAGTTTCTCGGCCGCCTTGCAGTGCTCTTGAGCTTCGTTTGCTTTAGCCGACATCTTTAAGCTTTACGGTATTTAGCGCAGTAAGTCATGAATTTAAAAGAAAACTTAAAGCAGTTTTCCTCAAAACCACACGACTGTATTTTCTCGAATCCGGAGGCTGATTGAATGATGTGCGAGAAAATCTCCCTCCTTGCAGTCTGGAAAATCAGGAATTCGATAATTTCATTCGTGACATTTGCGCATGTCAAATGTCAGTGATTGTCATTGTCACTGTCAGTGTCAGCAACAATCAGGTGTTGCTAGTAACTGAAATAGTATTTCTACTATTATTTTTAATACAGCAAAAACACAAAACGTAACCTTTCTTTCCTAATCTTCACAGAATTCGCCCTATTACATAGGTCCAGAACCGAACTCCCCATACAAACCTCGGTAAAAAAGTCAGGCAAATATTGTCTATGATCATAGAGCACGAACTTTTTTTATGTCAGTTTTACGTCAGTTCCGATCAAATAGGGTAAACGAGAAAATCACAGAATTCCCCTTATTACATAGGTCCAGAACCGAAGTCTCCATACTTAACCTTGTTTGAACATGAATCAAACCATAGAGCACATTTTTTTTTTCTTCTAATGTCAGTTCCTCCTTCAACATACCATATAAATAGTATTACCCGATTTAGTCGGGTACCTAAATAAAAATCTAGCTAGATGTAAAATGTAAATAATAAAAATTATATAACGCCTACATAAAAAAAATATAAAATAATAAAATTAATTACCATCAAACTACTATCTATAGACAAGAAAAAGGTCTATAGATAGCTCATGCAATCTTTTAATAAAAAGGATTCAAATTAAGTAAAACCAGCAGAAAAAAAATGTTGGATAAACCAACATTTCTTTTAATACCTCACGAGTTTTTCAATATAATAAGTTAAAGGGATTAAAGAACAACAGTTATGTAGATACAGGGGGTCTAGCAAAGATACCAACCACTAATGCTAACGCCAAACGCTAACTCCAAAATGTACTGAAATGACATTTCGGGAATCGCTAACTTTTCCGTAGCGAATGTCATTTCGATACATTTTTGGAGTTAGCGTGAGGCATTAGCGTGAGGCGCTAGCGTTAGCGATTGTGATCTTTGCTAGACCCCCTGGGCCTCAACCAAAATAATGTTTCATATTTTAGGATAAAAAAAATAACCTTAAAAGTGGAAAAACAGTGGGCGCGTGGAACGATTATAGTTGACAATAAAACTATTATCAGTAATTGCACTCAAAGTGTTCTGTGTGTTCTTTACTATAGAAATGCGCTGAACATATTGTTGAGCGAGTATTAGGTTTCCACCAATCTTCATTTCGACTTTTTCGGACTACTTTTATCCAACGATCAGCTAGACATGGATCTGTTGGAAATCCATACAAAAGAAATCGGGTAATTATTCAGATGTCGTGTGGCAATACTGATTTTGACATGTCAACTTTTTATTGTAAAATGGTTCTAACTCTTCGTCAAATAGAAATAATTAAAATTATCTTATAAAAATATATGATTAAGGCCACTTACAAGTGAAATGTGATCGTCTGTGATTCGTGCCTCGAGTGATTTCGGCACAGTTTTATCACGCAAGACGGCATTTTTTTGGTGTGTATTCAAAAGCACACCCAAGTAATGACTGATTTTGATTTTGACAGCTGAGAATCAATCACACCCAAAGTGGTGTGTATGGTTTTGCCCTGCTTTAATTTCATATTAGTGGTCTGGATAAAAAGTCTTTGGAGAAAATGAAGAAATTATTATAATATTTTTGACTGAATATGGTATATGTAGTAGGTACCTATCTATGTGTAGGCAAACTTTGGCAGTAAAGTCACAGAATAGATATATAGTACTGTAGTAAACTATATTAGTGATTCTGTACGTAGTATGTAGCAAGGACTTTGCTCGCTCGGTCATTATGTCCGAACCAGTAACCGAAGTTTTTGTTAACTAACGAGTGTTTAACCGGTAGAGCGTCGGCGTCGCGTCGGCGTGCAGCAATACATTGCTGGACGAAAACAAGTTCACCTGACACGTCTCGAATTAAAAACTGGTGGCTTAACCCGTGTGCGAAATCTATAATAATACATAAACCACAAGTAGAGTCCACGCCAAACGTTTAGGCGGCCGTGAAGTGCGCTGCAAGCTCCCCACACGCTGCGCTCACCACTTACCTCTTCCCACGCATATCTAAATTTTGATACTGCGCAGCGTTTCACGCCGACTTCTCAGCCGCCATTGAGTGCGGCGCAGACTCTACTCACAGGAGTTGCCTACCTTCTACACCCTAACAGACACAAAGCTGTGGCTATAGAAGCCCTTCATAAACATTAAAAGTTCTGCTTGCTCACTACGGTGCGTGCGGTGTAGCTTGGTGTGCAATGACTCCTAAAATACTAATGCACGTCTGTCCTAAAGTTCAAGAGATCCTTAGTTCGCACTTATCCCGCTGTGACGTACCTACTGCAACGCATTTGGAGAGATAATGCGAATATAAAAGCGGTTAAACATTGGTGCAAACAGGCATATAAATATAACTTATGTTATGTAACAAATGTAGTAGGTAACCTTGAAGTTACTGCTTTATTTCAATTGATGGTGGCATTTTATGCAACTAGGTATCCTATGTTACTTTGAAACTGCGTAGAATTTAATAAATTGTTGAACATAATTATATGAGGTGTCTAATTTATATTTATTTCGACTCTGATATATTATGTAGGTACTAGGTACTATTTGTATCTCATGATCAGCCCCCCTATTACGAAGGAGCTAGCAGCGATGCTGACGCGATTCTGCCGCTCAACTGCTGTCAAAATTGTATGAAAAGTGGCAGCAGTTGAGCGGCCGACGCGCGTCAGGAGCGATGCTAGGTCATTCGTAATAGAGGGCTGCACGGCGGGCATGAGAGGTCTGATCGCGATTGGCCCTTTTTCTGATTTTGCCCCTTAGTAGGTACGGATGTGCTATTTTTAGCAAAAAAACGGGAAATATTATTATAAGTCTTTGTCTTATAATAAGTTAATAAGTAAATAAGTGTTGTCATTCATTTCATTTGATCTAGTGAATTATGAAATTCTCTGGAGCAAATTGACCCACTCGAAATACCTACAGACGTAGTGAAACTGTTGAGGTACTGGTACGGTAACCAAACTAACGTAGTAAGATGGGGCGACTCGACCTCCAGCGAATATAGGCTGGACTGCGGTGTGCGTCAAGGGGGGCTGACCTCTCCGGACCTCTTCAATATATATATGAATGATTTGAGAGCGGAGCTGAGAGGCACCAGAATTAGCTGCCACGTTGGTGATGTTTGTGTCAATAACTTGAGTTATGCGGATGACATGGTGCTTCTCAGCCCCTCTATTAATGGTCGTAGAAAACTGTTAGCAATATGCGAAAGGTACGCTGCAGAACACGGCCTAATATATAACGTAGCAAAGACCGAAATGCTAGTTCTTAGAGCCGGAAGAGGTCCGGAGAAAATACCGAGTGTGTTCTTGAGGGGCTCGCCGGTGAGGGTCGTCGACCATTTTAAATATTTAGGTCATGTAATAGCCGAGGATCTTAGTGACAAAGATATGGAACGAGAGAGAAGGAATCTGTCCATCAGATGCAACATACTCGCACGCCGATTTTCTGGCTGTAGCACCGAGGTTAAAGTAACGTTGTTTAAAGCCTACTACCTATGCTTATACACATGCCAGCTATGGATTAAATATACTCGAAAAGCTTACCACACCATAAGGGTGCAATACAATGATGCTTTTCGCACCCTTATGCGTAAACCAAGGTACTGCAGCGCGTCGGGCATGTTCGCCGATGCAAGGGTTCCGGACTTTTTTGCCGTCACTAGATCTAGAGTTGCCGCCTTCTGGGATGGGCTGAGGAATTCGACGAACGGTATACTTAAGGGGCTGGGGGAATACCTCCACAGCCCGATTATCAGGCACTGGCTGACGATGCACCAGAGTGCGAACCGAAAATAATTTTTAGGATCAATCGTAAGACTGATTGATATGTTTTCATATCGATTTTAATCTGTGGGTAATAGTGTTTTATTTTATTTTTAGTAATATTTTATCTTATATATATCTTTTTGTATTTTTGTATTTTTGTATTTTAACATATGGGTTTTTTGCCTGAAATAAAAACATTTTAATTTATTTATTTATTTCACACAGCGTCATCTGGCCCCAAACTAAGCATAGCTTGTACTATGGGAACCAGATTACCGATATAATACTTACATTTAATATATTTTTGTTTGTATATAATAGGTCTTTACCCCAGATAATATAATACTTATAATACGTCTTCTTTACCTATAAAATTGAGGATCCTATAACCAGCATTTTCAGATTTAATAATCTGTGCATTGGCGCGCAATTCGAAATTCAAGTAAATTGTATTCGAAAGCTGTGCTATTATCCTTTCAAATTCAGTCATTTGTTTTTGGATAGTATTTTGTTTTTTGGAATTGTGGTAGTTTTGTTCGCCATGGGTAAACAGAAAATTCGTACAATTTTCGAAAACGAGTTCCTACGTGGAAATACCGCTGCGCAAATAACACGAAACATTAACGATGTGTAGGTACGGGCCTAGCACTGCTTGCATAAACACGGTCCATTATTGGTTCAATCGTTGTTTTGTAAATTTTGTGTTGAAGAACGAGCCTCGCTGTAACAATTGTCGATAATGACGAATTGAAGGCGATAGTGGAAGCGGATCCAACTAAATCTACGGCTGAGCTCGCTGCGGGCCTTGGAGTTAGTGTCAAAACATTGAAGCACTTGTGTCAAATCGGAAAGATAAAAAAGCTAGATAATTGGGAACTAAACGACCATCAGCGAGACGTTAGTATTTACGCGTCGATGCATGCTTCACGACAGGCCATCGCAGATCCACAAGCGTTACAGCTGGAAGCTCTCCGTCACCCACCGTACTTACCGGACCATGCCCCAACAGATTTCAACTTCTTCCAAAATTTATACAATTTTAGTTAAGTGTTAAAAAAATCAACACCCGTAAGGCAGTACAAAACGCTTTCACTGACTTCATCGCCTCTCCGTCCAGCAGACTTCTACAGTAAAGATCTATGATTGTTCCGAGCAACGCGAAACCAGCAATAAATTACGGCAATTCATTAAAGCGCTGAATGCTCCCAAATCGACTATTTTGAACGTGATTATCTCAAAACATATATACCATTTACAGGACTGAAAAAAATGATAGTTAATACTGGTAATATCTTCTTTCCATCTGCTGAAACCAAAACACGTTTACAAATAGTTTCTCGTAGTAATAGACTTCTAAAAAATCATTCAAATGTCCTAAAATGTTACATTATAATAAGACATCCATTGAAATAAATCATAGTGATAAGCAATGTATCGATGCATCCGTCTATAAGTTTATTTTTTTATAACAATAAGCATTTCTTTTATAACTAATTATTTGTACCGAAAAATGGAAAAGTCGAAGTGCAACGCAACGTAATCGCCATATTTTTGCTATGCATAAAGCGACCTTATAAGATACAAAATAAGTTTCAAGTTTGTCTGCTGTAATAAACGTGCTCGCATTGGGTCCTGTCAGGGCCTTAATGAAAATACAAAAACAGCAAGCGCGCGAGCGCCAAATTTTTTACGTCTAATTAATTTTACCACTTGGTGGCCAAACTTTTGAAGTATGTGGTCTACTTTATGATTTAGAATAGCCCAGCGGTCTACCGATACCCCCCGCAATTGATGATTTTTTTATAAGGATTATAATAGCGGTACTGTTTTGCTGGTGTAAGTAGGAGTAAAACAATTTTTCATTTAATTTTTACTGCTGGTCTATCTGTCTGTTCCTTCGAACACTCATCACTCAGGGGCCGATCCAGGATTTCATTTAGGAGGGGCATTCTGACAAGATTCGGAGTTGGTAGCTCAGTAGTTCATACTTGGGTATATTTGCGAACAAAACTCAATTAAAACGACCAAAAAGCTGTATTACCAAAGCACGAGAGCAGCGAGCGCGAAAAATCAGAGCATTTGGACTGTAGAAATGAACGCCACCGTCATAAGTGGAATTTTCCAATAAGAAAAGCGCGAGCGAAGCGAGCGCGAAAAATAAGTTTGTAATGAGTAGTACTTTTGCCTTTATACAAAAACAAACGAGCAAAGCTACCGCATGAAATTATCTTTTCATCACCCGTGCTCGTAAAATGACTCTTATTGTAGTGTATTTAGGTTGATAATCTAAGAAATTGTATATGCGTGCTTTTCTGATTGCTATTACACACTAGTAATTATTACGATTTTAATAAAAAATATTTTTATATCCCGATCCAGTCAAGTATGTATCTCACTGCAAGTTATTATGTATGTAGACGAAGCCTTCTTAATTTATCCGGATAATATTTATATTCTTCTTCTTTAATGGCCTTCTCATATTATATTTTATAATATCACATAAGAGGTTTTATGCGTTCGCGCCTTATAGTACACGGCGCGGCGATGCGCGCGCTATGTACCGCGATAAAAAAGAAGAAAAGTTAACTGCGCGCCATTTTCCAAAGTATCTGTTAATATTTTCGCTATGCGTTTTTATATTTTCTGTGATAATTAATAAAAATGTACACCTAATAAGACGTTTTATTTAAAAAAAATCTAGTTCCGCTTCTGTAGTAACGAGAAACGACGTATTTCAAAAATGGTCGTAGTTTCAAACCACGGGTACAAGGAAAATTCGAATTCAGTTGAGTGGATCACAGAGTACGTTGTTGATTTGCAGAGATGTACAAGATACTTTATGCAAAGTATTTAAATACAAAATACAAGATACATTCAAAAAAAGTATTTGAGATACCAGATACATGATACTTTTTGAAATAGTATCTGAAATACTAGATACAAGATACGTATCTTCTAAATACTTTTTATAGATACAAGACACTTTTGAAAAAAGTTTTTTATTAAGCTTCAACTTATTACACGAATCATGAATAGATCGCGTAAATGTGACAAATCACCTACTTTAAGGTATTTAATTAGGTATTTAAGGTGTTTAATTGAAGCTTAAGGAAAACCAGTTCATATACCTATCACTTTTCTTCGAGTATCTCTAGGTATTATATAGATTAGATATTATAGGGTTTCGAAGACAGCTGTGCCAGTACACCATGTTTTCACTACTTGTAATGAAGGAATCAGGGTCCTCTAAGAATAATATGTTACAATATTCGTCTTTTACCCTTTTTTTATTTGTGTAAAGCGGGAAATTTTTAAATTCTTATTTAAGCAAAAAAGAAAAGTTTTCTTTTGATCATTTGAAATGAACAATGTCCAAAATCTTTCGATCTATTTTTTATTTTGCGTTTTAAATACGCATTATAGAGAGCAATAAAAAAACTAATATTTATGATTTTTATAGCAGTATCGCCTGCTCAGCGTAATTTTTCTTACAGGTTAATAAGTAAAGAAAAAATTTGAATCACGACTCGATCTTTGACTTGAAATTGAATCCATCCATCCCTAAAGCTATGCTTTACTTAAGCTATCGTGATACGTGGTCTCATGTCCGAATTTTTCCTTCAACTTTTATAACCAACGCTTTGGTAGCGCTATAGACTGCGTGATTCTTGGGGAATCATCTCAAAAAAAGAAAAGAAAAAGTGGTCACATGTCCAAAATTCGGACTTGTCACGGTAGTTTAAGTAAAGCATATCCCGGCTTGAGGGATGGATGGATGCGGGTTCAAGTCCAGTTCGTGATTCAAAGATATTCTTTAAAAATTAATCTGTCAAAAAAACTAATTTATGTTTTTTTGTTATAGTTTAGTTCATTAATGTTGGCTTATAATGATACTTGGCTTCCAATCATTTGCTTCCGTAGTGACGTCATCAAAAGTTCAAATAAAGGTTTTTCAATTATTTAAGCATGAAATACTAATAACTATTTTTGATTTTTAAGTTATGAGTGATCAGTAAACCCATTCCTCGAAATGTTTTTCTAATTACAACAAATAAAAACCCTGAGCGTTAAGACTCAGCTATGTACGCGAAAATACAATATCGATTATTATTATACTTTTGTTTGAACACAATATTATTATGCTGTAAGTGTGGTTAACTGCCCACAACTTAACCACAGCGTAATAGCACAAAACACTGTTTTGTGACTGCGCTGTCAGCATTGATGGCCTACACCATCGACGACGTCGTCGTCGTGTGACGGACCTAGAATTTTTTCGTTACTCTCAAAAGACTCACGAAGCAGGGGGCGAAAAGCACAAATCAATTATTACATTCTGCCACAGAAAAAAAAAGATAGTGAAATAATGACAGCTGTGTCGATATTTTGAGCGAGTATTAGCACAATAATAGCACTTGCCACCACAGTCTGCTTTACGACGAATAGCATTATTGATTACCATAATGCCGTTATCAAACTGCAAAATACTGTTTCTGTAGTTTTGAAATCTTATTCAGTGAATGTGATGTTACGAAATATACTAACCCGAAGACGTATCACAGCTTTATCAGAATGATTGAATTATTAATAGTCATGTTCGTGTGGTGTCTGGCTGTGTTTATTTTATAGATTAGGAATGCATGCTATTCCCGATATATTGTAATAATTTCAGTGTTTCAGTTTTTTCTATTATCTAGCAATTTTACTCCAGAGTTTGCAGGATCTCAGTAAATTAAATGACTGCTATATTATTTAAAGGCCATTTGACCATATACCTTTTGGCCCTAGGTTTAATATTTAGTAAATACCACTTACAGGTTTACTTATGGCAAATATTCATATTTCAATAAACAACAGTTTTTCAAACAGAATATCTTAAATTTCTTGTCCCATTTCAAACTGTCATTGTTGTACATCCTAAGTCTATGCGTAATACGGAATAGAATAGAATAGAATAGCGTTTATTCAACTTCATAATAATGCTAAGTTACACAATACACAATAAAAAGCAAAAAGTACACACCAGGATCTTAATTAAGTTTTACATTAATCAAGGTAACTACCTTTTACCTACCATTAGTATTTATATTATAGAACTTCTTTGTACGGAATACACTACAGTGTGAAGTGAGTAAAATGGTGTAGGTTGATTTAAATTTAAAGATGACGTTCAGTTTTATGTAAGTGTAAAATTGTGCAGGTGTAACAAAATGTAAATGTAAAAAGTGCATACCTAGTTTTATTATAACAAAAAGTATCTTAGCAAAAAAAGTATTTGCTAAATACAAGATACAACATAAATAGTATCTAAATACAAGATCCAAATACATTTAAAAAAGTATCCAGATACAAAATACAAAATACGTATCTTGTATCTTGTATGTGTACTTATTTCAGATACTTGTATCTTAGATAAGTCACATCTCTGGATTTGTCGATAGAAAGCCAGTAGAGTTATATGCCTTCCATAAAATAAGGATAGAATACTAAACTCGATAGATACTTATCATAACAATGCCAGAACGTAAAACGCCCATTTTAACGCTATCTACCGGGTCTTTATAAAATTACAGCTTTTTTTTTTTAATAAAACGCCTCATTAAAATAACCTCAAAAAATCACTGGTTCGACATGTACCTCCATACCTCATTAATTCAGTGGAAAACAGCCAAATATTCCAGTCATTTTCTGATGTGTTTTTGGTATACTTCAATGACTGCAAAAAAATAAATGTTATCAACTACGACTGTAGCTAGTTAATTTAAATAAATAAAATAAAAGCGTTACAATAAAAACTGAACTTTAATACTTTAAAGTTAAAGTTCAAAAACGTCAGCTGTCAACCGCCCGATGTAACATAGACTGCGATTTCTCTTGGTGTTGCTAACATAAAGGACAGAAACCAGCATTCTTTTGTGTATCTATTTAATGCTAAAAAGTACGGATAACATTTCTGAAAAGTCGCTCTGATCGATATTATTATTTTTGGAAATCTAAAGTATAACCGCAATCTCCGTTGTCACCAACGGAGATTACCTACAAAGTTTTTAAAAGGAGTTTTGGCGTGAACGTGGAAAAGTTCACGTCGCGTCGTTGCATTGTATTATTTTCAAAACTTGTGCTTTTTCCAGTGTTAATGTTTAAAATTGGTGGCGTTTTACGCATTAAGTGCTGAATTACGAGCATGAGTGAGGGCAAGTGATACTTATAATGTGGTGAAACGTGATTTTTCGTGTTGCTTCCAAAACTCCATAGTAACTTCTATAGTAAAGTTGCCACCACTTTGCTGGAGCATGACTTAGACTGGACTATGACTATGACTAGGACTTGACTTTGCGTGAAATACTTTATAACACGATGAAAATTATAATACTTGACACTGGCTAAATACACTATGTGTGGAGCCAAAATATAACACAAAAAAATTTTTAGAAAATGCTCATAGGTACCTGGCAACAAAGCTTAGTTGAACTTCATAAATCTAAAAGTATCTTTTCTATTTTATGTAATTCTACCGACCTATATAGCTCTTATTACAAGTAACTATTATTTGATCACTTTGCAGGTTGCATTAATATTCGGTACCTACGACTGGTGCATGTAGACGTCAAGAGCTCAGTGATATTACAACAAAAGACGTAGAAACCCATGGTGAAAATGCTACCAAAAATCAGATTCCACAATGTTTTACAATCCACGCTTCATTTTATGAAATTGTGGCGTGTGTACGCGCCACTATATTGCATTGATTTATATTCTCTGTTTCCATGTGTAAATGTGTATGTAGCTTAAGCGTAATATTAAGAACGAACTATGGAACGGATTCCATAGTTCGGCAGCGCCCTCTGGCGCCACAGAGAATAACCTCTCTTCTGGTTCCTCATCGTCGCGAGCGCGCATGTCGTTCCGCGAATAATTTATAATTAAATTGTAAAATAGTTCGTGTGGCCCGTGGAGGCCCTTTTTGTGTAGTCGCAATAACTCGTGTATATAACAGCAAATACAAGACTGTTCGTGAACTCAACAACTGCAGTTTTACTACCGACGGACTACACCCAGAATCCTCACCACGATCGCCACCAAATACGAGCTAAATTGGTGACCACCGACGCTGAGCAACGCGCAGCTTCGATCAGAGCTGCCATCGGAAGCTACGCGTGTGGAGGCCCATGCCCGCACGCTCTCCGACCAGCCTCGCAGCAAACTCGACGGGGCGAAGCTCTACCACGCATGCGCCGCGACGGAGCTAAAAGTGTCCCTGAGGACCGCCAAGGAGCCTGCAGCATCGTGTCGTATGCGGAGGCACCTTTCCCGCATACGCACCAGATCAGTTTGTGCAGCCCTTTATATTTTCATTCATCTTTTTGTACATAATTCCGCCATTCTTTGCTTACACCGAGTCATAAACTCGTGCGCAAATCGCGTTGATAGTGGCGCCACCAAACATATCGGACGCTTTGGTGCACTAACATTTGAATTTGTGTGGTGTGTTTCGTGCAGTCGTGCAGTTCAGTTGAACGTTCATTCGTTCTGCACGACACGAACCGTGAGTGTCAACGTCAACGAACTGTCAGAATCACTCACGTCAAGTCGCCGAACTGTCATAATCAGCTGTGACTTGTTATTTACTCTGTGTTTTTATTATTCGTAATTGTAAATTCTTTGTTTGTTTTCATTTGTTTTATTGTGTTTTTTGGACAGTTTATTGCTGCAATATTGTGTTTAGTTATAAGAAAATTGCGTTCATTAACCCAATTGCATTTTTTGTGTGATTGCACGTGGTTTTTACGACTGCTTGGGTACTTATACACTTTTGTTTATTTTTGCGCATATTTACTTTTGTTTTGTGTTGCCTAGTTTTAAGTGCGTTTTTGCATTAGTTTTAAGGGTGTGTGTGGTAGCTATTCTAACCCTCATACGGAGAAAAATTAAGCGTTTTCTTTGTGTTTTTTGTGTTTGTTATCGCCTATCACTAACTTTTGCACATTAAAATGGCTGAAAGTGATAACAAGGGGTCACTTGACAGTGCTAGCTGTAACAGCATGCAAGACCCGCCGCAAGAAGTGCACCGCATATCAATCCGCACCCCTCCCTTCTGTAAAGACAGACCCGCACTCTGGTTTGCCAGCTTAGAGGCACAGTTTGCTATCAACCAAATTACCAGGGAAGCAACTAAATTCAGCTACGCAGTATCAATGCTGGATACCAACTGCGCCGTTGAGGTTGAGGATTTGATCATTTCTCCCCCGCAGACTGATCCATATACGGCACTTAAATCAACAATAATTTCTAGGTTTTCGCAGTCGTATGAGGAGAAGACCAGGCGACTCCTAGACAACGAACAGATGGGCGACAGGAGGCCGTCATCATTCCTCCGTCACCTCCGGTCACTTGCAGGACCTGCATTTCCGGACAGGTTACTGAAGTCCATCTGGTCCAGCCGACTTCCCCGACAGCTGCAAATAGTTCTGGCCGCACAACACCTAGATCAACTTGGTGAGCTAGCCGAGCTAGCAGATACGCTCATGGACATTCAGTCCCAGCCACCAGAGGTATGTACTACAACTGCATTACATACCCCCCCACTGCCGGAACAGAACACCATACTTGCGCTACAAAATCAAGTAGCAGAATTGACACGTGTTGTTGCTGCCCTCTCAGCCACTGGAGGGCCATCTACCAACAGGTCACATGGCCGCAGCGCGAACCGTTCGCGCAGCCGTAGTCGCTCACGTCCGCGTAACCCTGACCTATGCTGGTACCATGACTGTTTTGGGGCTCGAGCACAAAAATGTACTCAGCCATGTACCTGGAACAATAGTTCGGGAAACATGACGAGCGGTCGGTAGTGGCGAGTACCGACCGCCCACACGCAAGTCGTCGCCTCTTTGTTCAGGACCGGGGTACGAACCAAAAATTTTTGGTAGACACCGGTTCAGACATCTGTTGCTTTCCCCGAAGACTAGCTAGAGGCCGCCTTACTAGCAGTGGTTATGACCTCAGCGCTGCAAACGGCACATCCATAAAAACTTATGGCAGTATTTCCCTAAATTTAAACATAGGGCTACGCCGTGACTTTGTGTGGAACTTCGTAATAGCTGATGTTAGTACCCCTATTATCGGATCAGACTTCCTGAGTTTTTACAATCTCTTACCTGATTGCAGGCATGAACGGGTGATCGATGGCACCACCAAACTGTGGATACCAGCTGCCACAGCACAGACCGCCCAGGACAGCATCAAAGCCGTGACAGGCGGGAACTCACCCTTCGAGCGACTGCTCGCTGAGTACCCTGACGTCCGCGCCCCCCGGGCATCGACAGAGTGATCAAGCATTCCACTGTCCACCACATCAACACTACTGATGGTCCACCGGTCACCTGCCGTCCCCGCCGCCTAGCACCAGACAAACTACGCATCGCGCAGCAGGAGTTCGATGCGATGGTCCGCGCCGGTACTGCCAGACCCTCGAGCAGCTCGTGGTCGTCCCCCCTACACCTCGCGCCCAAGAAGGATGCGACATGGCGCCCGTGCGGCGATTACAGAACGCTCAACGCCCGCACCATTCCGGACCGATATCCGGTGCGTCATATAGGGGACTTTTCTCAAAATCTGGCTGGCTCCTCCATCTACTCAACAATCGATTTAGTCAAAGCGTACCAACAAATTCCCGTAAGTAGTGCAGATATTTGTAAAACCGCCATCATCACACCTTTTGGCCTTTACGAATTTCCCTATATGACCTTCGGATTGCGGAACGCCGGTCAAACCTTTCAAAGGTTCATCGACGAGGTGGTGCGCGGCCTTGACTTCTGTTATGCCTATGTGGATGATATCCTGGTACACTCAGTGGACAGTACCCAGCATATCCAGCACCTCAGGCTGCTTTTCGACCGCCTGCACCAGTACGGGGTGATGGTCAACCCAGCTAAATGTGTTTTTGGGGCAGCGGAAGTGTCGTTCTTGGGCTACCGCATTAACGCTCAAGGCACCCACCCACCCGAAGACCGCATCCAAGCACTGCGTGATTTCCCCCCTCCTAAAACCGTGCAAGGCATGCGTAGGTTTCTAGGAATGATTAACTTCTACCGTAGATACCTACCCAACGCTGCTAAGTTTCAGGCACCGCTGATCGACGCCGTAGCCGCCACGCACAGCAAGGGACCTAAACCGTTTCCGTGGACACCTGAGCTTGAAGCGAGCTTCGACGCATGCAGGACGAGCCTCGCATCTGCTACTATGCTGGCACACCCGGACAGTAGCGCACAACTTGCCCTGTTCACGGACGCCTCAGGTACGCACGTTGGTTCATGCTTACAACAACGCCGCGACAACACGGCGCCCTGGCAACCTCTGGCTTATTTTAGTCGTAAGCTGACAACTAAACAGTCTGAGTGGCCTACTTACTACCGAGAGCTCCTCGCCGTTTATGATAGCGTACAGCACTTCAGGCACTTGTTAGAGGTCCAACACGTGACCATCTACACCGACCACAAGCCACTTATGTACGCTTTTCAGCAACGGCGAGAAAAGCTTCCGCCCGCACAGCTAAACCAGCTTAGCTTTATAAGTCAGTTCAGCACTGACATTGTGCACATCAAAGGCGAGGACAACGTAGTAGCAGATGCGATGTCCCGCATTGAAGCCGTCTCTCTCACCGACGACTACGCCGCTCTCGCACAAGCTCAAGCTGTCGACGACGAACTTGTTAAGTTGCAGACCGACTCATCCCTCATACTAGTGCCTACTCATATTCCAGGCACCGACACCACCATCATGTGCGACACCTCAACGGGAAAGCCGCGACCTTACCTTCCGGCTTCCTTCCGTCGTGCTGCATTTCAGAGGCTCCACAACCTCAGCCACCCCAGCGCGCGCGCCAGCGCCCGCCTGGCGGCTGACCGCTACGTGTGGCCTCACATCCGCAAGGACTGCAGCTCCTGGGCGCGCGCCTGCGTCGCGTGCCAACGCAGCAAGGTTACCCGGCATATTACCGCACCTCTGGGTAATTTTACAAGTACCTCTGGACGCTTCCAGCACGTCCACCTGGACATCATTGGCCCGCTTCCTTCCTCCGACGGCTACTCATACTGTCTGACAGCCGTCGACAGATTTTCGCGTTGGCCGGAGGTATGGCCAATGACGTGCATCACTGCTGAACAAGTAGCCGACACCTTCGTTAACGGATGGATCTCCCGCTTTGGGGTTCCACTTGTCGTTACGACCGACCAGGGCAGGCAGTTCGAATCTGCCTTGTTCAGCCGCTTGTTCCAAGTGTGTGCCACTAAGCGCATCCGCACAACGAGCTACCACCCGCAAGCGAACGGCATGGTAGAGCGCCTCCATCGGCAACTTAAGGCAGCCTTGATGTGCCACGCTGAAACTTGGAGCAAAGCCCTACCACTCGTCCTGCTTGGCATCCGCACAGCATTGAAGGAAGACCTTCAGTGTTCCTCTGCCGAGATCGTGTACGGAGAACCTCTGCGGTTACCCGGAGAGCTCGTCGTACCGGCATCGGCAGACCACAGCGACACCAGCACGGAGGACTTCGTGGCCCGGCTTCGCTCCAAGATGGTCAGTCTTCGCGCCATTCCTGCATCGCGGCACTCACAGCAGTCGACATTCGTCTTCAAAGACCTGCCGTCTGCTACGCACGCTTTCCTGCGCGACGATACTGTAAGGAGACCGCTCCAACCACCATACACCGGTCCTTACAAGATCTTGGCCAGAAGTCCCAAGACCGTCACACTGGATGTTGCAGGCAAGAGACACGAGGTCAGCGTCGACCGCGTCAAACCGGCGCACCTGGAAGTCGAGCAAGACGCACGAGCGTCTAGCGCAGCTCCTTCCGCACCCGCTCCGGTCAGCACGCCGCCTCCTGCTCCACAGCCTCCGTCCCCCGCACCCTCCGCCCACCCACAATCCGTCCCCTCCCCTACTCCCGCAGTCGTCACCCGCACCGGTCGCAGAGTCAGGTTCCGTGACATCCTGGATCTATAATGTTAAATGTATATAATTTTACACTTGTTATATTTTTTTTTTACTCCGGCTGTATTTTTCTCCGTAGGGGGGTGATGTGGCGTGTGTACGCGCCACTATATTGCATTGATTTATATTCTCTGTTTCCATGTGTAAATGTGTATGTAGCTTAAGCGTAATATTAAGAACGAACTATGGAACGGATTCCATAGTTCGGCAGCGCCCTCTGGCGCCACAGAGAATAACCTCTCTTCTGGTTCCTCATCGTCGCGAGCGCGCATGTCGTTCCGCGAATAATTTATAATTAAATTGTAAAATAGTTCGTGTGGCCCGTGGAGGCCCTTTTTGTGTAGTCGCAATAACTCGTGTATATAACAGCAAATACAAGACTGTTCGTGAACTCAACAACTGCAGTTTTACTACCGACGGACTACACCCAGAATCCTCACCACGATCGCCACCAAATACGAGCTAAAAAATAATAATAAACTATCAAGCTCTCAAACTGTAAAAACCCATCAAAAACTGTTCAATATCATTTTGAGAATTGTACTTTCTGTGATTGTTTTAATAATCAAAAGTTAATGACAATAAGAGTTAATTCCTCGCAAGGGTGATGAAAAACGTCGTGACACGCGTGTGGGTTGATTCATTACACTCTCGGCTCATATATCGCGCTCGCCTGCGGCTCGCGCGCATATTACCGCCTCAAGTATAATTATCAACTTCCCACACTTACATCATAATGTACTTTTGACTGATCCCGGTATCGGTGGATACACCCCCTTCATTATTATTATTAAAATATTTTCAAATCTTTTTATTTACGAAAATCCCACCTCATTATACAACGCTATTATCCCAAGAAAGCGTTAGTCGCCCTCTTTTGAATTTTCCCTGGCTTTAGCTAAGCAATACCTACCTACCTTTTCATAAATTCTGTGGTTCCGGTCAGGTCCCACGCATTCACACATTTTTTTATAAATTGTGTACCTAAGTAATAAGTGCGTAAAATCAGAAAGAATAAAGGATTCAATTCATAAAACGTCCCTCTAGCTAACGGTTCAAGATTTGCACCTCCCCTCCGTTAATAGCAAAAATTCGACGCAGCACCGCACGTAATAGGGGTGCGCTAGCGCAGGTGTGCCCATGAGAATTCTCGCCCCTACTCCTTAGCAAACACAGAATAAATAAAGTACTACGCAGCAAGGCGGAGGGACATGGTGTTCCCACGACGACACGGGGGACGCAGTTAATGACTGGTCAGCTGAACTTTGATAAGGCAATATGAACGCACCCTATGGCATTGATTTATTCACAAAAAAAATAGTAACAAGAATAAGTGAAGAAATAAAATTCTACATTGAGGACCGTGTGGTACCGGTTTGCGAATAAGTGAGACCGTCTGCCACCGCGTGGGGCAGATGGTAATAATCCCCTTATCTCTTCCCGTGGGTGCCCTAAGAAGACCAGACTAACCACTGTGACTCGGGCGCGGTGTGGCAGGCGTAGGTAGGTCCCAAAGCGCTTCTCAAATAGCGCGGTATGGTTTTGCATATTTACGGTTTATACGAATAAACTAAGCAGTGTTTTAAAATTTAACCTAGTTTTGATAAGTAGCATTACTTGGCTATCTAAACAAATGCATTTTACGTGTGTTGCAGTATAAAAAACACACACAACAACACTACACATAATCATTGACGCTCCGCCGTACCTAAAGGAAACTACTCCGTCGCCGGCGCGCGCCGTCTCGGCGCGAGATGCAATTTAGACTGAGGATTAGAATTTCGCGTGAACTACGATAAGTTGAGAAAATTAGGTGCCTACTGCCTATCGCTGCCATTATGTCCGTCAATGTTTATGTTTACAATGATTATTCCAAATATAAATTCGATTATTTGATTACAAAACAGAGTGTAATATTGAATTACTTGAGGTAAGAAACTTGGTCTTTCTTTTTAATGCACTTTTGAGTATAGATTGTGTAACCCTTCACAATACAACTTGGCATATTTTGTTTGTGACATTCGACCGATGCCTTCTAACTTCCATCACAGACTGAGCGCTAGTGGATGCCTGTCATTAGGCCTGTCCTTAATATACATGTCTATGTGACTAATTCTATTTTTATTGCATTAAATAATAATATGATACTTTTCTAAAATTAAAGTCGTGAAAACAAAAATAAAATATCTCAAATAATGACAAAGTTACAAGCATTTTAAAAATAGGAATGGAAAGAGATAGCTCAAACACGCAGTGACGTCACAAGTTAGTCCTTTGTAGTACCTCATTGCTAAGCTGTGGTAGCTTTACATACAATCTCTTTGGCGTGGGACGTCACAAAGCTGTGTTGCCGACAGGCGATTTTTCAGAAACTTTAAAAGCTTATTACTCCGTGATTTATTTACCGATATTACTTATTTGTTTCAATTATTGCAATTATTCTGAAAATATGTTTACTTGTTCATTTTTAATAGTAGTCATCGTGCCTATTTTTAATAATTTATGTTTTGCCTGAATGTCCTTGCCAGTGTCACTCCGCCTTGTTGCCGTGTCTTGACGTGACGTGACGTGACGTGTCTTGACAGAGTGGTGGTCAATTAGGGCTCTTGACCACCTCTGCTATCGTTTTCCATTTATCGATACCTCCTGCCCTGTCCGACGCTGATGATCTCTAAGCGAGTCTAATGTGGGGGAGGCCTATGTTCAGCAGTGTACTAAGCTCTTGATATACTGAGCTACTAAAGGACACTCTAATCAACTAGGATGGCGCAACGATCCAAAGCGAGTCATGACCTCCGATAATAAAAGACGTCAGTCTGTCTTGCGCCGTGTCTTGCCAGCTCTCCCTGGAGATCACACAAGCCCTTCATGACTTCGTCAAGTCAGCGGTAGGTACATGGCGGTACCTACAGGTCCTGAAGTCTGCTATTTCAATTGTGTCATAATGGTTCATGAATGGTGCCATAATGATTTTGACACTAAGGGTAGTCTACTTATGGTTGATAAATTTTGACACTAATGGTAGTCTACTTATGGTTGATAAATTTTGACACTAATGGTAGTCTACTTATGGTTTGTAGTCTGACATTAGTGTCAAAATCTGTCTTTATAGTACCATTCGTACAAGGGGCAATATGTCTTTATTACTCAAGCTAACTACTACAATAATAAAAACGAAACAAAACTAACTACACTACACACTAACTAGCTACACTATACCTACTACAAAGAACATATGGACTGTATAATAGACCACGATGGCCTATAGACAGTTCAAATGGTCCAGCCCACTGCCGGTAGGTAGCGTACCCAACATGCTGGCAGCATTGCCTCGTTGAATTGCAATGCTGATGCGTTGAGCCAAATAAGTGACAGTGTAGTTAGTTTTAGTTTAGTTTCGTTTTTATTATTGTAGTAGTTAGCTTGAGTAATAAAGGCATATTGCTCCTTGTACTAATTATATCCTAGTACCATTCATGAACCATTATGACACAATTACACATGACGTATAAAATATATAAAAAATAGCAGACTTCGGGCCCAGGACTGCGGACTGGTCGCCGGCCACTCGGCTGTCCTATGTACGCTCGCTTTCATGGGTGTAGGAGCTTGCTTTACTAGGAACTTCTAATAAATTCAACAAAACATGTAAAAAATTTTTAAAGCACTGAATGACAATAGATTAACTCCCGCCACCGCCTGTCGTTGCGTCGCCAACTCCATACATCGCCAGGTGATTCGTGTGAGAACGGTACGTTCTTTGTACTTGGTTTGAATGAAGAATGGAGGGTTCGCAATAGCGGTACAAGTTGTAGATTTGTAGTATTTTTTACTTGTTTACAATTTTTTACTATAAGAACCTACAATTTGGTTGAAGAGAGGACCGCCCGCTGCGTTTTGCTCGCGTATCGTACCTACCTGATAAACATACTACACAGTGATAAACCTGCCTAGTAGTAATTAGTTTAATAATTTATATACCCACCCCATAATTTTTACAATTTAGGTACCCACCCGCCTATGCGAAAATATTGTATATCCTGCTTTCAGTTTTAATGATTTAATTAACCAAGAAATTAACAACTAACACTCAATTTAAAAAAATTGGTCACAGTTTAAACAAACAAAATTTGGGTTTGTTAACTAATTATTTCCCCGTGAAAAATGGAGGTCCTAAAGTCTTAAATAGTACATAGACCTACATAGGTACCTAAATATTAAGTATCAAGACTAATTAAACGCGGTTTTTTATTTATAAGTGTATTTTATAAGTTTAGATAGTTTTTGTTTTAGATAGGTAAGTACCCACTTAGTTTAGATTAAATTTAGTTTTTAGTAATTGTATTTTGTATATAGTTATTAAAAGGTCACGTAAAAAACATTGTTAAATCAAGTTATTTACCTATGAGTAATCTTTCAAGACTCTAATTTAAATTTATAATTTTATCTGAATGAACGCAATAATGTAATGCAAAGTCTAATTTCAGCGTCCTAATCAAAAAATTACATAATGTTTCCTAATTAGGTAAGTTTACCCAAAACCCATTACCCAATAGGATTGTCTCCTAGTATGATGAATCATGTTTTAGCTATTTATAATTAAGTAGTTAATTAATTATTTTGTTTCATAAACCGAAAGGAAGTTACAAGTTAAAACTAAATCGAAACACGATTCGAACGAATGCTTTAACTAGGTACCATCCTACCAATCTAATTAAATAGTAAGGGAGGTGATCTTACTTATGTCTCTTTGAATTGACTTGATCTCCGTCAAATTATTAAGTAGGTATGGCTTCTGTTATGAAACGAAGTATAAAAATACCGCACAGCATTATAACATTTCCATACAACTTTATTTTAGCTACCTACTTACTTAATTATGAAAGGATCCCCTCCTTTAATTATATAACCGTGGACTTATTACTATATTTAGCCTAACTATAAAGTACCGTGATACTTACCTAGAAGCATTACACTTTGAGCGGAATATGGTGTGGTTCCGGGGCTTGGATAAGACCCCCCATTTTGTCCCGTGGTTGCCGTAGGAATCTAAGGAAATACCCAAGGAACGAGCAGAAACAGTCTTCACCATCATTGCAATCTACTGCGATCACATCACGATAATTGTCAACAGGTGATTTTGGCAACCCGCCCCATGACAGACAAAATACAGCAGGAGACAAACAGCCGCTCAAAGTGGCGCGCTCTATGGGAAGGCCTATGTTCAGCCCTCAAAGACACGTCTTGATTCGATCCCCTCACAGTCTTTCACGCCTCGGCAGGTCACCTATGACTTCAATAGTTAGTTGTTATACAAGGCTGCAAAGTTCGTTTTTTGCGCGAGTACTTCAATTTCAACCTGGGCAAGCGAAGGATGTATAGGATTGAACCACAAGCGTAACGAGTGGTTTAAATGAAGAATCCTGAGCGTAGCAAATGTTTCAAAGGTACGAGACCTTAAAAAAACATTTTAACTTGCCACATTATGTTTGACTCTGTGTGCGTGACGCGGCAAGTAAACACAGCACACACAGCGAATTTGTAGCGTAACGTTTAGCTAAGGCGTTGTTTGGAAACCTACCTTCTGTAGGTAATAATTCTATGGTACGAGACGCAGAAAAATTTTGCTGCTAAGTCGTCGGTCAAGCGAGTACTACGTATATTGTCTATACCAATTAGACGAAAAAATATCTACCTATACGAATACTATATCAATAGTGTCTATACCAGACGTTTAGAGGTAGTAGTATTGTTTGTATCTGTTATTATTAGGTGTGTTCGCCACCCTCCCGCTACGCAGTGCGAGGCAGCTGCTGTTATATCGCCTGCGATTCCCACGCCACGCCGCGCCGCGCCGCCGCCGCGCTGAAGCGATTTGATAATAATGTCAACACCCGTGGATTAGTTAGTAATTAATAAATTTTCTTTTTTTTATCTTAAAGATGAACCATTCATAACTCAAGGTCAAGGAAGTAAAAACGTCCAATTTCATACAGTCTAACCCCCGTATTCTAAAACATTTCACCAAAAATCCTTCACTTAACTTCTACTTGAGTCTGGATGGGCTAGGTTCTATTAACATCGACGAGCCGAGCTTTTTTGTAGACTGTTGAGAAACGTCTTTTTTCAACACATTTGCTCAAAAAATGCATTTACGAAGCCTGTATACATTGTTCGAAAGTTAATTATGACGCACCATACAACGGACCGTGCGGACACATAGGTAGGTACTGTCACCTAAATACCTATTTTACCGCCTCCTGCGTTGTATGGCGCCGTGCGATTTCCATGATGACGGTCACAGATTAACGAGAAAAAGTAGTTTTTTTTCTCTAATCTTTATTAATATAATAACTAACTACAAATTTAATAACTAAATACAAAATACAATTACTAAAAACTAAATTAAATCTAAACTAAGTAGGTACTTATCTAAAACTAAAACTATCTAAACTTCTCTAATCTGTGAAAAATCTGTACGGTTTTCTTTTTAATTTCCATAAAAAAATATATAAGAATTACACCAAGGAGTTTCACATTACGACAATAAATAAGCTGAATGAACGAAACTCCTTGGAAGCGCATTTGCGGAATAAGTTTGACTCACTTTATAGCGAAAATGAAACTAAGCGCTTCGTTCTCTATATTCGATTAAAGTTACGATTACCTTAGCCAGTGAGTAATACTGATCGGGACGTAAAGGCGGCGAGTAATTCTTCCCAGTTTCACGAACGAAAACAGAGTTTCGATCAACTACTCAGTGGGTAAAAATTTAGAGTGATCTGTAGCAACGAAAACTGTTCATTTCGTTCGTTCAATAGTCACCCTGACTGCTGTCAGTGACGCCATTTTGGGTTTGTTTTTTATTTTTTGACATTTTTATGTGCCAGGTATATGCTGCGGTGCGGTAGGTGCCCTACAAAGAGTATTTATTCCCTACCTAAAAACAGTAAGTAGGTAAATTTACCTTTACAAAATAGGGTTTGATACCCTATTTTGTAAAGGTAAATTTACCTAATTAAATTAATGTAATGAGGAATGTAATACGAATTTAGATTACATACCTATAGGTACCTGAAATATGATTTTATTTTGACGCAATAATAAAAATTTAAACAACACAAAACAAAAATATCATAATATTATATAAGTATTTAAACATATTATAATTGAACAAAAACTTTTTTAGTAGTCATCATTATCATAATCATCAGCCTGAAGACGTCTACTGCTGAACTTAGGCTTCCTCCATAGGGCACCACTTTGAGCGGCTGCTAGCTTTCAGTACCCATCGGCTTCCCACGGTTCTGAGCGGACTGTTTTAGTAATTAAATACAATGATTTCTATATTCATAAGTATCTAATCTCGAAATAGAAACGAATAGTCGATGTTTTTATAGCAGTAGCGTAATCAACAGGGTACTTTTTAGTTCCGTAGAGCTCAGTATTTGTGGCAACTATAATAATAAATTACAAACACATGCGAGCTTGCAACAAGTTTTGCTATAGCCGTCGGTTAACTGTACTAATCGGCAGCTGATGTGTCCTGTAAGTAGCAGCCTGGTTTACGGGTCGGCTAGCGCTACTCGGACATTCTGAAATTCGTTACTGCAATTACAAGTGACATTACGTGGTGGCTAGCCAAGTTAGAACTTTACTCGAATATAGAGAACGAAGGCCTAATTCTAATTAGTTATAATTTTCACCACACGCAGGTGGCATCATTTGCATTGTAAATGCGGGCCATTTTAGACAATTTTTTCTTCTTCTTCTTATGTTTTGGCTCCACACATCAGGTTTATTTAGCTAGAGTCAAGTATTGCAATACAATTTTTCATCGTGCTATAGAATTATACACGTGGTGAAGTCTTAGTCATAGTCCAGTCTAAGTTATGCTCTAGTAGAGTGGTGGTACCTACTAGATTTTCACATTAGATTAGAAACGTCAAAGATTGTTTTTTGATACTTTTGCACTAATAAACTAAGTTTGCTTCAGTACCTGTGGTACTGTTTTCTCGCACGCATACTCGGGCGGGTATTGGTTTTTACAAACTCGTGACTATGGTAAGCCTTCGCTTTGACCGGGTATTGCCCGTGGTCCACCTGCTTAGTCCACCTGGGTGGACCACGGGAAGCTTTTTTCCCCTGGTCCACCTTAAAATATCTGGGTGTACTACGGGTAATTATTTTTTCCCGTAGTCCACCTTAGTTCACCTGGGTGTACCACGGGAAATTCTTACTTCCCGTGGTCCACCTGTATTATAAATATTATATAAGTACCTACCTAAGTGCCTTGTTGAATATTTACTCTACTACTTAGGCTGAGTTGCACCAGCTTACTTTAACGCTAACTATAACCGTATCACGCTTCGCGGGGCGGGCTACTGTCAAAATTTGACCCTAACTTTAACTTTGATTATGGTGCAACTCAGCCTTAGTGTTTACTGGTAGCTGGTGTAACTTTGGTACCTCATTTTGGTCAGGAGATATCATTTTTGACAGCAGACGTCATTTTTTGACAGCAGACGTAATTTTTGACAGATATTACATTTTGGTCAGGAGATATCATTTTTGACAGCGGACATCATTTTTGACAAATATTACATTTTTGTCAGGAGATATCATTTTTGACAGCAGACATCGTTTTTAACAGATGTTACATTTTGTCAGGATTTTGGCACATTTTATGTTATTCATTGGATCAAAAAAACACGTGGTGATTTTCAGCACATAATAAGTTTTCATAACATTTTATTATTAAAGAAGAAGAAAGAAAGTTATTTATTTGTATAAATAAAAGATAACAAATTATAAGTCACTAGCTCCCACGGTAGGATACCCTGAGTCTGTGGGAGCTAGTTCTCTTCAAGGTTTATCTTATAATACTAAGCCAATCTAAAGTTTATACAGCTTAATACTACATGTATATTGTATACCGATATATACTAGGGGTGATAAGACAAGCGTAATAGAATAGGCTAAATGTGTGGGAAGGGTGGGTGAAGATGGGATGTGTATGTGTGTAGATGGCGGTAGATGGTGAGGGAGGAGTAGGGAAGAGGGATAGGATGGATGTATGTGGGTATGGAATGGAGACCAGAGTAGGGAAGTGTAGGGAAGGGTGAGTAGGTGTGTGTGGGTATGGGAAAGTGTGGTTTAGAGTATGACTGTTTATTTTAGTTTAGTTTAGGCCTGTATTTTGAGTAGCTTTTCCGTGCTTCTGTAGTCAAGCGTCAGAAGGTATTGCTTTATGGGAGTTGTCACCAGATGTTGATGAAAACGTCCCACATATATTATGTTGTAATTAAATGCAGAGATGGACTTCCGGATTATCAGGAATACACTCAATGACGTTCTATTCACTTTATTTTACTATTTATACAGTTACAGTTTAGCGAATGACAATTTATAATGTTTTTTAACACGGAAAGAAAACGATAGTAATTACGACGAGTAACAAGCAGCGTGAGAGGGTATCTCGCGTTTCTCACTACTGTACTGGCGGCCAGTACTGTAATGACGGTAGGAGCGATCGTTTGTGCAGGCAGCCTATTGTCTTCGTTGACGCGGTAAGCTTACATAGCGCTCGAGTAATATTTTTATCATGTTATTATTTTAATTGATTTTTGTGTTTTTCTGTTTCAGGTCCTGCAGTGCGGCACGCCACAGCTTTATTTTGTTCCTACATATCCGTTTTGTGTCTTTAACTAGATTTAGTGTATTGTTAAGTTCATGGTATAGAAAACATCTTGAAAAGTTATAGCATCTCTGTCCTGCCCTTGTTTTTGTTTTATGTGCCTTCCACATATACCTACGGCTAGATTTGGTGGGGTTATTTTTAGCTGACTGTAGTGAGGTTTTATGAAAACGTAAAGTACATGCCATAACAAAGTTTTGCCGTACTGTAAGTTCTTTGGTGTCCTTGTAAAGTTGTTCAGTTGGGTATCTGAAGAGTTTTTTGTAGGAGATTTTTAGTATTGCACGCTGCGCACGTTCTGCCTTTATTAAATGTGTACCCAAGGCATTCCTCCATGAAGTTATGCAGTAGTTAATAATGGATTCACAAAGCGCTGTGTATACCATTTTTACTGTTTTCAGGTCTGCTACCGCTCTTAGTTTTTTAAAGATGTAAATTAATTTTCTCAGTCTACTGTTTAGAGTGTCTATTTGTTTTATCCAAGATAAAAGTTCGTCTATGTATATGCCTAAATATTTTATGTTTTTAACCTGTTCCAGCTTTGGACATGTACAACAATGCTGTGAGCTTAAGCTACACATGTGAAGCTTAACTAATAGCGGATAAGGAGGCGCAGAGCGACTTGAGACATGGAATGCGATAATCTTTGTTTTTCAGCGTTTAGAGTCAATAAGTTCAGCTGTAACCAGTTTATTATTTTACGTAAGCCATCGTTGGTCGTTTACCCACGTTTACCCAGTTTTGAGCATGAAAAATGACAGCAGTATCATCTGCAAAAGCGAAGAGTTTCGCTTGAGTAAGGTTGAGCTGACAGAGATCATTCAGATATGCCAAAAACAGCGATGGGCCGAGGACGCTACCTTGTGGGACTCCGAAGAGCACATCTTGGTAGTGACTATAGTGCTCACCCACTCTTACACGCTGTCTTCGGTTTGTAAGGTATGATTGGAACCACTCAAGCACTGTACCGCGGATACCCAAGTCTTCTAGCTTCCTAATAAGTATTATGATAAAAATGATTTACTTTTTCATGTCAATGAATGACTAGTCGTTTATCTGGTGTTAAGCATTGTAGCTAGCTGCCCATAACAGTCCCTGCGTTCGATGACGAGGAAAAAGCTGAGTGTTTGGCTGAGAGCCTCGAGGCCCAGTGTAACCTTTCCTCTGATCACGTTGACAATGTCCACCTCCATACGGTGGTCAGTGAAGTTGTACGTCGCAGCTCCCTAATACCCTCCACCGACTCTTAAGCTTATTAAGGCCGCTGAAGTCGAGTCTGTCATCAAGGATCTCGTTGCCCGTAAAGCCCCCGGCGCTGATGGTATCAGCAAAATGACATCTGTCAAAAATGATGTCTGCTGTCAAAAATGATATCTCCTGACAAAAATATAACATCTGTCAAAAATGATGTCTGCTGTCAAAAATGATATATCCTGACCAAAATGTAATATCTGTCAAAAATGATGTCTGCTGTCAAAAATGATATCTCCTGACAAAAGTGTAACATCTGTGAAAAATTATGTCTGCTGTCAAACATGATATCTCCTGACAAAAATGTAACATCTGTCAAAAATGATGTCTGCTGTCAAAAATTATATCTCCTGACAAAAATGTAACATCTGTCAAAAATGATGTCTGCTGTCAAAAATGATATATCCTGACCAAAATGTATATATATATCTATCAAAAATGATTTCTGCTATCAAAAATGATATCTCCTGACAAAAATGTAACATCTTTCAATAATGATGTCTGCTGTCAAAAATGATATCTCCTGACCAAAATGTAATATCTGTCAAAAATGACGTCTGCTGTCAAAAATGACATCTGCTCTCAAAATGAGGTACCAAAGTTACACCAGCTACCAGTTAATACTAAGGCTGAGTTGCACCATAATCACGGTTAAAGTTACGGTCAAATTTTAACATTAGCCCGCTCCGCGAAGCGTGATACGGTTATAGTTAGCGTTAAAGTAAGCTGGTGCAACTCAGCCTAAGTAGTATTATTATTATGTATTTATAATACAGGTGGACCACGGGAAGAAAGAATTTCCCGTGGTACACCCAGGTGAACTAAGGTGGACTACGGGAAAAAATAATTACCCGTAGTACACCCAGATATTTTGAGGTGGACCACGGGCAATACCCGGCTTTGACTACGTCTCGGGCTTACATTTGTCTACTCGTTATTAAAAACCAACTTACCGCACTAATATCATAAATAACTATTATATCATCTATAAAAAGGAGCAAAAGAATCACGTTTTCTGTATTGGAGCCCCCTTAAGTATTTATTTTATTCTATTTTTTAGTATTTGTTGTTATGGCGACAACCGAACTAAATCATCTGTTAAAACTTCAACTGTCTGAATATCAAGGTTCATGAGATACAGCCTGGTGACAAACGGACAGACAGACAGAGAAACGGACAGCGGAGCCTTAGTTATAGGGTTCGCTTTACCCTTTGGGTATGGAACCCTAAAAAATGTGTAAATTATTAGGTACCTACGTTATTGTGCAATCTAGTATAGGCACCTAAGTATAGGTGCATTTCTACTTCTATTTTAGAATACTTACGTACCGACCTAGAAGCATGTGTAGAAACTTAGAAAGATTTAGTAAATAAGGTGAAGAGCAGAAGACGCCGTCGACGAGGGTGTAAGAGGAGATTATATCCTAAGTAGGCCATTAGGCCAACACAAGTATACTTAGAATAGACATAGAATAGAACTGATGAGGACTGTAATGTATGTACCTACCGTTCGTTTCAGTAATACTTAATTAACTAACTTACGTTACGATTACGATTGAGTTACTTTACGACTGACTTGGATTTGTGACTACGATTTTTGAATGAACGGTTTTGCATGAGTTTCTAATTTTTCTGAAGTTTTAAAATACGGTTCAACGTAAAATATTCTCCCAATTTGGTTATTATTTATTCAGTTTGGTACATAAAACCGCGTTGTTAATTTTTCATTGCAAGTTACTTAATTGTACGTTCGAGTCTTCAAATCGAGAGTGAACAGGTATCTTCTAGGCAGGCGTGTTACAGACTGCATCGTCACTTCCCATCAGGTGAGATAGTGGTCAAACGCAAGCCTACCAAACTTAAAAAATAACGTATATTCTTCAGGCTGTTAATGGGACAGAATTTCTTCTGTTGGAGTTAGTTAAAAAGTGTCATATAGGATTAAGCCACAGGTTATAAATAAAAATAACTGTGAGCATTTATAAAAAAAAATTAAGTATTCAGGATTCTGAATTGAGTTTCCACGACCCTCTTTTGTCACTTACTTGGACAACCAGCGGTTTTATCCACGTGTAGAAGTTTACACAATAAAAAAGTTTACTTACAACTCTTACAAGTCTTCGTGGTGTCGAAATTTCGAAGTCTCTCGGTATAAATGTGACTGGAAATGACTAGTACGAAATATAATCCACAGAGCACCACTTTGAGCGGCTGCGTCCGTCAGCTTTGTCCAGACCTTAGTAGTAGCCCGGCAAAGACTATGTAATCCGGCTACGCCACGTAGCCGGGGGGAGGGGGGCCACAAAGTTGGTGCGTAGCCTACGCGGCGTATTCCAGTTTGTAGTCGTCACTCAAGAATATTTTCTTCCTCGTCAGTTATTAGTTTTACGAGCGATGTAACCTGCCTCATTGCCATTTCAAGCTGTTAAATCGGTCTATCTAATATTATGTTAATACTTATTACTAGGGATGCACCGAACATGGATTTTTGAACCGAACCGAATAACGAACATTATTCGGTTTAGAGCTTACCGAACCGAATATTCGGCCGAACGATTCGGTTCATTTTACACGAATTTTCTCGTACATTCAGTCGCTATAAAACTTTAACAAAAGTTTCACTGCAATGGAGACAATTTTTCTTCTACTTACTTTCTACGGCTTTGATTCTTCCAGCTAAACGCAATAACTTATCTTCTCCTAATGTGGCAGACAGTTTGGCAAGGCGACTGTGTTTAGGGGTCGGCTTCGAATTAATGATGAAGCGAAACTCTTCTGAAAAGCTTTCCAATTGTGCTTGCTGCAAAATATGCCTTTCAGCGGCTTGAATCAAATCGGCAGTTAAAGGCTTAAGAGTAGTGGACGTTGGTGAGTGGCGGGACCGAGAAACCTCGCCGTTTAGTTTTGAATTTCTAATGGAGGCCAAAATGTTCCGAAAGATGTCCACAGCTTGATGCGTCCGAGCTGTGGCACGTAATAATCGCAACCAGTTACTGAATCGACTACAATTGGCAGTAACCGGCGTAGGTAAATCTAAGCTAACAGTCGTCGATCCCACCAATTCCTTAAGAGAGCATTTGCGTTCCTCGCGAACTGGTGCGACATTAATAGGCTCTGTTGGCCAGTCCTCCGGGGACTTAAAAAGAAACGATGGACCACGAAACCATCTGTGTGAAGAGTCCAAACAAATAGGCTTCATTCTAGTTGCATCGTCGGCTACATTCAAATCTCAATTTGTATGAAAATTTTCTATGAAGTGAATTAAGGTGTGTGTGAATAATTGATTTTAATTAAAAAAACACATAATTAACAGAATTCTCAGAAACCAGCGAAACGTTCTAATTAGCACATTTTTGTATTGTAAATGTAATATTATTATTTTTAATAACTTACTTACCTAAAAAAAACTTATTCAAATTAGGTATTGGACCAAATCGCACGCTCTATAGGTCGGTAGTGCCCGTTATACAGAAAATATCATAGTTTCTGGTGACCAAGCGTTTAGGGCCTAGAACTAAATAGAGCATATTGTGATCTATCAGTATCTAGAAAAACGATTAAAAAGGGGTAAGTGCTCTGACTATCTTAGAATGAGTTCCCATAAAAGATAATTTTGGAAGTATTTAACGGAAAATATTTAATAAAATATTCGGTAAGTATTCGGCACTTTAACCGAATATTCGGCCGAATACCGAACTTAGAAAAACATGCCGAATATTCGGTATACCGAATAATTACCGAATATTTGACGCATCCCTACTTATTACGTATCGTTCGTAGAACTGACAACCGATGGGGAAGAAAGGTTCTCGAGTGGCCACCACGAATCGGAAGACGCAGCGTAGGCCGGCCCCCCACTAGGTGAACTGACGATCTGGTGAAAGCCGCGGGGAGCCGATGGATGCAGGAGGCGAGTGGCCGCTCAAGGTGGCGCTCTATGGGGAGGCCTATGTTCAGCAGTGGACGTCTTCGGGCTGTGAATGATATGAATATTATGTTACATTTTATTTCTATAGTAATTTTTTTTTTAAATACCTTATAAGTCATGAAGCGCGAGTTTTATAATCATGTAAGTATACGCGCAGGCATTGAGACGTAATTAACATATATTCCATTGTGAGCCATTCCCCCAAAATAAACATGAAATTCAGAGAACTGCTAACAAAAACGCTTAATAATAGAAAGACAAAATTATATTCGTAGAAAATTATTTATGAGAGATTTATTCCCAAAACAGTTGTTTTATAAGTACTCTACAAGATCTTACAAAATATTTTGTCGTAAGTTTGTACTTGAAAACAGTTATTCGGTACATACAACTATAGCCTATCGCCCGTGACTTCGCCTTTGCTGATTAGTATAATAACCGGCCAAATGCGGAATGTAATGATCTTCAAATAAATTTTAATAAGACTAAAGTGATACAATTTCAAACGTATAATAGTAAGCCTGTTTCATTAAATATCGCCTATGATCATAATGCCGTAGAACAAGTTAATTCGACTACATTTCTTGGACTGGTTATTGATAAACACTGCAATTGGAAGGAACACATTCAGAAACTATGTTCCAAACTAGATCGGTATGTATACGTATTGAATAGACTCAAACGGGTTGCTACATGGCAGGCTGCACTCAGCGCTTATCACGGCTATGTATCATCACTGTTGAGATATGGTCTTGTTATATGGGGTAACTCAGTTGACTCTCTAAGAGCATTTAGAGCGCAAAAAAAATGTATTAGGTCCCTGTGCAATGCTGATTTTTTAGATAGTTGTAAGCCACTATTTAAAAAACATAATATTTTGCCTTTGCCTTGCCTATACATATTTGAAATTTGTTTATTTGTAAATCAACATCCCAATCTATTTGAACTACACAATGTTGTGGTTGGGAAAAAACATTGTCGTAGAAAACATCTATTGTATGTTCCTAAGCAACGGATACAGTTATACAGTAATAGTGCATACTGTATGGCTATTCGTATTTATAACAAATTACCAGAGGGCTATAAAGAATTATGTTGCAATAAATTGAAGACAAAATTATTTAAATTATTAATTGACAAATGCTATTATTCAGTGCAGGATTTTTTGAATGATAAGTTGAATTGATAACATTAAATTTATTATTAAGTACTTATATAATTATATTTGACCGTCTTACACGATTTTTTTTTACTTCGAAAAACTACACTTCACTACACTACACTTTACTTCTGACATGCTACTTTTCATACAGATATTTTATTTTTGAACTATTTTTATTAATGTGATTGCTTTATGAAATATTTTAATTGGATTTCTAGAATGTTATAAAGGATGAAATGATATTCAAGTATATTGTAAAAGTAAAATTTATCCACATCAACAATATCTGTACACCGGAAACGGTAGAATATTTGGAACAAAAATCACACACACACACACACACACACACACACACACACACACACACACACATCATAAAAACGAGCAATAAATCGCGTTTTTTGTTATTTATTTATTCTCTGTTATTTATTTTATTGCAACGGCAACAGAAATACATCATCTGTGACAACTGTCTAACTATGCGATACAGTCTGATGACAGACGAACAGACGGACAGACAGACGAACAGACTGACAGACAGACAGACAGACAGACAGACAGCGGAGCCTTAATAATAGGGTTTGCTTTACCCTTTGGGTACGGAACCTTTAAAATCAAAACTGGTCTTCCTATTCCTGCCATGGAATTCATAAAAGGTAGCTCTCACTACGCTATCCATCATCTAAATCCATTCAATCTTCACGCAAGTGCAGCTGTAGATTCGCGGAGTGCGGGTAGAAGCTACCATAGAAGAATTATTCTTCTATGGAAGCATGTGTCACCATAGAACACCTAGATATAATAGTACTTACTGCGCAATAAAACGTAACCACATGGGTGTTGGTAAGAGCTGGCAAAGGATATCCAGAGAATTTGCAGTAGCATTCTACTTATCCTCAGTTAGCTACTTCACCAAGCCGTCTGCCAAAAATGCGGTGATTATGGCAGTCCTGTAATAGAATAGGCGTATGGGAGAGGCCAGTAGGCCTAGCGCGAATATTTATGTCCGCGTAAGTGTAACGTTAACATAAGTCAGTTGTATGGGGCATGGGGTGCAGTAGGCCTAGCACGAAAATTTACGCGCGCGTAAGTGTAACGTTAATATCCTGGTTACACCTGCCGAGTAAAACGGCGAGTCAGTGCTTTCAGCCGAGTACTCGGTATTTGAAAATTCCATAGAAGCTTCATGACTAAAGACTTGACTAAGTACGTAAAATATTCTAAAACTCGATGAAAATATCCAACAATACTTGACACTGGCTAAATACACTATGTGTGGAGCCAAAATATAAGAACAAAAATGAACCTGTAATGATGTTCTCACTGCTGAGGTGAAAAGTTGTATGTGCTATGTGCTACTCGAGAGCAAAGTTTTTGCATCTCGTGCCAGTGAATCCCTCGCTCGCTCAGGATTCTAACTCGCTACGCTCGTGATTCAATACTAGAATCTTTCGCTTGCTCGGCTCAACATCAGCACTCGAAGCAAAAATCAACTTTGCTCTCTTGTTGCACAAATAACTATTTTATTATTATTATTTTTTATCAACGATAGGCTTACATTTGGCCATATGTGTAATAATTTATTATACATATGATTTGGCCAAGATCTCACCTGATGGTAAGTGACGACGCGGTCGACGATGGAGCATGCTCGCCTAGAAAACACCGGTTCACTCTAGCCTTAAAAACTCCCAGATTATATTTGTCAGGATACAATAACGCTGGTAAGGTGTTCCATTCCTTAGCTTATTATTATTATTATTATTATTCTGTCTACAATTTGTTAAAACATAATAATCGTTACTATATAAAAATATGCTACAGAAAATATCTATTTATAGTAGGTAACTAAATTAAAGCTTACGGTATTTAACTTCCTACCGATCCTTATAACGTTTCCTTGTCCGAGCAAGTTGCGTGCGACAGTCACGTGCGGAACGACAGCTGCACTCCATCATCCAGTATCATCAAGGCCATAGAATAAATAATAGTATTCATCAGCAAGACGTTGCGCGACCACCCCCGGTTCCCACGCGTTGCATCTGTCCACCCGACCCTTCACCTTACCTCCAAGACCCAACAATAAAGACGCCCAACACTTCTTACAATAAACACACCCCAGCACTGATTCGGTAGCGGTACGAAGAGAGTACCTCAGTTTCAGTTCCCGTAATTCATTCCGTAATCTGGCGTGGCTTGATACGCAGGCTCCGCTAGTTAGTACTTGTAATATTTTTAAATGTGAAGTGATCATGAACGCGTTGGTGAACAGCCAGAAGCTCCTGCCTGCCCACCTGCCATCCATGGATGTTATTGCAGGTCAGGGAATTTTTTTAAGCAATGCAGGTTTCAGTTTTTTAAACATTGGCATTATTTTATTTTTTGAAACTTTTTGAGAAGGTACTTTTAGGCACTTCTTCAAAGCAGTGTTTTTGTGACTTTTATGCGATTTATTTTAAACAAGCGAATATTTCTATCGTTATGTTATGAAGATTATACAAGGTTTTTGTTCAAATCAAAATTAACATTTCTAAAACATAGGTGTTATATAATATACACTTATGTATTAGATATAAAGGTGTATATTATATAAGTAGAACCTTAAATATTATTTTTTATTATGTAAGGTAGAAAATTGTAATTTATTTGAGAGTTTATTTTATGCTGAGCGACAGTACGCGTGTCTGTCAATATGTGTTATGACTTTTTATGTGTGCTTATGTGATAATTTATATGTATTTCAATTTATTTTTAAATATGTACTTGCAATAGGTAGGTACTTTTTTGGTACTTTTTTTCAAAACAAGCTTAATTTGGCGATCTGTAGGGCTGTATGTTCAACAGTGAGCGTCTTCAGGCTGTTGAAGATGGTGATGATGAGATTTTTTTACTTAATTTCTTTTAACCTATTATTCATTAATCTGTGGTGGCATTAAAATGCCTATCACCTACAAAAGGCACGATTTTATCTGCTTCATTCCGGTTTTGCCACAGGTACCTGCTATCTATTTATGGTAGGCTATCTATTTGTATATTGACCTATACCTATCTGTTGTGCTACCTACAGGTAAGGAAGGTAGTAAGCTACCTATTCGTCAATTCTTCCGGGATAAAATGTTCACAGTATAATTATTTAGCGCAAGCAAACTGTGTAATTTGGCGTGAAACCCATCAGACATAAAAAAATCACCAAACGGACACACAGTATACACAAATAATATGATTTTTTTATCGTTTCGACTTACTTGCTTTAAAATCATTATTTATTTATAAGTGTATAATTATAAGTTTAGATAATTTTAGATAAGTACTTAGTTTAGATTTAATTTAGTTTTTAGTAATTGTATTGATTTTTTTATGTTTGATTTAATAAATTTACTTGTTCATCTTTATTAATAAATTTAATGTTATGGTGTGTATAATGGAACCACTTTAAAATTTTATTGGAATAAATATTCGTACCTTTATAAAACTCAAAGAAGATTCACCCACACTTAAGATAAATATACACATGTCTGATCTGAAACTGAAGCACCCTTAGGAAGCCGGAACGCTTCGTACGTACAAGCGGAATACGCACACACTCACATCATAGGCAGCCGATCGCCCTACTTTCATCTGACACACATATGTAATATGTCCGCCATTTTGGGCTTCAGTTCGATGTCAATCGAAACTCAATCCTTCTTTTTTTTATTTCATCCATGAATATACATATAACTTTCTTGATTAAACTATAATAATGTTATTCTGTGCTTTCACAGATTCTATAAGTTTTTGTAGGATATGTGTGTGTCTTATGTAATTTGTGGGTAAGTATGGTGATATCTCAATGTCCTTTATATACATATCTACACAACGAAGTAACTATACCTAACGACTCAAGATTTGCAAACTCAATCATAAGCTTATAAAAGCTTGACACGAATTTATTAAACCAAGGCATTCTTTAATTTTTTTGATTAAGTCCTTAGACTTTTGTAGGGCTTTAGGGCTATTGTCGACGGACGGGAGTCCTATGTAGTTGCGACGCACGCTGTTGCGAAAATTTTTGTAGATGGGTCGAAACATGGCGGGTTTTATAATCTTTGGTTCGAAAGCTCATCGTATCGAGAACCAACCGATCGAACGACCCTAATGTTGAATTGTTGTTTGAAGAATATGATCCTAGAATTTCTATTTTCATGTCTTTTGTAGGCTTGTGGCATTTATGAATATGAATAGGTACATGAAACATGTTAGGTTGTTTGGTAAGTATATAGGTAGGTACTGACTTAAATCCCTGATTGTTCTGTAATAGCTAATAAGTATTAATTTTACACCAGAAGGCGCAGCGTAGGCAGATGCCCCAATATGTGGACCGACGACCTGGTGAAAACCGCGGAGCCGATGGATGCAGGAGGCGAGCAGCCGCTCAAAGTGAGCTCTCTGGGGAAGGCGGGAGGCCTATGTTAAGCATTGGACGTCTACGGGCTGTTGATGATTGATTAATTTGATTGATTTAAAACCTACCCACTGTGTTATTTGGATTATTTCAGGACATCTGGTCTGAAATAACTATGGGTCTCAAGTATTATATTATTATAATATATAGTCTACCTACGTTTATTTGTGTTTCTGAATTATTTCCCTCTAAGTAGGTACTTGATGATTAGCCGACCGTTGTTAGCATAATCTTCGCGTTTTCCCTGATTACTTTCCAGGATTCTCACTACAATCGTACTTTTCATTATTTTTTTGATTTATGGCAGATTAATAAATATTAGGTATCAGTTTGGAAAGTACCTACTCAGTTGAGTAGGTAGGAAGGTAGGTAGGTAGGTATAAGGTGTTCTATAGTTCAATGGTACAAGTACAAGCCGCAGACCCTTTATAATTCCAAATTTCTCAAAAAAAATCCTTAAAAATTTACAATACTGGGCCTATATGTGAAATTTTATGTCTACATATACAAGCCCGAAGTCTACTATTTTGTGTCATGTGTAATTGTGTCATAATGGTTCATGAATGGTACCCTAATGACAGATTTTGACACTAATGTTAGTCTACAAACCATAAGTAGACTACCCTTAGTGTGAAAATCTGTCATTATGACACCATTCATGAACCATTATGACGCAATTGAAATACCAGAGTTCAGGTCCTGTTCTAGAAAATTGTATAATCAATCAGACTCTGAGATAGTGCAAAATCTTTGTTAATTTTTTTTTAAAGTTGGTAGCACTAAGGTCGGTACCTAGGTTAGGTAGCTAACTAAGGTATAGAAAAAGATCAATCATACATAGCATAGCCATATGGCAGGCTATATATAGCATAGCCCTGTATTTTTGTGTTGTAAGTAAGATTTTGGATTTTATCCAAAATGGGCTTGGTTAATAATAATAATAATAATAATAATATGTGTGGACAATTCACACAGCGCCATCTAGCCCCAAACTAAGCATAGCTTGTACTATGGGAACCAGATAACTGATACAATACTTATATACTTTTTTGTTTGTAAATACATACATAGAATACAATATAACACCCAGACGCAGAACAAACATCTATGTTCATAATAATTAAGTTTACCTATTGTAGACGTTACCGTATACGGCACTATTGGTAGTGAGGCTGGTAGAAAAAATGGAGTTTGTATTGTAGTTAAAGGTGTAGGGTAGGTCGCTAGTACTAAAGTCGTAAGTATTTGATGTAAGTACAGTAACATTGTATTATACAATGTAGATACATAGTGTTGTATTGTGCTTGAACGTTTCTGGATGCATCAGTTTTTCGCGGCAAACCGATGCAGTCGCAAGCGCATTTTCGGTGCGGTACATAGGCATTAGGTAGGTTAGGTACTTGCTCGGTAGCGGTTGCTTGTTATTTATTGTCAGTCAGTCGACCGCGAAGCGCGCATCGCGACGGACGTTGCGTTTACTAAACAGATGACGATGGCGATGGCTCGCGTGTGTCTGTGAACGTCCAATGTTTCCATGCAAGGTGCGGGGGCGGTGGGACCGGTCGCACGCCCGACCTGCCGACCTTACGTACCGTTCACCGTACGCACCACAAGTCTTGTGCTAAAACTGAGTGCATCTCTATAAAATTTAACAAAAATAAAAAGTAACGTGACATTCGCGGACCGTTTTGGATAGATGCAGCTGATCCTGACGTCTCGAGACTGCATTTGGATCGTCGTGAAACATGTATGTACTTTTTGTGCTTAGTTTTTATTGGGTGTAATAGCCGGTGCTCGCGTCGCGGTGTACCTACCATCTCTTGCAAAGGTAATTTTCAAGATAAATACCCTACCTATACTTATACATAGATAGGTACCTACCCTACCTACTTTGAGATGAGACTGTTACCAAAACATTGAAATTAAAACATTTTCGTACACTTCGGAATATGTTATTAATTTATTTGGTAGCTTAGGTAGGTAAAGGGTTATATCTACTTTGAAACTATCTTTATTATATTTATTTAGATAGCCAAGTACCTAAACAGAAACCAAACCTAATACATAATTATATCTTGTACTTTATTTAATAAAGAGTTCTTTCTTCATCTATACCTAACTACCTAGCTATGTAGTATAATTATTTACAAAAGAACCTACATAGCTCACTTACATACCTAGCTAAGTGACATTATAGAAAAAAATTAGCTTCTCTACTTTCTCACTTCCTATTTCCCCTATTTAATTTTTTTTTAAACAGCAGAATAAGTACTTGTCCAGGTACTTTTATGTGTATGATGGTGGAATCTCCATCCCTAATTTTATACCTTACTTGCGTGACATTGATGCTAGTGCCTGGACTGTACCGATTTGGATGAAAGAAAGAACGAAGCAGATTCCTCTGACTAGACTACCGAGATTTCAATTTCAATTGTTTATTTGCGTTCCGCAATGTTGTTTATAGATGTTCTTTTACTAGGTATAGCAGCTCGGTTTAGTTCTATCAATGACTACTTATAATAATAGTTGACCAATGATACGACGTCCGTTCATACGTAAACTAGTGGTGTATTTCAACCGCTAACCCTATGAGAGGAAACGAGACACCCAATGTGCCTTTTGTTCCATCCTGCTCTGTTCTTAGTAATTTCGTATGACTTTGTCTCGTTTTGTTACTTCGCCCCCCTGCCCGCGCAAGTGAGTCGTGTTTTTAGGAGAAATTATTTTCACGAGCTAAGTATCAATGGGCTTAAATATAATCTTTGATCACTCTATCCTTTCTTTCTACAGATGCAAAATTAAAAACTAGCTGCGTACCTAGTTACCTACCTAATAATAGCTACGTAGAACGATGCTCAGCATATAGGTAGGTACCTTTATGCACTGCAGTAAGCCAAAAAGATCAATGGTAGTACTGATTTATCCCCAACGAAAGAAATCACATTGTTAATTTTATTGGCATTTTTATAGTAACGGAACGTCTATCCTATAATGGCCACCTACCTATCTACATGCGCCTAATTTAGCGTTTTGAACTGTCGCAAGGATTATCCATTGTCAGCAGCAAGATCGCGATGTACCTATTTTCCTATTTATACCTTTTATGGTGTCGCAACCGCGCTGCTACCTATATTATCAACAGCCTCAAGACGTCCACTGCTGAACATAAGCCTCCCGCAAAGAGCGCAACTTTGAGCGGCTGCTCGCCTCTTGCATCCATAGGCTCCCGCGGTTTTCACCATCAGTTCGCCGGTCTACCTTTTTTTTTTTTACGCTTGATGGGAAGTGACGATGCGGTCTAGGATGCAACACGCTTGCCTAGAAGATACCTGTTCACTCTCAATTTGAAGACCCCCAGGTTATAGTTTTCGGGAAATATTGACGCCGGCAAAGCGTTCCACTCTTTGGCTGTTCGCATGATAAACGTGGAAGCAAAACGCTTTGTTCGAACATGTGGGATGTTAACCATGTAACGGTGACTTTTTTTGTACATCTGGTTGTCCTATGGTGGAACGGTGATGACGGAATCAGATTATGCAACTCCAGTGCACACTCCCCAAAATGTAGACGATAAAAGACCGACAAACTGGCAACCTTTAGTCTATGTTCAAGGCTCTTTAGACGAGCCTCAAACAAGTCGTTGCCTATGAGCTTCTTAGCACGCTTTTCAATAGTCACCTAGTGCTATATAGGCTCCTTAAAGTCTGCTTAGTTGTGGTGCAAAATAAATAATAATAGCTTAGGTGCTACATCACGCGTCGTAGTTAGAAGTTGCCCACAAACTTGAACCTTATATCAAAATTTTTATAAACATAAAAATTACCCAATATGTATAAAAGATATGTGTTCTTTTACGGGTTCATAATAATTTATTTGGCGTCATCTAAGAATCTCACATTAACGAAATTTCATTTCCTCACTATAGGTATTAGAACATTTCCAATTCGATTCATCAGGAACCAGTTCCTCCCCTTCGCATCAACAGTTATAAGTTACGCCTCTTCAAGTTTTGCCTACGGTTGGTACATACCGAAAAAACCCGTCGAAACCACCGATATCCATGTACCGGGGCTCGACACCTTAGGGGATCTCTTTTGTATCGCTGCCGAGCATTCCGATTGGCTCAAATTATCCTAGAACTTGCCAATAGCAGGCAGAGGATAAAGTTTCTGCCAAGGTGGATTGTGAAACAGACAGATGCGCTAAAGGTGCAGTGAATTATCGTTGTTCGCTAATATTTGCCATCTCGCAATAAGTATAAGTATTAACCAAAAAAATATCACCTGCGTCTTAAACCAGTCAAACATTTCAATGGATTGGATCGATTTCGGCACAATGTAACAATAGATTCTTACGTGTGCTACACGTATTATTGCCCAATTGAGGTTTAAATATTTTGTAAAATAAATAGGGCAACCAGGTAGTAATGTTTTTGCTGTTACAAATTTTAAGAACCAGGCATTTTCTATTGATTGATGACAGCATAATACTAGATTATTGAATATCCATAATACTTAATTTTGAAAAATGTATCAAGTTAGAAAATGTGCCTTGCACATTTTATGCTGAATATACTGTTTCGAAACCCCGAAATTCTTCATTTAATGTTCATAGACGAGCATAAAAGAGATAAAATCATATTTTTCCTTTGTTTTCAGGCTGGAGACAGACCTTCGGTACCCCAGGAAACGGAGAGGGCAGCAGCGAAGTCACCGGTAGCATGGGGGATGCCACGTCCGTCCCGCCAAGTCCGCGACATCTCCACAAGCGACGGCGCTTGTCTCGTCTTCTCGACAAGTTGGCCGTGCAAATCAGCAATAACAATCACTACCCCGCCCCACGGTGGCTCATGTTCGACACCAAATGCGGAGAATCCGCCAAAGTACCCGAAGATGTCCCCCTCGACCTGTCTGTCAAGTCGGAACGCGTTTACTCGCCAGCACCTGAAAACGAGCCGTTCATTTGCAAAGTGTGCGGGCAGACATTTGCAGTCCATGATCGATTGGCTAAGCATGTGGCGTCAAGGCACAGGAACAGGACTCCAGATTCTGCTAGAGCGTATGAGTGCGAGACATGCCGGCGCAGGTTCGCCCGGTCGGACATGCTGACGCGGCACGCCCGCCTGCACAGCGGAGTAAAGCCGTACTCGTGCGCTGCATGTGGCCAGGTTTTCTCTCGATCGGACCACCTTGCTACGCACCAGCGCACGCACACTGGTGAGAAGCCATATCGCTGCCCAGCCTGCCCTTACGCTGCCTGTCGCCGCGATATGATCACGAGGCATATGAGGACGCACACCCGAAGACCACAGCCAGCGTAAATTCAATATTCATATTACACCTATATGCCATTGATTAGAGAATTCCGTCAGCAATTTGTCATTTGGCAAGTTCCTCAATGTTGCCGATAAAGCCGCTAGGAAATGTAGGTAAACATGGGTAACAGAGAGTTAATAATTATTACTTAATATACTTGTTTTTGTAAACGATCAACATACCTCTAAGAGGTAGTTTATAATTTATTCGTCGTTTAAATGTAACTTGTTTAGCGCCAGGACCATGATGATGATGGTTCTACTCGATTCCTTGACGTATGCATTTTTCGTGATTCCGCCGAGGTATAGCATCAACGTTGAGTATGTAGTATGTACAACTAAATGTAATAGGTAGTTATAGGACTCTAACAAAAAGCATCACGAATAAACGCAGTTATACGCTCGCAAATTCTACTTACATACGATTAAATTATCATGGCCCTATTGGACTTATAATTTTGACTGAATAATTTTTTACTTAGGCTGAGTTGCACCATAATCACAGTTAAAGTTACTATCAGATTTTGACATTAGCCCGCCCGACGAAGCGTGGACGGTTACAGTTAGCAGTTAAAATTAGCATTTAAAGTAAGCTGGTGCAACCCACCCTTAGACTTGTGATAAGACCACAAGCCTATGTAAAAAATTATCTATTTATAAAAACACAAATCATTACACCTAGGTGGGTACTTGCAAAAAGAGTCAGACGTTCGAAAACTTCGAAAGGGGTTTATGACTGTTTCAAGGTTGATTATTAATTTATTATTATTGTCATTTATTTCCAAAGCCGAGACTGAGTTTTTCATTCCAAAGTTTTTGTATAGATATTGTAATAGTTATTGCAAGCTATAATATCAATGCACGTTATTAGCAAAAAAGTAATGTCATACTTACTTAATCATTATCGTAATTTATAGTTAGCACTTAATATCTAGAAAACTGCAGGTCACAAACAATTGTTCCTAAATTATTATTAGCTAGGGTATGTTTATTTTGCTTTAATTTTTGTTGAGATGTAACTGTCCAACGCTCTTAATTTATGTATTATAGCGATAACACATTGAAAACATAATGATTATGTAATAACTAAGATCATAATTCATCGGTAACACCCAGAACGTAAGCCAGAAGAATTATAAATAATAATAAAATAAAGAACTGCAGAACAGTATCGTGGCTTACATTCACCATCATCTGTCCTGCTTCATCCGGGGTTTGCGCGTAGCGGGTACCTCTTTTTCTTTCTCTCTTTTCTTCAACCATCATAATTTGATTCCCTATTTCATTCATGTAGGCCCTCACACAATCCGTCTTTTCTTCGGCCTTCCTCTTCCCTTCCATTCGTGAACATCCATATATTTATCACGTTCTTGGTAAGTGCATCTGTTTCCTCCTGAAGATGTCCATATCAAAATAATCGATTGTTTTACAATATGGGGTTACATTTAGCGGTTTGTGCTGTTGGTAGGTCAGGTGGGTAATTTCATCATATTCCAATATTCAAAATGATGATGACATTATCAACCTGACTAGATACTTAGAGAATAGTTTAGGTGAAATAGTGCTCCCTTGACGTACTCCTCATCCAAATGCATCGTTTGTGAACGTACGCATTTTTATATCTGCAGTAGCATACAGCTTTCAGACAATTTCCATGTAACTTGGCAACTCCGCAACGGTGCAGACTTTGGAAATGAAACATTGCCCATTTTTTCGTTTCAACGTTGTCGAATGCTTTTTCCCAATCAACAACAGCAATGGGTAGGTGTACTCAGGGGCCGGTTGTACTCCTAGTATAATAATTGGAGATGTTGTAAAATTTTTTCTAAATTGTTGTAAGCTTTAGATCATTATTTAGTTTATAATCTGTTAATGCGTATTATGTACAATATAATAATATGTGTGTATTTATATAAGTAAAGGGGCTATTGAAAATATAAGTATGTTAACTAGGCACACATTTACTTACTGTAGGTACTTGATTATTTAAATTATGTTGGTGCCATTTAAGAGGTTATTTTTGTGTACTTTTTCACTTACCGCTTGAACTTGTTTTTGAGTTTATTTTTTTTACGATTTTTATGCCTACATTTTGCAATTGTTATAGAATTTGATAATGCAGGTATGCTTAAGTTAAATATGAGTAGGTACGTAAATACCTTGATTTATATATTATCTAGTATTATAGAATGTTAATAATGATGGTGTGTGATGTAACGTGACTTGGTATTACGTTATAATAATTAGGTTGTCTTATTTCGTAGCTGGCATTGTGCCAAAAAAATGTACGCTAACCTACCCTTAATATTAAAAAAGCGTTAAACGTTTTCGTAAGTATAAAATATATAATAAGTTATTGTTTCGAATTCAGTGAGTAGGTACATAAATAAATACTTAATAGGTAGGTAGATATAGATAACCAAAGTTTGGTTAGTGGATTGCTACTAGAAAAATTAAAAATAAGCTACTTGATTTTATTTGATTATCTGGAAAGGGTGCGTTTTTGCATCCATAGTTAAGGTACCAACGCTTAACAATGCTAATACAAATTCTAACCCATGTTCAATATTAGTTATAGTTTTACGTTTCACACAGGACTTTATCGCGCTAAAAGCATAAGTCCTAAGAAACATTAGTATTATTGAGTCCTGTATAAAACTACGTGTAATATACTAATATTTGTTATTTTTTAACCATTGGTTACCTTAACTGCGGACCAAAAAACCTACACTAACTCATCACTTTGCCCTTGGTTCTTGATATTAGGTACTTAGTTTACTTACTTATTAAAGCCCTATACAAACCGGGGCGCGTCTTTTATCCCGCGCGGTATTTTGTATTGCAGTTCCACGGCTAGAGCGAAACTTGAGCGGAACTTCATACAAAATTCCCGGGCGGAATCCCGCGCGCTATACCGCCACCCACAGCGGTACTAATAACGCGCCGGTTGAATAGGGCTTAATAATTATTCGTTGCGTGGATTATCCATTCGAAGTGGAAATTCAATGATTCTATGTAGGTACCTCTACAGTTCTTTTTTTGTTTTTGTAGTCGTTGTGTGTGACTTTTGTATTTATTAACTTTCGCGGAATAAGCCGAGCATTCTTAAATTACGTAATAAAAATATTTAACAAGAATTCATCACATTGGTTCGTAAACCATTTTTAATTAAACGATATGGAACAAATGGTAACTACCCTCATAAATACTCATTTACTTATAATCTGGTTTTTTTTCTAAACAATATTTGGAACTATTTTCAGTTCCGAATATGTGTTGCGACGATTCTGCGGTAGAAGGTTTATAGGTAGGTCTACTTACATACTTACATCTCAATGATTAATGTATAAGTAGATAAGTTATATAAGTAGGTGTAGGTATTATAATATTATGCCTGGATTGATTTTGCCACAAGTAGGTAGATACTTTCTCATTGTGTTTTTTTTCTGTTTTTGCTTTGGTTTGTACTGTTGTTAATTAATGTTGATTTTTTCTAGTGAATTTGTTGCTTCTTGTACACGAGTATACACTTACGTTTAAGTGCGGTGTATATAAGTTATTTAATAAAGTTGATGTGTATTTAACACCGACCTATTATTTTTGTGTTCCGTCCGTACCTACGTATAAGTCTACATACATTTACTTTGATTTACTTACATAAATTATTTTGAATCTAAAACGCAGCGCTACTCGAGAATGCGCAACGCATTGCTATTAATGAACTAAAAGGAGATGCGTTTTCGTGCAATTAAAAGTTCAGTAAGCAGGTACTGAAATAGTTTAGTTATAAATATGAAATTAACCAGCCGATATAGGGAGACAATAAGCGCGAGGGAAGCGAGCTAGAAAAAACCTGGAAAGAATAGTTATTTATGATATTAGGGCGGTAAGTTGGTTTTTACTAACGAGTAGACAAATGCAAGCCCGAGACGTAGTCGAGAGCTTACCATAGTCACGAGTTTGTAAAAACCAATACCCGCCCGTGTATCATACGTTTTTCAACACATTTGCGAGAAAACCGTACCACCGGTACTGAAGCGAACTTTGTTTACTAGTGGGAAAGTAGCAACAAACAATCTGACGTTTCTAATCTATTGTGAAAATCTAGGTACAGTTACCACCACTCTACTAGAGCATAACTTAGACTGGACTATGACTAAGACTTCACTACGTGTATAATTCTATAACACGATGAAAAATTGTATAGCAATGGTGCCACCAGCGTGTGGTGAAAACTATAATTAGAATTAGTTTCATTTTCGCTTTAGAATTAAAGTGAGACAAACTTATTCAGCAAATGCTTTTCCAAGGAGTTTCGTTCATTCAGCTTATTTATTTTCGTAATGTGAAACTCCTTGGTGGAATTCTTTTTTTTTCTTATATTTTGGCTCCACACATAGTGTATTTAGCCAGTGTCAAGTATATATATTTTCATCGAGTTTTAGAATATTTTACGTAGTCAGGTCATAGTCCAGTCTGAGTCATGCTCTAGTAAAGTGGTGGCAACTTTACTAGAAGCTTCGATGGAGTATTAAAATTATAGATATATTTATAATGAAAATAACAATAAAAAAATCTAATAGTAATTTACTGGCAGATCCTGTGTTTTCTTTTCTTTGTTGTATTATAGATTTAGCTTCCCCGGCTTGTGTCTTCACATTGACATTATTCCATGCCTTTTTAAGTGGTTTGTGAGTAGGTACCTAACCTATAATATAAAAATAATCTAAAATTAATGGTAGGTCTAGGTTTATTAAATAAAAAACAATTCATATGGTAGCATTTGCCATGCACATATGAAGAAATCATCAATGCTTTGCAATTTTGCTCTATAGTTCTTCTTTTCTATTATTAAAAGAAGCATTTAGTTTTATTTAGTTTCTAGAATTTTTATGTATGGAGCTATTAGTTCCCTCAGATTTTGTGAACAAATACTGTGAACACTATAGAGACGATTTATTTTCCATTGCTTTTTCCATTTCCATTGTAAGTTTTAATTTCACTCGTTTTTTATTATTTAGGTTAATAAAAACATTCATAATAATCATAATAATTGAAAAAACAAATAAAGAGAAATAGCGCGCTTTTTAAAGTCTCCTTCAAAGAGTATATATCACCAGGTTTTTTCTCTAATCTGTGATCATCAGTAAGATTGATCTCCTGTTTCAGTTATTCATAGAATATTTGCTAGTTTTTCTCCCTTTTTAGCATAATACTGCCAAATAAAAAAGAAGACTTTTAACTCACGAATGTCAAACTACACTTGTCTATGGCCGGAGTTTACTTTGGAACTCGACTGTGAATTTAACAACGTGGAGCATACTCGCCGAGTCCGGAGTTTGAACTCACTTGAGATCGATCGGAGTAAACTCGATGCATTGACTCTGAATGTCAGCCTAAGACTTGACTACGTAATATTCTAAAACTCGATGAAAATATACAATACTTGACACTGGCTAAATACACTTTGTGTGGAGCCAAAATATAAGAAAAAAAAAGAACCAACCATTTAAACTCAAAGAACCTGTGTTTTGTAAATCCCTGAAAATTGTGATTTCCCTCTCCCTGAGCAAAACTGGGTGAGATTCGGGTTCGGGTGAAATAATATAATCTGTACAATCTACCAAAATGGTAGAAATGCATTTGCAGATGCAGATTTCGTAGACAGCGATGGTATTCAAGTACTGCCATGCCACCTAGTTTTGCAGGTAGGCAACAAAATAATATTTTTACCGGTAACTGGCAACACCATTCTCATAAAATCAATTTCGATCAGTGTTGCCAACCGAATGATTTAAATCGTATTTATACGATCTTTTTGGCCCTGATACGATGTACGATCGGGAATCCGAAATCGTACGCAAAACATACGACCTTTTCAAAGCTTGTAATCTTCGTAACAAAATTAATGAATTACGTTCATATTGTCGAAAAGTCAAGAACAACAGGGGCTCTAACAATGATCCCAATCGCTAACGCTAACGCCTCACGCTTACTCCAAAAATGTATTGAAATGACATTCGCTACGGAAACGTTAGCGATTTCCGAAATGTCATTTCAGTACATTTTGGAGTTAGCGTTACTGATTGGTATCTTTGCTAGGCCCCCAGAGCCGAAAGAGCCACAAACCAAACCGTCACATGACAAAACCTAATCGTATCTTTCATTTTATTAATTTAAGAAGTTTTATCCAAATAATTTAATACTACGCAAGTGTATTTAAATTTGATTTCAGGTCTTTCGTTTGTGTCGGAGTTTTTAATTGAAACACTTACTCATTGTTTTTCTTTTCGTTTGGAATTCTCATTCATCATTATGAAATGTGGCCGGAGTCTGGTAACCAGAGTTCCAGAAAATTGCATAATGTGTGTAGATAAAATGCTAAAATAGCCTTTGCCTCTTAAAAAAAATATAAATTAAGTAATGCCAAATGTGAAATATTGTGGATGTGGACCCTAAAGTATCGAATCAAAGTTATTATTATTGACATATTTAAATAATTTCGCATTTCTTTATTGAAATTTCTATGCATACAATTTTTTTTCGGGAAATTGTAGCAATATACGACCTTTTCACGTCAATGGTACGATTCCCTAAAAAATAAAGTTGGCAACACTGATTTCGATTTTCGCTTGCGTAGTTCTCTTGTCGGCCATTTCGTTTTCTGGGCGTCACTATCGCGTAAATGGATTGATTGAAACGCCCTCATTGAGAAAATTTAGAAGTTTACTCGAAGGTAATAAGGTACTGCTAAGCTGTGATTTTCTATTATTTATTGTTTTTATTAACTACCACCGGTTCCTTGGTGGTTAAACTTGAAAATGTGTTCACGTGCTGGTGCCCAAATGTGAATCGTTACGTGAAATTCCCAGATCCTTTGATTGCAAGTGAGTCTTCTTCCATAATTTTCATAGATGCTAGCGCCGCCTGTTTCATAGTTTATCATTGTTGGTTTTATGTTTATCATTTTCAAAAGTTTCAAATGCTTTACATTATTTTTTCGATTCATTTTGTTAGAATAAAAAACATGCGCATGAAATTTCTTAAAAGTGCTATGTGGCTAAGATAAGATGGCGGACCGTTGACCGTTCGTAGGCATTTGTACAGCACATAAATGTAGAACGTTCTTTTTTCCCTCAAAACCGCACTGAACTTGATACTCACTGAATTGCTTATCCTCAGTGACTGCTAAATAATCTTTCTGCTCACTAGACCACACTAAATCTATTGTCGATAAATCAGTCTCAACTTTGTTTTGTGAGAGATTCTTCAACCCTATCTTCTAATGATCATATAAATACCTACTATATTCATTTGCCAATCAACTATATTGGAATGTTTTCTGACTAAAAAGAAATTGGTAGGTCTTCATACAGACATATATACAGCTGTCCTGAAACTCGAACAGCAAGCAGGCACGGGGTGAGATAGGAGACCATACCAAGCAAAACAGTTGGCTACATTTCATAATGATGTCACCATTGCCAGTTCCAATTCAACTGATACCCCCCTGCTTGCTTAACATTATGTTTTGGGATACCCTTAAGATGGTTGGAAAATAGCCTACCAATGATAACTGCATTCAACTATTCAATAGTTTTCAGGCTTAACTTTGAAATTAGAATGTATGAAATGGGATGCAGGGAAAACAAATTCAGTTATTTTTTAAATTGTTAGGTATTTACTTTTATTAGCCTAAACACCTGGAAAAAAGAGACATGATAAGGCCACCTATATGCCCTATACAAAGAACTTAACACCTAATAACACTGGTATAACCTTTACTCCATCTTTGAATTAGTATTGGATTGATATTATAAAAATATTGATTTGAAACTGACTAACAAAGGTTATGTATGGGTCCATTAACCAGTCCATGGTCAGTTTCCATAAACTAGGTATTTATCTTTGGATAGATTGAAATCTACCGGTCTTGATTGGCTATAAATTTGTTCCAGTGAATCAAGACTGATTTTAATCTATCAATGGTTTCGATGAACCCTACCGTTAATAGTGTGTGGCCAGCACGGTCAAATTATTATTTGTTTTAGTCTGGCTATTATGACCACTTAACAATCACATTCAGCTCCCTGTTAGTGTAGTAGATAATTTATGTATAATTCATATCACCAACATTAGGTATCTGGGAGGCATAATAGACCAACATCTTACATGGAATAATCAAATAGATGCTCTTAACAATCGCCTAAGAAAAACGCTGCACATTTTTAAAAGACTTGGAGCCGTCTCCGATGGCGAAACTGCGAGGATTGTCTACCTAGCTCTTTGCCAATCCATTCTCTCATATGGCACTGTCTGTTAGGGAGCCGCTGCCAAGACCCTGCTACTAAAACATGAACGAGCCCAGCGAGCAGTACTAAAAGTAGCATATCGAAAGCCATACAGATACTCTACTGATAAATTATACCCAGAGAGTAGACATCTGAGAGTAACACAACTTTTTATTATGGCCACAATCTAGAGATGCCATAGAACGGCGCTTAATTCCGTCACCGAACCGCTAAAATCATCGCGACACAATAAATGGAAGACTCCTCGGGTCAAAACCGTGTTTGTTCAGCGGCTTTTGCATTTATTTTATTTTTCTTTATTAGGAATACATTATGAATATTAAGCTAAAATAGAATTATAGTAAACTTAATTAATAATGCAGCCCACAACACTATTCGCAGATTACTAAACAGTATAAACAAATTTAACGCTAAAGAAGTTGACATGCAAATTTAAGGGTGCATACGTGTATGAAAACCTTGATAGGTCATTGCACATCTTTAACGATTTTCGAAGTACCTGCAAACGAAAAATCTGCGACATTCTCAGAATTCTGGGTTATGAGGAAACCAAAAATCTCATAAAAATAGCATGGTAGCTCTAATATCAGCTATTTGCTTTATTTTAGGCACAAGGGCGACCCAGGCCCACAGTAAAAATAACCCTCTCACTAATGTCACTTTAGCATGTGCTGAACGGCAAATAAAGTGCATTTTTATCTTGGATCCTTTTCTTTTACGTACTAGTTACCTTTTGTTTAGCTCATAACTCATAACCTATACTATAGTCTCTAGAGTACTCATATTTTGATATTGATCGGAGTAACATTAGGTACCTAATATCGACAGGCTGTGATATTCTTGAACCTATATCTGATTAGAACTCCCCGTTAATAGATATAACCAATCCGTAAGCAAAGCTTCATCATCGGTTCATCTTGTCTACACGAACACAATACAAAATACGCACAAAACAAATACCTTACGTCACTGACACTCATCTACACTCACTTCCGTACGACAATCAAACTCACTTGCACAGAATACATATCTCATAAGGAACGTAAGAGGCTGATCCTGCGACACAGGCACGCCTAGTGCGGGATCTAAGGCTCCATAATAAATATGTAATACTTACATAAGTTGTACCTTCCTTGTAATACACTATTTTATATACTGATCCATACTATATCTTGTAAGTGTACCTACTTGTGCTAAATAAATAAATAAAATATATTTATAGATATCAACAACCACAAGAACAAACTCAACAACTGGTTACGAGCTAACAAATTATCACTGTTACAATAATGAACTTTAGAAGTGAATCCAACACAATCAGCAGTCATGTTGCTTGTCTATCAACTAATAATAATAATAATAATATATTCATGATATAAAATACACCTTTAAATGAACTTCTTTTTGTTCTTTAAGAGGCCTGGGGGTCTAGCAAAGATACCAACCACTAACGCTAACACCAAACGCTAACTCCAAAATGTAATGAAATGACATTTCTGAAATTGCTTACTTTTCCGCAGTGAATGTCATTTCAATACAGTTTTAGAGTTAGCGTTTGGCGTTAGCATTAGTGGTTGGTATCTTTGCTAGACCCCCTGCTCTTGTTGGTGGAGTTATCACCTACTATCTTCAGCCAATGCTTTGACTTCCCTGTATGATATGGCATTTATCTTTTATTTGCAAATTGGATATTTTTGATCCTGATTGACAGCTACATAAAAACAATAAAAGATATCCTTCATGGCTTGGCCACACAAGCGTTCAACCGCGAACCTTCCCCGTTTACCTTTAGGTAAACTCCAATCCATTACAGTAAATCGATGATTCTAACACGACAGCTGAATTGTGTCGAAATTCTATCCCACCTAGTTATTGACAATCGAATCGTCCTTAAAATTGTGATAGTGTAGTAGAAAGATTATAAAGCCCATTGATAGCTTGTAAACACTGAGCTATGAAACAAATGACGCGGTTTTTTTTTTGCTCTGTGCTTGTAAACACAATCCTACAAACACAACTCACTTGCATGGACGAAGTAACAAAACGAGACAGTCATACGAAATTACAAAGAACAGAGTAGGATGGAACAAAAGACAATGGGTGTCCCATATCCTCGAAAAGGTTCAGTGGTTGAAACACACCACTAATTTAATAAAAAGCCAGCACCCTCAAGACAGAATTTGAATTTTGGCTTCGCTAAATGGTGCTCTCATCTGCACTTGTCTTTTTGTTATGGTTTTTTTCTTCTGTGCACACGGTCGTAAGTGAATGAACAGATACAACACCACTATCGCGTAACTGTTCTGGACATGGACTTAGTCTGTCATCCTGCACGCGCCTATTCACAAGCCTGTGAGTGCGAGCAAGAGACTTCAAGATAAGGCCCCCGATCCGTGTGTTTGATTAAATCGTTGATTGTAATATGATTTGTTTTAGAAATGGCGCCGATAAGACGGTCCTACCGAAATACGAAGCAGGTCATGCACCCTACCATTCCTGAAGAACCTGCAGGTATGATCTAATACATTTCTCTTAAACTATAGAAAAATATCTTCAGATGAAGGAGTAGGGTTACAGATTTTCATTCTCAGTATGCCAAGCAGTTATTGTCTCTAGATGCAGAAGCTATACAGTATTTTTGCAAAAAGTAATCACTATTTGCAGAACTACTAGTTATATGATAAAATGTTTTTTCTTTGTCAATCAGAACCTTCTGAAGAGGAAATTGATACTGGTGGGGTCACTTACTTCGTAGATGAAGAAGGGCGATATTACTACCAACCCGGGCAGAACCTTGTAACTTTGCCAACTAGTGATGAAAGTGCTATGGTGCAGGTAAAATCTTTTATTCTTAGACTAACATTAGGATGAGGTTTGACCAGTGTGTCTTGTAGCCCATTTGTAGGTTTATTATGATTTATCGCTTTATGAAATAGGGGCCTGATATGATGGATGTTGAAGATATTGGTTCAGTTTAGCTTTCATAAATTTTAAACTATCATACAGATGTCTGTCTAGTTGTATAATGGTAAAAAAGGAATAGGGCATCCAGTTGTGCAACTATCGCAAACTCTGGAGTGTAGCTTGTAAAAACCTATACACTCATAGGGCTTGAAGCTGATATTTATCTGAAGCATTCAAAAGGTGGCTTGAGATACCCAATATATTAGCGACCTTTCTCATTCGTTCATATAGTTGTGTGAAACACAAGATCCGGTCCAGATTGAAGAGGCACCCACAGAGAAAGATGAGGCGATGGGAGGCGAAGCGTACCAAACTGTGACTTTGGTACCATCGAAGAACAGTAATGGTGAAGTGAGCTATGTCCTCGTGGTGCAAGAAGAAACTCAACCAATCATCAATGTGGACAATATTAAGGTGTGTATTAAGAAAATTAAAAGTATTTCTGTGCAATTTTGTAACTTTTTAAGTTGATAGGATGACAGGCTATATTGAGTATTGATATTTATATAATTTTTATAACTATATGTACAGTTAATCTTTAAGGGCCTTAATTACAAACGTAAGTTAAATTAATCATTACCTAAACTTAGATGACGTTTAATGTTCGAGCGGAAACGCGATAGAACTCATAGTATTGAAACCCACCTTAGAAGAGGTTTGTACATAATTTTTGCTAGGTGATAGGGATTAGTGGAAATCTCTTTAATAGTTCATATTTAAAATGCTTCGACATATAGATAACAACATATGAACACTTAAGGCTCATATTGCTACTTTTTACAGGAAGAGAAGCCCGTAGTTGATGTGTACAACTTCGAGGATGAAGAAGGAGAAGAAGAAGAAGAAGAGGAGTCGGTGCACGATGAACCGTCGACTTCTCCAATCGCAAGAAAGAAACGCAAAGGCAAGGGCTCTCGCGCAAGCTTCACTTGCAACTTCTGCTCTTATAGCAGCCACAGGCGGTGAGTTGTTTTCTTTTCTAAATACATTTCTATATTGTAACACCGCACAATATGATCGAGTATTGTAGTCATGTCCTTTGTCTACAGCACCAGATCAGTGGTTCTGGTGTTTTCACGATTGCTTATTCTTTGAGGAACTTTATTTATTAATGCAATAAAATTATAACAGTCTAGCTAGCCTATTGATATTTGAAGAATCCAAGATTGTTGTACACATCACTAAAATTGGCCTAACATTTCATAACCACAGGTGACTACTTACTTGAAAAGGATTACAGTGGTTAAATGAGTGATTGATTGAGAAATCCCTTCGCTGCAGGTATTTGCTAGTTCGACACATGAAATCGCACTCGGAGGACCGTCCGCACAAGTGCGAAGTCTGCGAGAGGGGTTTCAAGACGCTCGCTTCGCTTCAAAACCATACCAACATGCATAATGGCGTAAAGCCTCATAACTGCAAGTTCTGCGAAGCTACCTTCACTACCAGCGGTAAATATTTCACTGCAATAACAAGAATAAAAGAAAAAGTTAAAAAATACTATTGGTACTATAAAACATTGTGTAATAGAGAAATAGTTATTTTGTGTGCTGTTTCTCTCTATTCAGTTTGAAATAGGCTAAATAAAAAATGAAAAAACATAAGATTCCACTTGGGTTACATGTTTGTTATGCACAGTGCACACTGAGTGACGTAAGTAGTGAAAGTAACATGTGATGTTTTTTACCAGCATGATATTTTCTAAAATTACTATAACTGTCGGAGAAGCCTACCATTAATCTTCTTATGATTTTTTTTCATATTTCCCATGCTAAAACACCTAAAATAACTACCAGTTCGATTGTATTCTCCATTAATAACCAAATATAACACACGAATAATTTGGTCTCATATTTACTGAGTTTTTCCTGCCATACTTCTATGTATTCTTGCTGCCATCTATTGGTCGATAACGTGCAACTTTGTGCAGGCGAGTTGGTGCGTCACGTCCGCTACAAGCATACTCACGAGAAGCCGCACAAGTGTACCGAATGCGACTACGCATCCGTTGAGCTGTCAAAGCTCCGCCGCCATATTCGCTGCCACACCGGTGAAAGACCATACCAGGTACACCACAACTAATATTTTATTGCATTAAATTACCTTAACTAGGTTTCCTTATAGGGACCCTGAAACTGACCACAGCACCTAGACAAAGAACTAGGACTTGCTTTTTTTGTGCTTCTTGTTGCGGGAACTGAAACCGCCGCCTCTGGATTATGAGCCGGTCTGCTCAACCAACAGACTGTATTTAATTAGATGTCTGTGATTAAATACAATATTAAAATAGCATATGGCGTGAGAAGTTATGATTATTATTATGATAGTGCTGTGAAACTATCGATAGTTCGACAAATTGGACATTTCATTTAGCACGCAATATTTATTTTTTTATTAAATTTACTTGAAAAATAACAAACACGTTGTATCTTAAAGTTGTAGAGTTTTTAATATTTTTTCTGTTAGGAATAAACTGTATAAATGACGATTTTAGCTAGAAAGCAGACGAAAGAAATTCAATGCCTTTGTGTCCAATTTTTTTCTTAAGCCATTCATTATGTAATGGCTTTCACACATCGATTATCATGAATCCTTTACAAATACCTAATTTCTTTTATCTGCAATAACTTGTACATGAAAATAAAAATCTCGAAAATGATTTATGAATGGGATAGGGGCATATCCTCTGGGTTGTAAAAAGCACGTGTATACAAAACGTCTTAGTTGCAGAATGAATTTCAGTACCTTACATAAGATTAAATGACCATTGTGTGCATGCTAGCTTGGCTAGTTGTAAACTATCGACATATGAATGCCGAACTATCGATAGTTTCACAACACTAAAATGTTTGTTCTTCCTAATAACTGGTTTTCCTTTTTCAGTGCCCTCACTGCACTTACGCGTCTCCAGACACGTTCAAGCTGAAACGTCATCTCCGCACCCACACTGGAGAAAAGCCATACAAATGTGACATGTGTAATATGTGCTTCACCCAATCCAACTCGTTGAAGGCTCATCGATTAATCCACAATGGTAAGCACAATTACATGCTCTATTCATTGTATAAAGTTCATCTTTTTACAAGTATAATATTGTTATAATGTTTTTTTTTTGTATTGTTGCACACCATAGAATAGTAAACGGCTTCTCTATCGTAACGTTTCAGATTGCATTATTTTATTGCATACATACAATACTTAATAAAGCAAAATCTTGTGCTTCATAGCTTATTAAATATAATTCCGGTTTCTGATGAGATCCCGTGATGGTACATAATTATTTTAATGTAAAGAAAATTTTGTATATTTATTCATATTATCCCATATAGTGGCAGAGAAGCCGGTGTACGCCTGTGAGCTATGCCCAGCCAAATGCGGCCGCAAGACGGATCTGCGTATTCACGTACAAAAACTGCACACGTCGGAAAAACCGCTCAAATGCAAGCGCTGCGGGAAATCGTTCCCGGACCGATACTCATGCAAAGTGCATAATAAGGTTAGTAAACTAGTTTCAGGTGTAAACTAGCTCATCATCATCCTGAAGAATTTCACTGCTGAACACAGGGTTTCTCATGGAGCACCACTTTGAGCGGCTGCTTGACTCCTGCATCCATCAGCTCCCTGCAGTAAACTAGCTATAAGCCACTGAAGCTTATTACTAACTTAGATTCACTAAAACGAGGGAAAATAAGGAAATCGCTGGTACTCTCGGTGGTAGATCTATAATAACTGAAAAGATGTATCAAAAACAAAACAATAAGAAAAACATTTAAAAATAGTAAAAAAACAAACTTCTATAAAAAAGGAGGTGCGTTCAGCACACTAGCCTTTTTATCTCGATCTATCAATTCCAATATACTATTCTATACTGTTATTATCATGGATTATCTGAATAGTTAATAGTGTATTTATCAATTTTTTTTTATATATCAATACAAAAAATAACAGTAACCAATAAGTATTATCCCAGATAGTATAATCCCTACAGTACAGGTGTCTCATCCCATACAACCTTATAACGCGGGCTATTTTACGAATTATTTTATTTCTGCATAACGCAAGGTTATCAAGAGACAATTATTGCGTGTTGGCGAAGTATTGGGCCAAATGAATACACTGGACACTAACTAGTAACTCTCTAGACACGTTTACTAAATTTTTTTCAAGTTCGGGCTATTTTTCGTTTGTACCGGATGGGACCTCGTAGTAATATGCTTCATACCATGTATGAAGTCAAGCTGAAAATTCTACTGCAAAGTTATGTAGCAAAATGTATTTTTCCTCATAGCAATGTGTGTAGTGTATTAATTAAAATTTTCGTTTCCAATAGACTCATGAGGGCGAGAAATGCTACAAATGCGACTTGTGCCCTTATGCGTCTACGACCCTTCGGCACCTGAAGTCACACCTCCTGAAACACACCGATGAAAAACCATTCGCTTGCGAAGAATGCGATCAGTGCTTCAGGTAACTATTAAACAGAAAGAAATTAATATGTGTGGATATTTCACACAGCGCCATCTAGCCCCAAACTAAGCATAGCTTGCACTATGGGAACCAGATGACTGATACAATACTTATATACTTTTTCGGTAAATACATAGGATACAATACAATATAACACTCAGACACAGAACAAACACCTATGTTCATCACACAAATGTTTCTCCTTGGTCGGCATGGAACCAACTACCTATAGTTCAGAAGGCCTGACTACTAACTGAGCTATCAGTCCAGTCAATAACACGGGCTACAGCACTTATTTTTTTGTTTATTTTGCTTATTACTTGAGTTAATTTTTTTAACTTCCGATATGACTTTCAAATAGATATAACGTTGATCCCCATCTATTCCCTTGATATTCGCATAAAGACCCAAAATTCTCAAAACGTCTAAATCCCAACTTTTCCTCCCAAATCACCTCCCACCCATCTCGCTACACCGTATTATGATTATTTGGTATACAGTATTAAAGCCAAAATAATAAAGTAACAATTTTTTTTTGGCTTAAAACACGATAGTTTTAATACAAAAGTTGTTGTTAATGTATTTCATCCCAGGTCATAAATAAATTATTTTAATATGAATTGAATAAACTATTTTTTCACAGACAGAAGCAACTGCTTCGCCGCCACCAGAACTTGTACCACAACCCGGATTATGTCCCGAAACCGCCGAAAGAGAAGACCCACACTTGCCACGAGTGTAGCCGCACGTTCGCTCACAAGGGCAACCTGATCCGTCACCTGGCGATTCACGATCCGGATTCTGGTCACAAGGAACGGGCGCTGGCCCTCAAGCTTGGGAGGCAGAAGAAGGTCAAATACATCGACGCTGAGACTCTAAAGGTAAATACGGTATTTGACTGATATATTGTTCGTAGTTTAAAGGTTTTGTCGTCGATTTCCCCATGAAAGAACCGTTCTTTCGGCGAATCGTTCGTAGTTGAAAGGTTCGGTCGGTGAACTACCCATAAACGAAACATTCTGTCGGCAGCTCATCCGGCAGAGAAACACTTGTCGGAGATGTTTCAGAATCATTTTTATTGTATAAATGAACAAAATTCCTCAAAAAACCAGCCGAAAAATACAAAAATTAAATATCTCAATAACTGGCCAAATGCGAGTCGGACTCGCGCACAAATAGTTCCGTTCCATTATCTATAAAAACGAGCAAAACAAATCACGTTTGTTTTATGGGAGCCCCCTTTAATATTTATATTATGCTGTTTTTTAGTCTCTAAATACATAATTAGTTAATATTTCAACTGTCTAACTATCACTGTTTAAGAGATGTAGCCTGGTGACTCACAGACAGACAGCAGAGCCTTAGTAATTGGGTTCGGTTTACTCTTTGGGTACGGAACCCTAAAAAATGATTAAGTTATTAGCATTTCAAAATACAAGAATCCCAGATAATAACCTAAAGATAATAACCTACAGTACAAGTGCCTCATCCCATACAACGGAACAACGCGGGCTATTTTACAAATTATTTTATTTCTGCATAGCGCAAGAATATCAAGCGACTTTAATTGCGTGTTGGCGAAGTATTGGGCCAAATGAATACACTGGACACTAGCTAGTAACTCTCTAGTCACAAAAAACTACATTTTTTTCAAGTTCGGCCTTTTTTCGTTTTTACCTTACCCCTTTGCAAGAATAGAACGCAAGAATAGAGGGCTGTGGGTTCGATTCCTACCCAGGACAAACATTTGTGTGATGAACATAGAGGTTTGTTCTGCGTCTGGGTGTTATATTGTATTCTATGTATTTATTTACAAACAAAAAAGTATATAAGTATTGTATCAGGCGGGTTATTCGCTATGACACATGAAATTCATTGCCAATAACGCGTGACGTGTAACATGCTCCAAACGTAAACGCGGGCTTTAACGCGCCACGACATGGAATTAACATGGAATCAAAAAAATGTATTCTGTATGCCACGCGTTAGAATGTTTGTGCCCAGTGTTTTCTGTTTTTTGACGTGCGTGTAACGTGTGTTGTCGTGTTTGTCAAATTTGACAACGGCATACAGAATAGCATTTTAAACCCAAAACCATTCCACGAAGATATCGTAACCCACCGCGTTACGTGCGTGAATGGTCATACGGAATAAGGGCCCTGAATGGTCATACGGAATAAGGGCCCAGTTATCTAGTTCCCATAGTACAAGGTATGCTTAGTTTGGGGCTAGATGGCGCTGTGTGAAATGTCCACACATATTTATTTATTTATTATTTACATATACTTATATAGTCATGCATCTGTACATGATACAAAACATGATTTCAATTAATATGTTATCAATGTAATTTTGAGCTTTAAAGACTTATGAAAGACTCGAGTAAGAAAGATTTGCATTTGTGATAGACTTGAAAAATACTTGAGTAAGGAATGGAAGACTAAAGAACCCTTAGAGTATATAACATACATAGAGAGATCAACAAAATGATATCTTTGTACTGCTCACACGTATCACCACGTCAGTGGCGAAGGAAAGAAACAAACATATAGTAATCAGCTACGCATGCGATAAGCACCGTACCATTTTTCGACTCGGGGCAACTGTTTTGTCTCTGTTTTTTCTACACAAATCTGTCAGTCTTATTCACTGTGTGTGACACATAATAATGTTATATCTCTGAAGGTTATATACTCTAAGAAAGAACCCATTGATAGCTGGCGTCACAGAGCATTGAAACAAATGATTCGCATGTCGAAGCGTTTCTTTTTTGCTCTGTGGCTGGCGTCATTCCGACTATGTAAGTATAGTGACGGATAATTGTCTTCTTTCTTGTAAAAGACGTAAACGAAATCAATCTCTACAACCCAGGTACTTCAAGAAGAAGGTCGCAGCAGCAGCAAGACTCAAGTTCTCAAGATCGGCGTGTCTTCAGAGCTGAAGCGAGGCGAGTTGGTCACCGTCAACGATGGCGATGGCCAACAATACGTGGTGTTGGAAGTCATACAATTGGAAGATGGTACTGAACAGCAAGTGGCCGTCGTCGCGCCTGAATACCTCACCATGAGGCATAAAGGTAAGATCTATGCAATAGCCATGATGACTACTATTAAAAATGAATGCAATTATTGGAAAAATAAGCAAATTCGGTAAATAAATCACGGAGTAATAAGCTTTTATAAGTTTCTGTAAAGGACATCTCCTGTCCCTTTCTCGCGAAATAGAGCGCCTCCACAGTTGCTACAAAAAATCTACTCGTGACGTCACATGCCAAAGAGATTGTATGAAAGCTACCACAGCTTAGTAATGAGGTACGATGAACGACCCAGCTCTGACGTCACTGGCCGTTTGAGCTATCTCTTTATATTCCGGTTTATAAAATGCTTGTAACTTTGTCATTTATTGAGATATTTTATTTTTGTTTTCACAAATATTTGTCTTTAGAGGAATATTATTAATTTGTGCAAATAAAATTTTTAGTCATTATGCCTATTTATAAATTCAGGTTTTCACCAGATCGTCGGTCCACCTAGTGGGGGGCCGGCCTTCGCTGCGTGTTTCGGTTCGTGATGTATGATTATGTAGTGGATTACCAAGAACAATTCCACTAGGTGGTAGGACTTTTCTGCAAAGTTCGTCTACGTAGGTACCACCGCTCTGCCAGTTATTCTGCCGCCAAGCAGTAGTGTGCAAGCACTACTGTGTTCCGGTTTGAAGGGCATTGTAGCTAGTGAAATTACTGGGCAAATGAGACTTTATGACCTGATTACACAGTGTAGTAATCTGATTACTAGACTGTGTGATGTCTCAGGATGACGTGCGCAGTGCAGTGTCACGCGAAACTTTACTATTTTAAAGTTCCGAGTGACACTGCAACTGTTATGGGCGGCCGTATCGCTTAACATCAGGTGAACGACCAGCTCGTCACGTCATTCATGCTCATAAAAAAAAAATTAATACTTACAGAAGGTGCAGAAATGGTGATCGAAGTGGAGGATGACGCAGACGAAGCCGAAGACGACGATATGGATGAAACTGCCAATGATGAACTCGAAATGGAGGTACATACATTTTATCATATATATAATATGTTATCAGTCTGAATAAATACAAATATTATTTAATACAAACAGAATTGTTATAGATTTTGCTCATGGTGATGATAATGGTATAACATTTACAGGTGGAAGTAGAAGAAGAGGAGGAAGAAGAAGAAGAAGAAGAAGAGGAGGAAGATATGAAAGCTAAAATGAAAAAGCACATACTGGTAAGGTCATAGTTACATATTGCAGCCATTCGCACCGACTTTACAGCCGCCATTACGTTTCAATCACACTCTTACTTGTACCCGTTAATAGATTTTTTCTTATATTTTGGTTCCCCATATTGTGTATTTAGCCAGTGTCAAGTATTATAATTTTTCATCATGTTATAGAATATTTCACGTAAAGTCAAGTCTCAGACGCAGTTTTTTTCTGTCAGTCATAGTCCAGTCTAAGGCTGACATTCACAGACGAGTTCGAGTTCGAACTCAAACTCCGTTATGTCAAAATTGGAGTCTAGACTCGTACTTCGATCGAATTGGCATTCACAGTCGAGTTTAGCATTATGGAGTACGAGTATATGCTCATCTGAGCATGAGACGGGCTGAGCCACGAAATCGGTGACTCGAGCCGTGCTCAGGCACCGCCATCTTTATTATCACGCATGTTTTTAAAAACAATGCTGCTTAAAATCAATTTTTAATGTGGTTTTTGTGAAGAAATGTATTTAGTATAGAATAAAACGAATAAATTACGAAATAAAATTAGTTACTTCATAGATTTATTTATAATGAAAATAAAAATTAAAAAAATCTAATAGTAATTTACTGGCAGATCCTGTGTGTTTTCTTTTCTTTGTTGTATTATAGATTTTGCTTCCCCGGCTTGTGTCTTAACATTCACATTATTCCATGCCTTTTTAAGTTGTTTGTGAGTAGGTACCTAACCTATAATATAGAATTAATCTTAAATTAATGGTAGGTCTAGGTTTATTAAATGAAAATCAATTCATATGGTACCTTTTAGGAATTACCATGCACATATGAAGCAATCATCAATGCTTTGCAAGTTGGCTCCATAGTTCTTTTCTATTATTAAAATGAAGCATTTATTTTTATTTAGTTTCTAGAATTTATATGTATGGAGCTATTAGCTCCCTCAGATTTTGTGAACAAGTACTGTGAACACTATAGAGACGATTTATTTTGCATTGCTATTTCCATTTCCATTGTAAGTTTTAATTTCACTCGTTTTTTTATTATTTAGGTAAATAACAACATTCATAAAATAATCATAATAATTGAAAAAACAAATAAAGAGAAATGGCGCGCTTTTTAAAGTCTCCTTCAAAGAGTATATACCAGTTTTTTTCTCTAATCTGTGATCACCAGTAAATTTGATCTCTTGTTTCAGTTATTCATACAATATTTGCTATTTTTTCTCCCTTTTTAGCATAATACTGCCAAATAAAAAAGACAACGTGTAAGTCACTAATGTCCAACTACACTTGTCTATGGCCGGAGTTTACTCGGCGGAGTGAGGGCGGGGTTTACGTTGGAACTCGACTGTGAATTTAAAAACGCGGAGTTTACTCGCCGTGTCCGGAGTTTGAACTCACGCGAGTTCGATCGGAGTAAACTCGATGCATTGTCTCTGAATGTCAGCCAAAGTCATGCTCCTGTAAAGTGGTGGCAACTTTACTAGAAGCTTCTATGGAATTTGGGAAGCAACACGAAAAATCACGTTTCACCGCATTATATCACTTGTCCACGCTCATGCTTGTATTTCAGCGCTTATTGAGTAAAACGGCCACCAATTTTAAACATTAACACTGGAAATAGCACAAGGTTTGAGAAATAATACAATGAATGAAACGACGTGAACTTTTCCGCGTTCCCGCCAAAATAAAACAAACGGGGGTTTCATTTTCTAATTCCAAATCTTTGATCACATTCTGATTGATTCTTATTCTTATTGCGTAGAACCAAGAGAAAGCTGCCGTGGAGCGTTCCATTAAACTTGAGAAGGATGTCGGTGAATGCTTCGGCTTTGAGGTGAGATACACAATATACATATACAGTACACACAATTTTATTCGCAAGACATACACCATATTTACAAGTTTTTTTTATGAGAATGACTGACGTGACGAGCTAGTCGTTCACCTGATGTTAAGCGAGACGGCCGCCCGTAACTCGGTATAGTCATGGCACATACAAACATTAATCACGATACCCCACATCTATTTTAGATTCATCTTAACACATAATTTGACACTACATAATAACATTTCATTTTTTGAAAGCATGATATCGAAATTCTAAGATCATTTCGAGTTTGTCCCCTAAAGAGCTCATAAAGAACACATTTTTATATTCAGTATTTTTCTCAAGAGAAGCCAAGATGAACAATTACTGCCATAAAAAGGAAAAGCGTTGGTCTTTTTCCTTCTAACTTCTAGTTGAATTCTTCATTTAGATTCACAATAGCCAACATGTAAAAAAAAAAATACTCATTTTAATATAATATGGAATAGAGTATTAAGTCATTAGTTAAAAAGTAGGTTGTAAGCATCGACTTAACGAAAATTTCTCGGTCTGTGGTTCTAAGGTGCTTATTTTCGTTTTCAGGAGGAAGAACTTGAAGGCGACGAGGTTTACCCAGAAAATGTGATTTATCAGCTGGTTTAAACCCCTGTAGCTGTTATCGCTACATCACGAACTCGGAAATGACTTGAAGGGGCCTATTTTTATTTCTATGAGGCGTAGAGTACACGTCGCCAATTCAAGACATGTCAGAAGCACAGTGTGCAGTTTTCAGTTGTGAAATTGTCTTATTGCCATTGTGATACAAATATCAACGTTCGATTAGCTACTGCGGTATACGTCATGTCTCATTATGTCACACCATTTTTTTATGTAGGGTCAATTCACAGTAAAACCCTGATGTGATTTATAATTAAAACTTCTTCTTCATTTAACTAAAATAAAAAATATTAAAACCTCACCTATATTATTTTGTTATTCTAATTTCTGCTTTGCCTATATTGAATATGGTTGATACTTCCATAGCACTTAAAACGTGCGCGAGCATTTTGCGGCTCTGTCTGAATTGACCGTTACTGAACAATACCGTATCTTGAAAATTACTGGACTGCAAAAAATACTAGAAAGCTGAACCCGAATCGGACGATAACCAAATTCGTTCCTCGTCATGAGAACAAGGGAGGTTTCAAATACCGGTATGAAATAGCGGTATCGATATTGGGTCGTACAGATTTTGGGACCGAATTGATACGCAGTTGGACGTTGACGACTAGTTAAGATGTAAATAATTTTTCAGCTCTATACATACTCTTATATCAGGTCAATATGAATTATGCGGGTTGGCATCGAATATCGTTACCTGAAAACAGGTACGGTAAATTATAAATGTATGCAACCGCACGGGCTTAGTTATGTAGTCTCTTGCTTTTAGATTAAGTGTTATTATGTTTAGAAAGTATCGAACGCGTACCTTAAATATTTAAGTATTTGTATTTGAATATTCAAAAATTAAGTTTTGTCCTTAGCACTGAAAACGTCACGAAAACTACGATACCCAGTATGGGTATTGTCGGACGAATGACACGCAGCAGTTTTACCCACACACATACATCTATTATGGTATTTTTAGTCGGTGTTATTGTAGTGGTCGTATAGGGATTGTTATATTCATCATATAGGTATGTAGTTTAGGAATGGTTTATCCATTCATTAAACGCTGTATAAGCTAATACCATAAAAGATCTGTAGGGTTACTCTTGAATCCAATCCCAATTTCACTCAAATTCTAATCCGAATCAACCACCAATTCCATTGTTAAATAATTTGGTAAAAATGAGGATGGTGTAGAAATGAGTCGATTACATTTAGTTCCATAAAATTCCATGGACAATGATTCCAATCCTGCGCTAGTATCGGATTTAAAAGTACCAAATGCCACGATTTCGTTCCAAATCCCAAATTACGATTGAAATCGAGTGTCAAGAGTAACCCTGCTGTTAGTTTCATGAGCTGAGAGGACATGATTAACGGATTAGCTTATGGAGCGCATATAATTATGTGTAATAGGGTGTAAATAATTTTATTTATTATACAATAAGAACAGCTTCATAAACTAAAATAATGGCTATGTGCATTCAAGTGACATTAATATCCATAAAATTATTTGAATGTATGTTATATTGCTTCACTCATAGCTGCGTTCTTTTAATTTTTCGGGAAGTTAGGGTAAGTATATGTCTATACATAGTAGGTAAAATTGTATGTTCGTTTTTAAATGGTAGTATAATTAGCCCAGGTTTTTAATCAATACAATCACATTATAATATTTTTTTTTTCAGATAAAAAGTACTAAATTTCTATTACCTATGATTTCTTCACATGAACGTATATGAATTTCACTGATTTTTATTCTTAAATAATTGTTTAATGCCCGATTTTACCAAAGTAGAATAACGTTATTCCAAGTATAACTTTTCGAGAATAACCGAGTTACACGAATATAATCCTTATACCACCAATTAAGCTTATTCTTTGGATACAATCAGGTTGGCGTCCTTTTCATAACCATTTCATTTGTCAATCAGTTGTATCCGAGAGTAACAATTAGCGTTATATTTGGAATAAAACTTATTCTACTTTGGTGAAACCGGGCCTAAAGCTTGTAATATAAAACGTGTTTCGTGTATTTGTACATCCATGATTAATCTGCTTATATTATACATACTTATACCATACTCCTATACACAATCATTTGCGTAAAGGATGGGTTTACATACATATTGTTACGGGAGCAGAAATAAAACGGGCAGTTTCAGTAACTTCTTGTAATATTGTTCCTTCTTATGATATTGCAACAGGAATGAACAAATACAATGGCTGGCTAAGGCTTATATTGACACGCTTTCCCTTCAAAGGCATGGCAGGGCTGGCAGTACTGGGCTGGCGGAAGGGGCGGTGTCAATATGGCGGCATTGGCTTTGGCGGGCTGGTAGGCTGGCACTCTGGTTGACGTCACGTCCGTTACACTATGCAAACCCAATCCTTTACGCACTCGTCCAACACTGGAAAATTCAAAAATGCGTGTGTTAAAAGGTTTTTTTATATCGGTAGAGTTGACGTTCCTTTTGGTTGCTTAGCGTGAACGATTTGGGCCATACGGAAGACTAACTAACCGTTTTTGTACCTCTTACGCCCGGCGTGGCATTTTTTTATATTTTTGTCGTGTTTCTGTTCTATGCCTCTATGTTGTAATGTGTTTTTTAATGTACTGTATGTTATAATAGTGTAAAAGAGCACACCTGCTTCACCTGCATGCACTCAGACTAGAAGCCAACAAATCGTTATACGTCTAGCTCAGTTTAAAAACTTAATAAAAAATTGAAAATTAATAATTAGACTAATTAAATAAACTGAATTAAACTAATTGTAGAAATTCTATATATATAATTACACAATATATAAACGAGTTAATATTACGTGATGTTTCAATAAAATAAAAATTGTATCGAGTTATTCACTTGTTGTGTTTGTACAGTTTTTTTATATTAAGTAATGGGAAATTAACAAAGATATGATAATGATTAATGATGATATTGACAAACATGGATTCGAGTGATTGAAATACCATCGATCCATTGAGAAAATAAATTCACACTAGATCCGTCATAGATCTGGCCCATGGATCAACTGAGAATGATCCTTGGTGTCATGGTAGAACGGGTAGCAGGAGCTGTAGAAATTTTTACAGCGTTTTCTAAACGCTTTCTCGAGGAAGATATATTATTATGTCATAAAAGTCAATTTCCGTGAGAGTAATGCGTGCGTCTCTAATGAAAGTTGCCTAGCCAAAACAATGCGACTATAACTTTAATGATCTTTTTGATTTGTTTTATTTGCTTCAAGCTCTTTTCATAAACGCTTTATATCGTTTGTTCATATAATTTTTATATACAACAGTTTCATAAAAATTTGTATACTATGATACTATAGAATAGATAGTTTATGATTATGACCTTTAGGTAAATCAAAAATTACCGAGAGTACATTAATACGAGAATCAATAAAAAAAAATTGCGTCGGTTAAATAAACACTATCATCATAGTAATATAAAGTATTTTATAGTCTATTTAGAATAACTAATTATTTATAGAGACCGTATTTGTTGACTTGCTTTTTTAATATCCAACTTTCAGATAGTATGCATTACGTTGGGCGTTATTTATTTATTTGTATAAGTATGCTTTTATTAGAAACTTTTTTAATTCATGTTGAATTTATTTCTTCTCTTGGATTTCGCCTTATCGCTTTTTGTTTCGAGGTAGCAACTTATTGGTTATCACGCAATAAAGTACAATTTTTTAGTTGCGTCTCTTTCTATTCTATCGGTAGTTTTTACCTTCTAATTTCAAATTAAAAACCTTCTAAGGTTTACTCATCTTCTGTGTTAGGGGTGCAAATAGTTCATTTTTTACAACATTCTATTAGGCACTTACCTAACCTAACAGAAAAACGCACAGCGTGATAGCACCCTGACCATAGTAGCGAGTGTTTATAGAGGAGACGTTTTGTCTTTAGAGGATAAAAGAAAAATTATCGAGTGCCCCTAGTACGAGTTTTCCAATAGATGAATTCGCGCGAATCCATTTAAAATTGGTACTGCCATTTTTAGTTCATTAACGTGTCCGCTAGGGGCGCTGCAGAGAAATGTATGGGAGAAAAGGGAGAAAACGTAAACTAATCAAATTTTAGCAAACAATCGAAACTCTTACTAGGGATACTGTAAATGTTAGTAAGTAATGTAATAACAGATTAGCTGACAGAATGAATAAAGGGTTAAAATACGAATATTAAATACAATTTATGTGTTTTAGTTTAGTCTCATTCCATAATTATTGGGTATTGTCTCCTCATTCATCGATATTGGTTTAATATATCCTCTAAATAACATGTAGGTACTTATTATTGTATAGAGGGTTTATCTATTTGGATTTAGTATTTCTCTAATGCTTTTTAAGTACATAATAGGCATGATGAATACTATTAAAAATGAATGCAATAATTGAAAAAAATAAGCAAAATCGGTAAATAAATCACGGAGTAATAAGCTTTTAAAGTTTCTACAGGAGGCATCTCCTGTCACTTTCTCGCGAAACAGAGCACTGAAATATCTACTCGTGACGTCACATGCCAAAGAGATTGTATGAAAAGCTACCACAGCTTAGTAATTAGGTACTATAACGACCTTCCTCTGACGTCACTGGCCGTTTGAGCTATCTCTTTCTATTACGGTTTTTAAAATGCTTGTAACTTGGTCATTTTTTGAGATATTTAATTTATGTTTTCACAAATGTTTATCTTTTGAGGAACATAATTAATTTATCCAAAAAATTTTTTTTTGTTATCATGCCTATTGTAGCAGTGGTTGCTCAGCTGTCATAAATATTGATGTGCGTACTTATTGATGGTACTGGGTATAGAAATATAAGACAACATTCATTGTGTAGCCAGACAGAAAGCTCTGAAGGTAACCTTCGCGCGTATTATGATCTCAACATTTGTCGGAGACTCGTGAGCCCAATATTAGATGTTACATAATTACTTATGTGTACTTTTCTCATGTTTCTAGATATTAGCGCAAAATATGTATTATGTATGGATATTGATTCCTTTAATGTAGCCACCGGCAACAAAATATTCATTTAAATAAATAAAAAGTCTATTCGAAATAAAAGCTGTTTTATTGATTTATTCATAGGATGAAAATAACCCCAGATGGTTATTTTTTGCCATTTCATACAACGCTATCTAAGCAAAGCTTTGTACTATGACAGATAATTATGATAGAATACTACTATGAGAACCAGATAACTGATAGAATATAATATATACTTTTTGTTCGTAAATTCGAATCTATTAATATTACCGATATTTATAAGTACGTACCTAATTATGAAATCAGGGCGGTTATTCTCTATGAAAACACAGATTCCACACGATACGAAACGTCGTTATCGTGGTCTTGTTCAAATCGTGTTACAGCGTTAGGAGTATCTTTACATTACATTGAGTTATTTTTATTTTGAATAAAATATATTGACATAAGTGGTCATATCTTTTGATGTGTTGATGTTTCGGAACGCGTCTCGGTAAATATATGATTTTTGACAGTTCAAATCGCGCCAATTCCAAATTTATTTCGCCCGGTTTTGTTTTCGTTTCAAAGAGAATAGAGTTTTGCAGATTTCTTATGTAAGACAAGGAATCCGCGTGGTTTCGAAGTAAGGAATCGATATGGAATAAGGGCCCTGTAGAGGTCGATCAACAGCTCCTCTCCTATCTCGATTGTTGGCGTAGGTATGTCGATTTATTTTAGTTTCTATACCGCCATCACCTCCAGTCTCCTGCCTGATGCTCGCCAGTCATCCGCCCGACCAGGATCGGTCAATCGATTGATTAAACGAAGTTCTATCGAACAGGGTTCGGCGATCAGCCCAAGCTAGAGTGCGATTCAAAGTCAATGGCGGCTTCGAAGTCGGCGCAAAACTCTGTACAGTAGCAAAAATTAGATATCCGCGGGAAGAGGTAAGCGGTGTGCGCAGAGCGTACTTCATAGCCGCCATTAAGTTCGTCTCACGTCTAGTCTACCTACTAGTAGGTACAACTATTTTAATATCTGTGACCATACTAATCAATTGATCGACGTCGATCGATCCTTTGATAATAAAGTTCCGTTCATTTTAGTCTTAGATTCATCGGACCACACCCAGTCTCACCTGATGGGACGAAGCACTCTACGATGGAGCATGCTTGTCTACTAAAATGAGGTTAATGTTTCTAGCTTGCCTAGAAGGTATCTTTATAGCTCCGCTCTTTGCCAATCATGCATTAGTAAATGTGGAAAAAATACCACCCTCGGTACAACCTCGGAGTATAAAAGTACACTTTCCCAACACACAAATGTCATAAAAATTAATATTCTAACTGATCTTATAAATAAAACTCGTGGGTAAGTAGGTATTTGGTTAAATATTTATTTGCAACAAATCACATTGGATTAGAAGTACCTATAAGAGCTCGAAGTTTTATATTTACTTCCATTAATATTATAATAATTTTATACTACATATACACAACACAACTAAAAAATAAACAAATAATTTTAATCTATTGCGTTACAGATAATTAGAAACTAATAGGTAGGTCTTTAAATTAAAGTTAGATACATACGATTAGGTAAACATAAAAAATGTGTTCTTCTCAGAACTTTTTTAGCAGTACTTAACATAATATTTGTAATCTATAATCTAAGTATATTATATATAATATACCCGACGTAGAATGTGTTCAGTAAGTAACTGGTGCATTACAAACGGTTATCATAATGAACTAGCTGGTAAGTAGTTGCCTAGTATCATGAACACGCAATAAAATCTTTTGGCAGCGGAGTAAGTACATAATAATATATATTGTCTTGATTCGGGGGGCAGACTAACCGTCAGGCTAGTCAGTTATAATGTTATGTACAAAAAACTATGGACGTTCGGTAGGTTGGGGCCTCCTCCAAACCAATCATAGTAGGGGTACCATGAGGCTCCTTCTATGATTGTAGAGCTAGCTAATAGACTTAGGATGTACAGCGTAAATATTCTAGGTATGTACGTACTAGTCCTACGATATCTACCTACCTTACAAAGACAAAAAATCTGATAAAATTTAAGCAAATACTTATAATACATTTTATAAAGTTGTTTCTCGTATAGTACAATAAAAAATAAAGTTTTGCTTAAAATCTTAAAATTGCACTTTATTTTTATTTTTTTTATTGCATGTATCGTCATTGTATATAGACAAAATAATTCTCAGTTGCTTCATGTAAATGTTATTGTACTTAATGTATATTTATTTCATATCATTTTGTTCTTGATACAATAATAACAGTTTATTTGACTATTTCATTATATATTTGATTCTATCTGGTTTATGAATATAGGCAAAATAAATATCAATTACCTGATGTAAGTAGGTATTGTTATTGTATGTTGTATATTATTTCATATTACTGATTTTGTTCTTAGTACAATAGAATATATATATTTTTAACAGACTAAAATACCCTATTTATTTAATAAATATGTAGGTATGTAATGATCTGGTATGGTAACACATTATTTCATTGTTAAATCAGAATTTTATTGGGCGTTAAATACACAATTAACACTGTACGGTACGGCATCGTCACAAAGTTTATCGTCGGATATAATAAAATCTGTCTCATAACAACATATATTTGTTAATATTATATCCTTTGTAATATAAGTAGGTACTTAATTAATTGGATAAAGTTCAATATTATAAACTTGTAAGGCAAATCGTTACTAATCTACATAACTATTTAATACACTTATCACAAAAAATCCGTTTACATTAAGTAGGTAAGTAAGTACCTATTAATTATGTTTACCTATAGCTGAAAAGAGCTAATAATGTATAAGGTGTTATTATATAATACAATAAAATTATTATAATGACTACTTATAATAATTTTCCACAATACTTTGATAAATATATAATTATATACCCACAGTCAACCCAAAAGGTAAAACCTACAATATTGCCTATTTAAATCTAAGTCTTTGAACTAAGGAACAATAACTTCCTACTCGATGTGTAATTTGGGAAGATTACAACACTAGATGAATCATCTAGGAATCTCACTTTTGTCTACTAAACGTAATACCAAATTACTTACCCTACGTAGTTATTGTATTTATATGTATATTAATTTAAAATCTCACTGTGTTATTTGTAGGCTAGCGAATTTATGAATATTCAATTTATGGTACACTAGAACCACATAATATTTTAAAAATGCCATAAGAATTAGATTTACATTGAAATGGTAGAAATATGGTATTGTCTAGGTGTTATAAAATATTCTGTAGTAAAAATAATGAGGGGATTTTTTTGTTTTACTACAGAATGGTAACTTTTTGCCTGAATCACACCAAATCTGATTGCAGTCCCTGTCCGTTGCAGAGGCAGTACATGAGGACTAGTAATATATGAACGCCATAATATCATACAATAATAACTGAGATTCAGTTGAAATAAAAAAATAACACCGTTACTACCTACTTAAAGTTAGGACAAACCTTATCAGTAAGTTAAGTTTAAGTAGATATGAGAGTTTACGTCGAGCCCCTCTATAATGGCTGCTTAGGCTTTACTATTATTATTATTATTTACTAATACAAGCAAGGGTCAACTTGTTATACACAAAGCATGTTTACTTACGATGTAAATTAAATTCCCTTCTGTGCGTTTTTACAATATAATAAAATCTCACTATTGTTCCATTTACATTTATTACTATTATTAGCTGCTTATCCTACATCTCACTATCAATTTATTAAGAACATTGTATTGCTTGTTATTTTATTTTAATGATCTGTAAAAACAAAACGTATCCTGCTAATAAGTTTCTGCGTTGAGGTTAACTAAGACCCCAAGAGCGGGATGACATCTTAGAGCATTTATAAATGGAGGTAGCAAGGCAAGGCGTACCCCTCTGCCGGTCATATGGCGGTATTTGGTCATACACATTATCATAGTGTGCGTGTAAACACTGCGTAACTACGCTAGATTATATAACGGTGTGCGTGTTTTAAGATGGTGTGCGGCGTGCGTTTACACGCGCGGTTTGCGCGTGTGCTATGCGTGTTTACCTCGTCCCCCGTAAAAATTGGCAGAAAATAATGCTTGCGGATTATAACGTTAACATCTCCATTGGTTAAATGCTCTAAGGATCACATCGAATCATCACTCATCAGTATGTAGTACTGAAACGCGCTACAAAGCTCGCGGTGCCTCTCCTTCGATGGTACAAATTTTCAATAAGCACCGCATCGAATCATCTTGTCACAACGCGTAAAACATTTTATCGTCAGTTTTAAGTGATTATGAATTTAACAGTAGGTACCTATTTTAGTGGCATGCTTATAATACCAACATATAACAAGGCCGATGTCCGTCTGACACCAACCAGGCTGTACTTATCTCATTAATTAATAAGTTTTTTAAAAGTGAATGCATTGAATTTAAATGTGTTTTCTTGGGTAGTTGAAATTTGGTATTGCCTGAACTTTATAACTTTAACAAGGTTTTCATTAGATTTTTTGACATAAATACATAGTGAAACATTATTTATATGATGGAGCGACGTCCTTTGACCGCAAATGGAATTGCAAAAGGCTGTGGGGATGTTGCAAGCGGGGGAAAAACAATCTGCGTTATTTGCCGTCTGTGATAGCGTTACACGTCCACAGGAAATCCCGCTGAGATGCACATAGGCCGTGGAAGGAGTACAACCACTTGGCAAGACCGATACATACAACTGACTGCAATACGTCAACCGACGTTAACCGCCCGAGAGATAGGGCTACAAAACTCAAGTGGTGTGCGCGTGTAGTCCAAGTTAAAAGTTTAGCTAGATTTCTATAATATATAATAAGTCAATAGTTATAAAGTACAAATAGTATAAAATAGTTGAGAAGTGTAATAATGGGTCAGTCAGTGATATAAGCTGCGGCAGAACAGCACCTGAGGAGACTCTTGACGATTAATCGCAGGCTCTTGCAACAGGGTGGCAACCCTGTCGTTGACAGAGGAGTTTATCGGTCACTACCGCCTGCGTAAATTGCAGTGCTACGTTGATCTGTGCAACGAAATCGTTTCACTTTTGCCAGCAACACAGCGCACTAGTGCTGGGCAGCCTGAAACCATGATAGGAAAACCCTATCTACTGAATATACACTGCAGTCTATTTTCAAAATAAACTAGTTCATATTTGATTAACACCTATGACAAAAAATCTTGCAGGTATTATCATTAGGTCTAGGTAACACATGCACGTGTGCAATGTGGAGAATGTTTGAAAAATGTTTGGTTGGGAAATGAAAGGTTATTCTAATCGTACAAAAAAAGTTGATGATTTCTAATTTCTTTGGACTAAGTAATTTATTTAGATTTCTTAGGCATACCACGCCAATGAAATTAGTTTTGGTACAAAGAAATCAAAAAAAGATCGATAAAACACTTATTAAAACGTTAAATGCATTCAAATATCTGTTACACCAAGCATATGTTTATTTTACCTGGCACAATTTTTATCGTTTCCTATTACTTAGCTTTAGCGGAATAAATACAACGTTCTTTCCACTCAAAACTAACTTATTGCTCCCAAATCAGACTCACTTGAAAAACTTCCTCACAAGTAAAACTTTTACACATTATATCAGATTCTCCGTTGTCACAATACCTCAAAAAAAATGCATTTTAGCTTATTTCTAATATATAGAATGTGTAGTATGTCACTGATAATTTAGAAACGGCTACCTGGAACTACTCGGAGTGGCCACGGGAAAGGGGTGCCTGATGGATTCGGCGCGCGGCGTTATGAAGCAAACGGCGGATCAGACAGTGGCCTACGGACAGAACATTCCAGACATTGATACTCTTATGGGCCGTCTGCATCTGGGTATCTGCCTGTATGAAAGCCCACCAAGTCGTTTGGAATAAACAATAAGACAGTAACAATGCCATGTGCATTGCGCAGCCTTAGTTGCACGAAACCAGAGTATTTTTCACATAGCCATTATTGTCCACGTGGATACCATATTGCTTTTTACAAAGCTGAGAACGATTCTTCATAATGAGACCAACAGCAAAAAGGGGCAAAATGAGAAAACACCGAAATGACAGAACACCGGAAATGATCAATGAGTAAAGTGAAATATAGTGATCATGATTTTGGTAACACGGAATATCTTTACTGCCATGGGTTATACGCGGAATAATCAACTGAAGGCTGGACAAATTGCACCAATGTCTAAAATGTTTAACCTTTGTGAAAAGAAAAGCCGTAAGATGAACAATGTTGTCGGCCGACAAGTCAAAATCACCGACGACGGCGTTATCAATGTCAGATAAATGTATAGAAGAAGAATATCTGGATGATCTGGTAGATGTAGATGTCCTTGATGATGTATCAAATGGTTGGGATCAAAATTAATAAAAACTCCTCTTGTCTAAGAACTATCACGTGTATCAGCCAGTGAAGAATGCCCTTTGCCTAGAGCTATTACGAGGGATCAAAAGAAAGACGAGCACGCCACGGATGCTAAACGAAATTGGCGAGTGTACGCATTATATAGAATACCTACTCTAGATATACCTACAAAAAGATTTCACGAGAGGTTCCCCGTGTTCAGACGGAAAAAAATAGCATAACTAGAGCTTTTATTAATAATTATGAGGAGTCAGTCATGTTGTGCATAACACTCTAGACATCAACATGTAAACTGGGTAAAGAAAGATCCTGAAAAGGGGTATAAAAATTCACCCAGCAGTAGTGAACAGATGGGAAAAGATTCTTAAATTAGGTCTAGAGAAAGACGAAAAATGAAGGTAATATTACAGTATCTACCGTCCTAATGAGAATGTGTTATTGATGATCGCTCCAAAATTTAATCTAGTTACTAAACTAAAACCATATAATGTTGCTTTTTTTAAGAGATATTATTAAAGAGTTTTATCGTATTATGATTTTTGTCTTATAAGTTGCTAGCGTGTAAAGGTGGTCATCGAATTTCTTTTGTTTCAATGGTCATCGTGCTGAAAATCTGGATCAACCTCTTCAGCTTCCCTGGCCTTCCCAGTCGTATAACCTTGTATGAAGATCATATGACCTAAAATTCGTATTAATGGCACCTATTCATCGCATTTAACACAACCGCTCGAATTGTGTTCCTTTTAGGACTTATGGAAAAAAATTGCCGGGCAAAGACCCTAGAGAAACATGCATAAATAAAGACCATTTTGCGGAACTTTTATTAGCAGATGAGTTGCAAAGATGAATTGTAGGTAGGTACCTAATTTATTATATAAATATTTATCCAACTAAACTACCTGTGTTCAGAATAGGATTTTTATTACAATCCTAAACACAGTTTGGTGCCAACAACCCATTCATAAGAACCAAAAGGAATATTTGTAACAAGCTGCAATTGAATTCGTTTATAAAAGACGATACCGGCACACGCGGTAATGTCAAAATGGCTACCGTTGTTACCGCTGGCACATCAAAGAAGAATACCACCGAAAACGAAGACAATTCTGCTGCAGAGGCCAAGCTGTCGAAACTAAAGCATGCGCGTCTTGCACTTGGCATATACAAGCGCACCATAAACCGTCGTGGAAGTTTTCCTACAGCGCCATCCCGCGCATATTCTGCCGACATGAAGTTGCGCAAGCGTATTCTCGACAGCACGTACACCAAATTTCAAGACATTCAAGCTCAATATAGGCGATATTCAAGATGACGATGGTTTCGAAAACCAATTCCTTGAACTTTAGGGCAGGCTGGCCGACCACGAGCACAAGCAGAACACAAGGCACATCGTGGGGCCAGGCGAAGGAGCCATGACGCCCACATCCGTCACCGGAGGTTGCATGGGGACCAGACCGAGGCATTAGGCATTAGGACAGATAACGACGTGGCTAAACCGTACGAGATTGTCATAGAACTTCTATCCCAATTTTCCTGCCGGGGTGTCATTGTGAGGGAGGAGTTGTAACGAGTTTTCTTAGCACTCGTTACAGTGTTTGAAGGAATAATAAAACAAATATTTCGAATTTTATTTAAAATTTGAATTTTGGCGCGTTATTTTTCTTGGTTATTCTGTGATCGATCGTTTTTCGATGCCGCTGTTGTGGTAGCGGAGCCGTCATATCTGCATTGGGAACTGTCAATGTCAGGGTCACGTCATCGAGATCTTCTTTTGACAGACTCACTTTTCTACGGCCCTCTGGACCGACATAATGCATTATTTCAATTTTGTTTAAATTCCATTTAATTAGTGGAATCATATGAGTTTTCCTCCTAGAATGGGTGGAAAACGCCTTCTAAACGGGCCAAGTGGGGGTTTTTGGCAATATTTCTTTATGATGGTTTGACATCAGTTTTCTAAAGGCCACGTTATGGCATACTTGAACACTCTTTTAAATTCTTTTTGAATTCTTTTTGTTTTTCGTACCAGTTTTTATTCTACGTTTTTTTCCCCTGCAATTTTCCGATGAAATGATTCAGTGAAGACGTCTCATCGCGGAAGATTTGGTAGTCTTGGCAGCATCCTTGTGGTGGTTGATGAACCCTTGTGAAGACTCCCCGAGTGTCGCAGCTAAGATATTCTTTGTTTTGAAACCTTTTAAAATTTAAAAAAACAATTTATAATGATTTACTTCATTTTTGAAACTAAAATCTTTCTAAAGAGTATGCGTCGTCGTTATCATATTGCTTAGCTTAAATTAACTTAAAATTACCTAAATTAATTCTAGTAAACATTTGCCTATTTTAGTGTAGATTTAACTCAAAATTTAAAACCAGACTCTCCCCAATGAGATACCAAATTTAAAGTCACAATATAGAGTAAAGGACATTTTGGCATTTATATTCTCCCCGTCCCTGTGATTAATGGCCAAGGTCTCTGCGACTGACATATCCTGTGGTTTTGTTTGATGGTAAGTTGCTTCTGGCGCCCGGACCTTCTTTCCTTTTTTTTATATTGAAGTGGATTTATCATCGATACCCTTTTGCCTCCCTTATACCTTATATAGATATATAATAAGAATTTTTTTTATTTTTTTCATTACAGAGTGTTGGTATGAAACCTTTTCTGGGTACGATACCTGTAGTGTATAGACATCCTCAGATGTAAGTATTATATTTATTTATGTACTAGCTACTGCCCGCGGCGTTGCCACGCGTGGACTACCTACATTACTTTTCAGGTTTCGGTTTGGGTAATGGCTTTATTTTTAAAAACTGATTTTCTATCAGCCAGAGTTTTCTGCTCGTATAATCACTTCCACGAAGTAAAAATGACATGTCTTAATCATGGATGAAATAATTAATTATAATATTTCCCAAAACAGCGTAGGTACGCTAATTATTATCCTTGATATTCCTGGACCAATTTTGATGAAATCTCCACTCATGGCTACTTAACTATAGAAAAATTTGCGATGATATTTCGATAAGTATCATCGAACTCATGATTAATTAAAACCTATATTATAATAAAATCTAGGCTTTCAAAACATTTTTACAATAGGGCAAAGTCTGCGGGTCTAGCAAAGATACCAACCGCTAACGCTAACGCCAAACGCTAACTCCAAATTGTACTGAAATGACGTTTCGGAAATCTCTAACTTTTCCGTAGCGAATGTCATTTCGATACATTTTTGGAGTTAGCGTGAGGCGTTAGCGTTAGTGATTGTGATCTTTGCTAGACCTCCAGGGCATTTTACATAACATGTTTCGTACACAGATTAGAGAAAAAAATCTACTTCGTATCATTCCAAAGAGTATTATTATACTTCTGTATCATTCAAAGAGTATATAATTTATACGTAACGTAAGAGTATATCATTGGCCCACTGCATTAGCCTATGGTGGTAATAGTATGCATTGGCCTTCAGACCTGTGGGCCAAACATAAACGTCATGTAATGCCAAAAATAGGCGTAGCAAGAGTCAAGATTATACTCCCAAGGGTAAAGCTCTAACTATCACGGTTTATGAGATACAGCCTGGTGACAGACGGACAGACAGCCTGACAGACGTCGTCAGTCCGTTTTGGGTACGGAACCCTATTACTAAGGCTTCGCTGTCCGTCTGTCCGTCTGTCACCATCAGGCTGTATCTCATGAACAGTGATAGTTAGACAGCTGAAATCTTCACAGATGATAAATATATTTTTGTTGCCGCTATTACAAAAAATACAGAATAAAATAAGTATTTAACCCCTTAAATACTTATTGTATTCTGTATTTTAGTATTTTTTCTCTCTCATACATCAAACGTTTTTTGCTAGTTTTTATAGATAATGATACGGAACCCTTCGTGCGCGAGCCCAACTCGCACTTGGCCGGTTATTTCTCTAATCTGCGGGCACTTAAGTATAATTAACATGTTTGTATCTTGAATGCAATCGATTCATACTACTTACATATTATTTGATGGTATATCTATTTTACTCCAAAAACCCCAAACAACCTGCAAGGGCTTAAATAGAAAATTAATAATGGTTAATCAAATCTAATAAATTGTAAAATTTCATTCCACTGTTTAATGCATATTTACTACCGAAATTAACTCCTATTACTCTTTGTTCATGGCCTTACACACGTTTTTTTTTTCTTTAATCTGTGCCTCCAGATGGACTTTACGTGAAACATGTGAAATATTCAATAACAACACGACGAAAAATTACTATACTTAACACTGGCTAAATACACTATGTGTGGAGCCATAATACAATATAAAAAAAATTACTGTGACACAAACTAACCGTCAGTAGCCAAAAAAGAATTCACCATGAAGCGGCCATGTTGTATAAAATTCCGTCCGGTTTCGTAATGATATTTAATAATTTTGACCAAATTTTTTTAATGATATTTGTATTTTAATATATCCTATGTTGTGCGCTGGTTATTTCTAAGCATACTAGTGCAACCCGCATGAAAATCAGTTCAGTATCTAGGGATTTGTTCCATAACAAACAAACAAACAAACAAACAGATACAAATTATTGTCCCTAGATGGCGTTAGATACGATAAATTAGAAAATGTATGGAGAAGGGAAAAAAGCCTTGTAGTCCTGCATCGCGGTTACGATATTTTTTGAACAATAGAACCTATGGGATAAATTAGATTTGACATCATTATGTGTGTGTTCCGTAGCGCATCAGAATTACACATTTATTATATGTAGGGATTACTAGATCTGTCGTCTCAAGCGATACACTGCGCAGGCCGCGGGGAGAGGTTCAAAAGGTGGCAACACTACGAACCGGGGCGGAAAGTAAGACGGAGTGTTTGCGCTAGAGCTGATATCTATTCATTAATTTCTAGACATAATAATACGTGTGCATTGACTGCATTGTGCTAGTCACAGTGTATTCTACAATACCAACCTACGCCCGTAGTGCATAGAGAAGCAATTCCATCTCGATAAGTATGTCATCCACTGCCGTTTTTGAAAATATCGGTTTATTTGTAATAACTTTTTCTCCCTAAATATATTTGTAATCTGAGATGTGTTAATTAGCAGCATTGGACAATCAGGTCCCTCCAAATAATAAAACAATTGTCAATGCCTGGTAATACTGTTTGTCTGTTAAAAACTAACCATTTTTTTCGTTTTCGTTCCAGTTGTGAATTATAGGCGAAGTACTGCTTTCCCCACAATTCATGTTCTTTTCCGACTTTCCAAGCACAGTTATATAGTGAAACACAGAATGCTGTGCACCAAACATCTAACAGATCGTCATTTACAAGTGATTCAAGCAAAAGGCTGTTTAGATTTTGCGGCACCTGATCGGAAAGGTGACAACTTGACAAGATTAGTAAATTGTAAATGTCTGCCTCATATAGTTACTTGTTGGTAATTTATAAAACTTGGCCGTATAAAACCTATCAAATTGATACTTATTATTTACTTGCAGATGTTGAATCTGAATGCACCCAATGAACCCATAGCAGTTCATCTAAAATCACACAGCCATTAGCAGAGAATAAGAATTTAATAAATTCTGTTTCACCCAATCAATAATGACACAATACTTAACTAAGGATGTGATTTCTGAGAAGAGTCTACCACACGAGGAACTCATAGAGGGGTTCATCTATACTGACAATACATTAAGCCTTAGCAGCAGCGAGCTTAAATTCTAAATCTGATGTTGCTGCTAATTCTAAGCTGAAGCAAGTTGCAACAACATTTGTACCAGTTGCTACATTTAATAAACCAACAACAAACAGAGAAATACTTACACTTATATGTGAACTTGTAAAGTGCAAAAAATACATGAAGGAAATTTGGCAAATTCAAAAAACAGTGAAACGTTTGAAATGTGAAACATTACTCAATGTTATTAGCAAAAATAAATCGGTGATCCAACTTATGAAGAATAAATTATCACCTTCTTTCGCACTATTGCTGCAAGGTCAATTACAAAACTTTAAGAAAAGTAATTGAAATGATACAGTCAAAAATTATAGCATTAAGGCTGTATAAAAAATCGCCCATACGCTATAAGCTACTGCGATGATTAAATTGTATACCAGCACCAATCACTTTGAAATCGTTACAGTTTCACATACCCATAATTATATGTAATTGATATTTTAAAAAAGAATCATCAAAGAAACAAGGATCATCTGATCTATTTCAGAAAAAGTCAATAAAAAAACTTAAGCTACAATAACAAGAAAGACAAAATCGAAGGTTTCAAGACCATGGAACACAAGGGAGAAAACCCAAGTGGTCCTATGCTGTTGTTTTTATGATAGCTGGAATACGAAAAAAGTCAAATTATCAGTAGCTTATCATTTCTCGGGAGGGTTTCCCTCGTTCCTTCGGTGACTGCAGACAAGACTAGCAGTGCTTTTAAAAGGAGGTAGTTATTTTTGATCCTATACATTATGGAGTGGGATCCGATCGCACAACTAAGTTTTCTTTACAAACAAATGAGGTTTTCTCTACAAAAACCACATGTGCCTATTGTGACCGCCATGGCTCCGTCGTCACCACATTCTATCTACAAATGTCTAAATTAAAAACACGTGACAAGTTTAAGCAAGACTGTTTATACGTAACAGTAGAGCAAATGCGAAGCAACATGAAGAAACGCGATACGGATACTTAATAACAAACGACGCAAAAGTTAAACCAAACGAGGCGGAAAGGCTTCTTACTTATCTTTTGTTATTTTATATTAAAATTTCAAGAAATATGATTATGTTCTTTTAAATATTGACAATAAATCGAAAAAGGAATAAAAATATATTTTTGAATAAGCCTTTGAAACAAAAGTAGCGTTAGCTCAAAAGGACTGGCTTATAAACCTTTCTGGGAGAACAAAAGGTATGACGTGGTTATACTGCTCCCAATATTCTATCTGGATTTACAAAATACGACATTGTCTTCTTTTCTCGAAACGCCTTCAGTGATGAAGACTTTCAATGTGCAGAGGTTACAAATCGCCCAATGCAAGAAACAATGTCTTTTCCTGCCGAGCCTGGGCGATTATTTTCTATGGAAACATAGATTCCACACGACACGAAACCACGTCGTTATCGTGTCTTTCAAATCGTGTCACAGCTTTAGGAATACCTTCACTTTACATAAAGTTATTTTTATTTTGAATAAAATATATTGACATGGCAGGGGGAATGCACAAAACATCCTATGCGGGACGTCAGTGCAGGCCATATCGCCCCCATTTAGAATTAGAATTAGAAGGCTGTTCATGAACTTCAACCTCAATAGTAACAAAACAAACACGCAAACAAAATGCCATGAAAATCAGATTACACTACGTCTCCAAAGAGCTGTTGACATAATTATAATTACTTGTTTAGAGTACATACATTTTTTGTTTTAAATACTCCTCTCCCAATTTCCTGGGCACAGGGAGCTATCAAATAATAATTGGACAAGATTGGTTGATGCTCCTTAGTCAACCACGTGTAAGTAGGTGCTTAGAAAATTTCGCTGAAGCACTCCAGGAACCGTTACTAGTACATGTTAAATTTTCATTCACTAGAGAGGGGAGAAAGACGGCGCTGAGACCAATAAAACCATCCAGGCCTGTTAAAACCATCATTCTAAGGATCTCGGGGCTGAATGCGTTAACGTAATGAAAATAATTAAACGCCCTACTAAACGGAGAAGAGCTGACGGGAAAGGTACGTTTAACCGCAATAAAGGCTTCAGGCAACTGCGTTACTCGCCGCCAGAAGAATATTCGTACTTATACGGTATTTTCTGCAATAGATTTTTCCAAGTACAGAAAACACTAATGAAAGTTTTTACCAATAGCAATTTGGAGAAATGCTGACAAAATTGGAATGCTGATAGATAACACAGAGTTCTCGATTTACTTCTAAATTTGCGCTAACGCCAGTCAATTTCTTACCCGAAGGCCTAGCACGAATATTTACGCGCGCGTAAGTGTAACGTTAACGTAAAACCCCCCTATTACGATTGCGTCTGCCGCTCAACTGCTGTCAAAGTTCATACAATTTTGACAGCAGTTGAGCGGCAGACGCGCGTCAACAGCGCTACTAGCTCAAACGGCAGATCAAATGCCATACAACTGGCTTACGTTAACGTTACACTTACGCGCGCGTAAATATTCGTGCTAGGCCCACTGATGCATGGTTATGTATATTTTAAATAAAGTTGTAACATAACGGAAACAATATGTAGTTAAACAAAAATCGGATGCCATCGATCTATAGGTATATGTAGTCTATGTAGTTCTAATAAGGAACACAAGACTACAAATGCGTTAGAAGAATGGCACTTCCATTTGAATAAAATGTAAGAAAGAGCATCTTATTTTATCATAAATCTATTAAAGGAAGCGTAACTTTGGAAAAATAACTTGATGAATGAGCCAACATTCACTGGTCATCAAAATATATGTAGGTATATTGAAAGATGCGAAAGCAGAAAATATAAACTAATGATCTGTTAAAAGGACAATTAATATCTTCTGACTTCTAACTGAATCGTCTTCGTCTTGATGACGTCATGACAACCTAACTTAATCTTCAGGCATTTCGAAACTGAGTAATACGCGTGGTATGTAAACGCACAACAACCTGCTTGAAAGAGCCTTCCTTCACGCCGGCTATTGTATGTTTACAAAAACCACGCAACCACGGCACCATCCGGCACGAAATTCTAACGAGATGCGGTAGCACGTCCACCAAATATCAAGCCATCTGAAATTGAGGTTCATATTGGCGATGTTGAAAACGACGACAGTTTAGAAGAAAAATTCTTTGAATCATCGACCAGACTTGTCTCGAGGCAGAACGCAAGATTCAGTGAAGGAGCCATGACGCCCACATCCATATCACCGTTCAGGTAATAGCAAGCTTAGTGCCACGTGCGTCTTGTAGCAGCGAGGTCAGCGGTAACGTCGGTTCTCATTCATGAAAATAGAAAATTGTCTAATGTTCAAAGATTATAATTTCATCTTAGGAAGGAGGTATCTAAAAGGGGAAAATTATGTTAATCTTCTGGCAACTTTCGAAGTAATCATAGTTTTTTTGAGAAGAGACAAGATAGTATAATTTATAATAGATAATACTAAACCCATTGTCAACGTAGCAGAAAAAGGTGTTAAAATTTTTCCTGATCCTTGTCGTATGGTAAACAAATAACGGGTGTCCGCCGGGAAATTTTCCGGTTCAAACTAGCTTTGTACATGAACGAAACGTTTGAGGGGGTGCGGGGGGCACCGATCGGTGCGTGAGCATTGCGGGCGTGTTAGTAACGATGAGTCAATGGAAGGGACCGCATCGCGCGTTCGCTGTGGAAGCATACTTTCAGTGGCGATTCTTTACTTAGTGCAAGGCAGCAATTTTGTTCTAATTACAAAATTCGTCGTGTAAGTGACGGGCTGTCCACCCAATTAATTTCATCGTGGGTACAGAAGTTCAGGAAAACAGGCACGACATTAAATAGTCATCCTCCGGGTCCATCAACTTCTGTGGCGAAACCTGAAAACGTGAACACCGTCCGAGAAGAAATTCTCATAAATCCACGGAAGTCCATTAGGAAGGTGGCAGCTTCTACTGGCTTAAAAAAACCACTGTGCATAAAATATTAAAGCATCAACTTAACTTCCACCCATCATCATCATCATCATCATTAACAGCCTGAAGACGTCCACTGCTGAACATAGGCCTCCCCCAGGGAGCGCCACTTAGAGCGGCTGCTCGCCTCCTGCATCCATCGGCTCCCCGCGGCTTTCACCAGGTCCACCCATACAAACTGCAAATTGTGCAAGAATTGAAAGAAGGGGACTACTTGGCGAGAGAGATTTATGCCAAGACGATTCTTGACCGATTTGGGACCCCTACGAGATTGGGCAATATTTTTTTTAGTGACGAAAACCATTTTCATCTGGAAGGTTACGTAAACAAACAAAACATGAGATACTGGACAGAATCAAATCCAAAAAACTTCACCAGGGCCATTATTCCGTATCGATTCCTTACTTTGAAACCACGCGAATTCCTTGTCTTACATAAGAAATCTGCAAAACTGTATTCTCTATGAAACGAAAACAAAACCGCACGAAATGAATTTGAAATTGGCGCGATTTGAACTGTCAAAAATCATATGTTTTACCGAGATGCGTTCCGAAACATCAACACATCAAAAGATTTGACCACTTATGTCAATATATTTTATTCAAAATAAAGATAACTTTAACGAAAAGTGAAGGTATATCTGACACTGTGACACGATTTGAACAAGACACGATAACGACGTGGTTTTGTATCGTGTGGAATCTGTGTTTCCATAGAGAATAACCACCCTGAAGTCATTGCACAGCCCTAAAACCACGGTGTGGGTGCGCAATTTCCGCAAGGGGAATAATTGAACCCTTTTTCTTTGACGCCGGCCAAACCGTGACATCTGAAAAATATTGTGCGATGATAGACCACTTTGTTGTCCCGGCCCTGCAAAATTTCGATGGGTACAACAGGCAGACCAACTTTCAACAAAATGGCGCCACTGCCCATACAGCTAGAGTGTCTATGAGCAAAGTCAGGAGCATTTTTCCAGGAAAAGTGATCAGTAGGTTTGGGGACATACCCTGGCCCCCCAGATCGCCTGAGTTAACTCCATGTGATTTTTCTTGTAGGGGCTAGAGTGTACAAGAGCTCCCCAAAGAACATTGAAGCTCTTCAAAAAAATATACGGCAAGTGCAAGAAATTTCGACAGAGCTCTGCCAGGGTGTTTTTACCGACATGCGGTATAGACTTGAGGAGTGCTTGCGACAGAACGGTCGCCATTTGGAAAGTGTTATTTTTAAGAAATAATGTCCGCAGCATTCTAGTTTCCGGGAAATAAACATTATTAACCAAATAAATTTTTGTTTAATTTATTTTATTTTTTAATGTCGAAAATCACACTGTACACACTGTAGAATTACATTGGCAAGTAAAAGAAATCTCAGTCATGACCACAACAAAATGTGTTCCTTGGTAGGTTGATTCGCTAATTAAAAAATTACACCAGATTCAGGACCCTGAAAGCGTTCATTTAGCCTAAACATATCAAATCGCAGAGGGATTTTAAAAAAAAAGATAACGAAATTTTCGCCTTGCTACTCAAACTTAGCAAATCAGTAGCAGAGAAAAATTTATAAACAATGATTTTAGATAGTGTTGGCCATGACCACGGCTACAGTAGAAAAAGAAAGCATGTCGATCACAGCTACTGCAAGCCAGAAGTTGCAGTTAAGCACTCAAAAACGAAGTCGGGTAAGTTGCTTTATCAAGTTTAAAGTTAATGCAAAAAAAACACATCAATCCAAAGTTTGTAACATGCACATTAATTATAGGGTATCCAGCATTAGTACCTATGGTATTACCTGTTTATCATTGTAAGATACCTACACACCAACACTTTTTCATCCATTTTATGAAACATTCACCTATTAATTACATTTCCATTCTCTATGTTAGAAACTATGAAAATGAAACATTTAATAACGATGGTTAATCTATCTTATCTTAACTAAAATATTCCTTTTTCTATTTCAGAAGTAGATGTAATGCCATCAAACGAAAACCTTACCTTGCCATCTTCATCAAGTTATGGAAGTAGTCACAAAGAAACCAGCAACAGTACAATTATCTATAAGTACCAGAAAAACTTTAATTAGAGAATTCCACAAGTGGTTGCTATAACGTACGAAGTATTTAAAGGTATCAAACAGATAGATGAAGTTAATACATTTTATTTTAACAGATGAAGTTGTCCCTCGCACTCCACCTACCAATAAAAGACGTTGTGTTGTCCCTTACACTCCATCTACCAAAAAAAGGCATCGTGTTGTTTATAAAACAAATAAGCTAACACCACGTTGTGCAAGGCTTTATATGGAATATGCAAAATCACGGCGACAGCTAAATTTCAACCAAAGAGCCAAGAAGGCGTTGAAATTTACAAAACAGAAGTCATTTGTAAAGCTCACAGAAGAAATGAATCCACTGGCCAAAAAATTTTTGTGGATGCAGATAAAACAATGTAAAAAGAAAGCCAGGGGAAGGCGATTCACAGCTGAAGAAAAATTAATAGCAATGGCAATAATGAAACAGAGCCCATAATGCTATAGATTTTTGCATAAAATATTCATCTTGCCATCCAAATACACTATTAACAAAATGATTTCGAAGCTGAATGAGGAATCAGGAATCAATTCACAAATATTTAACGCCGTGGAAAAAGAGGTAATCCATTTAATTTTATTCAAATCATGAATGGAATTGAAAATTATCAATTACGATTATTATTGCCTAACAAAATATTATTATAATTTACAGGTAAGCACCTGGGATGAAAAGAAAAACCTTTGTTCGATTCTGTTTGACGAAGTGTCTCTGGCCTTGACATATGACAAACATAAAGACTTAAGAAGTGGGTTTGTTGAGCTAAATAAAAAAACTAACGACTTTGCTGACCATGCACTAGTTTTCATGTTGCGGGGAGTCGTCCAAAAGTGGTAGCAACCACTGGCCTTTTACTTTTGCAAGGGAGCTACCTCTGGCGTAAAACTAAAAATAATTATCAAAGAAATTGCTGTTGGCAAAACCGGACTCTTGCCAATCGCACTGGTCTGTGATCAAGGCACAGCATTCCAATCTGCCCTGAAAAGTCTTCAAGAAGATACTCGTAGAGAGCAAATCATTGCAGGTGACAAAATTGGTAAGTTTGTAATTTTTCATAGCTTCCTTTTTAGGGTTCCATTCATAGTGCTTCACAAGAAACCCTTATACGTTTGTCAAACGTGGCGTGTCAGCTTTAACATGTACATGTGCTTCGCACGTACGTTAAGCTAATGACGTTGTGGTAGTTGTGCGAATAAAAGGGGGGAAAATTCAAGTTATTGATTAGTTTAAAGCGAAGAGTTGTACAAGCTGGACGTGTTACTAAAATACGAGTTTATAGTTGACAAATACGATAAAAAAAAATGAACACAAAAGATCTAAACGACAAAGTGCCCGGTGGAAGAAATTGACAGGAAAAGCCTTCGACTTCAAAAAATTGCCAAAAGGTAATTTCTGTCTTCGAGGAAGTCTCAAGCGACGAAGAATTATCTCCGAGTACATTAAAACAACGAAATTGTCAAGAGGAGATGGTGGAGTGTACTCAAGCAATTTTGGAGGTAACAGCAGTGACAGCGACAACGAACCCGAACATAGAATCATTTCGGCAAATGAGGGAGACACTGAATCATCCATTAATAAAGTGTTTGATAGAATTCTGGCAGCCTCAAATGATAGAGATCAGTTTAGAATTATTGAACAGAATGAAAACGAAAATTATGAAGAAAAAGAATCGTCAGGAATACCACTATTGGACCTGTCTCAAAGAAGTGTTAAAGAACTTTGTCAACTTCTTGAAAGACGAAAAGCAAAACTTAGACAATGTCTCAGTAACGCTTTTAAAGGATCGGCTATCAAGAGGAGAATATTACATGACATCTGGGAAAGACCACCAGGAGGGTTTTCCACCGAATTTCGAGAACATATTCTTCGATACGCTCTCGGAAATAATTCAAGAAAGGGAGTCCGAAACCCTACCCTTTCTTAAGAAATCGCATTACCGCACCCTGCACCTATGCACATTTAGAAAAACTTCATCATCATCATCATAGACTTATTTCCATCTAAAGAGATAATTTAAGCAGTGTTTGTGATAATAACTGTAGCACGAAATTAACGCTCGTGAGTTAACGTCAGATAAAGCATTATTATTTGAATGATATTATTAACGCATAAAACTGATAAGATTCAAAATCACTTAAAAGTTCACATTCTAGCTTAGAGCATCTAACCAATGCAATGGAGATGTTAACTTTATAATCCGCAAGAGTTATTTTCAGCCGATTTTTACGGGGGACGAGGTAAACACGCATAGCACACGCGCAAACCGCGCGTGTAAACGCACGCCGCACACCATCTTAAAACACGCACACCGTTATATAATCTAGCGTAGATACGCAGTGTCTACACGCACACTATGATAGTCTTCAAAAAGGGAAGAAGAACCCCAAGACACGGGTAGCATTCTAGATATTTTCGGTAAGGTATGTATACTTCGCAGTAGATGTACTTCTGATCGATTCATAATGTACTTAAGGAATTCTTTAAACTAATTTTAGCAAACTTATTAGCAGGTTTTAGTCTGTTTTCATAAACGTTATTCAATTTAATATCATATTAATACCAAATAAAATAAACCAAAAATTATTACGCTGATTAAATGGGCACTTCAGTGAGTTTAATTAGCAACCTGTAATTTTATTAAAACACCTCGATTTCATAAATATTTGTTGTATACTTCATTCTTAGTGTACTTAGTATAAACGGCCAACTAGTATTTGCGTATATAAAACCAGTTCACACTATCAACTGATCTACTGAACCATCGCGTATTCAACACTCCAGCTTTCGTATTCAGTAACGTAACCTGTCAACTGTCCTAGCGTGTTCCAGTGAAGTTCCTGACTTACCGTATAATAATGATATAAGTATGTATGATACATCTCACTGATATCATTCCTGGTACTTTCTATATTTTAAGGTTGTAGTGTAGAGTTTGATGCACGTTGTCGGTCGCGTCGGGAGTACGGCTTTCGGCAACTAGCGCGGCTACCAATGTTTCCTGTTCCTTTAGACGCTTCACTACAGGCTCCCATGAACCGTAGTTGAGTTCCATCAGTTGCACCGCCTTTTTAATTATCTTGTGTGTTTCTAAGCACCAGTCCCTGGAACCAGGCGTAAACCATATTATTCCTGTAGGGCTTATTTTCTAGAAAGGTATTTAGCTGCATACAATGAGTAAAACACCTTACCAGCGTCATTGTTGCCTGACAAATTCCTGGTTTTTTTTTCTGCAAAGTTCGTCTAGGTAGGTACCACCGTTTTGCTAGTTTTTCTGTCGCCAAGTAGTAGTTCGCAAGCACTACTATGTTCCGGTTTGAAGGGCATTGTAACTAGTGAAATTACTGGGCAAATGAGACTTTGACCAGATTACACAACGTAGTAATCTGATTACTAGACTGTGTGATGTCTCAAAATGACGTGCGCAGTGCAGTGTCACGCAAATCTTCATTATTTTAAAGTCCCAAGTGACACTGCAACTGTTATGGGCGGCCGTGTCACTTAACATCAGGCGAGCGACTACCTCGTCACGTAATTCACTCTCATAAAAAAAATAGAATCTGGGTGTTTATAAGGCTAGAGTGAACCGGTATCTTCCAGGCTAGCATTTTTACAGAAGAGTATTCTCTCGCTGCGAGCTGAAATACACTCTATAGCGTAGCAGTAGAGTCGCTATTTATTTGCCTTCGCGGGGTGAGGCTTCGGTACGTAGTGCTATGTATTCTGTGGCGTAAGACAGTTAGTTACCTGTAGTCGGGACTTTGTGAAGACTTGATGATTCTCTCCAGCATCACGTCCGAAAGCTTTCGTAACTCGTGAGCCACCTGCAACAACGACGATCCACTTTTTAATTATTATCTCTATGATATTTGCTTAAGTTTTTATTACCTTTCTATCTTTTCATTTTAAAAAACTCACATCCAGCATACATACCATTTTTTTTTTTTCACTTTTTTATTACCTCCACACTGAAGGAGCCAAACTGATACTCCAAACTCTGTATGTTCTGTTTGATAAGTTCGACGCTTTTGCTGAAATCACCTGAAACAATGAAAATAAATCGGTAATTAACACAAGTAATTGCTGCAGGTTTGGACTTTAAGTTACTTGAAACAGCCATGATGACTAAAAATGTTTTTTTGCATTATTTAATAATATTCCTTAAAAGATAAACATTCGTGAAAACAAAAGTAAAATATCTCAAAAAACGAAAAAGTCACAAGCATTTTAAATCCGGAATAGAAAGAGATAGCTCAAACGGCCAGTGACGTCAGAGCTGGGTCGTTCATAGTACTTCATTACTAAGCTGTGGTAGCTTTACATACAATCTCTTTGGCATGTGACGTCACAAGTGGATTTTTTGTAGCAACTGTCAAGGCACTCTGTTTCGCGTGAAAGGGGCAGGATGCCCCCCACAGAAACTTTAAAAGCTTATTACTCCGTGATTCATTTACCGATTTTACTTATTTTATCAATTATTGCATTCATTTTTAATATTCATTATGAAAGTAATATTTACTTGTTCATTTTTAATAGTAGTCATCATGCCTATTGAATGAATCCCGAAAGAAGTTGAGTTATTTTCTGTTTTAGTGTACTTTCGTGTACAACCTGCATGATGGCTGAAAGGTTGCTCCCGTCTTGCATCATCTAACAAAATTGACAAACAACAAAATCCAGAGCTGAAAGAACGCGAAAATAACGGATTACCGCGCGCGAATACTAGAGCGCATTGAAAACGATCGCCCGAAATCCATTCCACTCAACTGTTTCCCATTTTTTATCAACGATAGGTTAACATTTGACCACAGTCTAATTTGACGGTAAGTGACGACGCGGTCGATGATGGAGCATGCGTGCCTAGAAGATTAAAGGATAGGACTACATTTTGTTCCGTGTTATTTTTCACAATTTATAATGTTATAGTTTTTCCAAATTTTTTGAAATGAAATGATATTTATTTGCTCAAACATAATGTCGAATGATAATGATGTTATAAGATTTTAATGCCCAGTTATGTTCTGCCTTAAACTAATGCATGCAAATATTATTAATACAGGCCTAGATTACTATAAAATCAGTAATAATCACAATCAAAAGTTACATTAAAAAGTCAAAGTAAACATAAATTAATATAAATCGCAACAGGTACAATACAAATTTGTCTGTCATTAAAACTAAACACTATTTTGCTCATAATTTCATATTTATGATAGAAATCACAAAATCCATTCCGTAATCAGTCCATTTATCGCACCTATTTAACGAAATCATTCAATGAGTAAAAACATTGTTCGAGTAGCCATTTGTGCAAAACGTATTTTTATTTTATTTTACGTAAATATGTTTTATTTTCTTGTTTTTTTTTTAGATTGGAAATCTGTAGAACTGGAAATATGTACTCACCGTGATCGGCGTATAGTCGAGCGAGGTGATCAGCGGCGGCTCGCAAGGCCGAGTTGTGACGGTACCACACTTGCTGTTTCAAACGGAACGCTGCGTGCGTCTTCTCGATACGCTCCTCGATACTTATAGCGCGTTCCGCTGCGAACAAATGATACAGGCTATTGTGTACATGGAACAAATTGAAAATAATCTGCCGAGTGCGAGTCGGACTCGCGCACGAAGAGTACTATTATCTGTAAGAACGAGCGCAAAAAATCACGTTTGTTGTATGGGACCACTTTAAATATTTATTCTGTGTTTTAGAATTTGTTGTAGCGGTTATATCGGCAACAGAAATACATCATCTGTGAAGATATAAACTCTGTAGCTATCACGGTTTATGAGATACAGCCTAGTGACAGACGGACAGACAGACAGGCAGACAGATAGACGGACAACGGAGCCTTAGTAATAGCCCAGATAATATAATACCTACAGTACAGATGCCTCATCCCATACAACGGAATAACGCGGGCTATTTTACGAATTATTTTATTTCTGCCTAACGCAAGATTATCAAGCGACATTTAGAATCATGCTGTGTATTTTTGGACTTCATACAGATAAACCTCCGAAAAACTTTTGACATATTTGTGATTTTTTAGGGTTCACCCTTTGGTACGTAGCTCTAAAAACACACATATTTATTGATTTTATTTAATTAATTACCTTGTGATAAGAGACCTTCCGCTTCGTCGACGATATCAGCTGCCTTTTGCGGTAAGAAGGGCGTGTTGCAATGTGTGCAAACAGCACGGCGGCCGCCACGCAACATCGGACCTTTGCACGACTGGCAAGCGTAAGCACTGAACAGCAACTGTAATGTTAGTTTACTGTATTACTGCCATTAAGATAGCAACAATCAATTAGAGCAATTAGGCATGCATAGTTTTGGAATTAAATTTAGAACATTAATGATTGCTTGGCTTATACTTTGTAGATGTACCGATTGCATTCTGTTTTGTGTGCTATTGTATAAATAAATAAATAATATAGAAAGAGAGAAACTCTCAACGTTCACATGCATAAATCCTGGACCCTAACTAGGATTCCCCCAGGAACTAAGAGGCCCATGGCACAGAACAAGTATTTGCGCTGTTTATTTAGAAGTTAATCGGTATGAATTGACTGAAAAAAGTTTGTCTTATGTCCCATCTGCACCTACTAACAGCTCCTAAGTTCGCTCTTATTCCTTTGTATCATATCCAAATGCATTGCAGTAGGTATCTCGTACAGAGTTAAGTGCACATTTTAAGTGGACATTTCTGGGCAAATAATTTTAATAATGGTACGTTTTAATAAAAACAAGGTGGAGGGCCGTAATTAAACCAAAATATACAATATTCAAAAATATTTAAAAACTTAAAAACAATTTTACTTTTACTTTTATACAGCTAAATATAAGACTTACGACAAAATCCCGTCTTTCCATATCAAGGCAAGCTGCGCAGGAGCAAGTGAAAAGGTACTGCGCCCTCAGAAGCTGGCGTCGTTTAGAAGTGGTGTCGCGAGCGCGATGCGGCCCGTAACAGTTGAGCACTTGATCGCCGCTGGCTAGCTCTCGTGAACAACGGACTATGAGACGTGATTTGTGGAACCTGTAAAGGACATACTAACTAAATTTTTTTTTTTTGGATAAATTAAATATATTCCTCCTTATTTATTATTTTATATATTTTATTTTATAAACCGGAATAGGAAGAGATAGCTCAAACGGCCAGTAACGTCAGAGGAAGGTCGTTATAGTACCTCATTACTATGATGTGGTAGCTTTCATACAATCTCTTTGGCATGTGACGTCACGAGTAAATTTTTCATAGTAACTGTGGGGGCGCTCTGTTTCGCGAGAAAGGAACAGGAGATGCCTCCTTTGAAAACTTATTACTCCGCGATTTATTTACCGATTTTGCTTATTTTTTCTATTATTGCATTCATTTTTTATACAATACAATACAAAAACTCTTTATTGTATACCACAAGAAATAATTAATTTTTATCTTCTTTATGAAAGTAATATTTACTTGATCATTTTTAATATTAGTCATCATGTCTATTTCCATCATAATATATTCTAATAGACACTCGGGCCAACTTAAAGGCTTTTAGTAGACAGATCTAAAACTCCTAAAACTATTGCTATTCTTGTCAAATAGACGGGAATGTAAGAGACGGATACATTTTTAGTATTTTATATATAAGTCAACTAAAGCCTTCAGAATTAGGCCTATAGTATTATTATTGTGTAACATGGACGCAAATACCACAGAGCCATAAACAAGGGTTTTCAATCAATGTGTGTTACCAGTGATGACTTGTGAAACTGAGCCGTGGTCTCTTGTTGGCCAGATTAAAAAGCTCAAAGTCGCGCAATTAGCTAAGGAGAGAGCTATGACGGTGTTTCCCTGCGAGATAAGATCCGAAATGAGAAGATCTGCAGGAGAATTAAAGTGACCGATATATCTCTTAGAATTAGCAAGTTGAAATGGCAACAGCCGATGGGGAAGAAAGGTTCTCGAGTGGCGACCACGAACCGGAAGACGCAGCGTAGGCAGGCCCCCACTAGGTGGACCGACGATCTTTTTTTTCTATTGCTAGAGTGCCAAATTGAAATTAAGCATTCTAATTATATAACAATCTAGACACCTATTTGGCTGAGTAATTTTAATTTAACCTAAACTTCTAATACAATACCCAGACGATCTGACAACCACGGGGAGCCGATGGATGCAGAAGACGAGAGCCGCTCAAAGTGGCGCTTTATCGGAGAGGACTATGTTCAGCAGTGCACGCCGTCAGGATTTAGATGACGAAACATTGTGTAAAGGAAGACAACATTTTGATTTGCCTGTCTATAAAAATAAATGAAAATCGTCAAAAATAAAATTAGAAAAAAACGTTATTACATAATAAATAAATAAATAAATATGTGCGGAGATTTCACACAGCGCCATCTAGCCCCAAAATAAGCATAGCTTGTACTATGGGAACCAGATAACTGATATAATTACTTATATACTTTTTTGTTTGTAAATACATACATAGAATACAATATAACACCCAGACGCAAAACAAACATCTATGTTCATCACACAAATGTTTGTCCTGGGTAGGAATCGAACCCACAGCCCTAAGTTCAGAAGGCAGGGATACTACCAACTGAGCTATCGGGCCCGTCAAATAATTACATATTGAACTAGGATTATATTATGGCTGGGCTAGATAAGATACTCACGTGTTAATGATGTTAGGATCGCAGCAGTGATTCATCATAGCTGCAGAAGGGTAGATGGCGGTCGCCCGACGAACTTCGCGTTCGGACACTGTGCGCCCTGAAATGTGTACTGGCTTTCTTCAAAAGGAACTGACACATTCTACAGCGGATTGGAGTGAATTATAGCTTAGTTCCTTATTCCTCTCGCACTTACAGCTATCAGAATGTTCAGACCATCTGGAGGTCAAAGAACGATGTCTTACTCTTTAAAACGAATGCTGTTTTTGTATTGAAATTTGCTTTCTTACACTATAATACGACAAAATCGAGTTAATATGACATAAGCTTAAATACCTTGTAGAACAATAATTGTTAGCTGGATAATAGATTCGTTCATCGTTCATGTGTTAATTCCCTTAATTGCGTTTAAGCTATATACTTTGAATTATATGATAAAACGACTAATGAACTACAATAGATTGAGATCGTGGAATAGATTTTGTTATACTTCATCTGCCTGAAGATGTCCACTGCTAACATAGGCTTCCCCAAAGAGCGCCACTTTGCCTCCTGCATCCCTCGGCTCCACGCAGTTCTGACCACGTAACCATTCTGGTAATGAATATCGCCTGCCATCCCACACGCTCCAATATACAAGTCCGTGAGTGTGAGCTAGAGAGCACACAATTACGATTGCCACCTGACTTACGCGGTAAGGCCACAGGTCGTCTGGTATAGTTATTCCTGCCTCCTTTCTGCTGTTATGTTTGTTCAATCCACCCTTAGTCATAAAACAGAGTTAATTACATAATTAATTTTATTCATTACCGTCATTCTCGTCTTCAGTGGCAAGGCTGAGCGCTGCATGCCCGTTGCAGACCAGCTGACCCAAGGCCCTTAGAACAACGGCACCCGCGAATAGACGGAGCTGTTCTCTGCTCAGAGCATATGGAACTGAAGCCGGCAGTTCCTCGAAGAAACGCGTGAAATGCTCCAGGTACAGTGTCAGCATTGTTGCCGTCTGGAATACAGTTTGGTGGTAAGGTTTAATGCAATGATCCCTTTTTAGGGGTTTTAGGGTACATCCATACCCAAAGGGTACCGCGAACTCTACACACTAAGAATACTACTACCCACGATATTACTGAGCCTCCACTGTTCGCCTGTCACCAGACTGTATCTAACGAACGTGATAATTAGACAGTTGAAATTTTCACAGATGATGTATTTCTGTTGCCGCTATAATAACAAATACTAAAAAACAGAATAAAATAGATATTTAAGGGGGCTCCCATACAACAAATGTGTTTTACTCGTTTTTTTTTTAGGTTATGGTACGGAACCCTTTGTGCGCCGGTCCTAGTGTGCGGTTTCGCAAAGAACGTTGTTTCATACTTTCAGCTGTCGATCCTCTCTTATCCACAATACACCCCATGCGGGACGTCAGTGCAGGCCTTACCGCCCCCTCTCTTATCCGAATGGTCGAAGTTGATGTTATTATGAAATGAATGACAATGAGTTATTATTGTATGTAGTGTGTTATGTGTGTAGTCTTAGACTGCCTCCACAGTCACGAACACGAGTCGGAGACCTTGAAGATATGCGCAACGCGCTTTGGCAGTTTTCATACACGTTTACTTAAGGATACTTTCCTTACGCACGTTGTAAGTCAGTACCAATCTCCAATGCAATTTTTTATTCAGTAAATATGTGTGAAGTGCACATTCCGCATATTAATTGATTTATCGAAGGAGTTAGGCGGCCATATACAACAATAAGTCAACAAACAACTCACCAGAGCATACTGTGTATAATCCATGTTGTTCATCTTCTCGAAATTCGTCACTAAATTGAACATACGATAAAAAGACGGTGTCTCTTTCTTGTATATTTCAATATCATCAACTGCGGCATAATTTTTGAAAAGGTCGGCGGCAGATTCGGGAACCCGGCAATGTGGAAGCACTGATGGGAACCCGGAGACAGTTGATATTAGAAGAACCCTAAAACAAATGAAGGGTGTTAATGTTTCCGATCGGAAACATTAACAAGTAGTATATAGTGAGAAATATGTTTCTCATTAAATCCATTATAATTTATGAACTACAAAAATGGTCCTATTGAGAAAAAAAAACCCATACAATACATGTTGTGTCAGTTTTTGAAAATAATTCCATGCGAAACTAAAATCTCACTAGATTCATCATGGCTCTGGCCCATGAAGGCATGGATCTACTGAGAATAAACTTTTTTTTTATGTTGTCGTATGACGTGACGAGCTAGTGATTCTCATAATTTTGAATTTCAAGGCCACCGCAACAAGGCAACAGTTGCAGCGCCTCTCGGAACTCTAATAAGTCATAAAATCTTGCTTGACACTGCGCATGTCAGTCCATCTATGTAGGTAAACAGATTACTAGACTGCGACATCAGGTCATTAAGTCTCATTTGCCCAGTAACTTCCCTAGCTACACTGCTCTTCAAATCGGAACACAGTGCTTGTACATTAAAGCTTGGTCGCATGAATATCTGGTAAAGCGGTGGTATACTCGTATGCAGCTGATATCGGAACTCACCTTAAAGCTAAATGCGCAATTCCAATTGTGGGAAAGAGATCTGCTTGTGCGCCGATGCATTCCCACCGATGGTAAGCGGAGGCGCGTGTGCGGCATTCCTCGTTACAGTATACGATGCGCGAACAGCTGCCGCAACTGTATGTATTACATTAACATTAAATTTTATCACTGCCACAATGTTGGTTACGTTTGTTTCACGGGCAGAAAGAAGGATTCGTCGACACGTTTGTTTCACGGGCAGTATTTATTTATCGTCGATTCGCTAATGAATGAATCGAATTGTCGGCGAATGGTTCTGTCGTTGAACAACTCATAAATGAAACATTTTGTCGGCGGCTCATCCGGCAGGGAAACGTTTGTCAGAGATATGTTTCAGAACCGTTAAAGACAAGTTAGCAGAAAATGAACAATGTTTTTAGAAAATTTTCAAAACAGCAGTGCTATGAGTGTTGAAACGTGTAAAATATTTTTACGGTATTAAGCTATACTTTTTAACCTGTAATAAAAAGCTTTTAAATTTTGGTAGGAAGCGTAATTTTTTTCCTGCTCTGTTATAATGGAGATACTCACGGCACTAAATTGATATCAGGAGCGCAGCAGGCATCGCAGACGGTCATTTCTGAAGGTAGAGCCACCCAAGCGTATGGCTCCTCCGAGAACACGACGTCACCTCGTCTGAGCGGCTCTCTCGTCACCACGTGACGGCCCACGGTTTCGCTGCGTCTGCGCAGGCGGACCGACTTTTTACTATCGGTTATAATACTGGAGCGCATACTTTTATAATAACCTTTATAAACGGCGTTGTTTATTTCTTATATATGCAAATTATAAGTAGAAAAATATGAAATCTAAAGAGTGGACCCTAAATTGCGGTCAAATGCGAATCTGTTACAATATAAAAAAAATTGTACCTAGTGGACTTAGGAAGTGGACGAATTAGAATTAGAAATACAGAACCGAGAACTAAAATATTACACTTTACACCCAGATCCTCGTTGACAGTTTAGTATGCCCTTCCAAGATGATATGAGGTTACGCTATGCGCTTAATGACGGCACGAAATTCATGTGGAACTTCGTCTGTATCTGGGGGCGAAGTTTGTTTTTCTGCTGTGCTTATAAAGGATGAATGAATTTATTTACAACAACAATAAGACACAGCAGTAAGTAGGTTACATATTGGTAGGTATACTATCTCCGTAAGCAAAAAGAACTGACTACGTAGAAAAAGAGGCGTTGTGGGGGTGGACGAATTAGGTATTATGAAACTTTGGAAATGGACCAGTTAAGAAGATTCCCATGTCGACTGGATTATATTTTTTTTTGTAAATAAGTAAGTAAAAACGACTTTGATCGCCCCAATTTACACTAAGAAATGCATGGATGATAGATGGTTAAAGAAACTTTATTTTCTCAAAAGAAAATTACATTTCACTGCATGAGAAGTTTATGCATGAACACTTAATTTACGTACATAATATTATAAACAATGAGCAATCGAAGCTTATCATCATATCATACATGATTTACAGTTATTGTAATTTAATATACAGGGTTACAGGAAAAATTGTGCTAGATCCGTTAAGAGCGTGGAGTACCCATGATTTCTGACTTATTTCACTATGAAACACCCTAGGCTAAACTAATAATATTTTTGTAGATATCCCTTAGAAAACAATACAGTTTCTAATATTTTTTTTATATCTTAACTTTCACTTGTCTACTACGGTCTATTCAATTAACTTATGTACTATTTTAATGATTGACGTCCTAAAGCATCTTATTACACATGTAAAAATGCAATAATAATAATAATAAGAAGACACAAAATATTTCAATGAAAAAATTAAAAAATGAATATCTCGAAAAGGGTAAAGTTTAGCCTAGGGTGTTTCATAGTGAAATAAGTCAGAAGTGATGGGTACTCCACGCTCTTAACGGATCTAGCACGATTTTTCCTGTAACCCTGTATATACGATATTTCTACGGGAGCAATCTTAAATTGTATCGTTTCAAATAATAAAAAGAATTAAACCATCTTATTTATAAAAGACGTAGTTCTGTAAAACAAAAAATACAACCGAATTGATAAACTACTTCTTTTTACTAAGTTCGCTTGAAAAGAGCCATTCTGTAAAACTCTGCTGTAAAAAAATACAAAAAAACGCAATGCCGCACAGTGAGAAACGCAATGCAAGCGAACCGCTGCAGAGATACCTGCAGCGGTTTGCTCATTATCATATAAACAGCCTGAATATGTCCACTGATGAACATATGCTTCCCCCCACAGAACACCACTTTGTCACGACCAGATCGTCGCCGCGTCGGTCATAACATAATACGAAAAATGGCAGTATCTGGGCTAGTATATGGCTAGATTGTCACTTTAGACCATGTGGAAGATAGTTTACCGTTGAGAAGCACCAAGCGTTAACCATCGCATGGGGAAGCTTCGCTTTATTGTACTCGGCAAAAATAGCAAATACATTTTAACAGCAGTGTTGACTTTTACATAATAATATATTTGATAAATTGGTTGTAGCATAATATAATGGAAGCGTAAAAAATATATTATTTTATATTACTTAGTTAAGCTTGGATCAACTTAAGATATACAAGGTGACCTTGAATTGGTATGTTATCCCGAAAGGGGGTAAATCTACACCCCAAGGTAGACAATGTTTTTTCTACGACTTCACTAAATTAATAGTTTTTCATTGAAGAAATGCCATGTAAAGTTTACGTTCGAAAATAGCCTTAGTGCAGCTGGGTGGTTGAACTTCGTCCTTGACCGAGTGCACATAAATGAGTTTAACGACCTGTGTTTAGATATGTATTTATAGTATCTTGTTAACTCTCGTAGCGATCGCACGTGCAATTTTGCGGGTGGATTTATTTTTTACCGTTGAGGTTTTGAAACACCCAGTTTCAAGTAAGGCTCTCACAACTTGTAGGGTATCATGGTCCCAGTCCCCCCCATTTCGGGATAACATACCAATTCAAGGTCACCTTGTATGCAGTGTACATAGACATTTTTTAGACTAAATTCAGTATCTTTGCTGTGATAGTTTGTTTTCTACTTCTAATACATTTCCCCCGGTTTCTCGTAGCAAATACTATACACTCATTGGTTGAAGACAGCCGATGATTAACAGGCAACCAATAAGCATTCAGTATTTTTAAGTTGAGATGAGTTAAGTATAATAAACGTACCAGAAATCGGGAGGTTGCGGGGATAGGTTAAACATTTTGTAGCACAGCCTTTAGAGTTTACAGATGCCGTCAAGCACCATCTAGCGTCCAAGCTACTTGTTTCAAAGCTTCAGTCTTTTTAAACTTAACTGGAGGCAAGCATGTTCCATTGTCGACCGCGTCATCACTTACCATCAGATGAGACAGTAGACATTGATGTTAACGTAATATACGTAGAAATTTAAATCAGGTCACTTTATACTTTGTTACATCTATTCTAGAATGACCTTGTTGCAGATCTTCTATGAACATAAGTTAAAAAGTAGTAGAGTGTGAAACAGCGTCAATGGCGGCTGTGAAGTGTGCTGCAAGCTGCAAGCGCCCCGCACGCTGCGCACACCTCTTTCTACGCACAGCTAATCTTTGCTACTGCGCAGCGATTTGTGCCCACTTCACAGCCGCCATTGAAGTTGATTCGCAATCTAGCAAAAGCGAAGGGTTCAGAAAACACAATAGAATATACATATAAAAAACTTAATAATACAAAACGCAGCAGCTGTTCCACATGTACCTAGACTTTGTAAGAACAAAAATATTAAGCCAGCTTTGAGGGACATATCGTCTGTAAAGTATTCTTAAACAACTTGCATTCAGTTCAAACCCTTAGAGCATACATAATTTAGTTTAAATTGTTGGCGCACATAAATTAAACATTACTCCCTGAGCTATGAACAATGAATATTATTCTTATTCCATGAAATATTTTACCTCAACTCTAAAACATTTGATGCTGCTGTGAAGTCTCGATTTTCGCCCTTATAACAGTCAGGAAGGAGGTCAGAATCTCTAGCAGGCTCTTCTATCCGAATCATTTCCATCTTCTTTTTCAAAGTCATTATATGCCGGTCGAGCTCCGCTGAAAGATACATGTTTTATGTGACCCCACAAGAAAGTTCCAGCTATTGTCTCAACCACTACTACCGTTATGAGTGGTTGTGTCAGCTTACATCAGGCGTACGACAAGCTCGTCACGTCATCCACGACATTAAAAACAGTTCTTATTACAATACAAAAAACACACAAAATAGAAAATCATATATTAACATATTTTTTACGGCAGTTTATTTAGTGAATCCATGTGAGTGAACTAGTGCTCAGTGTTTCGGTAGTCTATGGATTAATACTTAAAACATGCTTCATAGTATATAAATGTACAAAATACAGAAAGCCCACATTACATTTATTACAGATATTATAATAGATAATTTATCAAATACAAAATTGCTGATTATCTTCTAATGAATGAATAGATTTTCTTGATTCTTGGTGTTTTCTTAATTTGCTTGTATTTTTTCTTTTAATTGTCTTGTATTTATTTTCTCGTTTTTAGCAGCGTAAAAATTAAAAATACTTAACAGTGTCACCAAATAAACTCAAAATCTGTATATTCATAAGGGAGCTATGATGCTACCGGCAGATTCATACATACAAATGACTTATAACACTTTCCTGATTGGTTTTGCGTTAAAAAACAGCTCAATATAAAACTTACCAGCTTGAGCTGCTGTGAGTTTTTGAGACATTGCTTGTTGTGATGTTTCTGCCAATGCCTCTAGGGCCCTCTCTTGCTGATTAAGTTCAATGAAACAGTCAACACGACGCAGCAGGAGTTTATACTGCATTTCTACTGGGTACCCGGCTACGATTGCAAGCTCAATATCTGAGAGGCACTCCTGAAAGAAATGTATAGTTAATAAAAACCATTTTCAGCCTATATGGAATTTCATTTCAGAGTTTTTTTATGAGAATGAATGACGTGACCAGCTAGTTGTTCACGTGATGTTAAGCGACACAGCCTCCCATAAGTTGCAGTTTCACTTGAAACTAAAATAATAAAGTTTCACATGACACTGCACTTCGCACGTCATCCCAAGACATCACGCTATTAGATTACCTACTGTTGTGTATTGAAATAGGTTTTATATCAGTTTACAATCAACCTCTTTTTAAATTGTTTTATTCTTCTTTCTTGTGTTCTATTGTTAATTGATTGTCATTTGTTTATTTAGTTGTCTTGCTCCACAGAGAACTTTGTTAAATACTGAAACTTAGCACAATAAACATGTTCTTACAAAAGATAATTTTATCGTTTTATTATAAACATAATACCTACTAGACTGTGTGATCAGGTCGTAGTCTCATTTGCCCAGTAATTTCACTACAATGCCCTTCAAACTGGCGGCAGAATAACTGGCAAAGCAGTGGTGCCTACCTAGACAAACTTTGCAGAAAAGTCCTACCACCTATGCTGACACAAGTGGACGCACAGCATTCTAGTCAAGATTGTTTGAATGCCTCATCTGCATCAATACAACACCCAACATCAGCACCACTGGAGCAGTTGTGCCAGCAGCCCAGAGCCACACTCCGTTATTTTAAGGAGTTGGGGTGGCTCGGGTAGATGCTGGTAGAGGGGGAAATGCACAATACACCCCAAGCGGGACGTCAGTGCAGGACTTAGCACCCCCACGTAGAATTAGAATTAGTCCTACCACCTGGTAAAATGATGATGGTGATATTTTCATGTGGTACATTTCTTCTGCCAGCATCTACTAGTTACCTATGGTTTCTTTGGTAAAAAGGCTAGCTGGGGTAGGATGGTATTGTTCCTTGACACTAATGATAAAATAATCTTAAATTAACTTCAGCATTAAGATGACAATTGAATAACAATGCATATGTGTACTATATCGGGTCAATGGGAGTTAAGAGTTAAATGACAATAAAAACAACATACCTCAAACCTCTTTAATCTTAATAAAGCTGCGGATCTATTGGCCAAGGCTAAAGGGTACTTCGGTCCATTCTGGTGGGCATACATGACACTCTTTGTGTAACAGTTGTAGCTTTCTTCTATAAGGTTGGCACGGAACTTTTCGTTGCCTTGCTGTCTCCACCACAAGGAGACCTCATCACATTTCAGCGCTGTGTCACTCTCGCTTCTTTTTTTAGCATATGTAGCTTTCATTTGACATACCCATTGAAGAAGAATTTGTCTAGAAATAAATATAAACAGTCATAGCTTTCTCTTTTACTACAATTCTTTTAGTTTCTGTGATTAGTTTTTTATATGTAAATGTTTGTATTTCTTGGTTTTCCTATGTTTATAATGTTGGTATGAAACTTTCTGTTTATAATTAGGATTTGTATTCATATATCTGGTGTACAATAAAGAATCATTGTATTACAAAAATTAGGAATGTGGTTGTATGGTCTTATAAATACCTACTAAATACTACGTATAAATACTTATTAATTATACCATATACTACTCGTTAATAATTTTATTATATACAATCTCCCATCATCTAAGACGTTATTTCTGTTAATTTCTTTATTTTTAATTAATCATTTCATATTGTAGGTCTAGGTAAGGAAATCTTATAAGTAGCTTTAGCCTCCTAAATGTAAACATTAAATAATTACATATTTATTTATTGTGTCTAATTATCTATATAGTCATAATGACCCTGTCGGGAAGTGCCAGTACCCTGTAACACAGTTTATACTAGTACAGGGTACACGACTTTACTACTTAAGTTGAACCAGATTTATTAAGCTATGGAAGGTAATTATATGTTTTATTTTATATAAAGCTATATTATAATCTACTTAAGAAATCATGTACCCAAACTTATAGCAAATAAATAAATTTGATTTGAATTTGATACCTCAAATAGATAACTTACACTCCATGCGCTGAGATAACCTCTCTAAGCACATTATAAGCACTATAAGCAGAAAGCAATCAATGATATGGTACGGGTTAGTAAAATCATACTTACTTTACACCTTCATTCCTCAAAAAGTAATTCATTGTGTCAATCTCATTGTCATTTGTTCTGTCTATTTTCTTTTCTTCCGATGCAATCAGCAGCAAAAGGACTTCCCATTGCTTCGCGCAGTCTTCTGGCAGCATATTATCCATATTTACAACATATGCTTGCTCTAAAAGAAGGGTTTTACATCAAATCACACCAATAATGCCGATAGAATTGTGAAACAAGTAAAAGAGCTCCCTACTTTTACATAAATCAGGTAGTAAATGTAGTCGTTTTATCATAAAAATACTTACTTATATGATAAAAATCACTGTTTACAAAAGCCCTAAACACTAAATTAACACGGAGAATAACACAAGCCATGCCATGTGCCACTTATCATTGATTAATTCAATTTTGATAAAATAATTAATCAACTCACGAACGACATGACGCATGACGAAACGAAACGACGCGACGTTAGGGATGTTAAAAAGAGAGGGATGTTAAAAAATAATCGATTATTAAATAAAACCATGTGCCACTTATCACTGATTAATTCAATTTTGATAAAATAATAAAACAACTCACGAACGACATAATACATGACGAAACTAAACGACGCAACGTTAGGGATGTTAAAAAGAGAGGGATGTTAAAAAATAATCGATTATAAAAAAGTTCGATTATTTTATTTTGGTTTCGATTTTTTTCTTTTGGTATCATAAATAATAAGGAAACATCGCTACCAAATTCATGGGTGTTCAGTTTAATTCACTGGTGTAAATACAAAGACAGATTTCAGAATAAGCTTGCAATGGATAGTAATTTTTCTCAATCAGAAAAACTGGCAAAGTTTATAAAACGACAGCACGAGCGCAGAGAGCGCAAAAAATCAGAGCGTTAGGACTTGTAGAAATAAATGCCACGGGGTATAAACTTGAAAAGCGCAAGCGATGTTAGCGTGAAAATAAAGTAAAGTTTGGTAGTAATTTTGACTTTACACAAAAATATCAAAACAAACAAGCAAAGCTAGCGCGAATATTATTTTTAAATGATCCAAATGTTGAAAATTTACAGTTAATTAAAGCAGTGTTGCAGCTGAACACGCGAGAAGAACGTATACCATAAAAAAGCGCGAGCGAAGCGAGCGCGAAACTTTTTGAAACTTCCTGGCGGATTTCTGATAAATAAGCATGCGATGGGTTGTAATTTTGCTCAGTCATAAAAACTGCAGAAAAGCTCATAAAATGGCAGCGTGAAAGCGAAAAATCCATGCGTCTAGACTGTAGGAATGAATGCCACTGTAATAGCAGGGGTACCAATACTGATAAAAAAAAACGCGAGCAAAGAGAGCGCAAAAATTTTTTAAACATGTCCTAGCGGATTCCAAAAAAATACTTTTGTAATGTGTAGTAATTTTGCTTAAAAAGAAAAACAGGAAAGCTCGTAAAATGGCAGTGCGATGATGCGATCGCAACTGGACTGGGGACAGTGGCGTTCATTTCTTTCTACAATTCAAACGCTCTGATTTTTCACGTTCGCTGCACTGGCGTCGTCGTTTTATGAGCTTTCCTGTTTTTCTGATTAAGCAGAATTACTATCCATTACAAACATATTTTTTTGAAATTTATCTAGACATGTTTAAAAAATTTAGGCTCGCTACGCTCGTGCTTTTTATCATATACCTAGCCTACTTGTTATAGTGGCGTTTATTTCCACAGTCCAAACGTTCTGGTTTTTCGCGCTCGCTGCACTGGCGTTGTCGTTTTATCAGCTTTCCTGCTTTTCTGATTAAGCAGAATTACTATCCATTGCAAACATATTATTCCGAAATATACCTGGATATGTTTCAAAAATTTTTGCGCTCTCTTTGCTCGCGCTTTTTTTTATCAGTATTGGTACCCCTGCTATTACAGTGGCGTTCATTCCTACAGTCTAGACGCATGGATTTTTCGCTTTCACGCTTCCATTTTATGAGCTTTTCTGCAGTTTTTATGACTGAGCAAAATTACAACCCATTGCATGCTTATTTATCAGAAATCTGCCAGAAAGTTTCAAAAATCTTCGCGCTCGCTTCGCTCGCGCTTTTATATGGTATACGTTCTTCTAATTACAGTGGCGTTCATAACTAAATATCTACAGTCTTAACGCTCTGATTTTACTCGGTCACTGCATTCGCTCTGTGTTAATATCGACAAAATTATAGCGCTAGCATAAATATTTAATGGTAGTATTATATCGTTACCCTAGCTCCGAATCTTGGCAGAACGGCACTTCCAAATTGAAATCCTGGATCCGCCCCTGGTGGCAAATATAAAATATTTTCGCGCTCGCTTCGCTCGCGCTTTTATTTTTCATATTTTATTTTACTTTATAACCAGCGCACTTATACTGGTACAATAAATCTACTAAAAAGTTTATTATAATGAAGTTATGCTCATTGCTCTTAGCAGCAGCAAAACTCTGCCTAGAGGCTACTTTAATTTTATTTCATTACATTAATGTTTAATTTCAAAATTTGGTAATTCAAAATTTTGTTTTAAATAATCATAACAAATTATGCGATGTGAAAGCGTCGCCAAATAAAGGGTGCCGAAAGACAAACTCGCTCCACCCAACCCCAGGGCTAAGGCCGGCGCGGCGCTGCGTACCTACTTAGTTTAAATAGAATTTATATTAAAGTACCTAAATACCTAACTAGAGGGGTTTACTTATATCCTTCAACAAATTCTCAATAGTTAGTTCTAGCTTGTACTTAATATACCTACCAACCTACAAACTACCTACACACGCGCCATAACATTCTATAAGTCTGAAAGCATGGCTAATGGCTTTCACTAAATCACGCCATAGGCGTCGTGTAAGGATAAAGAAAAGTGCATTCCAATCTTGACCTGACAGGGCTTCTATAGGTACGTGATAGTGATATTACTCCACACATACCTTCCGGTAACAAATAAGGTTTATATTGAACCTTAACAACAAGAATAAAGGATCAAATTAGATTACACACTGCAAAGGATTATCTACGAGTGTGGGAAGTTAGCCCCCAACTTTTTGAAATCAGGATTTTTTTTTGTTGTGCTGAATTGTTCTCGGTTTGTTCTATATTGTTCCAAAATAAAAAAAATCTAGGGTGAAAATTGTAGAAGAAAAACAAAAAAAACAATTTTTCACCGTAGCCCCCATATTTTGGAAAATCCAAAATTTTAATTTTGTTCTAGATTGTTCTAGATTTGTTCTACATTGTTCCAAAATAAAAAACTTCTAGAGCCATAATTGAGGCCAAAAATTAATAAAAACCTTTTCATGGTAGCCCCTCATTCTTGGATATTCATTATTTTTTTATTGTGCTGGGTTGTTCTAGGTCTATTCTACATTGTTCCAGAACATGGTTCGTCTAGAACGAAAGCTGCGGCCAGAAAATGAAATTAAGTAAATTGAGGACCAGCATGACGTCGTCTAGATAAACAAAGCAAAAATTAGCCCCCAATTTTTTAAATTTCTTAAATTTCTCTTTTGTGCTGGACTATGATAGGCCCATGTTACATTGTTCCAGAATATGAGACTTCTAAAGCAAGTATTGGTGTCAGAACACAAACAATAAATTTCCATAATAATTTGACGGTAGGCATAATTTTATGGCGTAGGTAGATAATCTTTATTTTTTTTATTGTGCTGGATTGTTCTAGGTCTATTCTACATTGTTCCAGAACATGGTTCGTCTAGAACGAAAGCTGCGGCCAGAAAATGAAATTAAGTAAATTGAGGACCAGCATGACGTCGTCTAGATAAACAAAGCAAAAATTAGCCCCCAATTTTTTAAATTTCTTAAATTTCTCTTTTGTGCTGGACTATGATAGGCCCATGTTACATTGTTCCAGAATATGAGACTTCTAAAGCAAGTATTGGTGTCAGAACACAAACAATAAATTTCCATAATAATTTGACGGTAGGCATAATTTTATGGCGTAGGTAGATAATCTTTATTTTTTTTATTGTGCTGGATTGTTCTAGGTCTATTCTACATTGTTCCAGAACATGGGTCGTCTAGAACGAAAGCTGCGGCCAGAAAATGAGAATAAGTAAATTGAGAACCAGCATGACGTCGTCTAGATAAACCAAGCAAAAAGTTAGCCCCCAATTTTTTTAATTTCTTAAATTTCTCTTTTGTGCTGGACTATGATAGGCTCATGTTACATTGTTCCAGAGTATGAGACTTCTAAAGCAAGTATTGGTGTCAGAACACAAACAATAAATTTCTATAATAATTTGACGGTAGGCATAATTTTATGGCGTAGGTAGATAATCTTTATTTTTTTTTATTGTGCTGAATTGTTCTAGGTCTATTCTACATTGTTCCAGAACATGGGTCGTCTAGAACGAAAGCTGCGGCCAGAAAATGAGAATAAGTAAATTAATAACCAGCATGACGTCGTCTAGATAAACAAAGCAAAAAGTTAGCCCCCACTTTTTTAAATTTCTTAAATTTCTCTTTTGTGCTGGACTATGATAGGCCCATTTTACATTGTTCCAGAATATGAGACTTCTAAAGCCAATATTGGTGACAGAACACAAAAAAACAAATTTCCATAATAATTTGACGGTAGGCATAATTTTATGGCGTAGGTAGATAATCTTTATTTTTTTTATTGTGCTGGATTGTTCTAGGTCTATTCTAAATTGTTCCAGAACATGGGTCGTCTAGAACGAAAGCTGCGGCCAGAAAATGAGAATAAGTAAATTGAGAACCAGCATGACGTCGTCTAGATAAACAAAGCAAAAAGTTAGACCCAATTTTTTAAATTTCTTAAATTTCTCTTTTGTGCTGGTCTATGATAGGCCCATGTTACATTGTTCCAGAATATGAGACTTCTAAAGCCAATATTGGTGTAAGAACACAAAAAATAAATTTCATTAATAATTTGACGGTAGGCATAATTTTATGGCGTAGGTAGATAATCTTTATTTTTTTTATTGTGCTGGATTGTTCTAGGTCTATTCTACATTGTTCCAGAACATGGGTCGTCTAGAACGAAAGCTGCGGCCAGAAAATGAGAATAAGTAAATTGAGAACCAGCATGACGTCGTCTAGATAAACAACGCAAAAAGTTAGCCCCCACTTTTTTAAATTTCTTAAATTTCTCTTTTGTGCTGGACTATGATAGGCCCATGTTACATTGTTCCAGAATATGAGACTTCTAAAGCCAATATTGGTGACAGAACACAAAAAACAAATTTCCATAATAATTTGACGGTAGGCATAATTTTATGGCGTAGGTAGATAATCTTTATTTTTTTTATTGTGCTGGATTGTTCTAGGTCTATTCTACATTGTTCCAGAACATGGGTCGTCTAGAACGAAAGCTGCGGCCAGAAAATGAGAATAAGTAAATTGAGAACCAGCATGACGTCGTCTAGATAAACCAAGCAAAAAGTTAGCCCCCAATTTTTTTAATTTCTTAAATTTCTCTTTTGTGCTGGACTATGATAGGCCCATGTTACATTGTTCCAGAATATGAGACTTCTAAAGCCAATATTGGTGTCAGAACACAAAAAACAAATTTCCATAATAATTTGACGGTAGGCATAATTTTAAGGCGTAGGTAGATAATCTTTGTTTTTTTTATTGTGCTGGATTGTTCTAGGTCTATTCTACATTGTTCCAGAACATGGGTCGTCTAGAACGAAAGCTGCGGCCAGAAAATGATAATAAGTAAATTGAGAACCAGCATGACGTCGTCTAGATAAACAAAGCAAAAAGTTAGCCCCCAATTTTTTTAATTTCTTAAATTTCTCTTTTGTGCTGGACTATGATAGAACCATGTTACATTATTCCAGAATATGAGACTTCTAAAGCCAATATTGGTGTCAGAACACAAAAAACAAATTTCCATAATAATTTGACGGTAGGCATAATTTTAAGGCGTAGGTAGATAATCTTTGTTTTTTTTATTGTGCTGGATTGTTCTAGGTCTATTCTACATTGTTCCAGAACATGGGTCGTCTAGAACGAAAGCTGCGGCCAGAAAATGATAATAAGTAAATTGAGAACCAGCATGACGTCGTCTAGATAAACAAAGCAAAAAGTTAGCCCCCAATTTTTTTAATTTCTTAAATTTCTCTTTTGTGCTGGACTATGATAGGCTCATGTTACATTGTTCCAGAGTATGAGACTTCTAAAGCAAGTATTGGTGTCAGAACACAAACAATAAATTTCCATAATAATTTGACGGTAGGCATAATTTTAAAGCGTAGGTAAATAATCTTTATTTTTTTTATTGTGCTGGGTTGTTCTAGGTCTATTCTACATTGTTCCAGAACATGGGTCGTCTAGAAAGAAAGCTGCGGCCAGAAAATGAGAATAAGTAAATTGAGAACCAGCATATAGATAAACAAAGCAAAAAGTTAGCCCCCACTTTTTTAAATTTCTTAAATTTCGCTTTTGTGCTGGACTATGATAGGCCCATGTTACATTGTTCCAGAATATGAGACTTCTAAAGCCAATATTGGTGACAGAACACAAAAAACAAATTTCCATAATAATTTGACGGTAGGCATAATTTTATGGCGTAGGTAGATAATCTTTATTTTTTTTATTGTGCTGGATTGTTCTAGGTCTATTCTACATTGTTCCAGAACATGGGTCGTCTAGAACGAAAGCTGCGGCCAGAAAATGAGAATAAGTAAAATGAGAACCAGCATGACGTCGTCTAGATAAACAAAGCAAAAAGTTAGCCCCCAATTTTTTAAATTTCTTAAATTTCTCTTTTGTGCTGGACTATGATAGGCCCATGTTACATTGTTCCAGAATATGAGACTTCTAAAGCCAATATTGGTGACAGAACACAAAAAACAAATTTCCATAATAATTTGACGGTAGGCATAATTTTATGGCGTAGGTAGATAATCTTTATTTTTTTTATTGTGCTGGATTGTTCTAGGTCTATTCTACATTGTTCCAGAACATGGGTCGTCTAGAACGAAAGCTGCGGCCAGAAAATGAGAATAAGTAAATTGAGAACCAGCATGACGTCGTCTAGATAAACAAAGCAAAAAGTTAGCCCCCAATTTTTGAAATTCCTTAAATATCTCTATTGTGCTGGACTATGATAGGCTCATTTTACATTGTTCCAGAATATGAAACTTCTAAAGCAAATATTGGTGTCAGAACACAAAAAATAAATTTCCATAAGAATTTGGTGGTAGGCATAATTTTAAGGCGTAGGTAGATAATCTTTATTTTTTTTTATTGTGCTGGGTTGTTCTAGGTCTATTCTACATTGTTCCAGAACATGGTTCACGATAATTATTGGACAAGATTTTAACAACATGATTAAAAATAAACAACAACTTATAATGAATTTTCTAACAAAACTAGATAAAACTAATCAATTACCACAATAACAACATAATATTTTATCACCTACCCTACCGCCTAGACGTTAGCACTTTGACGATATTATCATCATTAATCTTACACATAGGTATGCAATATTGTCTATTATAATAATGACCATTATTATGCAGTCACAATATTGTATACCTACCATGGGGTCCCATCAGGTACAAATAAAAAATAGCCCGAACTTGAAAAAAATGTAGTAATCTTGTCTAGATAGTTACTAGTTAGTGTCCAGTGTATTCATTTGGCCCAATACTTCGCCAACACGCAACAAATGTCGCTTGATAATCTTGCGTTATGCAGAAATAAAATAATTCGTAAAATAGCCCGCGTTCTTCCGTTGTATGGGATGAGGCATCTGTACTGTAGGTATTATATTATCTGGGATACCTACAAAGAAAAAAACAATATTGTTATTATGATTGGAATCATCACAAACCATGAGAGAAATGTGAACAATCGTAAACCATAATTATCATGCATTTGAATGACCACTGTTTTGCCTGTTATACAAAAAAAAATTGGGGGCTAACTTTTTGCTTGGTTTATCTAGACGACGTCATGCTGGTTCTCAATTTACTTATTCTCATTTTCTGGCCGCAGCTTTCGTTCTAGACGACCCATGTTCTGGAACAATGTAGAATAGACCTAGAACAATTCAGCACAATAAAAAAAAATAAAGATTATCTACCTACACCATAAAATTATGCCTACCGTCAAATTATTATAGAAATTTATTGTTTGTGTTCTGACACCAATACTTGCTTTAGAAGTCTCATACTCTGGAACAATGTAACATGAGCCTATCATAGTCCAGCACAAAAGAGAAATTTAAGAAATTTAAAAAATTGGGGGCTAACTTTTTGCTTTGTTTATCTAGACGACGTCATGCTGGTTCTCAATTTACTTATTCTCATTTTCTGGCCGCAGCTTTCGTTCTAGACGACCCATGTTCTGGAACAATGTAGAATAGACCTAGAACAATCCAGCACAATAAAAAAAATAAAGATTATCTACCTACGCCATAAAATTATGCCTACCGTCAAATTATTATGGAAATTTGTTTTTTGTGTTCTGTCACCAATATTGGCTTTAGAAGTCTCATATTCTGGAACAATGTAACATGGGCCTATCATAGTCCAGCACAAAAGAGAAATTTAAGAAATTTAAAAAAGTGGGGGCTAACTTTTTGCTTTGTTTATCTAGACGACGTCATGCTGGTTCTCAATTTACTTATTCTCATTTTCTGGCCGCAGCTTTCGTTCTAGACGACCCATGTTCTGGAACAATGTAGAATAGACCTAGAACAATCCAGCACAATAAAAAAAATAAAGATTATCTACCTACGCCATAAAATTATGCCTACCGTCAAATTATTATGGAAATTTGTTTTTTGTGTTCTGTCACCAATATTGGCTTTAGAAGTCTCATATTCTGGAACAATGTAACATGGGCCTATCATAGTCCAGCACAAAAGAGAAATTTAAGAAATTTAAAAAAGTGGGGGCTAACTTTTTGCTTTGTTTATCTAGACGACGTCATGCTGGTTCTCAATTTACTTATTCTCATTTTCTGGCCGCAGCTTTCGTTCTAGACGACCCATGTTCTGGAACAATGTAGAATAGACCTAGAACAATCCAGCACAATAAAAAAAATAAAGATTATCTACCTACGCCATAAAATTATGCCTACCGTCAAATTAATATAGAAATTTATTGTTTGTGTTCTGACACCAATACTTGCTTTAGAAGTCTCATACTCTGGCACAATGTAACATGAGCCTATCATAGTCCAGCACAAAAGAGAAATTTAAGAAATTTAAAAAATTGGGGGTTAACTTTTTGCTTTGTTTATCTAGACGACGTCATGCTGGTTCTCAATTTACTTATTATCATTTTCTGGCCGCAGCTTTCGTTCTAGACGACCCATGTTCTGGAACAATGTAGAATAGACCTAGAACAATCCAGCACAATAAAAAAAAACAAAGATTATCTACCTACGCCTTAAAATTATGCCTACCGTCAAATTATTATGGAAATTTGTTTTTTGTGTTCTGACACCAATATTGGCTTTAGAAGTCTCATATTCTGGAACAATGTAACATGGGCCTATCATAGTCCAGCACAAAAGAGAAATTTAAGAAATTAAAAAAATTGGGGGCTAACTTTTTGCTTGGTTTATCTAGACGACGTCATGCTGGTTCTCAATTTACTTATTCTCATTTTCTGGCCGCAGCTTTCGTTCTAGACGACCCATGTTCTGGATCAATGTAGAATAGACCTAGAACAATCCAGCACAATAAAAAAAATAAAGATTATCTACCTACGCCATAAAATTATGCCTACCGTCAAATTATTATGGAAATTTATTTTTTGTGTTCTGACACCAATATTGGCTTTAGAAGTCTCATATTCTGGAACAATGTAACATGGGCCTATCATAGACCAGCACAAAAGAGAAATTTAAGAAATTTAAAAAATTGGGGGCTAACTTTTTGCTTGGTTTATCTAGACGACGTCATGCTGGTTCTCAATTTACTTATTCTCATTTTCTGGCCGCAGCTTTCGTTCTAGACGACCCATGTTCTGGAACAATGTAGAATAGACCTAGAACAATCCAGCACAATAAAAAAAATAAAGATTATCTACCTACGCCATAAAATTATGCCTACCGTCAAATTATTATGGAAATTTGTTTTTTTGTGTTCTGTCACCAATATTGGCTTTAGAAGTCTCATATTCTGGAACAATGTAACATGGGCCTATCATAGTCCAGCACAAAAGAGAAATTTAAGAAATTTAAAAAAGTGGGGGCTAACTTTTTGCTTTGTTTATCTAGACGACGTCATGCTGGTTCTCAATTTACTTATTCTCATTTTCTGGCCGCAGCTTTCGTTCTAGACGACCCATGTTCTGGAACAATGTAGAATAGACCTAGAACAATCCAGCACAATAAAAAAAATAAAGATTATCTACCTACGCCATAAAATTATGCCTACCGTCAAATTATTATGGAAATTTGTTTTTTGTGTTCTGTCACCAATATTGGCTTTAGAAGTCTCATATTCTGGAACAATGTAACATGGGCCTATCATAGTCCAGCACAAAAGAGAAATTTAAGAAATTTAAAAAAGTGGGGGCTAACTTTTTGCTTTGTTTATCTAGACGACGTCATGCTGGTTCTCAATTTACTTATTCTCATTTTCTGGCCGCAGCTTTCGTTCTAGACGACCCATGTTCTGGAACAATGTAGAATAGACCTAGAACAATCCAGCACAATAAAAAAAATAAAGATTATCTACCTACGCCATAAAATTATGCCTACCGTCAAATTAATATAGAAATTTATTGTTTGTGTTCTGACACCAATACTTGCTTTAGAAGTCTCATACTCTGGCACAATGTAACATGAGCCTATCATAGTCCAGCACAAAAGAGAAATTTAAGAAATTTAAAAAATTGGGGGTTAACTTTTTGCTTTGTATATCTAGACGACGTCATGCTGGTTCTCAATTTACTTATTATCATTTTCTGGCCGCAGCTTTCGTTCTAGACGACCCATGTTCTGGAACAATGTAGAATAGACCTAGAACAATCCAGCACAATAAAAAAAAACAAAGATTATCTACCTACGCCTTAAAATTATGCCTACCGTCAAATTATTATGGAAATTTGTTTTTTGTGTTCTGACACCAATATTGGCTTTAGAAGTCTCATATTCTGGAACAATGTAACATGGGCCTATCATAGTCCAGCACAAAAGAGAAATTTAAGAAATTAAAAAAATTGGGGGCTAACTTTTTGCTTGGTTTATCTAGACGACGTCATGCTGGTTCTCAATTTACTTATTCTCATTTTCTGGCCGCAGCTTTCGTTCTAGACGACCCATGTTCTGGATCAATGTAGAATAGACCTAGAAAAATCCAGCACAATAAAAAAAATAAAGATTATCTACCTACGCCATAAAATTATGCCTACCGTCAAATTATTATGGAAATTTATTTTTTGTGTTCTGACACCAATATTGGCTTTAGAAGTCTCATATTCTGGAACAATGTAACATGGGCCTATCATAGACCAGCACAAAAGAGAAATTTAAGAAATTTAAAAAATTGGGGGCTAACTTTTTGCTTGGTTTATCTAGACGACGTCATGCTGGTTCTCAATTTACTTATTCTCATTTTCTGGCCGCAGCTTTCGTTCTAGACGACCCATGTTCTGGAACAATGTAGAATAGACCTAGAACAATCCAGCACAATAAAAAAAATAAAGATTATCTACCTACGCCATAAAATTATGCCTACCGTCAAATTATTATGGAAATTTGTTTTTTGTGTTCTGTCACCAATATTGGCTTTAGAAGTCTCATATTCTGGAACAATGTAACATGGGCCTATCATAGTCCAGCACAAAAGAGAAATTTAAGAAATTTAAAAAAGTGGGGGCTAACTTTTTGCTTTGTTTATCTAGACGACGTCATGCTGGTTCTCAATTTACTTATTCTCATTTTCTGGCCGCAGCTTTCGTTCTAGACGACCCATGTTCTGGAACAATGTAGAATAGACCTAGAACAATCCAGCACAATAAAAAAAATAAAGATTATCTACCTACGCCATAAAATTATGCCTACCGTCAAATTATTATGGAAATTTATTTTTTGTGTTCTGACACCAATATTGGCTTTAGAAGTCTCATATTCTGGAACAATGTAACATGGGCCTATCATAGACCAGCACAAAAGAGAAATTTAAGAAATTTAAAAAATTGGGGGCTAACTTTTTGCTTTGTTTATCTAGACGACGTCATGCTGGTTCTCAATTTACTTATTCTCATTTTCTGGCCGCAGCTTTCGTTCTAGACGACCCATGTTCTGGAACAATGTAGAATAGACCTAGAACAATCCAGCACAATAAAAAAAAATAAAGATTATCTACCTACGCCATAAAATTATGCCTACCGTCAAATTATTATAGAAATTTATTGTTTGTGTTCTGACACCAATACTTGCTTTAGAAGTCTCATACTCTGGAACAATGTAACATGAGCCTATCATAGTCCGGCACATAAGAGAAATTTAAGAAATTAAAAAAATTGGGGGCTAACTTTTTGCTTAGTTTATCTAGACGACGTCATGCTGGTTCTCAATTTACTAATTCTCATTTTCTGGCCGCAGCTTTCGTTCTAGACGACCCATGTTCTGGAACAATGTAGAATAGACCTAGAACAATCCAGCACAATAAAAAAAATAAAGATTATCTACCCACGCCTTAAAATTATGCCTACCGTCAAATTATTATGGAAATTTATTGTTTGTGTTCTGACACCAATACTTGCTTTAGAAGTCTCATATTCTGGAACAATGTAACATGGGCCTAACATAGTCCAGCACAAAAGAGAAATTTAAGAAATATAAAAAATTGGGGGCTAACTTTTTGCTTTGTTTATCTAGACGACGTCATGCTGGTCCTCAATTTACTTATTCTCATTTTCTGGCCGCAGCTTTCGTTCTAGACGAACCATGTTCTGGAACAATGTAGAATAGACCTAGAACAACCCAGCACAATAAAAAAAATAATGAATATCCAAGAATGAGGGGCTACCATGAAAAGGTTTTTATTAATTTTTGGCCTCAATTATGGCTCTAGAAGTTTTTTATTTTGGAACAATGTAGAACAAATCTAGAACAATCTAGAACAAAATTAAAATTTTGGATTTTCCAAAAAAGGGGGGCTACGACAAAAAAGTTTTTTTTATTTTCTGGCTTCAGTTTTTATGCTAGGATCGTTATATTTTGGAACAATTGAGAACAAACCTAGAACAATCCAGAACAAAAAAGAAAAATTGGATTTTTCAAAATATGGGGGCTACGGTGAAAAATTGTTTTTTTTTTTCTTCTACAATTTTCACCCTAGATTTTTTTTATTTTGGAACAATATAGAACAAACCGAGAACAATTCAGCACAACAAAAAAAAATCCTGATTTCAAAAAGTTGGGGGCTAACTTCCCACACTCGTTCCGTACACATATATGTTCGAAAGGGATTGCGGTCGGATATTATATCGTACCGTTGCAGCGCTCACGTACCGGTTAAAAAATTGCAGGACTCTAAAAACCAACTAGTTATCAGGAAGCTACTTTAGAAACTAAGTAAGTATGATAATGGCACTCGCGGGCATAGGCGGGCACTCTCCATAGCATCCGTGCCCTCGACGCTGGAGCCGACTGGAATGCTAAGAGACGACGGTAAGAGGCCAGATGGTGCCACCTTAGTCCCGTGGTGTCTTGGACGCACACTTGTCTGGGACGCCACGTGTGTGGACACCCTGGCACCTTCCCATGTCTCCAGCACGGCTCGCAGCGTCGGGGCCGCGGCTGAGCAAGCACAAACACTGAAACGGCGCAAATATGCGCAGGTTAGCGCAGATCATGAATTTTTTGCGCTAGCCATTGAAACACTGGGCCCGTGGTCGTCCGACACCAAAAAATTTTGCAAGCAGATCTCCACCAGATTGGTCCTCGCCTCGGGGGATCCCAGAGCTGGCACATTCTTCGCTCAGAGGTTAATAACCCCCGTATTCTAAAACATTTCACCAAGAATCCTTCACTTGATTTCTACTTAACTTTGAGGGAAACTCAAAATACATCGCGACGTACCTTGAGTTGACAGTTGCTTCGCTTCTCTCGTTTAAGAAAAATTGACACAGAAATGTCAAGTTGATTATATATAGTCAACTAAAAATACCAAAACACAAAAATGAGGTTAATTCGAGGTTGAGTCGAGTGGAGTAATCTCGTGGTAACGACTTAGAATATGGGGGTAAGCCTCCTTATCCAGCGAGGTAATGCTGCCAGTATTCTGGGAACCTTACCCCGCGGTGGTGAGCTGGATGGCGTATTTGCATTGTAAATTCTGTAAATAATATTTTAGTTGTAATTATTTGTATTTTTTAATTATTTTTTCAGTCACTTATAATTTCTTACTGTCATTTAATTTATGAAGCAAATAGACAACCCTTTTCCGCAAAAAAAAAAAAAGTATGATAAGTATATTTTTTTATTTACCGGGGCTAAAAACTGGTACTGGCAATCAGGGGCCGTACTGTGAGCTCTTAGCGTGATTCAAAACAGAGCCTATATTGAATCGTTTGTCAAAATATCCATACAAAAAAAACAAAGCCATCCAATATAGGCTCTGTTTTTAATCGCGCTAAGAGCTCACATACGGCCCCTGTTAGGTAAATAAAACGTCTTCATTATTAGCACAGATATTAAAATAGTATATTAGCAACAAACTATAAAATTTACAAAAATTAAAACAGACATGGCCAAAAGGACTTGAATACAGGCCATGAAAAAATAAATATAAAATTACAAAAATTTTTGAAGCAACAACAATAGCTTTCGCGGGAACGCGGAAAAGTTCACGTCGTTGCATTGTATTATTTTTCAAAACTTTTGGTTTTTTCAGTGTTAATGTTTAAAATTGGTGGCGTTTTACGCATTAAGTGCTGAATTACGAGCATGAGTGAGGGCAAGTGATATAATGTGGTGAAACGTGATTTTTCGTGTTGCTTCCAAAACTCCACAGAAGCTTGTAGTATAGTTGCCACCACTTTGCTGGAGCATGACTTAGACTGGACTATGACTACCTGACTTAGACTGGACTATGACTATGACTAGGACATGACTTTGCGTGAAATATTTAATAACACGATGAAAATATAATACTTGACACTGGCTAAATACACTATGTGTGGAGCCAAAATATAAGAAAAAAAAATATCTCAAAAACTGACCGGAATAGAAAGAGATAGCTCAAACGGCCAGTGACGTCAGAGGAAGGTCGTCCATAGTTCCTCATTACTAAGCTGTGGTAGCTTTTCATACAATCTCTTTGGCATGTGACGTCACGAGTGGGTTTTTCATAGTAACGGCGGGGGGCGCTCTGTTTCGCGAGAAAGGGACAGGAGATGCCTGTAGAAATTTTAAAAGCTTATTACTCCGTTATTTATTTACCGATTTTGCTTATTTTTTCAATTATTACATTCATTTTTAATCTTCTTTATGAAAGTAATATTTACTTGTTCATTTTTAATAGTAGTCATCATGCCTATTCCTCAGTTGATTTTCATTAATTTTGTATAAATATTTACATTACTAGCTATTTGAGCCAAGATGTGGCCAAGATTGTGGCGGTAGTATGACCGAACTAGAACTTGATTTACCGAGTAAATAGGTAGGCACGTACTAGAAAGTTGAACCTGGGCCCGAAGTCTGCAATTTCAATTGTGTCATAATGGTTCATAAATGGTACCATAAAGACAGATTTTCACACTAATAGTTTTTTTTTTCATGAGAATGAATGAGGCGACAAGCTAGTCGTGATGTTAAGTGACACGGCCGCCCAAAACAGTCTAGTCTAATTATGGTTTGTAGACAGTACTATTGACAGATTTATTGATTATGTGACAGATTTTGACACTAATAGTAGTCTACTTATGGTTTGTAAACTACCATTTGCGTCAAAATCTGTTATTATGGTACCATTCATGAACCATTATGACACAATTGGAATAGCAGACTGTGGGCCCAGTATTCTTGGTATGCGCCTACTTATACGGAATCCTTTGACGCCTCCTCGTACAGAAGGTAGCTACATACTAACACTTATCCACTAACTTTGACATGGCAATGGTTAATTATTCTCAATCCTTATAAGTGAGGATTTGTTCCGTTTGTATCGTACAGGTGCTTATTATAATAATTTTCTTTGGAACCGGAAGCCACTTTTACTTGGATTCTGGTACCTAAATAGGTAGGTATGGTAGGTACACTGAGCTCTTAACGCGATTCAAAACGGAGCCTATCTTGGATCGTTTTGTTTTTTTTGTATGAAGATTTTGACAAGCTATCCAATATACGCTCTGTTTTGGATCGCGCTAAGAGCTCACAGTACGGCCCCTGTATTGATTAGGTGAGAGAGACCCACAGAGCATTGAAACAAATGACGCTTTGCACTTTTTTGCTCTGTGGAGAAACCTATTGTTTAGCAGCATCTTACAGGGCCATTATTCCGTATCGATTTCTTACTTCTAAACCACGCGAATTCCTTGTCTTACATAAGAAATCTGTGAAACTCTATTCTCTATGAAACGAAAATAAAACTGCGCGAAATGAATTTGGAATGGCGCGATTTGCACTATCAAAAATCGTATGTTTTACCGAGACGCGTTCCGAAACATCAACACATCAAAAGATATGACCACTTATGACAATATATTTTATTCAAAATAAAGATAACTTTAATGTAAAGTGAAGGTATATCTGACGCTGTGACACGATTTGAACAAGACACGATAACGACGTGGCTTCGTATCGTGTGGAATCTGTGTTTTCATAACCAGTTGATAGTTTTCATAACCAGTTATGCTCAGAAAAAAGTTTTCAAAATATCTTTATGTTTTGAAAACTCTTTTCGTGGACTCCATAATTATCATCGATGCTGATGTGATGCCAAAACTATTGTTTTGTTCATTTTTGAATGGCTTCAAATAAAACTTGGCATTATTTGAGTACATATTACGACTTACTTACGACTTATACGAGAGAGGGAAATGAAAGTAAAAATATGCACTTGGAATTTATTCAAAATTACATTAATTGCCAACGCTAATACCTTACCTTGTTCATAAATCTTAGATATTTTATGTAAACAAGGTAATGTCACAAAAAGTCTCTGTCAGAGTGACATGCCAGTTGCACAAAACATTTTTCCCTTAAGAAAGATATTTTTGTTTATTTTGATTCTTAACAATTCAGCTGTTTTGTTTGTATAGTCTGTTAGTGACCAACATTTGTTCGCAGGCTACTTATTGTAAGTCTCTCTTTGTGCACATTCATCACCACGAGTTTTCCGTGACATTCAAAAATTTTCCGGGGCCGGATTTTGACTGGCGATAGATTTTCGATTTTTGACAAGGTTCTTGAGATCGACAGACCCAGCTAAGGATCCATTTTGCGAACGAATTTCCAGATCAAATTTATGAAACTTTCCAAAAGATGAACAAAAAAATCACAATAACATTGCACATACGCAGGAATAAGAACATTCGCATTCGAGAAAACAAAAACGAATAAAACGGGAAATTATGGAAGCAGATTATGTCCTCTTGAAAATTTTTAGAACCTCTACAGTATTAACAGTATAATAAAATATTTTCTACCAAAAATTGCTGATTTAATCATAAAATTTAATAGAACAGATATATCGTCCAAATTTATAGTACAAAATGAAGTTCATTTTATAATTGATCAGTTTACTACCAAAAATAAATAATTTAATATTGTTTTGGTCAAATATAATAAACTACCATTATAAAAAGATATTTTGTGCATTGTTATCACCTTTGTTTACATAAAATATCTAAGACTTATGAACAGGGTAGAGGAGGTACTAGCGTTGGCAATTAATGTAATTTTGCTACTATATAAAGATTTTGTACACACATCATACCTATTTCGTAGGTTCCTGTGCACAATGTACATGACTCGTTTTCAATCTACGTCGTCTCGAAGTTCCTTTAAAATACATGTTTAATTGTTTATGATGTGGTTCCTAAGACAAACTTTTCTTCAAACTCGTTGTGCAATTTAGAGCTCGCGTCGAATCGATTTAATCGAGAAAGTGAGCGAATTGATTTCGTCTCCGACTGTTAAATTGGTTTCAAATAATAAGCTGGAAACTTAGTTTGCTTCGATGAACAGAAATGGTTATGTACTAGTTGCATTCAATGTTGTTTAAATCAAAACCGTTGACCTCTGGTTCAATTTTCAACCCCCAACGTAAACTGCAGGAGGTTATTATTTATGGTTATACTTAGTAGAATTTTTTTCTCTAATCTTTGGATGAAACGATAATTTCTTGTCTGAAAGGTAATTAAGTAGCTATTTATTTCTCTTGTAGTTTATAAATATTTACTAGTTGCGCCCCGTGATGTCAGCCGCGGAAAAAAAGGACCACACAACTCAAATATTATGTTATTCTTTATTACACTCAAAGACCTATGTAATAGGGGGAATTCTGTGATTACACTTATATCTATACCTTCTTACGTCATGTTCAATATTTTCTATTCGTTAAGCAGGCAACAGAGAATAGAGAAAAAAATCTACTAGTGAGCAATAACAAAACAAACAATAAGAGAGTTTTGGCGGGAACGCGGAAAAGTGGAAAAGTTCACGTCGTTGCATTGTATCATTTTTCAAAACTTTTGCCTTTTCCATTGTTAATGTTTAAAATTGGTGGCGTTTTACGCATTAAGTGCTGAATTACGAGCATGAGTGAGGGCAAGTGATATAATGCGGTGAAACGTGATTTTTCGTGTTGCTTCCAAAACTCCATAGAAGCTTCTAGTAAAGTTGCCACCACTTTGCTGGAGCATGACTTAGACTGGACTATGATTAGGACTTGACTTTGCGTGAAATATTTTATTATACGATTAAAATATAATACTTGACACTGGCTAAATTAACTATGTGTGGAGCCAAAATATATGAAAAAAAACAACCAATAAATAATTTAATAAATATTTTAACATAAACAACAGCTAGAACAAAAAAAGATTTTAGCACAAAGTTATTTATTTTAATTTTTATCCCAGTGTACTTATCAATGATTTCAAATATAGCGTAATAACTCAAAAACAGTATAATGAAATAAGACTATCAAAAAATATTTAATAGTAAAAAACAATCATCAATTTTGGTTGTATCTACGTATTGGTAAGAAAAGACTTCAACGCGTGGGAAAATACTGCGCGTGCGCTATAGCGTTGTAGGTGTGTAGGTAGATCATGTAGATCTAAGTATTTTCCATTTCAGGCATTTAAAACCAACGGGTTCAGCTTGTAAGTAATAAATAATATCTAGGTACCTATATTAATAAATCAAGCAAAGTAATGACTGACCTATTGAAAATCCTTAATCAATTCTCAGGACAATACAAGCCCTTATATTGATACAACAATAATTTACGCCTGCTGACCCAATAACCGAGTATCTTTTGTTTGTAAAACATCGCACGTACAAATACGAACCTGGACCACGTGAAATTGGCTATTCAGCGCGCGAAAGCTCCCACTGTTGCTGGGAAGGCGTGGAGAGGGAAGGAAAGGTGAACTGCGCCGGCGGCGCACCTGTTTCCTCGCCACTTGCGCATCAGTAGATACCAGTACGCCGCGTGTGACTCACGCGCCATGACCAAACGGAACCGAATTTTGCCGCGAGCGTTTCTATAACGATTACCGTGTGAACAATTATCATGGATGTGCTATATCTGTATGTCATCTTCTGCTTCCTGCAAGGTTGGTGCAATTAAATCTTAATTATCTGGCTAGCTTAGAAGTAGGTGAAACACTCTCGTGGAGAGATGGGCCACTTTCCGATCTCTGTTCTCGCGCCGATGTGAGATTTCTTTTTTGTTTGTTGTTCTTTTTGTGATATATTCTAAAGTCAGTGTGGATTTATAGAAGAGTGGGATCTAATAATTTGTTTAAATTATTTACATTCCTATATTTTAAACAAATCCGCGGTGATTTTTAAATGCAATTGGAGGGTAGTCTATAATCTATTCAAAATTTGATCTCAACGGTTACTTATTCGAACGTGCTAGGCTAGAGTAGAAAGACGACGAATAAAATTAATGCGATTTCACGGGTCACTAATTGTCGCTTTCTCCATACCTCGAGCATGAAATTATGATTCATGATCATAAAACAATTTTGTTGTATCACTGGATTTAGAAAATCAATTTAAAAAGCACGTTCTTACGATTTACGCATAGCTCGCGTTTTAGGCGGGTATGCGGAGTACCGTTGGGCCAATTTACATATTTTTCACCTAAATTAACAAATTCACGATGTTCGATCGGTTGTCGGTGAGTGAGACGCCATGTTTAGTAGGGCAACCCGCTATGCTGCTCGGAGACGAATTAGCACAGTTAGCAGAACGTCAATGTCTCATATTGTCACATCACAGAAAACCAACTGTACATTTTAATGTTAATAATGTTTTATTAAATTGATCACTAGTGGCAGCTAAACAAGTAAACATACAAGGGGTCTTTCTCATCATTCCCGGTATAGCCCAAAAAACTGGCCTACAGATACCGGGACTTAATTTACGATTATTCGGCAGACATATTTACTACGTACCTAGTAGAAGCTAAATAATATAAACGTCTCGAACCGTTAAAAAGAAAGAAAACAGCATTTGTTGCATGGGGTTCTTTTTCTCCTAATTTTTTATGGAAGTGGCATCGTGGCTTGCTTCCGGTGCTAGCCTACCTTACGAAAAGACTGCAGGTTGCATTCAATTTAAACGGTTATTCAAAACCATCAGACTCAATTATGTAATATGAATAATCACGGTTTTATAAGTAACTAAGTGCTAATGGATTTATTATGTGGTTAATGTTAAACGTTGATTGTTTATGTAAGTACCTTCAATTATGATCAATCTACTACGACTTTAGCTGTTGAAACTGTTAAAGTAGGTATACTCGACGTTCTACAGATCCGTCATTTATCGAAAATGTGACCAAAGAGGGCCCAAAACTAACGTTGTATAAAAGCTATATATACCCACCATCGAAAAGGAATGCGTTTTTTGTGAACGCGTCATGGGTTTACGGTTGAGATGATACCCACAAAAACAAATGTTCATTCCAATCTTCATTCTAAGTTGTTTCAAACAATAATTCTTCGTAAAGTGAAGTTTAATGAAGATGGTTTGAAGAAAACTGATAGAAGAAATGAGTATAAAGTGCACTTACTTTTTATTTTTACGAACTTGTAGTTGGTAGGTTAATACATTTACGTTATATCATATCTCAATGGTTAATAGCTAGGCTTAAAATTTAAAGACCTTTTGGATATATCGGTAATGTTTTCATTTTAAATCAATACATATAATAAAACTGTAACTAGGCTAAATCTGTACTTTGAATATTTTTTTAAAAAGTTGACAGCTTTACACTTTAAGTCGATATAAAAAAATCAACAATTTTTTTTTAAATTTTTTGTCTTTCTGCCCTTTGAACACGCATCACGCCAGAACTACCGAACGGATTTGGCTGAAATTTGGTATTGTTATAGCTGATTATGCAGAATAACATTTAGTATACTTTTTGTTTCCTAAAACGGTTAAGTGCGGGTTGCCCAAGCAATAAAGTAATTTTTCTTCAAGATTTTTTGTTGGTCTCTTATAATTAATATATATACATATATATATATTTTCAGTTTTAATTTCGTAAAAAACAAAACAAAGACAAAAAATAAATAAAAAAAGAACAAATAAAATTTCAACGAAAAATTATACTCACCCTGTCGAAGGGAAGATAGAAGAGAAAGGAAAAAAATAGGCGAAGGACCTTATTAACCCGTGCGAAGCCGGGGCGGGTCAGTTAGTTAAGTAATAAATATTCCACTGACGTCGAATATCGATATCAAATTTCAAACTAGTCTAATTCTGCGAACAGAAGAGCTTGCACATGTGTTCAGAAGTTTCGTTAATATTTGTAGACAAATGCTACTTGTCCGGTACATCCGGGATTCCGGACAGACGAAAGCCAATTTTAGCGAGTTGAAACAGACTTGAGTTTTTAAATGTGCATTTTGTCACCCATTCCAGTAGCAGTATTGACTATTTGGAATTTTACTTTAATATCGATTGGAATAAGTATCTATCCCGAACGGGCATACATTATTCTAAGAGGTAAAACTATTTCCAACTCAATTTTATTTTTAAGTAATACTATGTAAATTTTCTCTAAAACAAAACAGGAAATATTTACCATAATTGATAGCGTGTGTAACAAATCATTAGATTTCTCTTTTACGACTCGATATGATTTTGATTTATAATATACCTGTATCTATGATATACCTAATTGTACGACTGAATAATTTTTTTTATATTCTAATAATCATTTTATGTACTAGTCATATATTTAAAGCCTATGGTGTATGGTGTATGGTGGACAGTGGTTGAACAAGGAAGGGTCGGGTCATAACACGTAGGTTGTATTCCTGCGACAAGATAAGTTTTCGTGGAGTTTAAAAATAATCAGCCAAGTGCGAATCGAACTGGCTTACGAAGGGTTCCATACTATTATCATCTATAAAAACGAGAAAAAATTACGTTTGTTGGGGCGGGAGCCCCTTTAAATAAGTATTTAGTTTAGCCTGGTTTCTAGTGTTTTTTGTTATAAGTAGCGGCAACAGAAATATATCATCTGTGAAAATTTCAGCTGTTTAACTATCATGATTCATGTGATACAGCCAGGACGGACAGACAGCCAGATGGACAGCGGAGTCTTAATGATAGGGTTCGCTTTACCCTTTGGGTATGGGTACGGAACGGAACACTAAAAATCTATGAAGATCTGGGGTTTTTTTTGCCGAAGTAAGAATTTTATAAACGTATGATATGAAAGTGTATTCACACTTTCATATCATACGTTTATAAAATTCTTGTTTTGAATGACACTAAAAAAATGCAACATATAAAATCAGTATAATATCCGTGGTTTTAGGTGTCTAGCGAAAGTTTCGTCGGTCAAAAATAATCGCGGTGTGGTTGTCAGTAAACAATTTAGTATTTTGGATACGCGCGGAGTCGTTAACATGTCTGCTTCCTTATTCATATCTGCGGTCAATGATATGCGGCAACAATATAGAAAAGAAATAAAAAAACGCTTGCAGAATGTTGATACAGTAATTCTTTAGCCTACTGTGGGGTGGACAAAAATCTGATGCGTGTAATGTAGGTATAATTAACTTCTAAATAATTGTACTATTATACTGTCAACTTGACATAGCTACGATGCCTTTACCAAACATGGTTTAGTAAGGGGTGGGTATTATATTACCTGTGGTAAGGGGTATTTGGGTGTCTAATCAGTTGAGATTTTCCCTAATAGACTGAGCTGGGTCTGGGCCAATAACTTTTTTAAACCAATCAAACATGGCTGTTAAAATGTTAACATGTGTCACAGACTTTATAATAGTCTACTACTACTACTACGTGTTTAGTTGTGTATAACAGTCTGCGGCATTTAATACTTAGTTTATAGTTCTCAACTTGTCATGCGTTTTGCGATGTGACTTGATTTGATCGAGCATACTCTGTCTCGGTGTCTTGGTATGGTTTGCTCTGACCATGAACCATCAAAGTCCTCGATGCCATGAACGTAGTATTTTGTGATACTATAAAGGTTCACCAATGGCGAACTCGAAGACGTGCATAAATGTTGATGAATGCACTGTTAGCCTCACGGACAGTGTTGCCAATGACCCAAATAGCATCCGTGGGTGAGGCAACTTCCCTTAGAAAACGGACTTAAGTATCGAGGTCCCGTGTATGAAGAAACACGACGAGGGCCGATTGTTTCGCCCAGATTATTATGCGTAGACGTAGATCATAAACGATAACGCAGCAAGGCTTTACGTCTACTGATATAGGCAAAGAAAATTAAAGAATTCGGAGAGTTACCAGATTAACACGAATCACCAGTACCAGACCACCATGGTATGTAATGGTATGGAATTCGGGAAGCGCTTGGTGGGATTGGGAAGAGGGTGCTAAGCCTCGAGCACAGGCGTAGGGGTCAGTCTTCTATCTTCTGCATTTTGGGGAATGTGCGCAGGATCTCCATCAGCTAATCCCATTTAACCATTGGACTACTAGGCGTGGCGACTTGGCGAGTCGTTGCATCCCTTTGTCGTGAAACGTGCCTCGAGATCTTTCATTATCCGAACAGCTGAGGAATGGAATGCACTTCCTGCTTCATTGTTTCCGACAAGTTACAATCTGGGTCTCTTCAAATCAAGAGTGAATAGGCACCTCATGGGTAAACTTGCTCCAACATAGTCCGCATCATCACTTTCCATCAGGTGAGATGTTGTCAAACGTCATTGAAGCACAAAAAAGATAGATATTAAAAATGTAGGCTAATATTGTCGCGTATATTAATTGCTAAGAAACTATCTTGTATACCTACTAGCCATCGTGCATGGCTATATAGTATAATAAGTACTACACTAAACATAATATATAGTCCAAATGTTCCTTGTAGTGTAGTAGCCTTTAGTACATAGTAGTTTATATTATTATAGCAAGTAGTTAGTGGCAATTGCCCGTTGATAACTAAATAAACTGGAAATTAAAGAATATGGAAAATCCTGAATATGGAACTTATCGCTGAAACTCGGTGAGCTCGCTAAGTACTACAAAAGTTCAAATATTTAGCGCTGGCATTAGTAGTAAAGTTTTAACAGGAGGCATCTCTCCTGTTCCTTTCTCGCGAAACAGAGCGCCCCCACCTTACTATGAAAAATCTACTCGTGACGTCACATGCCAAAGCAATTGTATGAAAAGCTACCACAGCTTAGTAATGAGGTACTATAACGACCTTCCTCTGTCGTCACTGGCCGTTTGAGCGATCTCTTTCTATTCCGGTTGTTAAAATGCTTGTAACTTGGTCATTTTTTGAGAGATTTAATTTTTGTTTTTACAATTAATGTTTATCTTTTGAGGAATATAAATAATTTATTCAAAAAAAAAATTTAGTCATCATGCCTTTTTAATTAACTAAGTAATTCCATTTCTTGGGGTTATTATTATTAATACCAAACCGATAGATTTGATAATTTTGGCCCACAAGTGATTAGTGTCAGGAATAGAGTAGGTACGTAATTTCAAAGGATACTAATGAATCAAGGCTATTATAGTTCTTGGAATTCTGTAAATCACCTACCAAGGATTAAATTGTGCTATTTATTTAGATATCTAGATAGTGGCTATCTGCCGTGCAACGGGTTCAATAGATTTATACTCATTTAGCACCAGCGCGTTACTTGTTTGGTACATATTTGTAAAGTATTATGTGAGTTGGTAGTACTAGTACCCCAGATAATATAATACCTACAGTACAGATGCCTCATCCCATACAACGGAATAACTCGGGCTATTTTAGGAATTATGTTATTTCTGCAAAACGCAAGATTATCAAGCAACATTTTTTGGGTGTTGGCGAAGTATGGGGCCAAATGAATACACTAGAGCCTAACTAGAAACGCTCTCGTGAGCGTTTCTAGTTCTGACCAGGTCGTCGGTCCACCTAGTGAACAAATTGCCTTATACTCTAAAATTATTCAATATATTAGCTAGTAATAATAGTCTAGCCACAGAATAATATAACAGTATGATACAGCTATGCCAGAAAATAAAATAGCGTGCAAGGAATAATAATTTATTATCCAAAACAAGCACTAATAGGTACGCCTACTGCAGTATCAATTTTATTGATTTTGAATTCCGAAACAAGGGGACAATGGCGAACATTAGACAGGGACAAGAGACCCTAAAGTCTGCGGTTCACTGCTTGGTTGTGCAGCGAGCTAATCATCCCAGTCTTGCAAGTGATTGTTGCATAATGCGATGGGTCCATCGGCTTCGGCGTCGTTCACCACTGGTGGGGGTGGCGGTGGCTCAGCCTGAACCTGCTCTGCAGGAGCATCCTCTCTAACGAGACGGATCTGTGCCCTAAAACAAAATGTAGAGCTATAACAGGCTTCAGGACTCAAAGCCCATTTTCTAGATTTGTTGTTTGGTAAAAAATTACCTGTAAGAAAACATAAAAAGTACCAATGGTCTTTGTTAAAATTCTTAACCATTGGTTACCTTAATTACGGATTAAAAACCCACCCTAGTTTAGACTGTCTGACGTACCTTTCGTTAATTCTTGTTTCTGTTTGACGCACTGATTATTTTTCTTTAATGTGTTATTTAACATTTTTTTGATATCACATTTCAATACAGAAAATCTGGAAAATGCAGACGTTTATGCTGCCTCACTCAACTTAGGTAATAATGGTGGAAATGGGAAACAATACATTTTTGCTTTCGATGGCACGATTTCATTTTATAAAATAAATAAACGGCCTAGTGAGAGACGAACTCGCGCACGAATAGTTCCGTACCATCATACTAATATTATAAATGCGGAAGTTATCCATAAAAACGAGCAAAAAGGCGTGTTTTTTGTATGGGAGTCCTTTTAAATATATATTTTATTCTGTGTTTTAATATTTATTGTTGTAGCAGCAACAGAAATACATCATCTGTGAATAAGTATTTCTACTCTCTAGCTATCACGGTTCATAAGATGCAGCCTGGTGACAAACGCACAGGCGGATAGATAGACAGACAGACAGACGGACATCGGAGCCTTAGTAATAGGGCTCGCTTTACTCTATGGGTACGGAACCCTAAAAATAAGTTCAAAAGTAACTCGATAGATTAGTGTGGGATGTGTGTATTACACTTACATGTCGTTTTGGCCCGACGCTTCTGCGTTGTTAATCACCACCGCAGGAGCTTCGGGTTCCACTATAATTAAGAGAACGTCCCCGTCGTCGTCGGTGTCTTCGCCGTTTGTTAATACGGGAGCGGGCGGCGGTGGCGGTGGTGTTGGCAGCTGACGTGGCTGCGGCGCGGCCGACTCGTTGTCCTTAATATGGTTCATTTTATCTACAAATAAGTAGAAAGTAGTTTATTGGAATTTCTTCTTTAAGCATTTGGATAGGTACTTAAACAAATTTGAACCGAATGTATATAGTAGAATACGATATAACACCCAGTTACAGAACAAACACATTATATTCACCAAATATTTATTGTCGTGAGTGGGAATCGAACCCGCCACCTATAATTGAAAAGACAAACTACGAACTGAGCCTATCAGTCCAGTCAACCCCTAAAGCCGTAGTAAACCTTAAACAAATTTACAATGTTTTTATTTTTTAGTTTACGTTTTCACCAGTGTAAGTGGGATATTAAACAACGTATTTTCCTCATTTTGTTCTTTTCGTTTTACAGGACAGTAAAACAGTGTACCGAGAAAAATGGACGGCCTTATCCCATTAAACGACTTCTTCAAATTATATTTAACAAATTTACTACGAACCTATATTCTATTAGGGTTCCCGCATTATTTTCTTTCGGTCTCCTCTGTAACGAAAGTATTTTAAAACAGATACAAGAAAAAGGGAGTTTTTTTCGAACGTAATAAGCTAATTTCGCTACGTAAAGTCGTACAGGTATGTAAAGCTAAACATATTTTTAAAATAATAAATTAAAGATTCTCCTACACAAGCTGTTACTGGCAAGCGCCATTAGGCAAACGACTAGTCCGAATCGCTAATATAGGATACGATTAAAAAAATACACACACAAATAAATACACATCGTATATTTTGACATCATCTAGACCAATTTTGCTCTTGAAATACTTGTTTGGAGTTGAGTACCCAATATTTCTGTAAATATTATCATAATCGATAAACGGCGCCGCAGCCAACTTTCCCCCTTTTCCCTTTTCTGGCGGAAATACATCTCCAATTAAAACTCGCTGACCACAAAAAAATCTATAGGCTGGTTTGTAATATTTTCGGCATAAACAGATCAAATTATGTCTCGATACGAAGCGTATATCTATGCCCTAAGTTTAACGCACGGCTATGTTTATAAAATTTTAATAACTTTTATGCCCCTTAAAAAAATGAACTCATTGCAAGTGCAATTTGTATCAAAAGTGCATTTTCTATAATATCATACGAATGAGATGTTACAAGTCAACGTTACACAATTACACAAACACACGTAATTAGTTCATCACGCATTAGCGCATTGCGAATAAAAACTACTTCACGCGCGCATTCACCAACTATAATAACCACCCTAATTAATTTTAAATTATATTACAGTTTTATAAAATATAAAATGTAGATTTAAAAATTGTTCGCTAGCTGAATAAGATTGAAAATGATTTTACAACGTGACACGACATTTTTAATATTTGCAGAGAAACGGTGTAAGTTATGTAAATGCACAAAATTTATTTTTAAAAAGTAGTAACACAGGTACACGCACAGCACTATACACACAGCTTACTTACGTGAGATTGGTGCAACTTTTTGATGCTACTGCTCTTCTGCACCTTTATCGCCTTCAATTTGTAACTGATTGTTGAAAAACGGTCATATTTATAGTACCCCTTCTATGGACAGGCCTGCAGCCCCTAGACACCTCCTACCCCTTTCCCGCATCTGATAGTGATGGGATGCCATAAAGGAAATAACTTGATTTATCGACTTTCAAATTGATTTGTGGTGTCCATGTAAATCGAAAAAGAAAGATAAAGGTTAGAACCTTTATCTTCCCTTCCTGAAGGTATTCGGCTGGTTCAGCGGCGGAAGTGGCGGAAAACCTCAAACGGACAGAATATGAATCTCTCGGCGAGGGATGCATCTTTCTTGCGTTTGGGGTAGATACCATGGGACCGTGGGGTCCGTCCGCCCGTGGTTTCATAAAGGAGCTGTCCAGACGCCTAATAGAAACAACAGGTGACCAAAGGGCTGGCTCTTACACCGGCCAAAGACTAAGTTTGGCCATTCAACGAGGTAAAGTCGCCATCTTTTTTGGCACCTTAAGTATGTACCTGCAGACAGCGACTTGAACGCGGTTTTTAATTTATAAATCTATATTAATTTAGATAGATTTAGATTTAGATAAGTACCTACTTATTTTAGATCTAATTTAGTTATTAGTAATTACCTATATTTTGTATTTAAACATAATAACAATGTAATAAATGTTTTCCTGTTCCAGTATACTATATAATATAAAATTGTAAAATATGTTGATACATAGTGCTGCACATTTTCTTTTTGGCCTGGTAGGATTGTAGTGATTATTTTAGAGAATAAAGCCACTTTTCATTTAATAGATAAAGTGTCGATAGATTTAAAAACTACAATGAAATGCATCGTTGCATGGTATCGATGCATCACTAAACTAGACCACGCCCACAAAGTGGTACGCCGCTGGCCCGGCCCTTGGGACACACCTTTTATGTCCTAGATCTAAAACTAGAAATAATATATAATATCACCCCTTTGTCAACAAATTCCGCTGTCGTTTCAACAGAGATGCGACATAAAGCACAAAAAATAATAATGAAATGGTAATAGGATAAAATCCTTATAATTAAATTAAACCTTTACAACGCGTGTTAGCCCTTTTAAAATTAGCTACGGTTACCCATTACCCATGGACTAGTTAGTGCATATAATGAGGACAAGGAAGGCAGTCAGTACCAGCACATCTTGGACATTTAAGACAAACCATACAGTCAATATAGGTAAAAGTTCATAAGTTTATGCGTAATAATAATAATACAATAGACAAAACAGCACCTGTTGCAGAGAAAGTTCAAGATTAAACTATGCAAAAAACCGGGCCGGCTCATCATTCTGCTCGGCTGATCCGCGGTATCCGATTCCGATTGCTGCTGTAACCACCACCTCCATCGACGACTGTGCAGCGGGCTGGCCTGAATTCACGTATCTAACTGCGCGTTGGTTAGCTAACGGTGCAAGAATGCCATCACCCTGTTACTTAGGAATGTTTTAGTTCAGAACGAGCTTTCGATCTGGACACGGTTTGATTTAATTGATTGGTTTTGACAGAAAAATCGTATTCAGTAAAAAACGTTATGTAACTTTCATTTTAAATGGTTTATTTCTTCTTTTCCTTAATCATGCCATGTTTGATCTGCGCGGTTTCAAATATTTTAACACCGGTTTCGATGGGCTTCCTGCTTTTTTGTTATTTCTTTTAACCTATGCAGAGTAGTTCTGTATTGTTGTGAAATCGTATTGACTCAGCTTCCTCGGACTTGATGAAATAACTGAGTGTAGTCCGGAAAAAGTACGAAGAACACATCACCCGTGCGTCATTAACTTTCACATTTCTCGTTACGTCAGCAGATGACACAGGTGTGTCTACAACGTGGTACATAAGCCTCTATCTAGCCTCATACATAAGCCTCTACTTGCTGTAGGTTCGTGCTTGCGTAGAGCTGACTCCATAGATCGTACATACTCTGAGCAGACCCGACAGACCATTTATTTATTTATTTATTTAATTCTTTATGCACAAAATGTGTACAAAGGTGGACTTAATGCTTAACTTAACTTAACCATTCTGACTACAAATCTCAGAAAGTACTAGATCACAGATTCTATAAAAAACTTATTCTATAGTTCAAATAAACAGGTTTTTTATAGGACCTGTGGATAGGATAGATATATATCGCCGCCTTAGTGCTTGAATGGCTAACGGACCATTAACTTTACAAGGGGACCGGAAAGATCTATCTATAATGGCTGTGTTTCTTAACATCCATAACTTAGCAGATCTTTAAAACATTTCCGTGAAATCTTTCAATTTTTTTTCTTTCTGAACTATGCAAAATTGTGAACATTTTAAATCAACAAAACAACGTAATAGCCAAATCCAAAATCAGTACCAGCTGTTCTCAAGCGTTATTAGTTACCTACTAACTCTTGTGGCCACAGAGCAAAAAAAAACCCTTCGCCTTATTCTCTGTGCTTGGGACAAATGGTTTTCATGACTTACACATTATTGAATAAAACCTGTCTATCATACAAAAAATTTGTTTCAGTAGGTACTTACGCAAATAAGTGTGATTCAAATTACCGACTCACTTTTTGTAAAAACAGCCGGTAATATATTATTACAAACTCATGTTAGGAATGTGTATTGTGTAGTGTAGTGGCAGCTCATTCTATTATGAGCAAGTAGGTGTGTTCAATCGTCGTAACGAAAATAAGTACGTCTAATAAGAAATTTAATATTTCTCTCCCTGTTTTTTCCCAAAACATTCATTCCAAACTTCTTTCATATCCGTGCAGCCACAACTTAGTCCATTAAAGAGTAAAGTTAAATGATTGGTTTTTAATTATGTATCCTCTAATTTAAGAATTATCTTCATAGCAACTGATCACGGCACTTATCAAACCGAGAAGTGACCAAGGCCGATGCTTGCAGGTGAGATGGCTTTCTACCCCCAAGACAGTACAAGTGTTAGAAGTAGTAAAAAACTTAGTGGGTCATCATAATGACAGGTTGTTTCACCGCCATTGTGGGAGATGACTCAGCTGCTCTCTTCTTCGTAAACACATGCCGCATGTCGTTGTAACGGCAGGTGTTATTTTACTTGTCTAGAACTGGTTATGGCTCGTGGCCGCATTCGCGTGTTATCAGGATACAACGTCTATTCCCGTTATTCCACACTTTTTTGCACCAATCGGACTTCAGGTAATAAAATTGTGATGTGCATTAGTGGGGTCCAGCCATAGGTCTAAAATATTTTCGTACATCATAAGCCGGGTTCGATTACTTAGGCCAGAACCGCTGTAAGTCAAGTTGTTATTACGTCAAGTCCTTTTCTCGACAAATTGCCAAAAAGTTTTTGCCAAATTCTCGTTGCTCATTTCGTGAACTCTTCCAATCGTCAAGTTACTCCTACGTCTTACGAGACATCTAAAACGAACGAACGTCATTAGTGTTAGTACGTAACCTAGTTAGTCCGAAATTTTGTTCGGGGATGGCTATTACAAACTACATTTTTTATAATATTTCCCACAGACCATTGGCGAAGCGTATTTTTTTGCTCTGTGATTTTTCCCAATTATTTACCACTTCACCCACAGATTAGAGGAAAAAAATCTACTATTCACCGCACTACGATTATAATTATAAAATTAAAACTGCTTGAATGATACCTATATGGCTGCGAGATACTTACACTTTCAATAAAATCGACGTTTTATATATTTAATATGGTTCAATCTATGACGATCTTATAGGCATACCGCTTTACCTACAGATCCCCATGTAATTTTAACAATGAGGAACCACGTTTCGTTAGACAAGGTCAACAACCGATAGTGTAAGTAATGTAAACAACGTCACTTCCTCCTCTAATACAACACAAAGTACTTTGTTATTTCATAATTTTATCAACAAAGCATCTTCATGCTAGGTGCAGCTTCATGAGATGGCACTTGGCAGTACTAATCAAATATAATTTGTAAAGATGTAAACTTATGATAATTGGTAATTCAGTCGGGTTACCCCCTGTCGTGTCACAGATAGTTATTATTGCCATAATAATTCGAGTTAGAGACGAATTAAAATACGTGTTAGGAGACTTGATGGACCTTGTCATTTTCCTATAAGGAATAAGTCGTGAGTTTTCCTAAGGCAAATAATCGTTTTCTTGTTGTTTTGTACATTGATGCGATTCGATAGTTGTCGTTGTTTGTATGGGTTGTGAAATCTTGTACAAAATATATTTATATAACCATCGCGGCTTCCATTTCTTTACCCACAACTGCTAGGGCAATAAAATCTTTAAATTTACTCGATTCGGACAAAGCCAGCGGAGCACCAGACATAAAATTAATCGGCAAACATTCCTTTACACACATGCTCACCTCAGGCTATCAGATATATTAACCATGGTAATATTTAAGCTGCCAGTAGAAACCCGGTCAGCGTCTGACCTCCCGGAGTCTCTGACCGGTTTGACCAGGTGTAGGGGCTCAGGGGTTCAGGAAATTGGGCCTTTGACCTGCGGTCACTTTCTCCTGGATTTATTACCAGACCTTATCCATTATGTTAATTGGGTGCTTTACAGGTTGATTATTTATGTTTTCTGTTTGTGATCCATAGAATACTTTTTCTGAACTTTTGTTTTATGCGTTGGTTCTTGATGCTTATAATATTTTTTTATTCTTTGGGGCTCTCTCTCAAGTCTCAGGGAGATAGCTTCGTTAGCATTGTCTCTTTAGCTCCTGTGCATTATTTATTTACCACTGGTACCTACTACCTGAACATAAACTCTTCAATGAGTGTACATACAAAATGCTCGTTTTCAATGGCAATCGGTTTTCGAAACCAGCTTAATTTTATCAAACGTGCTAAAGTAGTCAACCAATATTAAACTTTATGTTTTATATGGTAAGGTTCGAAATGAGAGCTTGAGAGATTCCTTAGTATCAGTGCAACATCACGCTTTCTTGTTTAGGTAATAGCACGCCGGCATAGGCTGAGACTAAGTACAGTCATTGTCGTCTAATTTACCATGTTCATTTTCTATCTATCATACCTATTTATCATGTTTGTATGAAGACTTCGTTATGAGAAGTGGGTACATTTACTCAGGGTGTGATTAAGTATTGTGTTTTTCACAAAATCTCCTATCTTATGTAGGTACTCGATTGAGCAAAATCACTAACAAGATACATGGATGGTTTTAGGATGATAATTGGAGTTAACAAGTCGTCAAAATAGCTTTATAGAACAATTCATAATAAAATTATCCTATAGATCCTTACTATTTCAAAGGGGATTATAATTATCTAAATTGTGATATTTTTCGAGAAAGTGTATATAAAACCAGGGACGCCCCTGTATTGCATGAGTGTAACCACCATAGAAAAGTATATCTTCAAGTAAAACCATGGCCCCGTTGGGAATGACAAGTGGAAGAGAAAGACTTTTATATAGGCTGGTGGAATGTAAAACCGAAGAAAACCTAAAAAAATATATTCTTCAAAATAATCTAGAATTGATTTAGGTATTTAGTGGATGATTTTGAACTCGTGCTCATGACATAACCAATCCATGTCACAATTTTCACCGTCTTGTCGTCGCGTGTCAACTGCCAGCACGTCTCACAAATTGCCACGGTCGCGATCTCAAATCCCAGCTGATTCCAGCAGTCCGTGTGATCAACATTTGCGCGCTTTCGCTGAGTGAGGGCTGTCCCCGTGCTTGGAGTGACGCGAAAGACTGCGTCGATTGTCGCGAATGTGCTACATTCTATAGTCGGTGGTCGCATACCAATGCTTCCTATCGCAGAATCGATCTTGGAATCGATTTTTAAAGCACGCAGTGGTCACATTCAGTGGCTTAAGTATAATGTAAAAACACCATGACAATAGATGTACCTACAGCTGCGCAAGCATAGCAGTGGTCGTTTATTACTATATGTATGTATGTATGGGTGGCAAATAAATAAATAAATAAATGTGTGGACATTTCACACAGCGCCATCTAGCCCCAAACTAAGCATAATGGCCTGGATTTAGAAATGAAATTATAAAAAGCGCCATACACTGGTGACTAGATTTTTAAGCTGTAGCCGATTGTTTCCCAATAATAACAACCGTAAAGCCTTTTCATACAATCGATTGCTTTACGATATTAAAATCGATTTTGTTGCTTGGCGACACATTTTGAAATAAAGTGATAGCCCTAGCAAACCCTGGTCGGACTGCACGGATCATTTGCGATTTGGACGCCGCTTACACCAGATACAGGCGGACAGACAGCGGTAAAATTGTAATTTAGAAATGCTTTCACAACCACAGTCATCTAAAAACCTTTATATCAGGCTCTGAAAGATATCAGGATATCTATCATCTAGGAGAAAACGGACGTAGTATAATATACGTTCATGAAGAGAAAGGAAGAGTAGATTTCTGGTGGTTGAGATTTTTCGTTACATTTATTTCTGAGTTGGTTTCATAGGACAATAAAATTTGAATAGACTTGATTATTTTGATTTATTTACTGAATTGGCTTATTCTATTATACTTTATCTTAAAGTCACAAAGTCGAACCCCATCTTGCTGTACCATCATTTGAACTACTACCGCACTTTTACATGTTTCCGAGTCGTGCAATATTTTGCAAAAAGCAATAATAAGCTTTTGGCACAAAGGTCCACACATGCAAAGCAGTTTTAACGACATGCAAGTTATGTGACGTACAATGCTATTGGTTCATGTTCAAACCTTAGTTACCTCGCAGATACTTTGGGCAAGCCCGCTGCTATAGCAAAATCGTTAGCTTGGCGTTCGGCAGCAGTTTTAATGCATTGATTTGATATTCATTTTTGAAACAATGTCAGTATAAGGTCTAAAAGAAGCGCTATTGAGGCGGCAGCGCTCAAAAGCACTTTAACTTTGACGTGCCTCGCTAACTGCACTCCTAAAGATTGAAGTAGTTCTGCCACGACCCGCGTTAGATCGTCAGCGCTACGCCAACGCTGCCAAATGACAATAGCATTCACGGCCAGCAGAACGGCACCTGTACCGCTAAGATATACCTGGAAACAAACAGACAGTAGTCAGTTGTAATAATGGAAAGGTTTAAAGGTTCGAGGTCTAATGGAAGTATATATAAGATAATAATAAGCAATAATGAAGGAACCATCAATGATATCCAATAAATAAATAAAAGTTTATAGCCAGTTTTCAATGGATCAGCATCAGCATTGTGGTATTGCCTATAGCGCAGCTTGACTATCCGTCTTTAGCAACCGGTAATGTTAAGCAACATTCGCTTAACATTAGCTGTGGCCACACTAATTAGATGGGTAACTAACCGCTACAAAAAGTGGTATTTACAATTTAACGCTACTATGCTTCAGAAGGCATGATAGCATTGGCTTTTGTCATAAACAGCAGTCGTTAAGTAAGATATACCTACGCTTTGAGGTGGCATAAAGTTCTGACCACTTGCCTGGTATATGAAAGAGAAAACAACTACCTATATAGCGGACCCTACTCTAGATAGCGGACCGTATATAGAGAAGGACTAAAGCTATAACACTTTTTACTGATGTAGACTTAATACCTGTGGATTAGAATATCTGCAACTAGCTGGAGCATCATGAAGTCACATGACGTTCACCGAAAGAAGCAATTACACTCATGATAAAAATAAATTTAAAACATCCGTCAGGGTACATAAGTGACTATAACTGGATCTTACCTGTAACACCTTCCCGCCGCACTTGTCCGTGCCAGCACAGAGCGCCAGCCCCAGCACTGCGATGCAGTAGGTAACCAGCACTCCGCCAGAGACTGTCTGCTCCCATCGAAATACCCGCACGGACTTCATATGCAGAGTCATCAGAGCCACCATTATTACCAGAATAATCAACCGCAACGCAAGAAGTTTGAGATCCCTATCCTTTAAGTTTAAAGCATGGAAAGCTGTCGGTATATCTTGATACATTATAGTTCCAAAGTGATCTGTGCTTAGCTATTTCTTGGGAATGGTTGCTGTCAGGACGTTATTACAACGAAGATTTGCGTTTCTTCTGCTTCTGAAAAGTCCCTTAAGTTTTAAACATATGACTTGTTTGTGAGACTCAAGGTGGATAGCATTAGGACCAATGATATTTGACCTGATAAGGACCGTTTGCACTACTTGATTTGTACGTTCGCCTTTATCTATTTATTTGAGAGCATAGTATAAGCCCCACTTATAATATAAACTATTGAATGAGTCTCAGTAAGTAAAGGTAACAAGGAACACGAACACCAATACATAGTTCTCTGTGATGTACTCTGTGCAAGGAACTTTAGTATACGTATAAGCAAAGAGCATATAATTTCCTACGTCGTATAAGTTCCTTGGGTCAATTTTTTTTTTCTCTAATCTGTGGTCAATATCAGTTTTCACCACAGAGAACTTTGCTATATACTGGTTTTTACCAATGTACTCAGTGGTTAATATAATATCATAGAGAAAAATAATATGGTCAATATCACCATTTTTTTTTTTTATTTTATTGAATACAATCAATTAAGGCCTTTGTCGCTTAGCGTGGTTAGTTTTTTTTTTTATTTTGGCTCCACGCTTAGTGTATTTAGCCAGTGTCAAGTATTATAGTTTCATCGTGTTATAAAATATTTCACGTAAAGTCATATCATAGTCATAGTCCAGTCTAAGTCGTGCTCCAGCAAAGTGGTGGCAACTTTACTAGAAGCTTCTATGGGGTTTTGGAAGCAACACGAAAAGTCACGTTTCACCACATTATATCACTTGCCCTCACTCCTGCTCGTAATTCAGCACTTAATGCGTAAAACGCCACCAATTTTAAACATTAACACTGGAAAAAGCAAAAGTTTTTAAAAATAATACAATGCAACGACGTGAACTCTTCCGCGTTCCCGCCAAAAACTGAATGTGGTAGTTTCATGGAGGTATAATTCTATGTTGATGGGTACTTTGACTGACAACACAGAGAACTTTGCTATATACACTGACAAATACGACTTTGCCATGACGACCTTATAATCACAGAGTACATTGGTACAGACCTTATAATGCCTTATAATATCCTCTTACTTCCCTCATCAAGTCTATGTTATACCCACCCATACCCATATATATATTTATCCATGCCCATGTGATATTCACAGAGTACATTGGTAAATGATATTTTTATACTTTGACTGAAGGCTCCTATTACATAGGTCGCTCTAAACACAGAATTCCCTATTACAACAAAGTCTTTGGCTCTAAATAAATGGACTTATAGAGCGTTGATGAGAAAACCAAAATGCACAGAGAGTTGGCAATAAAAATGCATGGTTTCATGAACTTGGAGCTATTTACCAACACTCTTGCACCTTCACAATCACTTAACGGATAATAGTCCACCATTATTATACATTAAAATTCAAACTACACTGGTTTTAGAAAAAAAAATCTTAATTCGTACCCATGTGTAACCCACATTTTTGGATTATTTTCAAAGCCCCCTAAACAACTTGATGCTAAGTAACAATCAATAACACAAAGTAGAAATCCTCTACTTGGTTTGTGTAAAACCGCAAGACCTTCCCTATATAACTTACGTACTCTGAAGCATGGGGTCTCCCATCAGGTACAAATGAAAAATAGCCCGAACGTGAAAAATATGTAGTGATCATGTGAGCGTTACTAGTTAGTGTCCAGTGTATTAATTTGGCCCAATACTTCGCTATCACGCAATAAATGTTGCTTGATAATCTTGCGTTATGCAGAAATAAAATAATTCGTAAAATCTTTTCCGTTGTATGCTTAGAGCATGCTGGGTTAGGTTAGGAATAAACCCATACCTACTATCTTCCACCACAAATAATATATATATATATATATATATTCACTTTAATCACAGAATACGCCCTAATTTGTTTATTTACATTTACATTTTAAGCCTAAACCAAAATGCTGGAGTGCTATACATACAGTACAATAATATAATTATCAACAAAAAACAAATACAATACAAATTACAAATATTACGCACTTTAATCGACGATCCTCCTATTGACTCCCCATTTGCATGCCTACCCCTCTAAACAGGGCATATTCTGTGACCTACCCATATAAAATATCAGAATAAATGGTTCAGGCGTCTTTAAAATGACTTATTTTTGTTACCAGGTACTGCGTATGCTTCATGTGGATTCCCGGGCTCACCAGCGCACTGCCAGGTGTCTATCTCTGATGAAAGTCTGGCAGAGGGTGCCGTGGCCTCGTACGAGTGTGAACGAGGATTTGAACTGCTCGGCCCTTCCCGCAGGATGTGTGGCGCTGACGGCAAGTGGACTCCAGATGGCATACCTTTCTGTGGTAAGTGTGACATAAGAGAATATGTTGGCTATTACATGATTTTGTATTGCGATATATCCTAACTTATTGGGACATCATCATTAACAACATATAATGACGTCTGAAAAAAAAACTCCAACATCATTATCTAGTCTATTAGGTCATTGGTTTTTACGTAAGTAAGAGTATCTAGCGAATCGTCAATCAATAAATATCTTTTATATAACTCAAAACGGTAATAGTTAATCATCCATCAATCCAGTTAACATGGATCTTCATGCATGCTATGTAAGTATGGTGTGGAGTGGACAGTGGACGCATGTGCCCCTCTCTCGTATTGGCTTATACAGTCACCAAAAGAAGTGTCTTTCCCAACATCTTGCCTGTAATACCCCAGATAATATAAGTAATACTTAGACTTAAAAGCCCCTGATGATGATGACAAGTATAACACACACAATATAGCCAAAACAAACAAGAACTGACCTAACCAGCATGGTGATTCGAAGTAAAAACAGCAATTCCCTAAAAATTCTCCCAAAAATGTAACTTCAACAAAACACCTGCATGAGCACCACCGTTTCCGTACGGACGAGCTTGCCGTCTGCAATCCAATACTGCAATCGCAGTGGCATATCCCATCTCTCGTGACCCGCTTTTACTTTCTTCGTGAAATCACTTCTCATGAGCTGTGAATGGCTTCTAAAAAGCGGAAGGCATTGTGCGCGCTCCCAGCGATCTCGAATGAAAGCACACACTCCGCCCTTTGTTCGAGCTAATAACACTATCTTTGTACACTGGAGTGGATAAGGATAATAGCAAAATAAATTGCATAATCGTGATTTTTCAATCAGTGTACGCTTCACAACTACTATTTAATTTTGACGCCTTTGTTTATGTAACTAAAGCAGATGTCTAATGAATAGAGTTGGCACATATGATTTCGAGATAAGCTTAAGTTTCAATTTGTGTAATGACACAGAATAGTTAGAAGTTTCTTCTTTCCTTGTCGCAATTCGTTAGCTCTGGTGTCAGGATTACAAAGTATTCTGACGATATTATAATTTTATCCTACGACAACAGCTGAGAGCTCTATGAAGGATGGTGGCGGTCAGTCCTAGGTCTACCTCTTCCTCGCTTCCTTAATAATCACTTTTCCAAGACGGAAAGGTGATGGTTGTCATCATTTCGTATAAAGTGGCAACAACTTTTCGTCTTGGATCCACAGCTTGAATCTACATGTGGATCCAAGGATACTTTTATCTCCTTTTAAATCCACCTGATGGGTCCACGAATGCCTTTATGTCCTCTTACATCCATATGTGGATCCATGGAACTTCTTTTTGCTCTTCGATCCACTAGAACTATTGCAGTGCTGTGGATCCAAATGAAGGGATCCTTGCTCTCTATAAGTAGTTGTTGATAAGTTACCTGCAGGCCAATATAAGCTGTATTGTTGGTAATACCATGTTCTATTCTTCTTTATGATCTGTTTAACAAACAGTAACAAGTAAAATATCAGATTCAGATATTTATATTGCTTCCATAGTGTACAATAGGTGGAATATGAAATGACGTCTAGGTTCATATGGACCCCGTCGGGACAGTAAAGGAGAGAGCAGGAATAGGTACCAAGGTACACAAAAAAGAAAATTTTTAGTGTGATTATCTATAATAAAATGTCAATCCAATTTTATCTATTATTATTAGTATTATTAGTAAAAATTAATGACAGTTTTGTACAATATAAATAAATTAGATTACACCTATTCAATGTCAATTACCTTGTATAATATCATTATTATCATCGCCGCCTTAATGAGGGCAGGTAGCACTTTTTATTATCGTCCCGGTACTGGGGCATAGTAACCAGGGCCGATGGAACCAAATTCATTCATGTTCCTTCTAATACAATTTATACAAATACAAATAGCTACATTTTTTACTAACCATTGCTACCTTGTACGATTCATCTAAGCATTATTTCTACCTATACTTAACTGTATAAAAATAATTGGATTCCTACATTATTCGGAGCCATAAATGGTAAACATGTAGTCATTTGAACAAAACGTTACGTGAATTGGTAATACCTACAGATCAAAATTACAACCCAGCGAACTTATTTCTAACCCAGAAATATTGCCTGGAGAATCACTGATGACATGAACTTACTTATTACTATAGCGTTGTAAAACGTTTTTGCCATAACGGCTTCAGAAGTACCGATAATAACAACTTGATTATTATAATATACGGCACCTGATCATGCCTCATTCTTATACAGCTGCTATTCTATTGATGAGAGTGGAATAAACAGGTTGTAATGCAGACAAAATCACGGGCTATGTCGATAGATTATAGCCAATCGGAATCACAAACCAAATAAAGATGAAATTGCCGTTAATAGATATGAAATAGAATAGATAATCAACAAGACAAGTCATTATTATCACTATTATCTATTCCGTGGCGTCAAATAACTTCTAACTTAATCCATTAATTAGAGAAAAAAAACAACAATTAAGGCTAGTAATCACAGCTAGGCAATCACGGAACTTGATTGATTGAAACACAAAGAATATATTGGACAGTTTATATTGTAATATAGTTTAAAAAATGAAAAGTTAATTTATTGCATTGCAAAAACAGTTCCGTGACCATGAACACTCCACCGGTATATAGGTCTATGTCTAATCACAATCATGTTATGAAAGATAAAAGTTAAGTTTTTTATCGTAGCAAATAGCCTAGGAAATTCCCCATAGCCATTCCTTACAAACACCTTTTTAAATCAACATAGATCTAATCGTCTTTAAGTACTTCTTGTGCTGCATTAACTTAATAATGTCAATGTACTTCAGTCACTAAAAACCACACAGAGTACCTTGTTACACATGGAAAGTAAAATCCTTACAAGCAGCATTTGGCACACATCACGGCTTCCCTATTAGTCGACGACACAATCCTTATTGTGTAATTAGTATTCGACATGCGTTTTGTGTTACTCAGATGCACTGTCACGATGACCTGGAAGCCTTATTGTTTAAGGTCTACGACCGAAGAGTGTTTGAATAAAATTATAATCGTATGGTTATGATGAGGAACCACGAAGCACTCTTCCATAAATTATTTTACATATTTATTATTCTGTGCAATGAGATTATAACTACTACGTTTCTGTGTACTACTGTTATAAAACGGTAAAGGTTGTAACACATCGGTGCGGTCATTGCTGAGCTAGTGTCGTTTGCATATTATAGACCCCCAGGTTATTTTATCTCTAATCTTACATATAGGCAGTGCGGACGCTGGCTTGTTTCATGTTGGAAATAAGATACATCATTTCCCATTATTTTTATACTAGGTGTTTATGTAAATGTAATTGTAATGTGTAATTATTTGGCAATAGGATCGTTACAATAATATATATTAGCTACAGTTTGTCGTTGGTGTTACAAAAATCACGCCCCTTGTCAACCACAGAATTTGATCAATGTCTACATTGCGTATGGATTGTTGATTTAAATGTTGACAGAATAAACAATAATTATCAATATCGATCCACAGATGACGCAGAATACAAACTAAAATACCCACACAAAAATAATTATGTGACCGGGAATTCGGCTATTTTTGTTGCATTAGGAACGCACCGGCTCATGGCGAAAGTGCATTACACACTACAATTTTCAGGGAGGGTTGTGTGTAACATAAATAGCGTTTCAAGCAGTTTCACTTGCAGTATAATAGTGGAAGGATGTTCCAAGACGTTAGGACATGATAATTAAGGTGCTGAATGCTCCCAAATTGACTAATTTGATCGTGATTATCTCAAAACGTATACCATTTACAGGAAAAATGCACGTAATACTGGTCATATCTTCTTTCCATCTGCCGAAACCGAAACACGTTTACGAAAAGATTTCTCGATAGAAAAAAATCGTGAAGTGACCTCTAAAAAATCATTCAAACGTCCTAAAAAATGTTACATTATAATAAGACACCCCATTGAAATAAATCATAGTGATAAGCAATGTTTCAATGCATCCGTCTATAAGCTTATTTTTTTATAACAATAAGCATTTCTTTTATAACTAATTATTTGTACCGAAAAATGGAAAAGTCGAAGTGCAACGCAACGTAATCGCCATATTTTTGCTATGCATGAAGCGACCCTATAAGGTACAAAATAAGTTTCAAGTTTGTCTGCTGTAATAAACGTGCTCGCATTGGGTCCTGTCAGGGCCTTAAGCACAGATAAATCTGGTACAACCTAAGAGACGTGCTACAGAGATGTGAAGCAACCGTCCTCACGGTTTGAATACAGATCAGCAGTGATGTACGAAATGTGCTCGATTCTGCAAGCTCATGACATTTAGTGCGAAGTTTTGAAATCAAAAAGATTACTTTGTTTTACAGATTAGATGTTATTGGCACATTCAACCGGTTTCTTTAAATTAATTAAATAGTTTAAAAATGCAAAAAACACAAAGCTGTTGGCCTAGACTGATAAAACCTGTGCAGCGGCTACAAATACGTACCTTACGCATCTTGATTAATAAAATAATATTTAGATCAGAGAGCATTTTTGCTGTGACTGAAATACCTTCAACTACACCACAGGGGCACAGGGTCTAGCAAAGATCACAATCGCTAACGCTAACGCCTCACGCTAACTGAAAACATGAATCGAAATGACATTCGCTACGGAAAAGTTAGCGATTTCCGAAATGTCATTTCAGTACATTTTGGAGTTAGCGTTTGGCGTTAGCTTTAGTGGTTGGTATCTTTGCTAGACCCCCTGGGCTGTTATTTCAGGCTACGAATGACCCTAAGGTGAGCACAGGGACCAGCGATTTTTTCAGAAACTTCTTAGTGTGCCTTGGGAACATACAGTCCTGGGTGGTTATTCTCTATGGAAACGCAGATTCCACACGATATTGAAACCACGTCGTAATCGTGTCTTGCTCAAATCGTTCTTGGTTCTTTACCAATGTACTCTGTGCTTTGGTTTCCACAGGATCTCGGTCACAGAGTACATTGCTCTATAATACATCTAGGTGATTTCGTGCGGTTTTCAAACGTGGAATTGTTGACAGTTCAAATCGCGCTAATTCCACATTCATTTCGCGCGGTTTCGTTTTCATTTCATAGAGAATACAGTTTTGCAGATTTCATATGTAAGACAAGGAATTCGCGTGATTTCGAAGTAAGGAATCGATACGGAATAATCGCCTGACGTCTAGAAAGCCTGAGGTGGTTTTTCACGTATAAATTGTATAATAAATAAATAAATAAATAAATATGTGTAGACATTTTACACAGCGCCATCTAACCCCAAACTAATCATAGTTTGTACTGTACTATGGAAACCAGATAACATGGTAGGCATTGCTAAATAAGGAAAAAGATATTTGGAATTCATGGAGCTTTCATTTGGTAGTATACTTAGGAAATGCAAGCTCCATAAATTCTTTACAATTTTTATTCTACCTTTTCCCTGTTCCCTGTTTTTTACAACAAAAATATGACCTCATATTAATTATTATAATTACGAAAGTAACTCAATTCAATTCAATTCAATTGTTTATTTGCATTCCACAATTATGTTTAAAGATGTTCGTTTACGTAGTTACAGCTCATCATGGACCCTGTCGGGCACGCAACATTAGAAACATTAGAAGAGAGGAAGATAGATAATTAACATTAGTTTGTCAACATTAACATGCACCTAAAAATATTATACAACATTACTATTTATACATGATTTTCTTCTATATGTTTAAGATGACGTCGAATTTATTTATTTATATTAAAGTAAGTAGGCATATGTATAAGTACCTACTTACAGTCATGTTGGTATTTTCCTACTGCTTTATTACAAAATAATATTTATTTTCCCCCCTATAATTTATTGCTTTTACGTTCTATGTCATTGATTATCCATTATTATTATAAAAATTAGATTTATTATTATTAATTATATTTATACTATGCTTACATTTTATCGTTTAAATATTCATCGACGGTATAATAACTTTTTTCAATTAGAAAGTTCTTTACTTGTTTAATGAAAATTAAATTATTGGATTCATTCTTCATTGCTTCTGGAAGCCTGTTATATATATTGATAGACATAACAAGTGTACCGGAAGCGTACTCTAACCAACTCTGTCTGTTTGTCACCTTTCACGACTAAATGCGGATCTTGATGTTTGAACTCTGAGCAAGTACATAGGTTACTATTTATTGCGATAAATAAATTGTAGTCCACGCGTGTGAAGCCGCGGGTAAAAACTAGTACAGCCAAGTACAGCCTAGTGTCTATAAATACCTATTTATAGCTATGAAATCAACCTTAACCCTGGAATCTACTTGTATGTTTAGTAGGTACTTCATCCAAAGCTTTCCATTAATTCTAACGAATTTGTTGAAAGGCTTGTTAATGAATATTCATAACTCATCATTATGGCACACAGCTTGGGAAATGAATGAAATGACTGCGATGTCGTCATCGTGAGACGCGAAGAAAGTTGGCCTTTTGTGCTGCTTGACCTCCAGTCTGACAATGGCAGAGTACAATACTGCACAAATATGTGTATAGACCCGTGTCTTGATTCTATAAATACGTAAAGCACGAAGTTAAAACATGTATGAACCTTTCAAAATGTGTCAGAAATATCTATGAAAAATAAAACTATTCCCTAGTATACAGTTATACTATGCTTACTCCATTTTTTTGTCATTTTTTTGAACTCGATCGAAAAAGACAAAAGCCGGTTTAACTAATCCAAAACTCATCATCATATTCGGCCTGAAGACGTACACTACTGAACATGGGGATCCCCCAAAGAACGGCACTTTGAGCGGCTGCTTGAATCCGATCAAAGGCTACAATGACGCAACAGAGAGATATTAATTGTGTTCAAAAATCTCAATGATATTTGCTCCCTGTGAAGCTATTGGTAAACCACTGAAAATGTCTGTTGACACATTATATTATTGTCGTGAGTGTGTGGAAAATCACACGATTTAATCTTCTAAAAGTGAGCATCCCATTGCAATTAAATAAAACGTCATGAAGTCATGACATCAAATTAAATAAAGTTATATACAATCTAATGCAGAACCGATAACAGTATAGGTACGCCCATAAGTGGGCCAGCGTCTCGGGAACCGAACAATGCAAGATGAACACGCGATGCTCAATAAGCGATTGTCTCTTACTTTCTACATTACCATTGTGAATAATACCTGATGAGTGAACTCTCTGCTAGATCTTTGTTGGGAAATGTATTAATGTACCTTAGAAGAAATGCCCATATAACTTATATAGGTACTTTAATATAAGGTAAGTTTCTAAACATCGCCTTCTCAAAACTCACGCCACTTTTTTTTTGGTATTTTAGAAGGTAAGAAAATTAATAGCTTACTAGTGGAAATATGTCACACCGGAGTTCTTAGGCTGCTTTTCTGATAATTGTGGCACGATTTCAATAGGCATGATGACTACTATTAAAAATGAACAAGTAAATATTACTTCCATAAAGAAGATTAAAAATTAATGCAATAATTGAAAAAATAAGAAAAATCCGTAAATAAATCACGGAACTAAAGCTTTTCAAGTTTCTACAGGAGGCATCTCCTGTCCCTTTCTCGCGTAACAGAGCGCCCCCCAGTCACTATGAAAAATCTACTCGTGACGTCACACGCCAAAGAGATTGTATGAAAAGCTACCACAGCTTAAAATGAGGTACTATTACGACCTTCCTCTGACGTCACTTGCCGTTTGAGCTATCTCTTTCTATTCCGGTTTTTAAAATGCTTGTTAACTTGGTCAGTTTTTGAGATATTTAATTTTTGTTTTCACATATGTTTATCTTTTGAGGAATATAATTAATGAATCCAAAAAAAAATTCAGTCATCATGTCTATTGTCATTCTAAATAATTTTCTGGGAGTTCTTACACAGAGCACTGACCGCGCGAACGTCGTACGGACCCATTATATATTTCGCGAATATATATATTATATACCGGGATGCTATAGGTACTTATTCCAAGTATTGTACAAATGGTACGTTACCCCTCTCAGACTCGGAATTAAACCATACGCTATTGATGCATCTCCCATTCTTCAGGTAATTTTTCTCTTTTGTTCTAAGAAATTTTATTGCTATTCAAAATATGTAAAGTAGGGGCCACTAATCTGTAAAACGGGTTATATATTAGCCTAAACTTCTTTTTATTAATTAACGTGGAGTAGTTTTGGGATAATTAAACTGGCTTTTGTCTTTTTCAGTTGATTTTGATATTCCATATGTATTAGAAATACGTAAAACTTCCTTGATGTTTTAGCGGGAACGTGAAAAAGTTCACGTCGTTGCATTGTATTATTTCTCAAAACTTGTGCTTTTTCCAGTGTTAATGTTTGAAATTGGTGGCGTTTTACGCATTAAGTGCTGAATTACGAGCATGAGTGTGGTTAAGTGATATAATGTGGTGTAACGTGGTTTTTTGTGTTGCTTCCAAAATTCCATAGAGGCTTCTAGTAAAGTTGCCACCACTTTACTAGAGCATGACTTAGACTGGACTATGACTATGACTTGACTACGTAAAATATTCTAAAACTCGATGAAAATATACAACACTTGACACTGGCTAAATACATTATGTGTGGAGCCAAAATATAAGACAAAAAAAACATCCTTGCAAAAAAGACAAAGTTGGAGTACTTAACTATCCCAAAGCCACTAAGGGTAGAATAATGTTAACCAAATAAAAAGTAAGTAAGAACACATTTATACAAAATACATTTAAGATTACAGTAATAGAAATTTTAGAATTGAGTAACATTGTATGCAATTAACAATGTAACAATGGCATTAAGTAAGCGGTAGTCTACATCACAAGCGGCAGCGGTGGCGGGAACAAGGTGGCTTCAAACGCGCGCGTCACCGTTAACGACAAGACAAGTGTGTGGCACACTTCCACGCGCGCCGTTATCCACAGGGTTGCCACGCACTTTCACTGCACACTGTCATTTGTTATTTCAAATTATTGATGCCATTCATAAATAATTATTCTCTTTGAGGTTCATGTTAAGCCGTTTTTGTCTCTCGTCTTTTATTTAATCTTAAATAATGTTTTTTTTTAATTTATCAACGCAATGTAGTAAATTGGTATTTTTCGTTACTAATGTGATGTTTACTTTTGACAAATCGTTTTTCTTTCAAGGATAAAATAATGAACATCATTACTACTACAATTACTTAGTTCGATTTCTATTTAAATCTCAGCATTAAGTCAGTGTAGTGCGAATTCTGTGGTTAGTTTTGTGAAAGATTAAAAACATACTTAATAAATTTCAATTCTATCCTATTGCTGATAATAGAGTTAAAACTAGAGCGCAACACCAAAAAAAAATATCGTTTTATCAATGCATCATGACGACGTAAACCAAATATACAAAAAAATGGGGCTAATAGACTTGATTGATGCCCATTAGCAAGCCTTAGACTTAGCAAACTTAAGGAGCTTAATAATTTTTGATTTTTCTTTTATCATAGTATTAGGTTTTAGATTTTGGTTACATTTTTTTAACATAACCACAGCATTGCAAAATTGAAAGTCCCGCTTATCTATGCATGTCTAGTCGTCCGATTGTAGACAACCCTGTGTCATTTTGAACCGGAATGCTTACTACGGCCGGTGCGAGTCAATGGCTCGTGGCTCAACTAGGTTCCTATTACTGTAGTTGTAGCTAATGCCTGCAATCTCGTTCGTTCTAGTTCAGTTCCACTCATGTGCCACTGGATAAATCAGGTACACCTTTGCAAAAATGACTACTTCGAATCGCAGAATAACTGCTGCGGAAAGCGGCACGCAAACGCATAAACATCATGACATGAAATAAGAAACAATATTGGAACGTAAGATATTGCAAAATTAACAGCGCTGCCAATTGCTATTATAAAATAATTATTAATCTATAAGCCACGTTTCATCTAGAATATTGGGGGGCAAAGTTATAGTCAACTATGAAAAATTTGAACAATAAATATTTTTTTTACCCTAATTTATAAATATAAATAAGGATGTGTGGATATTACACACAGCGCCATCTAGCCCCACACTAAGCATAGCTTGTACTATGGGAACCAGATAACTGATACAATACTTATATACGTTTTTGTTTGTAAATACATACATAGAATACAATATAACACCCAGACACAGAACAAACATCTATGTTCATCTCACAAATGTAACATTCGATTCCTACCCAGGACAAACATTTGAAATGTTTGTCCTGGGTAGGAATCGAACCCACAGCCCTCAGTTCAGAAGGCAGGGATACTAGCAACTGAGCTATCGGGCCCGTAATGTGTATATAATTCCTTTATTCTAGTAATATTTTAAAATAAAGGATATTAGAAGTAAGTTACCTGATGACAGACGGACAGACAGACATACAGATGAGCGGAGCTTAAATAATAGAATAGAATAGAATAACTCTTTATTGCACATACCAACATAAAAGAAATTTGAACATTAAAGTACTTATAGTTAGTTAGTACAATGGGCGGCCTTATCACTAAGAGTGATCTCTTCCAGGCAACCTTTGGATGGATAGAATCCCAGGAACAAGGAGTAGTCAGCGGTGCGCATTATAAACAAAACAAGAAAAAGCAAATAACTTAAACATTAACTAATATTAGACAAACTAGTTATTTGTAGGCAACAATTTTACAAAATAATGCTATGCAACTATAATATTCATAAACATAAATAAATAAATATATAGGTGTGTATAATAAAAAAAATAAATATATATATACATATTATATAAATATATGTAAATAATAATACGTTACATATACTTACTTACATAAATATATATTTATAGAGCAGCGTTAAGTATGGGACAGGTAATGCAGTTTTAACATGTTTTTAAAAATTGGCAAGGACTTAGCACGTCTTATATCTTCCGGTAGAGCATTCCAAAGACGAGTGGATAATAGTAAAAAGAATCCGAAAACCTACTTTTTATAAAAATCGCGTTGGATTTATGATTTAAGTATCATCTGCTTAGCGCAATAAACCGAATTAATTATAATGTCAAAAAAAAATTAAATTGGTGGTGTGGTCAAATGCTATGCATATCAATTATAAAAAAAAAAATTAAGAACGAGATTTAAACTCGCATCCTAAGCTAGGACGTGCATCCAGCGATCTTTTAGACATTAAATCACTTGTAGCACGCGCGGCCTGAGATGCGATTGTACAAAATGGGCATGTGCCCAACATGCCCATTTTGCCACGCCCGTAGTTGTAAGATTAACATTGTGTAGGTTAAGTTATAGTGATTTGCCTACTGAGCGGCATAATCGCATGTGTGATTAAGCTCGTTAAATAAAAGATTTAAAAAAAAAAATGCTGGGTAAAAATTGAGCTGGTTTGTTTGTAACCTTATATTATCTAAGATTCAATTTAAACTGATGGCATCACTTAACTGCCTTAATTGCATGAGAATTAAATAACGTTAATTTTCGTTTTCTCTCGGGAAAACTAAAATTAATCTACAAAGTGTCACTATTTTAACTGCAGAATACACTACAAAATCGGCATGTTATTAGGGTTATTACACTACGTTTTATGACCATGATCATGATTCATGACTAACTCCGTGAGAATATGTTTTTACTTTTGCTGTTTTTGACGGCTAAGTGCCTAACTCTCCCTTTCACGCACCGCGAATTGTTCGCAAAACCTCAAACTTGCGCTGCAGCTTTTCAAGTCTTTTGTAATAGTTTGGCCATTAAGATTTTTGTGATACATCAGCGTTAGTAAACAGATCTTTTTATAGTCAAAATACCTACTGTTTTTATAGAATAGTGTCGGACGTTTTTTCTTTGGTAGTCAAACAAATACGTTATCAACTTTTCAGCGTTTAAGTGCTTCTGCTTGGTATTTTCACTGATGACTGGTAGCTACTTTGGTGGTTATTACTGGCGTAAAAGCGCCAAGCTTCCTCTCTTCTGATATCATTTCCTTCAAACATTCCCAAAACCAAAATAAAAATGGTCACATTTTAGTGGTTATTTCTTCTTACCGCCGTCTCGGTTGGTCGCGTACTTTCGATCTTGTTACCATTCGGGAGCTCGTTATTGTTCTTACAATCTACTCTACTGCCACACATCACGTAGGTAGTGAACATTGAAACAATATGGCTGACACTTTCATAGCCGTGATGTCAGGCTGTCAACGCGTGGAAGTTCTGATCGCGATAAGGGCGTCATTATATTCTGTTCTACAATAAATAGGGCGAATTCTATCGTTATTATATAGGTATGGAAAATTATACCTATGTTACCGGATCGGAAGATGATGCAAATATCTTATCGATGGGCACTGAGATCTCTATTTTTCTTGTTTCTTCTTGTCGGTTGCTATTGTTGTTGACGGCGACGACTACGGGTAGGTGCCTGTATACCTACAAAATTTGACGACATTTGTTACCTACCCTAGCCCTACCCCTCAAGATTTGTTCTTACACCCGCAAAATCAGCAGTTCCTTTCCCTTATTATATAAACGATAGCTATAAAACACTCGCACATTATTAATTTTTTAATGCTTCCTTGTTGCCCAAAATGATACTATTCGTTTAATGTATATTCGAGAAAAACCTAAAAGTAAGCTTGAATGCTCCAATGTCCAATTATCATCATCATAATAAGCCAGAAATGTCAATGTCAATTGATGGACATAGGCCTCCCATCGAGCACCACTTTCATGGGCATTTTATCTCTTTCATTCAACGGTTTCCCGTGGTTATGACCATATCCAAACAGCTCCAAAAATATCAAAATACCTGATTGTTATGCGTATTTTTTTTAGCCCAGTGACCAAATCTTTTGTCGACGTAGTGCGCCGCGGTCTTGCGCTATCAAGTTGTGTAAGTTCTGCCTTAATTACGATGGAATCTCTTTTACAGTGATCAACGTAGCTGCTGGCAAAGCGCCAATGCAGGCATCGACTGAGGATGGCGGCGTGCCCCAAAAAGCACTGGATGGCAGCACGGCAGCAACCTACAACTCAGAAACCTGCACCCTCACCAAAGCTGAGCGCGTGCCCTGGTGGTACGTCAACTTACTGGAACCTTACATGGTGCAACTCGTTAGATTGGACTTTGGGAAGCCTTGCTGTGGTAAGTCTATCAATATATTCGTTTTTTAGGGTTCCGTACTCAAAGGGTAAAGCGAACTCTATTACTAAGGCTCCGCTGTCCGTCTGTCACCAGGCTCTATCTCACGATGATGTATTTCTGTTGCTGCTATATCAACAAATACTAAAAACAGAATAAAATAAATATTTAAGGACCTCCCATACAAAAAACGTGATGTTTTGCTCCTTTTATAGATTACGGAACCCTTCGTGCGCGAGTCCGACGTGTCTTGGCCGTTTTTTTAAATAATAATATTAGTACGTCTACAAGTGCTAATCAGAATACTGCCTTCTATATAATTACGAGCGATATAAACGCCTTTGGTGTGTGTGAACTACGCAGCCGGTTGACAGGAGGCTCTGCCCCCGATGTCTGTCCGAGCGCAACCCCTTATTATTCAGAACATTTTAATACCTACTTGAGTGCTCGACTTGCGTTTATGTAATAGCACACAATCGCTTCACACTTAATAATGGATAGGAAACTGGATAAAGACGAAATCGATGGTTATAAAGTTACTTTAAACGCAGGTAATAGTTGTATGCCATAATTTTAATATACCTGCAGGGTGTTTAGTGGTTGGTTAACTAAACGTAGTGGGGAATGTAGGAGGATCTAATTGGAAAATGCGAGTTTGCGTAAAAGCCCCTAGGTGTTCAATTTTTCTATATTTTGATTTTTAGTTTTCATAGTTTAGGGGGCGTATGTGGGGGAGGTGGTGATGATTCGTGCAACTGCTCTTAATTTACTGATAACAACATTTATAGTTGTTTTTTTTTAAAGCCAACGATTCACATACATACATACATCCTGGACCCTTACTAAGATTCCCTGTGTCTTGGAGCCCAGGAGCTACGAGGACCATGATCCTGCAACACCTAGACACAGAACAAGTATTTGAGTATTTTTTCTGTGCTTAAGTCGCGGGAATCGAACCCGCCGCCTCCGGCTTATGAGCCGACCTGCTCAACCACCATACCTTGGAGCCAATCCAGATTAGTTTTAAAAACTTGGTAGCTCTTGACCTTATGATTATGACCATTACGAAGGTTAACCTTCATTCGACGATGTAGTCGTCATCATTATTAGTTATGGCGATTGTATTCAGATACCTTCTTCCTTGATGTTTAGGAACTCGGTAGTGGTATTGTTCTTTAGTGACGAAATTTCCTCGACCTTCCAATCAGATTTAAACCTTTGATTGTACCCAAAATGTATAAGCAAAGTACAGAACTGATTTTGATGTAATTTCTATGAAACCTTTATAAAAGTGGTGTGGGGAGGACTATGGTCAGCAATGGACGTTTTCAGGCTGTTGATATGATGACGATGATATAAATGTATTTCTTTTCAAATAAAATTATTTTCTAAATTGGTTTATATATGATTTAGCGAGTAGCATGAGCTGTGGAAATCTTAGGTAGAAATAGATTCAATATTTCTCTTCACGGTTTGACCAATGAACGACCACGCGGATCACGTCATACAATTTTTTTTTCGTTTTCATTGAATAGACGGTTTCTGGAGTGATAACTCTACATTGAAAGAAATACAGTGAAATATAATAGGAGTAAAACGCAATGAGAAAACTGCATGTCGAAGAAATGCAAATACTAACCGTTTATAATATGTCACAGTCTTATTGTAAGAACCGTTAGTTTACAAAAAACGTGGTTATTTGTAAACTGTCGATTTATTGCAAACGAGCAATGCATCTCATAATAAAACGGTTGATATTTTGGTTGTTTATAATTAATCGGCATCACTTCGTTTTATTGTAATTGTGTACTTCTAGTGTGATAAAAACTAACCTAACACTCCTCCTCGCTTCGCTCGTCGTCGTAACCTACTGGTTAGCCACTAGTGACTCTAAAAAACAATAAATTACCGCAAAAATGACGGGTTTGTTCACAATTAAACGCTACTAAAACCCGTTTATTTATAAACTCGCCGCTAGGCGCCGACCGTTTATAAATAATCGAAATATCATCCGTGTTATTGTAAGACAGATTGTCAGTTTGCAATAAGTGGTCAGTTTATAAATAACCGGTTTTATTTTCGTTTTTTTATAAACAAACGGTTTTTGCAATAAGACGGTGACATATACAAATGTTTATTCAAAACTGCCTTGGCAACACAATACCTACGTACCTGTACAGTACTGTACTGTTATTTAAAGCGCATTCCCAATGGTATCTTTTACCAACTCATTGCGCATTCTACAATATTTTGCAATCATCTACTTTCAGGGTAGTATGTACCTACTCTGCTCAGCATAAACTGAATAAAGTACCTGACGTAACAGGAACTGAAAGTGAGTGATTGCAAGATATTTCTGGAATGCGCATATTAAATAACTGTTATAGGTATATACAGGTACATACTGTAGGTATTGTGTTGCCTTCTTTTTCTTCTCGTGTAGGCAAGTGGTCAGCCCTGGTGTCAGAATTTTTAGGCCGCCCGAAGGCTTCTGACTTGGCTTAACGACTATTGTCTTACGACAACAGCCGGGACCGACGGCTTAACGTGCCCTCCGAAGTAGCGCTTAGTTCTAAATACCTACATTTTCCTGTAGCGGTCACCCATCATAGTAGAGACCGCAGCGAACGTTGCTTAAATTAACCGATCGGTTAGGAACGGCTAGTCGTGCTTCGCTATGATCGCTACTACTATTCAAGCCATTTCCAATGAATATTAGAACAAACCAGAACAAACATATCGGCAACCTGGATAGTGACAGAATGGAAGATAGTTGGTGGAGAATAATAAATTCATGCTGCCCGAATCGGTTCTCCAGAGAACGCATTACTTGCACTGGATCCACAAAAGTACTGAGACAGCCATCGGCTTCCCGCGCTTTTCACCAGGTCGGTCCACCAAATGCCAAATTCAACCAACCCAAAATGCCGTTTTTCAATTATTGTTAAATTAAATTTGATGATACGTGCTTTTTCGTTGGGTTACGTTTGTGTTACGTTATGTACGATCTTGTTTATTGATGCACTAACACTGCAGTGTTTGGATAATCGTTGTGTTCTATTTAATCCATTACATGACCAATCTTGACTGACGGCTAAAAATAAATTACTCACCACAAATAGTCTTTAATAAACTGGTTTTATAAATTGTATATCATTTTTTTTTATGGGAATTAATGACGTGACGAGCTGGTCGTTCACCTGATGTTAAGCAATACGGCCGCCCATAACAGTTGCAGTGTCACTCGGAACTTTAAAATAATAAAGTTTCGCGTGACACTGCACTGCGCACGTCATCCTGAGACATCACACAGTCTAGTAATCAGATTACTACCCTGTGTAATCAGGTCATAAAGTCTCATTTGCCCAGTAATTTCACTAGCTACAATGCCCTTCAAACCGGAACACAGTAGTGCTTACACACTACTGCTTGGCGGCAGAATAACTGGCAAAGCGTTGGTACCTACCTAGACGAACTTTGCAGAAAAGCCCTACCACCTAGTAAAGTAGTAGTAGTTGTAACGTGTATTATATTATCTGAGTATTATTCCAGAAGATACTCATGACGGAGAGGAGAATAACTCATTTCCATTCCATTACATTCAGTAATTTAATTATTTATAGGTACCTACTTAATATTTTAAATTTAAATCAGTACATATTATTAAATCAATCAGCATAATTAATACCTATTATAATTTATTGCAATAAAGATATCATATATATATTAAGTACAAGTTACAATTAAAAAAAAAATACAAATAATTATAACTAAAACATTATTTACATAATTTACAATGCAAATACGCCATCCAGCTCACCACCGCGGGGTAAGGTTCCCAGAATACTGGCAGCATTACCTCGCTGGATAAGGAGGCTTAACCTCTGAGCGAAGAATGTGCCAGCTCTGGGATCCCCCGAGGCGAGGACCAATCTTGTGGAGATCTGATTGCAAAATTTTTTGGTGTCGGACGACCACGGTCCCAGTGTTTCCATGGCAAGCGCAAAAAATTCATGATCTGCGCTAACCTGCGCATATTTGCGCTGTTTTAGTGTTTGTGCTTGCTCGGCCACGGCCCCGACGCTGCTGCTGGAGACATGGGAAGGTGCCAGGGTGTCCACACACGTGGCGTCCCAGACAAGTGTGCGTCCAAGACACCACGGGACTAAGGTGGCACCATCTGGCCTCTTACCGTCGTCTCTTAGCATTCCAGTCGGCTCCAGCGTCGAGGGCACGGATGCTGTGGAGAGTGCCCGCCTGACTAAATCGTTGATAGCCCAATGTCGAAATAGCCGGCCGGCACTCCTCACACACGCCGCCACGCCCGTGTCGTCCGAGTTGGTCGACGTCTCGGCCGCATTGGCAGCGGTGAGGCTCGCACAGTCCAACCCCCAAACGTAAACCCACCGCTACGCGGGTCTAAGATGGTCGCCAGATTGACGGAGGGGAGAGCACAGAGCCAGTGACCTGACTCCACCTCCGAAGAAGCAAGGAGACGTGCTCGATCCGCATCATCTGTCACCTGATCTAATAAGGCCGAATGTGTTAATTTTATTAGTGGAATGTCCCACGCACTTTGTCTCCCCACTTCGGTAGGAGCACTGACGCCTTGGCATGAGGCACACCAGGCCGACAAGGCCTCTGCCTGACCAGCAACCCGAACATCGGCAATAGGAGTTTTTAAAATCATGCCGATGAGGGTTTGCGAGCCATGACAAGAAGCCAAAAAAGCCGGGAGTGCCACGGTAGAAGACCGACGGATGCCTAGGCCACCGAAAGAAATGGGGAGAGTCGCTTGTGCCCAAGCGCGACTATCGAAATGAAGATTTAGAATTTTGGTGACAGTGTCTTTTAGAGTCGAATCGACCAGGTCAACAATTGACTGAAAATACCACATGGGGCAACTTCGCAATAAGTACATAAATTTTGGTGTAAAGAGACAAAGCCATAAAGAGAGATAAATAGCCATGTGAGGCTTAATTTCAAACAGGCGACCGGACACCTCATTAAAGTTTTCAATTTTTGATGTCACCAAAGGCGGGATTGCTTCTAAAAATATAGGGGAACCTAGCAAGGTCAGCGAGGATTTTGTTTGAACCGAAATATTAGGGCATAAGGAGTTAAATTTGTCAAGGATAGATGTGCGAATTTGATCTGAGATATGATCCGGAATGAAAATTTCACATTTATTGTAATTCAGAGTTAAACCAATGCAGCTGAAGTGATGAATGACTGATTTAAGGTCATCCAAAACCACCGATGCACTGCCACCATCAACATATACCTCCATGACTGCGACCACAGAGTACATTGGTAAAGACGGACTGCCACCTAAAGAACCGTCATCGAGGTACCAAATGTTAAATTTAGAATTTAGTTGTCTAATTGTAGGGTCGATTCCTAAACCAAAAAGGGCTGGACCGAGAGGATCTCCTTGCTGGCAACCGACGCAAGATGATAATAGTAATTGTAGTTATTCATTATCTTCATCAGGTATTTTATTACCTTAATTTCGTCTGTTTTTAATACTTTAGGTATGGGTTTATCAAAAACGTTAAGATTACCGAGGTCAAAGGTTGCTTTTCAGGGAAACAGGTGCATCTTGGATTGTGGTCGAAACCTCAGAATAATCTTATTACTCTCGGCAAAATTCATCTTCATTAGGAGTTACAATCATTTAACAATTGCTTGAACAATTGATATCTAATTTATTGGATAACATTATTTCCCTCTCTTGTTATAATTTATACAGGATGCAATTTAATTCATTAGCATAAATTGAGCCTATGTTAGTACATCATTTATAGATGATTATTAAAGAGTAAAAGTGTGTAAATGAAAATATTTTTATTGAAAATTAGCGCCTAACGCAGTTGGCACGGATGATTTTGATACATTTAAACGTTCTTATACCTTGTATGTACTAATTAAAAACAGTATGTCATTATTTTAATTATATTTTGTATTGTAGCATTTGATTAAGTAAGTTATTCCATTTTTTGGAGTTATTATTGTTACAAAACCAATGTGTTAGAATTCAAAAATTTTGGTCCAGACGTAACCGGTATCAGGAGTAGGTACTTAGTTTCAAAGGATGCTAATGAATTCAATTACACCCAGTATATTTACTTAAGCTCATTGTAAGTGAATCGTGTTCTTTATGAGTATATAAATTCGTTAAACCAAAACTTATCTACATTTTTTACAATAATAGTAGGTCATCAATTTTAGGATCAAGAATGAATAAAATTCTTGCAAATTACAAAAACATGGTAAACCTAACAATACGTTGATGTTCATTTTTTGCTTTTACGCCACTTACTTATGGCGGACCCTGCCCGCGCTTTGATGTTTTAATTAGATTGAAATGAAGCCAAGGTGGAGTGGTAGGGTACTGACTGCGCTACCCACTTCATCCGTCTGTCTCATTTGTCTTTCTCTCATATAGCAGCAATTACATTATAGCTCATGGGAGCTGTAATGTAATTGCTCCCGTATGCCAATTTACAAAACCGGCCGGCCAATCAATAAAATGCCATAAATTTTGCCTCTTTGCTACTTCACTTTCCTTTGAACCTTTGTTCACGAAAGTAAGGAAATCAATAATTCCGGTTCTCGATGAGACTACTTACACAGAACGTTGTTATACTGCTTGTTAGACTAATTATAGAAAGTTTAAAACTTCACTATGCATGTCTTGGAATATTGCAATCAATACTTCGCTCGCGCTGAAGCTATCGGGCTCAAAGGCATACTTACACTTTTAGTTTAGATGACAATGATTAGAACTGGCGAAAGAAGGCAGATTGCGCCTCCCTTCTGTTGCCGTCCCATCCATTCATCCTTTTTCTCTTTTCGCTTCTCTCTTACCCATAAACAGGGTTAGGTTAGGACGTAAAACGAATTAACCTATGTGAAGCCGGGGTGGGTCAACTAGTTAGGTACCTAATAACCTTGTAACCGGTATACCCATCAATGTCTTACTTAGCTGCAGCTGGCATATATGGTATACAGCTAATTCAATAAACCGAAAAACAAAACAAAAGAACTACTCCTTCGCTAAATAATGTTGACTTTTTAGTTTTTACTAGATGGTAGTAGCACTTTTTCGTCTAGGTCAACGCTTTAGCCAGTTATTCCGCCGCCAAGCAGTACCTGTTGTACTAGCACTACATTGATTTGAAGGGCACTGTAGCTAGTCATAATAATATGTAAATGAACCTAGTAATCTGATTACTAGACTAGAATTTTAAATTAAATATTTGAACTTATGGTTAATCTACTAGTTGAGTGCACAAATTAAAGACAAAACAATTGAGTACGTCGTGCGAAGCTGCCCAGCCTTTTGCAGCTCACCCCTACGAAACATCTAAAAGAAAAAAAAAAGAATGCAGGCATACTGCAGACGAGAGGATTAAAACCAGGATAGGTCAAAGGGTACGATATTAATAAAACACTTAAACCCTGCCTTTGTAGTGTTTCGGCGGCCAAGGGCAATCAGAAGGCGGATTAATTAATTTAATCCGCCTAAAAAAGTGAACGTGTCAATCTGTAATGCAATATCGGAGTATAATTGGAAGTGAGGAAATAATTGATAGCAGGGGTTGGTCAGTACGAACGAACAGGAGCTGGTAATAAGTATCGGTTGAAACAGATTGATGTGCCCTATTGCGTTAGTGTTACATGCCGCCACAAAATAAATATAATATGTACATGTCGAAATAGAATAATTGAATATGAATATAAATTATTAAGCTCGGGGCAAAAGTCGTTAGGCCACGTCAGATGCTTTTGGATGGCCTGACCCCGAGGCTTGACCATTTGACTACATGAGTGAGAAGAAGGAGAGCCTTCTTCTCACACTTAGCAACTGTTTTCTTACGACAAAAGGCGGGACCGACTTGACTTGCCCGCCGAAGTGGTAGTGCTCAGTTGTACCACAGATATTAAAATAGTATTTAGTGGTTGCGGTCACCCATTCAAATGATGACCGCAGCGGACGTAGCGGTTATGGTTGGTACGTCGCTATGCGCCCTTATCTCGTGTGGAGTCAAATTTGGCTGATAAATACATCTTGTTATTTTAACTTTAGATTTTATGTACAAAAACAATTCGTCATACTCATATATATAACATATAAAAAACAATGCTGCAGTTAATTATAAAACGTGGCAAAATTCTCAGAGAATGCTATCGCGCCTCGCGAATTCAATGTAATATTAACGTAATCGCACAAATACCTGATGAACCGCTGACGTAGTGCTGTGAGACTGTCTGCCACTGCGTGGGGGCGTTCGTGGGGGCAGACGGTAATATATTACGAATCACTATGGTAAACCACCCCCGCGGGGGCGGATAGCCATCAGTGAGACCATCTGCCACCACGTGGGGGGCGATCGTGGGGGCAGATAACCGGTGTGAAATTAGCGGCCTAAAGTTAGCGGCCTGAGATAACCCGACCAAATTGTAAAGTCAACACTTTTAACAACATTTCTCGATAAGGTTCTATAGAGCCTTTCAGGTGAGTATAAATTTATAAATTTCAGGTATTTCATTGGTGTGAAAAAAAAAACTCGGGGCTACAAAAGAAATCTAGACACTTTAATATGAAAAGTAGGCGTGTGACAGCAAATGAAAAAAAGCTTTCAATAAGCTTTTTAAGGCCTATTATATGCAAAGAACTACTACAACTGCAGACACTTAAGAGATGAAAAATAAATAAAAGCTCTGTAAAATGTTGGTTCTGCGAACGAAATCTACACACGTTACTATGAAAAGTCGAAATGTGTCAGAAAATGAAAACTAGCATTCGATGAAGCTTTTTAAGGCCTATCATATCAAAAGAACTGCTACCACTCCAGGTACTTCAGAGATAAAGAAATAATTAAAAGCTCTGTAAAATGTCGGTTCTAAGAACGAAATCTACACACATTACTATGAAAAGTCGAAATGTGTCAGAAAATGAAAATGACCATTCGATGAAGCTTTTTAAAGCCTATCATATGCAAAAAACTGCTAGAACTCCAGGTGCTTCAGAGATAAAGAAATAATTAAAAGCTCTGTAAAATGTCGGTTCTACGAACGAAATCTACACACATTACTATGAAAAGTCGAAATGTGTCAGAAAATGAAAATGACCATTCGATGAAGCTTTTTAAGGCCTATCATATGCAAAGAACTGCTGCAACTCCAGGTACTTCAGAGATGAAGAAATAAATAAAAGCTCGGTAAAATGTCGGTTCTACGAACGAAATCTACACACATTACTATGAAAAGTCGAAATGTGTCAGAAAATGAAAATAAGCTTTCAATGAAGCATTTTGAGGCCTATCATATGCAAAGAACTGCTGTAACTCCAGGTACTTCAGAGATGAAGAAATAAATAAAAGCTCGGTAAAATGTCGGTTCTACGAACGAAATCTACACACATTACTATGAAAAGTCGAAATGTGTCAGAAAATGAAAATTACCATTCGATGAAGCTTTTTAAGGCCTATCATATGCAAAAAACTGCTACAACTCCAGGTACTTCAGAGATGAAGAAATAAATAAAAGCTCGGTAAAATGTAGGTTCTGCGAACGAAATCTACACACATTACTATGAAAAGTCGAAATGTGTCAGAAAATGAAAATGATCATTCGATGAAGCTTTTTAAGGCCTATCATATGCAAAGAACTGCTAGAACTCCAGGTACTTCAGAGATGAAGAAATAATTAAAAGCTCAGTAAAATGTCGGTTCTACGAACGAAATCTACACACATTACTATGAAAAGTCGAAATGTGTCAGAAAATGAAAATTACCATTCGATGAAGCTTTTTAAGGCCTATCATATGCAAAAAACTGCTACAACTCCAGGTACTTCAGAGATGAAGAAATAAATAAAAGCTCGGTAAAATGTAGGTTCTGCGAACGAAATCTACACACATTACTATGAAAAGTCGAAATGTGTCAGAAAATGAGAATGATCATTCGATGAAGCTTTTTAAGGCCTATCATATGCAAAGAACTGCTAGAACTCCAGGTACTTCAGAGATGAAGAAATAATTAAAAGCTCAGTAAAATGTCGGTTCTACGAACGAAATCTACACACATTACTATGAAAAGTCGAAATGTGTCAGAAAATGAAAATGACCATTCGATGAAGCTTTTTAAGGCCTATCATATGCAAAGAACTGCTGCAACTCCAGGTACTTCAGAGATGAAGAAATAAATAAAAGCTCGGTAAAATGTCGGTTCTACGAACGAAATCTACACACATTACTATGAAAAGTCGAAATGTGTCAGAAAATGAAAATAAGCTTTCAATGAAGCATTTTGAGGCATATCATATGCAAAGAACTGCTGTAACTCCAGGTACTTCAGAGATGAAGAAATAAATAAAAGCTCGGTAAAATGTCGGTTCTACGAACGAAATCTACACACATTACTATGAAAAGTCGAAATGTGTCAGAAAATGAAAATTACCATTCGATGAAGCTTTTTAAGGCCTATCATATGCAAAAAACTGCTACAACTCCAGGTACTTCAGAGATGAAGAAATAAATAAAAGCTCGGTAAAATGTAGGTTCTGCGAACGAAATCTACACACATTACTATGAAATGTCGAAATGTGTCAGAAAATGAAAATTATCATTCGATGAAGCTTTTTAAGGCCTATCATATGCAAAGAACTGCTAGAACTCCAGGTACTTCAGAGATGAAGAAATAATTAAAAGCTCAGTAAAATGTCGGTTCTACGAACGAAATCTACACACATTACTATGAAAAGTCGAAATGTGTCAGAAAATGAAAATGACCATTCGATGAAGCTTTTTAAGGCCTATCATATGCAAAGAACTGCTGCAACTCCAGGTACTTCAGAGATGAAGAAATAAATAAAAGCTCGGTAAAATGTCGGTTCTACGAACGAAATCTACACACATTACTATGAAAAGTCGAAATGTGTCAGAAAATGAAAATGACCATTCGATGAAGCTTTTTAAAGCCTATCATATGCAAAAAAACTGCTAGAACTCCAGGTGCTTCAGAGATGAAGAAATAAATAAAAGCTCGGTAAAATGTCGGTTCTACGAACGAAATCTACACACATTACTATGAAAAGTCGAAATGTGTCAGAAAATGAAAACTAGCATTCGATGAAGCTTTTTAAGGCCTATCATATCAAAAGAACTGCTACCACTCCAGGTACTTCAGAGATAAAGAAATAATTAAAAGCTCTGTAAAATGTCGGTTCTAAGAACGAAATCTACACACATTACTATGAAAAGTCGAAATGTGTCAGAAAATGAAAATGACCATTCGATGAAGCTTTTTAAGGCCTATCATATGCAAAGAACTGCTAGAACTCCAGGTGCTTCAGAGATAAAGAAATAATTAAAAGCTCTGTAAAATGTCGGTTCTACGAACGAAATCTACACACATTACTATGAAAAGTCGAAATGTGTCAGAAAATGAAAATGACCATTCGATGAAGCTTTTTAAGGCCTATCATATGCAAAGAACTGCTAGAACTCCAGGTACTTCAGAGATGAAGAAATAATTAAAAGCTCAGTAAAATGTCGGTTCTACGAACGAAATCTACACACATTACTATGAAAAGTCGAAATGTGTCAGAAAATGAAAATGACCATTCGATGAAGCTTTTTAAGGCCTATCATATGCAAAGAACTGCTGCAACTCCAGGTACTTCAGAGATGAAGAAATAAATAAAAGCTCGGTAAAATGTCGGTTCTACGAACGAAATCTACACACATTACTATGAAAAGTCGAAATGTGTCAGAAAATGAAAATTACCATTCGATGAAGCTTTTTAAGGCCTATCATATGCAAAGAACTGCTGCAACTCCAGGTACTTCAGAGATGAAGAAATAAATAAAAGCTCGGTAAAATGTCGGTTCTACGAACGAAATCTACACACATTACTATGAAAAGTCGAAATGTGTCAGAAAATGAAAATGACCTTTCGATGAAGCTTTTTAAGGCCTATCATATGCAAAGAACTGCTGCAACTCCAGGTACTTCAGAGATGAAGAAATAAATAAAAGCTCGGTAAAATGTCGGTTCTACGAACGAAATCTACACACATTACTATGAAAAGTCGAAATGTGTCAGAAAATGAAAATGACCATTCGATGAAGCTTTTTAAAGCCTATCATATGCAAAAAACTGCTACAACTCCAGGTACTTCAGAGATGAAGAAATAAATAAAAGCTCGGTAAAATGTCGGTTCTACGAACGAAATCTACACACATTACTATGAAAAGTCGAAATGTGTCAGAAAATGAAAACTAGCTTTCGATGAAGCTTTTTAAGCCCTATCATATCAAAAGAACTGCTAGAACTCCAGGTACTTCAGAGATGAAGAAATAATTAAAAGCTCGGTAAAGTGTCGGTTCTACGAACGAAATCTACACACATTACTATGAAAAGTCGAAATGTGTCAGAAAATGAAAATGACCATTCGATGAAGCTTTTTAAAGCCTATCATATGCAAAAAACTGCTAGAACTCCAGGTGCTTCAGAGATAAAGAAATAATTAAAAGCTCTGTAAAATGTCGGTTCTACGAACGAAATCTACACACATTACTATGAAAAGTCGAAATGTGTCAGAAAATGAAAATGACCATTCGATGAAGCTTTTTAAGGCCTATCATATGCAAAGAACTGCTGCAACTCCAGGTACTTCAGAGATGAAGAAATAAATAAAAGCTCGGTAAAATGTCGGTTCTACGAACGAAATCTACACACATTACTATGAAAAGTCGAAATGTGTCAGAAAATGAAAATTACCATTCGATGAAGCTTTTTAAGGCCTATCATATGCAAAGAACTGCTGCAACTCCAGGTACTTCAGAGATGAAGAAATAAATAAAAGCTCGGTAAAATGTCGGTTCTACGAACGAAATCTACACACATTACTATGAAAAGTCGAAATGTGTCAGAAAATGAAAATGACCATTCGATGAAGCTTTCTAAAGCCTATCATATGCAAAAAACTGCTAGAACTCCAGGTGCTTCAGAGATGAAGAAATAAATAAAAGCTCGGTAAAATGTCGGTTCTACGAACGAAATCTACACACATTACTATGAAAAGTCGAAATGTGTCAGAAAATGAAAACTAGCATTCGATGAAGCTTTTTAAGGCCTATCATATCAAAAGAACTGCTACCACTCCAGGTACTTCAGAGATGAAGAAATAATTAAAAGCTCGGTAAAATGTCGGTTCTACGAACGAAATCTACACACATTACTATGAAGTGGAAATGTGTCAGAAAATGAAAACAAGCACTCGATGAAAATTTTTAAGGCCTATCATATCCAAAGAACTGCTACAACTCCAGGTACTTCAGAGATGAAGAAGTAATTAAAAACTCTGTAAATGGTCGGTTCAACGAAAGAAATCTACACACATTACTATGAAAAGTCGAATTGTGTCAGAAAATGAAAATAAGCTTTCAATGAAGCATTTTGAGGCCTATCATATGCAAAGAACTGCTGCAACTCCAGGTACTTCAGAGATGAAGAAATAAATAGCTCGGTAAAATGTAGGTTCTGCGAACAAAATCTACACACATTACTATGAAAAGTCAAAATGTGTCAGAAAATGAAAATTACCATTCGATGAAGCTTTTTAAGGCCTATCATATGCAAAGAACTGCTAGAACTCCAGGTACTTCAGAGATAAAGAAATAATTAAAAGCTCTTTAAAATGTCGGTTCTACGAACGAAATCTACACACATTACTATGAAAAGTCGAAATGTGTCAGAAAATGAAAATGATCATTCGATGAAGCTTTTTAAGGCCTATCATATGCAAAGAACTGCTAGAACTCCAGGTACTTCAGAGATGAAGAAATAATTAAAAGCTCAGTAAAATGTCGGTTCTACGAACGAAATCTACACACATTACTATGAAAAGTCGAAATGTGTCAGAAAATGAAAATGACCATTCGATGAAGCTTTTTAAGGCCTATCATATGCAAAGAACTGCTGCAACTCCAGGTACTTCAGAGATGAAGAAATAAATAAAAGCTCGGTAAAATGTCGGTTCTACGAACGAAATCTACACACATTACTATGAAAAGTCGAAATGTGTCAGAAAATGAAAATAAGCTTTCAATGAAGCATTTTGAGGCATATCATATGCAAAGAACTGCTGTAACTCCAGGTACTTCAGAGATGAAGAAATAAATAAAAGCTCGGTAAAATGTCGGTTCTACGAACGAAATCTACACACATTACTATGAAAAGTCGAAATGTGTCAGAAAATGAAAATTACCATTCGATGAAGCTTTTTAAGGCCTATCATATGCAAAAAATTGCTACAATTCCAGGTACTTCAGAGATGAAGAAATAAATAAAAGCTCGGTAAAATGTAGGTTCTGCGAACGAAATCTACACACATTACTATGAAATGTCGAAATGTGTCAGAAAATGAAAATGATCATTCGATGAAGCTTTTTAAGGCCTATCATATCCAAAGAACTGCTAGAACTCCAGGTACTTCAGAGATGAAGAAATAATTAAAAGCTCAGTAAAATGTCGGTTCTACGAACGAAATCTACACACATTACTATGAAAAGTCGAAATGTGTCAGAAAATGAAAATGACCATTCGATGAAGCTTTTTAAGGCCTATCATATGCAAAGAACTGCTACAACTCCAGGTACTTCAGAGATGAAGAAATAAATAAAAGCTCGGTAAAATGTCGGTTCTACGAACGAAATCTACACACATTACTATGAAAAGTCGAAATGTGTCAGAAAATGAAAATGACCATTCGATGAAGCTTTTTAAAGCCTATCATATGCAAAAAACTGCTAGAACTCCAGGTGCTTCAGAGATGAAGAAATAAATAAAAGCTCGGTAAAATGTCGGTTCTACGAACGAAATCTACACACATTACTATGAAAAGTCGAAATGTGTCAGAAAATGAAAACTAGCATTCGATGAAGCTTTTTAAGGCCTATCATATCAAAAGAACTGCTAACACTCCAGGTACTTCAGAGATAAAGAAATAATTAAAAGCTCTGTAAAATGTCGGTTCTAAGAACGAAATCTACACACATTACTATGAAAAGTCGAAATGTGTCAGAAAATGAAAATGACCATTCGATGAAGCTTTTTAAGGCCTATCATATGCAAAGAACTGCTAGAACTCCAGGTGCTTCAGAGATAAAGAAATAATTAAAAGCTCTGTAAAATGTCGGTTCTACGAACGAAATCTACACACATTACTATGAAAAGTCGAAATGTGTCAGAAAATGAAAATGACCATTCGATGAAGCTTTTTAAGGCCTATCATATGCAAAGAACTGCTGCAACTCCAGGTACTTCAGAGATGAAGAAATAAATAAAAGCTCGGTAAAATGTCGGTTCTACGAACGAAATCTACACACATTACTATGAAAAGTCGAAATGTGTCAGAAAATGAAAATTACCATTCGATGAAGCTTTTTAAGGCCTATCATATGCAAAGAACTGCTGCAACTCCAGGTACTTCAGAGATGAAGAAATAAATAAAAGCTCGGTAAAATGTCGGTTCTACGAACGAAATCTACACACATTACTATGAAAAGTCGAAATGTGTCAGAAAATGAAAATGACCTTTCGATGAAGCTTTTTAAGGCCTATCATATGCAAAGAACTGCTGCAACTCCAGGTACTTCAGAGATGAAGAAATAAATAAAAGCTCGGTAAAATGTCGGTTCTACGAACGAAATCTACACACATTACTATGAAAAGTCGAAATGTGTCAGAAAATGAAAATGACCTTTCGATGAAGCTTTTTAAGGCCTATCATATGCAAAGAACTGCTGCAACTCCAGGTACTTCAGAGATGAAGAAATAAATAAAAGCTCGGTAAAATGTCGGTTCTACGAACGAAATCTACACACATTACTATGAAAAGTCGAAATGTGTCAGAAAATGAAAATGACCATTCGATGAAGCTTTTTAAAGCCTATCATATGCAAAAAACTGCTAGAACTCCAGGTGCTTCAGAGATGAAGAAATAAATAAAAGCTCGGTAAAATGTCGGTTCTACGAACGAAATCTACACACATTACTATGAAAAGTCGAAATGTGTCAGAAAATGAAAACTAGCATTCGATGAAGCTTTTTAAGCCCTATCATATCAAAAGAACTGCTAACACTCCAGGTACTTCAGAGATAAAGAAATAATTAAAAGCTCTGTAAAATGTCGGTTCTAAGAACGAAATCTACACACATTACTATGAAAAGTCGAAATGTGTCAGAAAATGAAAATGACCATTCGATGAAGCTTTTTAAGGCCTATCATATGCAAAGAACTGCTAGAACTCCAGGTGCTTCAGAGATAAAGAAATAATTAAAAGCTCTGTAAAATGTCGGTTCTACGAACGAAATCTACACACATTACTATGAAAAGTCGAAATGTGTCAGAAAATGAAAATGACCATTCGATGAAGCTTTTTAAGGCCTATCATATGCAAAGAACTGCTGCAACTCCAGGTACTTCAGAGATGAAGAAATAAATAAAAGCTCGGTAAAATGTCGGTTCTACGAACGAAATCTACACACATTACTATGAAAAGTCGAAATGTGTCAGAAAATGAAAATTACCATTCGATGAAGCTTTTTAAGGCCTATCATATGCAAAGAACTGCTGCAACTCCAGGTACTTCAGAGATGAAGAAATAAATAAAAGCTCGGTAAAATGTCGGTTCTACGAACGAAATCTACACACATTACTATGAAAAGTCGAAATGTGTCAGAAAATGAAAATGACCTTTCGATGAAGCTTTTTAAGGCCTATCAAATGCAAAGAACTGCTGCAACTCCAGGTACTTCAGAGATGAAGAAATAAATAAAAGCTCGGTAAAATGTCGGTTCTACGAACGAAATCTACACACATTACTATGAAAAGTCGAAATGTGTCAGAAAATGAAAATTACCATTCGATGAAGCTTTTTAAGGCCTATCATATGCAAAGAACTGCTGCAACTCCAGGTACTTCAGAGATGAAGAAATAAATAAAAGCTCGGTAAAATGTCGGTTCTACGAACGAAATCTACACACATTACTATGAAAAGTCGAAATGTGTCAGAAAATGAAAATGACCTTTCGATGAAGCTTTTTAAGGCCTATCATATGCAAAGAACTGCTGCAACTCTAGGTACTTCAGAGATGAAGAAATAAATAAAAGCTCGGTAAAATGTCGGTTCTACGAACGAAATCTACACACATTACTATGAAAAGTCGAAATGTGTCAGAAAATGAAAATGACCTTTCGATGAAGCTTTTTAAGGCCTATCATATGCAAAGAACTGCTGCAACTCCAGGTACTTCAGAGATGAAGAAATAAATAAAAGCTCGGTAAAATGTCGGTTCTACGAACGAAATCTACACACATTACTATGAAAAGTCGAAATGTGTCAGAAAATGAAAATGACCATTCGATGAAGCTTTTTAAAGCCTATCATATGCAAAAAACTGCTAGAACTCCAGGTGCTTCAGAGATGAAGAAATAAATAAAAGCTCGGTAAAATGTCGGTTCTACGAACGAAATCTACACACATTACTATGAAAAGTCGAAATGTGTCAGAAAATGAAAACTAGCATTCGATGAAGCTTTTTAAGCCCTATCATATCAAAAGAACTGCTAGAACTCCAGGTACTTCAGAGATGAAGAAATAATTAAAAGCTCGGTAAAGTGTCGGTTCTACGAACGAAATCTACACACATTACTATGAAAAGTCGAAATGTGTCAGAAAATGAAAATGACCATTCGATGAAGCTTTTTAAAGCCTATCATATGCAAAAAACTGCTAGAACTCCAGGTGCTTCAGAGATAAAGAAATAATTAAAAGCTCTGTAAAATGTCGGTTCTACGAACGAAATCTACACACATTACTATGAAAAGTCGAAATGTGTCAGAAAATGAAAATGACCATTCGATGAAGCTTTTTAAGGCCTATCATATGCAAAGAACTGCTGCAACTCCAGGTACTTCAGAGATGAAGAAATAAATAAAAGCTCGGTAAAATGTCGGTTCTACGAACGAAATCTACACACATTACTATGAAAAGTCGAAATGTGTCAGAAAATGAAAATTACCATTCGATGAAGCTTTTTAAGGCCTATCATATGCAAAGAACTGCTGCAACTCCAGGTACTTCAGAGATGAAGAAATAAATAAAAGCTCGGTAAAATGTCGGTTCTACGAACGAAATCTACACACATTACTATGAAAAGTCGAAATGTGTCAGAAAATGAAAATGACCATTCGATGAAGCTTTCTAAAGCCTATCATATGCAAAAAACTGCTAGAACTCCAGGTGCTTCAGAGATGAAGAAATAAATAAAAGCTCGGTAAAATGTCGGTTCTACGAACGAAATCTACACACATTACTATGAAAAGTCGAAATGTGTCAGAAAATGAAAACTAGCATTCGATGAAGCTTTTTAAGGCCTATCATATCAAAAGAACTGCTACCACTCCAGGTACTTCAGAGATGAAGAAATAATTAAAAGCTCGGTAAAATGTCGGTTCTACGAACGAAATCTACACACATTACTATGAAGTGGAAATGTGTCAGAAAATGAAAACAAGCACTCGATGAAAATTTTTAAGGCCTATCATATCCAAAGAACTGCTACAACTCCAGGTACTTCAGAGATGAAGAAGTAATTAAAAACTCTGTAAATGGTCGGTTCAACGAAAGAAATCTACACACATTACTATGAAAAGTCGAATTGTGTCAGAAAATGAAAATAAGCTTTCAATGAAGCATTTTGAGGCCTATCATATGCAAAGAACTGCTGCAACTCCAGGTACTTCAGAGATGAAGAAATAAATAGCTCGGTAAAATGTAGGTTCTGCGAACAAAATCTACACACATTACTATGAAAAGTCAAAATGTGTCAGAAAATGAAAATTACCATTCGATGAAGCTTTTTAAGGCCTATCATATGCAAAGAACTGCTAGAACTCCAGGTACTTCAGAGATAAAGAAATAATTAAAAGCTCTTTAAAATGTCGGTTCTACGAACGAAATCTACACACATTACTATGAAAAGTCGAAATGTGTCAGAAAATGAAAATGATCATTCGATGAAGCTTTTTAAGGCCTATCATATGCAAAGAACTGCTAGAACTCCAGGTACTTCAGAGATGAAGAAATAATTAAAAGCTCAGTAAAATGTCGGTTCTACGAACGAAATCTACACACATTACTATGAAAAGTCGAAATGTGTCAGAAAATGAAAATGACCATTCGATGAAGCTTTTTAAGGCCTATCATATGCAAAGAACTGCTGCAACTCCAGGTACTTCAGAGATGAAGAAATAAATAAAAGCTCGGTAAAATGTCGGTTCTACGAACGAAATCTACACACATTACTATGAAAAGTCGAAATGTGTCAGAAAATGAAAATAAGCTTTCAATGAAGCATTTTGAGGCATATCATATGCAAAGAACTGCTGTAACTCCAGGTACTTCAGAGATGAAGAAATAAATAAAAGCTCGGTAAAATGTCGGTTCTACGAACGAAATCTACACACATTACTATGAAAAGTCGAAATGTGTCAGAAAATGAAAATTACCATTCGATGAAGCTTTTTAAGGCCTATCATATGCAAAAAACTGCTACAATTCCAGGTACTTCAGAGATGAAGAAATAAATAAAAGCTCGGTAAAATGTAGGTTCTGCGAACGAAATCTACACACATTACTATGAAATGTCGAAATGTGTCAGAAAATGAAAATGATCATTCGATGAAGCTTTTTAAGGCCTATCATATGCAAAGAACTGCTAGAACTCCAGGTACTTCAGAGATGAAGAAATAAATAAAAGCTCGGTAAAATGTCGGTTCTACGAACGAAATCTACACACATTACTATGAAAAGTCGAAATGTGTCAGAAAATGAAAATGACCTTTCGATGAAGCTTTTTAAGGCCTATCATATGCAAAGAACTGCTGCAACTCTAGGTACTTCAGAGATGAAGAAATAAATAAAAGCTCGGTAAAATGTCGGTTCTACGAACGAAATCTACACACATTACTATGAAAAGTCGAAATGTGTCAGAAAATGAAAATGACCATTCGATGAAGCTTTTTAAAGCCTATCATATGCAAAAAACTGCTAGAACTCCAGGTGCTTCAGAGATGAAGAAATAAATAAAAGCTCGGTAAAATGTCGGTTCTACGAACGAAATCTACACACATTACTATGAAAAGTCGAAATGTGTCAGAAAATGAAAACTAGCATTCGATGAAGCTTTTTAAGGCCTATCATATCAAAAGAACTGCTAACACTCCAGGTACTTCAGAGATAAAGAAATAATTAAAAGCTCTGTAAAATGTCGGTTCTAAGAACGAAATCTACACACATTACTATGAAAAGTCGAAATGTGTCAGAAAATGAAAATGACCATTCGATGAAGCTTTTTAAGGCCTATCATATGCAAAGAACTGCTAGAACTCCAGGTGCTTCAGAGATAAAGAAATAATTAAAAGCTCTGTAAAATGTCGGTTCTACGAACGAAATCTACACACATTACTATGAAAAGTCGAAATGTGTCAGAAAATGAAAATGACCATTCGATGAAGCTTTTTAAGGCCTATCATATGCAAAGAACTGCTGCAACTCCAGGTACTTCAGAGATGAAGAAATAAATAAAAGCTCGGTAAAATGTCGGTTCTACGAACGAAATCTACACACATTACTATGAAAAGTCGAAATGTGTCAGAAAATGAAAACTAGCATTCGATGAAGCTTTTTAAGCCCTATCATATCAAAAGAACTGCTAACACTCCAGGTACTTCAGAGATAAAGAAATAATTAAAAGCTCTGTAAAATGTCGGTTCTAAGAACGAAATCTACACACATTACTATGAAAAGTCGAAATGTGTCAGAAAATGAAAATGACCATTCGATGAAGCTTTTTAAGGCCTATCATATGCAAAGAACTGCTAGAACTCCAGGTGCTTCAGAGATAAAGAAATAATTAAAAGCTCTGTAAAATGTCGGTTCTACGAACGAAATCTACACACATTACTATGAAAAGTCGAAATGTGTCAGAAAATGAAAATGACCATTCGATGAAGCTTTTTAAGGCCTATCATATGCAAAGAACTGCTGCAACTCCAGGTACTTCAGAGATGAAGAAATAAATAAAAGCTCGGTAAAATGTCGGTTCTACGAACGAAATCTACACACATTACTATGAAAAGTCGAAATGTGTCAGAAAATGAAAATTACCATTCGATGAAGCTTTTTAAGGCCTATCATATGCAAAGAACTGCTGCAACTCCAGGTACTTCAGAGATGAAGAAATAAATAAAAGCTCGGTAAAATGTCGGTTCTACGAACGAAATCTACACACATTACTATGAAAAGTCGAAATGTGTCAGAAAATGAAAATGACCTTTCGATGAAGCTTTTTAAGGCCTATCAAATGCAAAGAACTGCTGCAACTCCAGGTACTTCAGAGATGAAGAAATAAATAAAAGCTCGGTAAAATGTCGGTTCTACGAACGAAATCTACACACATTACTATGAAAAGTCGAAATGTGTCAGAAAATGAAAATTACCATTCGATGAAGCTTTTTAAGGCCTATCATATGCAAAGAACTGCTGCAACTCCAGGTACTTCAGAGATGAAGAAATAAATAAAAGCTCGGTAAAATGTCGGTTCTACGAACGAAATCTACACACATTACTATGAAAAGTCGAAATGTGTCAGAAAATGAAAATGACCTTTCGATGAAGCTTTTTAAGGCCTATCATATGCAAAGAACTGCTGCAACTCTAGGTACTTCAGAGATGAAGAAATAAATAAAAGCTCGGTAAAATGTCGGTTCTACGAACGAAATCTACACACATTACTATGAAAAGTCGAAATGTGTCAGAAAATGAAAATGACCTTTCGATGAAGCTTTTTAAGGCCTATCATATGCAAAGAACTGCTGCAACTCCAGGTACTTCAGAGATGAAGAAATAAATAAAAGCTCGGTAAAATGTCGGTTCTACGAACGAAATCTACACACATTACTATGAAAAGTCGAAATGTGTCAGAAAATGAAAATGACCATTCGATGAAGCTTTTTAAAGCCTATCATATGCAAAAAACTGCTAGAACTCCAGGTGCTTCAGAGATGAAGAAATAAATAAAAGCTCGGTAAAATGTCGGTTCTACGAACGAAATCTACACACATTACTATGAAAAGTCGAAATGTGTCAGAAAATGAAAACTAGCATTCGATGAAGCTTTTTAAGCCCTATCATATCAAAAGAACTGCTAGAACTCCAGGTACTTCAGAGATGAAGAAATAATTAAAAGCTCGGTAAAGTGTCGGTTCTACGAACGAAATCTACACACATTACTATGAAAAGTCGAAATGTGTCAGAAAATGAAAATGACCATTCGATGAAGCTTTTTAAAGCCTATCATATGCAAAAAACTGCTAGAACTCCAGGTGCTTCAGAGATAAAGAAATAATTAAAAGCTCTGTAAAATGTCGGTTCTACGAACGAAATCTACACACATTACTATGAAAAGTCGAAATGTGTCAGAAAATGAAAATGACCATTCGATGAAGCTTTTTAAGGCCTATCATATGCAAAGAACTGCTGCAACTCCAGGTACTTCAGAGATGAAGAAATAAATAAAAGCTCGGTAAAATGTCGGTTCTACGAACGAAATCTACACACATTACTATGAAAAGTCGAAATGTGTCAGAAAATGAAAATTACCATTCGATGAAGCTTTTTAAGGCCTATCATATGCAAAGAACTGCTGCAACTCCAGGTACTTCAGAGATGAAGAAATAAATAAAAGCTCGGTAAAATGTCGGTTCTACGAACGAAATCTACACACATTACTATGAAAAGTCGAAATGTGTCAGAAAATGAAAATGACCATTCGATGAAGCTTTCTAAAGCCTATCATATGCAAAAAACTGCTAGAACTCCAGGTGCTTCAGAGATGAAGAAATAAATAAAAGCTCGGTAAAATGTCGGTTCTACGAACGAAATCTACACACATTACTATGAAAAGTCGAAATGTGTCAGAAAATGAAAACTAGCATTCGATGAAGCTTTTTAAGGCCTATCATATCAAAAGAACTGCTACCACTCCAGGTACTTCAGAGATGAAGAAATAATTAAAAGCTCGGTAAAATGTCGGTTCTACGAACGAAATCTACACACATTACTATGAAGTGGAAATGTGTCAGAAAATGAAAACAAGCACTCGATGAAAATTTTTAAGGCCTATCATATCCAAAGAACTGCTACAACTCCAGGTACTTCAGAGATGAAGAAGTAATTAAAAACTCTGTAAATGGTCGGTTCAACGAAAGAAATCTACACACATTACTATGAAAAGTCGAATTGTGTCAGAAAATGAAAATAAGCTTTCAATGAAGCATTTTGAGGCCTATCATATGCAAAGAACTGCTGCAACTCCAGGTACTTCAGAGATGAAGAAATAAATAGCTCGGTAAAATGTAGGTTCTGCGAACAAAATCTACACACATTACTATGAAAAGTCAAAATGTGTCAGAAAATGAAAATTACCATTCGATGAAGCTTTTTAAGGCCTATCATATGCAAAGAACTGCTAGAACTCCAGGTACTTCAGAGATAAAGAAATAATTAAAAGCTCTTTAAAATGTCGGTTCTACGAACGAAATCTACACACATTACTATGAAAAGTCGAAATGTGTCAGAAAATGAAAATGATCATTCGATGAAGCTTTTTAAGGCCTATCATATGCAAAGAACTGCTAGAACTCCAGGTACTTCAGAGATGAAGAAATAATTAAAAGCTCAGTAAAATGTCGGTTCTACGAACGAAATCTACACACATTACTATGAAAAGTCGAAATGTGTCAGAAAATGAAAATGACCATTCGATGAAGCTTTTTAAGGCCTATCATATGCAAAGAACTGCTGCAACTCCAGGTACTTCAGAGATGAAGAAATAAATAAAAGCTCGGTAAAATGTCGGTTCTACGAACGAAATCTACACACATTACTATGAAAAGTCGAAATGTGTCAGAAAATGAAAATAAGCTTTCAATGAAGCATTTTGAGGCATATCATATGCAAAGAACTGCTGTAACTCCAGGTACTTCAGAGATGAAGAAATAAATAAAAGCTCGGTAAAATGTCGGTTCTACGAACGAAATCTACACACATTACTATGAAAAGTCGAAATGTGTCAGAAAATGAAAATTACCATTCGATGAAGCTTTTTAAGGCCTATCATATGCAAAAAACTGCTACAATTCCAGGTACTTCAGAGATGAAGAAATAAATAAAAGCTCGGTAAAATGTAGGTTCTGCGAACGAAATCTACACACATTACTATGAAATGTCGAAATGTGTCAGAAAATGAAAATGATCATTCGATGAAGCTTTTTAAGGCCTATCATATGCAAAGAACTGCTAGAACTCCAGGTACTTCAGAGATGAAGAAATAATTAAAAGCTCAGTAAAATGTCGGTTCTACGAACGAAATCTACACACATTACTATGAAAAGTCGAAATGTGTCAGAAAATGAAAATGACCATTCGATGAAGCTTTTTAAGGCCTATCATATGCAAAGAACTGCTACAACTCCAGGTACTTCAGAGATGAAGAAATAAATAAAAGCTCGGTAAAATGTCGGTTCTACGAACGAAATCTACACACATTACTATGAAAAGTCGAAATGTGTCAGAAAATGAAAATGACCATTCGATGAAGCTTTTTAAAGCCTATCATATGCAAAAAACTGCTAGAACTCCAGGTGCTTCAGAGATGAAGAAATAAATAAAAGCTCGGTAAAATGTCGGTTCTACGAACGAAATCTACACACATTACTATGAAAAGTCGAAATGTGTCAGAAAATGAAAACTAGCATTCGATGAAGCTTTTTAAGGCCTATCATATCAAAAGAACTGCTAACACTCCAGGTACTTCAGAGATAAAGAAATAATTAAAAGCTCTGTAAAATGTCGGTTCTAAGAACGAAATCTACACACATTACTATGAAAAGTCGAAATGTGTCAGAAAATGAAAATGACCATTCGATGAAGCTTTTTAAGGCCTATCATATGCAAAGAACTGCTAGAACTCCAGGTGCTTCAGAGATAAAGAAATAATTAAAAGCTCTGTAAAATGTCGGTTCTACGAACGAAATCTACACACATTACTATGAAAAGTCGAAATGTGTCAGAAAATGAAAATGACCATTCGATGAAGCTTTTTAAGGCCTATCATATGCAAAGAACTGCTGCAACTCCAGGTACTTCAGAGATGAAGAAATAAATAAAAGCTCGGTAAAATGTCGGTTCTACGAACGAAATCTACACACATTACTATGAAAAGTCGAAATGTGTCAGAAAATGAAAATTACCATTCGATGAAGCTTTTTAAGGCCTATCATATGCAAAGAACTGCTGCAACTCCAGGTACTTCAGAGATGAAGAAATAAATAAAAGCTCGGTAAAATGTCGGTTCTACGAACGAAATCTACACACATTACTATGAAAAGTCGAAATGTGTCAGAAAATGAAAATGACCTTTCGATGAAGCTTTTTAAGGCCTATCATATGCAAAGAACTGCTGCAACTCCAGGTACTTCAGAGATGAAGAAATAAATAAAAGCTCGGTAAAATGTCGGTTCTACGAACGAAATCTACACACATTACTATGAAAAGTCGAAATGTGTCAGAAAATGAAAATGACCATTCGATGAAGCTTTTTAAAGCCTATCATATGCAAAAAACTGCTAGAACTCCAGGTGCTTCAGAGATGAAGAAATAAATAAAAGCTCGGTAAAATGTCGGTTCTACGAACGAAATCTACACACATTACTATGAAAAGTCGAAATGTGTCAGAAAATGAAAACTAGCATTCGATGAAGCTTTTTAAGCCCTATCATATCAAAAGAACTGCTAGAACTCCAGGTACTTCAGAGATGAAGAAATAATTAAAAGCTCGGTAAAGTGTCGGTTCTACGAACGAAATCTACACACATTACTATGAAAAGTCGAAATGTGTCAGAAAATGAAAATGACCATTCGATGAAGCTTTTTAAAGCCTATCATATGCAAAAAACTGCTAGAACTCCAGGTGCTTCAGAGATAAAGAAATAATTAAAAGCTCTGTAAAATGTCGGTTCTACGAACGAAATCTACACACATTACTATGAAAAGTCGAAATGTGTCAGAAAATGAAAATGACCATTCGATGATGCTTTTTAAGGCCTATCATATGCAAAGAACTGCTAGAACTCCAGGTACTTCAGAGATGAAGAAATAATTAAAAGCTCTTTAAAATGTCGGTTCTACGAACGAAATCTACACACATTACTATGAAAAGTCGAAATGTGTCAGAAAATGAAAATGACCATTCGATGAAGCTTTTTAAAGCCTATCATATGCAAAAAACTGCTAGAACTCCAGGTGCTTCAGAGATAAAGAAATAATTAAAAGCTCTGTAAAATGTCGGTTCTACGAACGAAATCTACACACATTACTATGAAAAGTCGAAATGTGTCAGAAAATGAAAATGACCATTCGATGATGCTTTTTAAGGCCTATCATATGCAAAGAACTGCTAGAACTCCAGGTACTTCAGAGATGAAGAAATAATTAAAAGCTCTTTAAAATGTCGGTTCTACGAACGAAATCTACACACATTACTATGAAAAGTCGAAATGTGTCAGAAAATGAAAATGACCATTCGATGAAGCTTTTTAAAGCCTATCATATGCAAAAAACTGCTAGAACTCCAGGTGCTTCAGAGATAAAGAAATAATTAAAAGCTCTGTAAAATGTCGGTTCTACGAACGAAATCTACACACATTACTATGAAAAGTCGAAATGTGTCAGAAAATGAAAATGACCATTCGATGATGCTTTTTAAGGCCTATCATATGCAAAGAACTGCTAGAACTCCAGGTACTTCAGAGATGAAGAAATAATTAAAAGCTCTTTAAAATGTCGGTTCTACGAACGAAATCTACACACATTACTATGAAAAGTCGAAATGTGTCAGAAAATGAAAATGACCATTCGATGAAGCTTTTTAAAGCCTATCATATGCAAAAAACTGCTAGAACTCCAGGTGCTTCAGAGATAAAGAAATAATTAAAAGCTCTGTAAAATGTCGGTTCTACGAACGAAATCTACACACATTACTATGAAAAGTCGAAATGTGTCAGAAAATGAAAATGACCATTCGATGATGCTTTTTAAGGCCTATCATATGCAAAGAACTGCTAGAACTCCAGGTACTTCAGAGATGAAGAAATAATTAAAAGCTCTTTAAAATGTCGGTTCTACGAACGAAATCTACACACATTACTATGAAAAGTCGAAATGTGTCAGAAAATGAAAATTAGCATTCGATGAAGCTTTTTAAGACCTATCATATCAAAAGAACTGCTACAACTCCAGGTACTTCAGAGATGAAGAAATAAATAAAAGCTCTGTAAAATGCCCGTTCTACGATCGAAGTCTACACACGTTACTATGAAAAGTCGAAATGTGTCAGGAAATTAATAATCATCATCATCATCATTTCAGTTAAGTTTTTGAGGCCTATCAAATGCAAAGAACAGCTATAACTCCAGGTACTTCAGCGATGAAGAAATAATTAAAAACTATGACAAATGTTGGTTCTACGAACGAAATCTTAAAATTATTTTTAATCTTAGATCATATAGAATTATTTACTTTTCCATAATCCATAAAGTTTGTCTTCAATCCTTACCTCGGTATGCATCGCCAGGTATCTTTTATACGGGTTTATTATACTATGCTGAAATTATTATGATTGTGGACAGGGTTAGATGATTAACCGATCCGCTTATTTAATACAGGATTGTGGGTGTGCAATTGTGCATGTGACCAATCTAGAGTGGCTCATTGCCGCCACCGTTGGTTCGCAAGGTAGGTAGGTACTCTTCCGCCGCCGCCAAGTGAACATACTGCACTAATACCGGTTGTTCTGCATTGGCTTCATAATTCATAAGTTGCTGTTTGGTTGTGGACTGCCGAAGCAGCTAGCAGTTATATATCACCGCCGATCCATGATCCACCACCTATGGACCCCGGTAGTGGCCTACAGCACGGCCCTACCATTTTTATTTACATTTATTGTAAGATAATCAACTAATATTACAATATTTTTCATTGGTTTGATGATCAAAAGTAGACGTACATTAACAAATTCCTTACAATGCAACTTTTCGCATATAGTCAACATGTGTGTGTGGATTAATGAAAATAAGTACCTCAGTACGAATTTCAGCCACTCCAATTTGCAAGCAATCGAAAGGCACAATGAATTACTTATTAGTATTAATAATCACTAACAATTTCGCTCAAGATTTATAATATAAGTAGTTAAGTACCTACTCGTAGGGTGTTTGTAAGAATGTTGATTGTTATAATATCTTGTTATTGTAGGCAGTAGGATTATGTACCTACAAGCAAGGTTATTTGTGGACGTAAACATTCACTACAAGTAAACACAAGAAGACAAAATCAGCTATACCTAAACACTTATTTCTGTGTTACTGTAGTTGTTTTTTTTTTTCATAGAATGAATAATATATTAGACTTGATACAACTTAAAACTTAGTTTTATCCAAAAATATATTTTGTAGTTGGCGATGATAAAAATAATGTGTACCATCAATAATCAGTATTTGCTTTTTACACGATTTACAGATAATAAGGAACAAACAAGCAAAAAAAATCAACACAATTGTGATTCATTCTTCCATAATTTTTTCTACGTATGTACTTATATTGTACTTTAGTACCTCCAAATAAAATTTTGATTTAATAATTTTACTAGCAGTCTTTTTGATTAGCCTACCTATTTACTACTTTTTTCTTGCGTTATTTTTTCTTGTTTTATATCAGGGTAATTGGCCCAAACACAATTGTATGTAAATATACTTAATTCACGATTCCTGTATCAACATAACCGTGTCGTAAGTAATAACAACAACTCACTAGAATTGATCACAACTTAACGAAAATATTCTAGGCCGGTTAACTGATCACCATATCATAATAAAATATTTGCACGTAAAATCAACCAACTTATGAGACAACAACTAGTTACTAGGTAAAAATGAATAGTACTTAAATAATATTATCAGCTGTTATCATTTCAACGGACCATGTAGGTATATAAAATCTTAATATTAATCAACGCCAATATACTTATATATTTTAAACCACACCTACAACAGTGAACATTATTTAAATTAAATTTCGATTTCCAGAATATTAAGAATCAGTTGATGTACATTCGACATGGTTCACATGTTTCTTTTAATAGTTCGTACTTCTGTATTATTGTAATTCCTTTTCGTAGTTCTTTTGCGCTCAATAAGCATTTATCGTGAATATTTACCACGCATCGTTGAGAGTGCACCTGTAGAGTATGTCAACCCTTTATAAAGACTGACGACATCAAATAATAACAATTGGTTAAGTACGATATGATAGGCCTTAAAAAGCTTCATCGAATGGTCATTTTTATTTTCTGACACATTTCGACTTTTCATAGTAATGTGTGTAGATTTCGTTCGTAGAACCGACATTTTACCGAGCTTTTAATTATTTCTTCATCTCTGAAGTACCTGGAGTTCAAGCAGTTCTTTGCATATGATAGGCCTTAAAAAGCTTCATCGAATGGTCATTTTCATTTTCTGACACATTTCGGCTTTTCATAGTAATGTGTGTAGATTTCGTTCGCAGAACCTACATTTTACCGAGCTTTTATTTATTTCTTCATCTCTGAAGTACCTGGAGTTGCAGCAGTTCTTTGCATATGATAGGCCTTAAAAAGCTTAATCGAATGCTAGTTTTCATTTTCTGACACATTTCGACTTTTCATAGTAACGTGTCTAGATTTCATTCGTAGAACCGACTATTTACAGAGTTTTTAATTATTTCTTCATCTCTGAACTACCTGGAGTTCTAGCAGTTTTTTGCATATGATAGGCCTTAAAAAGCTTCATCGAATGGTCATTTTCATTTTCTGACACATTTCGACTTTTCATAGTAATGTGTGTAGATTTCGTTCGTAGAACCGACACTTTACCGAGCTTTTAATTATTTCTTCATCTCTGAAGTACCTGGAGTTCTAGCAGTTCTTTGCATATGATAGGTCTTAAAAAGCTTCATCGAATGGTCATTTTCATTTTCTGACACATTTCGACTTTTCATAGTAATGTGTGTAGATTTCGTTCGCAGAACCTACATTTTACCGAGCTTTTATTTATTTCTTCATCTCTGAAGTACCTGGAGTTGCAGCAGTTCTTTGCATATGATAGGCCTTATAAAGCTTAATCGAATGCTAGTTTTCATTTTCTGACACATTTCGACTTTTCATAGTAACGTGTCTAGATTTCATTCGTAGAACCGACTATTTACAGAGTTTTTAATTATTTCTTCATCTCTGAAGTACCTGGAGTTCTAGCAGTTTTTTGCATATGATAGGCCTTAAAAAGCTTCATCGAATGGTCATTTTCATTTTCTGACACATTTCGACTTTTCATAGTAATGTGTGTAGATTTCTTTCTTAGAACCGACATTTTACAGAGCTTTTAATTATTTCTTCATCTCTGAAGTACCTGGAGTTGCAGCAGTTCTTTGCATATGATAGGCCTCAAAATGCTTCATTGAAAGCTTATTTTCATTTTCTGACACATTTCGACTTTTCATAGAAATGTGTGTAGATTTCTTTCGTTGAACCGACCATTTACAGAGTTTTTAATTATTTCTTCATCTCTGAAGTACCTGGAGTTGCAGCAGTTCTTTGGATATGATAGGCTTTAAAAAGTTTCATCGATTGCTTGTTTTCATTTTCTGACACATTTCCACTTTTCATAGTAATGTGTGTAGATTTCGTTCGCAGAACCTACATTTTACCGAGCTTTTAATTATTTCTTCATCTCTGAAGTACCTGGAGTTCTAGCAGTTTTTTGCATATGATAGGCTTTAAAAAGCTTCATCGAATGGTCATTTTCATTTTCTGACACATTTCGACTTTTCATAGTAATGTGTGTAGATTTCGTTCGCAGAATCTACATTTTACCGAGCTTTTATTTATTTCTTCATCATTGAAGTACCTGGAGTTGCAGCAGTTCTTTGCATATGATAGGCCTTAAAAAGCTTAATCGAATGCTAGTTTTCATTTTCTGACACATTTCGACTTTTCATAGTAACGTGTCTAGATTTCATTCGTAGAACCGGCTATTTACAGAGTTTTTAATTATTTCTTCATCTCTGAAGTACCTGGAGTTCTAGCAGTTTTTTGCATATGATAGGCCTTAAAAAGCTTCATCGAATAGTCATTTTCATTTTCTGACACATTTCGACTTTTCATAGTAATGTGTGTAGATTTCGTTCGTAGAACCGACATTTTACCGAGCTTTTAATTATTTCTTCATCTCTGAAGTACCTGGAATTCTAGCAGTTCTTTGCATATGATAGGCCTTAAAAAGCTTAATCGAATGGTCATTTTCATTTTCTGACACATTTCGACTTTTCATAGTAATGTGTGTAGATTTCGTTCGCAGAATCTACATTTTACCGAGCTTTTATTTATTTCTTCATCATTGAAGTACCTGGAGTTGCAGCAGTTCTTTGCATATGATAGGCCTTAAAAAGCTTAATCGAATGCTAGTTTTCATTTTCTGACACATTTCGACTTTTCATAGTAACGTGTCTAGATTTCATTCGTAGAACCGACTATTTACAGAGTTTTTAATTATTTCTTCATCTCTGAAGTACCTGGAGTTCTAGCAGTTTTTTGCATATGATAGGCCTTAAAAAGCTTCATCGAATAGTCATTTTCATTTTCTGACACATTTCGACTTTTCATAGTAATGTGTGTAGATTTCGTTCGTAGAACCGACATTTTACGGAGCTTTTAATTATTTCTTCATCTCTGAAGTACCTGGAATTCTAGCAGTTCTTTGCATATGATAGGCCTTAAAAAGCTTAATCGAATGGTCATTTTCATTTTCTGACACATTTCGACTTTTCATAGTAATGTGTGTAGATTTCGTTCGCAGAACCTACATTTTACCGAGCTTTTATTTATTTCTTCATCTCTGAAGTACCTGGAGTTGCAGCAGTTCTTTGCATATGATAGGCCTTAAAAAGCTTAATCGAATGCTAGTTTTCATTTTCTGACACATTTCGACTTTTCATAGTAACGTGTCTAGATTTCATTCGTAGAACCGACTATTTACAGAGTTTTTAATTATTTCTTCATCTCTGAAGTACCTGGAGTTCTAGCAGTTTTTTACATATGATAGGCCTTAAAAAGCTTCATCGAATGGTCATTTTGATTTTCTGACACATTTCGACTTTTCATAGTAATGTGTGTAGATTTCGTTCGTAGAACCGACACTTTACCGAGCTTTTAATTATTTCTTCATCTCTGAAGTACCTGGAGTTCTAGCAGTTCTTTGCATATGATAGGTCTTAAAAAGCTTCATCGAATGGTCATTTCCATTTTCTGACACATTTCGACTTTTCATAGTAATGTGTGTAGATTTCGTTCGCAGAACCTACATTTTACCGAGCTTTTATTTATTTCTTCATCTCTGAAGTACCTGGAGTTGCAGCAGTTCTTTGCATATGATAGGCCTTAAAAAGCTTAATCGAATGCTAGTTTTCATTTTCTGACACATTTCGACTTTTCATAGTAACGTGTCTAGATTTCATTCGTAGAACCGACTATTTACAGAGTTTTTAATTATTTCTTCATCTCTGAAGTACCTGGAGTTCTAGCAGTTTTTTGCATATGATAGGCCTTAAAAAGCTTCATCGAATGGTCATTTTCATTTTCTGACACATTTCGACTTTTCATAGTAATGTGTGTAGATTTCGTTCGTAGAACCGACACTTTACCGAGCTTTTAATTATTTCTTCATCTCTGAAGTACCTGGAGTTCTAGCAGTTCTTTGCATATGATAGGTCTTAAAAAGCTTCATCGAATGGTCATTTTCATTTTCTGACACATTTCGACTTTTCATAGTAATGTGTGTAGATTTCGTTCGCAGAACCTACATTTTACCGAGCTTTTATTTATTTCTTCATCTCTGAAGTACCTGGAGTTGCAGCAGTTCTTTGCATATGATAGGCCTTATAAAGCTTAATCGAATGCTAGTTTTCATTTTCTGACACATTTCGACTTTTCATAGTAACGTGTCTAGATTTCATTCGTAGAACCGACTATTTACAGAGTTTTTAATTATTTCTTCATCTCTGAAGTACCTGGAGTTCTAGCAGTTTTTTGCATATGATAGGCCTTAAAAAGCTTCATCGAATGGTCATTTTCATTTTCTGACACATTTCGACTTTTCATAGTAATGTGTGTAGATTTCTTTCTTAGAACCGACATTTTACAGAGCTTTTAATTATTTCTTCATCTCTGAAGTACCTGGAGTTGCAGCAGTTCTTTGCATATGATAGGCCTCAAAATGCTTCATTGAAAGCTTATTTTCATTTTCTGACACATTTCGACTTTTCATAGAAATGTGTGTAGATATCTTTCGTTGAACCGACCATTTACAGAGTTTTTAATTATTTCTTCATCTCTGAAGTACCTGGAGTTGCAGCAGTTCTTTGGATATGATAGGCTTTAAAAAGTTTCATCGATTGCTTGTTTTCATTTTCTGACACATTTCCACTTTTCATAGTAATGTGTGTAGATTTCGTTCGCAGAACCTACATTTTACCGAGCTTTTAATTATTTCTTCATCTCTGAAGTACCTGGAGTTCTAGCAGTTTTTTGCATATGATAGGCTTTAAAAAGCTTCATCGAATGGTCATTTTCATTTTCTGACACATTTCGACTTTTCATAGTAACGTGTGTAGATTTCGTTCGCAGAACCTACATTTTACCGAGCTTTTAATTATTTCTTCATCTCTGAAGTACCTGGAGTTCTAGCAGTTTTTTGCATATGATAGGCCTTAAAAAGCTTAATCGAATGCTAGTTTTCATTTTCTGACACATTTCGACTTTTCATAGTAACGTGTCTAGATTTCATTCGTAGAACCGACTATTTACAGAGTTTTTAATTATTTCTTCATCTCTGAAGTACCTGGAGTTCTAGCAGTTTTTTGCATATGATAGGCCTTAAAAAGCTTCATCGAATAGTCATTTTCATTTTCTGACACATTTCGACTTTTCATAGTAATGTGTGTAGATTTCGTTCGTAGAACCGACATTTTACCGAGCTTTTAATTATTTCTTCATCTCTGAAGTACCTGGAGTTGCAGCAGTTCTTTGCATATGATAGGCCTTAAAAAGCTTAATCGAATGCTAGTTTTCATTTTCTGACACATTTCGACTTTTCATAGTAACGTGTCTAGATTTCATTCGTAGAACCGACTATTTACAGAGTTTTTAATTATTTCTTCATCTCTGAAGTACCTGGAGTTCTAGCAGTTTTTTACATATGATAGGCCTTAAAAAGCTTCATCGAATGGTCATTTTGATTTTCTGACACATTTCGACTTTTCATAGTAATGTGTGTAGATTTCGTTCGTAGAACCGACACATTACCGAGCTTTTAATTATTTCTTCATCTCTGAAGTACCTGGAGTTCTAGCAGTTCTTTGCATATGATAGGTCTTAAAAAGCTTCATCGAATGGTCATTTTCATTTTCTGACACATTTCGACTTTTCATAGTAATGTGTGTAGATTTCGTTCGCAGAACCTACATTTTACCGAGCTTTTATTTATTTCTTCATCTCTAAAGTACCTGGAGTTGCAGCAGTTCTTTGCATATGATAGGCCTTAAAAAGCTTAATCGAATGCTAGTTTTCATTTTCTGACACATTTCGACTTTTCATAGTAACGTGTCTAGATTTCATTCGTAGAACCGACTATTTACAGAGTTTTTAATTATTTCTTCATCTCTGAAGTACCTGGAGTTCTAGCAGTTTTTTGCATATGATAGACCTTAAAAAGCTTCATCGAATGGTCATTTTCATTTTCTGACACATTTCGACTTTTCATAGTAATGTGTGTAGATTTCGTTCGTAGAACCGACATTTTACCGAGCTTTTATTTATTTATTCATCTCTGAAGTACCTGGAGTTGCAGCAGTTCTTTGCATATGATAGGCCTTAAAAAGCTTCATCGAATGGTCATTTTCATTTTCTGACACATTTCGACTTTTCATAGTAATGTGTGTAGATTTCGTTCGTAGAACCGACATTTTACCGAGCTTTTAATTATTTCTTCATTTCTGAAGTACCTCGAGTTCTAGCAGTTCTTTGCATATGATAGGTCTCAAAAAGCTTCATCGAATGGTCATTTTCATTTTCTGACACATTTCGACTTTTCATAGTAATGTGTGTAGATTTCGTTCGCAGAACCTACATTTTACCGAGCTTTTATTTATTTCTTCATCTCTGAAGTACCTGGAGTTGCAGCAGTTTTTTGCATATGATAGGCTTTAAAAAGCTTCATCGAATGGTCATTTTCATTTTCTGACACATTTCGACTTTTCATAGTAATGTGTGTAGATTTCGTTCGTAGAACCGACATTTTACAGAGCTTTTATTTATTTTTTCATCTCTGAAGCACCTGGAGTTGTAGCAGTTCTTTGCATATGATAGGCCTCATAAAGCTTCATTGAAAGCTCATTTTCATTTTCTGACACATTTCGAATTTTCATAGTGATGTGTGTAGATTTCGTTCGTAGAACCGACATTATACAGAGCTTTTATTTATTTTTTCATCTCTGAAGTACCTGGAGTTGCAGCAGTTCTTTGCATATGATAGGCCTTAAAAAGCTTCATCGAATGGTCATTTTCATTTTCTGACACATTTCGACTTTTCATAGTAATGTGTGTAGATTTCGTTCGTAGAACCGACATTTTACAGAGCTTTTAATTATTTCTTTATCTCTGAAGCACCTGGAGTTCTAGCAGTTTTTTGCATATGATAGGCTTTAAAAAGCTTCATCGAATGGTCATTTCCATTTTCTGACACATTTCGACTTTTCATAGTAATGTGTGTAGATTTCGTTCTTAGAACCGACATTTTACAGAGCTTTTAATTATTTCTTTATCTCTGAAGTACCTGGAGTGGTAGCAGTTCTTTTGATATGATAGGCCTTAAAAAGCTTCATCGAATGCTAGTTTTCATTTTCTGACACATTTCGACTTTTCATAGTAACGTGTGTAGATTTCGTTCGCAGAACCAACATTTTACAGAGCTTTTATTTATTTTTCATCTCTTAAGTGTCTGCAGTTGTAGTAGTTCTTTGCATATAATAGGCCTTAAAAAGCTTATTGAAAGCTTTTTTTCATTTGCTGTCACACGCCTACTTTTCATATTAAAGTGTCTAGATTTCTTTTGTAGCCCCGAGTTTTTTTTTTTCACACCAATGAAATACCTGAAATTAATAAATTTATACTCACCTGAAAGGCTCTATAGAACCTTATCGAGAAATGTTTTTAAAAGTGTTGACTTTACAATTTGGTCGGGTTATCTCAGGCCGCTAACTTTAGGCCGCTAACTTCACACCGGTGGCAGATAGGAATATTCCGCTGTGACAGCTACAAAATTAAATGTCCTATGTTTTTGGGAAACGTAAATCGTACTGAAACATAAAATTACTGAAATATGAGATGCAATAAATATAAACATAAATTCTTGTAGTGTCTACGCTAATTTACCATTATATATAGGTGCTGGCGTTCCTTTGAAACTTACCTATACCCCAGATAATATAATATCTACAATACCTATACTTAGATACTAAACTTATTCTAAGTAGTAGCGTGTTAGCACTGCAAAGTCTTATCAATGTGTTTCAAGCTTTGGTTTTTATTTAATTAAGCAATTTACGATGATCGCGGTGTTAACCCGCCTGCTACTAGATGTTACTATAGTTATGACTGTCCACGTGCCAAACGTGTCATTAAAAGAATTGAGAGGATGAAAGAGGATTAGCGATTGTCTGGCTCTCCCCTTTACTGCGTGGGTGGAATGGACGCCAGCTCTGCTATATCTACACATATGTTTGTAGTTAGTGCTAATTAAGGGTGACCACCAATTTATGTCTAGTTTTATTGACAGTTTTTTTGTAATTCGCTGCTGACTTTTTTTTTATGTGAATGAACGACGTGTCGAGTTAGTCGTTCACCTAATGTTAAGCGACACGGCCGCCCATAACAGTTGCAGTGTTACTCGGAACTTTAAAATAATAAAGTTTTGTGTGACACTGCACTGCGCACGTCATCCTGAGACATCACACAGTCTAGTAATCAGATTACTACTCTGTGTAATCAGGTCATAAAGTCTCATTTGCCCAGTAATTTTACTAGCTACAATGCCCTTCAAACCGGAACACAGTAGAGCTTGCACACTACTGCTTGGCGGCAGAATAACTGGCAGAGCGGTGGGACTTTTTACCAAAACAAAATGAAATAAAAAAAAACAAACAAAACAAACAAGACACCTACCAAGCGTGCTTCTTATTATGAAAAGCGTCGCAAAGTAGTTTTTTATGAGGGAGACCTTGCACGAGATGATGAGTTCAGCATTGGTAGTCTTCCGGATGAGGATGTGATGATGGGAATCAAAACATTTGGGGTGGTAGATGAAGATGATTTTATTTATAGTATAATATAGTTACAAATATTATAATAAAATTATGGTATGAAGCACAACTTCCAAGCGTACCATAATATTATTAAGGCAGTATACTTTTTATACAATATTCTTTTTCATTATGTTTTTTTTTACCTATCTAATTCTACTGGGCGTAATTGAGTTCATTAGCACTCCTGATACCGGTTACGTCTGACCCAAAATTTTTGAATTCTAACACATTGGTTTTGTAACAATAATAACTCCAAAAAATGGAATAACTTACTTAATCAAATGCTACAATACAAAATATAATTAATATAATGACATACTGTTTTTAATTAGTACATACAAGGTATAAAAACGTTTAAATGTACAGCCTCCGTGGTGTGGTGGTTGAGCAGGTCGGCTCATAACCCGGAGGTGGCGGGTTCGATTCCCGCAACAAGACAAGTATTTGTGCCCGAAAAAAAAAAGCGCAAATACTTGTTCTGTGTCTGGGTGTTGTGGGACCATGGTCCTCGTAGTTCCTGGGTCCCTAGATACAGGGAATCCTAGTTAGGGTCCAGGATCTATGTATGTGATCGTTGGGCGTTATTTATTTATTTATTTTATCAAAATCATCCGTGCCAACTGCGTTAGGCGCCGCGGCAATCTTCATAATTTTCAATAAAAATATTTTCATTTACACACTTTTACACTTTAATAATCATCTATAAATGATTTACTATCATGGGCTCAATTTATGCTAATGAATTAAATTACATCCTGTATAGTATAATCCCAGTATAATACACGTTTTTATAATTTTTTGGGCTTATTAGTACTTATTGTGTTTTTAATGTTACTGTTAGGTAGGTACTCACAAAGTTTGCAATAAAACCAAACCGCATTTTAGTGGTACATGGTGGTAGAAAATGTGTAGGTACAAGTACCTACGTAATTTGTTTGACCATAACCCTTCTATTGGGGGTGTACTAATTATAGTTTGTTTTGTTTGAATGGTCGTTGATGGGCGTGTTTTAGCATACAGAGTGAGCTCTTTATTTTTAACTACCGAGGCCTCGTGTTTTCACTCGTGTATAAAAGGTGTTCTATATCCCAGCGCCTGTTACACTTCTAATGTCATCAAAATGCATTTATATGGTTTCATCACTGATTTCAACTGGGAGCTAAAATTTTTTTTTATATATAGGTACTTAAACTTATAATTACGCAAAGTCGCGCATTTATAACATGGGAGAAATTCAATAATTACAAAAGTTGAAGATAAGTGTCATCCCCAAACCCTCATTTGGTCAGCGTGAGGGATTGTCACCAACAACTCCCTCTCTCTGAGAGAAGGCCCGTCTCCCAGCAGCGGAAATTTATTATACATAGCATGGATGAAATAAAAAAAAAGAAGGATTGAGTTTTGATCGACATCGAATTGAAGCCCAAAATGGCGGACATATTACATATGTGTGTCAGATGAAAGTAGGGCGACCGGCTGCCTATGATGTGGGTGTGTGCGTGCCCTGCTCGTACGTACGAAGCGTTCCGGCTTCCTAAGGGTGCTTCAGTTTCGGATCAGACGGGATTCCCTCCTTTTTTTTATTATCTCCATGATAGGGTGTGTCTGAGGGTCAGAAAGAGAGGTTGTGTGATGCAGAGTAACAGTAGTTTATAATCAGGCGAGTTGGTCGCCTAAATTAGACATATTATTATTATATTCAAAACCATTTTCCAGTAAATTTTACTGGCTTTCCTCTCCCAGGAACTAGTCGCCCAGCACTCCAAGGTACTTCCTACCATATCATTTACTGATATGACACTTGGACAAAGGCCGCTGACTATGGTGTAAAACGAATTATTACTTCTGGGTATAAAAGTAAGGACAAATCAGGCCGTTGACTCAATCCTTCGAGTGAGAAACCTCTGAAGCAAAACCACTTTCCACCGTGATTTAATCTAAACCCTTGATTGTTATTACTGTGAATTATCTTTGGTTGAAGGCAGAATGAACCGCTATTAAGAGAAAGTGACGAGACAAACGCAAAGTAACTAATTTTGAAAGTTTCCAATGATGGGGTATGAAGGTTTCAAAGTTGAGAATAATGTACCTACGCGGCACCGTGCACCACAATGGCATTACAGTCGCAAATGTATCACAAACTCATACTTATAGTATGTGATTACAGCTGCACTTTTATGTTGAAGCTGACTTTCTCCCAGTCAGTGAAGCCACATAATTTACCTTTTTCTTTTAATAATGTCTTCAAAACCTCAATCGTCACAATAAAGTTCACGTTGAATTGTTCCAGGCGCCAACAAGCCCGCTGTGATCATAGTCCGCGTAGGTAATAACCGACCTGACCTCGGCACCAACCCGATCTGCAACCGCTTCACCGGCTTCATTGAAGAAGGACAACCTCTCTTCCTACCCTGCAACCCACCGATGCCAGGAGCCTTCGTCAGCGTGCATTTGGAAGCAAGCTCCCCAAGCCAGTTGTCAATATGCGAAGCCTTCGTGTATACAGACCAGGCGCTGCCAATCGAAAGATGTCCACAGTTCAGAGATCAGCCGCCTGGCAGTACTGCGACATACAATGGAAAATGCTACATATTCTACGATCGGCAGCCGGCCTCCTTCAGAGACGCGCTGGGATCTTGCCGGTCACGAGGGGGTACGCTGGTGGACGAGAGCAACCCCGCACTTCAAGGATTCATCAGCTGGGAGCTGTGGAGGAGACACCGGTGAGTGATCTATCTCATTTTGCTAGCGGCTTTATATTTGTAGATATATTTTTAGGCTCAATAGGTCATAATTTGTTGCAGCAAGCATCTTGCTGCAGCTAATTCTGTGCCCTTATGCCTATTATATTAATGCAGGAAAATATACTTCAGATCAGAGCTCAAATAGTGCAAGCTCTTCTAATGGTTTTGAGGCTCATTTGCGACTCAGAGGGGAAAACTATGTAGCCCTTTCTAATAATTCTTGAACCGAGTAAACAAATGTATAAAATAAACCTATTAACTTCCTGATAGACCACAATCTGTACACGGCGCGTTTCCTTATCGACGACGTGTTTAACTTTCACCAGCTATAAGGGTAATCTATGGAATTAACATTCTTAATCTTAGTTTACCTTATATAAGTATATCTACTAGACCGCAGAAAGATCCAGGAACATTAATATTTTATCAAACTGCTCAGTATATACCTGAGAAATCCTGTGATGCTGCATGTAGACTACTACTAGAGCATCAATTCATGAAGACTCTGTGGATTGGAGTTAAAAACAAAGAAGTCTAAAAATATCGAGTCTACCTGATCAGTCATTCTAGCGTCTCATCTCCGTTCAACCGCGCCTCCACGCGTCATCACAATTAAAAGCTAATGCGAAGTTAATGTCCAGCGAGTGGAATCGAGGAAGCATGTGGCGAATTGTACAATTACGAAATCTATACGCACGCACTCAGTGAACCAACGCTGCGACGTAATGTACGTAACAGTATTGAGTATTGATGCTATAATATGCAATCTAGTACGGGCTGTAACCAGAGTAATAGTGTGGCGAAGACCAGGATAACCTTGGTTACGGATATAGGTGTTGTTCAATGTTCTATGGTTTATTTGGTTAGGTTAGGTTAGGACGCCTTCGCAGGGTCTGCAAAGTTTCATTAGTAATTCGTATTGTGAGAATGATAGTGGGTTAGCATTTTACCACGATCTTATCCGATGTAGCACGCTTGTCTTAGGACCCTTAGATCATTAATGTTTAATTTCATGAAATATGTCACCAAAGTCACCATCATACTATAAAAAACCTAAGCCAAGAGTGCCGCCGGCAGCGGGGCAGGGCCAAAGCTACCGGTGGTCAGGGCTGCAGAGTGAGGAACCTCCTGACAATAGGTGCCGCGTCGAGGAGCTACCTGCTGTATCAGACCCTTGATTCTACCGTCTACTTGGTACTTGGTGTGCGGGCTCCTTTTTTGCAACTAGGCCACACAGACAGCACAGGAGCCCCTATTTTGTTTGTGGCACACATCAGTCCAGCCACCCGATGTCGTCCAGGAAGGCCAGCAAGCCGGGAAAATTGGCAGGCCTCCTGGGTTGTACTCTGTTCGCTGCTTGGCCACACTGCTGCACTCTATCAGCACATGTGAGGGTGTCTGTGTCACCTGTTGTAAACAGCTGTATTTGCTTAAGAAAGAGTGACCGGGTGATATTGCTGGCGACTCGCCGGAGTTTGTAATGCCTTCTGAATGTGACCCTTGATCCGACCGTCTAGTAAGATCCTCTCGAGATGTTGGTCGAACGAGGCTCTTTGCTATACCTAAAGCCGTTGACCGTTTGCGCATACGACTATCGGGACAATGCTTGTTAAGTTAACATTCCACATGGCTTACCTTATGGGCCAAGTCAAGGCACATCATTATTGTTAGTTTGCGAACTGCAGTGAACTAAAAAGAGTTCGGATTAGGAAATAACATTATTGAAAATAAAGAGTTATATAGAATACGTACATACAATTACGTACGTAGTACGTACAATTTTTAAGGGTCTATTAAAAATATAATTTAAAAGAGTCTGAGGTCTATTTTGTTTCGATTAGTAAAGTTTTAACTGTAATTGTTATGAACTTACTATTTCAACACTCTCTGTTTTCGGAACACGCCTTAACTCTTTAATACTATGTTACTTACTAGTATATTTTCTACTTTATAGTGTAGTTTGGGGTTCTACTGTGATAATTGGTGTTCAATGTCCATCCAGCTCAGGTGATAACATAATTTATTTGTGAAATATGATGTCACACAGGCAAATATGAAATTCACCCTTACAACATGGGTGAGGTGCAGACTGCAGTCATAATAGTTTGAAGCTGAATATATAATTACTCTGTGGTTTGAAGCTATAAACATGAGCATCAAATTCACAGAAATGGACACCTAACATCAAATGGTTACGAATTCGCGAATTAAAAATGCTGCAGTTTTTCTGTATAAGTAAATATAAATTGAAATACCCACTATATTATGGTTAATGCCTTAACTTACGTATGAGTATACATAATAATATATACTTTAGAAGACTGCTTCATTATTAGGTACTTAGGTACTTAGGTATCTACTTTGGCATAAAATGTGAACGAAAAGGACAAAAGAGGAGTTTCATTTGGTCCTTACAGGAATCGAACAAAAAACAAAAGAGCTCTTGCGAAGTTTGTATATTTCATGAAAATACAGTAAAAATATGAAACGCATGAATAGTTACAAAGGTTTAATCCATTAGCTGTAATCTTACTCAAGCGAGGGTGGGAATGGGAACCTAGACGATGACATAAATAAAACGGCTGAATGATCGCGTCACCGTCCGCCACACTTCTGTAGTCACGCGTCGCCACAGTGGATTGAACCAAATTATCACCGCCATGGAATCGCAGTTTCTTTGTACAGCCCGGCGCCGACACGATATCGACACGACACGACAGCTAGCTTTTCACCCAGAGCACTTCACGCCTGTAGAACATGCAAGTCTAAAGAAATTCATTGATGGGCAAAATGCATTGCATATGGGACCGTAGAAATAGTGGACCGCAACACCGTTTTTTTATCAATTTAATTAATCATTACATGTACCTGTCGGCGAATCAGCTTAAATTCATGAAAACTTCTGCCCGACATCTTCTAATTTTATCTGTATTTAATATGATTTATATGACATTTGGACACTTGAATTTTCTAGAATGGATGCTCTCAAAATTGGATAAGGCTGCAAATAAGTGGGTAGAGGACCGCATGCGGCCCTCAGGCCATATGTTTGACATGCTTGCTGTAGAAAATAACCTGCCGCACCTACCGACATGTACATATAATATTATGTCGGTTGGGACAGTCAGTGAGACAGCGAGCCTTATAATTTCATAGAATTACGCGTCCACTCATTCCATTCCAGTCGTGTCGTCCAGTACTTACCTCCGTAGTAAATTATATACCTACTCTTCGTCGTTCAGTAAAGAAGCGGCCAATGGCTGCAGTGTCAGTCGGTAAAAGAATGGATCTGACTACACCGTGACTGAAAATGTGTTGATAAAGTCACATCTCGATAGGGTGTTGAATAATTGATGGAATATATATCTGTGATGGAATATGATTCGATATTTTGAAAAAAGCTATGCACAATGGTGGAATGCCAAAACGCCTTTAGGTTCCTTTTTCTAGAATAATCTTACAAGTAAGTACCTACCTTCTTACCAATGAACAAATTTACTAAAATAATCACATTCCAAAAAAGTTTTTAAAGTGCATGCAGGGTGTATGCCTATATTTTAGGAAAGATATCGATCGATTTATTTATTTAGTTATTCCGAGTATTTACTGCAAAGATTATGCTAATTTTTATTCATGTCAGTTATTCAGAAGATCGGTTAGCTATCAAACATAAATAAAAAGCATCGCAGCATCCCTTCGATTGGTCATCCTGCTGCGTTCCGCAACCGCACCCGCAATGCTCTTAAATTTTCGACCAGTGGTCATAAGTTGAAGATCATTAAAACAATTGATTATTCACGATAACCTAGCCCCCACTAGGTGGACTGACGACCTGGTAAAAGCCGCGGGGAGCCGATGGATGCAGGAGGCGAGCAGCCGCTCTGAGTGGCGCTCCCGGGGGGAGGCCTATGTTCAGCAGTGGACGTCTTCAGGCTGTTAATGATGATGATGATGATGATAACCTGGCTCCAATTTCGTTGGTCACCCACCACTTTCAATATACAATAGAAAGTTCGTGTTCGGATATAGGTACAGAACAGCGAAGATTATTTACTTCGTTGATCCATGCCTTTCAACTCGATCGGATGGTTCGGGAGTCATCAAAAATAGTTTCCATGATTTGTATGTTGCACAATTAATTAATTAAGTCGTCGTAAGTATGTTAAAAGCTTAAAGCAAACATAGGTTACCTACCTACCTACTTAAATTTTTAATTTTAGCGAATGTAATATTTTTTGATGTGCAATTTTGTACTTACCTATATTATGTAGGTTAGAACATAATTATGTAAATAGGGCGAATTCTGTGGTATAAAGTTACACGTGCTTGCGAAATTAATTCTACCTTAATACTAAAATATTATTATTTTTATACTAGCTACAGCTACACCTAGCTTACGATAACAAAAAATTATAAAATGTTTGGTGTACCTATTAAATTAATCCTGATTTATTTTATTAATGGAGTACTGTGTAGGTATTGTTTATATTAATAAGGTGAACTAATAATACTATCATAAGCCATTGTGGCCATTTATGTTGTGTTCCATTTAGGTTTAATAAATTAATAATACTATAGAAATTCAAATACGCTATAACAAAATAACAACGTTTCCATATCGCTTTGTTTTAATGGCGACTTACTTTTTTAAAGCCTGATGATTAAAATCTTGCAATGGCTGCTTCACTAGTTTCATAACGGTCGTATTCTTGTACAGAAGCGACAGCAGCAGTCAGTACTGGATGGGGGCAGTGCGTGACCCGCAGGACCCTTCAAACTGGAAGTGGGTCAATGGCAATGACGTCACCGTTTCTTTTTGGAACGCCCTCGGCGGCAGTGAAGGGTGCGCGCGTTTCGATGGCAGCAAGGGTTGGCTCTGGGCCGACACCGACTGCCAGGCCAGGATGAACTATATCTGCCAGCACCGTAAGTTCATTTCTCTTTGCCGATGCGATGGCCTTCGCGATGTGCAGATGCTAAGCGAATAGTTTGCGAATGTTTGTTATTTTATTATTAACCTAAAACCGTTATAAAATATTCGATCCTTACAAGACTTTTACAACGCTGACGTTTTATACATTGTACTTGATTCTGATTGCAGTTTTTCTTCGTTGATTGTTTAGGGACCGATTGGATTACTGTACACAATCCAGTTTATTTTTCTCGCAGAGCCTAAAGCATGCGGGCGTCCGGAACAGCCCCCGAATTCCACGATGACAGCGGAAGAATTCAAAGTAGGTGCTTCTGTGGAGTACTCCTGCGACGAGGGACACGTGCTGGTCGGGCCCACCGTCAGGACGTGCCTGGACACTGGCTTCTACGACGAGTTTCCGCCTGTCTGCAAACGTAGGTGTTTAGCAAAATTGTAGAAAATTAAGGAAACCTGATATGATATGGCCGGCCCACGGTAGTTGGAGCGAAAATCTGGTCAAAACCACGAGGAGCCGAGGGATGCAGAAGGCAAGAAGTTGCGCTCTGTGGGGGGAGGCATAATATTATGTTCATCTTCAATTGGTGGGCGCGGACTACTGATGTTAGGTGTCAATCGGGAAATGTCCGGTTGGCCAGTCTTTCGAATTGGATGACTTATCAATCACCCATCTTTTACAGGAAAAAGAGAAGGTACTTACCTATAGACTTCAAAATCAAAATTAAGTTTCCGTTGAACAAATTGAATGCTTTTATCAAATATTCTCAACAACCTAGTTTTGAGGTTCTGTGCGTCAGCTTTTCTAGTCTGATATCAACTACTCTGTCTCCCTAGGCATAGAATGCGGCTTCCCAGCTGTGATATTACATGGCAGCTATGAGCTGATCAATAGCTCGGTGTCCTACCTGTCGCACGTGCAGTACTCCTGCGAAACGGGGTACGAGATGGTAGGACGCGCGCGGCTGGTCTGCGACATCGATGAACGGTGGAACGGCCCGCCGCCGAGATGTGATGGTGAGAAAATGTTCTTATTCTTATTCAACATGGGGGCGCTAAGTCCTGCACTGACGTCCCGCTAGGGGTGTATTGTGCATTTCCCCCTGCCAGCATCTAACCGAGCCACCTCAACTCCTTAAAATAACCTCTGGTCTCTTACTGTTGGCCTCATTAGTAAGCTCAAAGTCGCACAACGAGCTATGGAGAGAGCTATGCTCGGTATTTCCCTGCGAGATAAGATCCGGATCGAGGAAATCCGCAGAAGGACTAAAATGACCGATATAGCCCTTAAAGTGAGCAAGTTGAAATGGCAATGGGCAGGCCACATCGCTCGCAGAACTGACAACCGATGAGGAAGAAAGGTTCTCGAGTGGCGACCACGAACCGGAAGGCGCAGCGTAGGCCGGGCCCCACTCGGTGGACCGACGATCTGGTGAAAACTGCGGGGAGCCGATGTATGCAGGAGGCGAGCAGTCCCTCAAAGTGGCGCTCTCTGGGGGGGGCCTATGTTCAGCAGTGGACATCTACGGGCTGATGATGATGATGACTACTATATTATTTTATATACAGACTCAAATAATTTTATATGTATCTATTGTCCTATATAATTATGTATTATTTCTTGATTGTACCGTAAATATGGAATAGCGACTATTACGATGTACTTATTCCTACTCCGAACAGTATTTTTATTACCTCCACTATTTGGCGCTTATATAATACCTACCTATACTGCAATGTTGCTCGACTAACGACTAGTTGGTAGTTGGTCTGATGACGGTGATATTTATTTTTTCTATAAATCCTATGCCCCGATTACAACAGTGCTGGGTTTAAGATGATATTTCCTAATAGGAGAATAAGAAAGTTCTTCATCAAAATGATTCCCTAATAAAACTCAACACATTTTACTTCGACCAGTGGTGCAATGCGAAGAGCCGTCGCCAATTGCGAACGGGCGCGTGGTGGTAGCACAGAACTCTACCGCGTTCGGTTCAATCGCGGAGTACGCTTGTGGTCGGGGATACAAGCTGATTGGAGCCAAGTGGATCACCTGCCAGGCCACCGGACAGTGGGACAATACGACGCCGTTCTGTCAACGTGAGTTACCTACCATTCGCACTACGAGAAAGCTTAGCGTCCGTTGATACGGCGGCGGCGCTTTCATATAGTAGTCATGTCACGGTCTCTGACGAGAAGAGTCGAGTATTTTTGTTTTGGTGCGCATTGGGTTCTGATCATATCTTAAAATAAATTAATTTTATCATGGTCAGTATTGCTGTGAGCTCCTGGCGGTATGCGAATAGGACTATCTACATCTTCCCGAGGGTACCAAGTTATCACATACCTAATTTAAGTATAATGAATTCAAAATGACAACGGATGGGAAAGAAAGGTTCGCGAGTGGCGACCACGAACCGAAAGACGCAGCGCAAGCCGGTCCCCCACTAGGTTGATCGACGATCTGGGTGCGGGGAGCTGATGGATGCAGGAGGCGAGCAGCCGTTTGAGGTGGCGCTTGGGAGGAGTCCTATATTCAGCAGTGGACGTCTTCAGGCTGATGATGAATTCAAATTAAAGCCAGGCCGCCCTAATGCACTTGGTTTCATGCAGTCTTCAAGTTAATTGCAGAATACCCTTTCCATGAAAACGAAACTTATATCAACAGTTGAAGAGCGTCCAACGACCACGACCACAACCACAAGCACGACGACCACTACCCCGCCGCCAACGACTACCCCGCCGCCGACCACTCCCCGGCTCATACTACCCCGACGCACCTCCCCGCGCCCGTCCCCGCCCGCGCCCTTCCACCCGCGACCGACCACCTCGATGACCACCGAGCGGCCGACCACCAAGTTCTACGAACGACCGGAGAAGGCAACTGTGGCTGACAGCCAAGATTCGCCGACCAGCCACGTGCCGCACATCATCGTGGCTAGCCATCCGAGGGAAAATCAGGTACGGATTTGCTTGTTGATGTGTTACTTTTCCTTCCACTCATTTTTATTATAGTGACTAATAATAGTGACGTATACTGGGTGTTTTAATTCTAATTTGGAATGGGGGCGGTAAGACCTTCACTGACGTCTTGCTTGGGGTGTATTGTGCGCCTCCGTATACTGCGTGTTTTTGAATTCATTAGCATCCTTTGAAACTAAATAAGTACCTTTTACTGACAAGTGACACCGGTCACGACTCACGAGTGGGTCAAAACTAGATCTCAAATTTCGATTTGATTAACTCCACTAATGAATCTCATTAACTGCTGCAAGACAGCAATACCTACTATTTTAATATCTGTGGCAATACATAATTGTATTAAAATAATGTTGAGTATAGGTAGTACCTAGTATTTTTAATTATTACCTACCTAAAATTACAAGTAAAAAAAAAACCTTATAAAGATCAAAACCATGCCGACAATCTTCACCATTTTCAAGAGAAAAAAAATATCATCGTATAGATAATCTAATAGTTTTATTTTAGCGGAATTACACTAGATATTCTTGTTTCATTTTGTTTTTAATATGAACTTTCGCGAGGTCACGCCTAATTCAATCAATTATAATGCACTTTATCCAGATAATCGGTGCCGGCAACAATATCCGTGCGGAGCAGACACCGCGAGTGAACGTGCCGACGGCGGTGGACGGCGACCGAAGCGAGCCGCTCGGCGCGCGGTTCAACATCGGCGTCGTCGTCGCGCTCGCCGCCTTCGGGGCCATCGTCTTCCTCATAGCCATCATCACTACTGTAGTCATCCTGGTCAAGAGGTCAGTTCGCTTGCCAATACACTGCTGGGCTAGTTGACTATAGTTAATGTCCCGGCGGTGTGAGTATATGGCCACCTCATCTAGCATCCAATGGGCGCCGTAAGAGCCGGCTAAATGAAAACGGGCAACAGTTTTCTTCTCGGTACATAATCTCGATCACCATGACGCCTACCAAGCGTGGTTATGCCAAACCCCCTATACGATAAGCGTTCAGATTGGTGTTTTTTTGGGAGACTTGTGTTCAGCAGTTGACGTCTTCCAGCTGTATTAATATCAGTTTGCCTATCCGTTGGATACGTTAAGACGCGTGCCGTTCAATACGTTAGAACACAGCTCAAAGATAGCGATTCGTTGCTAAGTATATGACCTTACCTTACCTTACCTTTACTTTTCATGGTACCTAAATATTTCAAAATATCAGGCATGCTATAAAGCCATTTTTAGGCTTTTTAGTGCCACCAATATATGTCATCATCATATAAGTAAGTAATGTTTCGTCTACCATTGTCTATTTGTCTGTAAACTGAACAACATCAAAAGAACACAAGCAGACACTTATAATAACTCTACCTACCCTATACAATACATAGCTCAAAACGTACCTACACAAGCTAATTACTCTCACCATTAAAGAATACTTTTGAAAAGAGTGAAGGACTATGAAGGAGTATGTACCATGTAAATATTTCCATGATTATCAAAAACTAGAGCAATGTGGAGAACAATTACCTAGTTTATATTATGCTCTGTTGCTGTTTGTTGTCTGTTAGTGGTACTAAAGTAGGTACTAAAGTAGAGAGCCAAGGTCTTATTGTTGTCCTGCCAGTTGTGCTACTCAGTGGTACTACAGATTTGGAGCGGCTTCACCAGTTTCTTTATTTGAACGGTGCGGGTAGGTAGTAAATTAGATGTGATGACGTAGTGAGGGCAGCAAGCCGGCCGCGGTGCACGAGCCGCCGCCGCGGTGGTACACGCTCCTCGCGCTTCCGTTCCCCGACCAGCAAGTCGGACGGCGCGAGTTTGCGCGAGCGCACCGCCTGCTCCATCGAGCGGGACACTTCTCCAACCCGTTATAGCCCATGCGTCTGAGGTACCGCGCCCGCGCCGTTGACATGGTGGCTACCACTGGATTTTACCCTTACATTACTCAACTTCATATTGGACCACCTCAAGAGCTGCATTAAATAGAAAAAGTTATCACGCTAGTCAGCAAACGCAAACATATTTGATTTATTTAACGTATATACTCTTTGATGAAAGCCATGTCTTTTACTTAGGGAACCTTAGCAGACTGTTGTGTGTTTCATGTAGTTATTAGCACACATAGTAAGACCACAACACGGCTTTCACTTTAGCAACAGCAACCATTGCACAACGCTTACTGCTTATTAGTTTGTCGGCCACCATGTCATCTGCGCATACGCACTGGTAGAGGAAAGCACGCGCCAACACGATGCAATGGATGCACTATATGGACTCTACAATTCGTATACCACACCGAAATTGTCGCTTTCATTGTTAGCACCTGTATCTACTCATAATATTAGGGAATTTTATCCCATATTAATTTTTCTTCCATAAATAAATATAATTTGCAAAACATCGTAAGTTAACATTTTAAAGCTCAGCATCCCCTCGAATTTATAAACGAATAAACTTCATGATTGTCTCTCGCAATTTACTACCACACACAAGTCCTTCATGAATTCACATCAAATCCACGGCGCCTTATTCCAACCACCAATATGACGCACCAAAGATTCAGATATTGACATTAAAATAACGAAACAATAATTATAGGTCTGTGATTAAAATAGACTAATGTTTAGATATCAGATAGTTATCTCGACATTCTACACAATATGAGCGAATAAATACGTCTATGCATTCATTCATACTATTGAATAGTATCTTGTGTTACGTTAATATGTAGGTACCATTCAAGAAGCCATTTGATTCCCTGTACTACTACAGAGTCTGAGTCTGAGTGGCGCTCCCTGGGGGAGACCTATGTTCAGCAGTGGACGTCTTCAGGCTGTTAATGATGATGATGATGATGATGACTACTACAGAACGACGCTCAGCCGACGCTTAGCTCAACTGCTGTCAAAGTGCATAAAATTTTGACAGCAGTTGAGCGGCAGACGCGCGTCAGCAGCGCTGCTAGCTCAATCATAATAGTAGGCAGTTGTCGATGTGTTGCAGTTGAGATAGTCGTTTTGAGCAGCGACAATTAACACACAATTAATTTGCCAAAAAAATTACGCATTTATTATTTTCACATTGGATTAATTTTGATCCACAGTAGGGCGAACCAAACGAAGAGGTATCGCCATCACGTGTCCCCTGACTGCATCACCGTCGCGTCAATCGAGTCTACCTCGTCGGCGTCTCCGCGGGGCCTGAACCGGTACTATCGACAGGCGTGGGAGGAGCTCGAGGCCACGGGAGTCAGCAAGCATGGGCACAGGCCGGTCGAGAGAGAGGCTCCTAAAGATGAATGTGAGTTGGTCGTCTCCGATGTTTACCCTGGGAGCCGCGACAAGCGTCGCCACCATCATCACCACCACCATATGCGCCGGCCTGAATGGCGTAGCCCGGCCGCGGTTCACAAGGCTCACAAACCCAGGTACTGATGGATCTGTGGTCTACATTATTTTAAGATTTAACGAATTTAGACCCAGGCAGGTACTTAGGTTAATATTCAGCCCTGACTTAAACCTTAACCAGTGACTATAATTTGTGCTAGGTATAAGATCGACCCCTGATAACAATAGGACACCAGTCTATTAATTGTTATAGGCATGCATATGAATCGATTTCAAATAGGTAAAACATGTTGAGAACTAAAGTTGTAGAATATAGGTACGTTTTCTGAACCAAAGTTTGAAAATTGTTTTTTTTTTTCGGTTATTTCTGTCGGATTTTCGTTGTTATAGGTATTGTCAATATGAAGCGCTCTCGGATTATTGCAAATTCAAGTTCGGGCACAATACCAGATAAAAGGTAGTACCTATAGTTTGCCGATTGTAAAGTAGAGTACACACAAATAACCGATTTTTTTTGGCTGAAAAAGTAACATGAACAATGACTTTATATTTCTAAAGTTAAAATAATAGCAAATACTAAATGATCAAGGCCAAAAAGCTGCTGTCGGCAGTTTTACCAAATAGATCACAGCTACGTTTGTTATTTTGTTAATTTATTTTATTTTAATTTAATGCAAATACTGTTTTAGAAATAAAATAGTATCTTTTACTTAGAACATACTTAGACTATGATTACCTTGATCTTTTCTTATCAATTCTGTTTCTTTGTATAAATATTAGGTTTTGGTAGTACTTTCTTTTCTTTTACTAATACCTGATGTTTTTACTATTATAGAATTAAAGTATCATATTTTTAAGATTAGATTGAAGATAATCATTGTTGACTATTTGTAGTATTCTTTCTTCTTGTAATTTGTTATTATTGTTTTTCCGTATAATAATTCCTATAATAATAATTGTTGTGCTAAAGTGTATGTTAGCATAGCTAATTATTAATTTTCACTCAACTTATTTCAGAGTTACTCTTCGACTTCTGTTATAAGTATAGAGTCTAATTTATGTATTGTCTTTATTGTCTTTCTTCTGCATTTTATTATGACTGTAATCATTATATATTCAATTTAGTTTGAACGATATAATTATGTTTACTATTAGAACTAGTTCATTATTATTTTATCTGTGCTATTAGAAACTCTGTATTAAATGTGACCAGTCTCCACTAAGTGTATGGTACAAAGTATTTTTAACGTTATGATTATGAATAATTTTTTATCACGAAATGAGAAAAATATAAATAATGTGCCATTAGACAGGCAGACATAAAATACTTAGGAAATTCACAGATTATAATTTTAATTTATTGTTAGTTTAGATAGGATTGTGTAATGTATATACCTACATAAATATAGACTTGAGACTTTGTATTAAGTAAGAAGATAAGTTTAAACAGTGTATTAAAATAATGAAGAAAAATATAATGTTATATGGGGAGGGGGTAACCACTCGTGAGAATTCTATGAAACACATTCGCTTATCGTCAGTTGTTCAATTAAATTGTATTGTGACAGTTAAGGTATAGGTACAGTAGATGTCGCTGACTGCTTTAGCTGGTATCTTTAGTACGATTGTTCGAATAGACTTTAGATCAAATCGATCTACAAAATTAATGTAATTGCATGAAAATAGAGGCTGAAAGTCAATAAACAACTTGAACTTTATAGCATTTAAATAAATACGAAAAATATTCGAGTGTTTTTCCGACATTCGGCATTTTCAATGTTTTTTTTTACTTTCAGCATTTTTAAGTTTGGTTTTGTAAAAAATTTGAGATGTATTCATGATATTCGATTAAAGTAATGATTAGTAATAAAATTTGTGATAAATTAACATTTTAGTGGTTTTATTTACATACTAGCTGAGGCGCTCCGGATACTTAGTTTTGACTAGGTGTATTTTCAGTACTAAGTAAAAATAAACATCGAAGTACAGGATATACTTAGTGTAGGAGGAGAACTGGCCTCATCTTCATTGCCGGTAGCCTATACCTATCTCAAGGAACTTATACGTACCTATCTACACTGAACTATGGAGGAGAACCTATGTAGTGTAGGTATTATTTTATCATCGACGAACATACAGGTATATAATTATATTCTCATTATCATACACTTACCCCATGCAATCGTATAGGTAGGTAGTAGGTACGTGTGTGAATTTCGTATAGCTTTTCTTTCTAGGACATAGTCCGATGGATAGGTTTTTAGGCTGCCGTACCCAAAGGGTGAAGCGAGCTCTATTACTAAGGCTCCCCACAGACATTTATACTGTACAGTAAGATTAGATGTCCGTGGGCTCCGCTGTCCATCTGTCACCAGGCTGTATCTCAAGAAACGTGATAGCTAGAAGGTTACAATTTTCACAGATGATTTATTTCAGTTGCCGCTACATATACTTAACAACGAACACAAAAACCAGAATAAAATAAACATTTAAATGTTTATTAAATAACACAACAAACGTGATGTTTTTGTTCGCCCTATTGGGCTGGCTAGTCGTGAGCGTGAGACCATACCGCCTATTGTCGTCGTGTTATACTGGATGGTCGCGGTTGTTGTACTTATTATACATAGGTAAGGTATATATTTTTATCCTGTCTTTCCTATCCTACAAAACATTTTGACTGCATTGCGCTTCTTCATCGATATAGAAAGAGAAACAATTTTTTAATTCGAATTTTTTGTCTGGGTAGTCGGTCTGTCTGTCCCTTTGAACACGCATCACGCTGGAACTACTGAACGGATTTTGCTGAAATTTGGTATGGTTATAACTGATTATGCAGAATAACATTTTGGATACTTTTTGTTTTCTAAAACGGCCAAGTGCGGGTTGCCCAAGCAATAAGGATGTAATTTTTATTCAAGATTTGTAATGTCATTTTTTTGTTCGCATATTATAATTATACTTATGTTATTATCAATTATTAAATCAATAAAAAAATCAGAATTAAAAAAATAAAATCATAAAATAACAAAAAAAATATACTCTCGAATATACTGTCGAAGGGAAGATAGAAGAGAAAGGTAAAAAAAAACAGGCTGCGCCTGCCTCCCTTCTATCGCCGTCCCATCCATTCATCCTTTTCCCCTATTTTTTTTACCATTCCCTTCTCTCTTACCCATAAACAGAGTTAGGGCTTAAAACTAATTAACCCGTGAGAAGCCGGGGCGGGTCAGCTAATTTATAATAAATGCATCGTAGTGATTTCTTATCTCAGCGCTCGCACTGCTTTATTAAAGACTCTAGATGAAGTCACAAGATGAACTAGTGAGACAAGTCCCACAATAACAACTAATAATTACTACTGGGAACGGACGATATTTAATAAAACATGTACTGAATATTAATTTTTTTATTAGTCCTTGAAATTAACTACGATAAAAAAGGAGGTACATACATTGCTTTTTGTGGAACCTTGCATTGGGTTTAATCTCAATCATCTACTCGATAATTGTCTTAGAATAAGTTAATAAGACTGCTTAGGTAACTAAAAAATTTACTATAATAAGCACAATTAAAAGTGTATACATTTTATTGTAAAACTATAATAATGGTTAAGCTAAATAAATGTATCGGCATCGGAAGTAATGGGTAATAATTACTTTACACAATAGCGATTATTATAGAAAAAAGCTAGGTCAGCTTTACGAGGCGAGAGAATAAAGAGAATACTTTAAACAATTTAATATTATTCTTGGTTTCATTTGCTTAAAAATCTGTGTTTATAACATGCTATTTTAAACCCGACCCTAAGGTAAAAGATTTGTTTAAGTTGGCCTTCAGCTGGCCTGGCTCTGCTTTTCACAATAACGCATTTAGGCCCAATGGCGCCAACTGGCAAAGCTTCTATAAGTTGAAGGAATACCACAACGAACGCAACAAAAATACACAACTTTCATATGTGAATGCGAGAAAAGAAGGTTTTCTTTAGTAGAATTGACATGATAGAGGACTAAGTGGTATTCATAAACAAAGGTTGAACAAACCCCGAAAATCTATCATTCCACTTTTACCTATAGATAAAATGCGTAATCATTCTTCTTTCACTTTCATAAACAATCGCTGGAGAAACCCCTAACGGAACTGCATTTTAATTAAATACTCTACGATTTCAATCAAGTTGTCTTTGAAAATTCTGTCGAGTGTCATTTTGACGCGACTTTTGAACTATCAAAAGTCGCGCCAAAATGTCACCCATCATGCCAGATTGGGGGCTGCTTTTGTTTATGTAATGCATAAAGCTAGAATTTGCCGCACAGCGCCTGATTCATCCTCTAGAGGAGCCCCCGCCTCGACTATGAATTCCAGTGTTAATGGAGTGTTGGACGACTTACTAAAACCATCTTTACATGAATGATAAAGAACATAGATTGTGCATTTCACAAATACGTACGCCATTACACTCGTATTTCGGACCGAGCGGTGAGATGCATCTTAGTAAAACGCGTGACCTATAAGATCTTAAAGACAAAGACATAATAAATGAGTAAAAAATTAAAGCTTACTAAATACTAGGGTCAACAAAGATTTTCTAATAAACTACTAATTAGTCCGTGATTTTAGTCATTCTAACAAAATAAAATTGCGTCGTAATACTTAGGTACAATAATACAATTCTGTATGAACCATAGAATTCAGATTATGGCTTTAATTTGCTCGTTAGTAATCAGTAATGACGAGGACATAATTACAATGATGTTTTGTTTACAAACGTAACGTAATCAGTCTAACAACGCCTCACCTAAAGAATTAAAAAAATGTTAAACCTAAATACTGTTGTTTGACGAAATGAGTTCACCGAATCATAACTGAAGCTTATGGGATAACGAAATAGTAATGCCACACTTATTTTTGCGGACAAAACTACAATAATGACGAAATGGCCGCCGGTGTATATTAATTCGTACCTATCGATCGTCAATCCCTATATATTCGACTATTTCGGGAACGCAAACGAACAACAATAAGTTAGCCTGCATCAATGGCTGTTTTATGTTTATATTTCTACCTATATATATAACACTCACCTAGTTGAGACCGTAAAAACCAGTGCAGAATATTAACAGTACAAAAATAATAGTTTATTTTGTGTATTACATATTTAAATTCTCTTAATGATAGATAGATAGATAAACTATAGGGAGGTACACGACTAACTATATTAGTACTTACATGACAAATATACTGAATCAATCAAATATACTATTATTGGAAGCATAGGCCTTGACACAATAGATGTTAACGTATTTACAAATATTCAGTGAATAATTTAAAAAGCACAAAACATTTTTTAAATCACTTTGATTATTTAAGTTTTTGAAATTTACAAAAGGAATACATACATGCATGCATATCACAGAGCAAAAAAATGGCTTCTCTAGGTGCAAAGCGACCGTCATAATGTTTCAAAGCTCTGTGACGGATATATAGGTAAGTCCTTATTATAGCTAACCATCCCCGGATCTATAAGCTTTTGGAAGTTTTCACAACAAGTCAATCTCTTTAAGTTTACTTATAAGACATAATAATGTAACGATGATGAACTTGACGTTATTTTTCTATGAAAATACACACAGATGCTCTAAAAATATACGTCTTCAGTACACTCGTTTTTTTTTTAAATTCTAGAATTAATACACACAACTGTAATATTTTTCGATTTGTCGATTCAGTGAATTATTCTACTATTCATTTAAAATCAGCGCCGTTTGGCGGATAGCTACTTTAGCTGTATGTTGCTGCCTAAAATCAGTTTTATTCGGAGTAGGTAGTAAAAATATAAAAAAATGCTCTTGTCACCGATTCAACACTGAAGCTCGTACGCATTAATTTGTAAAGACGTTAATACAAAAAGAAGAAAGATGCGAGCGAGCCTGTTCTGTCAGTTACTAATTCCGTTCTTACCCGTACCGTATATTCCAAGATAATTTATACGTATAAATATAAATAAAAATATATTTTAAAATTTATGCCAGATTGGCATTTCTAATTATAAAAATACTCAAAAACTTGCCTGCGCAAAATATAAAGTTTAAACCCTTTAAAACTACTTTTAGCTTAGTTCAGTTTTGATCTATTTAAAAATGGACATGCAGTTACAAATATTTCATAGGTACATATATCTTTTATAATTATTCTCTTGACATTGCATCTTCATTAGTTTACAGTAAAGTATCTAAGTTCTGCGGATGCATATAAAAATATATATTATAATAATATACACTCATCCATGATCCTAAGATAATTATAATAATTATCTTGTATTCAAGCATTTACAAGCCAAAGTCAATGTTTTTAGGGTTCCATACCCAAGGGTAAAGCGAACCCTATTACTACTACAAGGCTCCGCTGTTCGCCTGTCACCAGGCTGTGTCCCATGAACCGTGATAGTTGGACAGTTGAAATTTTCACCGATGATGTATTTCTGTTGCCGCTATAACAGCAAATACTAAAAAACAGAATAAAATAAATATTTAAGGCGAGCAAAATTATCACGGTTGTTGTATGGGAGCCCATACAACAAACGTGATTATTTTGCTCGGTTTTATAGATAATGGTACGGAACCCTTCGTGCGCGAGTCCGACACGCACTTGGCCGGTTTTTGTTATTTCAGGTACTATCATTTTAGTTGATACGTGCTATACGAATAAATAAATTATTATAATAGTGTTAACGATTTCTAACTATTAATTTTTTCGTTAGTCTGTGATACCAATGTCTTATTATTGCATAATAAAACCAACCGTCAAAACAGATAAAAAGCAATTTAAAATATATCAGACTTTGTTAATAATAATGATTAAGTTATATAATAGATTTTTCAAAAACCAAATTATCCGCGACAATGTCATTTGTCTATAAATAAAAATTAAAAAGACATTAGGTTTACTTTTAAATTAGGTAAAAAAACATGATTAATAAAAGCATGAATAAAATTACTTAATAAATGGTGAAGCAATAAATAAATAAACAAATATTGCGGTCAAATGCGGGCCCAATCAGTTGTAAAAAAAATTGTCGGCATTTCACCCCAATCTAAGCAAAGCTTGTACTGTGATACTGATCTGATAAAATACTTAGATACTTTGTGTATTGTAAATACGTGCATAGAATACAGTATAACACACAGACACAGAGCATGCATCTATGTTTATCACACAAATGTTTGTCCTGGGTGGGAATCGAACCGGTAACCTACAGTTCAAAAGACCGGGCTATCATGCGAGCTATAACACACTTTTTGTCTATTTTCTTGCAAAATAGAGATCGTGTGGTGACTTTAGTAACTTTATAGTACCTTAGGAGTACTATTTATTTATTTGTTTATTGTGATATAAACGACAGAATCAAATACAATTACCACATAATATTTCATAGAGACTAAACAATCATGTAAAGGTTATTAAATAAAAATATTTATACAATGGGTAATTACTATTAGGTACAATAATGCAGAGTATATAATATACTATGCAATAATGTTGAATAATGTCAGAGTTAATAATAATAATTAGATTATAAAGTTACTCTTGTCCCTTTTATTATTAAAATGCTTGTTACTTGGACATTTCTTGAGATGTGTTTTATTCTCCACTGGCTATGTTTTGATAGAGTGTTATCAATGATTGTTTGAATATTTAAATGAAGTAATTTTTAAATGTATCTATTTCACTCCTTCAGACACCTATGTTTTAAAGACCTCACTTCAGGGTATCGAAGTGTTCATAGAATAGGCATGACTAAAATCTTTTTTGTATAAATTAATAATATTCCTCAAAATTGACTTATCTATGGTACTACTTCGGTATTTTGTTCCCGAAAGACTTATTCACGAAAATCTAGTTTGATTAATGATTAATTGACTGAACGTGGAAAAGAACTACTTATGTAGCAAGTTTAGTAAAGAACTATTTACGGTTTTAGGCTAATATTATGCTCTATAAACTAATCTTATTTGTATACAATATTCTGTCAACTTCACACCAACGGAAAGTGGCACGCGCGAAAGCGAGACAGGCATATTTCTATACTACAGTTTAGGTTATCGAACAAAGGGTTATAGTTTAGGTCCTGCAGTACTATATTAACATCGCACATTGTGTAGGACACCTAAAAATAGACCTTCCAGCTAGTACACTAAAATTTGCAAAGAACATCTCATATTATTATGATACAAACGTGATTTTCACAGAGAATCGACAGACGACGAAAATGGATCAAAATTTTATTTCTATACATTTACAAATGAAATAAAACTATACAATTAAAAAATATTTTCATGTTTTATCATTTGGCATATCTAGCACACCGTTGCGATCCATTACACCGATCTTTTGCTTTTATATACTTTGTGACAGTCATTCGTATTCCCAACGCCTGTATATATACATATACATACAAACAGTAAAAACGTTCAATCTACTAAAGCAAAGCTTCCAATGCGTTGGTCTAATCTTAACCAACATAAAAAATACTCTCTTTTGATTAAAAATTCATTTAAAGCACGCTAAAAATTCTTCTAATAAAAGGTACTGCGTTCGCTACGAAATAATCTTAATGCCGAGTGTGAGATATGTATAGCTGCAATCAATTAAAACTTTACAACCGTTACTATAAGATACAATATTGCACTAGGATATGGAGCTTATGGTTTATATTACGTACTACACTGGAGATCTGACAGAAATCTCAGCCCTATTGCCCTAGTACCGGTTTACATAAGGAATATTTATATGAAATCCAGCTTAACTTTAATTTGCTGTTGGTCTTTACCGACCTTTACAGGAAACTAAGGTTTTCATACAGATACTTTACGATACTTGTTAGCTAGTACGTTAATAAACTCGTACTAGGATTGCGGAACAGTATTGGAGTCCACACTTCAAATACCTATTAGGTACAAGTTTTATTATCGCTGTTTTACTTGCCTCAACCATTTTGAAACTCCTCAGTAATTGTCAATACTGTATTTTAGAAATAAAGAAAGAGAAAAGAAGAGTACGAGTGAAATAGCGATATGGAACGATACATAAGAGTTCTGACTCCAGTTTTACCGCAGGTAACTGAGATATTCGTGGGCCTGGTACATGCATTGACACGTTTATGACCGATCTATAAAATCACTTATGTATTTGTATACTATTATTTATGCCCAACAGATTGTACGCCCGATAAACGTTTTGCTAAGACAGACGTATTAAATAAAATAACGAAAACATTTTTTATCAAACAATGATAAAAATATCGTATCAAAGCATGTACGAGGCTTATTAAGACTTAAAGAAAAATAAAAATAACATGGATCTATTCGCCTCATCGTTGTTGAACGTGTACTAATGTGCTTATACATCACACTCGCAACAATCAACCTCATCTAGTCAGTTCTCGTGTGAGATGACATCACGTGTAGAGTCATGACAAGTGATGTCATCGCACACGTCAGCCGGGTCGCTCAATAAATCGATGCTCACACTCGATTAGCAGACGCAAGCGAAGGGAAAAAAAACGCGGCGAGCGCGGGGCCTATAACGCTGACTATAAAGCTGAAGGGCTTAATCACCGCTGCTGGCTGCACTCCGCCTCCTAAACCAGAAATACTAAATGAAACATAAATATAAGATGAACTCCTGCGATGTCACGCCTGAGTCTTATATGGAAATACATTGTTACCGACTCATGTAGGGTTATGATTATGATCCTATTAAATTTTCTTAATATAATATTGATTATAAATTGTATTTTGTGGGATTGAGATCTTACCTATCAGCTTTCATAAGAGCTTGATGCGCTTCGCGTTGCGCGGAAACTTGGACTAACTCAGCCACCGTCGCCGCTTGCTGCTCAGCTGAAAACGACAAAAAAAAATACTTAAGATATAAGCTATTCTTGTGTCTCTGTTTCTTAAATTCCCAACGTCGAAACAATATCATTGTCAAAGTGTTTTCGCAACCGTATCAATAAATCAAACGATATAGCCGTATAAACCTTGTACATAAATCTTTGATTTTTTTTATGAGAATGGTTGTCGTGACGAGCTAGTCGTTCACCTGATGTTAAGCAATACGGCTGCCCATTTTATGTAAACAAAGTAATATCACGGGGTTTTGAAGAAAATCTGACAATGGCGGTTGTGAATTTTGAATTTATTTTACCAAACTAGTGTATCTTGAACTTTAATTGCGTTAGTGTTCGTGAATGTGAACGAGTGTTGGCAAATGGTTTCAAGATTATAAAACCATGCATTTTCGTTTTTGCTTCAACGGCCTTTTTTAGAGCCTTCAGTAAAATATCCTCCATTTTACTGTTGGCATTTTGACTGACAAAATATGACTTTGACCTGACATAACTGTACAAATTATACTCACTTGACATTGGCAAAATTATTGCAAAAAAAACAATAGAAAGCCATTAAAGAAGAAGAAGAAAGTAATATCACGAAAAGTCACATGCCAGTTGCCAGTTGCACAAAACATTTTCCCATTTGATTCTCAACAATTCAGCTGTTAGTCTAGTTAGTGACCAACATTCGCTCGCAGGCTACTTCTTGTATGTCTCTCTTTGTGAACATTCATCACCACGAGTTTTCCGTGGCATTCAATGATTTTCCGCGGCTGGTTTTTGACTGGCTATAGATCAACAGACCCAGCTAAGGATCCATTTGCGAACGAATTTCCGGATGAAATTTATTAAACTTACGAAAAGACACAACAAAAAAATCACAATAAAATTGCACAAACGCAGGATTAAGAACATCACATTCGAAAAAACCAAAACGAATAAGACGGGAAATGATGACAGCTGATTATATCCTCTTGAAAATAAGTATAATAAAATATTTTCTATCAGAAATTATTGATTTTATCATAAAATTGTATAGAACAGATATTTCGTCAAAATAAATAAATAAATAGTACAATATGAAGTTTGTAATTGATCACTTTACTACCAGAAAAAAATAACTGAACATTGTTTTGGTCAAATATAGTAAACTACCTTTATAAAAGATATTTGTGCCCTGTAATCCCCTTTATTTACATAAAATCATGAACAAGATATGGTTATCTGGTTCTAGATATCATATGTTAGCTCTTAAGTCGCAAATTGAATTTAAAGTCGTAGTTAGTCGTACTGTATAGTGTAGTCGTGTATAGTTTAAGCTTAAGCCATAGCTGCAACATTTTACCCGGTTGTAGCTTCTGTGAAAATTTATCGGCTGTAGCTACAAGAATGAAGTTAATTGTACCTGAAAAGTTGTACCTGGCTGTAACTGCACTGACGTAGTTGTATCTTACTAAAGCTGCCGATGTAAGCTGACAATGAGAGCGATATTTACCAGAAAGCGGGCGCGTAAGCCTGCGTTCGAGCCGCGCTAGTCGACGAGCGGTCGGCTCCTCCCTCCCAGCGTCGTCTCGCGCGCGACGCTGGGCCACTAACCGCGCCCACCGCGCCTCGAACCATAGCTGCATGGCATCTCGCTCCTCTGTGTCGCCTTGTTAGTCACCGTCGATGGAATGAACGTTAAGCGATGATTATACACTAGTAGGCGTGATATCTTAATGGACAAGGTTCTATAATTGTGAGATAAGGTGAGTATACAAGTGTGATTTAAGCTGCACGCTGCACTCGTCGCTTTCCTCTGCCTGCGTACATCTAATTTGTACTCCTGCGCATCGTTTCGCAAATGCTAAAGTAGTTACGTTTGAATCCCATCCTATATCGAACGCCAGAAAACTGCGCGCGTCTTTAAACACTTTTTATGAAGAAATTATTTCGTGACATAACTGCGTGTTCTCAACATTTAAACAAGAGACCTTGTCCATTATGTGCGGGTAGGAATATCATTACGCAACATTGACAAAAAAAACAATGAACAATGTTGTTATGTTAAATCTTATCCATGCATCAGTATCTCGTAGGAAAGATTAGACATTTCTTTAAAAATAGTTTTTGAACAATAAAAAAACAATTATTAGTACACTAATGAAAGCTATACCATGCACTATAAAATTGATGACTGAGTGAGTGATGGTTCAGTGACAAAACTATTCCATATAGCTCTTCGTACATTTCTCTACGAAAATACAAGTTGTCTACTGTTAAGTAGTACTTCTCAAGTGATATGTAGCTCCAGTCTCCATATAATCACCGCCTTTATAAAGCTGTTTTTTTTTTGTAAATTACTTACCGGGTAGTCGAGAATGTGGCGACCGCGTCTTAGGAGGGCAGTAGCAAGCAGGTGGTGGAGGAACGGGAGGCGCTGGCTCTTGCAACGCTCCCATCGACTTGTGTGCGTTCGTCACCGGCCGGGGTGGAGGCTCCTACATCATTATTACAATATTTATTTCTTGATAAAAGGTGGTTATAAGTTGCTATACCATCAATTAACTTCAGATATGAATCGAATAACTTAGTTACTGAAGTAGATTCAAATTATATAGTGCTTTGGCAATCCGTATAATTGTAAAGGTTAAAATAGGTCTGATTTTTCCAAAGAAAGAGAGTGAGGTGTTGAGCCCACTTGTTACTTGGACTTAATATTTTCAGTACCTAATCTCATCTTGTTAAAGTGCTAACAATAGCATTATTTGCAATCTTCGATCAGGTTTTACCTGCTCGACTAGCATGCACGCCGCGACAGTTTTCTCGCGGTGCGCATGCTGGACCATCTGGTGGAAGTTTGCAATAAAATATTTGTATTTGTGGCTTGTTTACCGGAACTATGTGGTACCGAGGACTGCGAAGTGTTAAACCCGGTGATAAAGACTACATTCTGTATAACTATTTACAATATTTACAACTTCAGGGCGTAGTTTCATTTTGGGCTGTAAGTGTATATGTAAACGGTAGCATGCAGTTTTGGGAAGATAAATTTTCTTTGGCTTTGCTAAATAAAAGGAGACGCAGCTGTAATAGACTCGATCAGCTGTACTTTTCAATCTAGCAAAAATTACCAATGAATTTTTTGTACGATAACTACCATGGTGTTGCTAGATTTATCGTGTTGATATTAGTTGGTTTAAAAAATCTGTTTTTTATATCCTTACTAACATTAACCGTTAGTTAAATTTAATCAACGCTTAAAGTCCTGTATTTCCTCGTTGAAGTGAAATGCTACGATTGAAAACACGATATAGTTTTAAGCATTGATTAAAGACTAGTCTGTTCACCTACCTAAAGCCTTTAGGTTTCTAATTTATTGATTATCTGTTCCTAAATCTAGGATACCACAGTAATTAGATCGTACAGGTACACTTATGAACATAAAGAAGCGTTACATGCACATTCAGTCGGCCATACAATTATCATACACAGTATAATACAAAACTTGAAAAAAGCACGTAGACGGAACATTTCCGAGACTCATGACATGTATGAAACGAACACAATACAAGAACGTAATGATGATGCATCTATAAAGATCTTACTAAATATAATATATTGTAATTTGCTTTGTGCAAAAATAAACAGAAAATAAAAAAATCAAAATTCAAAAAACTTGAATATTGTCTAGAATTGAAAAGAAAACCAATTTAGAGGATAATTTTCTTTATGTTACAATGGAAAATTATCAATAAGAAACATAATTTTCATGATACAACTGATCGAACTAAGATATTCAGTTTGAAAATACTTTCCCAGAAGTGAATAATCTAAAATTTTGATTTATTTAAAGTTAAGTTGATTGTACAATAGTTACTATAATGTTACATTACACCTTAAAACAAGATGCAAGATCATTACGTAGCTGAAACGGGAGAGAAGCGAGCGCAATAAATGCGCCATAACAGAGCGAGACAACGTACGATAACAATGAGCGGGTGCGACAGAGACAGCTACATCATGCGACTCGCGACACATTTATCTATGCTTTGCTTACGTGCGACGTCAGGTTCGGTTCCGAGGCCCACTGAAAATTCAACTTTGGTTAGTCTACTGTAGGTGTTGACTACAGATTATTGAATTATATTGACTGTTGCCAATATCCTTCTCTACAAGCGGTGGTCATGTCTATTGGAATTCAGTCTAAGGCCGCACATTCTAGGCATTTGTGATGGGACTTGTGGGGATAAACTGAAATATAAAAATAAGAACTTTTTGTTACAATATGAATGCACGGCCTCAAAGTGCTATCAATTTAATCCCAGCCGGATTATGGTCAATTTCCACTAGCATTAACCCCAGCTCTTCCAGAAACTACTTTTGTACATTATTCACATTGCAATGGTTGCAAATGATTCAAAAATGTAAGTGTACGATTGCTGAAAAGTGTCTATGAATCTCAATGGTGTGCAGATTACGAAATGACAACAAATCCTTTGAAATGAACGAACAGTCTCTAAAATTCTAATTCGTACACGAACATACACAGTCATAAACATTGCAATACAATATTAAACGTTACACTCAAAAGTGAAACCTACCTTATGTCGAGGTCCTAGATGTCGATTTAGGTAGTTCGATATGCTTTTCATGATACTTTTTCTTCGCCTTTCCCTCGCTAGCTCGGGGTCTGAGAAGGATGGAGTGACGGGCATGGGGAGGGGTAGAGCGGGACGGGGCGGAGGCGGGGGGGTGGGTAGGGCGGGGAGGACTGGGGGTGGGGGCACGGGCGGGGGAGTGTTGCCAGTCGGCGGCAGGCGAGCGCGCCGCGACCGACGCTCCTTCCCACCGCCCCCTCCGAGCCTCTCCAACACAAGTCGCCGGACCGTCTCCGTCTGCTCCTCTCGCTCGCGCTTGATCTCCTGCACCTTGTCCGTAGTATCCCGGCTCACAGGCGAAGCCGACCCGGAACTCATAAGCACAGAGTGTGACAGCTCGAAGCTCCGCGTCGGAGAGTCGGTGCTACGCGACTCCCGGTTAAACGTCTCGCTGGCAGACCGGCATATAGCCGGCGAGTACAGGCGAATCGACGCCGCACCCGGAAACGGAACGGAACCGCTCGATACTATGCTGTTCGACTTGCTGGTCGGCGTGTCGGGAACCAAGGGCGGCGAGATGTCGTCCAGCGTGTCCGACTCGGTTGTGGTCTTCGTGAAGAGCACCGGCGACTTCGACTGCGGAGACACTTCCGTGATACTGAGTGACTCGATGCTCGGCTCCAATCCGTTCGATAGCACCTTCTCGTCGCTGATCTTGCTGTCGCTATTACGATCGGTGTTTTTAGTTTCACTGGTGGACTTCTCGCTGGATTCCACCTCAGGACCGGCCGGGGATTGGGCATCGCTGTCCGCGTACCTTTCCTGGATCTCTCTCGGGATCGTGTGGACTATCTCAACGTGCGATAGCGGGTCAAGGCGGGCTGGTTTCACAACGGTCTCGGAGAAGCTGCGCTCGATGAAGTTCATCGAACGATCGTTCCCGGGAGAGTACTCGAACTCGTCGTCCACCAGTTCCATGTAGCCTTCATTCCGGGGCGTGCAGGGGCTCTCAATGAAGGGATCCTGGTCACCCTCGTCTGCGAATTCGAAGTGTTCGGGAGCGTTGGAGTACCCAATATGTTCGGAAGGGCTGGTGCGGCCACAGACGTGGGACGCGACTGCAGCTACGTTTTTTGCATCGTGGATTAGCTTCGGTCCGCTGAGGGTGCGAGGGTTCTTGCTGCGTTTCCGCTCGTCTCGGTCATTGAAGGCGCCTTCGTCGAGGACGTTGGCTTCAGCGGCCCAGTCCGAGAGCTCGGTTTCGGTGAGCGCTAGCGTGGTGGCATCTCGGCCGGACTCTGAGGACTCGGAGTCGGCGACGGGCGCGGTGGGCCCAGTTAGCTCCTGGTCCAGCTGGCCTATATCTGCAGCCACCATCACTAGACTGTCGAGTTGCACCAGCTCTCCACCTTCATCATGGACTTCCACTCGCGGCACGGTCCGCGGTCCAGTCTCCGTGTGCGACGAGTCAGAAAGCGAATCCGAATCCAGATCCAGTTTCTTCTCTTCCGAAACGGGTTCAGATTTCTCCGATATGTATCCGGTGAGCAGCGATGAGTCCGCTTTCGTGAGCAGATCGACCGGCGCATCGGTGCACAGGTTTTTAATTATATCCGGCATCGGCTGAGCTTTCTCGTCTTCGGCGAACCGGAAGGAGACGATTGGTTTCTGTGGCTGGCCGGAAGTCGCGGCCGGGTTGAGCATCTTTTGGAATTCGGTGATGTTGGATCGGAAGGCTTCGAATTTGGTGTCGATTTGCGATGCGGAGTCGGATTTTCTTACGGCGGGGGGTGATGGTTCTCCGAGGAGGTATTTGCGTTTGAGTTCTAGGGCACGTTTGGTAGCGAGTCCTCCAGCAGAGCGCGCGCGGCTTAGTGGGTACTCGGGCGGCGGCGGCGGCGGCGCCGTCACAAGGATAGCGGGCGGCGCGCTTTCTTCTCGAGCGAACTCGCTGTCTGTCGACACTTCCGTCCCTGAAGACACCTCGTCGCTCGACTCGCTCTCCTCTGACTCCACCTGACAAATACAACATTACACCTCTCCAACGAAACAAACAGTAGGAATTTTCGAGCTTGGGATGTGCATACAGCCAAAGGCAGTTGCAAGCGATTGCATCCATCACCGAAGTAACACAGCTCATTTTGTATATAAAAAATTGAAGATATTTATTGTTTTATTACAGTAAATAAAGGAAGGTGCGCCGGTAATTCTAGAACCACACTAACTTACCGCCTCGGATGGTAGATGGCAGTGATATGATATCACATTTACATACTAATATATTCACGTTTGGCTGTAGATCTGTATCCAAACAGAAATGTAAACAAATAATAAACATGAATAAATATATACAACGTACTTATATAAAAAAATTTACATAAATATACAAGTTATAGAACACAAATAAAAATAATGTTAGAAGCTGATAAAAACATATGATACGTAAATGCTCAAACTATTCAATTCTAAAAACGTAATTTTTTAGATAGAAAAGGTAACATAAGAGTTTAACAGAGGTTAAACTAAACATAAAACTCGACAATGAATTGTAGAACCAGTGTTACACTTCCTCCGATTTCTCTATTTGTCTCTCATTATCTTGCGAACGTTTGTTTTTGGTTATTCAAAGAAAATCAAGTAGGTATTGATTACAGGTAATACTCATTCATGCTTACACCTACATGCTTTTAGAATTGAATTAATAAAATATATAAATAGTTGGATCGGGGAGAATTTTTCTTTAAAAAACACTCGCTGTGTTATAGACCGTAATTGGTATACAAATAAGGTACAGAATAGCATACCAGCAAATGAAAGAAAATTATCACTTTGGCTATGCAGATGACATGGTGCTGTTGGCACCCACTGTCAGCGCTCTTAGAAAGTCGCTACAGAAATGTGAAGAGTATGTACTAACCTACGATTTGTGCTTTGTGTTTTTAAGAACCAATTCATGAGAAACTGCTCCCAATAATTTTACTCCAATCTAACTGAAGATTTTCCAATGTAATAGAAAAATTCGCCCTGTATATACGACGATATAAAACACAATGAAAAGCGCCATCGAGTTTGTTATTACAACTTACTGTTCAATTTCATTAGGTCAACATTTTATTTATTCTATAGGAAAACGTTAATGTTCGATTGGGACCGACCTGTCCCTTATCGTTTTGAAAGCTAACAGATAATATCAAACAGTAAGTTGTAATTACAGATAAAAATGTGAATGGTAAGTACTAAGAGGCGGAAGTTAGTGTGGGCAAACTACACTCTTACCCGCTGTACTCCGCCGCCCCATGTTACTAAAATATGGTAGAATTATTATGTGAAACACTCTTATGATTTTATATCACATGCGATGTGTTTGGTTATTTGTAAAATTATCATCAAGTATTTGCTTATTAAAGAAAAATTTGTGGAGATCAAATGCAATTATACGTTTTGAACATTTCGAGTGGGCAAGAAGGCTAAATCTAAAATGGGCATATCAAAATTTAATAGTCCCAATTTTTATTGGTCTATTCACATTAACAAACATGTAATTTTAATGTTAAATTAAATGGTTAACTTTTAAAATTTTTTGGCTAGATTTGTTTTTCATTATGGAATAGCGAAACGCCTGCCAGAAAAATTATAGCATTGTTCAGTAATACACCATATGTTTTTAATCAATGGGCACAATAACAACCACGAATATTTAATTTTCAAATGTCGATAATAGTAATTATATTTTTAGCAGAATAGGCTTGTCCTGCAACTTGGTCACTACTAGTCAAATTATTAACATGATCTCGACAAGTTATAGAAGTGATCATGAGTTATCAACATAATAATTAGCGATCGACATGATCTTAAGTTATCAACACGATCATTAGCCATCGACATGACCATTGGTCACGACTGATTATCGGAATTCGAGATAACCAAAGTTTTAAAATGAATTTCGCAAAGTTATTGAAATGATCATGAGTTATGAACATGATCACGAGTTTTGAACATGATCATAAGTTATGAACATGATCACGTGTTATGAACATGATCATAAGTTATGAACGTGATCATGAGTTATGAACATGATCATTAGTGGTCAACATCAAAGGCGCATGGCGTGGGGGCGGCGGGTGGCGGAGGCGCACCTCCCGCGTGTGACGTCACGCGACGCTGCACCGCGGTACCTCGCTGCTGCAGGAGGAAGGGCGACCTTCGGCCGGGACTTCCCGCCGACGTGCCTCGCGCGCCGCTCGCATTCTAGAACACGACTCGTTCCCTGACGATTCCGCTCCTACAAGATAAAACAACATTATCGTATGGGTTTCGCGTAAGTTCACTTCGCTGACATAGATAAACATGGCAAAGATACAATAAAAAGGTGAAAATAAACATGACAATAACTAAATATAAGCACGGGGTCCCATCAGGTACAAATGAAAAATAGCCCGATCGTGAAAATAACTTTGTGATCGTGTCGTGAGCGTTACTAGTCAGTGTCCAATGTATTCACTTGGCCCAATACTACGCCAACACGCAATAAATTTCGCTTGATGTTCTTGCGTTATGCAGGAAAATAATAATTTGTAGAATAGCCCGAGTTATTCCGTTGTATGGGATGAGGCATCTGTATTGTAGGTATTATATTATCTGGGATATAAGTAACTTGATTGCCAGTTATAAGGAAAAAACATTATCATCGACTAGCAGACCCTTCTTTTGGGGTGCGAAAATGCTGATGCATTTTCCTACAAGCACGAAGGTGGCGGCAGGTGATGTTTGGGATTCGAACCCATTAACACAAAAATTAAATAATAATTAAAATAATTCTCAGCAACTGACTAGTCTTCCGCCGTGGCGGGCCGAGATGGGCTCACAGTTTGACTTGCTGACCCACCCCAGCTTCGCACAGTTTGATTAGATTTACTCCTTAAAATTAATACAAACAAGCAATCTAGACAAAATTTGTAACTGTATTTATGAGTTTTCTCTATTCCTTAAGACTACTATTATTTTATAATATCATATTAGCGCAAACGCAGACGCAGCGTAAGTTAGCCCCACACTAGGTGAACCGACGATCTGGTAAAGCCCCGGGAAGCCGATGGATGCAGGAAGCGAACAGCCGCTCAAAGCGGCCCTCTCTGGGGGAGGCCTATGTTCAGGATTAGACGTATTCAGGCTGTTGATGATGGATATTAATGTAATCAGCACGTACCATCATCAGAGTAGTCATCGTAACCGAACGAGTCGTCTGAGAAGTACATTTCGTTGTGATGGTGCCGCGGCGGAGCATCGCCCGTGGGGACTGGTGACGCTCGACCTTCGTTCTCACTGTCACCTGCATCTGTGTACTCGTCAGAACTGGAGTCTTCTTCGTCACTGTTAACGAAAACAATCAATTTACCTATACCATGGGGTCCCAACAGGTACAAAATAAAAATAGCCCGAACTTGAAAAAATGTAGTAATCGTGTTTAGAGTTACTAGTTAGTGTCCAGTGTATTCATTTAGCCCAATACTTCGCCAACACGCAATAAATGTCGCTTGATAATCTTGCGTTATGCAGAAATAAAATGATTAGTAAAATAGCCCGCGTTATTCCGTTGTATGGTATGAGGCATCTGTACTGTAGGTATTATATTATCTAGCCTTATACCTTTATTAAAGAGCTGTTTATACAATAACCCCTGTTTACCTGTTTTACTCCACTTGAATGAGGAGATCTAGAGGAGAACCAAAGTGACCGATATAGCTCTTAGAATAATTAGCAAGATGAAATGGCAATGGGCAGGCCACATCACACGCAAGAACTGACAGCCGATGGGGAAGTAAGGTTATCGAGTGGCGACCACGAACCGGAAGACGCAGCGTAGGCCCCCCATTAGGTGGACCGACGAACTCGTGAAAACCGCGGGAAGCCGATTGATGGGGGAGGCGAGCGGCCGCTGGCGTAGAAGAGGGCCTATTTTCAGCAGTGGACGTCTTCGGGAGCTTGATGATGATGATGATGATGACAAGCAAGCAAGTTTTTTTTTATATATCTGGATAGGCCCGCATTTGACCGCAACCTCACCTGATGGAAAGTGACGATGCGGTCTACGGTGGTACATGCTTGCCTAGAAGTATGAACAATACGACATAAAAGGGGAACAGACAATCGTTTTCCACTGCGTGTGTTAGACAGGCTGGTTTCTTGTACGTTTGTCAAACTTATTTCAACTTGACACTCCAAATATTGTACGTTCCAACCAACCAACGAATACCAATGAGCCAATCAATCAATGTGAATTGTGAACCAATGAGCGTTCAGTAGTTGGTGTGTTTATATGACACGACACGAGTTGAACAAACGCAAAAAACGGAGGTAAGTGGCGGCAACTAATATAAAAATAAAAGATTTTGTAACACGACCGGGATCGGCATAACGGTACTTTTACCGAAAATTTTGTAGCTTCACTAAGTAATTTTAGTTATCCCTTGTCTTTCTGCTAACTTGATTACCTGAGCCCGCCAGCACATGAAGTCTCCGATGCTAGGAAGTTCCTATCAGTCCACTCGTCTTCGTCTATCTCCCTCGCTCCACTGTCAGAGAGCTCGATGCTGATCCGCTCTGGCGTGGGTGTGAGCGGCTGACTTTGCTGTGGTGGGGTTAGTGAAGCCACCGCGTCTGTGACGCTCACCCCGGAATGACGGAGGCAAACTAAACGGCTGCCGTAACGCTCCATTGTGTAGTTTCTGTACAAAATTCAATCAAAACCGTTGATTGAAGACCGTTGTCTTCAAGTAAGAGTTTAAACCCTGCTGAAAGATCTTTATGTATGGCTATTTCTGATATGGATTAACAATTATTCACTACCTTTGTGATATAAGATGTTTACAAGAGGAATAAATCGAGTTGAGATTAAATAATGATTTAACAAAATGTGGATCCTTTCTTTTCATGTAAGTAACCTGGTATCATGGGATCCCTTAGGTACAAACAAAAAATAGCCCGAACTTGAAAAAAATTTAGTAATCGTGAGTAAATAGTTACTAGTTAGTGTCCAGTGTATTCATTTGGCCCAATACTTCGCCAAAACGCAATAAATGTTACTTGATAATCTTGCGTTATGCAGAAATAAAATAATTCGTAAAAAAAGCCCGCCTTATTGGGCTGTATGGGATGAGGCATCTGTACTGTAGGTATTATATTATCTGAGCTGGTATAAAAAATTTGAAGTATGCCAGAGATTTATGTTTTACTATAACAACAGTGACCATTGGTTTAAAGGCAACCTACGAAACGACCATAGAAGACGTTCGTTTAAAAAAGTTAAGTCATACTTTATTATGAGTGGCATTACAATGAAGAACAAACCTTACGAAGAAAAAACAGATGAAACTTCTATCCCACTTCCACTCACTGAAGACACAAAGGAGGAAGTAGGATAACAAAATTTTTCCGCTTTCCTATGAATCATATTTTCAATAAAACGCGTTATACCGGTTTTAACTAACTTACCCAGGTCTCAGCACTGCTTTGCAGACGGCACAGCGGAAGCAAGCGCGATGTAACTGCAGGCCATCCGCCGTGACACCTTCGGCGGCGAAAACGCGCGTGCCACACGCCGCGCACTGTACGCCGGCCGTCGACGGTCCACGCCAGCTTTTCTTCACCTGGATACAAGAAATATCTAACTCGCACGTTTCGCTCAAAATATACGTACCCGTACAAACCAAATAACTTCCCCTAATAAAACGTTTCGTTCAAAATTGTATTTTTCCTCAAAATAATTGATTCGAAAATAAACTCGCGTCACTCAAACTAAACGTTTCATTCAAACTAACTCACTTCCCACAGCCTTCTTACCTGGTATTTCGCTCAAAGAAATCAAGCGTTTCGTTCCAACCAACCCCATTTCACTCAACCAAATTGACTTCGCTCAATCTAAACCTGTTATTAAATTATTTTCGCGTCCCTCGGATGAAGCGAGAATAATAGCAGATGGTATACAACACAAGATGTAATATCGAAACGGAACAAAAAATAGGCGTTCCAAACAGATCTCTTCTCTGTGCCCACTCTAACAGTCATCTTATTGTTACCTCTTCTTTGGGTTGCGCCTTTGGTGGTTCGGGTTCGTTCACAAATTTTGTAGCCAGATTTGCCACCTGAAATACGAAAAAATAGTTAAACTCACTGTCACAACGTGGTTAGTTCATTTGTATGTAAGCTATTAAAGGTATAGTAGTGCTGTACAGTGTTCAAAACTCAACCTTTTTAGTGCCATGATCGGGCCGTCCTGAGTCGCGTAGCTTCTGATCTAGCTTGTGGAGAGTCTCGTCTATTTCTCCCCACTTTTCGTCGCTCGCTTCACCTTCTCTCAGTTTTCGTTGACGCCCAAGAAACTGGAGAAATTGAATAATGTTTACATGTGAAGATAATAAACATATAAAGCTATCCATATGAAAAGTTGGGAGCGAAGCGAGCGTAAATAAAATACGAATTTTATACAATTATACCGAGTTTTGGAAGGGCAGTTAATATAAAAGGCCGTTACTTCAAATTAGTATATCTTCATGGGGAGACCAAATAAAGAAGTGTTATTGTTGCTTACTTGCTCGCGATCCCATTTTGGGACTCTCTCGGCAGTCTTCGGCTCAGGCCGGCCAAGTTTGTTTTCCATGATCTTCCTCTCAATTTCCTTCATATTCCAGTCGTCCCTCTCAATCTTCCCGACCGACCGCATCAGGTCTTTAGGCTTGGAAGACTTGGGAGCGGATGCGTTCGAGTTGCTTCCAGAAAGTTCGGCTGCGAGTTTAGCGACGCGCGCACCGCCGCCTGCCGTGCGACCACCGCCTCCGACAATACGTCCCTCTTCCTACAAACAGTGCTATGATTAGATTGGTTTTTCGAGTTTCTACATACAAGTTTATTTAGGAAAATACAAGATTTGGAATTCTATAATCTAGATACAATGTAATGGACTTGGGGACTCAAATTATATTAAAAGACAACGACTATGTAAGACATTGAATATAGATTATAATTATGTAAGATCCATAAAAGGCCTAGAATGTAAGTGACACTTAATAACACAGAAGGTTAAATCTGTATACTAAAATTATGTATAAATGTGCAGAAATGCACCTACTGCTAAATGTACTTCAACATTTCACACTACTAAACTTTAGAATATACTAGTTAGCATCCTGATATAATTAAACAACAGTAAGATTGATGAACACAGTATTATGAAATTAAATAGCTATGTAGGAAAAAAAAAGGTTAGTTAAAACACAGTGTAGAAAAGAACACAGGTGATCGTTAATGTGGAGCTCACTGAAATCCATGCAACTTGAACTGCGGACGTAGAAAGTAGACGTTGTTGTTATTCGCGGATGTTTTCAACAAACCGTGCGTATTATTGCTTGCGACGTGTGGATGGAATGCGTGGGTCAATCGGACGGAAAACTAAAATATCGAATGTACGAGTAGTATTCAAACATCGAATACTATTCCGAAATAGCATATCGATGCTATTGAGTTACTTGGTCTATCTGTGCTTACTTATTTTACCAAAATCGTTGCGTAAATGAAAAACGATTGCAAAATCTTAACTCTGCTGGATATCGACAACTTCCAGAATATACAAAACTTCAATATTTACAAGTTAACAACGATATCAAACAAATCCTGCCACCACAAAAATATTCCTATTCGGACGACCCCCGCACCACCCGTCAGAAGTCACCGTCGGCACACAATCATGCAACACACATCCAACCGCCTCACATAGTGTTGAAGCTGCCGCTCCAGCTTCTTAACCCTCTCGCCAAAGTGCGGCGCGCTCGCGCGGTACTGCTGCAATCCGTAGTCATTCTCCAGATCGGCTGAAGGAGCAAACTCCAGCCGCGGCTCCGTAGCTAACATCTGCAAACTCTTCTCGAACCGCTGCTTCATTATCTCCCGCGCCGCTTTCCTCCGCCCACCGGTCTTGGGCCGCTTCGCCTCGGCGCTCTTTTTCTGCATTATATCCGAAACGCGCTGCATTCGGAAGGATAGCATGTCTCCGCTGCCACGGCGTTGCGAGTGGTCCACTGCGGGGCGCGGTTTGTGTCCTTGAATCAAATCCACGACGCGTTGCTTCCGGATTTCCATTTCCGGGTTTCCGATGGTGTCGCGTCTGGCCCGATCTGGGCTGGGTGTGTCCCGCCGCTTTCCAGCTTGTTCGATGATGTCCGTCATGCGTTGCAGCCGCAATGCCATCTCGTTGGTCATGGAGCCGGAGCGAACGGAGCGCGACTCCGGACTGGGCGTGTGCCGCCGCTTCGTCCCTTCGAACAGTTGCGCGATCCGCCTCGTATTCGCAACTTCGGATGCACCTATGGAGTGGGATCGTTTCGTTACGTCTGGACTCTGAGAGTGGCGTATCCTCTGCTCGACAACATCTGATGACCTCCTTCCTTTCAATGGCATCGGAATTTCCGACCGTATCTTTACAGAATCTGCTGACGATACTCTATTTTTCTTGTAGCTTGAATTATCCACGTTGACCAGCGTTGCATCGGTGTCCGCTGCCGAGTCTTCAAAGTCGTAGTCGGGAAAACGGATCGTGTCCAGGGCCAGTCCTTTCAGTTTACGTCGCGGTATCTCAACATCTGCATTCATATTGTCTTCTAAATAGAAATCAGGTATTTTGATGGTATTCGGGTCAAGTCCTTTCAGTCTGCGCGGCGGTTTAACAACTTCGGTTTCCACTGGATCGTCCAAGTCGTAGTCGGGTATTCTCATACTGTTCACGTCGAGACCTTTCAACTTCCGCGGCGGTTTAACTGGCTTATCATTTTTTTCCTGGAAGAAATGAGCTAATTTCGCCTGCTCAGGCGTGACAACTTTGCTAGTCTTGCTGTTACCCTGTAATAAATGGGCAAGAGAATCGCGTAGCATATTCGGGTCAGGCGATTCATCGGGATCTAATAGGGCAAGTATTTGTTCCTGGAGATCCTTCTGTTTGTCTGTGTGAGTTGAGTCAAGTGCGACAGCGTCGTGGCCTTCGATGAGCCGAGCGAGCTGAGTGATATCGTTGAGATCGAGCTTGCCAATCTTTTTTCTTATGTACTCTGCGGGGTCGGTACTTACTTGTGGCGTGCGCACGGAGCGGCGCTTGCGTTTGTAACTCGAGTGAGACTTGTCTGCTTCGGCCGCAGCTGTAACAACGGAACATTCATTAGTTCATTCAATGTTCATTAAATAATCATCGTAAAATTAAACACCATTTGCAAATTTTACACAAAATCAAAGAGTTTTGCACTCACTCGAATAAGCTGAAACTGGGTGGTCGCTCGAATTTCGTACATGTTTCTCTTTCTGAATACTTTGCTTGATCTGTAAACACACAGTATTATTTACAGTTTAAAATTGCTTTTGATATACTACTTCCAGTTAAGTAGCTTTGCATAAACGTCAAAAATCACACAGTTCACAGTGAATGAACGGCAAAAAGAAATTTCATCGTTCATTCTTTTAACTGAAAGTACCTGGTCGAAGACATCGCTCTCGTGATGTACGTGCGGCACCTCGCCTTTGAACGCGTTGTAAACGCGCGTCAAATACAAGCGCAGTTTTGCATCGGGGACATCACGTAACGTACCGCCAGATGAGAACGGAACTATTCCTGGAAATAAGAAGATAAATAACCATGTTTTAACTAATAGATGCATTTTTTTTACCTATATTGTCCCTGGGTAAAGGTCTCCCCTATTTGTCTCAACGTGTCTCTTTCGGATGCTATTAGATTAAATTAGCTTGAAATGTATGTAAATAGTCGCGCTACCTTATTCGAGGCCAACCACGACGTCATCAGCCTTCAGTAGCTTCTACAGTAACAAGCTTCACCCATCAATTTATTGTTATTTTATAGTAATTGTGGTGGTTATTTTGTTTATAAGGTGACAGTGAAACCTTCTCCAAGTTTTTTTACATTAAATGGGTCGCAAGCCCCAGCAGTTTTCAAATAAACGGTAGTGCATTTAGCTCATAAATACTTTAAAGACGTATGGCCACTATAACAGTAACTTATTTAGCGCTTATTGAAGCATCTTATCCTCTGTATCCAATAAGTAATATACAAAACTTTGGTCATATTTTAGCTCAGTCTCCCCACAGAAGCCTTAGAATAGTACAAGTTATTTATCGCAAACCGCTTGCAAAAAAGCTACTCTCAAACCTCGTATTCATCGGAGTTCTCAAACGTTTTACGTTCATCATGAACTAGTTAGTTATATAAGTTCCAGGAAGGTTGTTTTAATCTCTCTAAGGTAAAACTTCATTAAGTTCTGACACCGTAATAATTATAACAACTCTCAATTCATTTAATGAGAAATTAGTTCACAGTTCTTACAGAAAAGTTATCGAGTTCTCTCTTCAAGTAAAAGCAAACTCTTTGAAACGAATACTTCCTAAGTTTGCTCATTAATAGTTTGGTGCAGTTATACAAGCTGTGTAATGTAGGTTTTGAACTTCACATCAACAGCTGGAAGGCATCTACTGCTGAATATAGGCTTCCCCGATAAAACACCGCTTATCATAGCATAAGGAGGGAATAGCCATGATGACTACTATTAAAAATGAACAAGTAAAAAAGATTAAAATGAATGCAATAATTGAAAAAATAAATAAAATCGGTAAATAAATCACGGAGTAATAAGCTTTTAAAGTTTCTATGAGGTATCTCCTGTCCCTTTCTCGCGAAACAGAGCGCCTCCACAGTTACTATGAAAAACCCACCTGTGACGTCACATGCCAAAGATATTGTATGTAAAGCTACCATAGCTATGACGACATTGCTCTGACGTCACTGGCCGTTTGAGCCATCTCTTTATTTTCCGGTTTGTCGTTTTTTGAGTTATTTTATTTTTGTTTTCACAAATGTTTATCTTTTGAGGAATATTTTTTATTTATGAAAAAAAAAATTTTAGTCATCATGCCATAATCACCACGCGCTAAGGCGGCTTGGTAATCGCAGACTTTAATGTACGAAGCCAAACACCCAATTGGGTTGCTGCTACCCAATTCCTGGATTTTCTATTAATTCGGCACCTACGGGAAGAGATGGGGTAGTCCTATTCTGACACCGGGACCAGTGTTGACACAGCTAAACTTCATTTTATTATAACTATATGAATAGTCGTAAACCTAAACTATGGAATGACTATAAATTGTATTATTACCTAACTCATTGTAGATAAAATAAACAATGTTGTAACATTGTAACGTGGAATACAATTTCAACTTTACAACTCAGTTGCGTTATTGACATGCGCTACAACCGGACATACAAAAGTTCGGAGCTTCATTAGTGTGTTCCGGCACTCTGGTAGTGTTAAGCTATTCACAAGGGGATTGGCGATTTACTTTCATCGCAGTTTACTTTGGGGTAAGTACTATATGCCTATAGGAAGGAAAGCCTATTAAACTCTAACAATAAGTTGTCAGAACCGACTACCGATGGGGAAGAAAGGTTTCTCGAGTGGCGATCACAATCCGGAAGACGCAGCGTAGGCCGGCCCCCCACTGGGTGGACCAACGATCTGGTCGAAACCAAGAGAGCCGGCAATTAGCCGGTCAAAGTAGGCCTATATTCACTATTGGACGTCTTCACTGATGATGATAAATGAACCTGCCATTATGTTGACTTACCCATATCATGATGTAGTATATGATAAACGGCTCGAGGCAGCGTGCCCTGGGGCAGTAAGTCTGGTCGGTAGCGGCGTACAGCCTCAGCCAGCGCCGGGGGCGAAGCCGCCGCCCTTATTCCGCCCTCCGAGGCTCCCACCCACGCCATCAGGGTCTCATCTGACACTTCGGGCTCTGGAAATAAAAGGCGTCTTAGCTTGACACACTTTTATCACAATTTGGGGCAAATATTACTGAAAACGTGATTCTGTATGCATCTATTTTAGTAGAAGTCGAGTATTGGTCCACTTCAAAATATTCTATTACAGATAGAAGGCTAAGGCAATGGGTAATTAGGACAAGTTTCCGCCCGCATTACACTTGGTACCGGATACTAAGGGGACCAATTTGCTGAACATGTTGCTACGTAACTAAGGGCTGTATTGGAGCGCAAAGCAAGAATTAGTACTTTACAAATACAGCGATTTTATTGATCAGGCGTAATTGCATCAGTGTTAAGATATAAGGGAAACAAAATATAATAGACACACCAATTGTGTTCTATAAAAAAATATCACACACTTGCGCCTCTGCACCCTGTAATATAATATAACGAAAACACATGGTAATGAAATTATCGTAACGGCCAGTGGCATACCGGGTGAAATATTGATATGTAACCATAATTTTATAGTAAATCAGACATGATCATTTTTAAAGTCCATTAAAAGAACAGCATGCTCCTTTGTAGGTTTAATTATTAAGATTGGACTTCACCGTTTAATTAAACTCGATCAATTCAAACTAAACTCCGTTCAAACCTGTAAACGGATTCAGATCTATCATTTGCATTTCACCAAAACAAACAGAAAGCAGGTAGAGCCTAAACGAGTACAAATTCTGAACGACCGATTCTCGGCGTTTAGCTTACTTCCACGCACTAGCTTCCACGAACGCGATCAAAATGTTGCTGCTGAAATCTGTACGATGTAAATCTAGATCAAAACCAATATTTGAGCGCGTTTACTCAGAACTTAGTTCTATTGAACTCGTTTTATGATACGTACGGTGAGAAAAATTGTAACTTTCTCACTATTGGTGTTATACCGACAAGGTCAGCCTAAATCTGAAGTGTATGTGAAATTGTACAATTCAATAATGGTTAAGAAAACAAAAAATAAAGTAGAAGCAAAGCCAGAAACAAAGCCACGCCCTTTGATCTTTAAAAAAATATAAAAGCCAACTTTCCACTGCGTTTAATTTTGACAGGTACATATCATCCTAGTGTATGCTTTATTTGTCTTTGTGCTCAGTAATTGCTTTACTGGGATACAACAGTGATTTTATGTGGCCGACTAAATCTCATCAAAACGGCATAGTGCAGACAAAGAAACTATGCCACAAAATAATTCGATTGTCAAATGGATGGAACATGAGCCGGGAAACAATTCAATTGCCGGTTCTCTTTCAGCCACAGCGAGGCAGTTGTGTCTGAAGGAGATGCATCACAGAGGGACAGAACTCCATTCATTCCTACCCCGTATAGATTTTAATCAATTAGCACAAACTGCATAATTATCCCTACTAATGTATAACAATAAAACGAAGTCCGTTTGTATTCTGCGTGGCATCAGCTGAATCTCAGCAAACAGATTGCTTGTTCTACCAAGATCAACATAAGATACTTTATTCCAGAAAAATTAAGACTATCTTCTCATTAAAAATGGGTGAATTGCAAGTGAAACTGCGTAACGCTTCTAGAAAGTACCCAGAGAGTACAACTACGTCACAGTATTAGTAGGGAATCATGTAATTTTTCTTCCAAAGAAAATACAATGAAAGTTCATTAAAGTTTACCTCGACGAGCTCGAGCTCTGAGACGCGCACGTTTAGTTCTCCGAACCCACTTCAGCATCTTTATTGATGTTCTCTCACTGAATTAAACTGTGAATTTCTGGGGAATAACTGCAGGTCGACCGACCCGGGAAACAGTTTTCAACGCAATACAAAGTACACGTGAAACTGCACTTGCGCACTTCTGAACTGCTAGCTTTTGAACAAAAACTAACTTTCACAAAGCTCTACAAGTTAACATGTGGTGAAAATTAATTCTAAATTGATAAGGTAGAATTAATTTGGTTATGGTTTCAAAGCTTTTAGGCATTTAACCCTTTCAATAAAATTAATTTAATTTGAATGGCTATGTTTACAAGAGGATACAAGTAATGAATATGTTACATGACGCATGATTGACGTTCACTCGATTATTCGATTTTCAGCATGTTTTCCGATTTTCACCTGTCGCAGATCGTCGCAGGCTCGGAATAGAGGCGGTGGTGCTGAGTAAACTTCAGCACTATAGTAAAATACCCTATCATTGTTCCTAAGCTACGTATGCGGAAACATAACCTTTGTAACGCTTATCTTAAAGGCTTTAATAGTGTTGTTTTTAGGGCTCTGGTATGGACCAAAGGGAAATTTACCATTAAATGTAGACTTGCAGCATTATTAGATATCGACTACCCTTTATTTTCTACAGTGCCAGTACATGAAAGCCAATGGGCGTCTAGTTATTGAATTAAATTCTATCCAAAATCATATTTATTCTACAAAAAATGCTTTGTTGTTTACATTAGGATTTAACCTCATTTTGTACCGATACGTATTTCATACCTAATATTTTATGGCAAAACTATTAGTGCAATTTTCAAGAGCGGTCGATGCGCGATGTTTAGTATAATATGTCAATTATGTTACCAGTATTGATTTTCAATAAGCTCTGCATATATCAGAGCTGTGCCAGTGTTCAAAATGGGTGTGGCACCTAGCCCAAGGGCATTTCTGGGGCTTCAGCTAGGGCCGCTGGCTGGTCGTGCAGATCGATATGACTACGCCCTTCATACTTTTCATAGGTACGATAAACTATATCTTAGAACCCCTACCCCTTAGAATAGTTTCTACGCAAAAGTGCCACGATGGAGACTGTCTACAAAAACCAATTTAGGTAAAACTTTACGAATTTTAGAAGAAAGCGAAGGGTCCTGAAGAAGCGTGATGGGGCATACGCTTGGTTAGTAGGTTAGTATTTGGTCGATAACCATTTTGACATCATACTTACTTCCCTCTCGAGTCCAAGGCAGTATATATCAAGCGAGTGCATACTACACAGCTATCTATTCTCATTTGGAGATCGTTTTGTTTGGACATGAAATGCTTATCTCGTTGCAACAGATGTAGATGAAGTAACAGTTTTTTGGAGGGGGAACATTTACAAGCATGCAACACAAATAAATAAATACGTTCCATGTGTGAGCATATATACATTGCCGTCCTAAGAAAGAGTGCCGTGTTTTCAGAACCATAAACGTGGTTTTGCCATACCATGACGGCGACGCAGTTAGGATGGCAGTATAGTATCATATTTTTATTCGGATTCTCTATTAAAATATAGCACTTAGAACCTGTAAGTGAAAGGGTGATCAAATAGAGGAGGTATCCAGCCAAAATTTAAATGAAAACTGAGCTAATTATTTCTAATGAAATTATTAGTAATGTCAACAGGTTTTGTAGATCTGTTGTATGAAGAGTTAGGATGTATAAGAGATTAAAAAGAGAAACAAATAGGAAAAGTATGAAAATGTAACGTGTGAGAGAGATAGCTCTATCAATTAGTAGTGATGACAGTATGGTTATTTAAAGATTGAGAAAACAAAGGTTACTTGAACTTGGATAAGACGTACCAGTTGTGGTTTGATTTCAACATTGCTTATATTTTATATAAATAAAATGCTTTGAGCTGAGTGACTAAATAACTGACAGGCAATGTACAAAACCGACGAAATGGAAGAAATGCAATAATTAACCATAGCAAGACCAGAAAAGATTAGCTTTCATTCGAAAAATTCAAAATCCAAAACTATAACGGACTCATAAACACAATATAGCAGCGAGAAATCCCCATTTAAATCAGTTATTATGAATAAATTTTGATAAATGTTGGAACGCAGATAGCTTATACGCTGGATTAACGCATACGATACTTTTTATCTTCTATGGCTAGCTTCGTTCTATCTAATCGTACTTTATTATGTTAAGTTGCCAAGAATGAGAAAAAAAAATCAAAGAAATAAGAAAGTGAGAGGTTAAAAAGAAGTCCAAGTTTCCTTTTGGCTGGGTACCCACCTCTGCGCCGTTTCCGGGCGGAAGCGGTGGCGTCCAAAGGTAGCGGTTCGTCCGAATCGTAGAACGAAGAGACCCGATGCGGAGATACGGCGGTCCGGTTCAGGTTCGGATATCTGGTGCCTGGATCCAGGGTGTAGGCGCCGAAATCACGGTGTAAATTCTCTGGGGTAGTTTGAGCTGGAATGGAGAAAAAATCATAGTTTTATCCTGTTGTAGCGGGGAAGGTTAAGATCATAAGGAATTCACCATGTTCAACAATCATATGAAAAGGCATGTATATTGTTCCCAAACTGGGCGGGTTTTGGCCTATACTTTCTCTTTTTTACTATCTCTGTGAGAGAAAATATAGACTCACCTAACAGCCGATACATTGGGCTCATCTACACCTAACAGCCAAAATATGGACTCACCTAACAGTCGATACATGGACTCACCTACACCTAATAGCCGATATATAGACTCACCTACACCTAACAGCCGATATATAGACTCACCTACACCTAACAGCCGATATATAGATTCACCTACATCCAACAGCCGATATATAGACTCACCTACACCTAACAGCCGATATATAGACTCACCTACACCTAACAGCCGATATATAGACTCACCTACACCTAACAGCCGATATATAGATTCACCTACATCTAACAGCCGATATATAGACTCACCTACACCTAACAGCCGATATATAGACTCACCTACACCTAACAGCCGATATATAGACTCACCTACACCTAACAGGCGATATATAGACTCACCTATACCTAACAGCGATATTTGAACTCACCTACACCTAAAAGCCGATATATGGACTCACCTACACCTAACAGGCGATATATAGACTCACCTATACCTAACAGCGATATTTGAACTCACCTACACCTAAAAGCCGATATATGGACTCACCTAAAAGCCTATAGATGGATTCCCTCTCAGCGATGACGTGTAACGGGTGTGGGTTAGGACTATGCCCCCAGGCCCGCACCGCCCACGCAGCATCCAGAGCCGAGAGGAAGCCCCGAGCGCAACCAGATCCTGTCGGCCAGAACGGCTCGAGAAGGCTGTCACCAACCAGTTGGCATAGCAACCGCCGCCCGTGACGCTCGTATATCTGGGGATCAAGTGTACAACTGAATAATATCCACAGTTTCAATAGCGGATTAAAAGTATATTTGTATGTGTGTAGCCCCGACATTTTGAGATTTTTTGGGGTTTTTAGAGGTTGGTCTACTTATGTAACTAAAATCAATGACAAAAGAAACAACCACGGCATTAATAAACATGGCAATAACATTGGACTATTAGTTTAAACTACCTTTTGTCTTTTTCGATCAAGTTCGATATTCGAATGATAAAAAAGGACAAAGTTGGAGTAACTAATCCAAAGCTACTCCATGTTTATTAAGGCCGCCAAAAACCTACTTAATTTAGATTAAGACCTTGTCCATAAAGTATTGTAATAAAAAATAACGTATTATTGTGTAATAAGTACAATACGCTAGTTGCCTGCTATTAAAAATTAACAAAATAAAATTATTTACACAAAGTAGGCTAAAAATGAATGCAATAATTGAACAATAAGTAAAATGGGTAAATAAATCACGGAGTAATAAGCGCTTAAAGTTTCTGCAGGGAGCATCGTCTCGCTCTTTCTTGCAAAACAGAGTTTGCCCACTAGTTACTATGAAACCGCACGTTGTAACGTCACATGCCAGGTTTTAATGTAAAGCTACCACAGCTTATGTAGTAATGAGATAGGTACTATGAAGTAGCATGAACTGACGTCACTGCATGTTTGAACTGTCCCTTTCTACTCTTGTAGTTTAAAATGCTTGTAACCTTGCCATTCTTTGAGATATTATTTAATTTATATTTTGAAAGAAAGAAGATATTAAAAAGTTTTCACCATTGTTTATTTTTGACCAATATTATTAATTTGTTCAATGGAAAAAAATAGCAGGTCACTAGTGCATTGTAAACTTGACACTATAATAAATAATAGGGGGAAAATACACAGAGCAAAAACAGTGTAATGATACTGACCATGCTAGCGTTTTCAGCTGCGTACATAGAAGTGAAGTCAAAGAGTGCCACGTCAGGTTCACCGTAGTGGTTGAGCGCGAAGTCCCTGAGAGGTAGCCGACCGTCCGTAGAAAACCGAGCGGCTTCTTGGGCGTACCGCATAAGGGCGCCTCGATCTATGTTCTCGACGCTTAGTAGTCGCGACACTTCGGAATAATCCTGGGGACGATGCAATATGCGAAAGCTACAGAATATTGTTTTCCCACTTCCACTATTACGCCGATAGTTTAGCGGGAATGCGAGAGCAATAGTTTTCTCTTAACGCGTGTGCATGAAGCATTGTTTGGCTTTCACACAAAAACAGCATGTATGGATGTAATTTTGCATGGGTTGCTTATATATGAGGTAAGCATAGGGTAACTTTTATACCAAGAAAATTGAAATTTCCGGGTAAAGTGCGAGTGAAACCAAAGAGTGTCCCTGGTCAATGGATAGATAAATACCACCTAAAACCTTGCGCGGTGCCTCCTTCAGCCATATTGTTGCAATATCAGGTGAAATATGGTTAAATGCAACCCTGTTCGATATAGAAAGGGGCTTCACCTTGCGACTATTGGCATTGACATTGTGGCGTAAATGTCTTGCCGGTCTTCATACTCTTGGCGTGTTCCTACTCATAGTGCGGTGGACTCCAAGGAAACAACGATTTTCGGGAATAAATATTATATTAAAACGGTAAAATACATACTGATAAAACAAGATAATAAACTACTACATGACGCGGGTGTGGTGGAGAGACGACTGAGGAGGCCAGAGCGGCGCGGTCGCCGCGTGGAACAATTTCAGCTGCGTTAGCATTCTGTGCCCCTACAGACATCATTTATTGGGGGTTGGTTTCGTAAGAAATCAACCCCCAATCAACTTAATTTGTCAAAGATTTGGTAGCCTGTTTTCGTTGACACAATATAAATCTTTATCACATAATATGTGACATCACGCACCGGTGCTTGCAATCGCCATTTTTCTGGCCAAAAAACCAACTCTTGTCAAATTATCTTACCACATGGAAACTTCAAACTTGCTACTTTAATTGAAAATTAAAAAAACGCAATTAATAAACCTTAGAAAACAAGATACTGCATTTTACTACGAGCAATACTCACTTTTAAAAGCACGCCCTTGTCCAGAAGACTGTGTTTCTTCGCCGTCATCACGAAATAATGTGTGTCATCCTTATAATACACTATGTTCTCGAGATCAATACCGGTCACTTCATACAGCTCCTTGAAGAACTTCTGGTTAAATATAAACGCGACGCCACTGATTTCTGGGACCTGCACGGGAAAATAAATAGTTATATGACAAGGACAAAACGATACGGTAATAAAGGAGGTAACGATGTTCCCCAGATTATTTCATTATCATCATCAAAGGCCTGAAGACGTCCACTGCTGCAAGCGATGTGGCCTGCCCATTGCCATTTCAACATGCTAATAGGCATGACGACTACTATTAAAAATGAACAAGTAAATATTACTTTCATAAAGGAGATTAAAAATGAATGCTATAATTGAAATAATAAGTAAAATCGGTAAATAAATCACGGAGTAGTAAGCTGTTAAAGTTTCTACAGGAGGCATTTCCTGTCCCTTTCTCGCGAAACAGAGCGCCCGCACAGTTACTATTAAAATCTACTCGTGACGTCACATGCCAAAGAGATTATATGAAAGCTACCACAGCTTAGTCATGAGGTACTATAACGACCTTCTTCTGATGTCACTGGCTGTTTGAGCTATCTCTTTCTATTCCGGTTTTTAAAATGCTTGTAACTTGGTCATTTTTGAGATATTTAATTTTTGTTTTAACAAATGTTTATATTTTGAGGAATATAATTAATTTAACCAAAATTATAAAATTTAGTCATCATGCCTATTCTAAGAGCTATATCGATCGGTTTAGTTCTCCTGTGGATCACCTCATTTCGGATCATATCTCGCAGGGAAACACGGAGCATAGCTCTCTACAATATTCATTTTCTGGAGTTCTGGATAAACATAGTGTAGAATAGGGTTAGTTATTTTATTTCTTGTTCATGTGTATTGAGTTTGAAAGCCATTAGATGCAAGAAAGTGACGCTCTGTGAGGGAGGCTTACGTTCAGCAGTGGATTTCATTAGGCTGTGGATGATAAAGGTCGAAATCGCCAGTCCTTTTTTCGCAAAAACGCTGTGACGCCACATGTCAATGAAATTATATGTATAGCTACCACAGCTTAGTAATGAGGTACTATGAAGGAGCAAGAACTGACGTCACTGCACGTTTGTACTCTCTAATCCTGTATTTTAAAATGCTTGTAATTATGTAATTTTACAAGATACATAAAAAAACAGTTACGAAAACTAAAATTAGTTTTCGTAACTGTTTATTTTTTAAGGAATATCATTATTATGCGCAATAAAAAAATCGCAGGACACTACCCTATTAGGTACATTAGTACTACATTACAACTCACCGACGCCTCTTGCTCCGAATGTCGGTTGATGAAGTTGGCAGTGATAGCCATGGCCAGCTTGCCGCGGAACTCTTTACGCTTGAAGCCGTGGAGGGTATTCCGTTTGCCATCAGCACCGAGCAGCGCATCAAACTCGTATTGTGATACCGGATGGTCAGCCGGTAGCACCCTCGCTCTCCAACCTAATGCTATAACAAAAGTCAAGTTATTTAGAAGATTAAATGATTTCATCGTCAACAGACTGAAGATGTCTTCTGCTGAACATAGGCTTTCTCCACCGAGCTCCACTTTAAGCGGTTTCTTGACTCCTGCATCCATCGGCTCCCCGCGGTTAACCAGATTCATCGGTCCACTAGTGCGGGGGTCGGCCCTATGCTGTTTCTACAGATTTTGGTGCAAACCTTCATAGGACCAATCTCAAAATAAGTCCTTTCAAAATAATTAATAAATGCTACGACGAATAAGACAAATAGAGACAAGCTAAAATCGAACGGTCAGCATTTATCTTAGTTCGCTTCTTTAGTATCGTAAATAAGGGAATCAATAAAATGTTACAAAAGTACTTACTTTCTGAATTACCTGCAATAGAAGGTTCTAGTAATCCTTCAAAACTAACGCCTTCATGAAACTCTACGCCCAACAGTAACGCCACCTAAAAAGAAAACGAAAATGAGTCGCAAACTCGATCGATCCCATTGAAAACGTTTTGCTTTTGCGTTGGGTGTACATAAACCAAAAAATCAGTTTTAATATGTAAGCCAAACCGTTTTGGCCTCAACCAAAAAAAAGGTTTGTCACTGTTAGAAAAAGCTCTAAAGTCTGAATTTTACTGCTATCTCACTCCACTCGACGTTGGTAAAGTAATGTTTCTCAGCTTACGCCAGAACATTTCAATGACGCGAGGAGTTTACACATTTACTAACCTTGAGTAGTATGCACTGCAGCTGCCTAATACATATGTGATCAATGGAACCAGCGCAGAACTTCCCGAAGAACTTCTTGGCGCCGAGAGCCCTTAGGTCTTGGATCACGAATGGCCAGAGATGCAACACGTTGTTTCGTGACATACGATCCCGCTTCTCTATCACCACCTTGAAAAGATTGCTTTACTTCACATTCAGGACTCCACAAAATTCCAATACTCTCCGGAAGTGTTTAGTAGAGACCGCTTTACTAGAGCGTGACTTTGATTGGACCGTAATTTTATGCTTAATACTGGTTAAATACGCTAATCGCATGAAACCACAACTATTTAGAAAAAGTTTCTAAATAATTACTAGTTTCAGCTTGGACCGTTGGCAGGAAAAACAAGTTGTAATAATTCTTAGAAACCCTAAAATAGTCTACTAGACCTAACTGTCAATGAATTTCATATGGGATTACCTTTAAACAGCGAATTTATAAAAAACCGGACAGAGAAACTAGGAGGACTTCCGTTGGGTATCTTCAAACAATGACCGATCCAAATATAATTGAGTGTATAGATAGATTGAATTTAAACCCTGCAGGGAAATGAAATATGATACTTTTTATCGCTATGCTCTACAGTCCACACAGAAGCAGTTGTTCAGTATTACTGTTGCAATATCCTGACCTTAAACCTAATAATAAAAAATAAAACCTAACGTGGCTTCACCAAGCATCGTCAATGCGTTCAAAATTAACCTAGGATAACGGAACACAAAAGGCTAAGTGCTTTAAGGATGTTCCAATCCTGGTGTGTTAGCCAGAACCATTTAGAGTTCTAGCTGCAATCATACACTGAGCAGAGAAGCCACTATCGCAATTACAAAGTGATCTCAACGCCAAAACGAGTGCGAGCTTCCGGTGTTTAAAATGCGGCGTTTAAGGCACGAGTGAATAACGCATTGCGATTCTGACAGGAATAATATCAAGTATCATTAAAGTATATATCTGAACCAAATTTGACTATCGCTATTTCATTCGCTGGCGATCTCTTCTCTTTTCTCAGCCATTTTAAATGTTAATAACTGTCATCACGAAAAGACAGAGAGGTGGTGAAGACCATCGAGTGAAACAGCTTTATTCGACAGAACCATCAGTATTCGGGGATTCTGCAGTTCGTTTAGGTAGGTACCACCGCTTTGCCAGTTATTCTGCCGCCAAGCAGTAGTGTGCAAGCGCTACTGTGTTCCGGTTTGAAGGGCACTGTAGCTAGTGAAATTACTGGGCAAATGAGACTTTATGACCTGATTACACAGTGTAGTAATCTGATTACTAGACTATGTGATGTCTCAGGATGACGTGCGCAGTGCAGTGTCACGCGAAACTTTTTTACTTTAAAGTTCCGAGTGACACTACTAACTGTTATGGGCGGCCGTGTCACTTAAAATCAGATGAACAACTATCTCGTCACATCATTCATAGCACAACCTGGCTCTAGGCACAACTACAATAGCTTCGTGAACGTGATTCATAAATATTCTTCATCTCGTCATTATGACGCTTCGTTGTCATCATATCGATGGTATTAATCTTTGAATATGAACTAAGGTATTAATAAACGTTTGTGTCATTATCATTAAGAATCCAAAGTGATGCATCGCAACCAGATATGATTTTGCGTAAGTTGTTTATGATGTAGTTCTTTGTTGTCGTTCGTGGCTGTGGATTTTATTTTTGAATATTTCGTTATAAGAAAAGTGTGATTACAATAACATGGGTACCTGATAAGCAACATTGCAAGTGCGTACGCAAACTGCGAATTGAAACACCAAAACCTTCACAAAGGTTGAAAATTGGACTATACATCTTATGAACACCAATTCAGAGCACCCCTGTTCGACTGGTAACTAAACAAAGATTGTCGACAGCTCAGTTGGTATAGGTAGTGACGACAACGTGCAACCCGTGGATATTGAGTTCGTACCCTGCGATGAAACAAGGTCATTGCGGGATACGAATCCACAATTCAGGGTTAAAGAAAACACCGAGATGAAACTACTACCCCTACTAACAGTATCACCTAGCACTGAACAATGCTCCAGCAACTTAATTTGAAGGCATGTTTCAAATTCATACGTGGTATGGCACCACATTCAGCCATATTGTATAATGAACTGTCTTACGCTAGCCTGTATGTTTTGTATCACAGCGAAAAAAGAATCTAAAATAACTTACCACTTTGGCACCAAGCAGCTGGCACTCGATCGCCGCCCTGAGCCCGCAGGGTCCGGCGCCGATGATCAGGGCTTTGCTCTGTGCACACGCGCGCCCTTTCGCATACACTTTGTGGTTGGCACGAGCATCAAACTTCTTAAACAGTGCCTGCGCTTTCCACGAGCTCGCCAGCTTCGCCTGAAAAGTGTCATGTAAACACATATACTCGCAAGTTTGCCACTAGCATAAACTCAAAGATCGCAGCGAAGTAGGAAGTAGATTGCAAGGTTCCATTTAGCGCCGCAACTTATGTAGGCCAGTGTGGTGTCCTCGTTGCCAGATATAATTTCATTGTGTTGCCAAGTTTGTACAAACACTACTGTGTTCCAGTTTGAATGGCCATTCATCCAGTTAACTTAATGCTGCGAGCTTAAGTCTCGGCTGACAAGCGTCGTGTAATGTAATGCCATGCCACACTTAGAAATTTAATAGTTGCTAAGTTCAGCCATTTATGTCATCATCATTCATCATTAACAGCCTGAACATAGGCCTCCCCCATGGAGCGCCACTTTGAGCGGCTGCTCGCCTCCTGCATCCATCGGCTCCCCGCGGCTTTCACCAGATCGTCAGTCCTCCTAGTGGATGGCCAGCCTACGCTGCGGTTCCAGTTCGTGGTCGCCGCTCGGAAACCTTTCTTCCCCATCGGTTGTCTCTTTTACGAGCGATGTGGTCTGCCCACAGAGCAAAAAAAAAAAAAAAAACGCTTCCCTCTACATAGAGGCGCCTTTTCGACACTTCTCATACAATTCAAGCATGTCAGGTATTACAATGAAACCTCTATGGTTTACCTGCGCAGATGACATATATAGCAATTGTCTTGTCATTAGTGCCACTGCTGTCAGCAAAACGTGCTGTGGGTTGAGTCGATATATTTTTATCGATAGTTTGATATGAGTTAAGTACGCGGTAAGGTACCTCTTACCTGATTGTATCATTAGGTACACTTTAGTACCTACCTATATCTTTTGTGCCTTTTGTGCGTATTTCTATGTGTAATAGTGTTATTTTATTCTATTATACTCTATTCCGGGTCGACAATGGCCAGCCGATAAACATACCGGTATAAATCTAAAATAAATAAAATTGAATGTATTGGCATTGGTAGGTACGTCATGTTCGCGTCACGGATATACAGTCCACCTCACCTATTTTATGGCAAATGTAATGTGTGTAAGTATAGAGGTAGTTTATCGTCAGTTTATGGTTATAAAGATTAAGTTTATAAGCAAATCCAATAGGCGTCCAAAGTGAGGTTTTATGGGGGAGGCAATGTTTAGCAGTAGACGTCTGCCGGCTGATGATGTGTGATAGTATTATTATATCTATAAACGAAAGTTTGAAATAGAAGAAACATAACAAGTTATAAAACGAAATAATATATTAAAACTCCAAATACATAGGTAACACGTTTTGCTGATGATTCATCAGTATTGTTGCGTCATGTTTCTTTTTGATAGAATTCATCTGAAAATACAATTTTCAGATGAATTTTTAGGAAAAATAATAATAATATTGAGTATCATTGAGGTGTTGTAGGTAAACACTTATTTAATAGAAGGAGGTCCTTAGTTTGGCAGTAAATAAAGGTAATTTTTCAGCTCACCATGCGATGTATATTTTAATTTACAGCTGTTTACAAAATAAAAAGCAAGTGAATTTTTTCATTCAATATCGACTAAGACGTAGATTCTTCCGTAGAATCAACGAGATCAGTTGTGTTTAGCAACCAAGAGCAATGGTTTTCTATGAGGCTACCATGGATGAAATAAAAAAAAGAAGGATTGAGTTTTGATTGACATCGAACTGAAGCCCAAAATGGCGGACATATTACATATGTGTGTCAGCTGAAAGTAGGGCGACCGGCTTCCTAAGGGAGCTTCAGTTTCGGATCAGACGGGATTCCCTCCTTCTTTTTTTAATAGCTCCATGGAGGCTACATGAAAACTCTTTCATGGGCGAGCACGCCACATCATTATAATGTCCTCATCAAATAATAAATGCGTATAAGAGAAATTATAGTCATCATCACCAGCCCGTAGATGTCCACAGCTGAACATAAGCTTCCCCCAGAAAGCGCCACTTTGAACGGCTGCTCGCCTCCTGCATCCACCGGCTCCCCGTGGTTTTCACCAGGTCATCGGTCCACCTAGTACCTCGTTAAAAATAGGATAGAGTTTCAATGTGGGAATAGCGTCAAAATATAAACGTATATGGTTAGACATTTTCATAAAACATTCAGCTTCAAAATGCTGAGAGCAAACCGTATCATGTTTTTGAGGAAACCAATTGCACTGTCCAGTTGCGAATATCTATTTATCTTTTATATTAGGATCTGTAGGAAACCTAATAAACATAAAAGATATTAAAAGTTTAATTAGTAGAAGTCAATCTAACCACAAAATATATTGAAAACATTTAAAACTTATTGTAACAAATTTCCGGATGGCATAATAGAAACTATCGATGTGTCGATAATTATAGGTTAACCAACGCATTACATCACTATCGGTACTTCTGCCATAGGGTAAGTTCGCCGGTTTTGCGACCACTTCCTATATCTGACCGTTTAATGTACATTTGATGAAAAAATACAAAAAATAAAAAGCTTGCGGTGAACACATCTTATGTCCAAATAGGTTCAGTTTTGTAACAAATATTATACGAGAAATCCCCAATTCTATTTTAAAGCTTTGAAACTTAAAAGCACATACATTTTAACTGCCAGTTTTCGACCACGTTTATCCACCATCTGGTTTAAAAACTACAGATACCCAAAATCGCTCGTGGTCGAAAACTAATCCAGCTGCAGAAAAATGCTATTCGACCGCAAAAGCAAACTATATCAAAAACATTATAAATACGTATTTATTTACATATAAAAGTACATAAATAGTCGATTACTTTGTAAGTTTAACTAATTAGACCAGACACGATTTAAAAAAAAACGATTAATGCTGGTGGTCGCAAAATAGGCGTGACCAACTGATCGAACCATCATTGAATATTTCTCGCCCAGGGTCTAATGTGGGCTGGCTTTATTACAAAAAAAGTAGCGTATTTAGCTTGTAAACATAACTATGTTTATAAACTACGTTAGCCAATTTTTTTTTGTTATAGCTGATATTTTAGCCATATCCTTAAATAATTTTTGGCGGTCTCAGTAAGAAAAAAGATCATGCTTTTTTATATGAGTAAGTGCCTAAAAGCTGGAGAAATCATGAAAATACAAGACAGAGGATCTAAAGAAGCCTTTCTGATCATTGTTTCTATCATTTATTTACCACAAGCAGTCAGGCACCTACGTCTTTCAATTTATAGTGGTAGGAAACTAGCCAAAAAGTGGTCGTAAACATAATTTAGTGATCGAAAACTAGCAAAATAGTTACTATTAGCCTTTGGTTTAGATATTTATAAAAGGGTCGGTTATTATAAAAAATGATTGATAATCTGATAAAAATATAGAGTATAATATTTGAAACGTAGCTTAGTAGCATCAAGTCAAAAAATGATACTGGTACATTTTATTATGCAACCTAAACTTGACAACTCCACTAAGTGGTCGGAAACTAGCGAAATTACCCTATAATATCAAACTGACACAGAAGAGTACCCCGTACCGAAGTTTGGCAGCAATAATATGATTAATTTCGTCTCTATCTATAGGCGAAGCATCATTTGTTTCATAGCTCTGTGGGTCTGCCCATTCATCTATGTAGAAGACTTTAACATAAGATGTACAATGAAAACATACTTTTGTAATTGAAGTGGCTCCAGGACATTAAATAGAGAACGTTTGGTATTTAGTAGATTAATTCTAGGTGTCACGAGACCCTGTATGATCACTATATGCCACCATTGTGTGGCCTATCTAAGGTATCTACTTCAAATAAATAACGAGCATGTCCCACTCTACTGATTGACAACGGCTTTCTATCTAGATGAAACTATCGCCCACAAGCATAACCTAGTTCATTACTTTAACAGCACTAAAAGCTTGTAATTTATCTTACGAGTCGTTAAAATCGCATTTCCTTAATAATAGCGCACGCACAGTCCATAATTGCTAGTTTAATATTAAATAACGACTTTAATTTAAAAAACTACCTTGACAATTATCTTAACATCTAAAATACTGATTGAAATGAGTGAACGGCACAAAAGGGCACCCCTCGAGAGGGCATTTAAAAGCGGTAAGGCATTTTAATTTGCACATGCTATTTTCTTTTACAAGTATTCTAGCACCTTTGTTCGCCATAGAATGCGTATAGAAAAGTAGCCAGCACATCGTCTGTTGTGGGAATAAGACCCATTTTTCCTTGATTCATCTGCTATAATTTTAATCCACAACCGTTTTTGAAACCCTACGCCCTACAGATTATGTGTCAGTACCGGTTCCCAGAATGACATACTCATTCAAACAAATTAAAAAGCGCCCTTTACAAATCCTTTTTAATTTGCATGACAAAATCAGGCTTGAAGTGTACTTTTTGGTAATGAACTCGTTCAAGGGGACGGATGATTTGAGCTGTTGTGGCTTTTGATCCGAAATGTGTAGTCCATGGAAAAGTACCAACGAGTAGTCTTTATTGATATTGTGTCAAGGCTGACAATCCCACATGACGGTTAATAATTGAAGGGTCAAGCCACCATCGTATCTTCTGGAGCGTATCAGATTGCCATAGGAGTGACCATCTGCTATGATGCTTGGTTGGCTATCTAGCATAGTACCTGTACCTAATAAGTACATATACTATGAATTTTTGCCTGTTTGATATTTTTTTACGGGTCAATGATTATTGAAGTTCATTATGGAGATAGTTTGAACAATGGGATGTGACATAAATATGATACATTTCATGGCAATAGAATAAAGTCAACGCGAGCGATGCCGCAGGTAATAACTAGTATGAACAACATAATAGCACTATCATGTTAAATCGATATTCTAGTAACATTTTAAAGGAAAACCTATTCATATTACATTCGAATCAGCTCAATAGTGAACCAGTTATATAAGAGCGCGTGCAAGCATATAATAAAAAATCGCATAAATACAGAACGAATTCGTGAGTCAAAACAAAGTAAACCCCATGTGGATAGTCTGAAAACTAGACTAGCACAGTTTCTAGGCGGATGCCCTGAAAAACGAATTGTGCACCTACCTAGACTCACCCGGTCACCTAGATAGCTGAGAAGTTGTATATTTACGAAAGCCTTATGATTACTGTCCCATTATTTTATGAAACGAAATGAATGTTGCGTTTAAGGTACTGTAGGGCTCGGATCTCGCCATAAGGTTGATTTTTAGAACACTGTGTTTAAACCGTAGCATCGTAGTAGACCATTTATACATCATGGAAAGTGACGGACGACACAGTCTATCATGGTACATGATTGCCTAGGGCCTAGAAGATATCTGTTCACTCTTGACTTGTATTGAAGGCTCCCAGATTAAGAGAAAGCGAGAGACAGAATAAAATGCGATAAACAAATACGCTGACTGAGGTAAAAATTGCACGCAAGCAAGTAGGTACTACCGGCTTCTTATAATATTGAATTTGTCCGCCAGCATATTGTTTAAATGTCAGTATTCTAGAATTCAGACCCAAACGTTAGAAATATATTTATTTGGAAGTAAACTAGCGTTTCCGGTTTATCTTTGTTATCGAACAGACCTACTATAAACAGCATGAATAAACATTTTTATTTAACATCCAAATGGCTCGATTCTCTCAAAGTACATGTACTATTGAATTCTTTTCACGGCATCACACTGATCAGGATAGCTACCAAGCGATTCTTCCATTATCACCGATAGACAATATGCAAATGTGTTAAAACTGCATTTTATGCTAATTCCGATAAACCGGCTGAGCTATACATACATTCGCCTGTGCACACACAATAAAAACATGACAAATAGCAATTAAGTTCGGTCGCCATATAGCCGGAAAATCAATCAATGAGTCAGTTTATCGCGCCTCATTACAGATAACGTGACCGCCACAATTAGTGGATTTAGATAACATTGGCTGTACTAAAGATTGTCAATTTAGTCCTAATGTTACACCAATCCCAAACGCAATTTTTTTGTAGCCTTATATGGAATTCCGATAACAATGCATTCTTTACGTTGAGACCATAAAGTTTATCAATGTACTGTTTTCTAAGAGCAATTCAACATTATATATTAGTTTTACTATTAACTTTGATTAACAGTAACTGGTTTTTAAGTAGCACTTAAAATTTTATCGTATAGGCTCTGAGAAAGTTCTCCGAGCCTATACGAGTACGTATCAGTAAGAAGTATATAAAACTGAGCTAGTAGAATGGAACTACAATTTCACACATAATGTAAACGTGTAACAAATTACAACCGAATAAATAGAAAACATATGAACAAGTCTGGCTTAGCGGTAACCATGGGCACACCAATGACATTCCCTTATTTGCGGAATTCAGCCTCTTATCATTTTTGAGAAAAAAAAACGGTAAATGAACAATTATGTTCAGGAATCATTGAAATGAAATGAAATGAAATTATTCCGGGCACACACACAATATCACACACTAACTCAAGAATTTATAGGTGTAGCAGAATTAAAATACAAAGTTTATAAATACCTAGTTATTATACCATTAAATCAAGGATACATGCTGGCATCCATAACCAACTTGCAATTAGCCCGCGGATTGCACCTTGTGTGTAATTTGGTCTATAGCTAATTAGCTATACACTTTCCCTGTAAGAGAGGGCTCGTGTCCATGCGGCGTAAACATAATAGGCTAATGATGCAATAAAAAATTACCCCTTTACTGATCAACACTGAATAATGTGCAAAAATTAGGTACTCATCTTTGCATATTCAAACTTGATAAAGAAAAACAAAACACAATAACTGTTCTTTCACTACACAAAGTTATTAGTAAGAGTTGTTCTATACGGAAATTAAAGATGCCTCCACCCATGCGCGCAAAGTTGTATGAAATTATGTGTCGTTAATGTTTTAATTTGAATTAACCAGTTCAACCTGCATCTAGGTCGTTTATCTCTGGATAATGCGTCGAAATGGTTAAATTAATGTCAGTCACAGAGGAAGCCTACAAGCTATTCTCAGGTTGTCCTATAGTTTTATACGATCTCGGGAATAAATTTTCATCCATTTTCACTAAAGCTTGAAGGGAATTACAAAGCAATACCTTGCTGATAGATATTGTAGCAACAACACCGAACTATCAAATTTTATTTGGTGTTGTTGGCACAAACAGTGAGAGCCATTTTTCTGTTAAGCGGTAGGCGGTATATCAAGACACGAATATCGAAATGTCATTGTGCGTTTGTAACTGTAATAGTTCAACTTTTAAACACATACGACATTTTAATTTTCTCACGTTTCTGTAATACAAATAATAAATGGCCATAAAGGGGTATCAAAGCTTTAAACTTAACTTAAACAGTCCAACGACGTGTGCTATAGAGCGATAACATAATGGTCATTGCGTTTTCATTTCTACAAATTAGAGCTGAGACAGCAACGCCGGAGGAAAGTGTGCCTTCATTAATATTCAAATAGTCATTATTTCTGCACACGTTTACAATAATGCATTAGCATACGACAGCGCAGGTCGAATGAAGCCGGCGCCTTACTGGTCAAGTTCGATAACATTATAAAATAATTAATGACTCTCCTAGTTTGAATTTGACCGCGATTGGGGTGGACTTCAAATAACAAAAGCGAGTGTCAACCGACTATAATGTAGATTCGGGTAATGGGGCGTTTCACACCACGAGTGGAACGCTCAAATAACTTTAACCAGCTAAATAACTTGATGATGGATATTATGGTAATTTATGAAGAGGTAAGTGGTACTGCAGGCCAGCCGGGCCCATTCATTTATCCTTTTATTCCTATCTTTGTCCATTTTTTCTCTTCCCCATAAACAGGGTTTGGACGTAAAACTAATTAGCCCGTGCGAAGCTGGGGCGGGTGAACTATACATTACATAATTATGAAGGCCAGTGGACAGTTCCCTTGTGAATCTCTGCACCCTACATTGCACTAAAACTCTTCAGAGCCCTTTGTAGGACTACAGCAAACCTACCCATGACTTGGTGGCTTATTTCGTAACGTGAATTAATTTAAGACATATCAAAAACTCTTCTATACCTACGGGATAAGAGCGAGTTTCAGGGCTCATCAGTTTCTTTTTTCTACAAAGACATGATGAAAAACAAATAATTATATTCTAGGTGGAATAAACATTGGGGTGGAACCATTTTTGGGGCATCGACTAGACCCTCTTTGTTCATAACCTACAACGGCGTGTATTTTTGGCAAAGGTACAAACATGCCGGAACCTTCTCAATTAGTACCTCCATTCTGACTCATCGTATCCTATTCGCGGCCGATCTAAGACACACGCGTATTTTCAAGATGAAATTTTCTGGCGAATACGCTTTCCTTTCGGCACAAACACAAATAGAATAGAATCTTGCGATTAATTTGTTTACGTTTCTCGAAAACACACAAAAATAGATTCTATTGATAAGTGAATTTAGTTCAACGGTTTTTACCTTATCCTCCAAGCATTCCCGGTATAATTTCATTATAATGACTTTTGATATGTTGCAAGAGTTCTTCAAAGTAATCTTTAGAAGAAAGTGTAGGTATACGTTAAAAGGGAAAACCCACTCGTTTTTCCAACGAAGCAACGGTTTCCTTTACAATGTTTGTAGGTACTAAAATCTGTGATAGAAGTCTTACTCGGCTCAACGAATGAAGTACGATTACAAAACTGAATGTAGCCAAAGACTTCTATAGTAATACATATACCTCTTTGAATGTAGCGAGATTTTCTTTAATTCAATACAAACTGTATTCTAATATGTGGATAATGTGTTTGGATGTGTAGGTACTAAAATAATATAGTAAACTACTCTTTAAGACTACACTAAAGTGTACACCTGTTTGTCGTCCCAAATAAAATAAAATGGTTGTTAATCTCATAATGAAATTACCTTTATGAAGTACTTATCATCACATCAAATCTAGTGATGCGAAACACACAAATACATTTTCACTTTACGCTGGTTTATGATGACATTAACGACCACGCACTCTACCATCAATTCTTAATAAATCTAATTTTGTATCATATTATTCTATTTCAATCGAGTGACGTATTAGGTGAAGTGTTTACATTGACTTCATACCTACTGACTAGGCGTGTGGTAGGCGCTTGTGGATTGGCGGGAGAGCGGTTTTTTTTAGCGTAGAACATTAAACATTTAACCGTAACAAGACCACTTCGGACTAATTGAGCCACTTCATCATTGAAGTTTACTTCAGTTTGGCCTACGTTATACATTCAAAATTATACATAACATGACAAAGTTGATTCGGACTAATGATTCTTATTTTTTCTTGCGTTAGTGAACGTTTTGTTTCCACGTTTATCATGAGAACAGCCAAAAAGTGGAACGCTTTGCTGTCGTCTGAATATCCCGATAGTTACAATCTTAGAGTCTTTAAACGGAGTACACAGGAGTCTTCTAGACAAGCGCGTTACTACCTAGACCGCATCTGCACTTATCATCAGGTAAATTAGTAGCCAAAGCAAGCCAACATACAGCAATCAAAAATGCGAAATCAATGATTTGAAAGTTGTCTCTGCTAACCCAAACGACCGTGGCCATCTCCGCAAGAGTAAGCCCACGTTTCCGAATCACGCTAGGCAAACTAATAAGGCGCAAGTAAACGGCAAATGACCATAGGTCAGCAGCAAAGGCAACCGATACAACGAGTAACACCACTGAATCTGATGCTGGAACAACTAGACAGCATTAAAAGCAGAGATGAACAATACAATTCTAGCCGCTTAGTTGTGTATGCTATGTAGCTTTACTGAGAGCGTCCGTCCGCATAGTTTCACTATACAGTTCCAGTGGCACAGTGCCAACTGCCGGACTTCTGGTGCGATTCGATACACCTGATTACACTGATTCGCGGAATTTGGACCGATGAACGGGCTATACTTTAGAAAACATCAAATTGCCCGCCTTAAGGAGTACACACACCAAGGCGGTATTTCTCTCCCGCCCGCGGTAGCGGAACATTCCGCGCGGGATACCGCACGGTATTCGCCGGGTAGGGCGGAACTTTTACCACCTAGGTAAGCGAAAAGTTTCGCGGTCGCGCGCGGTACGTTCGCCCGGCCGCTGGAGGGTGATTCTGTTAACAAAATACGATTGAATGGCCATAGAATGGCTTTTCTTAGGCGATCGTACCCAACAGATTATGTTGTACTCCCGCCAAAACAAACAGGGAGAGTTTAAGCTACTCTGGCTTACCGTGCCGCGACCACTACCAGTCTTGCACTCCGCGAGTGTCCAGTAATTCATCTCTGCTAATTTCATAAAAACATGCTGATAAAATGCCTTCCTGTGTCTTTAGTTAGATACTATTACATCTAAACCACTGCAAGAGACAAGAAAAAAGTTTAATTTTCACGTAAGTACGGTACTTTTTATTGAAATAAAAGAAAATAGTGATTCTTCTTTCTTAGATTATGGCTCCACACATAGTGTATTCCATATTATAGCCAGTGTCAAGTATTGTAATTTTTCATCGTTATAGAATATTTCACGTAAGTCAAGTCATAGTCATAGTCCAGTCTAAGTCAGGTAGTCAAAGTCCAGTCTAAGTCTTCTTCTAATAAAGTCGAAAAAATAGTGATTGTTTATATCTTAGGCGACTGTTGACACATGGTTGTCACTATGAAGTGGCTGTTGCATTTTATTTTGTTGATACTCTGGTATAGTGCGCTCAGATCAAATTGATACTTACGCCGTACTTGGGCGTCTTGGTGTGAATTTTTGGACTACGTACTAAGTAACTAACGTTATTGGTCAGCTATTTTGTAAAGATTGAAAAAACCAAGGCCATTCTGGAACCCAATGGCCTCTTACGTGACGATGGCAAAAGAGCTCAAAAGAGCTGACGAGATGACCTTGATTCCATGGAAGGTGGGGTGGCCTTTGGTTTAGAACGTAACCTGCGTGGACACCCTCGCACCGTCGCATCTTCCTAGAACACAGGTTGGGGCTGGCGTGGCGGCAGAATCCGCAGAGAACATGAAAACGACTTAATTTGTGTGTGTTGTGAGTGAAATAAAATCACTAGTACAACCAAAAAGTACGCTGGAAGTTCTTCTTCTTCTTCGTTAATGGCTTCCTATCGCTTTTTAGCAATAATTCTGCCAATTTCAAGTGAGTAATGATTTGTACGGTTATGCCAAGTCAAAGTCATATTTTGTCAGGTCAAAACGCCATCAGTAAAATGGTGGATGTTTTACTGAAGGCTCTAAAAAACCGTTGAAGAGAAAACGGCAATGCATGGTCTTGTAAACTTGGAACCATTTGCCAACCCTCGTGCACGTTCACGAACACTTAACGAATAATAATCCACCCTTATTACATTTAAATTCAAAAATTCACAGGTTTTGGTAAAAAAAATTCAATATATACAACCGCCATTGTCGGATTTTCTTGAAATAAATGACGCTGTAAGTTACTTAATAGCTCCTGTGACGCTATTAAGTAACTAGCTACTGTGACGTTACTGACATGACGGCTGTCTGTGTTCAATGACGTCACAAGTGCACAGACATCTAATACTATTTAAATGTCTGTGCACAGGTGCTACGGGTGAAAAAGTTCCACTCGGTTAGCCTGTTCAAAAAAAAGATGAAGGTAGGGCCCTGTTCAAATACGCGCGGTATTTCTCTACCACCCGCGGTAGCAAAACATCAGCAGTATGAAAAACCCCATGAATACCTAGAAATCACCAAAAATCGTGCTAAAAACAAAAGAACGACCATTCTGATGTCTGTTGACCAAACAACAAAAAGTATGCTCCACCAGACTAGCGCCCCTCAAACTTGACCATTCCAACTTTATCTTGTTCCTTGTCGCCTCTAGCGTCTTTCGCTATAAGTATTTCGCACGATCGTTCCTTCATCTACAGATTCTGTATATTCTATACCCTAGGACCGGTGCTAAGAAAACGCGAGAATGACGCGGACGGGACCTACATTAAATTTTTTTACTTTATTCCATACACATGAATTTGGCGCCCTCTAAAGTTTCTGCCCGGGGGCGTGCCCCTGTTTTGCTCTCCCCTAGATCCGGGCCTTCGTGGGTCGTTGAAAGTGCCGGGTCCTAGAGGGCCCGCGGCGCCCCCTTGGACCCGGGCGCCGGGTCCTATGGGGCGCCGAGGACCCCTAGGACCCGGTGCCCGTATGCACCTCACACCCTGCTCTTAAGGTAGAGCAGCCCCTGAGAATCCTTCGCTTGGTCGGGATTCAACGTCAGCAAAAATCAGCTTTGCTCTCTTACAGAGCCAAGAAATAGAAAAAGTAGAAAGCAGCTTGAGTAAAAGATAGCCAAGTCGCACAGAGTTTGGAAGTCATCATCCTGTCGAAGCCTATCCATTCATTCTTTTCCCCTATTTTTTTCCCTTTCACTTGCCTCTTCTCATGAACAGGTTTACGGTGTACAACTAATAAACCCGTGCGATGGCAAGGCGGGTCAGCTTCAGCTAGTGTTAAAATAACTTCGTATCAATATTTAGGAAAGCTGTGCCAGCATCTTGGCCATGTTGCCTAGCGGCTAGGTGAATCAGGTTTTGTTTAAGTACATGAGTTTTGGTAGTAGTACCTATGATTTGTATACTATTTTAAATAATATATGTAGTATTATAATTTAAATACGTATGGGTTCTGTTTTAGATTCATGTTGAGTATCGAGTATTCTGAGAACATGGAGCTAAATAGGAATTTATATCGCGGTCGATATTTTTTTATAGATATAGGATTTGATAATTATTATGCCATTATTATATCGAATGTAATATCGAACACGATATTATATTCGTAAAAGTATAATATCGAGTTCGATATTATGTCGAACTTCTCGAGAAAAAAAATTATAATGACCGGGGTATTATAATTTTTAACATAACTATTAATTAAGTGGGGCCCAAGAGGAAAAAAACCCATTAGGCCCCATGGGGCCGAAAACGTGGGGTCAACAGGAATAACCCTGTAAAAGTTCCGCCCGGGTTTCGCTACCCAAGGCGTTATCCGCGTGTGTGTGAACAGACGGAATAACGCGTACCCACTCGGATAACGCTACCGCGGGCGGTAGGGGATACCGCCTTGGTGTGTGCACTCCTTTATCTTCCTGATTCAAATTGAGATCATTTTGTCATTACTATGATACGTAGGCGCATCAGTCAGATGACTTCATTAGAGCATACAGAAAAGCACTCATTAGCGCACTTGATTTTTTAGTTCTAGCTAAGCCCTTCGGAAACATTACAACTTTATTGCGCGTAGGAAAGGCAAATCTAGCACTTGATACTCGGATCATAAGTTACGATCTCTCGTGTCAGGGTGACTCGACCGCGAACGCTATGCAATGTCGCGTGGGCGACCGGCTGCCTTTCAAATATTTTCGGACAGCAGTACGGTTGCAATACATACACAGAAACAACGCCTGTTTCTAGATTTCCATTACTGTTTTCATTATCAAGTCGTGAATCTATCTAGAGAAACAAACCAAGCGTGAAAAATTTCCACTCCAAATAAACTCTACCATAAACTAATAGATTTAAAGCGGCTGTCTGTATGCAACATACAGGTGGAAATGTTGTTTGAATAATCCTCAAGGAGGGCCAATTAATCTGACCTGACCCAGACAAGGTCGCGTTCGGGAAGATTCATTTCTGGACCGCCGATTGAAGTTACACTCGCAATTTCTGCTACACAAAGAAGATATGTTGCAATAGTTATATCTACAATAAGACATAATAGTAGATGAATGATAAAATTTTGCCTCTTGGAGGGATATGTATTTAAATATCAACAATTTCGACTTATATGCAGATCAACATCAAATTCACAGCTATCAGTTACGGTGACTACATACCCACCTAGTGTGACTCTACGAGCGTACGAGCCTTTCCCTGGCTATATATGCTTCAATTTATTTCACTTTCTACCCTAAGCCCCTGATATAAAGTATAGCTAGTGTTATATTACCTGTGGTATGACTATGGAGAGAATAATATAGTCGTTGTAAGTAGCATGACTTACATTATAGTGGCTTAAATTACGTACAAAAGGATTGGACTCAATTACGGCTAATGCACGTGAATGGATGACACCTGAACCGAGGACGCGGATGGAATGCGCACGCGTCTCTGTATCATTAGCGTCATTAGAAGCGTTTTTAACTATGCAAAATCACATGTATTTAGGCAATATTACGTTTGGAAACTCGATTATCTTAATCATTTTACTAGTAAGCTTTTAAAAACTAAGGTTTACGGGGTATTTAATTGAGATGTAATTGGCATACATTATCCATAGAACTGCATGATGTAAGAGAAAATATGACGCACCTTTTTCGAGGAATACAGCACATGACTGTACGAGCAACTGCGCCTACGGTGCAGTTTTAAAGTAATCATACCAAATATTGAGTACAAGAGTGCAGCTATAACTAAGTTTGGATAGCTAAGTTTGAATGCAACATTTAGACGGTACTTTTTATAAGAGCGCAGGTATGATTAGTTTTAATAAGATTTGCAACTGTGGAGTTTTTAGTGATATAGTTGATGCCGAAAAGGCAGCATTGCACACACGATACGGTGCGCTCGCGTCGCGGTCTAATAACCGCCATCTAGTAATAACTTTTATTAAATTAAGTTTCGAGGATCGTGTTGCAGTCTTGTAATTTGTAATAGACACCTAGTGTCAATGATACTGCATACGTTAGCGCATTTCACGTCGACATTGCGACCGCTTTTGCATGTTTAGAACGAACGTTTCCGCACTAAATGCCCTTCAAAGGCAATACTTTTATTCTTTTCTATTGAAATGATGATAACATAACTTACATTCAATAAAACCGAAATAAGTTTAAGGTTTATATTTCTTGTACCTTGTATACGTACTAAAAAAAATAATTACAAAAACCTAATCTCATTAAGTTTTAATTAAAAATACTAAATGTATTCACGGTAATTAATGTTAATTTATAGCCAGCGGGTTTCTTTTGTTGCAATTAGTGCGTATTTTATGCAAATTTTTTTAGAGAATTTTAATTAAGTGAAAACTACGTTATGCCTGAAACTAGACTTGATATGATTATACTTTAACATGTAGCATGTTAAATACTATAAGTGCATACAACTTATATTCATTTTATTCTTTAGAACACACAAAAAATAAAGTCAACTTCACATTCCAAGACCATTTTATATGAAATACACAAGTACACAGACTATGGGCAGATGTAATTGGACGTCTTTGTTACGAAACGCACCATACAATCTTTATGAAAAGGATAATAGAGATTCGCTAATGCTGTTGCCATAAAAATCAAAGTTGGAGGCTGATGGTGTTGCTTACCTTGAGCTTCGGATAAAAGTCGGGCAGCCTGTTCGGTTTGAGCGTGAGCGTGTTACAGATCTCCCTGTGCAGCGCCAGGATCTGTTTCATGGTGCCGGCGGCGCAGAAGTGGTCGAACATCTCCGCTGCCAGAGCGCACTCTGGCGGAGTCACCTCCACGCGCGCTCCCCTATTCATCTTGAACGGCCTGGGAAGATAACAACTAAGTTTAATAAATATATAGAGTATTTTAATGAAACTAGTACATGTTTAATAACATGAGCAGCAAACGAGCTCGCAGCCCAGGTAGGCCCAGCTGGCGGTGACCACTTACCATCAGGTGATGGCGAGTGGTCACCGCCACCTGCGGACATTTGCAACACCGAGGGCATTTCCGATGTGTTGCATACTTTTAGGAGGAATACAGTGTGATCATCAAATGGCCAGGTCAATGAGGTCAGGTCAAAGTACTTGTGACCTGAAGACGGTCGTTAGCAATTTAAATGATTGGTCACTCATAACAGTGCAATAGTTGACCATCTGCAAACTTTTCACATCCAGAAACATACAATCTTATATTACGCGGAAGTTTGTAATGATGATAATTAATATTACATTTCATACTGCAATGATTATAATATGAATATCAGGCTCGGGCACAAGGGAAGGTCGGATAAACATTCTTGTAGTTTGTACAAGACAAGACGATACGCAACCGCTTGTTAATGATAGATGATTTAGTTAAGATCTTGTTGATCATTATTTAAAACATTCTGAATGGTCTATTCACGTTTGAAACGCTAGAACGATCCACTGTTAATCAATTTTTAAATGAAATTCCAGTTTGAAACTCCAATCATTTACTCTTCAGGGCCATTATTCCGTATCGGCTCCTTACTTCGAAACCACGCGAATTCCTTGACTTACATAAGAAATCTGCAAAAGTTTATTCTCTATGAAACGAAAACAAAACCGCGCGAAATGAATTTGGAATTCGCGTGATTTGAACTGTAAAAAAATCGTATGTTTTACCGAGACGCGTTCCGAAACATCAACACATCAAAAAATATGAGCACTTATGTCAATATATTTTATTCAACATAAAGATAACTTTAATGTAAAGTGAAGGTATATCTGACGCTGTGACACGATTTGAACACGACACGATAACGACGTGGTTTCGTATCGTGTGGAATCTGTGTTTCATAGAAACACAGATTCCACCTTCAACTAGTTAGATATACCTTCAACTTACATTAAAGTCATCTTTATTTTGAATAAAATATATTGACATAAGTGGTCATATCTTTTGATGTGTTGATGTTTCGGAACGCGTCTTGGGTAAAACATATGATTTTTGACAGTTCAAATCGCGCCTATTCCAAATTCATTTCGCGCGGTTTTGTTTTCGTTTCATAGAGAATAGACTTTTGCAGATTTCTTATGTAAGACAAGGAATTCGCGTGGTTTTGAAATAAGGAATCGATACGGAATAAGGGCCCTGGTTAGATCTACCACGGTTACGTATTAAATTGTAAGGATAACAAAAATGCAAAGCAGTATTACAATCAAAACAATTGAATATCAAGAACAAAAAACGCCACAATAAAATACGTGAGTGTACGTTACGAAACAGTGCACGTAGAAGTGCCGCGGTTACCGGAGAGCCAGACTCAGGGATACTAAAGATAGCTTCCTGACCTGTTTGCGGTGAGCCCTTGGTTCTCGTTCCGATTGGGGTTACCGTTGGATTGTTTTGTTAAGACGTTCAACAGGGCCCATTTTATTGAGACTGAGACCAAGTATGGTAACTTCTCTATCATCGATAGACCTAATCTTCTACTTAATTAAAGGCTGGAGAATAGATGGACCCATTTGGCTATTCTTTTGTTTGAGAATGTTTATTCCAAAAGAGGTTTATATTAAAAACCTATATCGAAAATAATTTTAGATTCAGAAATAACGAAACCTCTTTTTTGCATGGAGACGTTGGATAGGGTTGGACGTCTGTCGAGTTAGCACATTTATTTAAATACGAAATTGCAATGCCTGTATGTGTGACTTTCACGAATGAGTCAATTTGGAATTTTGGATGAATGTACAGACTGCTTACACTACCAAGACTCAGGTACCATATATTATTGCTTTTTGTCCCGAAAACTTGGGAGAACCCGCGAAAAGATGGTAATACGATAGACCCCAAGGTGGCTGGAGTAGGTATATGGGTTACGCGGCCAACGAATTAATTAAAGATTAACGTTATCATCGGAAGAATTTTACTGTTCAATATGTCAAGGTAAATACTACTAAGGTAAATAATACAAAACCTATTTGTATTAGTGAAATAGCTATAAGGAGAAACAAGTTTGAAATTCACTCTCTTGCGTATAAATAAATTAAATTTTAAGTGCTGTTGTATATTACATCTTTTATAAGATTCGTTAAGACGAGAGTAGGTATTGTTTGTAAAATTTAACACCATAATTATTTTCCACACCAAAAACGCCAACGTTTTTTATAGATAGCTTTAAATATTATTCTACTTCGATAATTTTTTTAATATTGTCTACACATTGACACACTTCTTGGACATTTTTTTTGTTTTCTCAATATCTTCGTAGATTAAAGATTAATTAAAGTAGGTATTATTTACAATTGGATAAAAAATCTTCCTCTAAATCTAAAAGGGTAAAAGTCCCGAAACATCAAAATGTGTAAATTAACTCACGGGCTGTCCTTACCGTCTCTACCACACGTGCAGAACGAACGGCTGGCAGCAGAGCAACGACAACAACATTTCCAATACCTGGACGGTCCTCTTAAAACTTAATTTTAAAAGTCAATAAAGTGGTAGTGGTGAAAGCAACGCTACTCGAGGAACAATACCAGCACACATATTGTCTAATTACAGAAAAATTAAATATAACGACCACTTTAACTAAGATTACCGTAATTGGCATAATGTCTACCTAATAGTTCGAGGGTTTCAAATTCATACGCAAATATTCTGTACGTATGATTTTGAATTTGAAATAAAGTTACATTGTTCTGTTTTGTACTTAACTCGTGTGGATATCACTATAGATAGAAGAAGGTAGTTAAAGCAATACATCATCATCATCATCAACAGCCTGAAGACGTCCACTGAACATAATTATGCCTCCCGCAGAGAGCGCCACCTCACCGGCTGCTCACCTCCTGCATCCATCGCCTCCCCGCGGTTTTCACCAGATCATCGTTCTACCTAGCAAAAAGCATATTTGATTTTTCCCCTGACCTAATACGGCCTAGGTATATACGGCATGGTGACCTTTTTACGGGGCGACCTCTTGCCTCGACCCGGTGATCTCAGCGCGTCATCGATAGGATACTTCAATTGGGACTACACCAAAATTTTACGTGGCGTGTGGATCGGTGGCAAAGGAAAGATGTTTCTCGCATTTGTTTTATATACGGATTTGGCATTTTTTTACACTTGTTATTCGTAGATTTCATGATAATAGTTATGCCTCAGTACCAGCAATTAACTGGATTTCCCGAACTCTTAATTTTACGGGATCAATATGTTGAACTCGGCAATGTGAGCTGTCAGTAAAATTTCATTCACATTAGTTCAGCAGCTTTGACATGAAACCCACTCAAACAAACAGAATTATGAAAACAAACGCTTCAAAATTTATTTAATGGTAATGAAATGAAGTGATGAGCTTGTCGGCCGTCTGATGTTAAGTGTAAAGGCTGTTGAAGTATCAATTAGTAGGGATTGTTTATGCTATACCCAAGAAAGTAAAAGTGTTACACCTAGCCCATACAAATATCAAAATAAAGTCTAGTCAAGACTTATCTGGGTAGTTCCTCGCTGATAGTGCGAGATCCCACAGTATGAATACCTACGTCATCGAGTACCTCAATAGGCTATCTGTAGATCGTTAACCAACACATAAACATGTAAACCAAATCAGGTCTGCTGATTTCGATCCTGCCGGATTATAAAAATCCGAGAAAAATTTTGACATTTTTCTATTTTGAAAATTACGTCATAAGGTACCCGAATGAAAATCCTGGCATCAGTTAACCATTGACTAATTCCGTAAAATAAAATTGGTCTGCAATCGCACATCCGGTCGGAAGTACCTGGCAGACTCTTACGAAGTGCCCTTCACCTCAACAAGGCGTCCATGATAATAGATTAAAAGGTCTGCCAGGTTTAAACTTGCTGGAACTTAAGTGTTCAAAGCATTTGGATTTCCATGACCCGGCAGGACCAGAATTGGCAGACCTGATTTTTTTACATGTTTAAATGTCAGCTAACGATTTAAAGATAGCCTATTGAGGTACTCGATGACGTAGATATTTGTATGGATTTGTGCTGTCGGATCTCGCACTATGAGATTTATCCACCTCATCACAAAACACCATGGGTTGATGACCAAAACACGATGGTAACTAGTTACCAAGTGCAAACACTTCTGTAACTCATAATAATTTGTTCATTTACCAGTATTCATAACGCTCAGCACAATGCTTGTTGCGCAAAAGTCTCATGTTTTATTACTATTATACGCCAACACAGGTTATGAAACTTCCTAGTTATGCACAGCGCATTCACTTCGCGTTTTAAATTAAACGAGAACTTATATTATTACATGTATTTTCATATTTTATTATAAATACGAAACGTTTTAGTTTAATATATTTTATTTACATTGTTTTCATTGTACTATATTTTATTGACTGAGCGAGCAAAGTGAGCGATCTTAGTTTTAACTTTCATCTGTTCGGAATTAGGATGTATGTTGGTTACTGGCTCACACGTCGTATTTTCCAACTTATCTTGACGAGACTTGGTATACCATTTCTATTTTTTATATATTTTTAGTCAGCCATTCTTAACTGGACACGTTCCTCCAAAAGGAGGTAAGATTGCTACCGCGCCTTTGCCGGCCGATTTTGATCACAAGGCTTAAACCATTCGAGATCCTCACAGAATAAACTGTTAATAGGCGTGAACTGTGAACGAGTAGATAATTCGTCCAAGTTAATAGGTCATACAGTACGGTGTTTGTTAATAATTGAATAAATTAGGTTGTTCCTAAATAAATATACTTAATATGAAACCTAGCAAATATTCAAATTATACCACTAAAACCTATATCGTCTAATTTGGCCCGTCTTAATAAAATAGCCAGCCCTGCACTGGTAGTATAGGTGACGTAGGTATGCTCGCGCAGAAGGACTATTATTACTAGATAAGAGAGGTCATTGGTCGTAAATAATGTGTTAGGGTGGGATTACGCTGCGACGTTTAATTATTTATTATTGTTTCCGATCGTAATACATAGCGTGAAAACTATACCGTAGGTACCTACAAACTCCTATTAAATTAACCTCGACACAAAATCATCTTCCGATATCGGAATTCTAAACTAGCAACTTAATAGTACTTTATTTATTTTGCAAGCTTTGATAAACATTAGAGCAAAGAGTTTACTAATAAATAATAATCCAATATAGTTCAAATAGTACGAGCTTTTTAACTTACGGATTCTAAATGGAATAATATAAAGTATATAAATAGTATTGTTAATTTGGAATTTTTAGAGTATCAGTACAAATTTCACGCAAACAAAATCATTTTTTTTGTTCTTTATAGGTAAAGCATTTGACCACTGTCTCACCTGATGGAAAGTGACGACGCGGTCTACGATGATGCATGCTGGCCTAGAAGATACCTGTTCACTCTATACTTGATTTGTTGATTCAATCATCATCATCACAATACGTTCCCATTGCCTTCTCTCTCTGTATTCACATGTAAACGTCTATATTTAGTTGGAATAACTTATCCAGACCGGGCAGTGACTCTTGCACTTATGTCCCTATTATTTACACGTAGGACGCCTATATTATGTTCGTGAATCATATTTGCTGTTTCTCGAATTTTATCGTTGATTTTAGTTTGGTATTAATGTCGTGCAAGACTTGAAAATTGAATTATGTTCGGACTGGATAGTCTGTATAAAGGGTAGGTCCCAACGAATCCCACAAAACCGAACCGATAGGTGGGAACCTATTAGTTTTTGAAACGATACCACATAATATTCTTTTGGGCACCCAACTGATCCCAATCAAAAAGTTGGACGTAAAACAAACTACGTTTACCACATAATATTCTTTTGAGCACCCAACTGATCCCAATCAAAAAGTTGGACGTAAAACAAATTAAGTTTAGAACACGTTTTATTGGGTGTCGACGATAAAAGTGTATAACCAATTAATGGGTAAAACACACGATCGGGACCAACCACCAACCACCAACCAAGGTCGCATTTGTCTCACCTTGGTCGGGTTTGTGTAAAATCCGGCCGTGTGGATGGCGGTTGGCAACCGAATGAAGACACCAACCACCATCCACACGGTCGGATTTTACACCATCCCGACCAAGGTGCGACAAATGTGACCTTGGTCGGTGGTTGATCCCGATCGTCTATTTTGCTCATAAGGGGTAACCTCCTACGAGTTACTACTGTCCTACCTAGCCGCATGAATATGAATAAGAATAAGCCTATATTTAATTCTCAGAAAAGAATATAAACCTATATTACGTATTATCATTGCTTGTTTTTAATTATTCATCGTCCTGAATCAAAAGCTTGTAAGAACGATACAAGCGTCTGATAAATTAACTCAAGCCTGCCACTTCTTATTAGTCACTCTTCCTCTATATCACTCACAATGAAAGGGTCACCGTTGTCGAAAGCCGACAAGGAGACATCATCACAGTAACAAAGAATCTACATAACAACCGCACTTGCATTACAGCTATAATAAAAAAGGGCATTCATTACACCTTCATATAAGGCAATTTAATAATAAAGGCGTAAACAAGACAGCGGACAACGCAAGCCCAGATGATAAGTACAATGAAAAAAATTATCACTAGGAAGAATATTTATTTTTTATTTAGTTATTTACTTAATCATAACATCATTACAGTTTTCCAATGCGATGTTATAACAACAGGACTAATCTTAAAACTGCTACCTAAGTAAGACAAATCGTTATTTTCGATACATCTTATCGACACTTCTGTGAATTCCGTCAGGTTGCACAAGTCGTCGCTCTGAGCGATTAAGTTAAGCCAACGTATGGCGCATGACAGGGGAGAATATTAATCAGTAATGTGGATACTGGGTAATTCTTCGTAATGATATTTTTTTTATCTAATCTGACTCGTGTGGTCTCGAAGGATAGGATCTCGCTGTCTACTCCTGTGCCGTAAAAGCCAAAAAATATTCATTTATAACATAACAAAGTTAATTTGGGACGCTTTCACTTAAATTGTATGATAAAAAGAAACACATTAAGTTTGTTGAGTAATCAATGACTACACTATAATATTATAGTATAGTATAGTATGGATATTTATTAAGCATACTATATGCAGGACTTAAGAGGTACAAAGAATAAATAAAACCTGCAGGACGCGAGTTTGATATATTGTTATTACACTAAGATTATTCTATTAATTACTCTTTTTGGCTTTTGAAACATACGGTGCACATAGTTTAAACGTAGTTTATAAGTAAACTAGCTGCGCCCCGCGGTTTCACCAGTGGATAAAAGGTAACAAAATAAAAACAAAAAAAAATTCGATGCATCAATATGCATCAAATTCTTTTTGATTCGAATTCACTGTTATCGAGCATAATAAGCTATCTGTATTCCGAATTAAATCAAAATTTGTAACAAACATTCGCAATTATAATATTATAAGGATTACTATTATAATTAAAAGTTTAGTTGAAAGTAGGTACTATGGAAGTGCCACCTTGAATAGCATTCCGTCATCACTTTCCTTTGACTAATAAATTGTTCATCATAGTCACTGATAAAATGCATGATAATGTTTGTGGTCATGAATTGGTGGTAGTGTGGGCATCCAAAGGTTGCTCATTACATCCAAAATATAATAGTGAGCCATTGTACCCAGTCATCGACTCCACCAGAGGAGTAATACTTGGCACAATGCCCAGCACATCCAATGCCAATAAATAAACAGAGCTAGCTGCCTCTAGACTTTTCACCTACATGTGATATTTTTTATGCAGTGTCGACTAATAAACATGAGGGCATTGACTTTTTCAAACTGACTTTTCAGCAATGTGACTCAAAAGTCCATAGTAGAGAACATGAACTCATGTGCATCAATTGGTACGGTGTTGACAGCAGAGTCAACACCGTACCAATGGATGGATGTGACCACAACTGCAAATCTGTTTGCACAGCTTGCCTAGTGCTGCCACCAATTGAACAATAGTAGCACCAATAATCAATAGAATGGAACACCTTGAAACTTGATTCTGGCTCTTAGTTATACAGATTCAGCGTTATCCAAAATACCATAAATTAACATAGATAATAAACTTTCATCATTAATAGTGGCAGTTGCATGCCAAAATGTCATGATAAAGGCTACAGTATTTTAGTATACAATGTATGTATGTACGTAATCTAAGAAAATTCTAAATAAACATTGATTTTCGTTGATATGTATATCCAATATATTATGAAGAAAAGTAGGTTTTTTGCATATGTAGTATATAAAGTGAAGTGTGTATTGTTATGTGTTTTTCAATAACACATACATGTATTTTCGATTATCCGAATGCTTTATGACAAAAATCAGTCTATTTAATCAAGTTTCTACTGTATTGACTTTATTACAAAAAATAAAAAATACACTATTTACAAAAAAAACAGTATTTATATGTATTACCTATTTGGGTACTTCAGCACTGTTATTTAAGATTTCAACGTATTTAAGTATTAACAGTATTTTCGGATGTTCAAAATCAATGTTTAGTAGACATAATAGGTAATTTAGGGAGTTTCTAGCCAGTAATAATAATACTTTAATTTTATAAATGAAACAATATTAAAGTATGATTCAGAAGTTCAATTATTTAGTGTGTTGAGGTCATTCAGGAGACCATCTTGACCAATTCTCTATATTGATGTACATATTATATAATATAAAATAAGAATTCAATAAATTATTATTATATCTAAGTGTACATAGTTAAAACAATTCAGTTTGTACTCACCAAAAGTAAACAGGTAAACATGCCCTACAAATAATCAAGTAAGTATTATAGGAATGCAAAATGCAAATGCACCTAAATTGTCTGATATGGCTAAATACAGCCGGACAACCGTAACATTGCAATTTAAATTAGCTAAATCAGTATTTGGGGTGGTCAAAACCTACCAGAAGTGTTACACATTTTGTAGGTGAATGCATGCAGTGTAAGTGCTACTCAAGCATCATGTTCTCAGCACCTCAGCACTAATTTTGACAATAGCATTATCGCCATCGTTAATCTCGTAGTTACGTCGCTCTCTACACATTGTTATCATAACAGTTTATAACAAATTGTGGTCACCCATCCACAAAGGCCATTAACCAAGAGTTGAATTTGAATTTCCATACAACTTTAGCGACAAAACACTACAGGAAACTAAATATTTAAGACTACCATTTGGTAGGTACAACATAATGTTTCCTAATTAGCGCAAAGACGACACAGGCATTAGCGATGAAATTAAATAGATAGATTACGAAAACAGTAGTAAATTTTTTATCTAACTACACTAACCTGTTAAATTAAAACTCTCGATATTAATAACACTTCCTTTCAGAAATATACATTGTAAACGTTTATTGCACTAATAAATTCGAGATTTCGTGAATTTACTGACGGACTAAAATAAGCGAATGAATCTAGTGAATCTTAAAACAATGTAAAACTAAAACTCTCTCTTCTTTCTTTGACATCTTTGACGTTTGATTGCCGTGTGATTTGAAGTTGAAATGAGATCACAGATGACACTGACAGAATTTTTTTTTTTTCTTCGCCCTATTGGGCAAGCTAAAGTCGTGAGACCATACCGCCTAGTCTTTCGTATAAGACACTGACAGAATACTTTACGGCCCTATCCCGATTCACGCTGTAATCGATTAATATCGATATTATCGCGCTAAAAAGCGTACCGAATGGCCGTGAGACCTAAATATGCCTAGGTTAACAAGATCCTAAGAGCTGAAGAGAAAAAAGGAATTGGTAACATAAATGTATTTTGGATACATACAATCATGGCCAAACTATGAGATACATCACTGAAATTGACAGTAGAAAAAGAAAAATATCAACTTTAAGAGAAACAAAATTCAAAACAAAAAAACAGTTCTAAAACAATTGCCACCCGAGCAGTCGTGTTTTAAGTGAAAAATCGATAAAACGATATAAAATTTTGTGTAAAATCAGGTTTTTCGTGCTTAAATTACTGTGAAAAGGACTGTCAAGTGATGTGATGAGATAATAGTGAAAGAATAATAGAAACTACTTCATATATAATATGCATACATAATATTACAATATACAAAAACAATAAAAAAAAACTAATCGGCGCGCCAGCTTTACCGGCAGTGTGTCACACTTTTCGGGCTACGGCGAATACATCGCGCGAATACTTCGTCTACGCCCGATGCATCGCTGTACGCAGACACACTAATGTTCAACCGCGACCCTTCGCAGTTTACCTTTAGGTGTGGCGAAGCCATTAGCGAGTTGATTACGGATCGATAGCAGCACTGCTGCTGGATGCTGGAGCGAGTCTGCCGGTCAAGCGCTGTCAAGGCTGTCAAAATGAGACACGCTCTATACAAATCAAGGAACTTATACAGAATGTAATTTAATTCATTAGCATAAATTGAGCCCATGATAGTACATCATTTATAGATGATAATTAAAAAGTAAAGAGTGTAAATGAAATAATTTTTATTGAAAATTATGAAGATTGCCGCGGCGCCTAACGCAGTTGGCATGGGTGACATTGATATATTTAAACGTTTTTATACCTTGTATGTACTAATTAAAAACAGTACTTCATTATTTTAATTAAATTTTGTATTGTAGCATTTGATTAAGTAAGTTATTCCATTTTTTTGAGTTATTATTATTACCAAACCAATGTGTTAGCATTCCAAAATTTTGGTCCACATGTGAGCGGTATCAGGAGTAGATACCTAGTTTCAAAGGATGCTAATGAATTCAATTACACCCAGTATATACCTCTGGAATGCCTACGGCGGATGGAAATGCGGTCCGATGGAGATAGGGACGTGCGAGGCTCTTGTCTTTTTCAGTAGGGTGCCTATGAAATGTGCCCCACGGCTACAGGTGAAGCCGCGAGACACAGCTAGTTTGAAGAGGTCTTGAATCCCTAGTAATTCAAAATTGTTTAGGCGTTACGCTGAAACATAGGTAAATACAAACATACATACACAGGAAAAAAAGGTTTTCGAGTAGCGCCCACGAACTCGAAGTCGAAGAGGCAAAGTAGGATGACCGGACGATCTATTGAAAACCTGAGGGAGCTGTTGGATGCAAGCAATCAGCCACTCAAAGTAGTGTTCCTGGGTGTGTGCATCGTGGCGTTTAACGCTAACGCCTTACGCTAACTCCAAAATGTACTAGGATGACATTTCGGAAATCGCTAACTTTTCCGCAGCGAACGTCATTTCAATACATTTTTGGAGTTAGCTTAAGGCGTTAGCGTTAGTGATTGGTATCTTTGCTAGACACCCTGAAATGAAATTTCGGAAATCGCTTACTTTTCCGCAGTTTATTTCATTTCAATACATTTTTGGAGTTAGCGTTTGGCGTTAGCGTTTTGTAGCTTTGCTAGACCCCCTAGAGCCCTGAAAACCAAAAAACCAGCCGAATAGAACTTTGAAAATGTCCGCCATCTTGGATTTTTATGACCTACATCGAAAAGCCCCATCGTCGCGCCGTCGCCAAACGGTACCTACCACCATATCACTTGTCGTTTCCGTAATCCGTTGGGGTACGCCATCCTGGAGACGACGATCTATCGACGACGGCCTATGCCTCAGACCCCTACCTATCACCTACTACCTACTACCCTAGATGTGTAGACTATATGTTGCCATAAAAACGATTATTAAACAAGTCAACAAAAATCTCCATCACTTTAATAAATAATAACATTTAATTTTACAAAACCATACTAAGTACTCATAATAATATGTAGGTGATGGGTATATAATATAATAATACTCTTCTTCTTTAGTCATAGGCTGATTTAAGATGCTGTTAGAATTAATATTAAATAGATCATTTTAATAGCTTCGTTTATGAACTATTCAATATCATGGTCACCCTACACACTAGAGAAGCGATAATATCAAAATGCACTTACATAGAGGAAAGCAACCCGCTTTCAGCATATGATTCATTGCAATAACCCTCGATGCAACATTTCTTAATCATTTTTTTTTCAGGATGACCAATAATAAACGATAATACGCGTTCGTTTTACTTGTACTAGGCACTTACTCAAAACAATAATAAATATGGCCGACATCTAGTTCTTCCAAAGTTGACACATTTGGCGTAAGCATATTCTACTAATGTATTGTTCTCATCACAGATAATATAATATTCTGGCTAATGAAAGTAGACTGAAAAAGCGCGGCAAATTTAAAAAAATATCAGCATGGCGCCGAAACTAAGAGGAAAACTTGGAACAACTCGCTTTGATTCCTCAAAAGATTTTATGTTTTACCATAGGGGGAATTCTGTGGTTTTACCGTTTTGCATAAATATTTTCAAGTATTCTTCTCAGTTTGGGGCTGCCATAATGAGGCGTAGTAATCTTTGGCCCTGTTCCGATTCACGCTAAAATCGATATTATCGCGCTAAAATCGCGTACCGAATTGCCGTGAGCGCGACAACGAAATCTTTTGGCCCTATTTCGATTCACGCTAAAATCGATAATATCGACATTATCGCGTTAAAAACGCGTACCGAATTGCCGTGAGCGCGACAACGAAATCTCTTGTAAACGTCATGACCGACGCCATCTTGCGATATCGCCGTCCGTGATTGGTTGTTCCGAATCATTGACAGCGGTCAGTCATTGAGCGCAATATCTGAACCGGAACGCTGAAAAATCAACCTGAGCGCTATGAGCGATTATAGCGTAACTCGGAATACGGGGTTTATGTGTGGCACATCACTAAGGGTCCATGATTTGTAATATTATTAGTATAATTTATTACGCAACTTCATGGGCGTGGAGCTGGTACAAAACCAGTAATGTAATGGCTCGCTTCGCTCGTCGTCGCGTCGCACCTATTTTATGCGCGCGAACTCATCGATCCGACTATACCGGGGCAGATCACAGATGTCTGTTTCATCGGCCCGGTGAGGCTACCGCCGCGCGTCGGTAGCGGGGAGGATGACACTTTTTTCAAGTGTTTGTCTCATCCTCCCCGGTAACGGGGTAGCGCGACCGGGGATGATGAGACCAAGCATATGTTTTCAAAGGATAAATAAATGGCTATATATATATATAAGTATTTGTTTATTCACACACATACCCTATAAATATCACATAAGATCACAATTTAAATGAGAAAAGGAACATTTCACCAGGTTTCACTTATCAGACAAACACTCACGTACGATTTCGATTAAGTACTACTTAAATATATCTTTATTAAAAAGGCAATAATGATAGTTTCTTCTCTCATTTTCACATACATATTACATAAGACATTTTTAGCTTGAAATATCTTCAAAACCAAATTGGCAAATGTGTGAACAGCTGTAGGCGTTTTATCATCCTCATAAATCTCATAATATAATGATTGTAAGATAGTCAATAAAATTTTACACTACAGCTTCAAATTCATTATTATTAATTGTTTCCACTAAACATGTCTTATGAATTATTCAATATTGCTTTGTGTGTTTGCATCAAGCTACGAGTGACTACACGTACCTTTACCCATTATAAAACAATAAGCTACTTTGTCGACCTTAGACTTATGACTAATTCGATTATTGCTATACAATGTTAGAAAAGTTTCCCTACCTACGGAAGCACTGAACCAGTATGACACCAGATGTTTGCGCTTCAGTTTTAGTATGCGCCTTCATCCGCTTTTTGCGAAGATATTGCAACATAATGATGTACCTACTTAATTAAGAATTACTTAAACGTATGAGAGAGCTTGAAATGTTTCTTCCTTACGTTGAGGTTCATTCTGTCAGTCGTAGCTTCATAATAAATCAAAAAGACCTAACCAACTAGCAACATTAAACAGCGATTCACATTTTATGAATAAGAATACGCACAACAAAGTTTACTCCGATACTAATCATCAAGATGTTGGTTGGATCTTTTTTAGTGACAAAATAAAAAAGTTATAAGAAGACTAAAATAGCAATCAATAGATGATTATGATTGTGTTCAACTATGAGGCTAATATTTGAGACAAACCTCCAATTAGTAGACAAACACAAGAACTATTTAATTGGTTATAATCCTGATCTACAGGTTTTACTTTAGTAATTATTCTAGAGACTATTTTTCTTTGGTTTCTCAATAATTATAGAAAATGTTTTCACATTCATGAGATCTATATAGAAAATAAAAAAGATCAGGTAACCACATATTGAGTTTGGAACTCAATATGTGTGAACCCTTTTATAATATATACTAATTATGAAGAAATATTACTAAAACTTAATAAAAACAACAAACAACAATACTTATAGCAAATTATAACAAAATACAATACTTATAGAATCATAGATATTAACTTTACTAGTTTAAGATTCTGGATCAGTTGAACAGTATATTGTGGCGGCTTTACTTGTCTGAAACAACAACAAAGACTTTGAATAACGACCCGCCAGTCCATTGCGATATGGCTTTTGGGTAAACCGACTGCCTCCATGATGTGGTGGTGGAGCAGGTCGGCACACAACCCGGAGGACGCGGGTTCGATTCCCGCGACAGGACAAGTATTTGTGCACAGAAAAAAAAGCGCAAATACTTGTTCTGTGTCTGGGTATTGTGGGACCATGGCTTTCCCCTATATTCTTCCCTTTTGCTTCTCCCTTACCCATGAACAGGGTTAGGACTTACAACTAGTTAACCCGTGCGAAGCCGGCGCGGGTCAGCTCTTCAAATCTGCTAGAAGTGCAATGTGTAGATGTGTCCCACACGCCACGATACAAATTAGTTAAGTTCACCCCGTTATGTAAATTGAATACCTTTTTGAGTATTTAACAGGTAGGCCGGTAAATAAATACAAATTTGACAAAAATTGGTGTTCTATGAAATTGTTATCATTAATTTATTAATACATTTTACAATATTTCTATTAAGTAATGCTACAAATATATATTAATAAATAATAATAATAATAAATAACGCCCAACGATCACATACATAGATCCTGGACCCTAACTAGGATTCCCTGTATCTAGGGACCCAGGAACTACGAGGACCATGGTCCCACAACACCCAGACACAGAACAAGCGCTTTTTTTTTCGGGCACAAATACTTGTCTTGTTGCGGGAATCGAACCCGCCACCTCCGGGTTATGAGCCGACCTGCTCAACCACCACACCACGGAGGCTGTCAATAAAACTGCAAGATAATGGGTTTGAGAAATCTGACAACACATGCCGTGCTGCCAAACCATGGAGTATACTGCCTCCTTAATCTGACACTGGACCATCTAGGCAGAGCTGATATTTTATTATTATTATAGGATATAATGACTTACCTCACACCTATCAAAGAATTTCAGAGCAGTGTAGCTATAGTAGAAATTGACTGTAACAGTCTTTTCGATCACCTCGTTGGTAGTGTATTCCCTACCAGACCAGGTGCATGAATCGCCGTTCATCTGCAAACAAAATTATAACTATAAAACTTCTAGTAGTACCTAAAATTTAATAAGTATATAATAGGCGTGATGACTAAAATTTTTTTGGTTAAATTAATAATATTCCTCAAAAGATAATCATTTGTGAAAACAAAAATTAAATATCTCAATAAAATGACCAAGTTACAAGCATTTTAAAAACCGGAATAGAAAGAGATAGCCCAAACTGCCAGTGACATCAGAAGAAGGTCGTTCATAGTACCTCATTACTAAGCTGTGGTAGCTTTTCATACAATCTCTTTAGCATGTGACGTTACGCGTGGATTTTTCATAGTAACTGTGGGGGTTCTCTGTTTCGCGAGAAAGAAACAGGAGATGCCTCCTGTAGAAACTTTAAAAGCTTATTACTCCGTGATTTATTTACCGATTTTATTTATTATTTCAATTATTGCATTCATTTTTAATCTTCTTTATGAAAGTATTATTTACTTGTTCATTTTTAATAGTAGTCATCATGCCTATTGGTAGCATAATAACTAAGTATCTCTTTAACTCACATTTTATTTCAGTCCCGGGATAGGGATGGGATAAGGAAGGTATAGGGGAGGGATAAGGAAAGGATAGGGAAAGTATAGGAAACCTTCCGGCCTAGCATGCGCACCGCGACCAATGTTTCTCGGGGACTTGTTGTCGTGAGTGACCGGGACAAAGCTATGGTAGCGCCTAAGTGCGTCTCATTCTAACAACGTTGACAAGTTTTCACAGCAAGATATAGCGGGCACTCACTTCCTTTGTGGTAAATGTGTATTATCATCATCAGCCTCAAGACGTCCACTGCTGAACATAGGCCTCTCCCAAAGAGCACCACTTTGAGTGGCTGCTTGCCTCCTGCATCCATCGGGTCCCCGCGGTTCTGACCAGATCGTCGATCCATCTAGTGGAGGGCCGGCCAACCCTGCTTCTTCCGGTTCATGGTCATCACTCGAGAACCTTTCTTCCCCATCGGCTTTTCTCATGGAGCTCTTGTGTATATATAAATGTCTTATTGTACATACCGCTTGTTTATAAAAAAAACGAAAATAAAACCGGTTATTTATAAACTATCGATTTATTGCATACTGATACTTGTCTTACAATAAGCCAAATGATTTTTCGATTATTTATAAACAAACAGTGCCCAGCAGTGAGTTTATAAAAAAAAAAACGGATTTTAGTAGCGTTTAATTGTGAACAATGCCACAATTTTTTGCGTAATTTATTGTTTTTTTTTAAGATCACTAGTGGCTAACTAGTAGGTTAAGACGACGAGCGAAGCGAGGAGGAGTGTTAGGTTAGTTCTGACCACACTAAGTACACAATTACGAAAAGCTATGTGAAATATCGTCCGTTTTATTGTGAGACACATTGCCAGTTTGCAATAAATCGACAGTTTATAAATAACCGCATTATTTTCAATAAACAAACGGTTCTTACAAAAAGACGGTGACATAAGCATACCTGAAACTCTGTATCGGTGTGAATGAAAGTATTGGCGAGTATCTCGCCAGTGCAGGCATCGGTGACGAGTATCTTGGGCAAGTAGATATCCTGGTCGAACAGTACTTGTATGTGCGCCTGCAAGCAACTGATTTCTTCGTCGCCTTGCTTCACCACCGCTTCAGCGATGCACGAGTAGTACGTGTTCTTCTCCTCCTTGACAACACAATCAAACGTAATAATTCTTAGTAATTCTTAGTGCTTAGTAAAGAAGGATCGCTCTACAGAGGCGTTTAATACAGGGCTGATACCCAAAATCATGTTCATGTACATAATTATCTCTGTAAGCCCCTGCAAGTCTCAGCGTAAGAATAGGACCGCTCTTCGCGTGGGTGCCGTAAAAGCCGGCTAAGGAAATATCCGTTTTTGGATTAGCAGCATTTTACTTTGGTCTGCGTTTTAATCTAAACTTCGATCCATATACCATAGGGATAACCATGGTTTATGTCACCTGGCACCACAATACACCACAAGACACACGACGCCGTAAAATCTATATTTATACTGTCACACAAAACCAGAAGTTATACAAGGTGACCTTGAATTGATATGTTATCCTGAAAGGGGTTAAATTTACACCCCAAGGTAGATAATGTTTCTTTTACGACTTTACTAAATTAATAGTTTTTCATTGAAGAAATGCCATTTCAAGTTTACGTTCGAAAAAAGCCTTAGCGCTGCTGGGTGGTTGAACTTCGTCCTTGACCGAGTGCACATAAATGAGTTTAACGACCTGTTTAGAAATGAATTTATAGTATCTTGTTAACGTAGCAATCGCACATGCAATTTTCCGAGTGGATTTATTTATTACCATGGAAGATTGGAAACACCCATTTTCAAGTAAGGCTCTCACAACTTGTAGGGTATTATGGTCCCAGTCCCCTCATTTCGGGATAACGTACCAATTCAAGGTCACCTTGTATTTACTCACTCCTAACAGTATGTCAAATGTGTCGTCGAAAAAGACGGCAATAGAAATGTATGTTACTAAGAACTTTTATGTAATGTAACGAGCATTAAAAATCGAAAGTATTTTTGTGCATCTGTCAACCACTATACTTGCCGACCACTATGTGTAATGCGTAAACTTACCTCATTATAATAAGCTTCATAATCACGTTGGTAGTAGCCATCATCGTCACAGTCCTCATCTTCATTTTGGTATCCCTTCGGTTCTTGGTAGGTGACTTGCTTAGAGTCTGGCATGGCTTCAGACTTGGAGTCTCCTGTCGGTTTCTCTTGAGAGGCGGAGGCCTGGGCCTGCGCGGCGGCCGCTGACATCAGGCCATCGGCGCGCGCGCTGTTTGCGAGGTGCTTGGGCAGACGTAAAGGCGCCACTGCGTCGAATGCCTTGACTTTAGCCTCTTGTTCCTCTCTTATGGCTTGAGCAGCGGCGGCTTGCATTTTCTGTTGCAAATAAAATATTCTAAACCTGTAGCACTGAGATAGATAAATATTCAAACCTAATTCATGAACAAAGTTTCAATAATTCATCAAGAAAGCGAGGAAGATCATTTCTATAATGCCGGAATAGCATGAGTTTGAAGAGTAATTTCCAAAGGGCCAAAACCTTAAATGGATCCTGGCCCGTTATGACAATATCTTTGGTGCTATTTTCATCGGTGCTATTAGGAACAAGTGGCTGTTTTAGCAGGCGATAGGAAAGCCACAATACAGAGTAGTACAACCCAGATCCACAGTAGACTCACCGTGATACAATGCACGACTTGCTTGCGGAAGGAATGCGCCAGTTCGACCGACTTGAAGCGTACGGCGAGCGTCTCCTGCTCTCCGGCCGGGAACTCGGCGAAGTTGCGGCCGACCCACGTCCACCCGCGGTCGGAGTTCTTCATGGGAAGCAGCTCCAAGTCCATGAACAATAGCATGTTGAGGACGGCCTTGTGCACCTAAACGTAATAATAACGTAAAAATGTTACGTAAATCGCAATCAGTTTGCAACCGGCGTAAATTTCGCAACCATTGCCGTCAAACATGACTTTGGCAGAGAACTGACGTTTGTCAGCAATCGATGAACTAAACAGTTAATTCTTTTGTTTCCATCTATTGCTGTTCTGTTGCTAATGGCGCTAGTATCAAATGCCAAAGTGCATTCAGCGACAGGCGGACATCTTGCGACCGATTGCTAAGTGTTCGCTGTCGCTTTGCTAACTGCTGTTGCTTTGCTACGGCTGTTGTGATTTTTACGTAATACAGTTGCGGACCTAAACGGATTTGTTCATATGGTGTCCAAAAGTTTTGAGCCGTTTATAAATAACTAGCTGCGGCCCACGGACTATAGTTTGGTTAGATAATAACCGGCCAAGTGCGAGTCGGACTCGCGCAAGAAGAGTTGCGTACCATACCATTATCTATAAAAACGAGCAAAAACATCACGTTTGTTGTATGGGAGCCCCTTAAAATATTTTATTCTGTTTTTAGTATTTGTTGTTATAGCGGCAACAGAAATCCGTCATCTGTGAAAATTTCAACTGTCTCACTATCACGGTTTATGAGATACAGCCTGGCGACAGACGGACAGACAGATGGACATTGGCGTATCTAGGAATATTTACCAGGGGGGGCCCCTTGCTCCTTAAAATTTGTGGCTGATGGAACTTTACTTAACAATTAATATAATGCAAATGTGGACCTACTTCTGCAATATGGAACCAACCCACACACATGTCAAAATTGAGTTGAGTATGCAGAAAGCTTTCAAAATGCACCTTCTATCTACCCTAAAAAGATCAAACTGCTCTGGCAATTTTCATTGAACTAATCATTTTATCGGCAATGGAACCAAGCCATATTTCAAAGGGTTTGCATTAGCAAAAAAGATCCATGCTCTGTGGTAACCAAAAAATCTATCTACAGAATATTAATGTTTGTTTTTTGTTAAACGGATCCATTTCACATGGATCATATTTTTTATTATTCATGTAGAACCAGTTGGTTTGGTTCTGGTTTGAATAACATAAATAGCGAAGCCTAAGCTTGATCCTTACTTTTTACATAGATCCAAACCACTTGCTTCTGTTAAAATTATTCAATTTTGCTCACAAAAAGAACCATTTTTATATCAAGTAGAGATAACTTTCATACTTCTACCAAGTCTAAGTTCATTGGAAGTGAGATTGCAATAGATATTACGAGTATGTTCAGGTATTTATTTATTGAATCGTCGCTCTTGCTTCGCTCGCGCATATTGAGCCAATTCGAGTGATGGTGCCATACTACTTATTGTTATGGGTATTTTACGTCATTGAATTGCCAGTTCAGCTCCGCTCTAATCAACAATTTAGGAACCTTCACACTACAAATTTATATGTGTTTCTAAAAGAAAAAACGATTAACTTATTTTTTCGAAACCGTAGCCCAATTTGCGCTTGGGCAGATTTTTATGTCAGCTAAGATGTACCCCCGTTCCTCTTAAACAATCCTAGCAACACCAGTGCCATAAAAATATAATAGATTTTGATTTATAGTACAAATTAAAAAAAACTTATTAAATCAACAAGGAACCAACCCACTTAAAGTAGTTTTGCAAAGAGGAACCACCTACTTTAATAAATAATAACAATTTAAATATTTATGTTTTTCTTCATTATTATATTGACATACATAGATAGAGAAAAGTAGGTTGTACAATACTGTATACTTACTTTTTCAAATAGACTGAACAGTTTTGCACATTACACAATTTAGACAAAAACTGCTTTTTCTCAAAATTACCATGTGATTTTGGCAAAATAATTTTAGAAAGAAACCCAGGTGCCCAGCAGCAGCTTGCCCCCCTTAATCCCCTGAATCTACCACTGCTCAGAAATCAAAATTTAAAACAATTCAGGAACTTGTTTCCCGTAGGTAATGTTTATCAAAATCAAAAATTACGCTTAAGTATATGAATCTTAGAGGCTTTTTTATGAGAATGAATGACGTGACGAGCTAGTCTTTCACCTGATGTTAAGTAATACGGCCGCCCATAACAGCTTAAATTGTAAATCCAATCATGTTTTTTGAACTTAGTATAGATAGACGTTTCATACTTAGTTTGTAGCAATTATAGGACTTATAGGTATAATAGGTATGGGTATTGGGTAGCCTACCAAATGAAGTTAGGCCCAAAGTCATATGTACTAGGTCCATCTGTAGTAGGTAGTCCATTAAATCAAGTAAAGGGTATATTATAGGCTTGCAATAATAGAATAGTGCCTATGGTAGTTTAAAATCTTATATTAACCTATAAAAAATTTTGAAAATTGGTGTTCATCCTTATTTTTAGTAAAAAGTAAAAACTAAAGAAAATTACCTGTAATTTTAAAGCTATTATCTACGTTTTACCTACAGGTAATTATATATGTTGATTCCTCGGCTGTATGAGGTTATTAATAATTTGAAAAGGTTTTTGTGTAAAGTTATGCATTGCGAGTAACAATTCTTATTATTAATAGAATTTTGGAGAATTTTCTATTCTCACCCTGAAATTCCTGGGGTGGGCACCAGGCCCACCCGCCTACAAAATACGCCTATGCAGATGGACAGCGGAGCCTTAGTAATAGGGTCCTTTTTACCCTTAGGGTGCGGGACCCTAAAAAGTATTAGCTTTGTCCTTAGATTTCAATCAAAACCCGTTCAGCCATTTCCCCACGAAAATGTATAATAGAAAGAAAAAGGAGTGTCGAATATAATCAATATAATCATACATAGCGAAAGAGCTAATGTAGACGGAATAAGGTATGAATATAATAATCATTAATTTGTCACCTGTTCCCTTCGTAGCAGTAGCCTGTAAGTATTTCTGTGTGGATGGTATAGTATCTTCATTTTGCCGACGCCACGTTCCTCCCACTCGCCAGTTATCTCGTTGTACCGGTACAGTTTACAGCGCTCCCCAAACACCTTTTTCTGTGAATAACAATAAATTACTCAAGATCTGATGTTATAGTTACGTTATTACTTAAAACTAAGAATTTCTCATCGATATATGACTTGAATATTGATTGAAAACTGTTGTTTTCGTAATCATTACCTCATCTTCCTCTCCTGTTGTGACCACTATATTCTCAGGGAGTGGCACGATGGATTCGTAATGCGGATCGTATTCTTCGTCGGCACCACTCGCTACGTCACCCGCACCACTCTCAATCTGGCTGTCTTTAGAGGCATTATGCCCCTCACTGAACAACTGCTGACCCATTCCTTCCCATTGGAATTCAGGTTTTTCTGTAATCACAACAATTTTTAAAAATCCAAATAGCACACTTAATTTATTGAAATTATTCTTCACTTACTCTGAACAGCAAATCCAGGTCCACTTATAGACATTGCCGCTAAACTCAAAGTAATATCATATTTGAACAATGATTCTTTAATCTCAGGTGTCTTTTTTTCTATGGATTCTTGTGTTTGGGGTATGTTGTCGCTGGAAACTAGGAAAGCAGAAACCTCCAGCTTTTTATCATCGTTATTTGGAGTCATACTCGAGATCGATGATTGGTTGGGTATTGTACTATTAGAAAATATTGATTTGATCGCATTAGACTGAGGTGCAGATGCTGGACCAAACAAAAAGGATCCAGATGCTGGTTGGTTTCCTAAGCTGCCGCCAGGCCTAAACAAACTTCCTTGGGCAGTTTCACTATGTATGCTAAGAGGTTTCGGGTCATTGCCGCCAAACAGCACTTTCACAACGGAACGGGAATCATCTTTGCGTTTATCAGTTGAAGGCATTATCGACTTAGTAGATGTGCTGCTATTTCCAAAAATAGATGATTGTCCAGAAACTCGTAATCCGCTAAAGGTAGGTTTTGTCGCCGCCTCTGCAAATATTGACTTCGGATCCGGACTTTGGTTGTCACTGGATGTATTGAATGTGCTTAATTTAGGAGGCGCAATTATTGAACTTTTTCCGTTCACTGTCGGTTTGAAGTTTCCTGCGCCGAACAAATTCGCCAAAGAAGTAGGAGTAGAAAATATCGGGTTTTGTTCTCCAAAACCATAGATACCTACGGGATTGACGCTTTTATTTTCAATGCCAATCGTGTCATTGTTATTGGAACCCAGTGTTGAAGATTTAGTGTTGGATCCAATTGATCCGAGTGGAGTCCGGAACATCGAAGTATCGAACGTGTCCTCCATATTTTCAGGGGTGCCATGAATTGAAGTGTTTGGACTCTGGAATGTTGGGAACGTTGGTTTCGTTGGCATGCTGGCAGCAATCGACGCTAGACTAGACAATAAAGAAGGTACTGATGATATTGCTTTAATCGTTTGAGATGACGATGTTTCTGGTTTGACATCATCTTCCTGTTTGCAGCCACGACATCCTTGGCAGGGGTCTTTGGTTTTGTAGGTGTAAAAGTTTTCTGGCAGCATGAGTTCCTTAGCTTTAAGTTTGTCTTCTGCACTAGCTTGTATTTGGCTTATAAACAAGACGTCATCGTCCTTTTCGTTTAATTCTGTTTTGGTTGTTTTATGAGCAACGGATATAACGGGTTTACCTTTCAGGGCATTATCGACAGTTTGTTTGAACTGTAGTGCAATGTCTTTATTTTGGAACCGTATACAGAAATTTTGTAGGCTCAGTTCTCCTTCGCTACAGTCACTAGCGACAAAAAGCCAAGATTTTTCATCTTTTGGTTTGTATGTGATTTCAGGAGTTAAAACATGATTTAAGCAGGGATTTAAAACTTGTTCACGTCGCATTACTACCCTAAAATAATTAAAGTAACATTTGAATAATAACATAATCACGATAATGACGGGCCTGATAGCTCAGTTGGTAGTAGCCCTGCCTTCTGAACTGAGGGCTGTGGGTTCGATTCCAACTCGGGACAAACATTTGTGTGATGTACAACTATGTTTGTTCTGTGTCGGGTGTTATAAGAACCCAGCAAAAAAATCACGTATGGAGCCCTCTAAAATATTTATTAGTGAACTGTGAAAATTTCAACTGTCTAGCTATCATGGTTCTTGAGATACAGCCTGGTGACAGACGGACAGACAGACAAACAGACGAACAGCGGAGCCTTAGTAATAGGGTTTACTTTATCCTTTGGCTCGGAGACCTAAAAATATAAAGTACCTATTTATGCCATCAGCATTATCATAATTAGGAGCCTGGAAACATCCACTGCTGAACATAGGCATCCTCAGGGAGCGCCACTTTGAGCGGCTGCTCGCCTTTTGCATCCATCGGCTCCCCGCGGCTTTCAACAGATCGTTGGTCCACCTAGTGGAGGGCCGGCCTACGCTGCGTGTTCCGGTTTGTGGTCGCCACTCTAGAACCTTTCTTCCCCATCGGGAATCTAAACCTAAGCTTACCTATATTTTCCCGTGTCATTATTTTCAAGTATTTTAACAACACCCGTACCACGTTCTTTCCATCCACCTGATACAAATCTGTACAGTCTGGCTCTATGACTATATAGTGCCGTTTCATTTTCTTCTTCAGTTACCACCTCAACCTAAAACACAAACATTTTCTTAGCTCGATAAAGGTAATCAATGAAATAAATACGTTAAACGGTGATAACATCAATGCGAATGTACACATAAAAGTGAGGATAAAAAGCGAGAACAACTTCCGTATTGAGTTTTCCTGGACTTAATAAAACCACCGCCTCATGAGCCTAGTCCTCAATAAATATCCTTAGGGAGGAGTAATTTAATTACCCAACAGCATTATCTTTACGTTGGTTGTTTACCGTCCCGTCTGCGGGCCGTCACCCGAGAAGGAGATGACGGTTCATACGTTACTGTGGCTGTCCATCTTTGCCTGTCCACTGCACGAGTGCACGCCCGCAATCGGGCGTCTGACGGGAGTGCAGTGCACAAGCAGTCATAGTAAATGTGTGTGTGTATACTTTGGCGCCGTCATCTTGTTCTCAAGACGGTGACGGTGAGGTGGAATAAGTTATTTCCGAAATAGCTCTGTTCACATACATCAAAAATAGTAACTAACCTTTTCAGGCATGGGTATTACTGGGTTGAAATGAGCATGACAATCTTCCTCTTTTACATACTCTTCTGCATCACTTTCTCCTCCACATGTCTTATTGGGAGACTTTGCAGGACTGATGTTAGATGTCGACTGCTTGAATTCGAAACCAAAAGCTCCACTCTCTTTACCCGCAAACGAATTAGTTTTAGTCAGCGGTGTCAGTAGCAATGCCGGTTTCGCTGGGGCTTTAACAGGCTCTTCAGTCTTATCCAAACTAAAGTTGAGTGCCTCAGTTTCAGATACTATCTTCGGCGCAGCAAAAATAACTCCCGTCGGTTTTGGATCAGATGCACCTTTTGTTGCCGGAGGAATGCCGAAACTAAATTTATGTGAGCCTGACCTATCCAAGATCAAGGCTGGTTCTGTTTTTGGCTTCTCATCATTAGTTGGAGTTGGTGGAATACCAAAGCGGAATTTTGCAGATGTATCAAACACATTTGGCTTATTTTTTGGAGCATTTGCATCTTTAGTACTATTATTACATGCAACACAATTTTCACTATTGCCTTCATTTCGTACAAAACATTGCTTACATTCCCACGATCCTTCTTTTAGCTTAAATATATCCCCAAAGCCGATACCCGGAAATAATGTAGACTTATCATTTGATTCAGTTTTTGCTTGATTCAAAATGCTGGCAGAGGTTTGTGATGGTATACCAAAACTAAACTTCACTGTATTTTCTTTCACAACGTTAGTTCCGGATTTAGCAGCAGAAGGATCTTTTGCGGTGTTACAAGCAGTACATTTGTCTAAAGTGGCTTCATTTCTGACAAAACGTGATTGACACTCCCAACTACCAGGCTTTGGCTTAAATTTGTCACCCCATGAAGATGAAATAAATGGGATTATTTTTGAGACGTTTACAGCTTTGGACCTTGGTTTAGGTTGTTCACAGCAAGCACAATTAGCGATGTTTTCTAAATTGTTTGTATAACAAGACTTGCACTGCCATGATCCTGGTTTAGCTTTAAATTGGTCACCAAACCCACTTTCACTAGTTTGTATAGCAGCATTTTTTTCTTTTTCGGCAGCTTTCGTATCATCCTTTAGCTTACATTGAGCTGATTTGATAGCTTCCATGAAATCATCACATATTTTCACAGTTTTAAAACGAAGACAGAAAGTTTCAGTAACTAATTCACCTTCCGAGAAGTCTTTTGCACACCATGTTACTGCTTTGTCTATTGTGGGCATTTTTTGAAATGACAAATCTTTCGTTATTGAATGATTGCAGCACACCTTCATTATTTGATCTCGTCTCATCAGCAGTCTCATTTTCTGATCATTACCACTATGGACAAGTAGCTTAATATTACCAAGACCACGCTCTTTCCATTCTTTGGTATTGGAATCAAATCTTAATAATTTCGCACGATGTTCAAATATAATTTGTTCATCATCTTCTCCTGTCTTCTGTTCAACTAAAGCTGGCATTGGCACCACTGGTTTAAATTCTACAATTGGTTCAAATTCTTCAACAGTATCTGATGTGTTTAATTTGCTATTATTCATATCTTCTGTTATCGTAGAAGCTACAGAGGAAATTGCAGGCACAGTGTTTAATAAATTGTTGAGTGGCGTAGGAGCGTCTGATTTAAAAGTGATTCCACCGAATACATTTGTCTTACTTTCTGTAGCTGTATTTAACTCATTGGGTTTGGTTTGATTTTCTACAGGTTCGAATATTGGAGTGCTACTGAAAGTGATCCATCCTACGCGTGTGCTATTGAAAGTCTTATTCTGCGTAAATGATGGCAGTCCCGTTTCTTTTACAAGTGTACTGGTTTCATTTGGAATAAACTGTTCTGACTCTGACATACTTTTATTGGAAGCGGTATTTGGCTCTTTGTTTTTAGATTCTAACCTTGCCTTATCAAAAGCTTCGAAGAAGTTTTTAGCTATGTCTGCAGTTTTAAACCGAACACTGAAGTTTTCTAATACTAAATTTTCTTCAGCAAAGTCATTTGCAACCCAGAAATAAGCTTTTGTCTCGTTTTTCATAGGTTGTATATTCATTTCAGGTGTAATAATGTGATTGGCACATATTTTATGTACCTTTTCTCGCCTCATCAAGACTCTCACTTTATTGGTTACTTTATGTTTTAAAAGCTTCATCTCACCAATTCCTTTTTCTTTCCATTGCTTATCAACAAAACGGAAAAGTTTAGCTCGAGCAGTAAATATTGCTACTTCATTTTCCTCGCCAGTTGTCACTTTAACTTCCGCTGGTAATGGTACAATTGGTTTAAAATCTGGACAAGAGTCATAGTTGTCTACTAATGTGTTGCTTTTTTCTGACAGAGTTCTCGATTTATTGAGGCTGGTATTCAGAGATGTAGGCATTGCTATTTGGTAGTTATGTTGAGTGTCCTTAATCTGCTTGGGTGGAAGTGTAACGCTGAGTACTGGAGCTGATGTTGAAACACAGGTTGGTAATGGGTCTGATAACGTAATCCCTACATTTAGCGGTGGCGCTCGAGAAACTGCTTTAGATTCTGTGTAAGTTGTCGCTTTGGATACAGCAACTGAAGTCGGCAATGCTGGTGTAGGCACTGAAGGCATTGACGGCAATGTAGGTACCACGGGTACTGCTGGCATTGCAAGTACAGTGGCTACAGCTGGGACTGAATGTGCCGCTGGTTCAGTCGGTGGAATGAGGTGTGGTACAGAACTCGACTGAGCCAACGGAGAGTATTGATTGTTCAGATTATACAGGCCCTGGTTGTATAATTGATAAGGTTTTTGAGGAACAGGGAAAAGCGGTCTCTGATTGAATTGAGGCAACATTTGTGGTGGAAATGGCGCAGCAGCATAATTGGGCGCACTTTCATTAGTTTTGTACTCATCATCATAATTGTACAAGTCACTTTCATCTATAGCCTGTTCAGATATAGTTTTCTTTAAACTGTTTAGTTCCTTTTTCAATTCGTGTATTTGATTTTTTTGCTCTGCAACATCTTTACACTTATTTCTGCATTCGTCTATTTGATCTTTCACTTGATCTACCGAAATTTTTAAAAGTTTGAGTTCATCAGTCGTACTTTGCAGATTAGAATTTAAGGTGCTTATAATTTGGTTGTCTAATTTACGACTTTCATCAAACCATTCTCTTGTCTGGGCCATAAAGACCGAAATTTTGTCCCTATTTTGCAAATTTTTCATTTCATTTTCAATCCTTTCTAGATGTTGTTGATCGATTCGCGTTGATTCCAATATATTTGAATCAATAGCTGTCCTGTAATTAGTCATGTTAGGATTTGATGGAGCCTTCGGAGTAGAACTTATATTACGGAACATATTATTGTTAGCCCTCATTGGTTCACTTTTATATGGATCATTTTCATCGGAAGAATATTTACCATCAACATCATTTAAATTAACGGATACATCTGGGTCAATTTTGTTCAATTGAACCTCTAAACCTTCAATTATTTCCTGTGTATCAATGTACAAAGAACTGTCCTTATTTGCTTCTGTGTCTTTAAGCATATCAAGTGCTTTATAAGCATAACTTTTAGATTTGGATAATAGTGCAGCATTCCTTGATTTAGAACCATCAATGGTAGAGTTAAATTCTTCTTGAGCAACTTTTTTGTAAATTTGTGCTAGTTGATAATATGCATGTGCTGATTTTACATTTGAGAGGACCTTTATAGATTTATCATATTCACAGTCATTCATATGATTGATAGCCACATACAATTTGCTTTCTTCTAATAATGTATTTAATTCTCTGTTTCCTAGCTCTTTGTGAGTATAGCCGAACAATCGGTTATCACTGACTTTAACCATTATCTTGCTTTTCAGTTTTTCTAGCAATGGTATAGCTGATCCATAGTACAAGCCAGCCCTTACTTCCAAGAACGTTTCTTCTTCCACCGATGTTGTAATTTTTCCTCTTTCAATAAATATGCGGCCAAGCAAGCAAAGAAGTTCCGGATCTAATCCATGGTTGTCAATACATCTTACGACTTCAATGCCACAGCTCAAAGTCACTTGGATATCAGTTAACTCAGTGCCTAACACATTTTGGCTGAACTTGTAAGCACAGTCCCACCATTTCATTTGAGAGAGTGGACATAATAAGTCTGTAATAATAGCAGGAAGGGTGTTAGGTTTGTCTGGAGACACATAAGAGACTTCGTTAGCCTTCTGCTGTCGTGCAGTCAAAGCAGCACAATATAAGAATGCATGAATATCCAACTTGTTTAATGTTTCTGGCCCACAGCTTGTTTCTGTTGGTGAAAGCATTTCAAAGAGTGTGAATTTGAAATGAGCATAATTTTTGTAACTCAACATTGTCCAGACAAAATGGTGGAGTGAGTTTCCATATTGTTTTTGTGCATCGCCGTCATAGGCTTCCACTTCATTTTTTCTGGGTAAACTAGGCACAGGAGCATTGAAGCTTTTGGAAACAAAGTGAGAAGACTTTATTTTAGCCAAATGATTTCTGTTTGAAAAGATTTTTTCATAAAGCTTATTTTTCCAGTCTGTCCTAGAGCAGCATTGGGAAATCTGATCCAGAAGATTTTGATTTTTATCTTGGAAATTAGAAATAAGATAATGGCCAGATTGGGAACACCGGTATGCACCTTCTATATACCATCTTTTTACAGCACATAACAACTTTTCTGGGGCATGTTTGAGCCAGTTAACATTTGAGTCCAAAGGCACAGTTTGCCATGCAATCAACATCAGTAGGGCAGCTATTTTATTGACATCACGCCAGCTTATTTGATTTTTCTTAGCTTTTTTCAGTAGAAAAGTAGCAGCATAAAAAGCAAACTGTCCTCTGTGATGTTGTAGCAAGCTTGCATGAAACTCTGCATAGCCCGAAGGAGCGCCAGCTTTTGCCACACTATCTAAAGCTTGGTCATAGGCATGGAGTAGTTCATTAGATTCAACCAAAGTGTTAGAAGAACCACTAGGTGTTTCAGTCAAACTCAAGACACAAATGCGCTCTCGTACAGTGAGCAAAAGTAACTGATATTGCCAATTATTAACATTATCTAGATTGTGTTTCAGAAGTTCTTCTAAAACTTCATACCAAGCATAGCTATTGATGAAATTGTCATCGCTGAATTCTATGTTGCAGCTATGTTCAAATGCTTCCATGTGTTTATTGATGTTAAGGTAATGTTTAAGTAAACGAGCATGCAGTAGAGCATCTTTAGGTCTTACTGCCAATTCGGTCAAGAGCAACTTGACCAGAGCTTCAGGGTCAGAATTAGACAAAGTAACAAGTCTCTCACGAAGTCGTAAGGTGACTGGATGGTTTGGAAATGTCGCGTCAGCTTTTTCACACCAATGCTTTGCATGTCCGGGTTCAATGGCTAAGTTGTCATCAGCAATAAGTTCACAAACTAAAAAGCAAAAATAAATTATTAAAATAAATTATTATTATTATCATAATTTTTTTATAAATTTAACAATCTTTTAATCATAAAACCTTGTAAAAATCGTAATGTCTTTACTAGACTGTTAGTTATAAAGAAAGCATGCTTAAAGAACCTCAACCTTTTTATTTTGATGAGATTCAGAGTTGTAACGTAAAGAACAGTTTTGTAAAGAATATGTACTTATTTTTTATTATGTAGTATATCTATATTAGTATTAGTTATTTAATTAAACATTAGCGGTTATTTTAGTCTGTATTTTATTAAATTCATAAAATTATATGTATATACTGTCTTGTATGTTAATAGTTAATACTTTAAGTATATTATTTAAATTTAGTATGATCTGCAACTTTGCTCATATAAATAAATAAATTTTGAATCAGATCATGACTTTAATTTCTCATTAGGTGACTCACTTAAAACACACACCCTAAACTACACACACACATGCACACCCCCACACACCCCCTAAACATTTAAAAGTAGGTTCAATAATGGATCTTTATCATAATCATTATCATTATCTATTAGCACCGTCATCATGGGTCCAGGCTTTTTAATTATACATTCACTTATCATGTGTTTTATTTAACTCAGGTTTCTGGGTTATAAGGCGGGATACATTTCTTATCGCATAACATTTCTTATCGATGGAACTAGTATGGGGGGTTCATTAATTACTTAGGCAATTTCGGCAGATTTTAAACCGAGATAAAATAAATTTACAAAAAACCCAAAAAATCGTGATTTTTTCGATTTTTTACTTGGGTCTTTATAATCCAGTTGAATAGGCATGACGACTACAATTTTTTTTGCATAAGTTAATAATTTTCATCAAAAGATAAACATTCGTGAAAACAAATATCTCAACAAATGACACTTTACAAACAATTTAAAAACCGGAATAGAAAGAGATAGCTCAAACGACCAGTAACGTCAGAGCTGGATCGTTCATAATACCTAATTACTAAGCTGTGGTAGCTTTACACACAATCTCTTTGGCATGTGACGTCACAAGTGGATTTTTCATAGTAACTGACAAGGCGCTGTGTTTTGCGAGAAAGGGACAGGTGATGCCCCTGCAGAAACTTTAAAATCTTATTACTCCGTGATTTATTTACCGATTTTACTTATTTTTTCAATTATTGCGTTCATTTTTAATCTTCCTTATGAAACCTACCTCCATTCGCCTTTTCCCCCGTCCCTTCTCTGTCCCATAGTACAGGATCGAACCTATTACTAAAGGTTGGATGTTTGTAATATCTGAACCACAAAACTGATGACCTTGGAATATTTACGGGATAATATCTGGGGGTACTTAAGATATTTCTAACAAAAAAGAATGATTAAATCGGACCATGCGTCAATGAATTAAAAATAAGTACATATTTTAACTTTCATACCCTCTCCCACAGGAACCGACTGAATTTCGAGATAAAAGTATTCTATTATAACCTACCTCGTAATATGAACTCAAATCATGCTAAATTTCATTTGAATCCATCGAGTAGTTTCGACGTGATGCTCAGCCAACATACAGACAGGTAGACAGACAGACAGACAAAAATGAACAGATATATTTATGGCTTCAGTATAGATTATAGAAAGCTATACAATTATTTTTTTAATATCTTTAATTGTACAGAATTGGGCCTGTTAGTTTTATTATAGAAATGTACAACTATATGTACATTTTTAACAAGTTTAAAAATAAATTGAGTCTTACTTTTTGCCGAAACACAACTTGTTTTTGATTTAAACACTGATACTTATTCAACGAAAATGGCGAGTACATCACTACCCTTTGTTTTGCCGACGCGTCATAATGGCGGAGTCGCTTGGGAACCTCAGTGCCATGCTCAATGACCTCAGTAGTCTCCCGACAGGTGGTCTTAAGAGGAACATGGACAAGACGAAAATCACGTCTAATGCCCAGGTTCACCTATACCGGTAATTGTTGGGAACGATACTCTCGAAGTTGTCGACAAATATGTCTACCTAGGACAGACTGTCCAGTTAGGTAGGTCCAACTTCACAAAGAGGTCGCACGAAGAATCCAACTCAGCTGGGCAGCGTACAGGAAGCTTTTACCTATCTTTTCGTTCAAAATACCGCAAAGCCTGAAAACAAAAGTTTTCAATCAATGTTACCAGTGATGACTTATGGAACTGAGATGTGGTCTCATTAGTAAGCTCAAAGTCGCGCAACGAGCTATGGAGAGCAATGCTCGGTGTTTTCCTGCGAGATAAGATCAAAATGAGAAGATCCGCAAGAGAACTAAAGTGACCGATATAGCTCTTAGGATTAGCAAGTTGAAATGGCAATGGGCGATCTACGTCGCTCGTAGAACTGACAACCGATGGGGAAGAAAGGTTCTCGATTGGCGACCACGAACCGGAAGACACAGAGTAGGCCGGCCTCTACTAGGTGGTCCAACGATCTGGTGAAAGCCGCGGGGAGCCGATGGATGCAGGAGGCGAGCAGCCGCTGAAAATGGCGCTCCCAGGGGGAGGCCTATATTCAGCAGTAGACATCTTCAGGCTGATGATGATGATGACGATGATGACTGATTATTATTGAAAAAATCATGATTGAGAAGTCATGATTTAATTCATGATTTCAATTAAATTGATTTTACAATAATAAAATAATTCATCATGCCAACCCTGTTTTCAACCCCCCTCCCTTCTTGGTGAGATATCGTGAAATTTGGCTCCACCCCTATTATCACGCAAGCTTTCTTTCCTGGCTTATTAGTGGTGAATATACAATGAAGAAACAAGTTTTATCTTAATTTAGCCCAGTTTTCTCGCCATGGTACAGTTGTACACTGAAATAAAAAATTATGCTATATTTGCGCGAGACACACCATTTATTATTTTTTATTTTATTTTATTTTATTTTATTTTATATACCATGTGAGATTGTGTGAGATTCGACTTGACCCTCCCCTTCTAATCACCTCACATAATTAATGGACACCCCCTATGAAATAGAGCAACATAAGATGAGAGAAGGAAATTATTAGGAATTTGATCTGTAATGTCATGTCAGATAAATAACTCATGAATAATGTGTAAGTAATAGCAATTAGCAATTACTACAAATTACTAACAACAATGCATGCATTTTTATATATATCGTTTTTTTTAGTATATTTTGTATTAGAACCATATGCCATCCTATATATACTGCCATGTTAGTGTTACTCTATTGCATTCAGCTTAAAGTAAGATTTTATTTTAAGAGCATATCAGGTATTCAAAGAATTGAGCTCAAACCAAAATTCCAAGCTGCAAGAAGATTTTTTCCATTTTCAACAGCCAAGCTATGTGAAGATTTGTTTTAATTCACAAGAATATATTACCTAAGAGTACAGTAGTGGCCTGCGTTCAACACCTTCATCAGCTGTTGATGATGATAGTATCTAAGCACTCATTTTACTTGGAGACACATTTTATCCCAATTTTATTTCTAAAATTATATTACCTACATGCATGCATCTAAACTGAAAAGTAATAGAGCTACAAATAAGTACATATGTTTTTATTATATAATATATTATACTTAGGTAAACCTGCAGTTGATTGTGAGTTAATAATAACCGGCCTAGGGTAAGTCTGACTTGTGCATGAAGGGTTCTATACCCTTGTCTATAATAACACTTAGAGCATTTATAAAAGGAGGTGGCAAGACATGTCGTACCCCTCTGCCGGTCATATGGCGTTATTTGATCATGTACAATATCATAGTGTGTGGGTAAACGCTGCGTAAATACGGTAGTATATAATATCGCATGGTTTGTTTGTGTGCTATGCGTGTTTACCTCCTCCCTCGTAGAAATTTGCAGCAAATGGTGCTTGCGGATTATAACGTTAACATCTCCATTTATAGATGCTTTAAGATAAAAACGAAAAGCCAAAAAAACCCTGTATGTTGTATGCCCCCTTAAATATTTATTTTATTATGTTTTTTATGATTGTTGTTATATTGGGAATAGAAATACATCATCTGAAAAAATTTCAACTGTCTATCATGGTTCATGATATACAGTCTGGTGACAGATGGACAGATAGACAGACAGAACGACAGATGAACAGCAGAGCCTTAGTAATAAGGTTCCCTTTACCCTTTGGGTATGGAATCCTAAATATGAGTCAAGAGTGGAATTAATCTATGGATGCTGTTTGCATGTTGCAGATGTGGATAAAACAAGAGCAGTAGAGATCAATTGGTATACTTACTGTCTAAAACAGTACTTGTCTGTGTTGGGTCTATGCCCAGGGATGTTTTGAAATGTTCCATAGCTCTATCTTTTTCACCAAGTTTCTGTAGAGCCTGCCCAAGGAGTTTGTATGCTGCAGCATTATTGTCCTTACAAGTGAGATATTGCTCGACATATTTCTGGCAACTTGCAAAGTCACCCACATCAAAGTATAAGCGAGCAAATGTATAAGCTTCGGTTTTGAACTGGAATTTATAAAGAAAAGGTAAGAAATAATGTCACAGAGACATAAATGAAGAGATAATTTGATTGTACTGTAGCAAAATTGCTCCTGAGTAAGTATCCTACTGAGGAGTAATTTTTATGTTAGTAAGACATCTACTTTTTATGGTGCCGATCGATGAAGGGTGTTAAAAGGAGGATTATTTTGTATAAGTCATCAATTCAAAAATGCATGTATGTATAGGGTAGGGTACCTGCATTTTTGAAATGATGAAACGATACTAGTAGGCTAGGGCAGTCATAAAATGCAACGACGAGCGAAGCGAGGTGAAAAGTGACCAAGCGAGCGAAGCGAAGCGTAGCGAAGCGTAGCTTGCGTGCCGCAGCAGCGGCCACGAGTGCCAGAAGGTCGTTAAGTCTTGACCTCGAGTTCAAGGTAAATTTTTGGCTTTTTTTGGGTTTTTTGAGGTGGGGTTCGTTGTTTTTTGGTGAAAAATGTGTAAGTCATATTTAATACGATATTTTGAATCACGGTAACCTTTGGATTAATGTAATGCCTCACCTCCATTAAAGACAGCTTGGATCGAAGATATTCCACATATTCATCTAGTTCTATTTTACTTCTATACATTTTGCACGATCATGAAAAACACAAATTACATTTATTAATTTTCGGAGAAAAATCGCCGGGAGGTAAAAATTTGAAATTGGCAACGGTCGCGCAAAGAGTATATAACGCACAGACCAGTTTTGGCGGGAACGCGGAAAATTAGTGCTGCCAATAAAAATTCTTCTTTCTTAGATTATGGCTCCACACATAGTGCATTTAGCCAGTGTCAAGTATTGTAATTTTTCATCGTTATAGAATATTTCACGTAAGTCAAGTCTTAGTCATAGTCATAGTCCAGTCTAAGTCAGGTAGTCAAAGTCCAGTCTAAGTCAGGTAGTCAAAGTCCAGTCTAAGTCAACTTCTAGTAAAGTGGTGGCAACTTTACTAGAAGCTTCTATGGAATTTTGGAAGCAACATGAAAAACCACGTTTCACCACATTATATCACTTGCCCACACTCATGCTCGTAGTTCAGCACATAATGCGTAAAACGCCACCAATTTTAAACATTAACACTGGAAAAAGCACAAGTTTTGATAAATAATACAATGCAACTACGTGAACTTTTCCGCGTTTCCGCCAAAAAACCCAATAAAAATTTATCCATTCCCCGCGTCAGTGTCACCAATTCCCCGAAATTCCCCGTTTCTTTATGATTAATTTACCGAAACGATAATTTTGCAATAAAAACACTGTTTCATACTACTACAACTTACATCTAGACTAAATCCGTAGTCTTGCGAATTGCCCCCGTCTGCATTATAGTTTGCATACTCTTGGCCCCCCTGGGTCAAATCCGGAATTTCTCATGCTGGGTCCCCCTGATTATTTTACCCCACAGAGCTATGAAACAAATGACGCTTCGCCTAGAGGGGAAGCGTTTTTTTTTTGCTCTGTGTTTTACCCGACCACTACACGAAGTAACTTCGAGCCAATTCCTAACTTCAAGACATCTTTTCGATGGCGCGATGGCGGCCCCGCCCGCTGCCCCCACCGGTGTTTTGAAAGCGTATCTTGGAAACGTGATGCTGGAGTAGATTTTATCTCTTACCATGTCAGTACAAGCGCACTGATCATAAACTAAAATAATGCACAAACTAAAGATGAAAGTGGGAGCGAAGCGATAGCAAAAAATTATCTGTATTCGCCACATTTTATAATCCAGTAAATAAGTATGGCCATTTGAGTAATTGATTCCACACTGTGTATGTGCAATAAATTACCTTAAGTAATTTGTACATATTTTTTCCGTAAATCAATACCAATCACCAATTCTCGAATAATATAGAATTAAATATAGTTATGGAATTTAATTTACACTAGTATTTAGTTAAGCTGAACAGTGCTGCTGCTGCTGCTGCTGCTGCTGCTGGCACCAAATCATTGTTATAAACATTATTGCGAATTATTATAACAGCCCGCTGGTTTCAGATTAAAATAATGTATAGAAACATTAATAGCGCAAGCGAAGCGAGAGCGAAAAACATTTAGCCTTCGAATAACCCGACGAAAAAATGTTTTTACCCACCAAAAACAATTATTGGTCTGTATTCCCCAAAATTCCCCGATTTTCGTCATTCCCCGCGATCTCCCCGCTGTAACCCTCAAATCCCCGCAAATCGGGGATTTTCCCCGGAATTGGCAGCACTGCGGAAAAGTTCACGTCGTTGTATTGTATTATTTTTCAAAACTTTTGCTTTTACCAGTGACAATGTTTAAAATTAGTGGCGTTTTACGCATCAAGTGCTGAATTACGAGCATGAGTGAGTAATATAATGTGGTGAACTGAGATTTTTCGTGTTGCTTCCAAAACTCCATAGAAGCTACTAGTAAAGTTGGTACGACTTTGCTGGAGCATGACTTAGACTGGACTATGACTACCTGACTAAGACTGTACTATGACTAGAACATGACTTTTTGTGAAATTTATTATAACACGATGAAAATATAATACTTGACACTGGCTAAATACACTATGTGTGGAGCCCAAATATAAAAAAAAACACAGATAACTTTGCTCACAGAGAACTTTGCTATTATTATATATATATAACATGGAGGTATATAACGGTTGCGTTAGCGTATAATAGTCTGTGGGTCGGTTTTCTATTTTTCTCAATGACGGTTTTCAAAGAGTATATATAATCCCCGTATTCCTATTCACGCTGTAATACTAGTATCCTCTACTTAGTTTGTGCTGTGATCGCTACATCAACATAGAATAACCATGGAATAATCGCTATAATATAATACTCAATAGCAAAGTTCAGTGTTGTCAACGACGACGGGACTAATTTCGCCATTTTTCTCAGTATAAGTAGTCTAAAGTAGCCGAATTTCAGCCTCTGTCGCCTATAAAAGTAGCCTAAGCCTCAAATGTCAAAACTTGAACAGCTAACCTCCCCTCTTCGCACGGGTTTATTAGTTTTACGCCTAATCTCAGTGTAAAGAAAGAGGGGAAAAATAAAGGAAAAGGATGACTGGATGAATCGGCGAATGGAGGCAGGTGCGCCTGCCCCTTCACCTTCATTCAGTCATCGTTTTTCCCTATCTTTTCCCCTCCCTTCTCTCTTTCTCATAGAACAGGATAGGAGTGGCTTTGGGCCTAATACTGAAAGTAGGATGTCGAACTCGAACGCGAATGTTCTTCGCCGTACGTTTGTGCAATTTTATTGTGATTTTTTTGTTAAGTTTAATAAACACCCGGAAATTCGTTTGCAAAATGAATCCTCAGTCAGGTCTGGTCAACCTCAAGGACTTTGTCAGAAATCTGTCAAAATTAGTCAAAAAGCGGCCTCGGGAAGTCTAAGATTCTGAATGGGGTATTGTTTGATTATGCTTCATCCTCTATCTATAACAAGACACGTCATTAAATTTTGTGGTAGTGGAAAATGGCAACTTTTGGTTGATTTCCTTTATTTCGTTGCTTTTTTGGCCAGTTTTTTACTTTTTAACACTTTTACAAATTATAAGGCTGATAGTTTAGATGATATTATATTAGAAGCTGTGAATAATGCTGACTGAAAGTGAAGCTAACTTTGGTCGGTCGTCCCAGTTACTTTTACACAAAATTCGCCTTATTTATATTTTTTATGACATAAAATCAATTGATTTTTTTAGATTTTAAAGCTTCAATAATAGTTATTCGTGTTTAATTCGCGTTCACGTCATAACATCAATATTCTTTCTTATTTTTTTTTCTTCTCTATTAATATCACAAACGTTGTGATGGCTTTAATTTTTATAAAAAGTAGTTTATGATTCGGGTGATTTAAATGACTGGTCCCGAAGTAGCCTAAAAGGCGACCAGTCGCCAATCGTATTTTTACGTCGCCGATAGGTAGTTCTAAGTAGTGATATGATAAGAAACGAAACAAATAACCATAATATAGGCTTTAATTCAATAAAATTTGTAGTATGAATGACGGCATTACATTTGACACTTTTATAATAGAGAATATGAAAGAGTTCGTAACACCACATTCACCCCCCCTCATCATAGTACTAGTATTTTGCT